>OZ014515.1:9525119-10891248 GCA_963966075.1 Aphodius sticticus | reverse complement strand
TGGAACTAAGTAAAAGCCGATTATTGCTAAACAAACCTTGGTTAGACCGGGCTAAAAACTACTCTTTTAATGCGCGATATATACGCTGATAAGGCAAAGCACCATGGGGGCCCTCAATGGAACCAGGTTGGGCTTGCAAAACTACTTTTTGATCGTTCTGATTGCAAATCTATTCGATTCGTAACCCGTTGCTCCTGTCCGAGCAACAGGTTGATTTCTAAGTATGCTTTTATATCAATCTAGACATAATTCGTAGTGTATATTTGACATAGAGCTTGCAAAACCCTTGCGTTTGTTGTCAGTTATACAGAATGGATTTGTCGTACTTTGCTGTAATGACATCTTAGGAACTCGATGTGTATTTGTGCAAAATAATCGGGTAGAACTCATTTAGAAGCTAGTGTTTTCGGTAGTTCGCGACTTTGGTTACAAAATATGTTTACTTTTGTCAAAAAAATCAATTTGACTCAAATAAATATATTTGTACAAAAGGAAATGTCTTTCTTTAAAGTAATATTTTCGTTAAGGTTAAAAAAACGTTTGATTTCGTTATAACAATCAAATTTTGTTTCAAATAAATGTAGTGCTAGCGTCAATACCTCATCCAACTGTGGAGATATTTAGAAAAGAACAAAAATACGTAAGTGATTTTTGAAATATGTGCATATCTTTTTTATTTGTGGTGCGTTAAAGATGCCGTTTTTACATCTTACAGACACTTGGTTTATTTACGATTAGATTATGCCCGTTTGATTTTTTTTACCAAGTAATTCACTGGAAACAAATAAGGTTTTTATGTTTCTGATTGGTGCCATACTGGTTCTATACATGTTCGTGTGGAACATTTTCTTATCAGTAATTGTATGGCTAAATTTACTGTAAATTGGTATTCTTTATGATTCTGTGAAAATCGCATGGTGCCATAAAAAATACAAATTATGAAACAATGTGTGCTATCAACGGATATGCCAAGTGGCATTTTTCAGAAAATCATTTGTAGTCGTGTTAAGTAGAATGTTTTACAATTTGTATTTTTGAAAGCACTAATTCAGTAAATTTGGTCCATCTGATTGTATTAAATATATGAACGTGTGTCATATCAAATTGTTCAGAAAATAATGCTAAACCAGACTAATTGTGGAACCAATAATTACAAATTAATTAATTGCGGACAAAAGTCAAACGTGATCTAATTGTAAATAAAAATGTGCTTGTAAGATGTCAAAACGGCATCTTGATCGTAACACAAATAAAAATGTTATGACCAAAACTGTATATCGTATATCCACATCTGGTCGAACATGATTTTATACATGTTTTTGCATTAATTTTCGAGACCATCGCAGGGTATATTTTTTAAAAGAAAAACTAGCTATTTTTGTTGTCGGATATATCTCTGACTCAATACATAGTTAATAGTTATTAGAATTAATCAAAATTTAAATGGAAAAATCTGTGTGTACAATTTATTAATTAAAAATTAATTAAAAATTACAAAATTTCTCTAGAAAACAGCCTGTAATAATTTCTTTTTCTGTGAACCTATACCATTCGCAACCACTAAGAGACGAGGTAGGGAGTATTGACAAAAGGTCTGTTGGAAGTCCCACTCAGCAGGCGAACAAAGGAAGTGGGCCAAACACAGCCACGAGCACGGCAGCCGCAGTGACCCTGCTTGTGATTGGCCTTTCCTCGACCAATCTCATTCGAGCCTTCACTCCACTTTTCTACAAAAAAAATGGTGGATCACTAAAGTATTTTTTTAATAAAAAAATTAAATAACTAAAATTGCCGTAATTTTGTTAAATTTGTCGCTAACAAAAGAAACTCCAGTTTTTCACTTTTTAATTGAGCAAATGTTCAAATTAGTAGAATATTTACGCAAAACTTTCAATAGTACCCTTTGCTCACATAATAATTTATTTTGTTCAGCTGAAAGGTTAGCCCTTTGTTAATATTTGTCTATCGTGATGAACTGAAAAGTTCTGTAATACTATTTGTTTATCTTTATCATGAATTTGTAGTTATTTTAAAATTTCAATATTTGTTATTTTTGTTACAGGGGGAATAATAGTAGTACCTACTACCTACCCGACGGTCAGATGACCCAGGTGCCAAATATGGTCGAGCAAGAAGGACAGCTGAAGAGGAGTTGGACGTGAGGGAAGAGGACTTAGGGAAGGACTTCAACGCAGAGGAAACTTTTAGGAATGACAAGAAGACAGGAAGACATCGAAAGGTATGTTCAAAGAGATGTCTACCATCGATGGAGGCGATGAAGACGTTTTAAGGTAGGATTTTAAAATTCTATATTTGCGGTCTTGTCGGTTGTCGTTTTCTAGAGACTCTCTTTTGAGTTTTCTTGGTTATGGTAACAAAAACAGTGTTCTTTTGGTTACTTCCGTAAACGACTTCTTACGCGGTTCGCTAATCTTTACGATATTTGTAGTATTTGAAAAAACAAATGTAATGAGACATTACGAGAACTTGTGAGGTATTGTTGCCAGATACGACCTATTTAACTAAATTGTTTTCAGTTCCTAGTCACTTCTAATTACACTGATAGAGGTATCAAGTACTATGTTTCAAAAGAGACCTTAATACGTTCCATTTGAAACAAAATTTGACGCTACTGCAGCTGTAAGCAGAAGTAGCCAGAAAATGAAATCTTTTTCGACAAAAAGATAATATCCAACAACATGCCTACTAATTTTCAATACCTCATTTCATTTGGTTCTCCATATTATTATACTTCAAATTGAAGTTCGTCGCGACCGGTTAAAAACCAAATTGTATTAAAATTATCTATAATTATTGTTATAGATAATTGTATGGGTAATTAATTGATAGTAAGTACCTAAATTGTAACACAGTTCCGTCAGTAAGTATGAGAAATCCCGAATATAAATAGATTTTCTTATTCTTGTGTGTGCGCCATTTTATAGGATGATTGATTGTCGAGTTCACTGAGTCAGGAGACTTATTGGGACATCACAGCTCCATCATCAAGTTCCAACATCATGGACCAGAGGAGATGTAGCATCGGTAGAATTAGGAGTTGTATCTGTGGAGTGATGCTGGCACACTAACGAGACAATCATGGACTTTTTTGGAACATCCTGGATCATCTCCAGCTGGCTGTAGTCGATCCATGAGGAGGACTTGGTTGCTGGAATTTTCGTGGGACCATCCTGCCTTTTTCGTCGCCATCTTTCCATGAACCATCAAGTTTGAAGGATGCCCCAGTATTGTTCTGTGTTTCTCCCGAGACGTACCATCATTCCAGACTGCTAAGGAGAAGAAATCAATGACTATTCTAAAGGTTGCTTGACTCATCTTCTGCTGACAACATTATTTTCCCAGAGAAAAACTTAGTATCACAACTATAGTGACCAAGGCGAAAATTTACTTGTCCATAAGGTAATTAATATTATCGTTTTAATTATTTGGATATGATATCGTAGTTATTTTGAAATTACAACGTCTGTTACTTTATTACAGGTGGACCATTAGCAGTACGCGATGGTCAAATGGCCCTTTAATTTCGGAAGCAGCCAAATATGGTCAAGCAAGTAGGACAACTGTAGAGGAGATGGACGTCGGGATGGAGGATCTGGACGTAGGGAAGGAGGCCATTTTACAGGATGGTTTATTGTCGAGTTCACCGAGTCAGGAGACTTATTGGGACATCACAGCGTCATCATCAAGTTCCAACATCATGGGCCAGAGGAGATGCAGCATCGGTAGAATTAGGAGTTGTATCTGTGGAGTGAAGGCAGATCGCCCTTAGGGCTTCTGTTTGTGTTTGGTGCGATTGTGAAATGGCCTGTTTGTTCGCGAGTGCTTCGTGCATCACTTCTCTTGTGGATAACACCTTTTACATCGGTAGACTTAGGAGTTGTGTCTGTGGAGTGAAGGCAGATCGCCCTTAGGGCTTCTGTTTGTGTTGTGCGCGATTGTGAAATGGTCGGCTTGTTCGCGAGTGCTTCGGGCATCACTTCTCTTGTGGATAACACCTTTTACATTTGGATAATTACACCAATCTTCGAGCAAAGATGCCAAACATTCTGCTATATGATAAGTCACGGGTAAGAACCATGCATAAAACTTACATTATATTACACCTGATTTTCTTTTGTTCTATGCTGCATACTATGGAGACAATCGTGGACTTTTCTGGAGTATCCTGGATCATCTCCAGCTGGCTGTAGTCGATTCCATGAGGAGGACTTGGTTGCTGGAATTTTCGTGGGACCATCCTGCCTTCTTCGTCGCCATCTTTCAATGAACCATCACGTTTGAAGGATGTCCCAGTATTGTTCTGTGTTTCTTCCGAGACGTACAATCTATCCATACTGCTAAGGAGAAGAAATCAATGACTATTCTAAAGGCTATTTAGTTCACCTCCTGCTGACAGCAATATTTTCCCAGAGAAGAACTTAGTACCAGAACTATAGTGACCAAGGCGATAATTTATTTGTCCATAAGGTAATTTATATTATCTTTTTAATTATTTGGATATTAATTCGTAGCTATTTTGAAATTACAATGTCTGTTACTTTATTACAGGTGGACTATTAGCAGTACGCGATCGTCAAATGGCCCTCTAATGTCGGAAGCAGCCAAAGATGGTCAAGCAAGAAGGACAACTGTCCGCATTGCTTGCTGGTGTATAAAACATACTCAGGGAGGGGCCAGTATTTGTTTGCATTGCTTGCTGGTGTATAAAACATATTCAGGGAGGGGCCAGTATTTGTTTGCATTGCTTGCTGGTGTATAAAACATATTAAGGGAGGGGCCAGTATTTGTTTGCATTGCTTGCTGGTGTATAAAACATATTCAGGGAGGGGCCAGTATTTGTTTGCATTGCTTGCTGGTGTATAAAACATATTCAGGGAGGGGCCAGTATTTGTTTGCATTGCTTGCTGGTGTATAGAACATTTAGGGAGGGGCCAGTATTTGTTTGCATTGCTTGCTGGTGTATAAAACATATTCAGGGAGGGGCCAGTATTTGTTTGCATTGCTTGCTGGTGTATAAAGCATACTCAGGGAGGGGCCAGTATTTGTTTGCTTTGCTTGCTGGTGTATAAAACATACTCATGGAGGGGCCAGTATTTGTTTGCATTGCTTGCTGGTGTATAAAACACATTAAGGGAGGGGCCAGTATTTGTTTGCATTGCTTGCTGGTGTATAAAGCATACTCAGGGAGGGGCCAGTATTTGTTTGCTTTGCTTGCTGGTGTATAAAACATACTCATGGAGGGGCCAGTATTTGTTTGCATTGCTTGCTGGTGTATAAAACACATTAAGGGAGGGGCCAGTATTTGTTTGCATTGCTTGCTGGTGTATAAAGCATACTCAGGGAGGGGCCAGTATTTGTTTGCTTTGCTTGCTGGTGTATAAAACATATTCAGAGAGGGGCCAGTATTTGTTTGCATTGCTTGCTGGTGTATAGGACACTCAGGGAGGGGCCAGTATTTGTTTGCATTGCTTGCTGGTGTATAAAACATATTCAGGGAGGGGCCAGTATTTGTTTGCATTGCTTGCTGGTGTATAAAACATATTAAGGGGAGGGGCCAGTATTCGTTTGCATTGCTTGCTGGTGTATAAAATATATTCAGGGAGGGGCCAGTATTTGTTTGCATTGCTTGCTGGTGTATAAAACATATTCAGGGAGGGGCCAGTATTTGTTTGCATTGCTTGCTGGTGTATAAAACATATTAAGGGAGGGGCCAGCATTTGTTTGCATTGCTTGCTGGTGTATAAAACATATTCAGGGAGGGGCCAGTATTTGTTTGCATTGCTTGCTGGTGTATGAAACATATTCAGGGAGGGGCCAGTATTTGTTTGCATTGCTTGCTGGTGTATAGAACATTTAGGGAGGGGCCAGTATTTGTTTGCATTGCTTGCTGGTGTATAAAACATTAAGGGAGGGGCCAGTATTTGTTTGATTTGCTTGCTGGTGTATAAAACATTCAGGGAGGGGCCAGTATTTGTTTGCATTGCTTGCTGGTGTATAAAACATATTCAGGGAGGGGCCAGTATTTGTTTGCATTGCTTGCTGGTGTATAAGACACTCAGGGAGGGGACAGTATTTGTTTGCATTGCTTGCTGGTGTATAGAACATTTAGGGAGGGGCCAGTATTTGTTTGCATTGCTTGCTGGTGTATAAAACATATTAAGGGAGGGCCAGTATTTGTTTGCATTGCTTGCTGGTGTATAAAACATATTAAGGGAGGGGCCAGTATTTGTTTGCATTGCTTGCTGGTGTATAAAACATATGCAGGGAGGGGCCAGTATTTGTTTGTATTGCTTGCTGGTGTATAAAACATATTCAGGGAGGGGCCAGTATTTGTTTGCATTGCTTACTGGTGTATAGAACATTTAATGAGGGGCCAGTATTTGTTTGCATTGCTTGCTGGTGTATAAAACATTCAGGGAGGGGCCAGTATTTGTTTGCATTGCTTGCTGGTGTATAAAACATATTCAGGGAGGGGGCCAGTATTTGTTTGCATTGCTTGCTGGTGTATAAGACACTCAGGGAGGGGCCAGTAATTGTTTGGCATTTTACCATTTCAGTATCTGTGGAGTGAAGTCAGATCGCCCTTAGGGCTTCAGTTTGTGTTGTGCGCGATTGTGAAATAGTCGGTTTGTTCGCGAGTGCTTCGTGCATCACTTCTCTTGTGGATAACACCTTTTACATTTGGATAATTACACCAATCTTCGAGCAAAGAAGGAAGGAGGAGCTGGACGCAGGGAAGGACTTCTACACAGAGGAAGCTTCTAGGAATGACGAGAAGACAGGAAGACATCGAAAGGTATGTTCAAAGAGATGTCTACCATCGATGGAGGCGATGAAGACGTTTTAAGGTAGGATTTTAAAATTCTATAGGTATTTGCGGTTTTGTCGGGTGTCGTTTTCTAGAAACTCTCTTTTGAGTTTTCTTGGTTATGGTAACAAAAAGAGTTTCTTTTGGTTACTTCAGTAAACGACTTCTTACGCGGTTCGCTAATCTTTACGATATTTGTAGTATTTGAAAAAACAAATGTAATGAGAAATTAGGAGAACTTGTGAGGACATGTTGCCAGATACGACCTATTTAACTAAAATGTTTTCAGTTCCTAGTCACTTCTAATTACACCGATAGAGGTATCAAGTGCTATGTTTCAAAAGAGACCTTAACACGTTCCATTTGAAACAAAATTTGACGCTACTGCAGCTGTAAGCAGAAGTAGCCAGAAACTGAAATCGTTTTCGACTAAAAGATAATATCCAACAACATGCCTACTAATTTTTAATACCTCATTTCATTTGGTTGTCCATATTATTATACTTCAAATTGACTTTCGTCACGCCGTGTTCCGTTTAAACAACGTTTATGTTGCTACATAGTTCTATCTACAGTGAATTACATAGTTATATCTACAGTGAAACAAAGATAGCTCTAGGTATTTGAGCAACAGTAAGTATTACAGTAACATAACATTATGTAGATGTTAAGAGATCAAGAATGAGCGAGGGGATTTTTTTATAGTTAGAGGTTTTCTGTTCATTTTAAGTTAAAGGAAGATGTCGCTGCTTGAAAAATGTTGGCGTTCAACATTTTTCAACCAGCGGGGTGGAGGTGGGGGTCTTCCTCTCCTCGCTCTTAAAAAAGATGGTTCTGCGGCGTTTCCACCGCACTTGGCTTTTCCGATCGGCTTCTCCGATCGGTAAAGTTGATTCGGTGGAAACGTAGCGTCCGATTCTGCCAGACCAATCGGCCCAAAAGGCCGATCGGTAAGCCGAATAAAGAACCACCAAAATCGGCCTGAATCAAAGAAAGCCGAAACCAAAATTGTATTACTATTATCTATAATTATTATTATAGATAATTGTATGGGTAATTAATTAATAGTAAATGCCTAAATTATAACACAGTTCCGTCAGTAAGTATGAGAAATCCCGAATATAAATAGTTTTTCTTATTCTAGTTTGTGCGCCATTTTACAGGATGGTTTATTGTCGAGTTCACTGAGTCAGGAGACTTATTGGGACATCACAGCTTCATCATCAAGTTGCAACATCATGGACCAGAGGAGATGCAGCATCGGTAGAATTAGGAGTTGTATCTGTGGAGTGATGCTGGCACACTAACGAGACAATCATGGACTTTTCTGGAACATCCTGAATCATCTCCAGCTGGCTGTAGTCGATCCATGAGGAGGACTTGGTTGCTGGAATTTTCGTGGGAACATCCTGCCTTTTTCGTCGTCATCTTTCCATGAACCATCAAGTTTGAAGGATGCCCCAGTATTGTTCTCTGTTTCTCCCGAGAAGTACCATCATTCCAGACTGCTAAGGAGAAGAAATCAATGACTATTCTAAAGGTTGCTTGACTCATCTTCTGCTGACACCATTATTTTCACAGAGAAAAACTTAGTACCACAACTATAGTGACCAAGGCGAAAATTTACTTGTCCATAAGGTAATTAATATTATCGTTTTAATTATTTGGATATGATATCGTAGTTATTTTGAAATTACAACGTCTGTTACTTTATTACAGATGGACCATTAGCAGTACGCGATGGTCAAATGGCCCTTTAATTTCGGAAGCAGCCAAATATGGTCAAGCAAGTAGGACAACTGTAGAGGAGATGGACGTAGGGATGGAGGATCTGGACGTAGGGAAGGAGGCCATTTTACACGATGGTTTATTGTCGAGTTCACCGAGTCAGGAGACTTATTGGGACATCACAGCGTCATCATCAAGTTCCAACATCATGGGCCAGAGGAGATGCAGCATCGGTAGAATTAGGAGTTGTATCTGTGGAGTGAAGTCAGATCGCCCTTAGGGCTTCTGTTTGTGTTTGGTGCGATTGTGAAATGGCCTGTTTGTTCGCGAGTGCTTCGTGCATCACTTCTCTTGTGGATAACACCTTTTACATCGGTAGAATTAGGAGTTGTGTCTGTGGAGTGAAGGCAGATCGCCCTTAGGGCTTCTGTTTGTGTTGTGCGCGATCGTGAAATGGTCGGTTTGTTCGCGAGTGCTTCGGGCATCACTTCTCTTGTGGATAACACCTTTTACATTTGGATAATTACACCAATCTTCGAGCAAAGATGCCAAACATTCTGCTATATGATAAGTCACGGGTAAGAACCATGCATAAAACTTACATTATATTACACCTGATTTTCTTTTGTTCTATGCTGCATACTATGGAGACAATCGTGGACTTTTCTGGAACATCCTGGATCATCTCCAGCTGGCTGTAGTCGATTCCATGAAGAGGACTTGGTTGCTGGAATTTTCGTGGGACCATCCTGCCTTCTTCGTCGCCATCTTTCCATGAACCATCACGTTTGAAGGATGTCCCAGTATTGTTCTGTGTTTCTCCCGAGACGTACAATCATTCCATACTGCTGAGGAGAAGAAATCAATGACTATTCTAAAGGCTATTTAGTTCACCTCCTGCTGACAGCAATATTTTCCCAGAGAAGAACTTAGTACCAGAACTATAGTGACCAAGGCGATAATTTATTTGTCCATAAGGTAATTTATATTATCTTTTTAATTATTTGGATATTAATTCGTAGTTAATTTGAAATTACAATGTCTGTTACTTTATTCCAGGTGGAGCTATTAGCAGTACGCGATCGTCAATGGCCCTCTAATGTCGGAAGCAGCCAAAGATGGTCAAGCAAGAAGGCCAACTGTCCGCATTGCTTGCTGGTGTATAAAACATACTCAGGGAGGGGCCAGTATTTGTTTGCATTGCTTGCTGGTGTATAAAACATATTCAGGGAGGGGCCAGTATTTGTTTGCATTGCTTGCTGGTGTATAAAACGTATTCAGGGAGGGGCCAGTATTTGTTTGCATTGCTTGCTGGTGTATAAAACATATTCAGGGAGGGGCCAGTATTTGTTTGCATTGCTTGCTGGTGTATAAAACATATTAAGGGAGGGGCCAGTATTTGTTTGCATTGCTTGCTGGTGTATAAAACATACTCAGGGAGGGGCCAGTATTTGTTTGCATTGCTTGCTGGTGTATAAAACATATTCAGGGAGGGGCCAGTATTTGTTTGCATGCTTGCTGGTGTATAAGACACTCAGGGAGGGGCCAGTATTTGTTTGCATTGCTTGCTGGTGTATAAAACATATTAAGGGAGGGGCCAGTATTTGTTTGAATTGCTTGCTGGTGTATAAAACATATTCAGGGAGGGGCCAGTATTTGTTTGCATTGCTTGCTGGTGTATAAGACACTCAGGGAGGGGCCAGTATTTGTTTGCATTGCTTGCTGGTGTATAGAACATTTAGGGAGGGACCAGGATTTGTTTGCATTGCTTGCTGGTGTATAAAACATATTCAGGGAGGGGCCAGTATTTGTTTGCATTGCTTGCTGGTGTATAAAACATATTAAGGGAGGGGCCAGTTTTTGTTTGCATTGCTTGCTGGTGTATAAAATATATATACAGGGAGGGGCCAGTATTTGTTTGCATTGCTTGCTGGTGTATAAAACATATTCAGGGAGGGGCCAGTATTTGTTTGCATTGCTTTCTGGTGTATAAAACATATTCAGGGAGGGGCCAGTATTTGTTTGCATTGCTTGCTGGTGTATAAGACACTCAGGGAGGGGCCAGTATTTGTTTGCATTGCTTGCTGGTGTATAAAACATATTCAGGGAGGGGCCAGTATTTGTTTGCATTGCTTGCTGGTGTATAAAACATATTAAGGCAGGGGCCAGTATTTGTTTGCATTGCTTGCTGGTGTATAAAACATATTCAGGGAGGGGCCAGTATTTGTTTGCATTGCTTGCTGGTGTATAAAACATATTCAGGGAAGGGCCAGTATTTGTTTGCATTGCTTGCTGGTGTATAAGACACTCAGGGAGGGGCCAGTATTTGTTTGCATTGCTTGCTGGTGTATAGAACATTTAGGGAGGGGCCAGTATTTGTTTGCATTGCTTGCTGGTGTATAAAACATATTCAGGGAGGGGCCAGTATTTGTTTGCATTGCTTGCTGGTGTATAAAACATATTAAGGGAGGGGCCAGTGTTTGTTTGCATTGCTTGCTGGTGTATAAAATATATATACAGGGAGGGGCCAGTATTTGTTTGCATTGCTTGCTGGTGTATAAAACATATTCAGGGAGGGGCCAGTATTTGTTTGCATTGCTTGCTGGTGTATAAAACATATTAAGGGAGGGGCCAGTATTTGTTTGCATTGCTTGCTGGTGTATAAAACAAATTCAGGGAGGGGCCAGTATTTGTTTGCATTGCTTGCTGGTGTATAAAACATATTCAGGGAGGGGCCAGTATTTGTTTGCATTGCTTGCTGGTGTATAGAACATTTAGGGAGGGGCCAGTATTTGTTTGCATTGCTTGCTGGTGTATAAAACATATTCAGGGAGGGGCCAGTATTTGTTTGCATTGCTTGCTGGTGTATAAGACACTCAGGGAGGGGCCAGTACTTGTTTGCATTGCTTGCTGGTGTATAAAACATATTAAGGGAGGGGCCAGTATTTGTTTGCATTGCTTGCTGGTGTATAAAACATATTCAGGGAGGGGTCAGTATTTGTTTGCATTGCTTGCTGGTGTATAAAACATATTCAGGGAGGGGCCAGTATTTGTTTGCATTGCTTGCTGGTGTATAAAACATATTCAGGGAGGGGCCAGTATTTGTTTGCATTGCTTGCTGGTGTATAAGACACTCAGGGAGGGGCCAGTATTTGTTTGCATTGCTTGCTGGTGTATAAAACATATTAAGGGAGGGGCCAGTATTTGTTTGCATTGCTTGCTGGTGTATAAAACATATTCAGGGAGGGGCCAGTATTTGTTTGCATTGCTTGCTGGTGTATAAAACATATTCAGGGAGGGGCCAGTATTTGTTTGCATTGCTTGCTGGTGTATAAGACACTCATGGAGGGGCCAGTATTTGTTTGCATTGCTTGCTGGTGTATAAAACATATTCAGGGAGGGGCCAGTATTTGTTTGCATTGCTTGCTGGTGTATAAAACATATTAAGGGAGGGGCCAGTATTTGTTTGCATTGCTTGCTGGTGTATACAACATATTCAGGGAGGGGCCAGTATTTGTTTGCATTGCTTGCTGGTGTATAAGACACTCAGGGAGGGGCCAGTATTTGTTTGGCATTTTACCATTTCAGTATCTGTGGAGTGAAGTCAGATCGCCCTTAGGGCTTCAGTTTGTGTTGTGCGCGATTGTGAAATAGTCGGTTTGTTCGCGAGTGCTTCGTGCATCACTTCTCTTGTGGATAACACCTTTTACATTTGGATAATTACACCAATCTTCGAGCAAAGAAGGAAGGAGGAGCTGGACGCAGGGAAGGACTTCTACACAGAGGAAGGTTCTAGGAATGACGAGAAGACAGGAAGACATCGAAAGGTATGTTCAAAGAGATGTCTACCATCGATGGAGGCGATGAAGACGTTTTAAGGTAGGATTCTAGAATTCTATAGGTATTTGCGGTTTTGTCGGTTGTCGTTTTCTAGATACTCTCTTTTGAGTTTTCTTGGTTATGGTAACAAAAAGAGTTTCTTTTGGTTACTTCAGTAAACGACTTCTTACGCGGTTCGCTAATCTTTACGATATTTGTAGTATTTGAAAAAACAAATGTAATGAGAAATTAGGAGAACTTGTGAGGACATGTTGCCAGATACGACCTATTTAACTAAAATGTTTTCAGTTCCTAGTCACTTCTAATTACACCGATAGAGGTATCAAGTGCTATGTTTCAAAAGAGACCTTAACACGTTCCATTTGAAACAAAATTTGACGCTACTGCAGCTGTAAGCAGAAGTAGCCAGAAACTGAAATCGTTTTCGACTAAAAGATAATATCCAACAACATGCCTACTAATTTTTAATACTTCATTTCATTTGGTTGTCCATATTATTATACTTCAAATTGACTTTCGTCACGCCGTGTTCCGTTTAAACAACGTTTATGTTGCTACATAGTTCTATCTACAGTGAATTACATAGTTATATCTACAGTGAAACAAAGATAGCTCTAGGTATTTGAGCAACAGTAAGTATTACAGTAACATAACATTATGTAGATGTTAAGAGATCAAGAATGAGCGAGGGGATTTTTTTATAGTTAGAGGTTTTCTGTTCATTTTAAGTTAAAGGAAGATGTCGCTGCTTGAAAAATGTTGGCGTTCAACATTTTTCAACCAGCGGGGTGGAGGTGGGGGTCTTCCTCTCCTCGCTCTTAAAAAAGATGGTTCTGCGGCGTTTCCACCGCACTTGGCTTTTCCGATCGGCTTTTCCGATCGGTAAAGTTGATTCGGTGGAAACGTAGCGTCCGATTCTGCCAGACCAATCGGCCCAAAAGGCCGATCGGTAAGCCGAATAAAGAACCACAAAAATCGGCCTGAATCAAAGAAAGCCGAAACCAAAATTGTATTACTATTATCTATAATTATTATTATAGATAATTGTATGGGTAATTAATTAATAGTAAATGCCTAAATTATAACACAGTTCCGTCAGTAAGTATGAGAGATCCCGAATATAAATAGTTTTTCTTATTCTAGTTTGTGCGCCATTTTACAGGATGGTTTATTGTCGAGTTCACTGAGTCACGAGACTTATTGGGACATCACGGCTTCATCATCAAGTTCCAACATCATGGACCACAGGAGATGCAGCATCGGTAGAATTAGGAGTTGTATCGGTGGAATGATGCTGGCACACTAACGAGACAATCATGGACTTTTCTGGAACATCCTGGATCATCCCCAGCTGGCTGTAGTCGATCCATGAGGAGGACTTGGTTGCTGGAATTTTCGTGGGAACATCCTGCCTTTTTCGTCGTCATCTTTCCAGGAACCATCAAGTTTGAAGGATGCCCCAGTATTGTTCTCTGTTTCTCCCGAGACGTACCATCATTCCAGACTGCTAAGGAGAAGAAATCAATGACTATTCTAAAGGTTGCTTGACTCATCTTCTGCTGACAACATTATTTTCCCAGAGAAAAACTTAGTACCACAACTATAGTGACCAAGGCGAAAATTTACTTGTCCATAAGGTAATTAATATTATCGTTTTAATTATTTGGGTATGATATCGTAGTTGTTTTGAAATTACAACGTCTGTTACTTTATTACAGATGGACCATTAGCAGTACGCGATGGTCAAATGGCCCTTTAATTTCGGAAGCAGCCAAATATGGTCAAGCAAGTAGGACAACTGTGGAGGAGATGGACGTAGGGATGGAGGATCTGGACGTAGGGAAGGAGGCCATTTTACAGGATGGTTTATTGTCGAGTTCACCGAGTCAGGAGACTTATTGGGACATCACAGCGTCATCATCAAGTTCCAACATCATGGGCCAGAGGAGATGCAGCATCGGTAGAATTAGGAGTTGTATCTGTGGAGTGAAGTCAGATCGCCCTTAGGGCTTCTGTTTGTGTTTGGTGCGATTGTGAAATGGCCTGTTTGTTCGCGAGTGCTTCGTGCATCACTTCTCTTGTGGATAACACCTTTTACATCGGTAGAATTAGGAGTTGTGTCTGTGGAGTGAAGGCAGATCGCCCTTAGGGCTTCTGTTTGTGTTGTGCGCGATTGTGAAATGGTCGGTTTGTTCGCGAGTGCTTCGGACATCACTTCTCTTGTGGATAACACCTTTTACATTTGGATAATTACACCAATCTTCGAGCAAAGATGCCAAACATTCTGCTATATGATAAGTCACGGGTAAGAACCATGCATAAAACTTACATTATATTACACCTGATTTTCTTTTGTTCTATGCTGCATACTATGGAGACAATCGTGGAGTTTTCTTGAACATCCTGGATCATCTCCAGCTGGCTGTAGTCGATTCCATGAGGAGGACTTGGTTGCTGGAATTTTCGTGGGACCATCCTGCCTTCTTCGTCGCCATCTTTCCATGAACCATCACGTTTGAAGGATGTCCCAGTATTGTTCTGTGTTTCTCCCGAGACGTACAATCATTCCATACTGCTAAGGAGAAGAAATCAATGACTATTCTAAAGGCTATTTAGTTCACCTCCTGCTGACAGCAATATTTTCCCAGAGAAGAACTTAGTACCAGAACTATAGTGACCAAGGCGATAATCTATTTGTCCATAAGGTAATTTATATTATCTTTTTAATTATTTGGATATTAATTCGTAGTTATTTTGAAATTACAATGTCTGTTACTTTATTACAGGTGGACTATTAGCAGTACGCGATCGTCAAATGGCCCTCTAATGTCGGAAGCAGCCAAAGATGGTCAAGCAAGAAGGACAACTGTCCGCATTGCTTGCTGGTGTATAAAACATACTCAGCGAGGGGCCAGTATTTGTTTGCATTGCTTGCTGGTGTATAAAACATATTCAGGGAGGGGCCAGTATTTGTTTGCATTGCTTGCTGGTGTATAAAACGTATTCAGGGAGGGGCCAGTATTTGTTTGCATTGCTTGCTGGTGTATAAAACATATTAAGGGAGGGGCCGTATTTGTTTGCATTGCTTGCTGGTGTATAAAACATATTCAGGGAGGGGCCAGTATTTGTTTGCATTGCTTGCTGGTGCATAAAACATATTAAGGGAGGGGCCAGTATTTGTTTGCATTGCTTGCTGGTGTATAAAACATATTCAGGGAGGGGCCAGTATTTGTTTGCATTGCTTGCTGGTGTATAAAACATATTCAGGGAGGGGCCAGTATTTGTTTGCATTGCTTGCTGGTGTATAGAACATTTAGGGAGGGGCCAGTATTTGTTTGCATTGCTTGCTGGTGTATAAAACATTAAGGGAGGGGCCAGCATTTGTTGGCATTGCTTGCTGGTGTATAAAACATATTCAGGGAGGGGCCAGTATTTGTTTGCATTGCTTTGCCGGTGTATAAAACATATTCAGGGAGGGGCCAGTATTTGTTTGCATTGCTTGCTGGCGTATAAGACACTCAGGGAGGGGCCAGTATTTGTTTGCATTGCTTGCTGGTGTATAAAACATATTAAGGGAGGGGCCAGTATTTGTTTGCATTGCTTGCTGGTGTATAAAACATTAAGGGATGGGCCAGCATTTGTTTGCATTGCTTGCTGGTGTATAAAACATATTCAGGGAGGGGCCAGTATTTGTTTGCATTGCTTGCTGGTGTATAAAACATATTCAGGGAGGGGCCAGTATTTGTTTGCATTGCTTGCTGGTGTATAAGACACTCAGGGAGGGGCCAGTATTTGTTTGCATTGCTTGCTGGTGTATAAAACATATTCAGGGAGGGGCCAGTATTTGTTTGCATTGCTTGCTGGTGTATAAAACATATTCAGGGAGGGGCCAGTATTTGTTTGCATTGCTTGCTGGTGTATAAGACACTCATGGAGGGGCCAGTATTTGTTTGCATTGCTTGCTGGTGTATAAAACATATTCAGGGAGGGGCCAGTATTTGTTTGCATTGCTTGCTGGTGTATAAAACATATTAAGGGAGGGGCCAGTATTTGTTTGCATTGCTTGCTGGTGTATACAACATATTCAGGGAGGGTCCAGTATTTGTTTGCATTGTTTGCTGGTGTATAAGACACTCAGGGAGGGGCCAGTATTTGTTTGGCATTTTACCATTTCAGTATCTGTGGAGTGAAGTCAGATCGCCCTTAGGGCTTCAGTTTGTGTTGTGCGCGATTGTGAAATAGTCGGTTTGTTCGCGAGTGCTTCGTGCATCACTTCTCTTGTGGATAACACCTTTTACATTTGGATAATTACACCAATCTTCGAGCAAAGAAGGAAGGAGGAGCTGTACGCAGGGAAGGACTTCTACACAGAGGAAGGTTCTAGGAATGACGAGAAGACAGGAAGACATCGAAAGGTATGTTCAAAGAGATGTCTACCATCGATGGAGGCGATGAAGACGTTTTAAGGTAGGATTCTAGAATTCTATAGGTATTTGCGGTTTTGTCGGTTGTCGTTTTCTAGATACTCTCTTTTGAGTTTTCTTGGTTATGGTAACAAAAAGAGTTTCTTTTGGTTACTTCAGTAAACGACTTCTTACGCGGTTCGCTAATGTTTACGATATTTGTAGTATTTGAAAAAACAAATGTAATGAGAAATTAGGAGAACTTGTGAGGACATGTTGCCAGATACGACCTATTTAACTAAAATGTTTTCAGTTCCTAGTCACTTCTAATTACACCGATAGAGGTATCAAGTGCTATGTTTCAAAAGAGACCTTAACACGTTCCATTTGAAACAAAATTTGACGCTACTGCAGCTGTAAGCAGAAGTAGCCAGAAACTGAAATCGTTTTCGACTAAAAGATAATATCCAACAACATGCCTACTAATTTTTAATACCTCATTTCATTTGGTTGTCCATATTATTATACTTCAAATTGACTTTCGTCACGCCGTGTTCCGTTTAAACAACGTTTATGTTGCTACATAGTTTTATCTACAGTGAATTACATAGTTATATCTACAGTGAAACAAAGATAGCTCCAGGTATTTGAGCAACAGTAAGTATTACAGTAACATAACATTATGTAGATGTTAAGAGATCAAGAATGAGCGAGGGGATTTTTTTATAGTTAGAGGTTTTCTGTTCATTTTAAGTTAAAGGAAGATGTCGCTGCTTGAAAAATGTTGGCGTTCAACATTTTTCAACCAGCGGGGTGGAGGTGGGGGTCTTCCTCTCCTCGCTCTTAAAAAAGATGGTTCTGCGGCGTTTCCACCGCACTTGGCTTTTCCGATCGGCTTTTCCGATCGGTAAAGTTGATTCGGTGGAAACGTAGCGTCCGATTCTGCCAGACCAATCGGCCCAAAAGGCCGATCGGTAAGCCGAATAAAGAACCACCAAAATCGGCCTGAATCAAAGAAAGCCGAAACCAAAATTGTATTACTATTATCTATAATTATTATTATAGATAATTGTATGGGTAATTAATTAATAGTAAATCACAGTTCCGTCAGTAAGTATGAGAAATCCCGAAGATAAATAGTTTTTCTTATTCTAGTTTGTGCGCCATTTTGCAGGATGGTTTATTGTCGAGTTCACTGAGTCACGAGACTTATTGGGACATCACGGCTTCATCATCAAGTTCCAACATCATGGACCACAGGAGATGCAGCATCGGTAGAATTAGGAGTTGTATCTGTGGAATGATGCTGGCACACTAACGAGACAATCATGGACTTTTCTGGAACATCCTGGATCATCCCCAGCTGGCTGTAGTCGATTCCATGAGGAGGACTTGGTTGCTGGAATTTTCGTGGGACCATCCTGCCTTTTTTGTCGCCATCTTTCCATGAACCATCAAGTTTGAAGGATGCCCCAGTATTGCTCTGTGTTTCTCCCGAGACGTACCATCATTCCAGACTGCTAAGGAGAAGAAATCAATGACTATTCTAAAAGCTATTTAGTTCACCTCCTGCTGACAGCAATATTTTCCCAGAGAAGAACTTAGTACCAGAACTATAGTGACCAAGGCGATAATTTATTTGTCCATAAGGTAATTTATATTATCTTTTTAATTATTTGGATATTAATTCGTAGTTATTTTGAAATTACAATGTCTATTACTTTATTACAGGTGGACTATTAGCAGTACGCGATGGTCAAATGGCCCTTTAATGTCGGAAACAGCCAAATATGGTCAAGCAAGTAGGACAACTGTAGAGGAGATGGACGTAAGGATGGAGGATCTGGACGTAGGGAAGGAGGCCATTTTACAGGATGGTTTATTGTCGAGTTCACCGAGTCAGGAGACTTATTGGGACATCACAGCGTCATCATCAAGTTCCAACATCATGGGCCAGAGGAGATGCAGCATCGCATCGGTAGAATTAGGAGTTGTATCTGTGGAGTGAAGTCAGATCGCCCTTAGGGCTTCTGTTTGTGTTTGGTGCGATTGTGAAATGGCCTGTTTGTTCGCGAGTGCTTCGTGCATCACTTCTCTTGTGGATAACACCTTTTATATCGGTAGAATTAGGAGTTGTGTCTGTGGAGTGAAGGCAGATCGCCCTTAGGGCTTCTGTTTGTGTTGTGCGCGATTGTGAAATGGTCGGTTTGTTCGCGAGTGCTTCGGGCATCACTTCTCTTGTGGATAACACCTTTTACATTTGGATAATTACACCAATCTTCGAGCAAAGATGCCAAACATTCTGCTATATGATAAGTCACGGGTAAGAACCATGCATAAAACTTACATTATATTACACCTGATTTTCTTTTGTTCTATGCTGCATACTATGGAGACAATCGTGGACTTTTCTGGAACATCCTGGATCATCTCCAGCTGGCTGTAGTCGATTCCATGAGGAGGACTTGGTTGCTGGAATTTTCGTGGGACCATCCTGCCTTCTTCGTCGCCATCTTTCCATGAACCATCACGTTTGAAGGATGTCCCAGTATTGTTCAGTGTTTCTCCCGAGACGTACAATCATTCCATACTGCTAAGGAGAGGAAATCAATGACTATTCTAAAGGCTATTTAGTTCACCTCCTGCTGACAGCAATATTTTCCCAGAGAAGAACTTAGTACCAGAACTATAGTGACCAAGGCGATAATTTATTTGTCCATAAGGTAATTAATATTATCTTTTTAATTATTTGGATATTAATTCGTAGTTATTTTGAAATTACAATGTCTGTTACTTTATTACAGGTGGACTATTAGCAGCACGCGGTCGTCAAATGGCCCTTTAATGTCGGAAGCAGCCAAAGATGGTCAAGCAAGAAGGACAACTGTCCGCATTGCTTGCTGGTGTATAAAACATACTCAGGGAGGGGCCAGTATTTGTTTGCATTGCTTGCTGGTGTATAAAACATATTCAGGGAGGGGCCAGTATTTGTTTGCATTGCTTGCTGGTGTATAAAACATATTAAGGGAGGGGCCAGTATTTGTTTGCATTGCTTGTTGGTGTATAAAACATATTCAGGGAGGGGCCAGTATTTGTTTGCATTGCTTGCTGGTGTATAAAACATATTCAGGGAGGGGCCAGTATTTGTTTGCATTGCTTGCTGGTGTATAAGACACTCAGGGAGGGGCCAGTATTTGTTTGCATTGCTTGCTGGTGTATAGAACATTTAGGGAGGGGCCAGTATTTGTTTGCATTGCTTGCTGGTGTATAAAACATATTCAGGCAGGGGCCAGTATTTGTTTGCATTGCTTGCTGGTGTATAAAACATATTCAGGGAGGGGCCTGTATTTGTTTGCATTGCTTGCTGGTGTATAAGACACTAAGAGAGGGGCCAGTATTTGTTTGCATTGCTTGCTGGTGTATAAAACATATTCAGGCAGGGGCCAGTATTTGTTTGCATTGCTTGCTGGTGTATAAAACATATTCAGGGAGGGGCCTGTATTTGTTTGCATTGCTTGCTGGTGTATAAGACACTAAGAGAGGGGCCAGTATTTGTTTGCATTGCTTGCTGGTGTATAAGACACCAAGAGAGGGGCCAGTATTTGTTTGCATTGCTTGCTGGTGTATAAAACATATTCAGGGAGGAGCCAGTATTTGTTTGCATTGCTTGCTGGTGTATAAGACACTCAGGGAGGGGCCAGTATTTGTTTGCATTTCTTGCTGGTGTATAAAATATATTCAGGGAGGAGCCAGTATTTGTTTGCATTGCTTGCTGGTGTATATTACACTCAGGGAGGGGCCAGTATTTGTTTGCATTGCTTGCTGGTGTATAAAACATATTCAGGGAGGGGCCAGTATTTGTTTGCATTGCTTGCTGGTGTATAAAGCATATTCAGGGAGGGGTCAGTATCTGTGGAGTGAAGTCAGATCGCCTTTAGATCGCACTTATGGGAACATCATGGCTTCATCACGTTCGAACATCATGGACCAGAGGAGCTGCAACCATGGAAGCATCGCATCGGTAGAATTAGGAGTTGTGTCTGTGAAGTGAAGTGAAGTCAGATGGCCCTAAGGGCTTCTGTTTGTGTTGTGCGCGATTGTGAAATGGTCGGTTTGTTCGCGAGTGCTTCGTTCATCACTTCACTTGTGGATAACACCTTTTACACTTGGATAATTATACTAATCGTCGAGCAAAGAGGCCAAACATTCTGCTATAAGTCACGGGTAAGAAACTTGAATAATAATTACATTATATTACACCTGATTTCTTTTGTTCAATGCTGGGACACTGACGAGATAATCGTGGAATTTTCTGGAACTTCCTGGGCTGTATTCCATGAGGAGGACTTGGTTGCTGGAATTTTCGTTGGGATATCCTGCCTTCTTCTTCGCTATGTTTCCATAAACCATCAAGTCTGAAGGATTCCCCTGTATTGTTCTGCTTCTCCCGAGACGTACTAACATTCCGGACTGCTGTTGCGAAGAAATCAAAGACTATTCTAAAGGCTACCTGGTTCACCTCCTGCTGACAACAATGTTTTCCCAGAGAAGAACTGAGCATCAGAACTATAATGAGCAAAGCGATAATCTACTTGTCCATAAGGTACCAGATATTATCATTTTAATAATTTGGATATAATTTTGTGGCTATTTGAAAATTACAACAGTTTGGTATTTTGTTCCAGATAGAGTTAAACAAGACTGTGCTACTAAATGGTCCTTATAAACATCATTAAAACTGATTGAAAGATGCTCCTGTATTGTTCTGTGTTTCTCACGAGACATACTATCATTCTGGACTGCAATGGTGAAGAAATCAAGGACTATTCTAAAGGCTACCTGGTGCACCTTCTGCTGACTACAATTTTTTCCCAGAGAAGAAGTTAGTACCACAACTATAGTGACCAAGGTGTTAATCTACTTGTCCATAAGGTAATGAATACTATCTTTTTAATAATTTGGATATGATTTTGTGGTTATTTGAAACTTACAACCGTTTGGTATTTTGTTGCAGATTGATTCTCAAGGAGACTGTGCCCTGAAATGGTTCTTATAAACACCATTAAAACTGTTTGAAAGAGATAAACAATGAGCGAGGGGATTTTTTTATAGTTAGAGATTGTCTGTTCATTTTAAGTAAAAGGAAGATGTCGCTGCTTGGAAAACATTGTCATTGAACATTTTTAACCAGCGGGGTGGAGGTGGGGCCTTCCTCCCCTCGCTCAAAGATAAATGGCTAAGCTGCGTTTCCACCGCAATTGTCTCTAACCAAATTACAATACAGTTTCGTCCGTAAGTATGAGATATCCCAAATAGAACTATTTTTCTTATTCTTCTGTGTGCGCCATTTTACATAATGGTTTATTGTCCAATTCAGTGAGTCAGGACGCTTATTGGGCTCCGTCATCACGTTCGACCATCATGGACACCAGAGGAGCTGTAACCAGGAAGAGAAGTCGGTCCTGGAACGGTTCTGGTGAGATGCAGCATCGGTAGAATTAAGGGTTGTATCTGCGAGATGAAGGGCAGTCAGGTGACTCTTATGCTAGTATACTGAGGAGACAATCGTGGACTTTTCCTGAAACATCCTGGATGATCTCCGGCAGACAACAATTTTTAACACAGAAGAACTTTGTATCAGAACAATAATGACCAAGGCGAAAATCTACTTGTCCATAAGGTAATGAATAGCATCTTTTTAATCACATGTATCTGAATTTGTAGTTATTTGAAAATTACAGAAGTTTGGTATCTTGTTGCAGATAGACAGAAAGAAGACTGTGCCACGAAATGGTCTTTAGATATAATATATACCATTAAAACTGTTGAAAGATGTTCCTGTGTTGTTAAGGTAATAAATATAATCTTTTTAATAATTTCAATATCAATTCGTAGTTGTTTTAAAATAACTTAGTTTGTTATTTTGTTACAGGTGGACTATTAGTAGTTACCCGATGGTCAGATGACCCTTTAATGTTGGAAGCAACCGAAGATGGTAAAGCAAGAAGGACAACTATAGAGAAGCCGGACGTAGGGAAGGAGGAAATGGACGTAAGGAAGGAGGAGATGGGCGTAAGGAAGGAGGAGCAGGGCGTACGGACGGACTTCAACGCAGAGGAACCTTCTAGGGGGGGGGGGCAGTATCTGTGGAGTGAAGTCAGATCGCCCTTAGGGCTTCAGTTTGTGTTGTGCGCGATTGTGAAATAGTCGGTTTGTTCGCGAGTGCTTCGTGCATCAGCTCTCTTGTGGATAACACCTTTTACATTTGGATAATTACACCAATCTTCGAGCAAAGAAGGAAGGAGGAGCTGGACGCAGGGAAGGACTTCTACACAGAGGAAGCTTCTAGGAATGACGAGAAGACAGGAAGACATCGAAAGGTATGTTCAAAGAGATGTCTACCATCGATGGAGGCGATGAAGACGTTTTAAGGTAGGATTTTAAAATTCTATATTTGCGGTTTTGTCGGTTGTCGTTTTCTAGAAACTATCTTTTGAGTTTTCTTGGTTATGGTAACAAAAAGAGTTTCTTTTGGTTACTTCGGTAAACGACTTCTTACGCGGTTCGCTAATCTTTACGATATTTGTAGTATTTGAAAAAACAAATGTAATGAGAAATTAGGAGAACTTGTGAGGACATGTTGCCAGATACGACCTATTTAACTAAAATGTTTTCAGTTCCTAGTCACTTCTAATTACACCGATAGAGGTATCAAGTGCTATGTTTCAAAAGAGACCTTAACACGTTCCATTTGAAACAAAATTTGACGCTACTGTAGGTGTAAACAGAAGTAGCCAGAAACTGAAATCGTTTTCGACTAAAAGATAATATCCAACAACATGCCTACTAATTTTCAATACCTCATTTCATTTGGTTGTCCATATTATTATACTTCAAATTGACTTTCGTCACGCCGTGTTCCGTTTAAACAACGTTTATGTTGCTACATAGTTTTATCTACAGTGAATTACATAGTTATATCTACAGTGAAACAAAGATAGCTCCAGGTATTTGAGCAACAGTAAGTATTACAGTAACATAACATTATGTAGATGTTAAGAGATCAAGAATGAGCGAGGGGATTTTTTTATAGTTAGAGGTTTTCTGTTCATTTTAAGTTAAAGGAAGATGTCGCTGCTTGAAAAATGTTGGCGTTCAACATTTTTCAACCAGCGGGGTGGAGGTGGGGGTCTTCCTCTCCTCGCTCTTAAAAAAGATGGTTCTGCGGCGTTTCCACCGCACTTGGCTTTTCCGATCGGCTTTTCCGATCGGTAAAGTTGATTCGGTGGAAACGTAGCGTCCGATTCTGCCAGACCAATCGGCCCAAAAGGCCGATCGGTAAGCCGAATAAAGAACCACCAACATCGGCCTGAATCAAAGAAAGCCGAAACCAAAATTGTATTACTATTATCTATAATTATTATTATAGATAATTGTATGGGTAATTAATTAATAGTAAATGCCTAAATTATATCACAGTTCCGTCAGTAAGTATGAGAAATCCCGAAGATAAATAGTTTTTCTTATTCTAGTTTGTGCGCCATTTTACAGGATGGTTTATTGTCGAGTTCACTGAGTCACGAGACTTATTGGGACATCACGGCTTCATCATCAAGTTCCAACATATTGGACCACAGGAGATGCAGCATCGGTAGAATTAGGAGTTGTATCTGTGGAGTGATGCTGGCACACTAACGAGACAATCATGGACTTTTCTGGAACATCCTGGATCATCTCCAGCTGGCTGTAGTCGATTCCATGAGGAGGACTTGGTTGCTGGAATTTTCGTGGGACCATCCTGCCTTTTTTGTCGCCATCTTTCCATGAACCATCAAGTTTGAAGGATGCCCCAGTATTGTTCTGTGTTTCTCCCGAGACGTACCATCATTCCAGACTGCTAAGGAGAAGAAATCAATGACTATTCTAAAGGTTGCTTGACTCATCTTCTGCTGACAAAATTATTTTCCCAGAGAAAAACTTAGTACCAGAACTATAGTGACCAAGGCGATAATTTATTTGTCCATAAGGTAATTAATATTATCTTTTTAATTATTTGGATATGAATTGGTAGTTATTTTGAAATTACAATGTCTGTTACTTTATTACAGGTGGACTATTAGCAGTACGCGATCGTCAAATGGCCCTTTAATGTCGGAAGCAGCCAAAGATGGTCAAGCAAGATGGACAACTGTCCGCATTGCTTGCTGGTGTATAAAACATACTCAGAGAGGGGCCAGTATTTGTTTGCATTGCTTGCTGGTGTATAAAACATATTCAGGGAGGGGCCAGTATTTGTTTGCATTGCTTGCTGGTGTATAAAACATATTAAGGGAGGGGCCAGTATTTATTTGCATTGCTTGTTGGTGTATAAAACATATTCAGGGAGGGGCCAGTATTTGTTTGCATTGCTTGCTGGTGTATAAAACATATTCAGGGAGGGGCCAGTATTTGTTTGTATTGCTTGCTGGTATATAAAACATATTAAGGGAGGGGCCAGTATTTGTTTGCATTGCTTGCTGGTGTATAAAACATATTCAGGGAGGGGCCAGTATTTGTTTGCATTGCTTGCTGGTGTATAAAACATATTCAGGGAGGGACCAGTATTTGTTTGCATTGCTTGCTGGTGTATAAGACACTCAGGGAGGGGCCAGTATTTGTTTGTATTGCTTGCTGGTGTATAAAACATATTAAGGGAGGGGCCAGTATTTGTTTGCATTGCTTGCTGGTGTATAAAACATATTCAGGGATGGGCCAGTATTTGTTTGCATTGCTTGCTGGTGTATAAAACATTCAGGGAGGGGCCAGTATTCAGGGAGGGGCCAGTATTTGTTTGCATTGCTTGCTGGTCTATAAAACATATTCAGGGAGGGGCCAGTATTTGTTTGCATTGCTTGCTGGTGTATAAAACACTCAGGGAGGGGCCAGTATTTGTTTGCATTGCTTGCTGGTGTATAAAGCATATTCAGGGATGGACCAGTATTTGTTTGCATTGCTTACTGGTGTATAAAACATTCAGGGAGGGGCCAGTATTTGTTTGCATTGCTTGCTGGAGTATAAAACACTCAGGGAGGGGCCAGTATTTGTTTGCACTACTTGCTGGTGTATAAAACATATTCAGGGAGGGGCCAGTATTTGTTTGCATTGCTTGCTGGTGTATAAAACATACTCAGGGAGGGGCCAGTATTTGTTTGCATTGCTTGTTGGTGTATAAAGCATTTTCAGGGAAGGGCCAGTATTTGTTTGCATTGCTTGCTGGTGTATAAAACATTCAGGGAGGGGCCAGTATTTGTTTGCATTGTTTGCTGGTGTATAAAACATTCAGGGAGAGGCCAGTATTTGTTTGCATTGCTTGCTGGTGTATAAAACATACTCAGGGAGGGGTCAGTATTTGTTTGCATTGCTTGCTGGTGTATAAAACATTCAGGGAGGGGCCAGTATTTGTTTGCATTGTTTGCTGGTGTATAAAACATTCAGGGAGAGGCCAGTATTTGTTTGCATTGCTTGCTGGTGTATAAAACATACTCAGGGAGGGGCCAGTATTTGTTTGCATTGCTTGCTGGTGTATAAAACATATTCAGGGAGGGGCCAGTATTTGTTTGCATTGCTTGCTGGTGTATAAAACATACTCAGGGAGGGTCAGTATTTGTTTGCATTGCTTGCTGGTGTATAAAACATATTCAGGGAGGGGCCAGTATTTGTTTGCATTGCTTGCTGGTGTATAAGGAACAGAGAAAACCAATAAGACCATATGGTCTTGTTTCATATGAAACATATTACTTTCTACTTTCTAGAAAAAAAAAACAAAACATTTTGGTATTTTCTTTTGTTCATTTGTTCAAAAAAAAATCAATTAATTAGATTAGATACAATTCGGCATTTCTGCTTCTAGATTCATATTCTACGGAAAAAAATATATATACCAGGAACTCTGATATCTAGACTCTAAAGTTAAATGATATTTTTTTAAAAAATAAAGTTAAGACTATGATTGAATTAAACTATGATTAATCGATTTTGAGCCCCTTGGGAACAGGTTAATATGTAATGATGGATCTCAAATTTCACAAGAATTAAGTATGGATATAAAGGTACAAATCAAAAGGGTCTGTGTACTTATTCTTTCTGCAGTAGACCTATATAGTGAAGCTGAACTTAAATAAGTGTATCTATTGAAAAATAATTTTGAATTATCCAGTATTAGCTTAGGATAAAGGTAGATATATTTGGGATAGAATGAAATAATAGTGTTTTGGTTATAAAAAAAATCTTTATTTAGGCATGCCTATAGTAATAACACCGTAATAAAATGAAAAATTACAGTAAAAAAATAACATATCAAATACGTCACAAGTAAGCATTTATTGCTGCAATGCAAAGATAATATATATGTATATATATATATATATATATATATATATATATATATATATATATATATATATATATATATATATATGTAGAATACATAGAAATAAAAGTGACATCACAAATGTTAAGACTAATAATAGAATAATACACTATTTCAATCTTGATACTGGTTTCCTAGATTTATCTAGTAATCTCGATAATCTT
This sequence comes from Aphodius sticticus, assembly GCA_963966075.1. Taxonomy (NCBI): domain Eukaryota; kingdom Metazoa; phylum Arthropoda; class Insecta; order Coleoptera; family Scarabaeidae; genus Aphodius; species Aphodius sticticus. The sequence goes on along the minus strand of OZ014515.1, from coordinate 10,863,876 downwards.
CATGGCAGAGTTGTCTCCGTCATATGTTGGAAAGACATATTTGCGGAATACCGCAATAAATAGCACCTTAATATCGACTGTTAGATATTGAATTCGGTTGAAGATCGAGGGTATTGCAAACCCACCGAGCAATATCAACGTCCTCTTGCTCAGCCTTTCGAATCCAGGGATGATTCTAAAAGAATTTAATATTAAACTTATTGCTAAAGGAGAGCTGAAAAGCTGAAGAGTGAAAATTACCATAAGTGTTTTCAAATCTGCTCGTTCCTCTGGATTTTTCTTAAGGCATTTATCGACGAAATCTTTAAATTCGTCGCTAAATATCCCCGCCGGCAATTTTGGAGGTGGCTCATTTACGATGTAATCAAGCAATTCGAAAATTGCCATCGGCCTGGGACCGTTTGTATGTCCTGGAGAATCTCCATCTGCTTTCGGACCAAAAATGGCCGCCAAAGTTTTGGCATCAGCTGGTGGAATTGGATACATACCGATAGCCATTTCCACTAGGGACAATCCTAAAGACCAAATATCACTTTGCACTGAATAATGCGTACCTTGCAGTCGTTCAGGCTAGAAAACATCAATAAAAATTTCAGAATTAGGCAAACGAGGGTCAAAAAGACACTTACAGACATATAACTTCTGGTTCCAACAAAGGAGTTGGCCATCGAATCAATCAACTGACCAGAAACTCCAAAATCGCAAATCTTAATCTCACCACTGGTGTTCATGAGGATATTGCTGGGTTTGACGTCGCGATGCATGATCGCGTGTTTATCCCTTAAATAACTCAGCCCCTTGAGGACGGCAACAGTAATTTTTCCGAGAATCTGCTCCGGTATTCTCTGGGCCTTCTTCAGTATTAAATCGAGCGATCCCGCGTCCATATACTCCATGCAAATACTAATTTCTCCATCACTGTAAAACGCTGCATAGAAGCCAACGATGTGCGGAAAATTGCACTCGTGTAATACTTTTAACTCTCTGATAATTTGCTTCTTTATGGCGGGCTTCACTTCTAAGTGAATCAACTTCTTGGCTATGATCAAGCCGCTCGATTTGTGCCTAACTTTCATGACGACACCACCATTCCCAGAGCCAAGTTCGCCCAGCTTCTCAAAGTCGTCATCGCTCAGATCGCCACCGATCTTTTCCTTCTGACATAAGAAAACTTCAATGCGCTTCTTCTGAATGTCGTCCACATCCAGCTCTTCTAATCGAGCAGTTAGGTTATCGATAGTGTCCCCACCGACCAAATTTGCAGCTCTGTAAAATGGACATAACGTTACATACGTTTCCTTTACTTACTTATTCAACTTACGGAATTGACGTGCCAGAGAATGGCACGCTGGTTGGAGTGACGGTTGGGGTCTGGTCCAAGGAACCAGGCGGTAGGGTCAAGTTTAATTTATTCTTCGACATGTTGCTAAAGTAATCCTAAACACTACATCATTTTTTCCTCTACTTTGGTACTGTACGTTGTTTTGATTTTTTTTGCACCTTAGGCCGTATTATATGCTTTTTTTATTTATCTATTTACTATTTGTTAGACACGACGACGTACACTGAAGCTATACACCATATAATACCGCACAAAACAAACCACAATCATATCATTGATATCTCATATCATTCCCATATCACAATGATTCACAGAGCCAGTAGTGCCAAAACAAATGGCAGAGAACGGCTACCGTTCCTCTCCTAAGGGAAATTAGTCGAAAATAAAGACGCACCCGGTAGATTATTAGTTAGTTTTCAATTTAATTATCAATTATCAAATGTATTTAGATCAAAAATCAAATCAAGAAAATCTTCAAGGTGTGAGTTTTATAAGTTGGCAGGTGTTGTTTGGTGAGCACCTTGCACAGAATACAACTTATACAAAAGCGAAACTCGAAAGAAATAGAGGAACCAAATTGTCACTGCGCATGTGGACACGAAAGCGAATGCATTATGTGCGTAGAAGATGTTCAAGGTTACTAGAATTTGACAGGTTGTCTAGTAACTATCAATGCATGTCTTTCAGTATGCCAAACGAAGTGCTGATATTTAATCCGTTATACGTGAGCGTATAAAAATAATAATAACTTTACATTGTTTAAAAATATCTATATTTTTGTCTAAACTCATGAAGCATAGCAAACTATTAAATGAAAAAGAAAAACAGATTTTCCAGTTGCGACCCTTCTGTAGTATTATCACAGATTAACCAGATGCGTGTCGTCACCTTTATTCTCGAGGGTCCTGATTTTTCGGACCTTCAATCCCATTTGACGTCACAAAACATTCGTTTTGTGCGGACCATGTGCAAGTAACAAATGCTTCCCACCCCCTCAGGGCACGGACACACATCGAGCGTATAGCGTTTTCTGTATGTTCGAACATATTGAAAACGCCGAGCGTAGAGGAGCGGAAAGCGTTTTCGGTATGTTCGAACATATAGAAGACGCTTTCCGCTACGCTATACGCTCGATGTGTGTCCGTGCCCTCAGACTATTGTTCTAACCTCACGTTTGAACGAATATGCGCAATGAAAATATTATCTACTTCACGGTGAGTTTCGTTTCTGGTTGTTCTGTGGATCTCTTCACTGCTCACGTGTCGTCATAAGCTACGTACGGATGTTGTACACCGTTACACTTTTTACACCCAATAACACGCAAGTGTCATTTGGACGGTGTACTCGGTGTCAACGGTGTAGAATATCCGAACGCAGCTATTGTAAATAATGCGCCGTGAACTACTGCACCCATGTAGAGAGGTATTTCTCCGCTACGGGCGCTTAGATCGTTTTGCACCACGGTGTATGCACAGGGCGAATATAATGACATGAGCAAATCCATCGAAATCACTCTAGGCACAGATCACCCAGATACTGCTTAGTGTCGGCACCTTTGATCTAGCGGCACGTATTTTTCTGACCTTGAATTCCATTTGATGACAACTGTACTAACCACGCCTCCAAATGGCGTATTAACCTCAAAACTTGTTGAATATCGGGATACTATGTGTTGACGTGCGGAACAGCTTTAAATTAAGGTGTCATGTTATTAATTTGATAATAGCTATACCAGTATTTGATTATTTGTTAGTTCTCCTATAGGGGCTTCTACTTCTGACCGAAAACGCTAGGCAGCATGCGCAGAAGACTCGCTGCCGCTATCAAGTCTGCTATTATATTAGCAGAACTGATTGCTTAAAATCCCCAAAAAAACACGCATTCCAAGTAAAATTACCAATTTCGGCTTTAATCACAAAGTGTACCTACGTGTCCCAACTCAAGGAAGCTTGCCGCGGGTGTACCTGTTTTTACGTATTTTTGAAAATTTGCTGAACTGTCCTAACCTAAAAACACAGTAGGTATTTTGGTTTTCTTGTTTACTTCCATATAATTATTCAGTTTTCAATGAATGCATGTCACTCTCACGCCTATCTTTTATTAATTACATTTCATTTGATACTAAATACGCGTTTTACAAAGCAGTTGTAATTTTGTCCTGGGGGAAATGCGCGCGCACACTGTGACATCAAAAACCAGAACGAGAAACGTCTATTAGGACTGAGAATGTAAATAAAGTGACCACGTGTGACTGGATCATGCTATGCCATCTCCCAATTGAATGAAAAAATATAATGTATTTTCCCGCGATTTTCGCATCTGTATGATCTGTGCTCTAGGCTTGATGCTGCAGACCCGAACTTACACTTCTGTATAACTTCTGTATTCTGTGGCCGAGCGGAGTGCCGATTTTGCGCAGTGGCGCTACAAAATCCAGCTGCGCGTGCCATTGTTGCCAAGTTTAGTTTGCTCGTATCGCGTTGTAGTGTGCTCATATCTCGTATTTGGTTCGAGCGTCTGTGCTCTTTACCGCCGTAAGGAGTTCGATTCGTTCGGGAAGGTGAATACTGACAAATTAGTTGCACCGACACGGCCCTTGAGACGCAACATTATAAAAACAACATCATTCTATTGTAAATTGCGGCTGATTTAATGGTCGGGCCTCAGCCGAAGATAACGGGTTTCGGTGCGAGGCGCATGCCCAAATGAGAGGCTGCCTCTGTCTCTGTGCGTTTGCTTACAAGCGTTGCGAATAAAGTTTGTATTTTGGTGTTTTGGTTCCCTGGCGCGCGTGTTCCCCTCGAAAGTGTGTTTCGCTATGTGAGAGCACCCAAAGTATTGTTTGCTTCGATAGCAAGGACCAAAAACAGGGCCGATAGCGTAGGAATTGTAAGGGAAAGAGAAATCTGGTACTGGTACAACTTCCGACTCCGTAGTCCGTAATCTGTTGTGGTACCGGGGGCCAGAAGTGCCAGAACAGAGACCAGACATTCCCAGAACTACAGCTTAGAGCGGCAAACGGAGAACGGCGGAGAAAGCCAACCATGCCTATGCCTGTGTAATTTTGTTTTGCCTTATTCGAGTTGGCCAGCAATAATCCGAGGGAAGATATATTTGCTCATGTAACGGTAATTCGAGAGAACCTCAAAATATGTACGCCAAAGGGAAAGGATCGACGGTCCCGTCGGACGCACAGGCCAGAGAAAAGTGAGTTCTTATTTGTTTATGCCATTATTTTATGCCTAAGGGCCAACGTGTTCTGTTCCTCATGCTCGTGAAACGTGACCTTTTCACAGACATTGTCGTCGATATCTACTCAAATACCATTCCAATTTCTTGTGTAATTTATCTATATTACACATCTATTATCTATTCAAATCTATTGTTATCCGTACAGTCTGTAAACTGGCATACATAACCTACATATTTTGATGACACCCGCGAGTCGTATGTGAACAATCATAAATACATACCCAAAACATAAAAGCAACTCGTGTACGGAACACCGTTGTTTTGATGTTGCAGAAAGAAACCTTTAAACCCATCTAGATAGGGCAAGTTTAGTGACAAAAAGCGCTGACCGCCACTAAACTTGCCATGTCTAAACCATATGAAAGTAAACTTTCTACTTGACGTGTAAACGGTGCTTTAGAAACATTACAACCAAATTGCGTCTGAACGTTTGTTTTCAAAAGAGCTATCCTATGATACCCCACTTGTTGATAGCATCCGATGTTATTTCTTTTCATTCTTGACCACCTTTCTTATGTTTTGTATTAGATTGGCCCTCTACGTTTACGAATATCTACTACATGTGGGAGCACAAAAAGCAGCACAAACATTTCTATCAGAGGTAAATAAAATAAATTTGTCCGAAATTAATTCGTGTTTCGTTTATTTATTCCATTACTTCTTTATTTGCCGATTACAGATACGATGGGAAAAGAATATAACGTTAGGAGAGCCGCCCGGATTTTTACATTCATGGTGGTGGTAAGTGCTCCAGATGAGCCCCAATTTTGCTCAGTTTAATCGTCCGAAATCTTTTTTGATATAGCGTTTTCTGGGACCTTTATTGCGCCGCCCCCGAGAGGAGAGATACTTGCGAACATTCTTCGGAAGCGAAAGCGTTTCACGATTACGTGAGTACTTTTTTGTATTAAACCTACCCTGTCAACTTATATATTGTTTATATCCATATCATTTCCGACTGTCGTTACGCGACCAATTGCAATACCGTAGCAGTAAGTTGTAAATAAACAGTAGGTAAACAGCAACAAACCCTGATCAATACGGGCCGTTCGCGCCGCCGCCGCGGTAATCTTGGCAACAGTGCGACGAGCCCGAGTGTGCGTATTGCGTACAAATCATTACAAAAATGTACAATACAGTGGTATTCATCCACATTGCTCATTACGGGATTTTGCCATCGTTGAATCCCGATAATTCAGCTCACTATCGCCTCCGCTATTCTCATCCGCGCGCCGTATGACAAAGCTGCGGACGAGAATACGGCCGCAAAGCTATCGATATAAACGACGCACTTAATTCTTTTGAAAACAATTTAGACCCAAATATTTATCATACTAGGTAACTGTCCTTACTGCCGATAACTACATACATATCGTCAGTAATCTTAAAAAAAAGCGTATGTTGGTTCAGAAATAATGTTTTCTTCTGTGACTGGAAATAGAGGTGAAAATCGTTTTTGATTCCGTCGTTTTTAAAGGTTATTTTTTATAGCCTTACATTAGAAAATTTTTTAAAGACAGTGGTGTAGGCAAATGGTTTATTTTAGGCAAAATGAGGCAAAAGCTATTTGCCTGGTCAAATAGATATGAGATTAGTTTTTTTAAAGCTATATGGCTAGGCAAATGTATTTGCCTAAACCGTCGTTAGGCAAATAGCATTTTGTTTAAATTTATGTGTGGTTATGTGCAATTCGTGCCTCTTTGTTTTCAAGTACGTCATATTTAAAATTTATTCGTTAATTATTTCTATGCCACTAAAAGAAGACTTTTAGGTTAGGAATGTTTACTTTTCTTTTACAAGTAAACAAAGTAATGCTAGACTGAAAAACAGTAAGTTTCTGAATTATTATCTGAGTGATTCGACGAATCGATACAAATGATATCATCTAACTCCTTTTTGCATACGGAAAACAGTGCAGAACCAATGTACAACACAGTGAAAATTTGATGTATTGAAACGTTTTGCCTGTACAAAGTTGTGGACATTTTTAGAACTCATATATCCAGCTTTGATTAATTAGAAAACCATGATGGATCATGCATCAATGGACATAAAATAATTGATCCTTTTGCTAGTATTTTATTATTATGTTGTAAAGATTTCATTGATAATTGCTGTTCTTTATGAATGATAATAATTGAATATGAATATAAATAATTGTTAATGTCTGTTCTTTATCAGAACAATAGGTATTTGGTTCGGCTACATTTGTTTGGCACAGTGACCTCCGAAGCAGTATCGGTGGCACCATCACAAACGTGTTGTACGTTGGTATTGCATGGTTTTCCGTATGCAAAATAGGAATTATCTACGTGATATCATCTACATCAAACGGTTCAGTCGATAATAATTCATAAATTTACTGTTTTTCAGTCTAGCACAATTTTGTTTTCTTCTAAAAAGGGAACTCAACATCCTAACCTAAAAATCTTCTTTTAGTGGCGTAAAATACATATAAAATAGTATCTTTACACTCCTGAGTATTGACACTTGTCACATCGAATCAGGTGTACCTTCATTAGAACCATGATTAAAGTATTATATCACCCAGAAGTAATCAATGACTAAATTTTAATTAAGATGTATTTGAAAACAAACATGCACATAGCCTCACATAATTTTATTACAAACACCATTGAAAAGAAAAATGCTATTTGCCTAACAACAGTTTTGGCAAATAGCTTTAAAAGGATAAAAAATGAAGACTCCATATCTATTTGACCAGGTAAAAAGCTTTTGCCTAGGCAAAAGCCTTTTACCAGAAATAAGCATTTGCCTATGACTGTAAAATATCATTATTGGATAGAGGAAGGTTCAAAGTTTTATAAATAAATCAGTTGCATAATTTTACGTAAATTATTTGTCGCTTAGTGGACAACTACCCTTTTAACTATTGTTTACCAAGTTAACCCTTTTCACCATTATTGGTATTTTTTAGGGATTTGTCAACTCAGGTTATGGAGTCAATGGTATTGCACATGTAAGTTATTCTCTCATTATTGGAAGGGTTTTCCATAAGACGTGTACTGATCTTAATTCTAGAATACTGGTCCAGCGCCGAGCCCTCTTAGTCAAATACCCCCGAATGACGGGATGCCTGGGGGACCCATACCTCCCGGATTCTTTCCGGTAAGAAATTAGCTACGTTTGACATTCTAAAGATTAACGGTATGCCTTTTTTCCTATCAAGAATTCCACCATGAGGCCCTCGCCGCCTACACACCCTTCAAGTCAACCGTCGCCCCATTCGCAGCCTGGCCCACCCCCGCACTCTCAAATGATGTCCTCTCAGCCTTTTATGGGGCCACGGTATCCAGCAGGACCAAGGCCGGGCGTAAGGATGCCACAAATTGGGAGCGATTTTAACGGGGTAAGTATGCCTTATGAGGCCCAAGGATGAAAGATATAAAAGATCTTTGACCGTGGTGTTGTATTGCAGCCACCTGGACAACCCATGATGCCTAACAACATGGACCCGTCACGGCAAGGTGAGAAAGTTGCTCTATCTTCTTGGTTACGTCAGTTTAGTCACTTGTCTAAGTCTAAATCTTAAGATCTAAACCATTATTCTGATCTAAAAACGTATAGATCTTTGGATTATTATAATGTTGTACTCATTTTAAAAGAACATTTCAGAATTTAAATTGTTTGACTTTTTGTGTCTATGACAGTTCGTATGACTTTTACTTTCACCAATAAATCATTCAATACGTAAAATGTTACCGAACTTAGACAGGTATTCATTCACTTATTAATTGATTTGTTTAAATTAAAAATAATGGCTAATTTTTAGACTGCTCACCGTCTTAAGTAGGTGAAAAAGATTTTTTCAAGATAAGATATAGCACTAGCATGAAATGACATTCCATGAAATGCCTCGTATAATGCCTCTATTTCTGTCTCCAGGTGAAGGCGGAGAGTTTGTAGGTTGGCAAGGTAGGCATTTGTGCTCCTTCACCCACCGTACACTATTTGTAACACACTATTATGCAAAGCTTCTTATTTAGTTCTTGCTTTTAACTTTTAACATCCAGCCCAATATAGACTATTCTAGCACGCCTTTGCTGTTCATGCTATACATTATACATATACATATATCTTACATTTACATCCCATCCAACTAAAAATAGAACGCGTACTACCGTGCATGTTCTCGTAGATATAAAAAAATATATATATATGTGTATATATATATATATATATATATAAAAAAAGTTCACACATATTTGTAAAAGTAAATAGACCAAAAATAGGAATTAACTCTTGATTTCGGCAATATGGTCAATTTCTCCAGGCAATCGGGAGCCATAGGGAGTTCTGACTGTAACATAAATATATTTTTCTAAGTGAGACCAAAGTCCTCAAGAAATAGCACTTATTATACAAAATTTGTATTTATAACGAGTAAAATAGAATTTACAAAACCATTTTTTATTTGTAGGACTTTGGAATATGTTCATGCCGAATGGCGATTCTTCACATGAGGAATATAGATATTGAAGTTACAGTGCTCGGTGTCCAAGCAGCCGTTACAGCTCGGACATCTTTATCAGCAGGAGCGCCAGAAGTGCTAAAAGAATTCACTCTATCTCTTTTTTCTTATTGTAATCGATACTCATATCAAATTTGCTGAATTAAAATGTCTATTATTGGCCACGGCGTCCTGAAATAAATTTATACAATGATTTATAGAAAGGTCCTTTGTTTATTTGTTAAGTTCTATGAAAGATAAATAAATGTTTAACGTTTTCTAGATGAACATACATATACACGTATAAGATAAATACAATAGAAAACTTGTGGTATCTTTGTGTATTGTTGGAATTGTTTATTTAATAATAATTTGCCAATTTGGCTGGGTGGGGGTTGTTGAAAGTCTCTTGGAAATTATGTAAGTGGAAATTATTGTGGAAATAAAAGTTTTATTACATTACTGCATTCTGCTTCTCTATTGTATTATTTGTAGGTATTGAAGTATGATAATTAATACATAATATGTAGAACATTTTATATCGTTGTTGAAGGCGTATTGAAGAAATCAAGAGTTATGGGTTCCATTGATCCAAAAAAAAGTCCAATTTTTAAGTATTAACACTATCTTCTATTTTATGTTGGAAAATTTTCATTTCAATTGTATTCATGTTGTATCGTAACGTGAGTAATGAACAAAAAACAAGAAACAAACATCCGTCACGGATGGGATTATGCGGAGGGAAATAATGAGGAGATAAAGGATGGGTGTGCGTATTTGCAGGTCCGCCAGGCATGAATCCGATGAATCCGCGGATGAACCCCCCGCGAGGGCCCGGTATGGGTCCACTGGGGCCGAGCTCGTACGGGCCCGGAGTAAGAGGACCTCCGCCAAACAGCAGCCTTGGACCCGGAGGGCCGATGCCGCCAATGACTATGACCGGAGGAAGACCACAGTGGCAGCCCAACACATCAACGGTAAACGAATGATTCGACGCAATTAAATAAACATTAGTCCGCTAATAGTATTGAGTTGAATGTGCAGCCGATGAACTACTCGTCGTCATCGCCCGGGAACTACGGGGGCCCTCCAGGATCGGCGGGCCCTCCTGGCCCCGGTACCCCCATCATGCCCAGCCCCCAGGACTCGTCCAACTCGGGAGGCGAGAATATGTACACACTGATGAAGCCGGCGGTAGGCGGCAACATGCCTGGCGAGTTCCCGATGTCCGGCGGTCCCGAGGGAGGACCCATGGGCCCCATGGGGCCTAGCTCGATGGGTCCCGTTTTGAACGGCGACGGCATGGACGGCATGAAGAACTCGCCCGCAAACGGCGGCCCAGGCACGCCCCGCGAGGACAGCGGAAGCGGCATGGGCGACTACAACCTCTCGGGCTTCGGAGGCCCCGGCGAAAACGTGAGTACTGCTACGGTGCCCGGTGCTGCTTGTGCTTCTGTAGACTGACACTTAACCACTAAAGGTCGCTTTCCTTGCAGGACCAAACGGAATCGGCTGCTATTTTGAAAATAAAAGAAAGCATGCAAGAGGAGGCCAAGAGGTTTGAGAAAGACTCGGACCACCCTGAGTATTTCATGCAATAATAATGCTCCCTCAGTCGCCTCTCTTGGGCCCCTGAAAGGGCCGGGCCGGCGGGCGCGCCTCTCCGCCTCTCTTCCTTCCTAACTCTACTAACCCGGGCGGTGGTCTGCTCAGCTCTTCCTGTCCCCCCTCTGGCCCATGGCCACTTGGCCACATGCCTCGTCCCCCCACTCGCCACTTGCCTTGTGCTCCCACACGCGACCCCACAGCAACGCTGCCCACGATCGCTTGTTTTCGGCTATCGCTAGTCATGTACCTTTTGTGTTTTGCAGATATTTCTATGAAGATTAAGGCCGTAAGATCCGATTCTCCGATTCCGTACCGTACCGTACACTAAGTATTCTCGCTCGCTCGCCCGCCCTACTGGCCCGCCCGATTAGGAGGCTCTTGGCTCCCCTAAACTCACCTCTCGCTCACATCTGTCTGTCACCATCCGACCCTCCGTCTCGGTTCTAACCGTTTGTTTGTTTCGAGCCGAGTCGAGACAAACGACGGACAGACGTAACGATAAACAGTAAACCAAATCTCCAGTAATGAAAATGAACGTAACGAACCGTACCGTACGCCGGAATGCGGAAGGCAGCTCGGTTCGAAACTCGGATCCGGTTGGAAACAGCGACCGCCGCAGGGACGTAGACTGCACCGCATTGTTACTTATACCTATCTACCTACATACATACATACATGCATAAATAAATACATACATACATACATACAATACATAGCTACGAGTATTGGAGTGCGTGTTTCGAGTATTGAGGCCGCACACCGCACGCTGACGTACATTCCCGCAGAAGGGTGTTTTCGATGACCTGGGAATCATCACCCCAACAGTGACGTATCATAGTTATTTTTAAAATTTTTATAGATGACGTTAAGTACAGTAAAAGTTGTCATTTCATGCCTCAGACTAGGATGGCTTAGGCAATTGTTTGTTTTCGCATTCGAGCAGTATAATGAAATATTTTCTGTGTTATCGAGATATTTATTTGAGATGAATAAATCATGTCCGAATTTAAGTTGTCGTATGTTTTCTTGTCAGTTCTTAAGGTTTATTTAGAAATAAGGGAATAATTTATAAATTCTATTCTTGAAATAAATGAATATAATTGATAACATCTTTCTTTACTGCTACCCTAACACTTTTAGCACTACGCACTATCATGGAGGTAAGCATACTGGGTGTAACACAAATTGTTGGAAAAATTTAAACTTGTTTTACACTCAATATAAGAAGCAAGAAACATTTAGTAATTAACATGTCATGATATATTTATTGTATCTACAGGGGTCTTGGTCCTGTATTTATTTCATTAACCAATTATATAACAAAAGGAGCATCTGTTTATTAGTTAGACGCGAACCATTTGCGGGCAGTTGGGAATATCGCAAGCCAGTTCCGAGGCGCAGTTACTTCTCGTTCTTGCTTCAAAGTAGTCAAATAATATCGGCTTTTGGCAGAATTGGCACTCCTGAAATAAACCAATGGTTATATAGACGCACCAGAAGTTTGATAGCATTCCAAAACCTACCTTATTGCACTGCAAACCTTTCAAAGGCAGCTTCATGTCCATCCAAATCTGACTTAGATCCTGAACCAAAACGTCCATCAGCTCTTTAGTGTGATATGGCGTAGGGGCCAAGCGCAACTTCTCTTGTCCGCGAGCAACTGTCGGATAGTTGATAGCCTGTACATAGTGGCCTTTCTCTCTGAGCAATCTATCCGACAAGGTAGTGCATTGCAATGGATCCCCAACTCTTACTGGAATGATATGGCTAGGTGTGTGCTCCACAGGAAAGCCCAGCCGCACCAGATTTTCCCTCAAGTATCTAACGTTCTTCTGATGTTGGTCTCGCAAGGCCACGCCTTCCTCCGAAGCAAGTATATCAACAGACTTCAGCGCACCAGCCAGAACGGTTGGCGGCAGTGACGTCGTAAAGATAAATCCTGCTGCGTACGATCTAATCATATCGATCAGATTCCCGGATGATGCTATAAAAGTTGTGTTAGTGATACCAAGATTTGTAGTAAGTAATAATACCTACCTATATAGCCACCAACGTTGCCAAACGCCTTCCCTAGAGTTCCCGAAATAATATCCATCTTATGCAGTTGGTCATCCCTCTGACCAATCCCCGCCCCGTGGCGCCCGTAGAGTCCCACTGCATGCACTTCGTCAACGAAGGTCAATGCGCCGTGCTGATGCGCAACATCGCACAACTCCTCCAGAGGACACACGGCCCCCGTCATGGAATGTACCGTCTCGAAAGCGACAATTTTTGGAACTGCGCGGTCCACGCTTTTCAGGAGTTGTGCCAAGTGTTGGGGATCGTTATGCCTGTAGATGTGCTTGGGCACGCGGCTGTTTCTGATGCCCTGGATCATGGAAGCATGGTTCCCTTCATCCGAGAAGATGTGGCACCCTGGCAACCATTTCGCCAATGTGAATAGCGTAGAATCGTTTGCCACAAAACAGGAGGTAAAGAGCAGAGCCGAGTCCTTCTCGTGCAGCTGGGCTAATCTCTTCTCGAGTCGTTCGTGGAGCACAGAATTTCCCGAGATGTTACGGGTGCCTCCTGCGCCTGCCCCATACTCTTCTAACGCCTCGCTAAAATATCATAGCCAACATCAGTAAATTGTTATTATCTCTTCCGTAATTGTTTCTTGATTATTTAATGGTAAACTTTATTGATGCAATAGAGAATAGAAAAAATATTTCCGCAAACGTCAGTGCAAAGGATACAAAGCAATTAAACACTAAAAAAGACATTTGAGTAGAAACAGTTTTCGACCAACCACTGTTTGAATTTTAGTTTAAAAGTATTAAGCTGTATGGTTTTGAAACTTCTTGGCCAATAATAATGCCATAAAAGAAAAGACTGTTTGCAGTTAAATGTCAGTCGATGACGTCTTTGATGAATTGTTGGTGCCTTATATTGTAAGTGTACAAATTATTGTTATTTTTAATGAAGTTTGCTCTATTTATATGTTGAAATGTAGACATACGAAAGATGTATATGCCCATTAAGTTAAAAGTTTTACTTTGACAAAGTAAGGCCGACATGAGGTTGTTGACTTTATACCAGCAAAAGTTCGTATAGCCAAAAATATTTCATTTTCAGGGACAACTAGAACTCCAAAAAATAGGCCATACGCAGAATATCAGAAGTGTTATTCCTTCAGTTTAAAGTTTACTGTATTTAAAGAACCCTACCAGTTCCTGGCAGTGCGTGTTCCACTTCAAGTGGCACTGAAAGGTAACCCCCTCATTATCCCAAGCACAATCTTGTGGACATTTTTAAAAAGAATAAACTAAGTTTTTCAAAATTTAACAATAAACCATTGGCAGAGAACCACTTATACAATTGCTCCAGTAAAGTATTACAATAAATATGTTGTACTTATTTATTTCTTTTTGCTTTTTCAGAGCAAGTGCGAGTTTTTTCTATTTATCTGTTTTAATTGTACAGTGAGCAATAAAGCAATTATTTATTTACTGCAAACATGACTTACTGAACGGCATTCTTTACTTGCGGATGACAGGACATCCCCAAGTAATCGTTGGAACACCATACGATGATATCCTTCTCTCCCCAGGAATACTCCTTGGCAGAGGGGAATTGTCCAGGCCCTCCCAATCGATTGACCTTTTTGAAGACGCGGTACGAGTGATCCATTTTTTTCTTCGTTATCTGTTGGTGGAAAAATTGTTCGTACGGGAATTTTTCCTCAGAAGGCTCCAACGAGCGCTCAGATGTGGTCAGATCGATGACGTCTTTCCTCTCGACCTTCTTGACAACATTATCGATATCGGAAAGAAACGGGCAGGAGAGTGACTTCCTGGCATCTGTCTCGTGTTCGACAGCAGGTTGGACTTTACCGTCTGTGGCTTCCTTGGACAATTGCCCGTCCGTGTGAATGAGGGCCTTGGACATCACGGGACATTGGCTGCCGTAAGCCTTGAGCAACGCTGGCCCGTAGTTTCGAACGTATGACTGTGTCAGGCGCGTCAGGAAAGGGCACGGCATGGCGGAAGTTTGATAGTTATTACGAAAGCCTACAAATCAATTGCTTACATAATCGTCTTTATTATTTAAACAATATAAGTACCTTGAACCAACTGGAGAATGTTTTTACTCTGACGAATGTATTTCTTGCTCCTTGACAAGATCTGAAACGAAGGAATTTTGAATTTTGTGTAATTTTTATAAGGAAAATTATTGTTTAAATAATTAGTAATCCTTTGAGAAATAAATATTTATTTGGATTTAGGGCACTCACCGCCTGGTCGTCAGTTAATTATGTAAATGATTATATCAATTAGACTATCGATCTTTATGGAAGCAATTGAACGCTGTTATGACACGAAATAGGCAGGCTGCCTCAGTCAGGTGGGCTAATTTGGATCAAACCCAATGTTTTATAATCGCGAAAGGCTGACGTGACAACTAGCACGATGAGAGAGACGGCGATAGGCAACGGGCCACGCATGCAGGAGCGAAAGCGATTTTGACGTATGACGTATGGAACGTGCAGCCAATCGCAGGTGAAGGCACAAGGTTTGCGAGCATGCAAATTAGTTGGGTGATGTCATTTACGCGATGAAAGATCGTATCGGTAGATGCATTCGGTACGTTTTCCCCTGCTTCCCCCACCCACTCCGACAAGTATTCGCGCGATTATACGAAATTACAAATACGTGACTTGATTATGACTTTGCAATAAATTGGTAGGTATTGGTTATTGCGCAAAACGTCGCGACGTAGCATGAGGTTGGCAAAAACTTTCCAATTCTTTCGTGAATTTTCCCATTGTATTTTTCCTTAAAAAAAATAGAGCTATCGATGTTTACATTTTGGTGTTACTAAGTTGTATTATGTTGTACCTACGTTCGTAATTACCTACGCTAATCTCTGTTGGGAATTAAAAAATACTTACGAAGAATGTCATATCGCAAAAAGGGAACAGAATACGGGTATTGAGAACGTTCACTTTTCACAGCTTTCTATTACTGACTGAATTACCGTCAAATTGAATGAAATTTTATACCGTTCTCCGATCAGAATCGGACTAGCCCCAGAAATATTTCCATTGTTCCGGTTAAAAGGCTGAGTTCCGGCAAAGATTGCATATGTCGTAGGCAAATGATTATTTTAGGCAAAGGGCTTTGGCCTAGGCAAATAGCTTTTTAGGCTACATTTTTGTTACATTTTAAAAGCTAGGTAAATGTATTTGCCAAAACTTAGAAAATAAATAATAAGGCGTGTTCGCAAGCATTCTAATAAAGTTCAAAATTCCAATAAGTTAATAATACTATCAATATTGGTTTATTCTTTGAGACATGGCTCTGAAGGGAGTCGTTTGTGGGTGTGGTGGTTGTGTAAATCCTCTGGTTTTAGTGCGCTGCATGTGGTACGTTTCCTGTAGAAGGTGTCCAGAGAAAAACTTTGTTGTTCTCTTTTTTTGGTTACATCTGAGAAATTTATGGTTTTGTCTTTCTCCATACTGCACACCACATTATTAATATTTACGTCATTTTCTTCTTTCATTTTTTGCAGTCCCTTTTATTATTGCCCTCCTATAACGTCCTCTTTTCTTGCAGAATGTTCACCTTGCCCTCCTTTTGAATACAATATCTCAGAAACTGCTGAAGATTGATATACAGTAGAGCGTCGTTAATCCGAACTAATTGGGACCGAAGGTGGTTCGGATTATCAAATTTTACATATAAATAGTAGAAAATACGAGTATTGGATACAAGATAGACACAAAAGCAATATTTTTCTGTAAACAGGAATCGACAAAACTGGATTTTCCCTTGGTTACTCAGTGATTTATTTTATTATTATTTCTTTTTTTGGCGTCCGGATTAGCGACGCCCTACTGTAGTCGTATACTATAGAGCAGCGTTTCCCAACCTTTTTACTCTTGCGGAACCCTTTGAAAAGGGTTGCAACCTAGCGGGACCCCAACAAAAAAAATATAGTCCTTACGAAGGCATTTCGAGTATTTTTTTGCGTACAGAAAAACATGTAACGTATTTCAAGTAACCAGAGCAAGTCTGTAAAGAAACGCAGTTCAATGATTGAATTTTACAATTACTACTGTGAAAATAAAGTATTTTTCCTGTAAAATTTAAAAAATGCCTTGTAAAATTAAGATGATACTGTACTAATTTCACAGGAATATGTTTGTGGAATATGCGTGAATTGTGTAAAAACAATACAGGAATTTAGCTGGTATCCAATAACCAGCGATGTTACAGTTCAATTTTCTTTTACAGCTTTTTTGGTCGATTATTACAATCATTTTCTGTAACATTGCAGATATATCTCTCTAGATATAAACTTATTTGGTCTTTTTAGTTCCTTCAAGTATTACCAAAGGAAGGAAGAAGAAAATACAAATCAAACAATGCGAAAACGAAGAATACAAAAAGTACCTTTTACAAATAATTAAATAAATAAATTCAGTATAAATTTAAAAAAAGAATCATTGGTCAAAATACAAAAATTAAGAAACATATAAATGTTACTCAGAATAATCTGAGTAGGAAGTTTCATATGAACCTATTGATAACAAGTAATATTCCTTAAGAAGTTAGAGCCATTTAAAATACTGTTTTATTAATATTTTAGTATTTTTTAAGGTATTGAAAAAATAAATAAGTCCTTATTATGAAACATTTTAGTCAGAACAATAATTACGTTCTGAGAAAGAAAGTGTGGGAATAAACACCCAAGTATAGAAGATAGTTATACACACTAATTGTATCTATAACAGGTGATCTCTTTATTTTCTCTTAAAGTTTGTTAAATACGAAAATGCTTGCTCATACGTACACAATGTTGAAAACTGAACTGATGCAAAGTAATTTAAAACTCTAGGTGAAAATTAAATGCAAAAACATACCAAATTATAAATAAAAATATGTGAAGCACTTAAATTTCTTTCATTGTCAAAATTAGTACTTACTTGAATTTAATTTAATTATTTTTTGTTTAATTAAATACAGTCACGAAATATGAAATTACACTTTAGTTTCCTGCCCGTATAAATTTTCGTCTATAATTGCGAATCACTCTGTATATTTATTGATTTTCTATGAATAGGACCGACATAATTTTCGTCATAGAAGCTCAGAACTTGTCTGTTGATAGGTTAGTTATCTTATCTGGAATGTAAGATCATATTGAAATCCACCACCTACAACTCTGTTCTTCTCCTAAAGTACCATTATGAGCAGCATATTCAAATTATAGGTTTATTTTGTAACACATTTGGAAGGCAAAACTATTGTTACAACTACAAATATTGTTAGAGTTTGACCAATAACTTTGCCAGATTGTTGTTTCCTAGAGGTTATAGGTAACATGTTAAAATAAGACATAAAAATAACACTGAATAATGTGCCCATGAACCGGCGACCGCCACCGCTATTTGTTACTATTTTTCCGCGGAACCCCTGACGACATCTCGCGGAATCCCGGTTGGGAAACGCTGCTATAGAGTATAGACTATAGAGTGACCATAGGAAACCCCCGTATGGGTTGATTTTATTTCATATGGTTGGTCGAATTTAAGGTATGCGCCCACCAAACATAAAACGGTTGGTTTCAGTAGCATGCAAGACATTCAGTTTTAAACGTTACCGGCCGCAAAAATTAACAAGAAGTTAGGAAAATCAACTCATAAATTGTGATGCAAGTCAACGTATTTTGTACGTGGAAACCAAAAATTAAATATTTATCAAATCTATTTATTATATTAATTTTAATTGTTATAAAAATATATTCAGTTTATTTACCTCCCCCCCCCTCGATGAAATTTCAACGCGGTCCTGATGACCTTCTTTTCAACAAAATATTAATGGTCACCTTATATTAACAGTTGTCTAAACTAATAATTGAGGACCTTGGTGCAAGAAAAAAAAATAAAAAATCGAGTTTTTTTGTGTTAGTTTTCTGAGAACATGGTGATTTACCAAAAAAATAAGACCTGGGGTATTTTATTAGAAAAATACGCATACATTTTCAATTATTTATTATTTGGTGCAATAACGGGATGAGTCCCAAAACAACGTAAAATACAAATTTCCCAAAAAACACTGTAGATACTTAGTTGTAATCAGATTAATTTTTATCGCCATCTGTGTTATTTCTTCTTTATTTAAAAACATTATGAAAGTGTACCTAAATTTTTGAAAATTTTACAAAATTGTTAGATCTTCCAAATTTTTTTAAATTGGCAAATAATTTACCAAAAAAATTCCAATCTTCATTGATCATGGAATTCATTATCACCGAAATCTGTTTTTTTTCAAATTTTTGAAAATTTTAGTATTTAAAGTATTGTAATCGTGCCAAAAAAAATGAGATTTTGGCGGAAATATGTCCTTTTGGGTCTCCTGAACAAAGTCTGTGTGAGTGTGCGTACGTGCGTGCGAAGTTTTGTTCTTAGCATTTTTCAAAGATTTTGCAAATGAGCCGCCATTTCTGTCATTTTGTCAAAATAGTTATATAATGAATTAAAGTAGAGGAAATTTTGTATAATTTATGTCTATGACATTTTTGGTAAAATTAATAGTTTATCTGCAAGAGCAAACTTTAACTTTGAAAGGCATGCATAGCAGTTGACTCTGTTGGTTGCTCAGCACTCTGTGTATTATGTATATACAATAAATAGTGAAGCGTTTGCAGTTTTTATTCAAACCAACGCTAACGCGTCTACACATATTAAACATTCTATTTGATCGAGATCGCTTGTATCTGCATTACAACTAGTTTGCCAGGATTTGACCGATATTTTGATTATATTGACAGTATTGACACTGCTGTATAGTATGATAAAGTCATGTGCCTGGCCACATCAGATTTTTTTCTATTTATTCATGCATTGTCACCAGAAATCTCTCATCATGCAAAATTTCAACCGATTAATATTTTTATTGATTTATGCATTGTCACATATCTGCCCATATTCAAAATTTCAACATAATTGGACAAATTTGTCAAATTTTGAAATTCCTTCCATTTTTTTATGGATTCATACATTGTCACCGGAAATTATGTCCACATGCAAAATTTCAACTCGATTGAAAATTGGGAAGTAGGTAAAATATCGATTAGATTTGAACATAACAAACAAACATAGTGAAGTTAGTATAAGTGGAGTAATAAAAAAGCGACAGCTCGTTTGGTGCAAAACAGGGACAAGTCACGATGACTTATCCCGTTCTTGCACAAAATTTGTGAAGGGGACGAGTCAAAGAGGCTAATAACTTCGTTATTTATGGACTAATCCTCACGTTCTTGCACTAAACGATAGCTTATACATTGTAGAAGCTCGTAGAATGTATCTCAATTTTGAAAAAAATGTGACTTATCTCGTTCTTGCACCAAGGTCATCAATTTTAAAAGATGTTCTTGATCATTGTTCAAAATTGTTACTGTGTTACCGGCTGGGTTTCTTCCAGCTATATAGTTGCCTACCTGCTTGGTTTTTTTTTATTTCGCAGTTATAACCAGTGACACCTGTAAGAACTTGGTGTCGATCAAAAATGGTTTGGAATAAAATACTTAAATATTTTTTTAGTGTTTTATTTGTGATTATATAAAATTACATCTATATACACATCTGAATCTTGAGCATGCCCAATAGACTACCATATGCAACAAATAAAGATTATACATACATAAGATTAAAATAAAGAATTCAACATGTCTGTTTGGCCAGAGCATTCAACTCAACAAAAACTGTTAATTGTTAAACTGTTAAACTTAATTCATTATTAATTAATTAAATTTATGTTGTCTTACTGAAATAATTTGTTATGTAATTAGCAGCGTTTGGGTGTTTATGTTTAACTCGCGTATTATTTCCTCACCAGGCTTCTACGTCACGTGGTAAAAGTCTGTTAATGTCCGATAATATTGGAATCGGAATACCCTAATGCTGGTAATTACCAACAAAGTGGAAATAAATAAACACCAAATATGTTGTTTGTACAATTGTCTAACGTTTAAGTTTACTCTTTAATTTGTCCGGTAAGTTGAAAACGATAAATAAATAAGGAAATCATATAAAAATATTCTATCCTATCCAATAAGTAACACTCATCTCTCTTTGTTTAAGTTAATAAATTCATATCAAGTACATATTTCGATTGTTGAGTTTCGTAATTTATTAAGCACGTAGTTTGTAAGATTCAAATTACTATATAAAAACCCCGACACTTTAGGATAGGATGACCATATTATAGAACGTGAATGTAGAATACTATACTATATTGACCTTTTTCCAACATTAAGGGTTTAACAACATAATCGGGGTCATACGGTCACCCTAACGTAAAAGGAAATACGAGTGTCGCATAAAGATAATCTAAAACATAATTAATAAGAATAAAATATCAGAAGGGAAATATCACTAAAACAGGGAAAGTACTCAACGGAGATAAATAAGATTCATTTGTTTATTCGTCTAACTTATATGCAGATTCGTGGATTTCGTTACTTTCCCAACGTTCAAACTGGAAGGACTCTAGGAACAAAGTACATACTATCTATCTAACATAAGGTCAGGTGATCATTGCTCTTCGTCGCACCTCAGAGATCAGCTATAAACAATGTACAGTTAACAAGTGTAGTAGGGAAGCGTGCAATAGTCAACATTCAACATTATAACCATAGGGAAATAAATCAAATTATAATCTGTTCTGGGAGTGCCGTTCTAAGTGGACCCAGCCAACGGATAAGTCCTCTTTTGTTCTTTCCCGTCCTTTTCGTTATTAAAATATTGCACTTTATTTATAATTATCTAGTCGCCTCCGATTCTGTAAGAGATTCATAATGTCTCAAACCACAGTTCTATCTCATTGTATACATCTATATAAAGGAAAAAAACAAAAAATAATATCAATATAATTGACTGTAACTTAACCAACAGGTTACATCTCTAGTAAATATTAGTTTGCCTCGTCTTGTAGAACCTTGTAGTCCTCATTTCGAGGAATACCTTCCTCCTCTCCCTCCTGCTTCTTATCACCCTGCGGAGCCTTGCAACCTGGCATCTTAAAGTCAATCTTGTTGAGTTTGGCATCGTGACTGGACGTCGTTCTTTGAGAAGAGTACAAAGCTTCCATGGTCGAGGGATTAGGAATCGGGGGGCACGAATACGTCGAAACGGAACTCAAGTTACGGCGATGTCTTCGATGATGGGGTTTATCCTCGAACACTAAAAATTCCCATCGTTAATTCACCTGCTTTCCATTGTTTTCTATCACTTACGTTTATCCAAACTGATGATGGAACCTACGACCTCGTTGACGGTAATTACGGCTGTCTCGTCGAGCTGCTTGCGGCGTCTCACCAGCCACCAGTCGAGCATGAAGATCCCCAACGCTAAGATCTTGATTCCTCCGCAGAGGCCGACGTAACGGTACCTAAATTGCTCGATGTCATACAGCAGGCATCGGCCGCCTTTCTCGTTACAGGTGCTCTTCCATAAGAGGCAGGTCGAGTCAATTAAGTTCCCGAATAAAATTGGAGCCGGTATATAGCCAAATAATCGGAATATCACAAATTGCATTCCCAGGGCAAAAGAACGTTCCTCTTCACTAACCGACCTAAAAACAAATTTTTTTTAGAAAAGATACAAGGTAAACGCCACAAATTCAGACAGGTGTAGATATTTTTGTTACATTTTTAACTTTAGAATTTATATTTATGTGGTGCTAATGATTGTCCATTTTTTTAAAACTAATGTTTCCTTCTGAAGATATGTGACTATTGATTTGAGAAAATTGATAATAATTATTTAATTTATATTATTTTTTTATAACTTTTCAATTGCACCAAGTCCGACATCAGACACCTCAGTGAACATAATTCAGACATTATTATTAAGAAATTTTTTATGTTTTACCGTTTTTAAAGAATAAAGTATAAAATAAGTCTTCTTCAGTCTGTCCCCTCTACCCAGGGATGTAAACGCATAATTTACCGCGTAAATTACCGAATTAATTACCGTAATTAATGGTAATTTACCAACTTTTAATTACCGTAATTTACGGCGTAAATTACCGATGGTAATTTACCGTCAATTTAAATTACCGTTGGTAATTTACCGTCAATTTTAATTACCGTTGGTAATTTACCGGAATTTATAAATTAATTTCAAAGACCTTCCATCAGTAGACGCATGAATGCGCCCCACCCCTCCTAAGCAGTCGACAAGTGCACTGTTGTTTGCGTTTGCCTGGGAAGTACCTAACAATCCGCGTGGTGCATGGTCGGACTCGTGCGTGACAATGTAATTCAAGGTGTCATTTAGTCAATGGGTAAAGTTAACACGTCCAATGACAGTCCCATTGCCCGTAAACGTTATATTTTGACTATTCCAAATCATCCGACATTACTTGAGAAAATACAGAACTAATATTTTGTATTTAATGAATTGAGAAGTGGGAAGCCCCTTCGCCAATGGCGACCAATCCAACAAATCCGATAATGCAGCTCTGAAATCAGAAGCCATTTATTATCAGAATTCACTTTTTAATAAACGTTAGAGTGTTAGAAAAATGACAAAATACCCTCTGTGAACCGGAGAGTTATTTTGTGATTTTTTTATGTGGACAGAATTAAATTGTTTATTTTTTACTATTATTATTCTGTTTGATTTTCCTATTTTTTGTAGTAGTGCTATAAATAGTATTTCTATGTAGTCTTTGCTTTGGTTTTAGTACTATCAAATCAGGCAAAAGATCAGAGATAGCTAGTTATCCACAAAATAATGATTTAAGGTTTTACCAAACATTTTTATTTACAAATAAGTAGTAATCATAACTTACAGTGATCTGTTAAATTTAACATTTTGAACTTTTAATTACTCGGTAACGTAGATCAGCGTAATTTAACATTTTGAATTTTTAATTACCCGGTAATTTAAACAGGTGTAATTACCATTTTTAATTAGCCGGTAATTTAAACAGGTGCAATTTACCATTTTGAATTTTTAATTACCCGGTAATTTAAACCAGCGTAATTTACCATTTTGAATATTTAATTATCCGGTAATTTAAACAGGCGTAATTACCATTTTGAATTACCCGGTAATTTAAACCAGCGTAATTTACCACTTTGAATTTTTAATGACCCGGTAATTTATGCCATCGTAATTCATTTTTAATTACGTGGCTAATTTTTTAATTTGAAATTAATAATTTTAATTCCAACGGCAATTTACGAAAAAACTAATTACTGTAATTTAACATTATCTTTAGTATTATCTGAAGCCTTTTGACACGTTTTATGACGAGCGTTTTTCGTTGAGCATGTTTTCTGAATTGACTGTATTCTGATGCGTGTGTTTTTCTTGCGCTTGTTTTCTGACGCGCACGTTTCTACTGCGTTTGCAAAAATGAGTGTTTTTCTTTAATGCGTCAAAGCAGCAGGATGAAATCACAACTAACGCAGGGCGCTCACTTTTTGAGTACTCTACACACTACTAAAAATTAACAAAAAAATAGTATTGAGTAATCTACTCAATACTCATACCCATGAGTAGAATTTGCTCCACTTTGTATCCAACTAAACAGAAATATGTCGGAATTTTAGACATTGTCTGAATTTGGGACTTTTACTAACAGTAAATTGTCTAACCTGAGTACTATCATAAGTAGGGGCATTTGAGTGATTGCAACGATGAACGTCATAAAAAACAATAGAATGAGGAAGGGGTATATAGTGTGGCACGACGAGTTGCAGGGCCCCGCAGTAGCCACAGGCACGACGGTCACTTCGGCGTACTCGTTATCCCTGGTCAGGGACATCGCAGAAGTTGTTCCGCCGATTAAGCTCATGTTACCATGAATACCTGAAAGCAATAGTAAAAAAAAGTCAATCCCAAAAAGTTCAGAAATTTTCAGGAAAACACTCACAGGCACAGTTGGTGTAATTTGACCGTAATATAGAGGTGCAGCCCGCGTGGCAAGGGCTGAAGTATGTTAAGCCGTTGTTCCCGCAGACAGGTTCGACGTCATTCATGCTGCACTCGCAGCCAAAATTGCACGCCGAGGTGAGATTCACTTGGAACGGTTCCGTTCTTGTGTTGTTGAAGTACGGGATTGTCGTGCCGGCCATCTTCAAGTTGTCGCAGCCCAGGAAAAAGAGCAGAGCGTAGCAGAAGAGGCAGATCACGTTCGAGATGAGCACAAATTGGACCGCACCCTTCGGACGTAGCTCCATGCGCTGGAGTATCCAGCCGCCCATGAAAATACCAATACAAGCCCCTGGGATTGCTATCGACCCTAAATATCAATTTTACATATGAAATAGATAATTCTAAGATTGTTTGGGTACCTTACCGGTAAAAACGCTCGCTTGACTCTTGCCTAAACTGAACTGCGTCTCTAAATACTTCGGGAGAAACACAACAAAACCTGATACAATTACCAGTTCCATGCAAGCTCCTAGACATGTTACGATGTATACTGGATTACACGCTAACCTCCACATGGATCTCGGTATATCTAGAAAAATCACTTATCAGACACGCCATTTCCATACTTTATCGTATTACCTTTTATATCTTTGCCGTAGCCTGTGTCGTTTTTGGTAGCGTTGCTTTGCACCTGTTGCGAGGGAATAACGGACGAACTGCTGGACGTTGCAGCGGCTGCAGCCTTCTCCATGAGTCTCTTCTTCTCCTTTTCCGCACTCAAGACTTTCGGGAACGAGAAGAACGGAATCGACACTAGAATGAGTAGGAAGCCACTTAGGAGGAACCCTCCCCACCACATGCCAACCCATCGGTGGTCGCCTGGATCTACAACAGTCAAATTTAGTGTTTCCCTTTTTTTCAGTTCACTTTTTCTACCTATACTGATAAACTTCGAAAAGGAGTCCATGTGGAATGAGAGGAGGTACGCCCCCAGAAGGAACCCAAGAACCGGTCCAAACGCCGCCATGCTATACATGCAACCTAAAATAAATTCGTATTACCCAAAATATTACTTTAATAGTTATTACCCACTAAACATGCAATATTGCGACTTTCTGTAATATTGTAAGACGGTAACTTGTGTAAACGTATATTATGTTATTAGAATGTTTTTTTGCTACATAAATGCAACACATATTTTTACAATCTCGAGATAAAAGTTCATTGACAACATTTTATGTACTGCAACATGAATATCCACCATATATCTACAACCTCAAGACATTTTAATGATAATATTTTTTCTACATAAGTGCATTTTTACAATCTTCAGACAAGACTTATATAACAAGACCACGTTTTATCTACATAAATGCATCATATGTTTACAATATGAAGAGTTGAAGTAAATAATGAACTAAGTGTCAAAAATTGGTTTTATTACATTAAAGTGGGCTGGATATCACCGGCTTTAATGTAAATAACGGGCTACGTAAAAATATGTCGTGAAATGCTTAACAAACTTGACCGCTCGATATCGCATGAGTTAACTTGCGGCGTATTTTCGTAAATAGCGCGCTAAGTGCCTTTAGTCAGTGCCAGTAGTTGCTTATAATTAAAAAAATATGCATTTTATAAAAAAAAATGATTACTACAAAAAGCTCTTAGAATAAAAAAATATAAATATAAAGGATGTTCTATTAGAAAAAGGAAAGGTTTGCAAATTTCCATAATAAAATGCATAATATATTAAACAAGAGCTTGTTTAATTTATTTGAAGCATTTTTTGAAACTATCTACGGTTGGGGAATTATTTAGGTGTTCCGGTAATTTTGACAAATTTTGATATATAAATTTTTTATACTTTTAACTCAAAAATGATGCATTTTATAAAAAAAATGATTCCTATAAACTATTCTTAGAATTAATCTTAGAATTAAAAAATGTAAAAATATACATGGTCTATTTGAAAAAAAGGAAAAGTTACCAAATTTCCATAATATTTAAACGATAGCTTGTATAAAGACAAAAAAAGTATTGTTTGAATTTTTTTTTTAAATTTTTTACGGCTGGCGATTTATTTGCGTGTTCTGGTAATTTTATTATTACAAAAAAGTTCATGTTGTTTCAGTTTTTTTATTTTAGAATTACATTTTATTTTGATTTTTAATAAAAAGAAAATGTACGATATTGTTATTATCAATAGTGTGTGATACCTTGAGTAGTTTGTAAAAAAAAAAATATCAAAACTTGTTTTTGTGATTTTTTTAAAATAATAATTCAAAATAAAAGGAAAACGTTGAGTGGATTTTGATTTCTGGTCCTTACTTTTTCTGAAGGAAGTTACTAAAATAAGTCATTTTCAATGTAAAATTTATATAAACATCTTTAGATTAGAAAGATTGCACAAAAAACAACAGTTTTTCAGTACATACACAAAATAACAAATAGACGCATTTTTAAAGAAAATTAATGACTATAAAATTCAGCAGAACTATCAAATTTTGCATGGCTTTCAGTAAACGAGGTCCCCAAGACACTTAATGAAGTATACTTGGTCAAGCAAGTTATTTTTATTAAGTTTTACTTTCTAGTTAATAAAATATCAACTTAGCTTAAAATATGTATAAATAAATATTATGGCACTTAGCACATTCTGCGAATTTTTTAATTTATTTTAGATTTGTTTTTGCGATACAAGACCTCCGCAAAAACAACACCAACATGTGATGCACAATCTGTTTAAATATGCACAAAAAAATAGGGATGGCATTCTATAAAACATTTATCTTGCTGCAACACTATTTTCTAAATATCTCGGAATAATGTTTTTGGCATTTAGTTCGTTATTTACTTCAAATCTTCATATGGAGATAACATTACATTAAAACATTTTATCTACATTGTTGTTGAATTATTGCAAAAAAAAGGTGCTACATTTTAAATAGAATGTAGTCAAAATATTACAAAAAATGTTACTAGCTTGTAATTTTAATGTTTCCCTGACTTGTAATGTGATGTTGAAGCAATGTTACCAACTTATAATAAAAAATGTTGTTAGAAACAATGTTGAAATCTTGTAATTATTGTTATAAGTTAGCAACTTTCTTTATAAAGTTTAAACAACTTTATAAATACAAGTCAGCAACATAATTTGCAATATTTAAACAACGTTACAAAGTTGTACGTAATTAGCAACTTTGATGTTTCAGTAACATTGATTGTTATGTATAGGACATAAAAGGTTGCGTTAAAGAGTTATATTACGTAATACATAAAACCAATATTACAAAGTCACAGAAAAATATTGTAGAAACGTTGCGGCAATATTTTTTAGTTTAGCGGTTAGTTAGGTGATTAGCTGTACCGATATAGATAGAGGAGCTCTCAGATTTGACGTGGTCATCGATGTAAGTTGTTCCAAGAGTAAACAAAGGCGATCCTCCGCATCCCAAGAGTAGCTGAGCTATGACAAAGAGCAAGACGGGTATTGTGGTGGAAGGAGTGCCCTGTATGCAATTGTCGCCCCTCAGGTTGTTGTGGGGCCCCAAATTGGGCGACGACAGCCCCGATGAGAGCCTCCCCAGGCCCATGTCCTGCTCCCGGACGGATACAATCCTGCACATGTTCTCGCTGGAGGCATTCGGGTTGGTATTGGCAAGGTGCTCTTCGGCTATGAAGTGGGGCACCATGAATATTAAGGAGCCGATGCCCATGATGACCGCTCCGACGCCAATCCAGACGGGGATGTGCCTTCGGCTGCCCAGATAGCTCACGAATATGACAGTGATCACGTTGCCGATCTCGTACGAAGACGCGACCGAGCCCGAGAGGCTCGATGGTATGTCGAAGCGCTTTTCGATCGTTGTTATCACAGAATTAATGTAACCAGAGCTTAAGGCCTGTTGCAGAGTTACGAGGAACGATAACAGGAGAACAAAACACTGCAAAAAAGTCAGGATCAATATGAAAAATTTTAAATCAGCTCATGGGCGTATCCAGCTCATATCGGAAGGAGGGGGGGGGGGCAGTTTTATACATTTAACTTGCTGTATGGGGGAAAGGTGTTCCTTAGGGTGGTTCAAAAATGCAAATAAAAAAATTTTTAATAATAGACACCAAATCGTTTCCAAATCAAAAAAAAAGTGGACACGTATTTTTTTGTTGTTGAAATTTTGAATTTTAATAGTGCCTGTCGAGGCCTTTAATTTACAGGGGAAGAAGACATTTAGTTTCTGGTATTTTTCGAATAATTGTTCGGGGTTTCGGAAAACTTAAGATTACTTAAGGACTTGTAGAGGACTTTCCAGGGAAGAATTTTACCCATGGATATACATGGATGTGACGCCCCCAACCCACCCCCCACAGTGCCCTGGAAACTACCCAAATGAAGAAATGTACATTCTTCAGAAAATTGAATTTTCTAATCATTTCAGTCTCTTTTGTCTCATAGAAAGCATTACTATAAGTCTAGTGGTATGTTTTTAAGCATTTGTCAGTTAACTTCCATTTGTTTAAATAATTTGTTTTTCTTGAAAATCCGTCCGAATTCTGTTTTCTGAGTTCGAAATGGCAAATTAATATCTTAGAGTGACATTATTCATTAAAAATTCTTCCTATTGTTTAAACAATCAATTATTATTCATTTTCAACTTTTTTCTAAATCTGGTAGAAAATCTCAACCTTTTTGTTAAAAGAACTAGATATCCGAAGTGATATCATTTATATTTTGGAATGATTTCCATTGTTTAAATAATAAAATATTATTCGTTTTAATATCATTTATTCAAAAAATTGAATTGATTAAAATCCTTTTTATTAGACAATATAGGCAAGATATCTCGAACATGAAATTTATTAGTTAATTTCACAAAAAAACTGACGTTCCTATCATAATTAGAAAAAGTTGAAAATGAACTCAGAAAACTGAATTCAGACGGATTTTCGAGAAAAACCAATTATTTCAACAAATATAATTTGTTTAAATAAATGGAAATTAACTGAGAAATGTTTATAAACATTCATTATAGTAATGATTGCTATGAGAAAAAAAGAGAATTAAATGATTAGAACGGTTCATTTTCTGAAAAATGTACATTTGTTCATTTGGGTACTTTTCAGAGCGATGTGGGGGTGGGTTGAGGCGTCAATTCCATATGTATAAGAGGTTAAATTCTTCTGTGGAAAGTCCTCTGCAAGTCCTATAACTTTAACATAAATTTTCCCAAACACCGAACAATTATCCAAAAAATACAGAAAAAAGTATTTTTTCCATGTAAACTTGAGGCATTTCGAAAAAAAAAATACTTGTCCACTTTTCTTGGATTTGGAAACGATTTGGGGAGGATCGTTGTTTTCTACATAAAAATAACCACCCTGGCGAAGGAAAGAGTGCTATGTAATAAACATAATACCAAAATATGGAAGGGGGGGCAGCTGCCCCCTTGCCCCCTGGATACGCCCATGATTATCAGCTAATGAAGCAAGACTACAGGACTATAGCTATTCAACCTGATTCAAAGATATTCTCCCAGCTCTAAATATACAGATTTTTCGATAATCCAAATATTTCGAAAATCCGCATCAACCAATGGAATTAACAGTTCAGACTAAAGAGGTCCTACAGGACATTAATTAAGAGGCATGGTCAGGTTTTCATGTGCCATGATTCAGAAATCAAATGTGAGTAAAAAAATTTTGGTTCAAGTTTTATTTTTAACCATAACAAAACAACGTCTTTGATAAATTCCATCTTTGAGGGGACAACATCTTTGAGCCTTTGAAAAATAGTTAAGTAGAGCAATATTATACCTTAATACCGGCATATTTTTGTAAGAAACTTGGTCGGCACTTGAGAATTCCACATTCTTTTGTATCCTTTAATATCACAGCAGGTGTTTCAATGTATAAAGCACTACGAGCAGCTTTATCCCTAAAAATAGAACAACACACGCATAAATTTTACATATACTACACTGCTCAAAAAAATTAGGGGAACACTTTTTTCGATACCTGTAACCGTTAAAATAATAGTTCTAGCTAGGCAAATCACATTTGGTAGGTACGCTTTAAATGCTTATATTTAACTAAAGAAAATTACTTAGTTACTTCTAAGTTACACTTAAAAATGTAAATTAATAACGCAAAACAAAATAGAAAAAATGTCAAGTATGCTTTCAATTCACGTGTGAAAGCCTACTAAAGAAGACAAATGAATTCTGTTGCCAATTTTCGTTGATTAGAAACGTCATTAGAAGTCAAATGAGGCATCTTAGTGAAGTGCAAGTTGCTCGTACTGTCGCCCTTATTCAGCATGGCCACTCTATTCGACATGTTAGCAGGGACCTTCGAGTTTCCCCTTCTGTTATTCAGCGTTTATTGAATCGATTTCGGGAGACTGGCCATGATGTTAGAAGAGCTGGACAAGGTCGAAATCGAAAAACGACTTAAAATCATCTAAACGACTTAAGACGAGCACATGGATTAGACATTTCTGATCAAACTGTTAGAAACAGATTAAAAGAAGCGAATTTGAAACCAAGAAGACCTGTCCGCGCACCACGCCTTACGCAGCTTCACAAAGCAGCGCGAATGAGGTTTGCTCTGGATCACAGAGATTGGCAACTTCGTCACTGGACGCCTGTACTGTTTACAGACGAGTCCTGATTTCGTTTAACTCGTTGCGACGGTCGAGTACGTGTATATAGACGTCCTGGTGAACGCTATGCAGCCGCTACTATACAGGAAGTGGATAGATTTAGTCGTGGATCTGTGATGGTTTGGGCTGGAATCAGTATAGACAACAGAACTGATCTTGTTGCGGTTCCTGGTAGACTAAATGCCATGAATTACATCGAAAACATCTTGGAGGACCATGAGGTGCCTGCTGCATATGCTATCGGTCAAAATTTCATTCTAATGCAGGACAATGCAAAGCCAGATACCTTTTAAGTGTAACTTAGAAGTAACTAAGAGTTGTAACATTGTTTTTGTAATTTTCTTTAGTTAAATATATGACGTTGAAGTATACTAAATTTGATTTGCCTAGAACTATTATTTAAACAGTTACAAGTGTTCCCCTATTTTTTAGCAGTGTATTTGTAAGAAACCGACTTAAAAGTAATAACAACAACTTTCTAATATTTATTTCATTTCTCTTATTAGCAATTCGCTCATTAGCACGAATCCTTAATTTTGTTGGCCAAAATGGATCTTACCTAGATCTTACCTGTCAAATCCTGACGACGGATTTCTACTATGACACTTGACCACAGTGTCATGGCAGAAATTGGTTGCAGGCGGAGTGGTTGGATGAGTTGATTGCGTTTCGGTTGTCGCCGTCAGTTCGGCCTCTTCGGGGACACCCTCCGAGTACAATCCGGTCATAGCATACATGGACTCCTGCCTGCGATGTCCCCGCCTGCTAGCTGCGGTGGCGGTAGCGGTGGCGGTGACGGCCCCATCGCTGGACGAAGTACTGGCAATCGCCCCACTAGCGCTGGCGCCCGTCATTATTCACTACTTATCGCTACCTTTTTTCCTATCTCTTAATTTACCACAACACTCTCATATTTAATACCCTGCCAAAGAAACAAAAAAAAACACAAATTAGAATTAGGTTAATGTGATTTGTCCTATAAAAGGAGAGAAGGCATAAGTCTGTCATGTTTTCTAGATCTTTATAGATGTCATACGTGTCTCATATATATATATACAAAATCTCAGGTATTTTAACCAAAACTAAGTACATATGTGACCCGGACTACAGAAACGGGGTTTATGTGCAAAAACACGTTTTTGAGAAAAACGCGGTTGATGTTTGTCAACAACTGTGTCCTTACCAAGCTGGTTTTGGCTTCATTAGAAAGAGTGTAATTTTCCCTTTTAGAATCGTCCAAAAACTCAAAATCGACTTCTTGACACATTAACCCCTTCCCGTAGTCCAGGTCACATATAAGTATTTTTTTAGTTATCATGTTAGGCTTTCCGCTAAACATGTTATATTGCGACAACATTCTGTAACATTGTATGAAAGTTACTTTAGTAACATATTTTTGTTACGTTATTACAACATTGTTGAAACATTCGCTACACAACGTTTTATTGACAACATATAAACATGAATACAACATACTTTTAACATCAATACAACATTTCATTGACAACATTTGTGCATCAGTTAGTACGCCTAGCGACTGTTAGATGGCGCTGGTAAGTGCTCATCGTAATTCACCTCACCTTTGTAAATGTATTCTAAAAAATGTTAAAACAAATATTGCTAATCTGTCATTTAAATATTGCTGAAATATTACAAAAATGTTGTCAACTTGTAACATATTGGCATAGAATACAGTGTGTCCAGGAAACTCCGCATCATATGGAAAATTATTTTATTATCCATATCTCAGAAAATTTTATTCTTTATAAAAGTTGGCGGCTTGTATGAAACCAAAACGGCAACAGTCAAATATGTAAATTTTGCTGCCATATACCGAGCGATTTAGAATATATGAATTTGTGATAAGAGTAAAGTATCTTTATTTTCATTATTATCGATAAACTTTATTTGGAAATGTTGTTTAGAAGTAAAAATTATATTAAAATATGAAGTCACAGCCACCTACCATGACATTTCTCTTTTTTGTTTTTTTTTATTTCTTACTTCTATGACACATATTAGTCAATGTCAGTGCCATTTTAATCTATTTTTTAGAAATTTGAATACGTTTTTTACAATTTTTATTATTTTGGTATGATAACCAATATTTATTTAGAACTAGCGCAAAATTACTCACTTTCTTGATGCGAAGTTGATATTTCACCCTGTAGATAATAATAGATCATACAATACTAATACAGGAGCGTGACTTACCTTTAAATCAATTAATATTAATGACTATGGATATGTTTATAATAGTAGTTATCCATCTACAGCAAGCGATTATCTCGATGTTGGTGATATTTTCAATGAAAGACACCCGGACAACCAAATTCCCCATTCAACCATTTCTAGGATAATCAGAAAATTCAAGTAGACTGGGTCTGTTAAAAATCTCTCTAAGAAAAACCACAAAGAAATATATTTCCGAAAATAAGGAAGCAAGTTTACCAGTGTTGCAAGCGCTAGCTAATCGAGCATAGAACGACTTCGGTTCGAGAAATTGCTTCTCACACCCAATGCAGTAAACTGTAGACTTGGTACATGGTGTTTCTGGATTAGAGGTTAAGTTCTTCACTTGTGAACCCCGGTAGTGGGAAGGGAACTCCAAAAACATGGAGGAGGATTTTGGTGGAAAGACTTGACGGGTTATTTCTTTAAACAAAGGAGTGGCAGTAGGAGTGAGTGAGCTTAGGAGGTACATGGGATTAGGTTGGGATATTAAATCTGGCACAAAGTTTTTGAAAATCGGTAGCAATGGCGACTAACTGGGTTTGCAAAAGGTTGAAACCATGAATGAGTTCCTCTTTATCGGAGGCAGATAGTGTTGGGGGAGTGGCCACCTGTGTAGGGGCGGGGCCTTGGACCGTTGAGGCGAAAGTCTTGCCAGTGGTGACTAACTGTGAGGCGCTAGGGTGCGCTGTGGGTCGGGGTCGTGTAGGGTTGACGTGTATAGGTTTCCTCTTAGGAGAAAGGGTACATCCTCGGTAGCTAGCGCGATGTGGGCCGCCGCAGTTCCGGCACTTGTTGGGTGCTTCGTCGGGGACTTTGCAGTCCGTCGTGAGATGATCGCCGGCGCAACGGTTGCAACCTGGGGGGGCCCGGCAGTAGGTGGATCCGTGACCAAACAGCTGACATCTGTGGCATTGACTGATTGACGGAGATTTTTCAAGGGTTCAATCTCAATCAAAATACCACAGACGTCGGTAATGTTGTATAGCCGCTGTTGGGTTCTGGGCACTGATACCAGCACCAGAGGCATAAGGTTTCTAGTCGATGGATTCTTCATCCTGATAACCCGAGAAGGTGTGAAGCCTTGCTCGTTGAGGTCAGTCGCTATCTCCTCAATTGGTAGCTCGAGCGGCAGCTTCCTGATCACGATGTTCAACTCCCGGTTCTCGGGAGTTGAAAACGTGTGGAATGGCGTGGCTTCATTGGAGAAACGTTCGACGACGTGGTCTTTAAGACTCAACGGCTGGATCCGGATAGTAAACTGTAGATGGATAACTACAATTGTAAACATATCCACAGTCATTAATATTAATTGAATTAAGGGTAAGTCACGCTCCTGTATTAGGTATTGTATGATCTATTATTATCTACAGGGTGAAATATCAACTTTACATCAAGAAAATGAGTAATTTTGCGCTAGTTCTAACTAACATTAGGTATCATACCAAAATAATAAAAACATGTAAAAAATGTATTCAAATTTCTAAGAAATTAATTAAAATGGACCTTTTAGGATCACTGGCACTGTCATAAAAGTAAAAATTAAAAAAAAAAAACAAAAACGATCATATTTTAATATAATTATTACTTCTAAACAACATTTCCAAATAAAGTTTATCGATAATAATGAAAATAAAGGTTCTTTATTCTTATCACAAATTCATATATTCTGAATCGCTCGGTATATGGCACGGAAATTTACATATCTGACTATTGCCGTTTTGGTTTTATACAAGCCGCCAACTTTTATAAAGAATAAAATTTTCTGAGAAATGGATAATAAAACCTATTTCCATATGTTGTATAAATGTTGTATAAATGTTACAGTTACATTTCGTTGTATAGATGGTATAGTCTGATATAGCCCGTTATGACAATAAAGATTTCTTGTTCATTATTGCCATTACAGTAAAGATTTCTTGTTAATTAATTAATTGATTTACAAGTGAACATTATTATTAAAAATAATAAGAATTGATCTCTTGCCTTTTCAGTCTATTGAGTACAAAACTCCAAATTTATACACAAAGTAAATTTACCTGTTTCATGTTTCCTGCGTTGGACAGGTCAATTAAAAAAGCCGCTTTCATCGCACATATACAAAGGTTCGTAATTATCAGATTAGGTTATTCAGTCGGAAAGGGTTCTTCGACAAAGTTAAAAAAATAATTTTGTGTTACATTAAACGATTCATGCAAACATTTCGAGCAAATGCCATAAAGTTAAGGTGGGTTTAAATAAAGCGATATACATACATACAAATTTGATTACGGTCATTAAAGTAAAATGTACCATAAAGACAGCTGTTCGCTATTTCGAAAACTGACTTTAAGGACAAGAACAGTCTAAGTGATATTTGTGAAAATAATTATAAATGTGTGGTACCTGTGTATGTATAATAAAAAAAAGTTCTCGCTATTCGGTTTAGTTTAGAGACGTGAGAGTGTATCTTAATTCAAAGAATGGTATCAAGAATTTCCCAACACCTACACAGCCGCATCCATAATTAACGCACAGTTCGTATTAAGCACAACTTATAACAGCATGATTATAAACGACAATGAGAATTTCGAAAATCAACTTTGCAATATTTCGCAGTAAGAAACTGTGAATTAATAATAGATAAGTCCGGTTTGCACAAAACTTAGATCACTTTCACTAATCACCGCGACATTCAAATGGCAGAGGCAGTGCTAAAAACCTCTAAAATCGAGACGGTGCGCGAGCAGACTACAAGAGCCAATGGTAACAATTAACAATCTGCGTGCGGGAGTTACCAGAAAAAGAAAGCACGCGCAATTGTCAAAAATGTTCAGGAGCTGAACATCAGTTGCGCGGGGCTTGCTACCACGGCAACCAAAGGTTTTCTAATGTCTTCACGAACAATCAGAACATTCATACTTCATAACTCACAAACGATTGATGAGAGTGAATCAACAAAGTTCAGCATTCCAGTGGAACGGTAAATTTTCAAGAGAACGCGTCACCGCGGCTACCAAAGTCGACTCAATAGCGGATAAACAATAGCATACTTTTTTTAAGCGATAATTGGTTAATGTTTAATGTAGATTCGAGTAACACGCGTAGTCCTGATAACATTTTTAGTGCCGATATCGGTATTTATGGCTTTCTGATATACCTACTTCCCATATACCTACATTATTATCATGAACAAGCCGTATCAGACCCAGCGCTCACCGTGACAGCCCCATATTCCATATGACTCCCCATCGTGAGCGGAGTCCTTAAAATAAAATATTTGAACTTTTGTTTTTGTCAACATTGGAATGGACGATTGTAACTTGAATTGCGGAACATTATCTTGAAAATTTGTTTACAACTTTTTTGCAATTGACCATCATGGGAACAAATTTGTTTTTTTTTACTTGTGGTACCCCGCTAAACAAGCAATACAACTTTCTGTAATATTGTGAGAAGGTAACTTGTGTAAATGTATTTATGTTATGTTATTGTCTAACATTATCAATACAATATTTCAATAACAACATTTTAGCTCTATAAATGCAACCTATTTCTACAGAGACAACTTGAGACAACACTTCATTGACAACATTTTATCTACATAAATGTATCATATTCATACAATATCGAGACCAAATTGTATTGACAATATTTTATCTACATATTTTTACAAACTCCAGACAACATTTTATCTAGATAAATGCATCATATGTTTACAATATGGAGATAATATTACATTGAAACATTTTATCTACATAAGTGCATCAGTTAGGTAGTACTCCTAGCGTCCGTTAGATGGCGCTAGTAAATGCTAATCTCAATTCAACTCATCCTACAGTATAAGTACTGTAGATGAACGTGTGGTGAAATCAGTGCTGTCATACGGGACAAAATGATACTACATTTAAATATAACATTACAAAAGTCAAAACATTACAAAGAAAAATTATAGCTTGAAATTAAAATGTTATTTAAATATTACAAAAGATATTATCGACTTATCACTGTGATGTTGAAATAATGTTTTTTATAATATTTCAACAACGCTATAAATACAAGTTCACAACATTATTTGCAACATTCAAACAACGTTATAACGTTGGTTAAATATTACAAATAGTGTATGTAATATGTAACTTTGATGTTTCAGTAACAATGACCGTTATGTATCCGCGGTAGGACATAAGAGGTTGCCTAGATATAACAGTTATATTAAATAATACATAAAACCAATATTACAAAATCACAGAAATATATTGTAGAAATGTTGCGGCAATATTTTTTTGTTTAGCGGGACATGTTTTTATGTATTGCGAATTTTAACTTTCACCATTTGGGATGAAGATGTCTTTTGACGAAACATGTTCGAATTAAAATAATTCAGCAAAACAAAGAAAAAGAGATTTTTCTTTACACATTTCCATGTATAAACAGGGGTTGGTGAGGAAAAGTTATTTTGTCGCTAAGTAAAGTTATATTTTTGTTCATTTTATATTTTTCTATTTGATACTGTTCCAGTAAAACGAGTTTGTAGTCTACGTTATGACCTGTTTCCAATGTACGTTTAATGATTGGGATTGATCGGGATCGATATTCTGTAATTCGTTTAGAAATTGTTCTTCCAGTCTGACCAATGTAAAAAGAAGCGCAATTGGAGCAGTTGACCTTGCACACACTCGAACTTTAAATAATAGGTGTAGGGGATTTAAAATTAGCTAATAAATTTCGTAGAGGCTTTTAAAGTTTAAATAGTTTCGGAGATAGTCATTTTGCTATAAAAAAATGGCACCTGCAGGCCTATCTTAAAAACTACGTGAAAACTACATTTTTACGGATCTTATCCTTACAATGTCTGATAATCCCCAAAACCATTAGGTAGATGCTGATGTTGAAGAAAGTTGAATACGCTATACAGGATGATTGTATTGTGTATTTATTTTTTAGCATTTTCATATTGGTTTTCCTTCAGTTTTTTTTTTAAATGGAACATCCTCTATATTATGTGTTGGCTGAATTAGAAGTTTACTTCGCTACAATTTATATCTAGTATGTCATACACCGAATGTTACCAGTTTTGTGATATTCGCAATTTAACGAAAATGTAATGTAAGTTTGATGAGTGTTTAAATGGTGATAGAAGGGATAATTTAGAACCTATTTAACCAGATTTATCCTTATACAAAGTATTACCGATATTAATATATTAACAATTTTAAGTGAAATTTTGAAGTACAGTAAAGCGTCTATAATCCGAACTAATTGGGACCGAAGGTGATTCGGATTATCAAATTGTTCGGATTATCAAATATTGCAGCTAAATAATACAAAATACGAGTATTGGATAGAAGTTCAATCTTAATAAAACCAACACCATTCGATTCCGCCCTTCTTAAACTATAGGAATGAAAATATAAGGATATCGAAGGGATATAGAAGAGATATCGAAGGGATATCGAGGGTGCCTACAAAAATGGCTTTTCCCTAAGTCAGTGATTTATTTTATAATTGTTCGGATTTATTTTGGACGTTCGGATTACCGAGGTTCGGATTATCGACGCTCTACTGTACCTATATTTTGCCATTTTTGCACTCGTATGGCAAACGAACACGGGACCTAAAAACTTCAAATTACTAATAAAAACCCTAAACTCTGTCGGTTAACTATCGTGAAAATTTGTTGACTTCTTAATACGCTAAATAGCACCAAAAAATAAACTGATATACATCTTTAGATTCGGCTTTTTATTCAGAGCAAAAAAAAATCTATCAAAAATACTTCTATCACACGTCTACCAAATAACCCACTCTCCATTGCTGTTATCAATATTACTCATATTATCCCCATTTTCAATTGTCTTGCCAGAAAAATAACCTACCTACTTAATCAATTAACAATGACAATAAGTAATTATTGTTGGTTGTTTTTTGTACTGAATACAAATACGTCCTCAAACAATGAAATGTCTTACAATGAAATGTCTGCGCAAAATTTGCAGAACAAACGTAAAGAACTTTTCGCAAAAGTCCCACTAAAGGTACACTTTTTAAACATACTTATCAAATTTTGTAACATCTTGATAACCGTAATACTTTGTATATGAATAAATCTAGTTAAATAGGTTCTAAATGGCTTCTTCTATAACACTTTAAATATTTGTCATAAAGCTACCCAACACACTGTATACATAATATTATTTCAATTGCGAATATCACAAAAACTAGTAAAAATAGATAGGACATAGTAAATGAAAAGGAACAGAGACATATCAATTAGCAAATAATATACAGGCTGTTCCATTTAAACCTCTCAATAAAAAGCCATTTCAAAATATTAAAAAATTGCTGCATGCTACGATCACCCTGTATAGCGCATCTAATTTTTCATGACATCAGCATCTAGTTACGGTTTTAGTTATTATCTGGCAACATTTTTAGGACAACATCTGCAAAAAAATTAGTATATACGTAGTTTAAAGAAAAAGGCCTGCAATATGCATTTTTGGATAAATAATTGAATAACTCACGAACAATTCACTTTGCGCAGGTACCACCTGATACACTTGGAAAGACAATTTCCTTAGTATTTATAAAATCATAATATAGTATGATATAAAAGGTCATCCATTTAAAAAAATCTGATGTGGAAAGGCACATGACTTTATCATACCACACATAAAATTAATAGTTTATCTGCATGAGATTCTATTTGATCGAGATCGGCCATGTCTGCATTAAAATAAAACTACTAGAACTAGACAGATATTTTGATTATATTGACAGTAGGTATTGTCAAAACATCAGCGTTTGACACTACCTACTGTCATTAGAATCACAATATCTGACAAATCCTGGCTATTAACTAGTTTAATGCAGTACGAGCGATCTTGATGAAATAGAATTTGCTCATGCAACTAAACTATTAATTTTACCAAAAAATGTCTTAGTCATAAATTATTCAGAATTCCTCTACTTTAATTTATTGTTTAAGTATTTCGACGAAATTCCAGAAATGGCGGCTTATTTGCAAAATCTTTAAAAAATGCTAACACTAAACCTCCAGTTCCTTTGGACCCTTTTCAACAGAAAGTTTGGTTATGAAACTTCTAAATATGAAGTTATCATACTATGTATATATAAAATTAATAGTTTAGCTGCATGAGATTCCATTTGATCGAGATCGGTCGTGTCTGCATTAAAATAAAACTAGTTATCCAGGATTTGACATATATTTCGATACTATTGACAGTAGGTATTGTCAAAACATCACTCCCTCCTGTCATTAGAATCACAATATCTGACAAATCTTGGCTAACTAGTTTAATGCAGTACGAGCGATCTTGATGAAATAGAATTTGCTCATGCAAAAAATGTCATTGTCATAAATTATTCAGAATGTCCTCTACTTTAATTTGTTATTTAACTATTTCGACGAAATCCAGAAATGGCGGCTTATTTGCAAAATCTTTTAGAAATGCTAATACTAAACATCCAGTTCCTTTGGACCATTTTCAACAGAAAGCTTTTCAGCTCTAAGTTTGGTTACGAAACTTCTAAATATGAAATTTCGTCCCGATACCTCTAGTAGTTTGTCCGGAATCGTCGCCACAAAAAAACGGGTACACACACAGACATTTTTTTGTACTTTGGTCAAAAATGTTCAGCGAACCCAAAAAGACATATTTCCGCTAAAATCCCAAATTTTTTTTTGGCACGATTTCAATACTTTACATACTACGTATGATAAAGTAAAAATAATATTTTTATCCTTCACGCCTAAATGTAACATCCCGTATAAGTAAACAATACTGGTGACTCACCCTGCATATTATGTTTTAGTTCATAATAAATAAAATATTGTCCCGGATTTTTTGCAGTCGTCCTGCTTTTTTTTGGCGGCATTGATATTAGATAGTTATTTATGTAACTGTTGATTTGGTGTCATTGACGGTACCTAACCGTTCAGATAAAATTTGCATATTCTACCGTTCGTAGGACGTTTACAAATATCAAGCGCCTCATACAAACTAAACGAGCGCAAACGAACTAACCGTGTTATTCTGTTATTCGCCACGTCCAAATCGACAATTATTAAAAATGATTTAACCGTTTTAATCTCAATATATACGTTTAATGATTAATAATGATTAATTTTACAACGAATTAATGACTATCGCGTCTGCCTGTCATATACCTATAGAAAAAAACATCGAAATTGAATTCTTTTTTTGTTCGTGTCGGATAATTACGTTGTTCATCGATGACTCATATCGAATAACCAGGTCATTAGAATGCACTGCAAAACGTTTGGGGTCTAATATTTCGTTGAATAACTAATTTAAGACAAATAATGGAGTAAGAATCTAGTCCTGCTGTTGCGGACGCTTGCAGTAAAGTTATCCTTTCGCACTGGGTCAAAGGGTTGAAGGTCTTTATAAATAGGTATACGGGCCGACAACGGAGTACGGACTACCTATTTAGTATTTTATTGATTCAAATGCGGATAGCAAGCAGTCTCGGTCATAGAAAGTGAACATCAACTGATTTCATAGATTGCGAATAAAGGGCTTGCCAATAATAAATATAATTTCAGCTGAAATGTACATGTATCAATCAAATAGAATATAGATCAAGAATCATGGTCAAAGACACAAGTTGTCTTTTTTATTATTAACTTTTCAGAAAATATTATTCTTCATAAAAGCTTCTCGATTGTCTTAAACCTAAAATGCATTGTAGTAGAATGTAAGTATTTGCTTGCATGTACCGAGTGTTCCTAAAACTATGAAAAACACTTAAAAGTAAAGTACCTTTATTTTAAAAGCTATGCAAAAGTGTTATTTGAAATAAGTGTAGAAATATTAGAGGGCATTAAATACGAAATAATATTTTTGTATAGCTTTTTTAAGATATAATAATTTCGTAGTTAAAGACCTCTAATACCTCCAAATACTTTTTTCAAAGGGTGCGATTTAAGCGTGCATTATTTAAATAGATATATGCAATAAAATAAATACTTTGAGCATTCAAATAATAAATATTGTGCATTAAATAAATATAAATATGCTACATACAAAATTATATATTGTGCCATAAAATGGATAACTTAAAATAATCCATATTGAGCATTCCATAAATATGAATATGTTACATATAAAATTTTATAATGAGCAATATTTTATTCATATTGTGCCCCAAAATGAATAACTTTTGCATTAAAACAATTAATATTGAGCACTAGATCTACTGCGCATCAAAATTAACTCTGATCTGATTTTGACGATTCATATGTTAATGATTTGTCCGGAACGGCATGCGGTACGGCACGGTACGGATTGCGTTTTTGAGAGTGTACTTTTAATAAAATTTTTTTAATGGCAACTCCATATTTTTTGTATTAATATTTATAGATTAGCAAGCGTATGACGTTACATTACAAAATTTTCGTGAAAAAGACAACTGAAAAAGTATTGATAACTTATTTGTTTATGGAATGCGAATAGGCGTTTTCGATTGATCTATTTGCGCTGAATACGAATCTGAGCTTGAATTTTGCATATCACGTCAGGTTATTGCGTTTTTTTACGTTTCCTTTAGGGAGCCGCAAGTACCCCACTTAAAAAAACCGCTGTAAATGCTTCGAAAACATTTGGGAACAAACTTTTGGGATTTAAGGTAAAAGTGCAAAGATTAAGGTTTACTATGAGACCATTTTGAGGCTTCTAGGACAATAGGTTCACCTGGTATAAATTCATCAAAATTACCAAATCGCATTTACTACATTTTCTCCACTTTTCTTTTTCGAAAACCTTGCACGATAAAAAATTAAATTATTTTATTACGTTGGTTTTCAGGGCATATAATTCTATCCAAAACGCAATTTCATATTCAATTTACAAAATATATTTTCTCTAACTTATATATTTTTCAATTGTCCTTTTATCAAAAATTTTTTGTAAGGCCATAAAATGTTTCCTCTGCCATTTTCACAATTAAATGATCTACCACAGTCAGTAATAAAAAAATGGTGTCGCCACTTAAAAAATGGCGATGTCGAGTTCCATACTTTTCGCGCTTACTGTATGTACGTTCTGCAGTTCTGCAGGTTGCAGAAGTTAATGCACATTATATTCTTTCTAGGGCGCATTATAATTTCCTGGTACAATTTAGATTATTAAATGCGCTTATAATATTTTCAAATGCTGATTTATTTAAACTGTTGGAAATATATTTTTTTCAATGAACAAGTCTTTTTTAAATTGCTCATTATATTTTTTGAGGTGACGATTGTATTGCACATTTATTTATTTAAGTGTACACATAATAATACATTTTTTTCCCGTTTGTGTCCAACTTTCACACGGTATACATTAGTACAGCAGATACAGGTTGTCCCAGAAAGACGTTTCGGATGGATGATGAAATTCCTTAAAAAGTTACAGGCGTTTCAAATATTAACAAACCCATATTTCAGCGGCTCGAACTTCTCAGAGAATTTAAGAAAAAAATAGTCCATATGACATTTTTTACTCCGAATTCCGTTTACTAAAAATCAGTAATGGATTATAGTTTTAAATTTTTGTTTGTATTATATTTTAAACTGCTATAACTTTATAATTAAATGTAAAAACAAATAAGTCCATATGAAACTTTTGACTCAAAAAACAGCTAAAAGTTTCATATGGACATTTCTCTTTATCTAATTTATGTTTGTTACTTTTAATTTGCTTTCATTAATTAATTTACTTTTTATTAGGTATTGTTTGTGTTCGTTCCTCGTTTTCGCATTGTTAAACCTTGTTGTTAATAATACAAACGGCTGTAACTTTTTAAGGAATTAAAAAACAATTAAGTCGATATGAAACGTTCTGGAAATTATAAGTCCAATATTTGAATACATATTCCACGGGAATTGTTTGCACACGCGATAACAATTATCATAGAAGAAACAGTTTCTCAACTATGTCGAAGGTTCAAGTGATATATATGTATGTTGTAGTAAATGTAGATCATACATGCTACAATTACAAACAGCTGACTGTCAACTGCGATTAGATATATAATGTAATGTTACTTCGTATTGTTGATCATACTGTCTTTGCGCTCTCTTCTATTGTCTTGATTTAGTTTGACGTGGTGTGAATTTGCCATTGTTATTGTTGTGTGACAATTTCATGAGATATTGTTCATTGTAAACAAGAAGTTGGATTCTAAATGTATACGTAGGCACCTTACCTGTGTGTGGTTGTCAGATCCGGGACAGAACAGGGAGCAGGGGTTCTTTTTGTAGGTACTAATAGTCCGCGAAAAACGATGTAAACAAACGACAACACAGTGCAATAACGTGCATTATTATTAGCTGATATAAAATCGATGAGCGAATTTAGTAAACAGTT
The DNA here is from genome assembly GCA_963966075.1 of Aphodius sticticus. Classification (NCBI taxonomy): domain Eukaryota; kingdom Metazoa; phylum Arthropoda; class Insecta; order Coleoptera; family Scarabaeidae; genus Aphodius; species Aphodius sticticus. The sequence goes on along the minus strand of OZ014515.1, from coordinate 10,819,005 downwards.
CCGGGCAGGGTAAACAACGACAGCGGGGTTGCATTATGTTACCCGAATTGAATACCAGCGACAGGCATAAAAAAAGTAACATTTCTTAAAAGTCAATGAACTAATCGGAGTTTTGAGCAACACAGCGATCGCGACCCAAACACAACACTCCGCCGCACCGCCCTCACCGCCGACCAATGCAACTTCTGCTTGCAACGGCAAATCTCTCCTGCGTTGCGGCCAAAAAAAGAACTACAGTCTACCATTTATCGAGGGACAGGTGCTGCCGCCACGCGCGCCTCGACTCAGCTGGTACCTAATGTCTACGCGGGAATACCGATTCAAATTATTGATTTCGAACAAACCATTATATTGACTAACCGTGCATAATAAATGATTTCATCCTATTTATAGTGTTTTAAACTATGGTAAAACCGATAGAAATAAAACATCTGTTTAAAGAAAAAGTGAATTTATTTTATTCGTATAACTGTTATGTTGAGGAAATTTACAAACTGAGGAAACAAAGGAGGAAAGAGCTGACAAACAATTTTCGAGGAAGTGAAAGAGACTCAAACAGGGAGTTTGAATAAGAAAGACTAAAGAAGTAATTAATCGTATTTACTTTAAGTACTTTTTTACAAACATGAGCATCAATCACATATTTCATCATCAAGAACGAAGTAGTGGGGTGAATGAATTGCACAGTTTATTGCAATAATTGTAGTGTATACTATATATAAATATATATACATAAATTGGTGCAAAATGAATGATTTTAAACGCAAAATAAAGCTGCGGGGTGCGATAAGAGTGAGATACATAAATAAGAATGAAATGAACGTAGCATGAAACTTCTTGAAACCCAGCATAAATAACCCAAAATTAACCACTAGACCTAGAATTAATGACATACACGAATCACAATATTTAATGTGTATTAATACAACCTTATTCGATAACAAATAGTAGTATTACGTAATGAAATATCATATCGCTCTGTCTCCATCAATAGTTACTATCCATGCTACATGATGTACCAACAGAAAGCCATAGACACTATCGCTAAACAATGATATGGCTATTTATACACTGAAGTTAACACTTAATTATTTTATCACTCTACTACTCGCTAACTACTTTGAGCTGATGATGGTATCATTAATAATGCCTACCTCTTTGTTCATCCGTTTAAAATTACCACCACATCTCCACACATACACAATTAAAACTGAAGTGAAAATGGACAAATTGTAATGGGAAATACAATTATTATTATAATTGACACAAAATATACACGAATCAAACTAACAATTATGTACACCAAATTGTAGAAGTAGGGTTCCACAGACATTTTTATTGCACTCTTTGAGGGAGGGGGGTTAAATTATCACAAATTCTCGTTACCGCAGAAAAATTAAACTGTACTGCGGCGATGTAGCTTTTCATTAAGTAACGCAGTGTTGGGGACGTGCTATAATATTGAAGAACATTCCGTACGCAGTGCTAGACGACCACTTAGTCTATGAGAAAGGAGCACCTCCCGCAGATAAGCTCGCAAATAAATACAATAATATTTACAAAACAAAATTTCAGAACTGAAAAAGAACCGTTTATTTCTTGTTGCCTTTCGCGACGTCCGAGTTTCTCGGCTTATCGCTCCCCTTTGGCTGGTCGGCTTTCTTATTCGATTTAGATTTCCCCTCCTTCTCTACTTCCTTGGTGGGTTTCTTCTCTTGCCCATTCGTCGGACTATCTTTCTCCTCCGCTATCCTAGGCAGTAACTCACCTGGAGCAGCAAGTGAAAGCGATAGCCTATTCTCGTTATTCGTTGCTTTTTCCACCTGGGTCTCCACCTGCAAAGACGTTGTCTCTTCCTCTTTCTCCTGTTTCTCCCTGTCATGCTGCGATACCGGCCGCCAAACAGCGCTGGTCCCTATTCGCCCCTGATGGGACTTCAACACAGGAGGGGTATTCCCCGACGAACACAAAGGCGATATATGAGCGCATTTACTCTCAGCACTCCTTGGATGCAACCTATCCGGCGACAAGGCTCTACGGAGCAACGGTGATCCAGGTTCGCTACTTTTCCGAACAAACTTTTTCGATTGGGGCGTAGGTGTCGCCCCCGCACTGGGGCTATACGACTGCGTTGTATTTGAGCTCCCCGGTTGGTGTCCCACTGGAAACGCCAAAGGACTGGGAGAACGCGTAGGTGAAGCCGGAAGCGGGGACGGAGATGGCGTTCTCGCCAAAGGCGACAACGGAATATGCCCGACGGATTTTCTACGACTCGGAACGTTGGCCGGACAGGAAGGACTGGCTGCGTGAAGCGATTTATTGCATCCCGTAGAGTGCAGTTTGTGTTTTAAGCCATGTAATGTCGATGGGCGCTGGTAGTGCTGCTTGTTGGCGCGGTTGTTCGACGCAGGAGTCGGGCTCGGGGATGATGATGACGCCTGCGAGGATGAACTACCCAACGAGTCCGACGGGGAGAGGCTGGCGCGATTCGACCCTGAGGCACGGACGACAGCAGGCGTGCTTTCTTGGGCCCTCGAAAACGATGAGAAGCTGCGACTGGGTGTCACCGTCACAGGAGATTGGACGCTCACCGCCATCTGTTGAGGAGTAACTTAATTTATCAAAAATTCTCTTTTATCAAAAAGTTTGTTAACGTCATTAGAGTTGGGAAATTTCGTTACTTTTCTGTACTCATATGTAATCCTTACTTTTAAGTAAAATTACATTGTAAAGTTATATCAGTGTAAGCGACTAACATAAACAGTGTGCGCCAAAAAGTTGGAACTATATGGGAAACATTTTTATTATCCATTTCTCAGAAAATTTTATTCTTCATAAAAGTTTCTGCTTGGCCTAAAACCAAAAATGCAGTTATTAAACTTTAAGATTTATTAATATATATATAATAAATTAAATATGAACTAATGATAAGAGTGAAGTGCCTTTATTTTCATTATTACCGTCAAATGTTATTAGAAAAGTTGGTTAGAAGTAAAAATCATATTCAAATTTGAAATCACAGCCATCTATCTGTAAGTTTTTTTAAAATTTTTACTCCAGTGATAAAATTTATTATGGCTGATATTGATTCAATTGAACGTTTATTGATGTATTTTTTGAGAATAAAGTTATTTTTTTTAACTGGTGATTTTGATACGATTCCTAAAAAGTTTTGAGAATTATTGTCGGACGTTAGGACTTTAGGATTGTACCGTAACATTGTGGTTTAGATAAAATCCATAATCTCCAACATGTACATAATATGTAAACCACAACTGATTAGTTATTGAAAGTTATTAATAATTATCTGCAATGTGCTACTAAAATAACTGACGACAAATTAGACACTAAAAATATCTTTTATTCTAAAACTATAGGTAAAACTACGAGAGCTGAAGGTGAGTCATCGCCTAAAAACGTAAGAACAGACGCATGAAAAAGCACTCTGTTTCTTTCTAACGCACGGGAATGGTCTGTAACGTATCAGCAAAATAACAGCTGGAATCGATGACTCACCTTCAGCTCTCGTAGTTTTACCTATAATATTCTTTTTTCATAATTTTAAGGAGTAATATCAACATAACAATAAAAGTATAAAAAAATGTCAGTAATAACATCAAATAATATCAAAATAAAAAAAATGTCCACGTACCCCCTTCTCTTTTAATACAAAGAATAGTACGTTTAAACAATTCCCTTGACACTCTACGTGGAAGTCTACAATCTAGATACTCTACGTGTCTTATAATTTTCACCAACAACCAAAACAATTTCTATTTTCTCCTCATTGGTTAAATAATTCATTTTGATTAATATTATTAAAGAAGCGCTGAGTATAACAACTAAAAACAACTGCCAAAATAATGAGGTTAGATTACACAGTAGAACAATCCATAGCCATCTCACATGCTGCCTATGTGATTCTGTTAAACATGTGAATTGTTCATAAATTAACTGTTACAGTCTAATTTGTTGTCAGTTCTTTTCGAGCCATATTGCAGATAATTATTTATAACTTTTAATAACTAATCAGTTGTGATTTACATATTATGTAAATAATGGAAATTATGGATCATATCTAAACCACAATGTTACGGTAAAATTACAACATTGGATCATGAAAGTAATAATTTTGTGATAATTCTCGACATTCATTAGAAATCGTACCAAAATAACCAGCTAAAGAAAATAATAACTTTATTCTCAAAAACTACTACAATAAGAGTTCCATAGAATCATTATAAGCCGTATTAAATTTTATTACAGAAGTGTCAATTAAACAAAAAGGTCATGACAGGTGGCCGTCAATTTAAATTTGAATTTTTCCAAATAACATTTGTCGGTAATAATGAAAATAAAGGCACTTTACTCTTATCATTAATTAAAATTTTCTGAACCAGACTGTATATGGCTAATAAAACTTAAAGTTTGATAACTGCATTTTTGGTTTTAGGCCAAGCAGAAACTTTTATGAAGAATAAAATTTTCTGAGAAAGGAATAATAAAAAAGTTTCCCATATGGTTCCAACTTTTTGGCGCACACTGTATATCATACAAAATACCCGTTGAAGTAAAAGTAACAATTACTTCAGAAATCAAGTAATCGTTACTTCGGGTATCATAAAGTAACGATTACAAAGTAACGAATACACCCATTACCCGGTCATCACTAAACGCCATTGCTGAGAATACGCATAAAACTGTAATCTATAGAACCTACGAACCTTCTGCATTTCTACGTTGGCCCTCTTGCTGCTGATCCTTCGGAAGAGCGAAGTTTTCCGTCGTTTCTCGTTGTCTCTCTTCTGCTTTCGTTGCCGGTTCAAGCTACGCCTGGCAAGTTTACTTTGGCCTGGCTCACGTCGTCTACCCCCGCTCTGAATGGAAGTCTGCTCCAACGGAGTGGCCCGCAAGCTGACATGCTCAGCTCCTCCCAGCAACAACTGCAGCACCTGCGTATGGTACAACCCTTGTACCGCTTCCCCATTAACGTGCGTTATCAAATCTGCCGGACGCAGACCAGCCTCAAATGCTGGGCTTCCCTCATCAACAGCCTAGAAAAAATTTAATAGGGAATTATGTATAGTGATGTTAAATTACCGGTAATTTAAAAAACTGTAATATTACGGTGATGTTAAATTATTTTCCGTAGTTTGAAACTTACAAGATTACCGGTAATATTCCATAAATTATCTGTAACATAAAAACAATGTAAAATTATAAATAAACTTACCATAACTAAATGATGCATTGTATAAAAGTCGGTATCACCGTAGTAGACGCGAATGGTATGTACGGTGAAGCCGAACCCTTTGGGACCGCGTCTGATGATTATTGGAGGTTTCAGGTTGGTGACAAGTGGGGACAATTCCCTGCACGGGGAGGTATCGCGGGAGCTGGCAGTGCTGGAGCCTCCGCCTCCGCTTGGCGAGTGTATACCCACGCAAGTTCCTGGAAAATCGTCTAAACAAATTACACGATAAAGTAACGCTACGTAACAACGGTAACGTTCCGAGTTTGCTTACCTGCGGGAATGATCAGAGACAGGCCCGATGCGGACGCACTCTTCACGACCGCTCTGGACCTGTGCTTGTTCGGCAACGCTATCGGAGCAGACACTTTCTGCACCAGTTTGTGGATATTTTCGTTCGAAGAGCTGAACTGAGGATCCAGTTTACTAGAAATAACAAAAGTCATAAGTTAGTTACGAATTTGAATAATAAATATTTAGTTGCAATGTTTTCTTTTGTCGGGAGTGGGCAGTCTGTCCCGGACTAACTGCAATCCGTAGTCACCAGGCAACAGTTTAGGCAATCCGTAGTCACCAAGCAACAGTTTAGGGGCGTTGGATGTTCAGAGGAAGCAATGTATTTATACTAGAAGTAATGCCAAGAAGGGAAATATTTGGTTGGGATTTTGAGGGCACATGCGTGCCCAAGGCTAGCTTTCACCATTTTCTCGTGAGGTGGCACTAGCTTATTTCTGCTTGCATGTTTTGTGCTCAAACACAATAATAATGAATTTCACACACAATATTAATGATTCTTTGATTATAAAACAAAAAATAACTGGGTCTTAAGAATAGAAAAATTACCTATTATATTCATCTTCAACGGAGATGGAAAACTTGGGTAAAATTTCACGTCCATGTCCCGCTTTCCTTCTCCGCTGTATCTGAGGAGAGACGTCATCGCTATCAGTTTGAGAAGACTCCGGTGTGCTGACCGTCTTGTTGAAAGTCAACGTTACCTAAAAAAAATTTATAATACAAATAATAGTGTGATAAAGAAAATTTGATTGTACCTTTTTCTGGTCCACAGGAACAACGTCAGAATAGTCTTTATCCGGAGTAAGGAGATTAGACTTTACTCTAACTCTAAAATCAGGTTGCTCTGGAGTGTCCGGAGTGGTAGCTATCGATGTGGTGATACGAATTGCTTCTGGGGGCTTCACATCCTCCACAGTGTGTTCGACAGTGACCTTGGAAGAACTGTGGACTCTTCGATACTGGGGCGAACAGGAAGAAAAGAGCCCGAAGACAGGTGAATCGTCCGTATCGTCAGTATCATCTTCCAGGTCGTGGTTGTACCTGTCCACTCTGCTATCAAAGTAACTGGTGTCCTCTTCGTCATCAAGCTGTGGAACAAATTCCGCCTTCTGCCGGAGTAGAGAGTTCCAATCAAGTCCGTGAAAATAGACGTGCTCCTTCACCTCTTGCGCCCCACCTGTGCCCAGCCGATCCCGGGGCAAATGCTGCAGCAGGGCCATTATCAAGTCTTTTGCTTCGTCCTGCACGCTCCAATCATCGTTATCCGGCCACTCGATATCATCTAAAGAAAGATAATAATAATAATAATCGGGATTTATGTGCGAAAACTTTACACGCAAATAACTCGGCTGCTAAAATAGCTACCAAGCTGGTTTTGGGTTCATTGGATAGAATGTACTATGAATATATTTCTATTAGAATCATCCAAAAGCTCAAACTCGACTTCTTGACAAATAATAAGAAAAAGTATATTTATGTCCTGGACTACGGAATCGGGGTTTATGTGCGAAAACTTTACACGCAAATAACTCGGCTGCTAAAATAGCTACCAAGCTGGTTTTGGGTTCATTGGATAGAATGTACTATGAATATATTTCTATTAGAATCATCCAAAAGCTCAAACTCGACTTCTTGACAAATAATAATAAGAAAAAGTATATTTATGTCCCGGACTACGGAATCGTGGTTTATGTGCGAAAACTTTACACGCAAATAACTCGGCTGCTAAAATAGCTACCAAGCTGCTTTTGGGTTCATTGCATAGAATGTACTATGAATATATTTCTATTAGAATCATCCAAAAGCTCAAACTGACACATAACCCGCTTTCCATAGTTCAGGTCGCATATTTTTGGAAAATTACCATTGACGGTGTGAGCAAAAAGTTCTTCAGGAGTCTCGCCGAAGAATGGTACGCAGCCAACCAAAAACTCGTAAAGTATGATCCCCATGGACCACCAGTCAACGGGTTTCCCGTATCCTTGCCTTAGGATAACCTCGGGGGCGATATATTCAGGTGTTCCAAATACCTGCTTGTCCGAGAATTGCTTGGTTTCGCAGTCGATGTAACCCTCATACAAATTCGTGGCCACTGAAATGACTGAATTTCAGACAAGCAAAAAAAAAAATTTATACAACTTACATGACATAAGTCCCATTTTACTCAGTCCAAAATCCGTCAATTTGATATGACCCAAGGCAGTGATTAGTAAGCTAGAAATTAATGTAATAAGCGTCAAATGATGAAAGTATGAACCAAACTTACTTGTCGGGTTTTAAGTCTCGATGTACTATTCCGTAGCTATGTAGATATTCAACGGCAAGGACGGTCTCGGCGAAATAAAATCGGGCCATATCTGGGGGAAAGGGGCCAATGTTCTTAAGCAGACTAGCGCAGTCCCCTCCTTCAACGTACTCCATGAGCAGACAGAGGTGTTTCTTCGTTTCAAAGCTGCAGTACATGCTGACGACAAACGGATTGTCGGCAAAGCTAAGAATATCTCGTTCGGCAAAAACTTGTTCTACTTGGTTCCTCAACATTAGATTGTTCTTGTTGATCTTCTTCATGGCAAATCTATGCCTGGTTTGCTTGTGTTTGACCAGGTAAACAGCCCCGTAAGCTCCGTTTGATATTAGCTTGATTACCTCAAAGTCTTGTTCGCTGGGGTTACTAGAGCCCCATTTCTTGCAGTTGGGTGTTGAAGTTAGACAAACAGATGAGGAGGAGGAGTGGGAGTTATTAGAAGGCCAACTGCAATCTCGGAGCTCTTGTTGAAGTTCAGCAATGGGGTCTCGATTTAATCCGAGTTTTGAGATGATGTATTGCGGGATATCAGCCTTTATCCCTTGTATCCCTTTTACTTGCCCTTCGGCAGCTTCTAAGAAGTGGTAAAACTCTTCAGGATCGAACTCTAAACACTCCAATAGACGAGCTGGTCGAGATATGATCAACAACAACTTTTTAATAATCCCTGTAACTTGCGCTGCTGCATCTTCCGACTTTTCCTTCGTCTCCACTAATAAACGTTCTAAATTCTCCGACATCTCGTAGAAATACCGGCTGGTTATAAGCTTATTCTGAGATTTATTCAAACAATCCCTTGCCATTTCCAAGACTTGATGGTGTACAAATCGAACGATCGGCAAAAAATCGCAGTTCTCGTCAGCATCAAGCAGCTTATTCTCGCTTATAAAATGTAGTAGACGTTCCTCCATTTGTTGTGTAGCTTTCGGGAAGCGTTCCTTGTACAGGACGTTCATCATGGAGATCTCGTTGTCCATAATAGGCGATCGGCTGGGACTACTTAGGCTTCTTGACCTGGGTCTATGCAAAGGGGACCGATGCGTGCTCGAATCATCAAAACTGATGCCCGGCAAAGAGGTGTTGCTCTCGTTACTCGAAAAGTGATGCGTCAATATCCGCATGTCATCCGAGGTCGGAAAATGAGGCAACTGATGGAGCTTCTCATGACTCGAGCATTTTGACTAGAATTTTGGAAAATATTTACTGATAAAAAATAATATTGTCAACTGTAATTGTTACATCACCGTGAGGTGTTAATAGAATATTAATTCGCACCTTGGTCATATTAACACAACATATACAGGTGGTCCTGTAAGAGTGTACTTAACAAAAAAATGGGATTGTTTGTTTTTACGTTATGTAAACACGTCGTGTGATTTTTCAATATTTACACACGTTTAATGGCAACACTTCCTCGTCTTGATTAGTGAACTAATTCATGCAAGTTACTATCACTTTCTCTTTAAAAATTATGTTAGAAGTTCGAAATTATAAGAGACTTACCGACATGTTTGAACTTCCGGGAGTTGTTCCATAGCCTGATGACGGCAAAGATGCAACCGACCACCTACGCCCATCTCCTCTGTATCCAGCGGCAATTCTAGGGGTTCAAATTTCAATTAAAAAAAAAACATCAACACGGACCAGTATGATTAAAAGACTGCTTAAACAAATTTAGCTCAACTTTGACGTTTATTGTTAAGAAATTCAACAAGATTATCACATACTTTGGAAAATAAAAAAAATCTAGTTTTGAGACACTGGTTTACCCAATGTAATCAGGTGTAAATTTTTTTTCAAACATACAATGACACGTAATTATCTTGATGAATTTCTTTATAATGTATCAAAACAATAATTACAGTCTGGCTAAGATTACAAAAGTTATTGAACATCAAAGTTAAATTGATTCTGTACCTTTTGATTGGTGCGAATGAAAAATTTAAGAAGCTGGAGTGTGTCCTGGGGCTATCTATGGGGCTGCCGCATATCGGAGAATGAGATCTAGGCAGCGTAGGAGATGTATTTGCGATAAAGCTCAACCTGTGCACCGCACCTGGTCTACTATTCCTTCGGCCAATCCAGGCGTCTTTCTAAATTTTTGATTTGTTTCGTAAATATGTTGTTTATTAAAGGCACTATGATCAAATTGCTTAATAAGAACCAACGGATTTGTTTATTTGAACAACCAACAAATAAACGTAAACATGTTATTGTGAAGATATTACGCATAGTATTTTTGAAAGCTGGCTGACAGATTTTACACTAAACAAAAAGTCATTTATTTCAGCCCTTACTAATTTCATTAAAAAAAAAACAATATTTCGGATAACATAGGGTAGGGTAGGATATATGTCTATTAAAAGTAAACTATTGTCAGTTGGTTCTTATAAGACAAGTAGATCGGTTGAAATTAAACCTACCATATTTGCGGACAGCGATGGGGCAGACTTTCCCAGAGTAGAGTTATGAAATCGCACCAAATTTGAGTGCGTTACAGTTCGGGTGTCTAGAAAACAACTCATTCTGTAATTGCTGGTTATAAATAATGAGAAGACGCAAAACATAACAAACAGAATTCTTAATGTGAACTTCTTTTGTGTAGCAACATCTGAAATACAGCTGTCTCATTTTGAATTCTGTTATTATTAATAAACCATTCGATTTATTGTTAATTATGCGTGTGGTAGAGATAGTGTCATGTTAGTTATGTACCTATTTTAGTGGTGTTTACATGCATATAAATCGCGTGCTAATTAGTTAATTGTGAATGAATTCAAATACGTGTTATTTATACGGGAAGTACCTGCGTTTGGAAGTGAAATTCCTGGGGCTGCTGTGCCCGAAGTGGAGCATTTCAGCCTAGGTGCCCCCGCTTGGGGTTCCTCGAAGACAAGGACCCTCGCGGAGTGCGACCTGTTTCTGTGCTTTACCCCGTTACTCTCCTCCATCTAGCACAATGAAAATAATAAAATTCATAACCCAGACACAGTCCCACACTGATCAGTGTTCGCTGATCAACGAAAAAAACAGACGGCGCGGCGCACACATTTGCTATATACGAAAACTATCATTGGGCCGACCTATGCCAACAGATACGAGATCGCGAACACCGGAAAACAATGATCAACTCTTCGGTACCCATCTCCACAGTATCGCCACTGGTTTATTTTGACATCTTATGGATTAAAATAAATACATATATACATATATATATGCTATACGCGTTCGCGTTCGACGTATATCTCCAGCGGTCTCCACAAACAGCTGCGACTGACGCTGACAGCGTTCGGCGCATGCGCACACTACTACAGAAAAACCTAAACCATAGCCCTGACATCTTTCACGCTGTCCCTCCGAAACAACAGGGCCGTAATGAAACACATTTAGGGCCCACTATAAATCAATACTACCTAGAACAGGCATGTGCAGCTTCGCAGCATTGACAACGATCTTTCAATGATATGGTGTTATGGTATTTCCAGTATTTCCACTAAAAGAAGCAATAAATATATTACATTTATTACATACATAAGTAGTATTTAAAAAGAAACGTTGAATAGCCGATTTAACGGAATAATTCAATAGAAATGTTGAGAATGAAGACAACTCAATTTTATTTATAATAACAAACAATGTGTCAGTTAATTCACTCTTTGTTGATAGACGCCCTAAATATACACACAAAAAACATTTCCAATGTAAGCGTTTATTTATCATGTGATTTACATATTTTTCTTTATTTGATCTCTTAAATGTTTGCTGACTTTACGTCTAGAGACGGACCTGTAATGGGTTTTCTGATTTTTTTTCGAGCCGTCGATCGTCGTGTCAGTTGTTGCATCGCGGACGTACATATCTGAATTCGCAGACGAGCGCAAATTTGCAAAACTCTCCAGATGCAAAACGTTTTCAGAAATGTAAGGCGTCACGGTGAACGCAAGCCTATTTTACTTTCCTTTTGTCGTTTGCGGGAAACACGGCATATTGTTTGTTAGTCATCGCGCTGGAATTTTTTCTTGCTCAGTCGCGCAACCGAGCTATGTTAAGAGGAGTTGCCAATACATGACGACGAAAATAGACCTCTCCAAAACATACTTTTGTGGTTGAAACTTTTGTATCTTTTTTAAGACACCGCAGCGCAACATTCCACTAATTCGTGGAAGTATAAGATAAGACAATAAAACCGGGTTTTATTGTTTTTTATTGTGTATTAAACCAATAAAATTGTATCAATTGCGCGTATGAGCTTTGAATTTTCCATGTTTGCAGATGACGCATAGGTTCATACATTGGAGTAAGGATTATAAAATCCTTACTCCATGGTTCATACGGACAATTCTTGAAAATAATCCACCACCTTTCCAATGGTCCTCATTTGGCAGCTGTTTTCCTGCATCTGCGAATGACAATGCCCACCTTGAGGGGGAAGACTTTGTTTGGCATGTCCATATATGGTAAAAAGAGCATTTAAACAGCTGCACGAAAGGCCTCAAGTTAAAAAAATATTAAAAAGCGCCTAAAGAACTAATAAAAATGTCCATATTTTTTACCGTCTTTAGGAGTCAAATTATTACATAAACTGATAAACTTGTACATTGATTTCCACATAAACTCCACAGCAATATAAGCACATATTTGTATCAAATAAAGCATTCCGTATCGACTAAAGAAATTTGCAGTTTTTTTTTACAACAATAACAACAAAAACCTTTAGTATATGTTGTTTTTGTTTATTACTAATCTATCCAAACGGCAGTTGTAAATATTTGTGTGAATATTGAGCGGTGACTCATTTCGTTTCTATATTGTTGTTGTGATAAATAATTATAATACCGACTTGTGTAGTAAACAAATTAAATCAGCCGCCTTGTGGCACGCCACTGGCGACAGACCGACTCTGCCCAATGAATAATGGATTTGTGTTCGCTATAGATTAGATTTCGTCCACAAAAATTTTCATACACCTGCGAAATGTGTGTATGTCGACTAGCTTTATCAATATGTGTACCAATTTAAAATACTTGACCTAAAACTGATACCCGCTCGATACCCGTCTAGAAAAAAAAACTAGTGTGAATCACTTTTATAAAATGATATCGACGATCGATACGAGCCTATTGTAAGCCCTGATAAAAAATAGATAGAATTCAACAGCCGCATAGAGTATCCTGTAAAACCAGTAAAAGATATTTTTCTTTATTCACACAGGTGTTTATCGACAGGCATAAAACGCGTCGTACGCCACTGGCGGGCATAGTGCGACGAATGTGAGAAACATGACTCCAGTATAAGCTGACAATTTGAAAATAAATACAGTGCAATACAAATTAGGTGTTGTGCGACTTGTGATATACTAATTTTAGGTGAAGCTGGTCATCGCTACCCGCTATAAACAAAAGAAAGATGACCACAATGTATTTCTTGGCCTTGCACTGTTCTCTGCTATTGTTATTCAATTGTTATTGTTGCGATTGTGCAGCAACCGATATAGTTCTAGATGCGAAGGCTCAATCAACTCACCGATTGGACACGCTGAATCTTCTCTCGTACACATTTCTACTCACTCTCACCGTTCTAACGATATGGCTCTTCAAGCACCGACGGGTCAGCTTTTTACACGAGACTGGTCTCGCTGTAATATACGGTATATATTAACAAATCTCTAAAACATCGGGGAAAAAAAGTTGAAAATTGTTCTAGGATTAATTGTTGGGGCAATAATTAGATATGCGGGAAGCACGGACCCTGTACTGCAGATGTCTGTTGTAGCGAATGATGATAAATACAACTCTAGTCTTCCGCCGGATATCCTATCGTTAAATTTCCCCGTCAAGGGGATGTCGAAGAATAAATCGTACGAATATATGTTCCGCGGTGAAATAAATCTGCAAGATAATGAGATCGATCTGAAGGCGACCTTTGATCCCGAGATATTTTTCAATATTATTTTGCCCCCGATCATCTTTTACGCCGGGTATTCCTTGAAACGGGTAAGTCCTCTACGATTGCTGCCTGCGTAAAGCTACATTATCCTGTATTAGCAATCCGCTAGAATTTTGTGAGGCAACACAACAATTTAATAGTCTGTAGTATTTATTTTTATTGATTAAATAGATTATAATTATAATAATCAATATTATTGTACGAATTCTGTATCTATTGAATAATGGATTAAAGTCCTTGATTATTTGAGATTGAGATATTTTATTGCGTGTTATCACAGATTAATATAGCTAATGATAATCTCTCTCTCAAAAATTTTCCTGAAGTACACTCCGGGGCACAAAAATTTATTTTGGTAAACTTTGATGTTTAATAACTGATTTTGTGAACAGAAATTCGTAGACCTTATTATACCGGGAGAATCACCTTGATGTTTTGCTGTTTTGAGACATCTTGTGGATTGTGGAGTTAGTCGTGGTAAATTACGCAGACTTAAATGTTAACAGAGTTAAAAATTACAAATGATAAATTAGCGATGACAGCAATTTATGATTACTTATATCAATAAAAATATAGGGTTTATCCTTAAAAGTCATTATTTTGTAGATAACTACCAATCTCTGGTGCTTTTCCTGATTTAATAGTAGGTTATTAAAATCAGAGCAAAGACTACAATAAAAATATTATTTATAGCAGCAATTTAAAAAAAGGGACAGTCAAATAGCATAATTGTAGTATAAAATACTTTCGTTCTTTGCCGACTAACAAAAGAACAACGCTTGTTTTCACAAACAATGACCATTTTTTGATCCGTGTCACTGGTGCATTTCTTTAAATCAATCAATTTAATAGTTAAACGGCGTTAGACTTAAGAATTTGCGTTATTGGCTACGCTAAATTGATATCCATGGTCAACCACCCTTTCCACCCTATTCATTCATTATAAAAAGATAATATCATTCGGCAGATGAATTGAGGACTGGAAAGAAGCTTTGAAACCAAAACAGTAAAAAATGTTCTGGTGTTAAAAAAATATCTGAATCAAAAATGATCATTGTTTGTTAAACGAGGCACAAAAGTAATAAAATAAATAATAAATAAACCAAAATACCGGTGATTCAAATTCGAGAAATTAAGGTTTAGCCTGTAACAAATTTGATCAAAATATGTACTAGGTTTTTGTGCCCCAAAGTATACCAAGTCTACCTACTTGATTTTAAAATGTTTTTAAACCATTTTTTGAGTATTTAGAAAGGAAACTTGATGTAATGTTTGACCAAAAATGATTTGTGATTACTAATAGAGTGTTGCTTCACTAAATTCTAGATAGCACTAAATTCAGAAAGCTTCTATCTTGCAACTACACACTAGGGACTATTTGCACTGGGAAAACAATAGATTTAAGATTGAAAAAATGAGTTTAATTTGACATGTAAAATGATTTCTGGTGCGATTGGTCCATGATGTAACTAGACTGACAATGACGTACAACATTAATGAAATAATTTCAGAAATACTTCTTTCGTAATCTCGGGGCTATACTAACTTTTGCAATAATTGGTACGGCTGTATCTTCTTTTTTGGTGGGGGCGTTGATGTATGGATGCGTTCAACTGATGCCAGCACACTTGGCAAGCAGTTTCACCTTTTTAGATACGCTGTATTTTGGGGCCCTCATCTCCTCCACAGATCCTCTCACCGTACTCGCGATATTCCACGATCTGAAGGTGGACGTCAACTTGTACGCTCTGGTATTCGGTGAAAGTGTCCTTAATGATGCCGTTTCCATAGTCCTAAGCGGGTAATGCCGATATTTCACCTCCCTTTAAATTAATATTTAATTTACTGTGCAATATTTCAGATCCATTCAAAATTATGGTGAGAGGTACTCAGGAACGGGAGGGTTTGAAACCATTGCCTTCTTTCAAGCCGTAGGCGATTTCTTCGGCATTTTTATGCTCTCGTTACTCATCGGTGCTGCTATGGGATGTTTTACCGCCTTGCTTACGAAATTCACAAGAGTACGCGACTTCCCTCTTTTAGAATCCGCTTTATTCGTATTGATGTCCTACAGCACCTTCCTTATAGCCGAAGCTGCAGAATTAACTGGTAATTTATTTATTTCTGCCATACTTTCTTGTTTTTAAGCTTGAACTACATTGTACTAGTTTCGTCCAAGTTTCGGTCCAAATTTCAAAATTAGATGTGCTTTATGAACTTGAATAATGGCATTCAGAAAAAATCCTTCAATGTTTTTATACTAGAATAGTATTGCTCGTCTAATTTTGAAACTTGAACAGAAACTTGGACGACAATAGTATGATGTAATTCAAGCTTTAACGTTTTATATTTTAAGGTGTGGTCTCTGTTCTGTTTTGCGGAATGTGCCAGGCGCACTACACGTACAACAACCTCTCGGAAGATGCCAGACAAAGGACGAAGCAGATGTTCGAATTGCTAAATTTTCTAGCAGAGAATTTCATCTTCACGTATATCGGAGTTTCCATGTTTACATTTCCGAAACACCATTTCGATCCGTTGTTTATCCTGGCTGGATTTGTATCCTTATAACCATAATTAAACATCAATCAGAAAACCATTAAATAAATCATATCAGTATTTCCTATTAAATATTAGACTTGTGCCATGATTGGTAGGGCTGCGAATATTTATCCGTTATCGTATGTGCTTAATCTAGGCCGTAATCCGAAGATTCCTACCAACTTCCAGCACATGCTGTTCTTCTCGGGACTACGCGGCGCGATGTCTTTTGCTTTAGCCATCCGCAACACTGTCTCGGAAGCGAGACAAATCATGCTAACGACAACATCTTTAATTGTAATAATAACTGTGATTATCCAAGGAGGAGCTGCCTTACACCTACTCTACTGGTTCCAAATCCCGTAAGTAATGGCATACAAAATTACTAGCGTCTAGATTGTCCTCTAGTAAGTAGTCCCGGACGCATATAAGCATTCTGTTAACCGCCACGGCACCACGTAAATTGACTCCGCCTACATCGTGCAGCGGTTGGACGGTAAGCGGGCTGCCTTAAGGGTCGGCAACTGATTTAGCACACAGAAATCAAGTAAAATCAATATGTACAAGGCGTTGGTTAGAGACAATTAAATTAATATCTGAATTGGCAAGATTGTTAATGAACATCTCATTTTAATTACCTCTATTTATTGATGATTTCTAAATATCTATGTTGTTGGATATATAAATATATCCAACATAATAAATTATTTGTAAAATTACAGCGTTGGAGTGGATGAAGATAACGAGACAACGCAACCCCCTCAGAGTGTAAGTTTGGAGCTTTTATAAAACGATTGTTGTTGTATTAATATTATTATCAGGGAAACGGGACACCGTTTCAAGAATGGAATTACGTTTTGGGTCCGGACATTACACGTCAGAACGAGAAAGGGTGGTTAGCGCGAGTTTGGGGCTCTTTCGATACGCATTACATGAAACCTCTGCTCACACACTCGAAGCCTACGCTGTTGGAAACATTGCCAGTCTGTTGCAATCCCATTGCAAGATTGTTAACGACTATGGAGCAAATGACGCAGGTATGTGTACGTGACTTGTAACGGATATTTTGCTGATAAATGTTTGGTATTTTTGGTTGTTTAAGGAGGGTTGTACGCGTAACGGAGGCGGATTGAGAGATTCCGATTCCGATCTTTGTATAAACGATACTGATTCGTTGAGAGAAAGACACCCGAGTACTATTAGAGTGAGTATCGACTGAGTTCCTTTCCGGAAGTAAATTTACGGTGAATTATGTTTAAATGCAGCATATACATGCCATCAGTGGACACCAGGTATAATATAAGAATACCAATAGGAAATGTTTGCCTTGTTCGATTGTTAATTTCCCTTGTCCGATTACGTCGCGCTTGTATATATAAACGAATGTATATGTACTCGTCGTGTCGTTAAAGTATTTAAACAACAGTTAAATTTCTATACACCGCTGATATATATATTATATATAATTAATAATAGTGGCTTTTTCTTACTGAAAGTATTATTACTAGTCATCTAGATGTAATGATTTTCAAGTTTAGCTGTTGTTCCTTTTATTTTTGATAGTGCATCAAATTTGTTATTTTTTTCTTGTTAGCATGTTTGCAAGGGTAAAACTTTGAGGCACTGCAAAGTGTTTGCTTTGGAATTGTTTTAGTTTCGCGAGTAGTTTACTAAATATCAAAGTATTGTTTAATTTGAGTTTCCATTAGTTTTAGTCATGTGATTTGAATGTTTGTAATTTAGTTTATTTTCTTACGAGAGCTCGATGATGAAGAGTTTATGAAGTAAAGAATTTTCCTGTAATACATTCTCAGTAACATGTTAATGTTTTGTAACACCAGAGCATGCAGATGTTAAAAATTCATTAGTTTATATCATTTTTTTTATGGGAAAGAAGTAGCCTTATTCTAGCCTAAATGCTTTAAAATATTGTAACCTGTAACGTATATACCGATTAGAGAAATGTTTTTGTGAAAATTTTCCAGTATTTTTAGATATAATCATACGTGACTTTTTGTATGCAGGCGTATGCATACATTTTTTGATAAAAGTACATTTTTACCTGTTCTATTAGTGTCACGTTTGAAGAAAAAAATATTTAAAGATATTTGTAAAAGTGTATGTGAAACTCGTAGAATAACTTTCTACTTTACGCGTGTATATTTTATTCATAGATTTTTACGGCTGTGACAAGTTTTTGTTTCCTTTCCAATGTACTTATACAACTTATATCGTTTGAGAAGAATAAACAGATATTCAATGAAACCAAGTTGTCCAAATTTATTTTGATAAAAATACAATGAATAACCAGGAAGAAATAAGCAAGCAGCAATGGTAATAATAAATTAATGAACGAGCTTAGAGCGTGGGATAAAATTAATAATCATCTTCGGGCTGCATATGCTCATCTAGAATCTCACGGTAATTAGGCTCTTCATCATCCTCGCACTGGACGATGTCAATCTCGCAGTCCTCCACCCTATGAGGTCTAATGGGGCGGTAGAATACTTCAGAGTTATTGTCCCATGGGTACACTGGGGGAAGCCTTACTAAAGAGTTTTCTCGTCTTAAGCCAAACATCCTACGACGGTTCGGGGGCCCAAGGTGCACCGCGTGAAAATTTCGTTGCCGGTAACGGCGTCTGCGCCTTACTGGGCCGTCACGAGCGGGACTGCAAAGATATGAAATAACCTGTAAATACTAACAGGATTTTTTCAGTTTTTCAGGACTTACGGCGGTGTGACACGTTCGGCTGTTTCGATCGCCGAGACGTAGTCGCCGTCCTTCATGTCTAAGCTTTGTATGAACTCTTCACTTTTTAGGTTGAGTATATAAAATGGTATGTTTAGTGGAGCAACGATCGCATCGATGTGGCCTAATTCTCTGTGGCCTTTTTCTAGGTATAGCATGGTGTTGGTCTCGTACCTTTGTATGTCAGGAAATGGTTGAACGGTAACTGGAATAATATTGTCAAGCTTCGTCATTCAAATTCAACGTGAAGAATACAAAATGCAAAGTCTGGGTACACTTACCAAACTGATGGTGAATATTAAAAATTTTTCCCATACGTCTCTGATATGTAATCACAGTTCGTGCATCGGGATCAGTTGGAAGTGGGGTGGGATTGTTAGCATCACCGCTGTTTGCTGGTGCAGCTGCGTCCTCGTGGAACACTGGAACAGGGTCCATATTCTGAAAAAACAACATTTTTTATTGAACTATTGACTAGTTTCGAGTTGCGGGACAGCCATTGTATAGACATTATAACGATTGAAGATATGTAATCTGGTAATTTTTCTATTTTGAGTCAATAATTTAGTCAAAAATTTACAAATTGCGCTTAGGATATGTTAGCTGTAACCATCGTTAACGACGCTTTTTATTATTACATTGAAAACAGTGTCATCATAGATTTGTTCCAACAGCAGTAAAATAAAGTCCGGTATTCATCTGCGCATGCGCAACGGGCGTTTTGGTCCTCCAAAATTCCATTGCGCATCCGTAGAAGAATACCCCAATTAGTCGGGTACTTTTTTTACTGCTGTTCGAACAAACCATATGAAACCAAAGTAGAAAAGTCGCGTTTTGTACGGCTGTCCCGCAGAAACGTCGGTAACCGTAATTATTCTCAATACGTACCTTCCAGGTTAATTAGAAACTTTAGAATTTTAGGATTTTCACCAATTGCGATTAAAATTTATACGAATTTTGGAGAAGAAACAATAAACGTTATCTGTGTTTGAAAAAATTACTATTGACAATCGGCATTGTCACGGCGCACTTTGATCGTTGCGCGGTTTTCACTGAACGGTGATTGGCCCACAAGGAACGGCGGTAAATGTCAAGATTCAAATCGACAAGCAATTCACATCTTATTTTTATTTCATTTAATAAATTGTTCTTCCTATTTACATTAGGGAAATTTGGCGTACGAGCTGTGTAGGCGTTAAGGTTATGTTTACGAGATTGTGTAATATAGAATGTATCCATTAGAAACAACGCAAGATATTTAAAAAAATAATTCGTTTAGACTTTAGGTTATTTAGAACTACAAATGCACTAACTGCATGGTTATTTAGTAAATAAGAAAACAACATTTTTGCCCCGAATTGAGAGAGCTATATTATATATATATATATGTATAAAACTAAAAGTACAGTTAAAAGTTAAACTATTATCTAATAAAAATAGACAATATTTATGTCGATCTGTCGTTTTATTAACCTAAGAAGTGAAGCTTGAATTCTAATGATTTTATTACAATGCAAGGTCAACTCTTCATTTGTTAATAAAGAACATAATTTTTGGCTATCCCTTAGTTTTTTATTACAGGAATATTATGATTACAAGCTATATCGGACTGCCCCGTGGACCCTATACCACATGACTCCATATTATGCCTGGATGGGGTCATACGGTATAAGCTATACTCTATTTTCTTTGGGTATAAGAGTGCCGGGGTTGCGGTCAACCCGCTTCGCTAGGGAATCTGAACAGACAAACAGACCGAACTAACGTGGCAGTGGCGTATCTAGGGTAGGGCAAACAGGGCACGTGCCCTGGGCGCCGCAGCCGAAAGGGCGCTGTGGCGCCCGCTCGGATGCGCATAATTTTTAAGCAACCTAAACCTTTTTCGAGTCCCGGCTTTGACTGACTCTTAAGGCCTGTTCAGACATACATAAGCCAAGACAAGGATAAAACCAATGCAATCAAATGTACAATGTACGCATTAATACTGACATAAGTAGGGCTGGATTAACCATTAAGCACATCTAAGCACGTTCTTAGGGCATCAACAACAGGGGGGCATCCCAGGGCCGCGTTGGCCACTAGGAAAAATAAGACACATGCCTGGAGCTGGAGACTTTTTTCTGTAAAAAAAGTTAATGTTCTCTCTTTATTCAGCTACCCTTACACACGTTTAATGTAAAAAGAATATAAGGAACTTTTTTATTTGCTGGAAGCTGAAATTTGTAGGTACTATTATTAAGTGTCCAGTAGCATCTTAGTGGCGGTTGTGTGCGTTTAGACATAATATTATACAGAGTGAACAGGTATGAGTAGACAAAATCTGCTTGCTGATAGATCTCCTTTTGCTGAATAATAAATTCTTATAACAAAATGTTCCATTGTTTGTCCTTCTTAAGACATGGTACTATAGTTAAGGGTTTGCTAGCTTAAGTAACAGGCTTGGGCTATGTATTTTGCCTTCCTTTGACCCATAAACGTCAATTTTTAGACTTTTTTAAGTTTGTCTTAAACTACGTCTTCTTGTACGAACAAAAAATTTAAAAAAAAAGGAAAAATTTCACATTTTGTTATAAGAATTTATTTTTCAGCAATAGAAGACCTGGCTGAAAAGGTAGTAAAATTTAAATACATCGAATCGTTTGTGCTAAAATTAGTGCTACAAATTACTGAGTGCTTTCTTAATGTACATAAGTATATAATTTATTATTTGGTTTTTTACTTGACATCGGAGGATTGTGTACCCGCATCAGCAGCGACGTCCTGAAGACTGTGTGAGAACTTTGGCCATACCTACAACTGCGATATTGATGGTCAGTAGCTGTATGAAGATATTTTGGACTTCAGAATGATGATTAGTACCAGGACTAACATCAATCTAACACGATCTGATGATGTTCTGCTATTCATCGTACAATACGGAGATGAGAGCGTCTTCCCAAATCTTCGAATCGCCATCCAAATAATATTAACAATTGTAGTTTCCAGTGCTAGCTGTGAAAGATCTTTTATGGGTCAAGATAGATTGAGCGATCTTGCTTTGCTAAGTGTCGAACGGGAAGAAGTTGAAAAGGCTGATTTCAACCTCGCTATTGACGCTTTTGCATTAGCGTGGTTCAACGTGGTTTTATTATAGCCGTAAAATTTTATTTAATCCGCTGAATGGAGTAGAATATTTGTTTAACAAGTCGTATGATAAATAGGTATTCTTAATTTTATTTTGAATTTAATTGAACACAGGAAACCTAAAGAAGGAGAAGGGCACTCTACAAGAAAGGTAGGTCATCGTAATAAATTGCGTCTTTATAATATACTCTTGGGAAAAGTAGAGGACGTAGAGAGGTATAATCACATACACATTAAGTCAGCAAAACACGAGCGCTTTTTTCGCTCCACCTTGGACATCTGTAAACTGGCCCTTCCTTTGTCGATATTTTTTATTTCGTTTGTACCCCCAGTGGCGTAGCGAGGGGGGGCACGGGGGGTATCATGCCCCGGGCGCCGCTTGCAAAGGGGCGCCAAATGGTCTCCCTTTGACTGGTCTGAATTGAAAGATCGGAAATTGTTAACAGTATTGAATAAAATTATTGAAGAAACAGACAATATTCAAACTGTATATTGTTTGCAGTTGTAACAGGGTGCAAACATATGCAATACAATTGTAATCAAACTGTGGAAAATAATATTGAAAATTTTAAAGAGTTATAAGGTATGGGTTATAATTTCAAACTTTGTTTTAAATATATCTGGAAAACGGCAAGGGTGCATCCAAAACCAAAAAGGGGGCAAACAATTCCAAACGTGTTGCAACTGAACAGTAGCAAAAATATTTAAATTTTATCACGAAAACGGTGGGGGTGCAAACGAAACTGAAAAGGGTGCAAACGATCTGTAGAAATAATATATCAAATTTTGAAAGGGGGTATAAATCTAACCCCTCCGGATTAATTTTAAATTTATCTCGAAAAAAGCGAGGGTGCAAACGGAAATAAAAAGGGTGCAAAAGGAAGGGCCAAGATCACCCAGCTTGGGCTCTTTCGCTTCATAGCGACAATCAGAGGTGTTCAACTGATTACCGGGACCAACTACAGGAGCCATTTCGCCCCGCATTATAAATAAAGTATATAAATAATAGAAAAACTAGGCCAATAGCATTTGATCTAATTGGCTTCTAAAAAAAATCGTAATAATACAAAAAGTGCGACAATCGCATTCGATGAGCGGTTTGAGAAATGGGATTTTTGAGTAATGGGAAAAACTCTTGTGTACATAATTTCAAACAAGTAGTGTGCTCACAACAGTAACTGTCAAAACAGCGAAACGATTTACAAATATACTAGTTTTGTTTTGTTTTGCCCGAATCCAATGATATGGCAAAGATGAACTGTACAAATCTGTACGTGACGACAACGCAAATCATACTTCGATGCGAATCAAACAATCCGAGCTCTTGGCAAGATTTATATAGGCTGGTTCCTTATTTGCGAAATTCTCTCACCTGTGTTGTATGTGGAAATCTTTTAGTGGACCCGATGAGCCCCACAAGTGGTAAATGCCAACACCATTTATGTAGAAAGTGCCAAGGGGGCAGAAAGCGGATAAAACCAGCGTGTGCGTGGTGTAAAGAATGCGGAGACTACAGTGACAACAGACAGTTACGGACGCTGCTCCAGTGTTACAAAAAAATGTGCTTAAAACTTCTTAATTCGGGAATATATAAAAATTTAGAACACGCCGCTGAGAGCCATACGGTTTCGGGGGTCGAACGTGGCGCTAGTAACTTAATGTTTTTAATTAAAGAGGGCGCCTCGTTTCAAGATGAGTACCGATGCAACGTAGGCCTCTCAAAATCCGAAATAAACATTTTACCCTGTATATACACAAATTCTTCCACGCAAACTCTACCCGCGAACGATAACACCAAAACTATATTTAACGCTAATAATCGAGCCCCCATGTATTCCGTTCTATACACGGGCACTGGTAGTAAAATCACCATCAAACGAAAAGGTAAAGAGACTTTAGAGAGAAGTAAAAGCAACGTTTCACCAAAAACGGATATTTTAGAAAAGGTAATTATTTTTTGTAGGGTGCATCTTATTTTCTCTAATATACTTTTCTTAGAACTTTTCAAAATGGAAAAAATTATTTGATAAAATAAGAAGCTCTCTAATGTATAATAATAATAATATATTTATTCAAACCCAAAATTTCCAGTTTAAGTCAAAAAGAAAATACAATACATTGTGTATACAAAAAATATCTGAGGAGTTCTTCCACTGAGTAAAAACACTTTGCTATTAAGTACTCTTTTAGCCTCTTCCTTGTGCCACTTTCCGGAGTCCTCCAGATTTCCTGTGGTAGTTTGTTTGCCAACCTGCAAGAGAGAGTATACCTACATGCAATCTAGTGTTAGATACAGGTCATTCTCATTTGTAAATACAGACGTTTGAGTGTTAAAACACTGGCCTATATGAAGTTTATGGTACATTTTTTTTAAATTTAGACAAGAAATCAAATGTGAATTTATAATATACTATATATTACATACAGTAGAACGTCGATAATCCGCACTAATTAGGGCCGAAGGTGATTCGGATTATCAAGTTGTTCGGATTATCAAATATTGTAGCTAAATAGTAAAAAATAGTAGTATTGAATACAAGATATGAAGGAAAAGCAATATTTTTCTGTAAACAGGAATCGTCAAAAATAATTTTATTATTACTTTCTGGGGGTTCGGATTACCGAGGTTCGGACTATCAACGCTCTACTGTATTTATTAAATGCAAACATATAAGTTTGTTAACTAAAACAGTGGACTCATAGTAGATGTGATTTT
Source organism: Aphodius sticticus (assembly GCA_963966075.1). NCBI lineage: Eukaryota > Metazoa > Arthropoda > Insecta > Coleoptera > Scarabaeidae > Aphodius > Aphodius sticticus. The sequence continues at coordinate 10,794,075 of OZ014515.1, read as the reverse complement.
GTGATTTTTCTACAGAATGATTGGGAATGACGAAATGATTGTTATTTCAGGCTGTGTTTAAGAAACCTCCGGTGAAATGCGTGACAAAGCAAAGGAAAGGATGTAGATGCGGGAACGCAACTCCAACGCCAGGGAAGTTGACGTGTTGCGGACAACGGTGCCCCTGTTACGTGGAGAGTAAAGCGTGTATGGATTGCAAGTGCAGAGGTTGTCGTAACCCCCACACGCCAGACGGAAATAAAGTAATAATTCCATACTTTGAACTGCATACTTCATATATTTATTTATTCTTATTTTATTAATTGTACCTTTATTAACGTTTATTTAATAGAAAATTATTTCTGTATCAATTTATCGTATTTTTCTTTTGTGTTTGTATGAGTGTGGGTTGATATGGGAGCGTTTTTGTTTGAAGGTGATAAATTTGCCGCACATTTTGAAACAAATTCAGGACGGGGCTCAGCACCAGCCACAACAGGCCCAGCAGGCTCAGTACCAGATGCAACAAAGACAGGTGTACCAAATGCCCAAACCAAAACCGGACATCTCCATGTTGCAGACAGTCAAGATCGAGTTAGACGCAAATCTAACAATCGAACAACTCAATGAGCATCTCAAACTCAATGGTAAGTAAGATGGCGAGATGATTTTTTCGAACATAGTGACCAGAGGGCGGCTTCTAAGCATTTTGCTTGTAGTATTTTATTGCAAGCAGCTTGAAATGCTTAAGAATCTCCACAAATTATTTTGCTTTATTTTTTAAATAATTTTTTTTTGTTTTAGTCCTGGATTCATTTACCGATGTACCTTCAACTCTACCTCATGCCTTTTTACTCAACGATGTCGATATCAAAAAAGAAGACGAAGAGATCATGGTGGACGTATGACCATGATTGGGAAACCATGTAGTAATAATATCATGCCTTAACAAACGATTATGCATTTATTATTGATTGCATACTACGATATGTGCGAATGTGATTTATTTTTAATTTTTTTACACCGTTTTTTACCTCCAGACCAATGTTTCATTTAACTTTATTATTATTATATCGTGTCATTATTGTATAGTTTTTTAATTGTCTCTCTACCCGACGTGTAGGTTAGATAGAGCTTTAGGAGGGAGAAATCGACTGCTGTGCGACTGGCCATTTTCCTAATTAAAACGAAAAGAAAAATAAAACAAAAAATGACTAAATTTTTCCAAAGGGATTATGTTAGCGACGATTAAAACAATTGAGAAACTTCAAAATTTGCTTTATTTCATCCTCAAAATTAATAAATACTCAGAACTCGTCAATGCCTGTGTTATGTTATTACATATTTTTGACAATCGTACCCGTAATAGAAATAATAACTTAAAAAGATAAAAATAAACATTTTAGTGGCATCTTTTTTTTTTCAAAAGTGTAACTACAACATGGGAACTAAACCAGATACAGAGCTCACACAATTAATTAGAAGGCACTTTCGCAAATAAAGTCCAAAAAATAAAACTTTGTATAATATATGTATACAAAAGTGCGTTACACTTTTCCAAAGGAAAGTAAGTATACAATAAAAAGGTAAAAGAAACAAAAACAGCACACGATAATTCTGAACATAGCCCCTTAAAATGGCTTATAAGCCAGTGGGAATTTTGACAGGATGCCTCTCTCCAGGTACAGGGCGATGTGCTTCCACGACATTACGTGGCAAACCTCCAACATTTTCTCCTCGATCTCCTCCAATGACTTCTCCTCTTGAATTCTCATCAAGTACTTCATCACTCTTCCGTATTGTTTACGAGCAGCCGCGTGCCATAAGCCAAAATACAACACAAACATGTTGGTCACCTAAAATAAAATAGATAAAACATTTCTGTGTGCCAAAAAAAAACTCTACCTTTGCATCCGTTGGATCGAAAAACTTTTGCATAGTTTGCCAAAGTCCCGAAATTTCATCCAGAGATGGCTCATCCTCCTCGTCTTGCATATTATACAAAAGACACAGATAAATTCCCTTTCGGCATAAAGCCTCAATAAACACATTCTTCTGCCGTTCCATCTCTCTAAAAGACCCATAAAGACATAAGTAAATAACTAAAAAGACTAAAGATCATAAAGAAATAACTAACATTTTTAGCTGTGCAGCTTCCGCACGATTGTCGACCTTTGTTGCAATGTGTGCTAGCAATTTGTCTTGATCTATCGCCGCTATGGCCTTCGAACAGACATCAATGTACTTTTTAATGGTGGCCTTGGTAGCGCTCGCAGACTGCGGCTTTATTATATACGGCAAATGCTTCTTATAATCAAACGGGTTTATACACTGCAGGTACAAAGTATGCATTTCATAATTATCCGGGTAATCCTTACATAATTCAGCGTAATACTCATCCACATTTGCAGAATCTAATTGAATAAAAGAAATTATAACCAATTTTTTTTGTTTACTTTGAGGCATTTAATTAATATTTACCGTATTTGGCAACCCATTGAATTTTTAAATCACGGATAGCATCATTAAATTCGTCCATTTTGGTCTTATCCTTGTCGATTTGTTTTCCGTTGTTGGTTTTCTTGGTGGGGGCATCGAATAAGACGTATTTTATGGGATAGGTGTCGGCTTTCTTTCCAAGTTCGTCCTTGGCGTATGTGATAACTCCGGACAAGTAGTGGGCGGGGTTATTGTTCTTCGCCGAGTATTTATCGGCTGGTAATGGCGCTATGTACAACGGGAAAGATTGAGAGAAGGTAGAGTGGCTGACGCTGGCTTTCTTCCCTCCTATAACTGCTTGCGAGTGACTTCCGTAAACGTCTAAGACGATGTTACTTGTTAGTTTCTGGTTGAGAAGCAATGGCGTATCGGATAACTTCTCTAAATATTCTTTTTTATCGTGCCGAATGTGCATTTTGACCACATAGTCCCCTTTAGTTAACTTAATCGAATACTAAAATAAATGAAATAAATATGCTTGTCGTTTATTTAAAGTGACGTTTGTACCTTTGAAGGGTATGCGTCCCCGCATCCTAGATACTGCTTGTTGCTATCGTAGAGCATCCAGAGTTGCGATTCAAACTCAGATTCGTAGAGGACGTCGCTGAGTAAGGGACTGTTTGGAGAAACGTCTGTCGGTTTTGCTATGTGGAACGGATAGGTGAGATTGAGCTCGTATATTTGCCGACCCGATGGGATTACGTCACGTTTTGTCAAGGGACATATTTTAGAATCGCTAGGCCTGAATTATTAAATTATACATATTATTTACCACAATATTTCTCGAGACTTACTATACTTACTTTAATATTTGTACAGAGTTCTTCAGCGTTATACTAGGCAAAATTTCCTCCCCTTGCATCGTTGCAACTTCTAGATTATAAATTCCATCGGCAGCTTGCATTACGATACACGGTTGACTGGGTTTTATCCCGTAAAATGATACCGTATAATCAATATCAATTTCTCCCAAGCTAGCCCAATATTTAGCTACAACAACCTCTAGGATTAACCCCCCACGCACAGGAAAAGATTGAATAGTCTCATTATTCGGAGTTACTAAGAAATGCTTATTTATCTCCAAACTTTTACAACTTTGTTTCGGGAGAATCTGCATGCAATGAATGACGAAATTACTAGATTTTTCGAGGGTGCACGAACGGAGCCGTAACACAGCCCAAGTTGCGTAATCAGGTACTACGAAAAAGTGACGTTTGATGGTGTTTGGTTTAAAATTGATCGATTTGAACGTTGCGGAAAAACTAGGGGCTTTTATCTCTACCGGTTGGACGATGGTGATTGGGATGTGGAAGACGGGGCCTTTCTCCACGCAGGTGACATCGTACGCGTTTATACAAGTTCTGTGGACCCCGGAAGGCAGTCCAGAGGGGTCAACTTTCACAATAAAACCGCGCACGCCGTTTGATAAATCCAAATGTGATGGGCATGAGACATACGCTGCTTCGCAGGTAAACGAGAGACGCATGTTGAAGCCGAGCTTGCAATGCGCACTCTCGGAAATATCTGAGCAGTGCTTAAAATTCGGCTCAACACTAACGGACCAATCTTGAGGACGATTACAAATTTTATTCCTAACGTAAATCCCCTTCGCACCAAAACTCCCACAACTAATATGAAATCTAACGTCACGCTCCTGCGTATTATGATGATTCGTCAAAAACTCAAAAGATTTCTCCACGTTTAACAAACCGTGCCCTTGCGCGAACACTTCAACCCCCGATAACTCAGTTGCGGAATTTTCCAACGCCCTCTTTACACTATACGGAGAATATGGAATTTTCTTTTGTTTCAATCCGGATAACAAAATACCGACAGCGCCTGCAACGTGGGGTGACGCCATAGAGGTGCCGTTTAGCAATTGGCAGTTACGGAGCGTAAAATTCGGTACGGAAGTGATGGCCCCTCCGGGGGCGCACACGGTCACCCCGCAGCCCCCGTCAATCGTGGGGCCTCGCGAAGACCACGTATACGGCATCCCAGGCAGTTTCTGCATCATCGAATATTCGGCTATCATCATTTCGGGAGAAACGTAAGCACCAACTCCAATAATTGTTTCTTGGCTTATGTCCGGTGGGGCGCCAACAGTGCTTAAAGCTGGCCCGTGGTTCCCAGCTGAAGCCACCCACACCACCCCGTATTTGTTGACGATTTCATTCATCAACTCTCCAATACGACTGAAATTTCAAAACATAATGGTTATATATTAATGTCAGCATCCCATTCCACCGAACGGAATCTACAAGTGCACAACATCGCCACTTCCAGCTGCTAAATGCTCTCCCTGATGAATCGATTTTAAAATCGAGAGCCCACTTTGAAAGAGATATAGATAAGTCTCTGCTAAAACGTGAATGTTTCGTCAACGTTCAGGAATTTTTGTCGTACATGGTGAAGCAGTAAAGAGAGGAAATGACGTGTTTGCGATACATATTTATATATCTGTGTCTGTGTATGTATATGTATTTAGCAAAGGAAATAAAATCTTATCTTATCTTATCTAACCAACAAGTATATTAAAAAGAGCGATTAATGATCGAGATTGTTTAACGCTTTTTAGCGCAGCGAGAGCGTTAATTGTCGAGATCATTAATCGCCGTTTAATATTCGAGTTGGTTACAAAATTTTTTCGTCGATCGTATTCTTCTAGCGTCGTCTACATAGATTTTTCTTAGCCGATGTCTTTTTAGGTTATATGACAATTTATGTAATTTGACACTGACAGTTCTAGAGGCGGTATGTTTTGATTGGAAGGTTTCATTTCACATTAGTTAGATTGGCCAATCAAACGAAGTCTTTACGTCGTGTGATTGGCTATAACAAATCATGCATTAATAGAAATAGTGCATTAATAGAGTTGTTTAATAAACGATTTCCTATTCACTAAACTGACTCATAAATAAACGATCGACGGAAAACAATGTTATACAGCGTTTATTTTAATATTAAATTAACGTACCCTGCATTAGACCAGTGGGCATGTTCACCGTAACTCATGTTTATAATATGAATGGGGCATGTCTTCTGCAATTCCATCACTTTGATCATGGCTCTCACTAACGCTGTTCCAGTTTCCATGGATCCCAATCGTCCGTCGCCTATTAAAAAGCGTTTAAATTATTTTTTTTGGTGATACACTAAATAAGATTAAAATATTTACCGATTGTTAAAGATATGATTTGAGCACCAGGCGCAACACCGTTCAATTCAGGCTGTTCTGGAAAATTAGCCGAAGCTATGGAAGCGACGTGTGTTCCATGGCTAGCTAAAAAAATACTCCTTCATTATTTTGTAACTCAATGAAAAAATGTTTAAACAAAAATACACCGACCAGCGCATATTAAGAGAATGCTTAAACCAATCTTGTAAACTTATTATCTTTAAAGTAAATCATTAAAAACAATAGTCTAATACTCAAGTAACAAAATACTCGTGCATTTTAAATTATAAAGGGTTACTGTAAATTGTGGATCTTCTACAAAAGTTGAGTTATTTGAATAAACCAAAAATATAAATATGTGACCTGGACTACGGAAAGGGGTGTCAAGAACTTAATTTTGAGTTTTTGGATGATTCTAACAGTGAAAATTACACCTAGTGGCTGAGTTATTTGCATGTAAAATTTTGTAGAAGAAAGCAAGCGCTGATGGGTACAAACTTCAACTGCGTTTTTCTCCAAAACGTGTTTTTGCACATAAAACACAGGGTTTATGTACCTGGACTACGGAAACAGTTCCGTAGTCCAGGTGACATATTAAGAATAGAATGACTTTGAACAGAGTGCTTCAGATTTTGTCCAAGTTCCTTAGTTATTCCACAGTGTGTCTCAAAAGTAGACGAAAAACATCATTATAGTTTACCCGATGCAAAACTTTTCAAAATCACAAAGTTACGTGATAATATTGATGAATTTCTTTATATTGTATTGAGCAATAATCCATTATTTGTGCTAGTAAGTGTAGTAATTAGTAGGTGCAACTAAAAATTACCAGAAGAAATAAATACATACAACATAAACCGACAACCTCCAAGACATTTCCGTCATCGTGAACGTTAATGCTATAATTAAGCATATCGGCTTTGGAGAGTGTGGCAAATTCATGCGTAATGCTGTACTCGGCCAACAAATCGCACTTTTCTAAATCCCCTTGCTCGGTAGTATCGACGCAGGCAACCCATTTGTCGCCATCGTGAAACAAGACGCAGTCCAACATCGGGCCGGAATCGATGTACTTCTTATCGAAACCAGTCAAAATCTCGACGGTATTTTCGTACTCCTCCTTCAATAGCTTCTTGGTCTCGGAAAGGTTGTTCGCGTTACCTAGGGAAGCCTCAAATTTAGCTAGTTTACGATTTGCTTCGGCTAAATTTGTTTTGTGTTCCGTATCCCAATTTCTTTCCTTGCTCTCTTCTATATAACGCTCACGCAATCTTTCCGGGTACAAATCGAACAGCCGTTTTATTCCCACACGGTAATCGTTGGTCGGGTTTTTCCATTTCTCCGGAATCTACGGTACAATAAGTTTTTTAATTTCCATATCTCCGGGATCTACGATATAATAATAATTCTTTATTCAACTAGGATTAGTTTAAAATTAATCAATTTTAAAGATCTATAGAGCCAAGTAGTCGAGAATAATATCTCGTTTCTATTTAACTTACTTTTAATTTCTTGCCTGATAACCCGATAATATAGCCTTCTTTGGGGTGTACGACCGTCGAAGTGTCTACGTCCCCACAGCCACTACAATCGAATCGTTCCAGGACTTTTACCTTGCCGTCGGTAGTTTTCTAAAAGAAATATTATTTAGCGTGCTTAATGTTTTATGCGGTGGACTAACCTGTAGGCCTGGGGCGCCTGGGTCAACTCCGGAATCGAAGATAGCGATAACTGTACCGCGGCCATCGTATTCTGGATATTTGGTTAAGAAGGACGTGACTCCGGTCTCCTTTTTCGGCATGAGCGCATCAAGCGGGTATTCCTTCTCGCTTACATTTGTCATCGCAACACTCTAAGATTGAATGTAGTTTTTAGGTCAAAAATTAAGGTTATAAGGAATTTAACATAACCTAATTTTTTATGATCTGCAGAAAGTTATGGATAAAAGGTTGGAGAATTATGCAAGGATTCACCTGTATGGTAGTTTATAGCATAAACGAAGTTATATTTGTATAATAAAGTTGTAACGTAAAGATAAGTATAAAAGTGTAAGCTATGATTATATACATATACTGCAAGTCATAATAATTAGCACAAACTACAAAGACGCTTTATCCGGGAAATTTATTAAAAATTGTTACCTTGCGTGTGGATTGAGCGGTTTTTTGTTAAGGGTGGTCAAAAATATGCCAAGAATTTGTGGTTTTATCAAAATTTGACGAATTGAATGCCCTACCTCGTTCATACCACTTCCCTACAAATCTACAATGCGCTGATGGTTAGATACCTTACCTTACAAATAAAGATTATAATTATACAGATGTAATAATGGATATGAGAAAAATGCACTGGGTTATATTATTCTGCTTTCCTCGATTTTGCGCTATGACCGAGATAAGATAAACTGTTGATTTGAAAATTATCCGCAAATAGGAAAATTTCCCGAATTTATCAATTTTATCGTTTAATAAACCATTCATTAACTAGATTTAATTTAGCAATCTTAATCTAAATTAAGAATCCTTATCTATCTATACTATATATACCTATATATATTTAACAAAAACAATTTTTTATTTTAAATTATTTTATTCCAACGTTGGCAACTGGTAAAAATCAATGCATTTTTCAAATTGATTATATGCATGAAATCAAGGGTTTGGTGTAAAATGCGTCCAAGATTTTATCTCCTCGAATAATTTATTTCCTGGACAAGCGGTGTCATCAGCTTGCCTATGTCCCAATAATTTATAATCGCTGGATATTTTTGAATTTTGCACGCCGTAATCAATCAGATCTTTAACTGCTTGCAACTGCTTTGCCGATGGCGCAACACCTAAAATAATCTCAGTATTATAATTGATAAAGAACATTAATTGATGGACGCATTACTTTGGAAATTCCCCATGACGCAGATACCAATACTTTTTCCATTGTATGCTGGGGAGTGCGCTCCATGCCTATCCCAACCCCTTGCTTCATAAGCATTACCATCACCCCCAACTAAGAAATTGTAGCCTATATCTTTCCATTTCCTTGTATCCATATGAAAGTTCTGAATTCCAAGGACCTTAGCTTTACAATCGTCTATTGAATTACATATTTTACCAGCTGAATGATGGATTACCACGTAAGGGGGCGGTTTTATCTTCAATTGCTGGTTTGATTTTGATGGCCTAGCTCCCCACTCACTCCTACTTATAATCCTAGGATTACTCCCTAGGATTTATAAAATAAATTAAATAACGAACATAATAAAAATCAATAATACACTTTCTGATAATCATTTATACTTACCAAAGACTAGCACGATTGCTGACGACAACAACAATATACTAAACATATTCTTAGACTTGCTCATGACTGCTCTTTTGTTGTATTGAGATAAAACCGCGATGGTTTTGGATTATATACTAGATCTAAGGGAGTTTGTAAATCCCCGTGAAGAGAAAAAACCGATTATATGAGGTCAACGATTAACAATATTACATGCAAGATATACGATAGTTTATACTAAGAACAAATAAAATGCATAAGAGGAGATAATTTATTGTAATGGTAGCAAAAATACAAGAAATACAAAGAAGCAGTGTGCAAAACGTCGGGGATGCTTCTTGAAACCGGAAAGCGCTCTTCTTTCGCAGATAAATTCTGGATGATCCCATAATCCTGTGATATATAAAAATTTTAGTTGAATATGTTTTTGTTCTTTATTAGGAGGGAGAATGTTTAATTGGTAGATAATATAAATTGGGGTAATGACAAATTTAGTGAAAAAATTTAGTAATCGTCGGTGGAATTTTTGAATTTCCCGCGTCGATGACGGGGACATGTGCCGTAACATGTGCTTGTTGTGGTTAGCTGTCGCTAAAGTCCCTAGTAAGGTTAAGAATTTCGATAGGATATAGTAGAGCATGAGTATGGTGTCTTAACGTTGTGTTGATCGCAAAGTAAGAGTGATTAATCGTGTGTTAATAAGTTTTTTTGTTGTGTTTTCTGCGGGATAAATATCGTCCGGTCCGAGCCCTCTATCGAGAACTTACGTAAAGGTTTGTTGTTCTAGAATTATTGAACCAAAAAGTGAACCCTAGCCGAGGCATGCATTCCCGTAAACTATGATTGCCATGCGTTTATAAAACCAGGATGGTTATGGTCCATATTGCTCAGTACAACCGCACAAGGATTTGATCAAATTTTTAGTGGATTTGCGCGGTCGTTCGTCGGACAATAACCAAACTATGGCATCAAACGCCAGTACCAGTCAAAACCCAACCTCAACAGCAGACAAAAACGAGCCCCAAGGCCCATCATACGCACATGCAGTACGAAACAAACACCCCGACAACAAAGAAAACATTGACGAACAACCTTCGGAAGCTCCAGTAGTTCCAATTGTCCCAATTGTACCCCCGAAAACAGAAGAACCGACAACTTCGGCTCCCACCGAAGATATTGACGATAATTTCACACCGGTGGTAAGTCACAGCCGTCGCGAGCGAAAGAACGATCGACATCGTAAGAATCGCGATAAACCCATGGTGAACGGTTACAAAGAACGTAGCGATGATCCTAGAGAAAAACGTGACCCAAAACGTGAAAAAGCCGATAGAAATGATAGTTCGGAAGAAAAGTCAGACGGGGAGAAAAAGGTGTTTGTCGAGGCCCCCATTCCAGTTGTCAACCCGTGGTTGAATAAGAACGCAGCCCAAGTCGTTGGGAATAAACGTGTTTTGAAGGACACAGTGACAAATGGCCCCACCCCGGGGGGTGCTCATAGGCCCCAAAAGGAGAAAAGGAAACACCAAACTCAAAAGGTAAGAATTTTTCCATTTCATTTATATTTACAGTTGTAGATTATATTCCTTATGGCGCTGATAGTTTCGAATTTATGTGATAAAAATATCTCTCTGTATTGTTGTAAGTTCCAACACTTGACCTGTACTTAAAAAAAATTGATAATACGTAAATCTAGCTGGATAATTATGCAATACCATTAATACAGGGAAATATTTTTCTGTACGTATTTGTTTGTTGTCTTACGGCTTAATTCCGAATTTATTTACATGTTTAACTTTCCGTCATAATTAAAAACAAAAATATTGCAATGACATGTACAGTATGTAGATGTATTATATAATATTTTTTATTATTTTTTCGTTTCAAACAGATAAAACAATGGGTATCAGTGAGATAATCAAACTTTAAGATAAAAATAATGAATTGGCTGTTTGTAGTTTATTTTCAGTTAAGAACACTGCTTTTTTTAAGAATCTGTCATGCATTTTTTTTACATTTGATCCAGCCAACTATTTCAAACACCAAAATTGTGTTGAAACCGAATTAGTTTTTTTTTAATTGGAAACAATTTACAATTTGTTAAGAACAAATAAATCTCTTTTGACCTGATTTATACCCTGTGCCAGTGTTCAGGTCAATTTTAGGTTTGTGTTCTATCAAAATTCGCCACTAGTTTCGTTAGATTTCTTCAAATATAATCTAATCATGTAATTTATTAGACTGGGTAAAATTGCTCTAAATTTGTTTCTGTTATTGAAAGATAGTGAAAGTGTGTGTGTATTTGTCGTAGAGGCAAGGATTAATATACAGGGTGTATCGTTCCGCGTCCGGAATATTTATAGGATCATTTTTAAGCAAAAAAACGTATTTTTGCGTAATTCTTGTCAACTAGGGCAGTTCTTTCCCCCTTAAAGGCCATCCCGGAATAGAAATGAAGCTCCGTGAGTTCACCTCATGAATGCGGAATAACGACAATCGCAAGACAAAAAGAAACACCAAAAGGAAACTAATAGCGTTTTCGATTTATACAATTTTATGCATGCACTCGGTGCAATTCTTTAAAATCAACTTCACGGTCAACAGAAGTAGAAGAAAAGATGTTTCTAGTTTTCCTGATGGTAAATACATCAAAATACCAACATTGGCAATGGTATTTACCATCAGGAAAACTGGAAACTTCTTTTATTCTTCTACTTCTGTTCACCGTGAAGTTGATTTTAAAGAATTGCACCGAGTGCGTGCATGAAATTGTATAAATCGAAAACGCTATAAGGCATTCTATCATAAGAGGCCTTGTGATAATATTGTGATGACGTTCACAAGATTGTTCTCGGAAATGGTACATTTTTGACTGCATGTTTTGGTTTATTTTTTGATCATATGTGACGCCCTGTAACATCGAAAATTGAGTTGTTATAAATATTTATCTCCATAATTCAAAATCGACTATCGAATATATTGCGAAACAAATCTAAACAAATATTTTTGTGCTACAAATGTTGTTATGTTTCCATACTTCGCGCGCTCACTGTATACTTCGAGATTTTTGGTTTGAATTTGACGATCAACAAATGTTATATAATAATATATAGATGTATATATATATATATGCCCCCAAGGTCGGTGGTAGAAGTGGGTCAGCAAGGCCGTTTGAGCCCGACCAGTAGATCAGAGAGTCGCAAAGAAAGAATAATTAAAAATCTCTTCGTCGTCTTTAGGCGACAAAGACGAGTTTTTGTGATAGAATATGACATTTGGGGACTGACATTTCGATCTGTGCTGGTTGTACGTTGAGAGTGCGAAAAAAATCTAAATATACCTAGTCTACGGGCCAGCGAGTATTTGTTTACTTTTCGCGGTTACGCGGTTACGTTTTGAAAGCACGGCGCGCAGGAGGAACAGCCGTGAGTTGAGCGAAACACGTAGGAAATGAGTTAAACGATAATCGGTAACAACAGTGCGAGTGTGCACTAATTCCCATTGTTAGTTAGTACCTTACGGCAGGTACTAAGTGATAAGTTATAACGCCACGTGAAAATTTGTTGGACGTTCTCAAGTGCTATTAGATTATAAAATATGTATTTAATAATAATTCAGTGAACGTTGCGGACCTTACAAGTTATGGACAAAAAGAAGGTACGTCCTTTTCGAAAATTAAACCCAAAAAATAAACATATGTCCGCCAATCATCGGTATAGAATTTTTAGCCGATTATTTCGTGTTATCTGTGATACTAATAAGCAAGCAATATGGTACCGGGCACCATGCATTACTAAATTTGCCGAATAATTTGTAATAACGACCGTGAATTTCAATACGTACGATTATTATTCCTCGGCGCTTTTCGTCATTTTTAACCGAAATATCACATACTAACGTTCGACAGTTCGTTAACTGTGCAGCACGTTGATAAGGAAACGCGTTTAATGGCTTGCTATATATGTATATATATATATATATATATATATATATATATATATATTTTAATATTTTACGATAGGCATTGTTGAATGTTGTTGACAAAACAACAGCGTTTTGTCTCCTCTCTTTTCATGGTTCTTTCTTTGCAGGCTAGTGATTTTACGTACGTGGGGGACTGGCCAACTCTGGGGGACCACTCTTTAGAGGTTTGTATTTCTATTTATACATAGGAACATAACATATATCTGTTCCGCTGAAACACCGACGCGCGACGAGCCAAACTCAGGCGGTTCTATTTTCAAAAAAGGAACCATTAACCTTATCGCTTTAAGCCCGCGAATAAATTTACTTAGGGCTACTTTTGACTAAAGCCGCGTTCTCACAATGCAACTACCGTTCAACAACTTGGAAGCCAGTTGAACGTACATTGAAAAGTATGAACCTTGTTTCGAGAAGCTGTTTTTACTGTTAAAAATCTATTATAGACGTTATAAATAGTCATTTTTTGGTTTCGTACTCCGTTGCGAAACTTAAAAAAAACTTTAAAACTTGCATAAATTTCTGTCATACCTCTAATTATTGGTAATTAAAAGATTTAGTAGCCGTTACGCTCGAAGTTTTGCCCCATAGACACAACCTCTAAATGGCGATAATGTCCGTTCGAATAGCAAACGTATTTCAATCAGTTGCAACTGAAAAATGGTTACAACTTTTGCAAAAATTGTTGCATAAATTTCTATCATACCTCTAATTATTGGTAATGAAAAGATCTTGTAGCTGTTAGACGCTCGGAGTTTTGCCCCATAGACAACATCCCCTCAATGGCAATAATGTAGGTTCGAATAACAAACGTATTTCAATCAGTTGCTACAAAAAGCTTTATAACTTTTGCAAAAATTGTTGCATAAACTTCTATCATACCTCTAATTATTGTAATTAAAATATCTAGTAGTCGATAGACACTCAGAGTTTTGCCCCATATAGCACAACCCCTAAATGGCGAATGTCCATTCGAAAGGCAAACGTATTTCAATCAAATGCAACAGAAAAAAGTTTATAACGTTTGCAAAAATTGCCTAAATTTCTATCATACCTCTAATTATTGGTAATTTAAAGATCTATGTAGTAGCCGTTACGCTCGGAGTTTTGCCCCATAGACAACAACCTCTAAATGGCGATAATGTCCGTTCGTATAGCAAACGTATTTCAATCAGTTGCAACTGAAAAATGGTTACAACTTTTGCAAAAACTGTTGCATAAATTTCTATCACACCTCTAATCATTGGTAATTAAAAGATCTAGTAGGCGTTAGACGCTCAGAGTTTTGCCCCATAGACAACAACCCCTAAATGGCGAATGTCCATTCGAAAGGCAAACGTATTTCAATCAAATGCAACAGAAAAAAGTTTATAACGTTTGCAAAAATTGCCTAAATTTCTATCATACCTCTAATTATTGGTAATTTAAAGATCTATGTAGTAGCCGTTACGCTCGGAGTTTTGCCCCATAGACAACAACCTCTAAATGGCGATAATGTCCGTTCGAATAGCAAACGTATTTCAATCAGTTGCAACTGAAAAATGGTTACAACTTTTGCAAAAATTGTTGCATAAATTTCTACCACACCTCTAATCATTGGTAATTAAAAGATCTAGTAGGCGTTAGACGCTCAGAGTTTTACCCCATAGACAACAAACCCTAAATGGCGAGAATGTGCGTTCGAATAGCAAACGTATTTCAATCAGTTGCGAAAGAAAAAAGTTTGTAACTTTTGCAAAAATTGCCTAAATTTCTATTATACCTCTAATTATTGGTAATTTAAAGATCTATGTAGTAGCCGTTACGCTCGGAGTTTTGCCCCATAGACAACAACCTCTAAATGGCGATAATGTCCGTTCGAATAGCAAACGTATTTCAATGAGTTGCAACTGAAATATGCTTACAACTTTTGAAAAAATTGTTGCATAAATTTCTATCATACCTCTAATTATTGGTAATGAAAAGATTTAGTAAGCGTTAGACGCTCGGAGTTTTGCCCCATAGACAGCAATCTCTAAATGATAATGATGTCCGTTCGAACACCAAACGTAAATCAGTCAGTTGCTACAAAAAATGTTGATAACTTTTGCAAAAAATGTTGCATACATTTCTATCATACCTCTAATTATTGGTAGTTAAAAGATCTGGTAGTCGTTAGACGCTCGGAGTTTTGCCCCATAGACAACAACCCCTAAATGAAGATAGTGTCCGTGCGAATCGCAAATGTATTTTAATCAGTTGCTACAGAAAAATGTTTACAACTCTTGTAAAAATCGTTGCATAAATTTCTATCATACCTCTAATTATTGGTAATTAAAAGAACTAGTAGCTCTTAGACGCTCTGAGTTTTGCCCCATAGACAACAACCCATAAATGGCAATAATGTCCATTCGAATAGCAAACGAAAATCAGTCAGATGCTACAGAAAAATGTGATAACTTCTGCAAAAATTGTAGCATAAATTTCTATCATACCTCTAATTATTGGTAATTAAAAGATCTAGTAGGCGTTAGCCGCTCGGAGTTTTGCCCCATAGACAACAAGCCCTAAATGGCGATAATTTCCGTTCGAATAGCAAACGTATTTCAATCAGTTGCAACTGAAGAATCATTACAACATCTGCAAACATTCTTGTATAAATTTCTATCATACCTCTAATTATTGGTAATGAAAAGATCTAGTAGCCGTTAGACCCTCAGAGTTTTGCCCCATAGACAACAACCCCTAAATGAGGTTGGAAATAATACCCTCCATATGAGTACCATCGCGATCATAAAAGCGGGGACAGCGAAGTGAAATTAGGCAGTTTATATTATCAAGAATTTTAATTATGTAACATTTACTTTGAGTGTATTTGTTAACCTATGAAGTTTAAACTTTCACAGTAAAGACAATACTGACAATAATAATGACATTAATGTGACATGACATTACGAAGCGCATTTTAATTAGTGCAAATTTTGACTGTCCACGTTTTTTATGATCGCAATGGTACTATGCGCGCCAAAAAAAGTCGTACAGCTAATTTTTATATCATGTATTTCTGGTTTGTTTTTATTGGTCAACTTGACAGCGAGTGCATGTTTCATACATAGATTAATGTCAGAATGAAGTTGCATGGTGAGAACGCGTCTTTAAAGTACATCTAGTTGTTTTGATTCAATTTGAATTTTGTTCAAATAAAATCCTTCTCTATGACATGACGTACCAGATTTTCGGTTTGTTATTCATATTAGTTGTTATTGTCATATTAGATTATTAAAAAAATTAATAGCAAAATGCAATTTTCATTTCTGGTTAATGTTTTTAAATATATCCTTGGAGAATTGCATATGTATGGAAATAATTTTAATATTTATGAAGCATGCGGTTGGAATGTTTACCCGAAAACGTCGTCATGCCGTAACAATTTTCGATTGTTATTAACAAATTTCCGACAAAAATTGATAAAAATCCGAGTAACTCGCTAGCGATGATAGGCCATAAATTAAATAAAATCGTAACGCTGCACGTATTGAACTGTATATTGCCTTATTTCTTTGCCTTATATAAATGAATTCATTCGTGTGGCATTTCTATTTAAAGGTCAATTCTATATCTAGCACGCTGTTTCTTTTCAAATTATGTCCTGTTCTGCATTATTAGTCTTAAAACGGCAATAATTAATTAGTTATTTACTGAAATTTCCACAAAAACAAAATGTACATAAGTACCTATGTACGTCAAAATTGTTATCTATAATTTTTTCTATGCAGGTTGTCATTCAAAGCAGCTATTTATGCATAATTACAATAAATTAGGTTCATACGAAAACGAAATGTAAAATAAAATTGTTTGCCCCATGGAGTTATGTACTACATATTTATTTGGTTTGTATTATTGGTATGTTTTTTTTTTGCCTACTGCAAGCGTGTTATTGTAACTCCATATGGTAGATATAGATAAATGTACCTGGTCAGTAGCGGTTACCAACTTGATAAGAAGTGCTATTATAAGGCATTCTTTTTTTTATTCAGACCACGCGATAAACATGTTTATCAGAATTCAACAACATTAGTAAGACTTTTGGAACATTCCAACAGCGAATGCATCATTTTTTTCTTGGCTCAATGCTTTTGATTCTAGGATTTTTTGGCACGCGTTCTCGTTTTGTTATGAAATAAAAATAGAACTATTTTTGTTTTCAGCAGTACAAAAAACAGAAGCTAAATGCTTACAATTCGCGGTACAACTTAATCAATTCTTGAAAGGAAATAACCATTGATAGTTTTGAGCACAGCTGTACTTCTGCAGAAAGTTTGTAGATATGCGATATCATAGGATTGAAAAGTTGTTTGTTTCAACAATAGTTATCGGCTGTTAATACGGAATGGTGTAGTCACCAGGTACAATTTATCTGCGATATAAAAAATTCCACTCATATCTGAATGTTCGGATTATAAAAATGTTCTTTTTAAAAACAGAGAAAATCCAACACCAGCCCTGTGGCGCAAAACTCCCAACAGGGCAGTTCTAAACAATCATCACACGATGGGGACCATGAAGAGTCCGATGCCGACAAGAAAAAGAAGACGTCGAAACACAAGTGGGTGCCTTTAGATATTGATCTCAGAAAAGCTGGAAAACGTGAGCATGACTCCAGACAACGTGAGCGATCAGATGCACAATCCACAGTCAGCGATGGAGATAAAGATTGGCGTGCTGAAATGAATGGTGGGACCCACGCTCAAGGAAGACATTCCAGGCCAGCGTCTGCCGCCTCAAGAGGCCGTGGAAGAGGCAGAGGTGGCCGAAGGGCTTTCACCAGACCTAACACCCGCGGTCCGACGGAGAATGATTTTTCCGAATATATCTCCGATTACGCTCACGTCCCAAAGTTCGGAATGAACGATTTGGTTAATATGCCTTATATGGGGACGTTCTACTTCAATAATAGTAGTTACATCAATGTCGATAATCCAACTTTAAAGGGACATGTAAAGAATCAGATCGAGTATTATTTCAGCGAAGAGAATTTGATGCGCGACTTTTTCTTGCGAAGGAAGATGGACGCCGAGGGTTATCTCCCAGTAACACTGATTGCATCTTTTCATCGGATCCAATCTTTGACCAGCAACATAGCGGTAGTCGTGGAGGCAATAAATAGCTCGGATAAGCTAGAGTTGGAATCCGGTTTTCGCGTTCGCACCAAGCAAGACCCAACTAAATGGCCCATTCTCGAAGATAACAAACCGTTGTCGCTGGACAAGCTAGTACCGCCACCTCCGCTGCCCAAAACATTTCGCGATCCTCATCTAGAGAACCTGAACCCGGACGTCGCCGAATTCGTTCCTCACGACGGACCCACGAAGCACGAAGAAGTCCTAGATGATAGTAGCTGGAAAGAGGTCAAAAGAAAAAGCAAAGAGGCCAAGACCAAGAAGGAAACCAACAAGGACAAAGAGGAGCTAAAATACGAGAGGGAGGATCTGGATTTCCAATTCGACGAGGAGCTCGACCAGGCTGTCTTGGCTGGACGTCAGAATACCTTCAGCACGACCGAGGGTTTGGACGAGGAATCGGACGAGCTCAGCGACCAGGAGGTCAACAAGATCTTGATCGTCACCCAGTCTTCCAGGGTGCCCAAGCATGAAGGCTACGATAGAACTGGCGATTGGACGACCAGGGTTAAGATGACCCAAGAGTTGGAGCAGGCCATCAACGACGGTCTATACTACTACGAGGAGGGTTTATGGAACGACGCTCATGTGAGTTTCTTCCTCTTAAGATAAAGAATGACCACTAAAGGTCGGTCTGTTAAATGTTTTAGGATCGTCCAAGTTCCATGAACTACAGGACCGTCAAGATGATCAGCCAAGAGGATTTCCAGAAGATGGCTCCACCAGCACCGAAGAGAGCTAATCCGGAGATTCCTCCACCACCACCAGTGGTAAGTTTTTTTTAACCTTTTATTAATGCTTATCATATTGAAACTGATCTAAAAGATAAACCATCAATTTGAATCTGGATTCTTAAAACTGGGTACTTGTCTCTAATAGGCCATCCACTGATGTCCTATATTTACTGTGTCCTACACAAGTAGCAGTAATACTTCACTAGCGTCTAGGATGTCTGTCACTACATAATCCCGAACGTTTACGTCCGCCGACGAGTTGCCGTTAGGATCGGTCGGGACGGAGCAAATTTGATAGTACAAACTCCCTAGTTTCCTGTTTCTCTCTATATTAGAATTGACTGAAAATGGCGTGATACCAATGTAAATAAACTATAGAATACGTTAAATTAAATAATGTAGTGTATCCCCATAATAAATGTGTGTCTAGTCAAAAATGATAACTATATCTCTCAGTCTTTATAAATATATAGTCTAAGTAATAATAACATTTTCAAATAAAGGTATTTGTTGTCATCTCCTTGATTTAAAAAATACTGTTTTATGGCAGACCAGTATGATACTATTGTGTAAACTGCCTTGGACAAACTCAAAGATATTGTTGGGACATTTCATCTGAACAACATTAAAATAATCAACGAAGGTTCAAAACATATTTTGTTAATTAATGTATCAATATTGAATGTTGATTTCTGACAAGCAAACCTACCTTTAAATAATACCAGTCTTTTTGAAAGCCATTTTTGCTATTAGATTTGTCTCAGTCTATGATCATCGAGGCAGGAAACAATCTTCTGCATTCGTCATACCACTACTGAATTCCTACTGTATTCACTAGACACACATCTCAAAAGATTGATGATTACCTTTAGTTAATCCTAGAATTTAACTAAAAACCCTTAGCCCGGAGAATGGTTGCCGAATCCGAAGTCTCTGGGTCAAAATGATCATGTTGGCAACCCTAGGTCCATTGATATGCATATTTTATTAGCTTGTTAAAGATTCTCCAACAGTTGATCCCACTGCCATTAGAGCTATGTCATCTGCGAAAGTGGCGAGTGGCGACTGTTATATTTTCCAGCTGTGGTAGGTCACTTGTATATACTATATAGAGAATTGGCCCCAATACACTACCCTGGGGTACCCCGGCTTTTACTTCTGTTACTTCCGAGTAGTCATCAATCTGTTTAACTCTGAATAGTCTATCTGATATTAATCTAACTTACCAGTGGTGAGTCAAACGAAAAATAAATCTGATCAAACTGGGTTTAATGGGTGTTTTGTTCTTAGGTTGGCTTCAGGGCGAATAATCGTGGCAACCTAAAGCAACGCGGTCGTCGGAATGTACC
Organism: Aphodius sticticus; assembly: GCA_963966075.1. Lineage (NCBI taxonomy): Eukaryota > Metazoa > Arthropoda > Insecta > Coleoptera > Scarabaeidae > Aphodius > Aphodius sticticus. Next base: position 10,773,920 of record OZ014515.1, on the reverse strand, counting down.
GAGGTTCTACGCGGTGGTTAAGGATGCCGGTTCGCCAGATCCGAGGACGCCACGCAAGAGGAAGACAAGGCATTCCAGCAATCCGCCCATCGAGCATCACGTCGGCTGGATCATGGATGTCAAGGAGCATCGTACACGTACGACCTCTGTCGACAGTAGTGTGGGCACAAGTCCCAACGAGAGTCAACTCGCCACCAGCCTGGGAAGCATTCCTCAATCTCTACCAACTTTCCAGCATCCCTCTCATGCCCTACTAAAGGATAACAACTTCACGCAGCAAGCTTACGGAAAGTACAGAGTCAGATGTCTTAAAGGTATGTAAACGTTACTTACATTAGATTTACATATGTATCATTTGACTTCCCAGAACAACAACTTTTTTAATTCGTTTTGGTAGAATAGTGGTGTAAATATGGTGACATTTGGTCCATGTAGGTTGTGATATTTTTTCTTTGGCCATATACTGTCGTGGACGTTGTCACAAATACAATTTATTTATTTCTTGTAGCGTTTCCAAAAAACAGTCAAAACAAAGATACAATATAAGTACAGTAATACTTCACTTAGCGCTTAGGATGCGTTCCTAGACGATAGCCAGTTTAACACATAATATAAATAGGAAAAGAGGAACAAAGGCCAAAAATAAACAATTTTTACTTTAATTTTAAGCTATGTTTATTAGTTTGCATAATAATATGTTTCATAACACGTAAGGTTGGGCTCTAAGAAATATAAAGTTTATTTTTGTGATGAAGCTCTGGATCTTGAATTGAATCTGAAATGATCTGAAAATTCTTAATTTTTTTTGTGTTGAAGTCGTCTAGTGTCGCTTGCTTCTTCTCTGGTTAAGCAGATATGTCTGTAGCAGGAGATTGCATCCAAAACTTTCAAAATCTAGATCACTCGCTACAATTTGATCAACAGTTTTGTTTATCGTTACCAACCAAACTTTTACTGAGAAAATCTGTAGCAAGTTCTTTGGGTTCTTCGCTTTAAGAATCAGTATTTTCAAGTTCTGCTTCAATTCTTTGTTCTGAAAGTTCTTGAAGATTGTCGTTGGTAAGCCTCTCACCAGAGACCCGTAGCAAACTCCTCAATATCCTGCACATCTACAGGGTGAGTTATTAGTATCCCGGCGGTCGATAGGTAATAAATCGTTTGAGAAAGAAAAAAATATTTTATACAAAAGTTGTTTGACTCGCCATTTTCTATAACGTAAAATTATTTTAATTTATACAGGGTGGTGCATTTAGGTGTGACGGTAAGTATGAACATTTTTTTAAATGGAACGTCCTGTATATTTTATTATATTATAAACACTACTAAATTTATCTATCCAACCGTGTATGTTGCTAAGTCACAGCATTAATAGTTCCAGAGCTATTCAACTGTTCTTCTAAAATATGCCCGTTGCAGGATCTTTTTAAAAACTATGTAAAAGCGACATCTTTGCCGATTTTGCCTTTAAACTATGTGAGACAATCGTCAAAGCCAGTAGGTAGATGATAGTATCCAAAGATATTAGATACACTTTACAGGCTGTTCATTGAACTTAGTAAATTTTGATGTTTTTCAAATGGCTTTTTGTCGAGTTTTTTAAATGGAACACCCTGTACAATATGTGTTGGCTGTAATACCCCTTTATTTCGCTCTAATTTACATCTAGTATGTCATTCACCAAATGTTATTAGTTTTTGTGATATTTGCAATTTTACGAAAATGCAATGCAATTGTAAATTTTAATATTGCTGTGAATAAGGTATTTGGTAGTTTTATGTAAAGTCTTCAAGTGGCGATAGAAGAGATAATTTAGAAACAATGTAACCAGCTTGATCCTTATACAAAGTATTACCGTTATCAACATTTTAACAATTTTATAAGAAATTTTATAAGTATATTTTGCCGTCTACCGTATGACAACCAAACACGCGATTTAAAAATTTAAATTACTGCTAAAGTAAACCCTAAACCGTGTACTTTTAGGTTAACTATCGTGCAAATTTGTTGACTTCTGAGTGTTGAAAATCAGATTTTCTCCGATGTGATGTAAGTACTCACACACAAAAGCCAAATATGCAACAAAAACAAACTGATAGGCATCTTTAGATTCAGATTTTCATTCATAGCAAAAAAATCTATTAAAAACACTTCTAAATAACCCACTTCCCATTCACATTATCAATATTACTCATACATATTATCCCAATTTTGAATTGTCTCTCCAGAAATCTATTTTAAATCAATTAACAATAGTAAGTAGATATTGTTGGCTGTTTTTTGTACTGAATACAAATTCGTTCTCAAATGTAGCTAATCAAGACAGGTCTTAGCGTTTCTGTTTGTTTTTGTGTCTGAGCGCACGTACTATTACAATGAAACGTCTCCGCATACTTTTCACAAAGATGAACAATTTTTCACGATAGTCCCCCTAAAACTACAGTTTTTGGCTTACTTCGGAGCCCAACTGAAGTTACTAGGTCTTCAGGTTCGCTCGCTTTACGTTTGTAAAAATTGCAAAACGTTCTTATAAAATTGTGTAATACCTTGATAACCGTAATACTTTTTATATGAATAAATCTAGTTAAATAGGTTCTACATGGCTTCGTCTATAACGCTTTAAATATTTTACATCATGCTACCCAGCACACTGTATACAAAGCAAAAATAAGATACTAAATAGCATACTACTCTTTAAATTCCAAATATCACAAAAACTAGTTAAAATAGATATATGATATAGTTAATATAAATCACAAAGAACTTACGGGACATTTCAATTAGCAAATAATATACAGGCTGTTCCATTAAAAATCTTAAGAAAAAGTAATTTCAAAATGTTTAAAAATTAGTGCATGCTACAATCACCGTGTATAGCGCATCAAATTTTTCATGACATCAGCATCTAGCTATGGGTTTAGTAATTATGTGACAAAATTTTTAGGACAATATCTGCAAAAATGTAGTATTAACGTATTTTTTAAGAAAGGCCTGCAATTGCCAATTTTTTGACAAACAATTGAATATCTCAGGAACTATTTACTTTACACAGGTACAACTTACACAGTTGGAAAGACAACTTCCTTAATATTCATAATATGGCATCATATACAGGGCGTTCCATTAAAAAAAATTTACTGACTTTCCGTCACGCCTAAATGCAACACCCTGTATAAATGAAAATAATTTTACGTTATAGAAACTAATGAGTCAAACAACTATTGTAAAGAAATTTGTTTCTTTCTCAAACGATTTGATGACTATCGACCGCCGGGATACTAATAACTCACCCTGTATATCTCCTAGTCCTGCTGATTTCATTAGGTTGACGATTTGATTTGTGGAAAATCAACTTTGAAAAAATGTCTCTTGTGATCCAAAATTACTTTTTAAAATCCCAAATCACAGGATTTTTATTATCACCATTGGCGTTACCACACGAAGAAGTGTGAAATGGTCCGCTTTGGCATTCATTTTCAGAAATATCGCGGCTCGTCAACATTAAAAACTAGTTCTGGAGGATAAACTCGTTTTTCAATTGTGGCTTTTAAAGTTGCTAGAAAAGTTGGGCAGCAGCTGCATCTGGACTCGCTGATTTTCCGGTGTTTCAAGTGAAGGCTGCTACTTTTTTTTGATATTTATCAGAACAATCTCTGCTAGCTGCAAAGTTTTTGATCGTATCCCCTTTTCGATGTTGAATGAGATCAAAAATACTTAAGGGTTTATGCATGATCATTAACTGATTTACTGACTGCCTTCGATTTCATCATCAATCCAATTGCAAAGAAGTTTTCCAATTTCCTTGAAAATATTGGTTCTGGAACGGGTTATCTTGTTGCAGAAGACGTTGTTGTGGTTGCTGACAACTTAATTTGGACTCGTGTTTTGAAATGGTTCGTTTAGTAGAAGTAGAAGAACTTAAAGCGGTTTCAATATCAAGTTGATGTTCAACGTTTTCCAATCGCCTCAGCACTTGCATTTTAATATCAAGAGAACTGCTTTTTTGTGTTGTTTTTGTTTAATTTTTAATATATTAAAGATTAATCTTTTGACCACCTTTTGAAATAGAATTTTTATAAATTTATGGACAATAAACACGCCAAACATGCATAGGTTTAGGGAAAGAGCTGCGCTACGAGCGAAGCAACGAATTGCCACGAGCCTTTTTTAAGCTTCAGGCAGGCCACGTTATATCGAATCAGCGTTAATCGAGGAAGTGTTAAACGAGGTCTTACTGTATATCAAAACTGAAATTCGAAGAATTTCAATCCCTCTGGTGGTAGAAAACATTTTCTGTTAAGACGTTCTGCATGGTTTGTTTTTGATAGGCAGATGATTTATGAGTGCTGAGACTTCGTTATTCTATGGAAAGGTATTACCAAGTCCAATTTTGAAACCATGATGGTTGAATGCTTGTGAAATAAATGTTTGTTGTTGTGCACAGATACGTAACAGGCCAGTATTAGTTCTGTATGGGCTCCACACGGAATCCTCACTGCTGTTTTCTGGAGTTTAAATATAGAAACCATTTCTTGACTTCAGCTTCATATGAGAAGACCATAAGTAGCAATGCAATGGAAGTCACCGTAGTACATATTTTTCGCACTGCCACCGTTTGAATTGGTCATAACCATTCTGATGCAATATACCGTTTTTATTAACTTTCTCTTGACCTCTGATGATTAGTCCACATCAATGTTTCTGAAAAGTCATTGCCAAGAAAGTTGACATTTTGCGATGGTATTCATGCATTCTTGCCTGTATAAAAAGTCAGTCCTTTTGCCTATTCTGCGTTCATTTTTAGACAATTGACTGTAAACCATTTTTAGTTTCTTCCAGGTTTTTGTAATGGTTTCTTCCTCTTTTCCTTTTTTTTTCAAGTGGCCAGAAAACATCGATTGACTTATAGATTACATAAATCAGTGGCAGTGTAATGTTCTTTTCAATTATCTTTACGTTATTATTATTTACTTAGTTATTTTTATTTATATATTATTATATTTCTCAGTTACATTGGTAACAGATGTCTTACACATCATTGGTTGTTTTATTCTTGAAGTGTCGCTGGACTGTCACTAACAAATTCATAGGAAATCTGCAGAAAAGTAATTGTCTAACTCATCTGCAGTTAGATCGTTTTCCTCTTTGGCTTGCTTAACTTTTCAGGTGTGTAGATTGATAATTTTCCAAGAGGCCTTTTGGCGATTTAAAGATTCGTTCATAAATTTTGTGTACGTTGTTTTCTTTGCTTTATTAAATTCAAGGTTTCTATACATTTCCATTGACTGTATCTTGTCTGACATTAGTAATTGTATATACAGCATCCAGTTGATGTTGAACTGATAATCAGACCCACATACCAGGTTCTCTGTAAAAGCCTCATTAAAGTTTGCAAGTTAAGGTTTGCTAAATTTTTCAAAGGATTGTTCAGCACTGTTTTTCTGACACGTATACACTCATTTCAATTTGTTTAAAATATTCCTCATTTTCAATATCAAAAAACCTTCTCCATACTAGTCGCTGTATTTTCCTATTAGGTAATTTCATATCACAGCATATCAGCTGTCCAGCAGTATGGTCTCCCAGATACAGGTTCACAGTCTCCTTTACATATTTGTTAGTAGGTATGTCTAAAAATATATTATCAATGCAAGATTTTGTTTGCATTGTCACTCTAGATGCCTCATTGAAAACATGATATAACTGATATCTGTTCATAATCTATAGGAGATTTTCTTTAGATTTATCATGCTTCATCATATCAATATATCAATATTGTAGTCTCTGACAACTAAAACGTATTAAAACGTATCTATTATTTCATGCATTCTCTCCATGAAACTGTCTTCAATTCCACATGGTGATTGGTAAATTGCTATCACCACCTTGCGAAACTTTTGAAGTAACAGAGCGCAGACTTCAATTTCTTTTTTGCTCCAAAATTTTTGGAGTACACAAATAATTTCATAAACTTTGAACAATAAATAACGTTTTATTTGAAAACGTGTTTTAGGAGAGGTAGAACTAGGTCTTAAGATAATATCCTCTTGTAAAGACTGAAAGAGTCTCAAGATACCAGACATTCACGTCGTTAAATTTACGAATATCTGGTGTTCAAGGGTTAACTGGAGAATTAAAGATTTTAATAACCCAATATTGGCTAATGTGCTGAACATTTACAACAACGTTGCTTAAAAAATGTTGAGTTTATTAAGAAAATGTTTTTTTTATTTTAGAACGCAAGCGTTGGGGTAGCGGACAATCTAGCGAGATGAATACTTTGTTCCGGTTTTGGTCATTCTTTTTGCGTGAGAACTTCAACAGATCGATGTACAACGAATTCAAAAGTATAGCTCTGGAAGACGCTGAAAGAGGCTATAGATACGGATTGGAGTGCCTATTCAGATTTTATTCCTACGGTTTGGAGTACAAATTCAGGCCGCAACTTTACGAGGATTTCCAGCAAGAGACGATGAAAGATTACGAAAACGGACAATTATACGGTCTTGAGAAATTCTGGGCGTTCATGAAGTATTACAAGCATAGTGGAGACCTCCAGGTTGCACCTACGCTTAAACAGTACTTGGCCAAGTTTAAAACAATCGAAGATTTCAGAGTAGAAGAGGTTTGTAATTGTTTTGCCTAATTACGCTTTTTTTTTCTTGTGCTTGTCTTTCTCTTCTCTTTTCTTTTTCAATCGAAGAGTACGTTTTTGGCTTCTTTTCCTTACACGCTCTTATTATAAAAATATTGTCACAATGTATAGCCGCAGATTAATGATGTCAAAAACCAGAATGGAAGGGTGCAAAACCGACACAAGGGGAGAAACCGCAGTGTCTCCGAGAGTCAAACTGGCGTTGGCTTCTCCGCCGCTTCCGGGGGCCGGTCCGACGAGAGGCGCTATTCTGGCAGTAACTCAAGGCCAAAGTAAGTAGAACTAACCATATGAGGGGTGTCTACGCAAAATGCTACATGTCCTGTGAAATGAATTTTGAGAAAACCGCAAAAATTTTATTTTGGACATTTATTTTCAATTTTTTTTGTAGGTTAATAGAGGAGTTAATTTTATATTAGCAACCCTGTATTGGTTAAATTTATCTTAACATACAAAGGCATTATTTAAGAAACATTAAGGGTTATATCGGACATGTCTCAATGTGAACTTGAGTTTACAAAATTGTCGAACTTAATAAGTCTAAAAAGAGGCAATTGCTGTTGTTTAAAGCATATAATTTTATATATGTAATTAAACCAATGCAAACACTATCAATGATAATCAAAATGTTATAAATTATGTAGAATTTGTGCCACAAATATGGAATAGCGGAGATCTGACCTTGAAACGGGGTTTCTAAAACACTTACCAAGAGAAGTTAGCGGCAAAACTTGGTAACCTAATAAAATTAACAACGTCAAAAGTACCACGTTAGGTCATCGTTAGGTCATTCTTAGCTAATAATTTTGGTTATAATCAGAGAGCGGAATTTAATCTATCTGCAATCGTCCAGATGTAAGAGCAGTGTTATTTGTTGTCAAATCGGCTGTTTGAATAGTTTTTTATTATTTATTTCCTTAGTTTATACTAGTTTATACTACATATGTATTACAGTAGAACGTCAAAAATCCGGTTTAAAAGAGTTTAAATACATAATTATGTAATAGTTTGTTTAATATATGTATATTTAATCGATTAAAGTGCATTTTTAGGCATGTGTTAGGCCTAAAGTGTGATTTTCTAGGTTATTTTTGAAAATCCGAACAATTTGATAATCCGAATCCAACCCAATTAGTTCGGATTATCGACGCTCTACTGTATATCAATAGTTTATATTTATGTTCTTTACTCAGATAACTAGTTTTTGTTTGTGGCTGTTTGTAAAAAGCTTTTATATGCACCTCTATTGTGAAGTACTTTGCATCATCATTGACTAGAAAAAACAACACTGCTCTTAGAAATGGACGATCCCGCTCTGATTATAACCAAAATTATTAGCTAAGAATATAGGGTGATGACTTTTACGCCAATTTGTATAAACAAAGTCGAGGACATCGAGATTGCTCAAAATCATTCCTATGTCACTCTTCTTGGAAATATTTACCGATTGGATTGTTTGTACGTTTATATGGAGTAAGGTAACAAATAATTGCACGTCTTGTGTGTTAATGAAGTTGCATTAGACCACTATGCCGACTTGATATGCGTATAAGCTATAACAGAAAATAATTAATATATAACTCCATGTATGTAATCCTCATATACCGTACGTTTCCCCGAACGCTAGGCATAGCATTTACGGAAGAACGGCAGTTGTTCGCAGGACTGTGTGCGCTCGCTTTATTGCTTCTTTTAAAAATGCACGTATATGGTGCATACATAATTTCTAAATTCTCTTTTATTGTCAGTAAATAATATGCAAAAATAAAAATGCTATTCTCAAAAAAATATATAAATTAACTAATATTCTACTACGAATAAACAATTAAATAAACATTATTTTATCTCGGGCTCAAAGATACCGCCTTGCGCTGCAAGACAGTATCCGAGCCGTTTGTAGAAGTTGTCCCTCACGCCAGAGAGCGTTTCGGCTGTTACAGTGTTGGCTGCTTCTGTAATTTTTGCATTAGTACTCCTGTACTTTATGTGCCCTATTGACTTCATCAACATAAAAGGTATTTTTAAGATAACCCCACAAGAAAAAATCGTTCGGAGACAGATCAGGTGATCTTGGGGGACAACGAATGTCGCCTGTCCCACTAATAAAACAGTGAGGAAATACGGTTGTTAAAAACTCTTGCACCCTGGCCACGTTATGAGCAGGACAGCCGTCTTGCTGAAACCAAACATCATCCTGATCTACTCCGGGAAGGTTATAAATGGCGGGAAGGACTTGCTCTTACAGCAAAGTAAGGTACTTCTGGGCGTTAAGAGAACCATCGATAAAGAATGGACCAACTAAATGATTGCCTAGAATACCAGCCCAAACATTTAGTTTTCGGGATATTGAGTACGGTAAGCACAACTTTGGTGCTGATTTTGTTGGGCCCAATATCGAAGAATGGAAGGATTATGTTTACCATATAACGGAAAAAGTCAATTCATCAGTAAAAATAATATTTTGTATAAAATTTTCATCTGCGTTCGCCTTTTCCATTACAGTTTCACAAAACTCCATTCTACGAATACTGTCCTCTGCGAAGATTTCCTGAGTCTGAGTACTTATAACTCCGGAAATCACCCTTCTTCAGAGCCTTAGCAACGGTTTTGTTACCAATACCCAATTCCTCGCCAATCCCTCGAGTGGATTTCTTATCGTCCAGTACTACAGAACCGCAGATTAGTACATCCCGTCGTTCTTTTGCCTCAATTTCTTGTGGACCTATCTCCCTTGGATGACAAGTACTGCAGCTCTTTAGACAAAGATCTTTTTCAAATTGATGCACAATATTGAAAATGGTTTGTCTGCACGGAATAGGTCTGCCTTCAAAAGTGATTGCAAACAAATCCACGCACTCTTGCGCCGAATTGCCACCGTAATACCACTTGATGATCTGAAGCTGTTCTAGCAGAGGGTACATCGCGATTGACCAGACCTGCTCTCCCACAAGTCATTCACAAAATCCACGGTCCACTAATGTATTTAGCTAAAAAATGGTATTATGTAACATTTCAAAGGAATTTGCACCGATTGGATGCTTGTAAGCAGCGCCGCAGTAAGGAAATCTTGCGCCTGGGGCCAAATATCTAACTTGCGCCCCTTTGAGCAAATTATTAATATGCTAGGAGTAATTGTTGTTAATCTTCTATAAGAATTTCTAGCTCGTCTTCATCGAGTAAGAACCAATGTATAATAAACAATTGTCAGCGTTCAATAAACACGAATATAGACTTTTCAATGTTGTCCATTTTCTCTGAATTATCGGTTTTAAACATTATCTCTCAATAACACGAGCCAACAATTCTTATAGCAAATTATTGAACGATGCAAGTACATAATTCACTCCGTTGTCGAGAGATTGTTGCCGAAAATACAGGTACAGCATGGACCAAATTGATAGTTCTATAATCACACAAAAAATACACACACAAACTTTAAAATTTCAAATAATTTTGTGGGTTCCTCAACGTCATGTATTTCCAAATTCCAAAAATCGATAAAGGGAAGCCTAGCAATTTGATAATAAAAAATAAATTACATCCAATAAGTGAAAGGAATGTACGTTTTTAGTTTTCGTAATGTTTATATATTTTACTTACAGGAACGATTCAAATTATGCTCAACCGGGGACTAGTGCTCCTGCATCAACTGGTTACTTAATGAACAGAGATAGAATGCGTACACATTCGTTTGGCTCAGGTCGTACAAGGAACAGTCGCGTGCGTACGGAATCATGGAGGTCGCGTGACACAGATGGTAATTTTACTTTTGTTTGTGTTGTTTCTTTAATAAATTGTATTTGAAATTTGTTTGCAGGTAAGAAAGAAGCGACACCAGCTAACGCTTGAAGAGAGCATAAGAGGAGTGTGCGTTTTCCTCGTGATAACGACAAATAGAGAGAACTAAACTAATTAATCGAATGTACAGTAACAAGAACGCACTGGGACTTACTATGTGATCGGGCTATGCCCAAAAGACAATTTGTAAATAGTGGAATTTACTATGGGGTTGTACTCAGTGCCATTCTTCCACCTTTCTTCACGATGGACAATACTTTCATCTATACGTTTCTCTCATCATTTTTTTAAAATCATATATATTGTTTCTGGGTTTTCATGTACATATAGGATATATTTACGCATATGATCATAAGATTTTATAATTACTTATATATATATTATGCTAGATGCAACGAATACAGTAAATGGTGTATCGGCTACGATATAATATATATATAACTTAGTTTTATTACGAAAATTTTAAAAAGATATTCATTTATATATTATATAATTGTATACAGTGTGACACACATTTGGTGAAGGCACCCCTGCATTTTGTTTATTTTTAAAGTTAGAGTTTTGGTACAGTTCATGAATTGCATTTCATAGCATTTTGTGTCTTAAATGCGAGATACCCAGCTTACAGCAACTTTGCAAATAGGGGCTAATTACAGATATTTTACAATCGATTAAGAGACATCGAAAATGTTTCAATGCAAAGCAAATTTTAGTTTTTAATTTTATAATTTTAATTCAATAAGCTTTTATTTCATAATCAGGTTTTCTGTTTGAATTCCTGTTTTAATTTTGTATTCAAATGAAATTGTTGTCTTTATCAAAAGTGTGTCGCACTGTATATGTTATATATTTTTTGTTCTAATCTTATTTTTTAAACGTCTTAAGTGTTGAGTTGAATTCAGGTTGCGTCTTTGTTTACTTAATTCGTTGAGCACCCGAAATTGTAAATAGTACGAGCCCTGATGCTTAAATTAAAAAAAAAAACAGAGTGTTCCTCATTTCGTTCTGATTTACGTTGCAAACATTCCGGGTGTTCGAAAATCGGACTCAATCACTGTTATACTATTTTTAATAATTTGGTTACTGAGAGAAGTGACGGTGCCGTATCACATGAGAAATTGTTTGACTATGGCGCATATTACGATTATTATTTTTGAGCTTGCATGAAAGTAAGGATTATAGAGAGTAAATACTAAATAATAAATAAATGGTTGCATATTAAAAAAAAAACTATACTATAAGTGAATTTCAGAGTGATTTTTCTATTTGATATACGAAAATTTGAGAAAAAAAAAATTGATAAGGAAATAAGCTAGATAAGTTTTAAGCAACTAATAGATTAGTCGATGCGAGATTTCGCGTTGTGTAGAAGAATATTCTCGTCCCCCTCGCTCGTGAACGTTGTTCCAATTTCCCCCTGCCCTTCGGAAATTTTTGTACCCGTATTTTCGCCATTTTTGGACCTTTTTTTTTAATTATATTTTTAGAAGATAATCTTCTGCACTACGTAAATGATGCATCATTACAACAGATTTGTGTATAACTGAGTATGTTAATTTGTAAAGTGTGTTTTGGAAGTGTGATTTAGATGGTCTTCCAGCGACACTAAGAAAAAAAAAATTAATAAAAGCTGCAAAACTCCAACCAGAGACTTTTATTTCAATACATTTTCAAAATCCTTCCTTAGAATAATTATTTTCTTGTTATAACAAGATATTATTAATTAATTAACAATTAAATTAGGTATTGAAGAAATAAATTGCTTTGGTGACGTGTGGCGACATCTATTGATATACATTGTGAAATATCCCCAGTTAAGGAAGTAATTGTATATTACTGCCACAGAGGGCGCAACCTGTTTGATGAGAATAATTATTTCGTTTATAATAAGGCGCTTAAATGTGTTATGTCATTCCAAATGATGACACAATTTTAATTGTTTTAATTTATACATACATAAGACAACGTTTTAAAAATATAGAACAAATTGCCTGATACGATAATTACAAAACAAGGAATATAATCTTAAGAATAACGAGTTTATGGTTGAACTAATGGATCTAAGAGTTTTTGCAAATGCACAAAAATGCCTACATAGGTATGGAATAAGTTATCCATAAAAAGATCTTAAAAATAAAATAAATGTTGCGTCTAAAATGTTTAGCTACGTGCCTATCAAGTTTCTAATGCAGCGTTTCCCAACCTTTTTACTCTTGCGGAACCCTTAAAATAGGGGTGGAACCTGGCGGAACCCCAACAAAATAATTATACAATGTCCTTTCCAAGGCATTTCGAGTATTTTTTTTTTGCGTACAGAAAAATATGTAACGTATTTCAAGTAACCAGATACAAGCATGTAAAGAAACGCAGTTCAATGATTGAATATTACTTACTACTGTGAAGTATTTATTTTTATTAAAGTATATTTCCTGTAAAATTTAAAAAATGCCCTGAAAAATAAATGTGATGTTGTTCTAAAATCACAGGAATATTATAAAAAGATATAAAAACAATACACAAATTTAGCTGGTATCCAATAACCAGCGATGTTACAGTTAATTCTTCTTTTACAGCCTTTTTGGTAGTTTATTACATTCATTTTCTGTAACATTGCAGATATTTCTCTCTAGGTATAAACCTATTTGTTCTTTTTAGTTTCTTTCGAGTATTACCAAAGGAAGGAAGAAGAAAATACAAATTAAACAATGCGAAAACGGAGAATACAAAAAGTACCTTTTATAAATAATTAAATAAATAAATTCATTAAAAAATTTAAAAAAAATCATTGGTCAAAATACAAAAATTAAGAAACATTTATTCTGAGTAAAAAGTTTCATATGGACCTATTGATAACAAGATAATATTCCTTAAGAAGTTAGAGCCATTCAAACTACTGATTTATTAATATTTTGTTATTTTTTAAGCTATTGAAAAAATAAATAAGTCCTGATGTAACATTTTAGTCAGAACAATAATTACGTTCTGAGAAAAAAAGTGTGGGAATAAACACCCAAGTAGAAGATATTTATTTGTACACACTAATTTTATCTATAACAAATGATCTCTATAATTTCTCCTAAAGTTTGTTAAATAAGAAAAAGCTTGCTCATACATACACAATGTTGAAAACTGAACTGATACAACGTAGTTTATTATAACTCGAGGTGAAAATTAAATGCAAAACATTTGTTTATTAATCGAATATTTCAAATAATAATCCCATGCTAAAATAATACATAAAAATAACACTGAATATTGTGCCCATGAACCGGCGACAGCCAGCGCTATTTGTAACTATTTTTCCGCGGAACCCCTGACGACAACTCGCGGAACCCCGGTTGAGAAACGCTGCTCTAATGTCTTCGTCTATTCATTGTTAGCTTGCTATGATTACTTTTGGCTTGTGTTCATCCCAGCCTCTAATATTTTCTTCCTTGCTATTGTCTAACTTGAACGGAAGTTCGATTTGACCTACTGACTAAAGTCGTAGAGGTATACGTAGTAATTATTTTTGCAATTGTTTGACAGAACTAAAAAACCTTCTAAAAGAAGAACTACGAGAGAATTTTACAAAAAAAGGACACTACAAGAAAAAAGGTGGACAATAATGAAAGGAATACATCCCTCTAAAAGTAGGGAGGTCCCTCCCCAAAGTAGGACTGTTGGCCACCTTATTGAAATCTTTGACGCATAAGGTGTCAGTTTTCTAGAGGGTTAATTATAGATATTCTAAAATTAGTCCTCCAACCAGCAAGCATTAATATTCTCCTTGTTCCCATCTTGCCAAAAAAACCATTTGCAAAATTTCATTCGCTCCAAATTGAAGATCGGAAACTACTTGAATATGAAACTGCAACCAAGCTGAATTGACTTAAAATAATAAAGAATGAAGAAAATGTTTTGAAGCAGATGAAAATTTAGATTTTCCCATATTTGCACCAATACCCGTACTTCCGCTTTATTATAATTCTGTTTACTCAACAGTAGAGATAATCATCGTATATTGCCAGATCCAATATATCATCAATTAATCGCCGGCAAATTTAATTAAGTTCATATATTCATTAAATATTGTTTTTCCCTGCGACCATCTGCTTCCAGTCAATTTATTATTTGACTAGTTCGATAACAATTTTGGTATAAATTTCGCACCGTTCGGGGTTAGTGTCAGTCTGAAGTCAACATCCAGTGAAGTCGCAATCCAACAACTGAAACAACATGAAGTTCTGCATCGTTATTCTGGCTTTTATCGCCATGGCATCAGCTAGAGACACCCATAGGAGGTGTGCGAACTTATTTAGTGAAAGCTGCATCAACCAAGGGCTTATTGGTGCTGGAACTGACGAAGACTGGTTACAAAACAACTCTCCCGGAAAAAGATGTGCCAATCTTTTCGATGAGAGCTGTAATAATGGTGGTCTTCCCGGAGCTGGTTCCGATGAAGACTGGCTTGGTTCAGGTTCCCCAGGAAAAAGATGTGCCAACCTTTTCGACGAAAGCTGCAGCAATGGTGGGCTTATTGGATCAGGTACTGATGAAGATTGGTTAGGATCAGGTTCCCCAGGAAAGAGATGTGCCAACCTCTTCGACGAAAGCTGCAGCAATGGTGGGCTTATTGGATCCGGTACTGATGAAGACTGGTTAGGATCCGGTTCTCCCGGTAAAAGGTGCGCCAATCTCTGGGACGAAGGCTGCGCCAATGGTGGGCTTATTGGATCTGGTAAGGACGAAGACTGGTTAGGATCAGGTTCTCCAGGAAAGAGGGATTTGCAGAGGGTGCACAATTACAACAGGCGCAAGTACTTGGGTAACCTAATGCACAAGTTACGCTTATTTCCTCAAAGGCGTTGATTCCATTTGATGAGTAGAATATGTGACATGTATAATAATTATGTTTAGATAATAAATATTTATCGTTCTGCTACTTGCTGAGTTTATTTCTATTGTTTAATGCGGTACAATTCTCGCTTATACATAGCTAAATCAATACTGAATAAAATGGTGCAAAGTAAAAAAGACGAAAAGCGGGTTTAAATGCAACGATTGGGGCTGAAGCGGGGTGTGGAGGGTGAAGTCTGACGATGACGACATTCGGCGATGCGATTCCTGCTGACCCTTGTTTGTACAGCCACTGTACAGCCACTAACATGATTATACCCAATCAGTAGAGAAGAGGCCGTAATTGGCAATGACAGCCTAGAACTTGATTCGGCCCAGGACCATCAAATCAACTAAAACTGAACCACCGTCCACCCCATCCGTACTATTGCCACTAGTAGATATTTAAAATATCTAAAGATAAAGAGATAAAAGAAAGAAAGAAAAAACGCATTAGACCATAAATAAAGATTTATTTTTATACATAAAAGTCGCAGTTATTATATTACATATTTGGCAAATATCGTTATGTACAACCGTATTATGAACATCCATGTTAATAATGACGATAAAGGGTGATGTAGTTATTTTTTAATCGCTCTTTATTATCAATAATCGTAATATACATTTTTAGAAACATAGATTGCCTCCAAAAGAACTAACCTATATAGAGTTCGTAGTCTACCCTTTATTTCGGTATTTGGAAATGCTTAACCAAACTAATTACGTAAAAAAGCATCCTCTCTCTTATGTACTCTTCTCTCTTGAAGCCAACCCAAGAGCTTCTGCGTGTTTTCGAGCTTTCAACCTCAAGTCTGCTATACTGGAGTTTTTGTGGGCTGCTGCTAATGCTGCAAATCCTATGGGGTATTGCGGGTGACATAGTATGCTAGCTGCTGAGTTACCATTAACAGAAACAGCCGCTGCAGCATACTGAAAGCAAGAAAAATGTTGTTTTGACTCAAAAACAAGCAGACATTTGTACTCTATACCTGGTGGGCTGCTGATATAAATGCTGAATCGAATGCTGAGAAGGCTGTTGTGGGTTGTGAAAAGGATCCTAGGGTCAATCTGTCGTACGTCGATAGGGTTACAGCTCCTGGAGGTAAGGATAGTCCTCGAAGGGCTGGCACGTTCATATAG
This sequence comes from Aphodius sticticus, assembly GCA_963966075.1. Classification (NCBI taxonomy): domain Eukaryota; kingdom Metazoa; phylum Arthropoda; class Insecta; order Coleoptera; family Scarabaeidae; genus Aphodius; species Aphodius sticticus. Next base: position 10,757,449 of record OZ014515.1, on the reverse strand, counting down.
GGTACCACTCTGCATGGTTCCAAGGGTGTACTAGCTGGTGGACTATGGTTGTTGAGCATCATTCCTGGTGGTAATCAAAATTAGAGCTTTAAGAGCAATTAAAATCTCTCTTTGGAAATGGCTGTGGATTTAATTTTGCACAGTTCAAAGATTAAAACTGATCTGTAAACAAGATTGTTTAAAGTTGAGGAGAAGAAATCTTTAGATTCTCTACAAAGGGGAGGGCATAAAATAGGAATTGGAACAAGTTAAAGTCACGTTAACCCCAGTTTGCAAATGTAATTTGGTCAAAAGGAGAGGCGAGGGTGCAGTGTTGATGTGAGTGTGAGGCAGTAAGTATAATTTAGTGGTCCCTCGAGGCTGGCCGGAGCCCGAGCCGGACCAGTCATCTTGCCGCAGCGTATTTGAATGACTGAGCGGCGTAAAATTGCTCTCGCGGGGAATTATTTGATTTGATTGAAAACTTTCTCCTCCACGAGCGCGTTTTTTTAACGCCCGCCCGTATATAAACTCGATTATTCGCCGCAGATTTGCCAGGGGCGGCATTTCCGAGATGACGGCCATGATAAATTCATATCGTGCCGGAATTTAGGGGCTCTACTGGCACGACGGACGCTTTAAAGATCATTTTTGTTACGAATTATTTGGGAGGTAAATGACCAACACCCATTTACCAACATTATTTTGATGACCTCTGATGTCAAATTGTTTCAGCAAAGAGATAATAACCCAATCCCAATACCACACTCTATGAAGTCTTCAGAGAATTGAACCATACTGAAAAACCTCGGTCCATGAGCATTACTCGAGGAAGACCCGACTGACTCTTGGCTATGATATGTTACAATATATGCCTTCTCTGAGAAATAAATTACAACAATTTCGTAAAAATATACCAAAATAACACTTACGTATAGTAGACTCACCTTTCTGCATCTGGCTCTCGTGTTTTCTGCACTTTGCCCTCCGATTTTGAAACCAGACCTAAGAAGGAGAGACAGAAACAGGAAGAGCACATAAAATTTATTATTAATCCAAATAGGATGACATAAATTGCCAACAAGCGACTATAGATTTGAACTTATGATAAAATAACGAGACACACACGAAGTGGAAAAATAAAATTCAATTATCGATAGTGGGACGGGGAGCCGATAGCCAGCGGCCCTTTACTGCCCGTTTAGGGCTACTCGATGTCCTCCCAAGTCTAAATCAAGCTAAGTGTGGTGTTTTTCTTCGGAGGAGACATCGGCATCGGTTCCGCACGATTTAGCCCGTCTATTGCCGCTATTAAGAGATAATTTCCTAATGAATACGTACGATGTGGAGGGAATGGAAATCGCGTCACTTAAATGACTGATTAATGACCCCAGATTTGCGCTGATCGATTCGAATTGCACCCTTAGCACCCCATAAGGATCTTTCCTTCCACATCCCACCACATATTAGCGAATTAGTATGCAGTAACGGAATTCATTATCGTTATGTTTATGTATAGTCCCAAATTCTTTGAGATTATTTACTCATGTATTTTTTCAGATTTATGGTTTCGCTGTCTTTTTTATACATTAATCATAATATCAATGATATCCCATTTCAAACCCAATTTTAAATTTACAACTACTACATGCACCAACAGCAAACATCGATTGTTCAATCAATTTTTTGTATATCGATTATTGTATAAACTGTAATCTGCAATACCGGCCGTGATCAATGTAGTATTTTGACGTTTCTAACCGTGAAATTAATACTTATCGAGATCGGTATTTTACCAAGTTACGGACACCTCCTAAAGCAAAGCGTTGGAAGTTTGTTGTTGAATATACGAAAATCGAGTATGTACCAAAATCAATGCTAATAGCAAGACCTATAGTATAATACCGTGATTCAGCGCACCCAGTATGCATTGCGTACACGCTTATTAGGCCAGTATAATCACGTGCGGTCGTTTGACAGTTTGCTCCGTAATTTTTACTATTTTTGAGTGCGTAAAACTTTAGCATGTCGTGATTTTATGAGTGCTTTGTGTTCGTGGACTATCAAGGTGGAGTGTTGATGTTAGGTCCCTAGCCTGGACGCCGTTTTCGAGAGAACATCAAGGCAACAAGAAGGTAGGGTTTTGTAGCTGTTTTTGACTATTGACGTGTGTCACGTGTGTATGTGCATGTTTCGCCTTTTTGCCGTTGCTTGGGATTTGCAATTATTCACGGATTGGTAAACGTGAGTTTGTCGAGCGGATTAATCTGGTGCCTTTCTTGTATAAGAAAAAAATCATATACAGGGTGTCCCAAAACTCAACGCCATGCCGTGGAGGGCTGATGGCTAACCTATGACTGACCAGAGTATCTAAATATGACTTTTGTCGTTAGTTTTCGAGATATTGATACTTTTTGTCAAAATCGTCACTTTAGATTAGTTTTTCAAGTGTCACAGCCACAAAATTCCATATTCTCAGTTTATAATTTTTGGTACGCAACCTTAAGAGAAATCCGTACCCTCTACGTTCTACTCGCAAAACACTTAAAAGTTCTGAGGGGTTTTCTTTGCTATTTGTTTACAAAACTGTGAAAGCATTACACTAAATTAAAGATAAAATTAAAAACAAATGTGTTACTGAATCTGACATAAATTTAAAGGATTTTCTTACGGAGAACACAGGTCAAAACTGGAAAAAGCACCACATAATAGATCTAAATTACACTTTCCTTTATAAGTGTACAAACAATTTCACGTAAAAATAACAATATCTTACATGCTTTTTTTTCTTCACTCAAAAGTTTACTTTTTTGAATACATGAATCAGACATATTTTATGTTTTACCACGTAGCGTGGATACCACAACAACTATAAATACATATACATTACCACAACAAGTAAGACACCTTTATCTATAATTTGATGTATAACATGTGATAATTGACACACAATTAAGCTCAGTATGGATTCTTGTTTTGTAGGACGTACTAGCTGTGTATGGCAATTGTATGGCCCATTTTGTATCTTATGTCATTTCCTAAAAGTTTTATTTGATTTTCTTGTAAACTTTTCAGAACATCCGTAATATTCTCTATTTTGAGTGCGTAATTAAATTTCCAAAAGTTGTTTGCCAGAGAAGACGCTGAACGCATGTTAGACTAAAATCATGAAAACCCTCCATCAACTTTAATTAATTACCCGGCTGTTAAACCAGCTCCTTCCACTGGCTCTTAATAATTCACCTCTAGACCTAATTAATAAGAAACTCCTCGCCAAATGAAGTGCTAAATAAGCGCTACAGATAGATAGGTAGCTCGCTGCAAGCCCGCGGCCTTATTTATTCTTAACTCTGATTAATTTCGACTTACCTGCACCCTTGCCTCGCTCAAACCCAGCCTTTGGCTCAACTCTTCCCTCATAAAAGCATCAGGATAATGCGTCTCATCGAACAGTCTTTCCAACTCGTTTAGTTGCTCCAAGGTAAAATTTGTCCTCGAACGTCTTTGCTTTGTGGTTGATTTGATGTTGAGGCTTCCAGAATTCCCCTGATGTTTCGGGAGTCCTTCCTGGTCTACACTGCAGACTACCCCTGCAGAAGGAGCGTGGTCTTCACTCAAAAGAACTGCAATGTTTCAGAACTATAGTATTTCTATGTGGAAATTCTGTAACTGTTAAATAAGTTGACAACTAATGTTCTCTGTCTCTATATATACCGATACTACAAAAACAGTTCCTTCTGCATCTGATACAAAACAATATTTTAATGGAAGCCCAGTCTGTTTGTAGAGACAAACATTCATGTGAATCATGAATTCAGCTGGTTGTGTCTAGGTGCAGAGAACTGATAGATCAGAAGCAGGTGATGCTGTGATTGTTGATTTTAAACGAGCCTTTGAAACAATAAACGGGCAATTGGAGTAGTGGTCGCGATTTGGGTGGTTTCGAGACTATCTCAAGGGCAGGCAGTAAATAACAATAAATGTGTGTATTTCAGATGTACTCAGTTCGAATTTTGGGGTCCCACAAGGATCAGTACCGGGTCCATTATTGTTCATTACTTACATTAATGATAGTATAAGCTGTTTTGAGGAAAATGTTATGGTTAACCTACATACTATTATTACTAAATATTCGTTATCCGCACACCCCTGCAAATGCAGTGTAGTCCCCATTGAAAATAACATCGATGTTTAAGAACTGTAATCGAATTACTCTGGTACTAGTAATCAAATTAAAACGATTTGTCGATCTGGATGCAAATCAGTGCTGGCTAAGCGTACATAAATTAAGGGTGGCTCTGTTGGGGGTGAATGCTGGCGAGACCAGCCCAGCATGTGCTGCGGTGACTGGTGGAAGCAAGGGTGGCTTCCTGGCTGGTTCATATACTGAAGCCTCCGCCGACTGGAGCTGTGTTTCATTTACAAATAATCCGGCACTTGCAATTGTAATATCGCTTTGGGAATAATTGAATTGATTAATACAACTTGCATGTTGATTGTTATACAAGCTGGTACAAGTTTGCAATTCTCACCTTTAGACATTTTCTTACAAGGACACGTAAAAAACAAAGTCTATGAACAAATATATGGTATTTGGAAAACATAATACAAAAGAAACCTAATCGAAAATCTTAATCAACATTGAACAAAAATAAACCGTTTATTAGGATGTCCTGTTTTGTTGGGAATGCATTGGGATCTGGTTTAAAACTTGCCTTTTTGTTCTGGTTATGGATCTAAAAACATTTTTTCCATATCACTTCAATTTTGAAGATGTCAGCTAAACCAGCATTAAACAGACACTGAATTTTGAAGTCGTTTGAAAGTTAACTTAATAATATCCGATTTTTTGATTACATCCACAAAAGTAGAATGATGGGTACATTTATTTTCAGATCATTTATCAACAACACGTAAATTTATTTTAAATAAATAACGTTTCTATATTCTTCAAACATGGATTCGTCAAACAAAAACCGACATACTGTATTAGAGTGGTCTTTATTTTTGATTTTTTTCATTCAAAATTTGAGATTGAAAATTCTCCCAGTGGCCCATTTCTGAGAAATTCCGGAAATCAAAAACATAATGTATTTTATTGCCACTGAACAGTACAAACATGCCTGAAAATCGGTATTTCCGCCAAATAACATATGTATGTTACGTACCGTGTCCGCCACAAGCTTGGACACAAATGGGAAAAATGTTTATTATCAATTTTTCATTATATTTGATTCGGAATACGAAACTATAATCAATTTCTCCATTGAATATACCGGGTGGTTTTATTAACAATTAACATTTTTGTTATCTATTTCTGCGTATTTTTTACCTTCATAAAAGTGTCTAAATAGGGTATTTGACTATTATTGGAAAACCATCTTAGTGTGTTTATTCCTTTACTCTACATTGTAAATGCATTATTTTTCGTAATTATTTCCTCAATATTTCATAAAAATCAGCGTTAAAAATTGATTCACAAAAAGTCCCGCCAAAACGATACTTTCTGTTGTGTGACGTCACCCGATAGTAGATGTCAAATCGGCCCATATGGTCTGTCAGCATCGGCATCGTCGCCGTTTGGTAATTGTGTTGATGATGTGTTGTTTTTACAATTTCTACATAAAAATGGGTTATAAATAGTGTATAAATCCACAATGCAGAAATACGTCAAGAAAAACTCCGGATAAACTATTTGTTGCTGTTCCGCAAGATTTGAAACTGCGAAGAAAGTGGTTGGCTCGTAGAATACAAGTGTTTTTTGCTGTGAAGATTACTTCGACATAAGTAAAACTGACTAATAAGATATCTATCGTATTTTTGAACCAGGTATTATCTGATCTGACAGCTTAAGGTTAGGGCTATCCTAACCTACAAAGTTATGCTTACATGGTGTTTTAGTGCTATTAATTACAAACGGGAGAAGCATAAGAGCGCGTTCGGATAACCCGGTATTGTACGGTGAGAGTGACGCGCTGCATAATAGGCGGACTAACGTCATACGGCGTTTATCTGCATATAAAAGAGAGACAGCCGACCCAGGTTATCTGAGCATTGCTCTCCCCATACCCTCCTCTGCCAAACCGAACGCGCTAAGCGTACTAACGAATGACGTCACTGGAGACTGAGCCAATTCCAGAGCGTTTTCAATCACGTGATAGGACGTGAATAAAATTCAATTTTAATTTGGTTTTTAATAGAAAAAATATGGTTTATATTTTTTTTTGAAAAGTAGTGACAAATAGTTTTCTCAAACTGTAATCTATTAGGATGACTATAATACAAGCCATATTTTTAATACAGTCAAATACCCTATTGTCTTCAATTTAAAATGCTGATATTAAAATGTATTTGCTTGCATGTACCGGGTGTTACCAAAACTATGAAAACTGAAGAGTAAAGTACCGTTATGTTCAAAGCTATGCAAAAATGTTATTTGAAGAAAGTATTTGGAAATATTATAGGTCTATTAATACGAAATTATTATCACCTTCTCCGTTGCATATCGATCAGGGCTGTGGAGTCGGAGGCGGAGTCGTGGAGTCAGACAAATTTCAGAGGAGTAGGAGTCGGAGTCGGAAAAATTGTACCGACTCCGAGTCCAGGTTTAATTTTTAGAGAAAAAGAAAAACTTGCGTGATGGACTTGGCTCAGTAGACAGTAAACAAATATAACTTAACATTCTATTAGGTCTTTGACAAAGTACCTACCTACATACATATGTAAATAATAAAATTACAAAACACACTGTTCAAACGAAAGTGAAAACGGTTAACAAAAGTAATCCGGCAGAAATTTGAAAAAGGTAATTTGAACAAAAGGTTTTAAATGAGCTTGAGAAAGTAGGGCCGTAGTTCAATGTAGTAATAATCATTTATCCAGATTACCTGTTGCAGCCATCATTATGATTACTTATTTTCAGCTTTGACAATAATTAAAAAATATGTCAGGGCATCCTTTCAGGAGAATTTGGTTGGAGCTATTCTGTTCCTCACAACAATTTTATAAACGTATATTGCATTTAATTCTATTTTTATTAAAATGAATTTTATTTAGTATTATACACTATGTCTTATGGGTGATTTTGTTATTATTAGAGATAGAAAGTCGGTTAAATGGACAAAGTAGTGCCGATTTGTATGTTCTCTGGAGAAAACAGTTAAATACTTAATGATGTCAGAGATATTTAGGGTAAACAAATTACAGAAAGAAATTACATATTATAATTATGTGGTCACAACTTCTTTATTTGTGGTCCGATCAGTAGGCCTTTTTGCATCTTATACGCTGTTTTTTATTTACAATTAGATTGTCAGTTTAAATATGTTTGCCAACAAATTCGCTGGACAGTGGACACAAATAAAACTTCTGTTTTGCTTATGGTTTCAGCATTTGTTAGTGAGTAATTGAATATGCACAAGCCATATGTTTATACATTCAGATACAATACTAGAATATAAATTTAATTTATGAAATTTATATTTTCTTTTTATTTTCTTTTTCCTGGTAGTGCTTTTGTTTTCATAGCAAATTTAATGTTGCTCGGTTGTATTAATCTGCGTCAAATTTATGATTATTTATATATGTAAGATTTTTAGTACAATAATTATTTGAACATATTTTTGTATGCAATTTTTCTTGAGCCGGAGTCGAGAATTTTTTTACCGACTCCGCAACCCTGATATCGATGGCCTAGCTGCTATACCACGTATCAGCTATCTGCTATACCACGAAGCAGATAGCTTCGTGGTATACCATGAAGATACGTGGTATTGCAGCTAGGCCATAGATATACCGCGTGTTGCTAAAAAGATGAAAATGACATAAGAGTAAAGTACCTAAATTTTCAAAGCTATGCAAAAATATTATTTTAAGAAAGTTTTCCAAAATATTAGAGGGTATTAAATAGGAAATTATAGTCACCTTCGACATTCAATATACCAGGGGTTCTTGAAACGACGAAGGAGATTATTATTTCGTATTTGATGCCCTCTAACATTTCTAAACACATTTTTCAAATAACATTTTTGCATAGTTTTTAAACCAAATCTACTTAACTCTTAAGAGTTTTTCATAGTTTTGGAAACACCCGGTACAAGCAAGCAGATAATCACATTCTAATATTTGCATTTTAGGATAAAGACAATTCAGAAGCTGTACGAATAATAAGTTTTAGCACCCATGTTAATTCAGATTTTGGACTTATTTTGGCTATGTTCCCCAAAACACTATTTTCCTCTATATCAACTAGGTATCTGGTTGAAGTTGCATTTTGTTCACAAAATCCAAGTGTCATTGTTTTAAAGTTTTTTGTACTTTGGTTTCATAATGAACACATTGTGACACTGTTTTCAGTTTTATAATAAAACCCGTCTGCAACCATATACTATACATATCTTTGGAAGAAATAAAGATAGATTTACCGCCTTTTTACTCTTCTGATATTGCAACTGTAAGCTCCTTGTAGCGTACAGATTGTATTGAAGTGATTGTTTTCAATTCAATTTCTAATTACACCTACTGAGGGCATTTCTCAACTAGCGTTCTTCCGACGGATTCGTTACCCACAACGAGCACAAAACAACTCATTTGACAAGTGATTGATTTGAAAGTGACCGGAATTGAAATGATGATTGTGACAGCAGTAATAAACCACCGACACGACGTATAAACGGATGTGAAAGAAATCAATGCTAACGCGATAACAACAGTCAAGTTATGAGCATGACTTTAGCCTCTGCTCCAGCGGTTAATCCAAACATCCCCCACATTATTTCACCCCCTAGGTCGCGCACATCGTCCAGCCTGAAATATTTGTCTCAATTTAACACGTTTTGCAACAGTGGCGGTAGTATTGATGAATTTGGCGCAATTTTGCGCGGTTTGGCATGAATTAAAATGTTTGAAAAAGGGGTGCAACGCCCCTGATCCGACGGTCTTCTAACCTGCCGACAATCCATCCCCTTTGTTGAATTTTGGCGTGACAAACGAACCGTCCAAAACAAATACAATCTTACAATCTTGTTATGGCGACAGCAAACGTAGCGAAATTCAATTTTGCTGTGCCTCCCCGTCTGCGTTGTAATAAGTGCTTCATGTTGTACATGTGAGAAATGTGGGGTATTACTTTATGGAAAATACCTAGTAGGTTTGCCTTCGCGTCATTCCGCGGTGACATGTCACACCCGTCACGCTCGTTTGATAACTAGAAATAAGTAATGGGCTCTTTGATTCTTATTCTGATACAAACATATAACAAACAGACCACTCATCCCTTAAAATTGTTGGAGATAGATGTTCAAACTTTGAAAAGATGAAAATAGTTGTGACGGGTGTTACCAGCACAGCATAATCCCTTAGTTTTAGTAAGCTAAAATGAAAAATTCTGCCAAACTATATTAACTGTGTTGATGTCATCTTGTTTAGTTAGTTATTTAATACATTGGCTATAGCGTAGCGCAGGATTTTTTTAAATTTTGAAAAATTATGGAAATGGTGGGATTTTGAAAAAAAAATAACGTGTTTCACCCTTAATTACGTGCACTTAAACGCTTATAAAAAAATCAAAAATTAAAATATCGAAAAAATCCTACGCTACGCTGTAGAGAATTTATTTTCATTTTCAAAAAATGAATAAACAATTAAATATGACGAATAGTTTCCGAGTTCCGGTGGCGGTGAGTTTAAAAAATGTGTTAAAGTAAAAACGTTTTTATCTAACCTTTGGTCATCAATACTGGATCTATATCAATCCCTCTAGTTCGTAACGTTTTACGCCTTGTTGATTCGCTTTTCGTCGATGTGGTGTTTTACCGCTGTTTTATCTAATGTTTACGTTTATCAACAGCCTCATCAACGAGATGCTGTTATACCCGTCGTTGAACAGACTGACAGCAGTTGTATGAGGCAAAATCGGTGGTGAGCTTTACGCAAAACCTTGTTTTCGGAGCGGTCGATCCGGCGACGGAATTCAGACTTTTGTTAATATTTTGTGTGAATCCTTTGCACCTTTTTAATAAATCGTCCGAAGTGCGTAGAACATATAAGGGTTAAATAGGTTACTGAACAACTTGCGGCAAAGGATCAGGATGACCATAGTCTAGGGGTGGGCGATCTTGGAAATTTGTGATCGATCTTCTATCACTATTGAAGATCGATCTGATCGACCAGACCGATCTTTTGATGATCGATCAGATCGATCTTTTGATGATCGATCAGATCGATCTTTTGATGATCGATCAGACCAATCTTTTGATGATCGTTAATATCTCTCACCGATCTTTTGATGATCGAGTTGTTAGTTATCCTTTATTCAAGTATGATACGTGTCCGGCAACGTAGTATCATTATAAGATCGATCAAATCAATCTTTTCGATTTTTTCGACCTGATCGATCTTTCGATTTTCAAGTAAAAATGTCTAGAGATGGATCGATCGATTTTATTGCCCAGCTCTAGCATAGTCCGTCAAACCACTGGAGTCCTTTGCCTGACGATAAGAGCACCAAAAATTCTAAAGCAGTATGGCCCAGTCTTAATAACTTGAAGACAAGCGTGATTCTACTGTCAACTTCGTAAGCTTTTCGAACAATCAATGGGCTAGAATTCACACTCGTTAGTTCACAGGAATCATACTCAATCGACATTTTGAAGCCAAGACCGCAAATACTTGAGCCAGAGAATGTCACATTACTACCTCAAGTTTTACATTTCTCATTCGCGGAGATTGCCACAAACGTACACAAAATTTAAAATTATATATCCAATGCTAGTTTGATATCGTTTTCCTGACTTAGTGCCCCTTTTACAATACAATGATCCTGTATATCTCCCTGTAAAATTCGTTTCGATATGGTTGCGACTGTTTCCCAATCTGGCTAGACGCGCTGCTCTACTTTCAGCTATAACTACGTATCGAGTTGGAATATTACAAAACCATTTCGGAACTAATTTCTAGACATAATGAGGATTAAAAAATAAAGCAAAAAAAAATGTCAGGGTGGGGTCCCCCCTTAGGCTTTTAACTCCTCTATTCCTCTTTTCTGTGGAATGACTCTTTCACGACAATAAACCGCTAAGTTGGTAGAAAGAAAGAAAATGTGCTGAATTTTAAGAGGTGGAGCACAAGCGGTCTATGTATAATATAATATCCGCTCTGTGCTGAAGGAATAGTCAATTAAAAACACAGGTACCATAGTGCCATACATAGTTCAGAAAAGCGCTAGAATAAGATTGTATAGATCTAGGTACTTCCATACCATAGGCATTAACAACTGAAATTTACATTACATACTGTGTATAGATCTATTTTATTCTTCTATTATGATTTTAATGTATTAATAATTTCGGGTTTTTTTTTCAGGCGGTGAGGAATCTTGTGATCATTTTCCATCTTAAGTTTAGCAGAGGATATCTTTGAGATATGAAGACATCTAAAGGTAGCTCCCAAGTTGATGGGCTTTATCTATATTTGTGACTCTCCAGAATTCTTTTTGCTTAAACCAAAACAAGTTTTTCTTAAAGAAAATTGTAGGTTGTTTTATAGTAAAGAAATATTCTTATTACGAGTATGTGTTGTCTTAAAACAAACAAATTAAGGTTAAGTATGTCATTTTCTTAATATTCGAAGTTAATAATTTAGAAATGAATGGATGGTTAAGAAGCTCTTAGATTAGTTTCAATATGCCAAGCATCTTCAGGTTATTAATAAAAAAAGAATTTTAATTTTGTTCACAAACCTGAGAAAAGCACAACAAAAGAAAGCCGATATCTATTTTGCTAAACTTTGATATTCAATAACTTTGGTAATCTTTAACCAACCGATTGTGATTATTTTTTCGTGGTATTGTAAAGAAATTCATCAAAATAATCACATAATTTTGTAATTTTGAATAACAAACGTTTACACCTGATTATACCGGGTAAATCAGTGTTTTTGGTCCATTTTCAAGACGCGCTGCAGTGAGGGATTTACAAATTTGAGGGCCCGGGCAGTGGAGGATGTGGAGGCTCCTTAAATTAAACAATATCTTTTGACATAATTTTAGTTAAACAACTAAAAAACGATATTTTACCAAAAACAAACAAAGTTAATTTAAGTCTACCTTAGAAATAGCTTGCGAGTTTTTTTTCGCGGCAAAATCAGAAATGATTTTCTTGAAACCAATTTCTCGAAATAACTCACTCTCTATACTGAGCAGTGAGCAATAAAATATATGACAGGCGTTTCTGTGTCATTTATTTTGGAAGAAGAACGTTTTCCACTGAAATTGAACACAATCTACACCAAATACATTCTTAACGCAAGTTCAATATTAGGGTTTTTTTATTTCTGATTTCCGAAGTTGCTATTAACTACGATTTTGTAATAAAAACATCAAAAGAGAAATAACCTGTTCGCAAAACAAACTGCACCAACTCATTCCCAAGACTGTCCTCTAGATCCTCTTTGTAAATTTTTACTAAATTTACCTCAGCGTTTTGTATATCCGAAATACTTAGGTTTTCGGAATGACTTAAGAAGACAAATCTTCAGACAGTATCGAAATCACGAATCATTTCAGTGAAAGATGCAGAAAGCCGATCTAACATACCTCTCTCTCTCTCTCTCTCTCTCTCTCTCTCTCTCTCTCTCTCTCTCTCTCTCTTGGCATCTACAAATAATCTAAGCGATTTCATTGCTTCTATTGCACAATTTAAAAACCATTTTAGAATCTTGTAAAATGTTGTTAGTGGCATTAAATCGCTTCAAGTTGTCGTTCCAGAAGGTACAGTGCAATGTTATTGGCGCCCATCATCTGTATGAGTCTAGCAGGTTTGATCTTGACAACATTCTGCTGCTTATCAGAAGATTTATCAGCAAAGACTCTTCTATTTTATTGTAAAACTGCTTTGTTGCATCAACAAAATTCAGATAATGGTGACAGCAAGCTACAGCTAAATCATTTTTTACGAGGATTAGAGCTTGCATTTCGGTTTACTTGCCATTCATGTTTGAGAAGGTGTCATTCGATTACAAGTAGATCCCATCGCACCACCAGTGTGGCCACAATTTTGAATGAAAGTAAGAAATCTGGGCTTCGTAAGGTGTAGAGTCAACAGATTAAATACTATTTTAATTTTTTTATTCTCGTAATTTCTTTGAGGACTTCCTCACCCATCAAAACCCATCAGATCTCCACATATTGTAGATGACAGATATATTATTTTAAATGCATTGAGAGAAATGGAACGTACTCTGCCAACAATTCCAAAATCCCCAAAAAATTACAATTTCTCGTTTGACCAATCACATCATCCATCTCCTCTAAAAGCTAACCCATGTTAACCCGAAATAAATTTTATTGTACTGACAACTATGCATCAACACATTTTGCCAATATTGACATTGCTCTGCTTCTTCTTCCCCTAAAATTTGATCACTTCGTGCCTGGGCTTTCCTAGTTTTGCTAAAATTGTGATAGCTTCTTGATGATTTTTATGAGTTGTTACCAGTTTGCACGCATAGCAATATACTTGTCTTGGTGTTGACGAAAAACAAAGCCAAAACCGGTTTGGCGTCTCTTTGTTTTTTTATTTTTCGGAGAAATAAATTCTTTGAACACTTCCTATATTTCCTATATTCAGTGTTTTCTTGATCTTAATCTATTAATTCATTAATTATTTTAGTTAAAACAAATTTTGTTTCCTCAACTTTGTGGAGCCCCTATTTTGTGGGGGCAACTTTTGCAATTTAAAATGCTGTTTAACCTTGCTGCAAATGTTAATTTATTGAGAGTATTAGAGTATTTTTGGAATGCCAGCAATGATTTAGGCAGGTAATGACCTGAAATCAATAGATAAACCGATTAATTGAGAGTATCTATTTTTATCTCTGGAAAACTCAGTTCTACCAGTGTTTCTGGTACTGAGAAAATGCGAAATTTTACTTGAAGCTGTGCATCTTTTACAAAAATTCAGATATTGGGATGAATTAAAAAACAGAATGTTAAACATTGATATGGCTTTGTAACTGAGTACTTGAAAACCTCCACAAGTTGTTTAGTTACCCCACTCAAACTTAGACAAAAACCTTTTTGGTTCTCCCAGTATTGGTATTTGGTTCCTCAAACTGTAACATTTATTTTTCATTTTGTAACATATGATAATCTTGATAAATTTCTTTACAATGTCCAGAAACAAATAATGACAATCGGTCGAAAACTACTATTGAGCATCAAAGATTACCTAATTTAGTTTAAGCGTTCATTTAAGTTTGCCGATCGGCGTATAATTAATAAGGTTATGTTTACATTTCACCTCATAGACTTCTTCTTCTTTAAAAACAGGCAATTTGTGGTGGTTTAGAAACTTTTAGTTTTATTAGGTTACCAACTTGTGCACCTAACTTCTTTTGGTCAGAGTTTCAGTACGCGCCAAATATAAATACAAATTAAGAATCTGTTTGAATATTTTGTTTCAGATGACGGCTGATGAAGTATTTCTGGTACTAAAACAATTCAAAATGTTTCTTGTATCTTCTACAAAAATTCGAATATTAGGATGAATTAAAAAAAAAACATCCAGAACTAGCTTAGTTACCCCACATGGTGTCTGAAAGTTGAACCAAAGCTATTATTTTGGTTCTCCTAGTATAATTAATTGTAACATTTCTTTTTAAAATGTGTGAGGGTATACCTATGATAATCTTGAAGTATTTATTTACTATCTCCAGAAAATGGAATGAAAGAAAAAGGAAGTTTAGCTAAATTGGTTTAATTGTGCCAAGAAGTTTATTATTAAGTAATAACATAATCTGCTTGCTGTTCTATTGTTCTATATGCCTGCTAATTTTATTGAAATTTCTTAATTTTATTGTACACTTTTAGAGGAACACTTTTTTCGAAACCTGTAACTTTTTAAATAATAGGTCTAGGCAAATAGAATTTGGTATACTTCAACGGCATAAATTTAACTAAAGAAAATTACAAAAACAATGTTACAACTCTTAGTTACTTCTAAGTTACACTTAAAAATGTAAATTAATAACGCAAAACAAAATGGAAATGACTGTCTTAGTATCGATGACAGTCGGGTTTTCTGTGGATTGGTGAGGTTTAATACAGTGTATGCCGTCCACGAGCACGAATCACTTCCTCTCACCTGCGTGGAATGCTTCGCACTAGTCTGCGAAGAGATTCTTGGGGTATGCTTTCCCATTCCCCAATCAGAGCTTGTGTTAGTTCATGTATGGTTAGTGGTGGATTGGAGCGCTTGCGAACACGTCGGTCAAGCTGCTCCCACACGTGTTTAATAGGATTTAGGTCAGGACTTAACGCCGGCCATTCCATGACCTGAATTCCACGTTCTTGTAAAAAGTTTCTGGTGATGCCGGCGGTATGTGGCTTTGCATTGTCCTGCATTAGGATGAAATTTTGACCGACGCCATATGCAGCAGGCACCACTTGGTTCTCCAAGATGTTATCGATGTAATTCATGGCATTTAGTCTACCAGGAACCAAGATGTCCAGTGACGAAGTTGCTAATCTCTGTGATCCAGAGCAAACCTCATTCGCGCTGCTTTGTAATACCGCGTAAGGCGTGGTGCGCGGACAGGTCTTCTTGGTTTCAAATTCGTTTCTTTTAATCTGTTTCTAACAGTTTGATCAGAAATTTCTAATTCCATGTGCTCGTCTTCGGTCGTTTAGGAGGCCTCGTGCTGTGGCAGTACGCTGACGCAGAGAGGAAAGGACAAGAAATCGGTCTTGATTTTGAGTAGTTTTTCGATTTCGACCTTGTCCAGCTCTTCTAACATATTGGCCAGTCTCCCGAAGCTGATTCCATAAACGCTGAATAACAGAAGGGGAAACTCGAAGGTCCCTGCTGACATGTCGAATTGAGTAGCCATGCTGAATAAGAGCGACAGCAGGAGCAACTTGCTCTTCACTAAGATGCCACATTTTAAATTGAGTTCATTTGTCATCTTTAGTAAGCTTTCATACGTGAATTTAACGCATACTTGACATTTTTTTCCATTTTGTTTTGCGTTATTAATTACCATTTTTAAGAAGGAACTAAGAGTTGTGCCCTTAAAGGATACCAAATTTGATTTGCCTAGAACTATTATATAAAAAGTTATAGATTTCGAAAAAAATGTTCCCCTAATTTTTTTAGCAGTGTAGATTCCTAAAATGTTCTAAAATAATCATTCCAAATTTAACTTGCACCAGATTTGGATACGCGAGCTTTTCGTTCGGTTGTAGCAAATAAAGTTGTAAAGTCCGGGTGTTCAGAAGAGTGAGTTTAATAGCTATAAAATAAAGTATCCACCCGAGCAGGGAGCAGGGCTTTAAGCTGTTTACGTAATCACATATATCGATAAACGGCAGAGGATACAAATTCGGTCGCAGTCCGCAGGGGGCGGCGGGGGTGTATAAAAGTTGAGTATATTCACACTTCCAATCAGTGCAAAACGTTTTATCGATTCGCGCAATTACTCCACCCGCAGTTAAATCCCAATTGGCGCTACCGATGGCGACCCTGCGCGTACTGCACCCCCCGCACCCCCACATTCCCTCGCTCACTTTATTTAGACACTCTGCCTATTTTGTATCCTCATTAAAGTAATGGAATTAAATTAATCTAGGTGCTATTTCCACCCCCGAGTATGGGTTTACAGCCTTTCTCACCCCCCTTAACCCTGGGGCACTTCTCACCATTAAATACGATGTTGTCGGAGCTAATACCCCTCTTGGGGATGCTCTTCCAAGATCTTGTATACCCAACAATCGCTCCCAAACGAAACGCTCGACGCCCTACGGTTTCCACCTGGATGCCCTCCCTGGGCATTGAGCAACCCTTTCAATTTATAAAATTTTCCTTTTCCACGCCTCCCTTATTACTTAAGAGACTTTTTCCGCAGCCCTGCTCTAATTAATTACGTCTTGCTTCCTCTCTTTGCTGGTATTTCACCTCCTCAGGTGAAATACCGAAAATAATTATGATAATAGTAACCCTTGGACCCCCTGGGATACAAGAGTACACTTCTTGTCATCTGTGATTTTCAAATATCATGGGAGCTTATGAACGCTGCTGGAGTGTTTATAATTTCATTAAATAAAAAAGTTCCAGAAGAAACTTATTTGTGTTAAACTACGATACCTCACACAACCTACTTTCTTAAGGCTCCCGTCTCCGACCCTCAAAACGCAAAGAAGGTCCTTATGCAACTGCCATCGGAAAGGGATTTCAATATTAATGAAAACTAGTAAGAAAATTATCTTCAGCCGTGCTGAAGCTAAAATACCCCCCGCCATAACGAACTTGTCCTTACTTTTTAAGAGATAAACTTGTATACAAAATTTCAGATCAATTGCTTCAAAATTACGGCAGCTATCGTGTATAGCTCAATCGATTCAGTTTTCAATTCTGATAAAATCCATATACAGTAGAGCGTCGATAATCCGAACCTCGGTAATCCCAATGTTCGCTAATCCGAACGTCCAAAAAGAAATAATAATAAAATAAATCACTGACCTAGGGAAAAGCCATTTTTGTAGGCACCCTCGATATCTCTTCGATATCCCTTCGATGTCCTTATATTTTCATTCCTATAGTTTAAGAAGAGCGGAATCGAATGGTGTTGGAATCAGAATAGAGTTGCTGTTCACGTCTAGTTTCCAAATCCTTTTTTTTTAATTGCAATCGGACGACCTCAAACGCATCCAGCTCTTCGCAAAAATATTGCCAAAAAAATCAAATGAGGATTGTGCGAAAACTATTAATCGGACCGAATCCAGGTTTTGCACACTTAAAGTACATGTGAATAGCTACCACAGTGCAAAGTTTCAGCTGTTAATATTAAAAAATGGCGGAGTTATGGATTTTTTTTTAAAGCAGAATTTTCTGGTTTTTCCAGCTTTTCTCTGGTTCTAATTATCCGATCGGATCGTTTGACCTGCCATTCTTTTCGTTTTTTCATTCCTATAGTTTCAGAAGAGCGGAATCGAATGGTGTTGGTTTTATTAAGTTTTATCCAATACTCGTATTTTCTATTATTTAGCTGCAATTATTATTGATAATCCGAACACTTCCGAATCACCTTCGGTCCCAATTAGTTCGGATTATCGACGCTCTACTGTATATAAGTCAATATCTGCCACGCCTCCTTAAGGGTGTTACAAATGTTGTATCAAACTCAATATACCCTCACCACATTAAATGTGGGGGGTATAATTATTTATGCCAATTTTTGTGTGGACTACAAATATAGAAATTCTTTCCGATGGCAGTTGCGTCTGATTATTGTCTGCTTGAATACATTATAAAATATAATTAAATGTTAACTATAGGAACACAAGTTATTTTCTTCTGAACTTCTCTAGTCTTGCACTCTGGAGTATTGTAGTGCGTGTTTGTAGTGAGTTGCCTAGCATGTTTACAATAGCGACGATTGTGAAAGTACTATGTATTGGTTTGCAAATTTCAAATTTAAATCATGTGATCGATTTCGACATTTCTGTCATCATCAGGCTCTTGTCCATGGATCTGAAAACTCACATGGTTTTCCGAGTAAACCCTTAGTAAATCTTGTGACTTTTTGACTCCATGCTGTTGTTCTTAGTTTTAACGTTTTGAGATCTGAGATCCTCAAAAAAATCGCTTGATTTTAACTAAAATTTGCAAAACAAAACAGCTTTTTATTTCCTCAATTCTTAGCTTGCAAGAAAAACGGAACACTTTATTGAATCCCTTATCAATTATTTTTGTACATTACAGTACCTGATGCTTTATTTTGTTCAGGAGCATTTTCCGTTTTAGCTGACTACAATATTATCAATAACGTCGATAATTTGGTCGTTCGTAATCATGTATGTATAAATAATTTTGTGTATTAGTGCCTGTCACTAGATCAATAAATAATAGATTGTATAATGACTTTAATTACATACATACTATCGTCCGTTTGAGGTTTCTTTACTCTGGAACGAAAAAGTTCACAAAGTATTGTAATTCTTCTAAATACAATGTTCCACTGTTAACAATATAATACCATTTATACTTTAAGTTTGGACACTGTTTATAATTATATTTAATGAAAACTTAATTATGAAGAAATTTGAACCTTGCGACGGCGATCTTGTGCTAATATTTTAAGATTTTAAGTCTTTTTAGACACGTTGAGTTAAATCTTATAGTTGTTAGCTAAAATATTTATAATATATTACAATACATATTGGGGTTCGCTTATTATACTTCTAACTAGACGGTACTAAAGCGCTACTAACTAGACTAGTATTATACAAGAGTACGCAATCCAAATCAAAGACTTTGTTGTTATTTGCCAAATAATATGTACAATCTTATTCTAGTGTTTTATTGGACGACCACAACAAATATTTGAGAGATCATTAGGAACAATATGATATCGATTAAATTGAATAATAAGGCTTATCTGTATACAGGGTGACACACGGAAACCTGACATCCTTAAATAAACAGTCCTCAGTCAATTTTTACACCAAATTAAAAAAAACAAATTCAATTTCTCTTCAAAAAAAGCCTCAAAACTTGTCTTTTCAGGCGACAACCGTATGTATCGTCTATCAATTTCTTTGTTCATAGTTTATTTTAAGGATAACAGTTTCCTTATATACCACCTGTATTATACATTTAATTATTATGTATAGAGTTACCTGTGGATTTGGTTCGGTCTTGGTTGATGCGAATGTGTGATTCGTCCATGTTGGCCTTCTCATCACAATGAAGGGTAGTATCTGGTGATTTCGAGTCTTCCACTTCTTCCAAATCTATTGGAGATGATGTGGAGGAATAACTATTTTTAGGGGATGGAGATTTAGCGTTGTCGCTCGTTTCCGGACACCAGCGAAAAGGGCTCATCCTTTCGGAGGTCCTTACATTACCAGCGTTAACACTTAGGTCCATACCGTAAACTTTCGATTTCGGAAAATGATCCGAAATCAGCCAATTTTTAGCCTGTGGTTTTAACTTTTCATCCAAGTCTTCGTCGTTATTTGGGGTAGTCGTGGGCATGTTGGAGGCTTCGTCTTCACTTTTGATGATGTTCTTCTGGTCCGATTCCTGGTCGAAAGCATCCTGTGAGGTGACACTCGCGGTACCGTTGAAGGACTTTGATACAAACTGCGCTAATTTATCCATTTTGAAACTAAATCTAACACTAAAGGCCTTCTCGTAATGCTGGAATCAGTGAGTGAAATGTTTAGAGCCATGCCAATCTATGTAACTGAGCCATAGTTACTATGGCTACCACTGGGGTCTCTTCTTAGCGATTGGATGGCTGTGAGGATGCGGCCCGCCCTGGCGTAGTTGAACTTTGCACCCCATTGGCAGAGGAAGGGGTTGTGGGACGGGCTTTGCGTTATTAAGGGTGCATACGTTCTGAAACATTTTATTTATAGCTGTCAGATAATTCAACAGCTTAGGTTGTAAGTGGCTAACATTTTTTACCGCTTGTTTTTTTGTTGTGTCGTAATTATGGTGATTTACGGTAATGCTATGCGGTCCCAAAAACAACCACCCCCAAATTGCGCAATAATTTTATGACAAACATCGTGCTGCTTTTAGTAGAGCATCATGTATTAACATCATCACACCATACAAAACTATAACAAATCGCAGCTGATTTTAACCCCCTTCATGATATCATTGTTTCTATTCAGATCCATACACATATGTATTTGCATACATACTTGCACAGCGTTGACATCTAACAAATACACACAAATTATTAACAAAATTAGATTTATAATTTAGTGCACACATTATTTGTTATTGCTTTATAATATTCGTTAAAATTCATGTATATTATCTATATAAAAATAATCTATTCCAACATAAAGCATAGTTGAATTGTTCAGTTTAAAAACAATCTTCCATCATTGTCACATAAGGTGAAAATCGTTATATAAATATTTTCTTGCTGTTATCAATTATTCTCAAATCAAAACATGACAATTTTGTCTAAGGGTGTCATCTATCTTTTCGGGGATGTTTCCATTCAAATTAGTAAAGCTTGTTCGAAAGCAATCTGCCTGCCCCCTCAAATTCGGCTAGCGCCATCTATGAATTGAAATCGTCCAACTACTATCTCTTCGTAATACTCAAAAGGAGTTAGAATACTATAAAAACTACAGCTGTGCTGTCTATAACTTTATTGATTGTTTTTGTAATATACAGCTTTTTTGATATGACGTTTTATGAAATTAGGTGAAATTAAGTAGTTGGGTTAAAAATTATGCGCCTATCTTACAGATAAATTGGTTAATTAATTCTGAAAATTATTTTTAATTATGGTTGTTTTAGTATGTTGTACGCCATCTATGAATTGTAAGACGAACTGACGTGGTTTTGCGGTTATGTCTGCACGCCTCTATTGGAGAGTGGCTGTACTACGCTCTCCGGACAAGTGTATTTTTAAGATCAATAACGTTTAAACTACTTTACCACCTTAGTTTGATGACTTTTTATAATAGTTGTTTCAAGTTGTAATACCATGTAAAAATCTTGATACTTATGTTTTCACTGTGGAAAAGCTGTGATTTGTCGGTAAAAAATATTTCTGTAATAATCATCGACGTCACATTGAACTGGAATGTAAACGGAAAATATCAACAAAGGCAATCCAGTTTGCTAGTCTATCTATGGTCACCTGTCAAAATATAAACATGGTCAAAAGACAGCTACAATATGTTCCGGCTAATTTTCTTGATTTACACAGCAACTTCCTACTTTATATTCGAAAAAATCTACCAAACAACACAATTGGTAATAGATGAAGCATTCCACATTCCTCAAGGCCTACAATACTGCAATTTTAATTTTTCAACAGTAAGATCTATAATTTGTATTTTATAATTTCAAATTTAACTTATTAATTTTAGTGGGACCCTAAAATTACCACCTTACCAGGGCTGTACTTAATTTCAACTATAATCTTCGGCCCTTTGGGCTTATGCAGCGCATATTGGCTTCGGTTTACAAGCTTTTTAGCAGGATTAGCTAACACTGCGCTGTTCTACATAGCATTTTCTAAATCTTCAAAACCTGTAAGTAAATCGTGATTATGGGTTTTCGGAAATAACCAATTTTTCTAGGGATCAAATTGGACATCGGCTATCTCAGCTATAAACCTTTCTATACTGCCGTGTTTGTACTTTTTTAACAACTTGTACTACACTGACGTGGTGTCATTGACAACCATACTTCTCGTAATGATTTTTGCATCGAAAAATAAGCATTTGCTTGCATGTATATGCGGTATGTACACCACAATTTTCTATACAAAAAAAAATCATTTAAACTTATTTTTAGGTGTATTATCGATTTTTCTACGACAAACCAACGTCATATGGATAGGTTTTGTTTTTGGCGAATACGCCGTCAAAAATTACTTCCATTACTGCTTGGAGAAAGGAAAATTTAAGAGTTTAAAGATCACAGAGCGTAACATTCGAGGATTTTCGACTAAGCATTTGAAGAATATTTTTTCTGTAACTTCTTTACCACTTAGTGTGTGGTTTAATGTGTCATTGTACGCTTGTGTCTTCATAGGATTTATTTCTTTTGTTTTTGTTAATGGAGGAGTAGTAGTTGGCGATAAAACTGCTCATGTAGCTGTGATTCATATTCCCCAGTTGCTTTATTACGCTCTATTTTCTTTGGTCTTTGCCTGGCCTCATTTCTTAGTATTTATACCACCATTCATGAAGTTCTTTTGGAGACGTAAATTATTAAGCCTAACAATAGCAATTGTAATGTTTTACGTAGTATATTCCAACACTTTAGTTCATCCTTACTTACTAGCAGATAACAGACACTTCACTTTCTACATATGGAGCCGTTTCTATGAAAAAATCCCTATATTCCGATATGCCATCGTCCCTTTGTACTTATTTAGCCTGTATTGCATTTTTCGATGTGTTTATTCCAATCAAGACGTTACATTTTCTTTGTTTTATATAATTTGCACATCGGCTGTTTTGATCTTACAGAAAATGATTGAAGTACGGTATTTCCTAGTTCCTTTCGCACTGCTACGACTAAGAATCGGTATTGCGTCCAATAGAATCCTGGCGATTGAATTTATTTATTACGTTACTGTAAATTTTATTACATTGAGGTTGTTTTTTGTTAAGGATATCTATTGGTCGGACTTTGACTATGTACAAAAGCTAATTTGGTAATTAAATATTCGTTATATTCGTTATTTCTTGGTTGGTTTTATTCGTAAATTTTAATTTGTGATAAGTTAAGGGGAGGTTCTAATGTAATGGGCTGGAAAATCAAATTTTTTTCTTCTTCATATTTTGAAATCTTGAAGTGTATAAAATAAGCCCTGCATCAGTTTTATTTTTAAGTTTTATAGCCTATGATATTCTCCGGTCGAAATTTTCTGCATTTAGGTGGCGCAAAGCGGTGTGTTTATTCAGTTGTAATTTTCGCTAACGCTTTAAACTAGGAATGTGAGTAACTTATGTTGAGTAAATTATTATATTTTGATGAATTCATAAACAAAAAGAATGTTAAAAAGTATATTTCTACCTCTTTTGTAGAGTTTATTACACCTATATAAATGACGTGCTTTTCTAGGAATACGAATCGAGTTATTCTTTCTTTCCCTTAGGGAAAATACTTTTTATTGGAGGCTGAACCTCATAATAAGTGAAACTTTTAAATAATTACATTATTTATAACGATTTGAAAACGAAAAACGCTGTAAAAAAATTGATCTTAAAATTCAAACAGCCTCCAACTAATTTCATCTAGCTTCACAGCGCCTATGAAATTTCGACTCCTGTTTTTGTTTTTTTTTTTTTTTTTTTTTACTTTTATACACTTCCTACAACAGTATCCAGTTCTTGCATATAATTTTTTATTACACAATTTCTTTGTGCACACTAAAGTATATTAAATATATACATGGGCGTATCCAGGGGGGGGGGGTCGTATTTTAGTGTTATATTTATTACATAGCAGTCTTTCCCTTATGGACACTGGGGTGGTTATTTTATTTAGAAAGCAATGATCCCCTTCAAATGGTTTCCAAATGCAAAAAGAGTGGACACGTATTTTAATTAATATTAATAAAATAATATTCGTTTTCAATATTTCATCAAATTAGAGTACAGGGAACGGTTTCCAGACAGCAACAAATCAATATTATCTTGCGACACGCAGTGGTAGGAAATCAGAATAAGAAATGGCAAAAGAAATGTGATTAATAAAATTTGTTGACTTTAGGAAATTTAATATTTTAAAAAGAAATGTAACTCCCCAATTTCTCGAAAAAAAGGATTTGAAATCATTTCAATTTTTTCAAATAAATGATATTGGAAACGAGTAATATTTTATTATTTAAACAATGGAAATCATTCCAAAATATAAATGCTGTCACATGAGAATAACAGTTGGCCAGACCGATCTAAAAAAACTAAATTTAGGTGAATTGCAAACAAAAATTGTTTAAACAAATGGAATTTGTTTAAACAAATGTGGGTTTATTAGATAATATAGATAATAGGTTTGTTAGATATCTCGAACATGAAATTTATAAGTTAATTTCACAAAAAAGCTGACTTTTCTACCATAATTAGAAAAAATCTGATGTTGGCAGGCACATGACTTTATCATACTATATATAAAATTAATAGTTTAGCTGCATGAGATTCTATTTGATCGAGATCGGCTATGTCTGCATTAAAATAAAATTAGTAGAACTAGACAGATATGTCGATTAAAGCTGCGTTCGGATATTGTAATACCGTTGACACCGGGTACACCGTCCAAATGACACTTACAAGTTATTGGGTGTAAAAAGTGTAATACAATATGCGAACGCAGCTTATATTGACAGAAATTATTGTCAAAACATTAGCGTTTGACACTACTACTGTCATTACAATAAAAAAATCTGACATATCCTGGCTACTAGTTTTAATGCAGTACGACCGATCTCGATGAAATAGAATTTGCTCATGCAGCTAAACTATTGATTGTACCAAAAAATGTCATGGTCATAAATTATTTAGAATTTCCTCTTCTTTAATTTATTATTTAACTATTTCGACGAAATTCCAGAAATGGCGGCTTATTTGCAAAATCTTTCAAAAATGGTAAGACTAAACCTCCAGTTCCTTTGGACCCTTTTCAACAGAAAGCTTTTCAGCTCTAAGTTTCGTTATGAAACTTCTAAATATGAAGTCTCGTCCCGATACCTTTAGTAGTTTGTCCGGAATCGTCGCCACAAAAACGGGTACACACACATCCACACACACACACACAGACATTTTTTTGTACCTTGGTCAAAAATGTTCAGAGGACCCAAAAAGACATATTTCCGCTAAAATCTCAAAAGATTTTTTTGGCACGATTACAATACTTTACATACTGCGTATGATAAAGTAAAAAAGTAGAAAATGAATAATAATTAATTGTTTAACAATAGGAAAACATTTTTAATGAATAATTTCACCGTCACTGTAAGATAATAATTTGCCATTTCGAACTCGGAAAACAGAATTCAGACTGATTTTCGAGAAAAACGAATTATTTAAACAAATATAATTTCTTTAAACAAATTAAATTAATTGACAAATGTTTATAAACATTCCACTAGACTTATAGTAATAATTTCTATGAGAAAAAAAGAGATTGAAATGATTAGACGGATCAATTATTTGAAGAATGTACATTTCTTCATTTAAGGGTAGTTTTCAGGGCACTGTGGGGATGGGTTGGGGGGCTTTAAATCCATATATAGATAAATAAGTCAAATTCTTCCTTGGAAAGTCCTCTACAAGTCCTTAAGTAAGTTTTCCCAAACCCCGAACAATTAGTTGAAAAATACAAAAAAATTTCAAGCACGGTTAAAAATAAAATTTCAACAAATAAAAATACGTGTCCACTTTTTTTGGATTTGGAAACATTTTGAGGGGATTGTTGCTTTCTATCATCACAAAAATTTTTGCAATGCATTTTTGAACCACCCTAGTGGGCACCCTTGAACAACTGTCCCAAAGTTGAGCCACTTTTTAGGTCTCTACATGAAAACATCCCCTTGAAATGGAATATAAATTTAATAAAATATGTGTGGTTCTTCGAAAATATTTTTTTTTATTATTGATTTAAACGTTGGGGTGATGAGTGTCTAGATGCGCTACTAACACACAGATGGCGCTTGACGTACTAGAGTTCCTACGGACGTTATGTACAGATATGCGTTGTTTGTAAGTGAAGTTTTACTATCCATTCATAGATGGCGCTGTGACATCTGAACATCGGCGGGCGTTGATGGACCAATTCTCCTCTGGTTGTATATCTAGCTAGAAATAATAGATGTCTCCTGTGTCTTTGGCGGCAAAACTAAGACTTTATTTTCAGGAATTTGTCTTAAATCTATGCCTAAGTCCATGATAGTAGAACGTCGTTTTTTCGAAGGGTTCTCAGATTTGGTAAGGAGGTATCTTGTTAGGATGCAGGGGGTGGTTCTTGGGCTAAGCCTTTTGCACATTACTAGAGCCGAGATTGGACCTGATAGTAGGCCATTTGTTTCCCCGCTGCTGATAAACGCAGGAGAATCTGCATATCAGATCGTGTGTGCGAATCTGTAATTCGGGTACCTAAGCCGACCCTTCAGGCAGAAGTAAAGAGGAGCTTGAAAAATGGTCCTTCGGCGAAGCTAGAAAAACCGTTAAGATGCCTCCCTTATAATGGGGCGGCTATCACTCACTCGTAATATTTTATCTTCTGTCAACCGATACATAAAACACTACACAGATAAAAGTAAACGTACCCTGGAGAGTGGAGCGGAGCAGCTCGGACGCTATATATAATCCATATTTCAATAAAACTCAGACAGACGATAACGATAAGCATCAATCCTAAAATACACTGCTAAAAAAAAATAGGGGAACACTATTTTCGAAACCTGTAACTTTTTAAATAATAGTTCTAGGCAAATCAAATTTGGTATGCTCGGGCATATATTTAACTAAAGAAAATTACAAAAAACAATGTTACAACTCTTAGTTACTTCTAAGCAGTGTTGCCAGGTTAAAAATTTATTTTCCCCAGGCTGACCGGCAAAATATCATCAGATTTGATATTTTTTCCCCAAAAACCAAACATTGGAAAGACCGATTTCTTGTCCTTTCCTCTCTACGTCAGCGTACTGCCACAGCACGAGACCCCCTAAACGACCTAAGACGAGCACATGGAATAGAAATTTCTCATCAAACTGTTAGAAACAGATTAAATGTAGCGAATTTGAAACCAAGAAGACCTGTCCGCGCACCACGCCTTACGCAGCATCACAAAGCAGCGCGAATCAGGTTTGCTCTGGATCACAGAGATTCGCCTGTACTGTTTACAGACGAGTTCAGATTTCGTTTAACTCGTTGCGACGGTCGAGTTTGTGTTTATAGACGTCCTGGTGAATGCTACGCAGCCGCTACTATACAGGAAGTGGATAGATTTGTTCGTGGATCTGTGATGGTTTGGGCTGGAATCAGTATAGACAACAGATGTGGTGTCTGCTGCATATGGCGTCGGTCAAAATTTCATCCTGATGCAGGACAATGCAAAACCACATACCGCCGGCATCACCAGAAACATTTACAAGAACGTGGAATTCAGGTCATGGAATGGCCGGCGTTAACGCCTGATCTGAATCCTATCGAACACGTGTGGGATCAGCTTGAGCGACGTGTTTGCAAGCGCCCCAATCCACCACTAACCGTACAGGAACTGACACAAGCCCTGATTGAGGAATGGGAAAGCATACCCAAGAATCTCTTCGCAGACTAGTGCGAAGCATGCCACGCAGGTGTGAGGAAGTGATTCGTGCTCGTGGAGTGCAGTTCGTCGAAAAACGTGTTCCCCTAATTTTTTGAGCAGTGTATATGGAGTAGTAAAGTTTTTTTCTCTTTTTGGGGAACTAGTCGTTTTTTTTTTAAAACAACGGAATTCTTTTTAAAATTTTAGTTTGTAAATTGAGCTTGCGAGGTTGTGTTTGGTGAAGTGATATAGAAGTGGAATGTGGCGATGTGCAGAATGGCGGGGGTGAGGGAGGTATGGGAATGGAGCAGCTATTGGGGGGACGCTTGTCGTCAGCCCCCGACCCCCCGAGCGAGTGAGTGAGCCGGGTTTTCGAGATTGTCTATTGTGGTGGCTTAAAATTGAATCCGCGTCGCTTTTCAAATCGACAACCGTTTTAGTGTATCATTGTACAAAGCTGCCGAGCATCTACAACACATTTTGTTACCAACGTTAATATCTCAGCGGTTATTCATCCCCAAAGCGCAATTTCCTACCCTCTCCGCCTTTTAGTCACTCTGCAACTCTCTCAATCCACTACTTTCGATATCAATTTATTTATTCACGTTTGCTGTTGACACTGCTATCATGGCAGTGGATACAAATGTTGAAGGAGCAACACTAAAATTGGAGAATGCTGTCAACAATATTAGTGATTACGATTTTAAGGGATCATTCGCAATACTCCTGAAATATGCAATAGGTGGTGACATGGTTCGAATACCTGCATAATTTATTTATGTTGATCAAAGGAGTGGCGACAATGGCTGGCGAGTGGTTGCGGCCCAAGTGTTTAATGGCCCATTTCGCGGATTATTAGGGTTTTAAATGAAGGCTCAATCTGGGCAACTGCGTCATATATTAAGATCAAACGAGCTTTCCTATTGAAAGCGGAGCTTTTGAAATGAACTCCATCGAAGCTCTCTCCGTCTCTCTTTCCATCTCTCTCGCGGCGCATTCAAAAACATGTTTAACCACCCGTCTCATTATCTCTCAGCCTCAGTTTTCATAAATATGATACGCTTGCTTTTTCCCACTATTACAGCATGTACCACCCTTGTGTTGCAATGCTGTATGCATCACTACTTATTACGGTTGCGTATACATATTCCGAATGTAGCAATTATAACAGTAAACAAGCCGAAAAGGCAAATAAATTCGTGGGAGACCAGAGATTAATATACTGGGCCCGTCATAAATATGGGTTTGAAATTAGAGTCTATCTTAGTTTCCAATAATATTTAGTCAATTCCAATAGTCGTTTAAGGCTCCCGTCTCAATTCAAATAGCAAACTTCTCTCCAAATCTTCGAAATAAAAATTGAAAACAGATGTAGATGACGCTACTATGGACATGTCTGTTTTTATTTCGTATTTATTACATTTGACGTATGGTATAAAGTAAAGAAATAAATGTATTGCTTTCTATTTGTACAAATGTTCAAACTGGATTGTGTTTGATTTTTCTAGTCGATGATATAGTACTTTCACAATCGTCGCTATTGTATACATAGTTGCCAACTCACTACATACACGCACTACAATACTCCAGAGTGCAAGTCTAGAGAAGTTCAGAAGAATATAACTTGTGCTCTTATAGTTAACATTTAATTATATTTGATAACGTATTACAGCAGACAATAATCAGACGCAACTGCCATCGGAAAGCATTTCTATATTTGTAGTCCACAACAAAATTTGCATAAATAATTTTCATAAATATTGAAATTCTTTTCCGATAGCAGTTGCATAAGGACCTTCAAAATCGAATGGTAGCGAGCAGTTCACGTTTGGCGCAATAATTATTAAGGGTTATTTTCGCGTTTTGGGGGTCGGAGACGGGAGCCTTAAAAACAAAATGCTTATATTGTGTAGATTGGAAACATATCATGTTTTTTTTGTCAATTTTAAGTTGGCAATATATCTGATTTGTCTCGATATTCTTCATTTATTAATGTCAGTGTTGCATGACATAAAAGAGAGGACCTTTTATTTCATAAGAGGCGGACATACATGGATAGATTATTTAAAGGATTTTGTCCGCCGAGCCAATACCTTTAAAAATCCGTTCATGTGTGTCCGCCTATTATATTTAGTAGATATTATCAATGGAAAATGCACTTATAAGCAATAATTTTTTTAAACAAAATGCCGTAAGTAGGAAAAATAAAGAAAAGAAGGTAAATTGGCCCAATAACCCTGTGATTTTGTTATCCCCAGCCAAACATTAATAGGAAATTTTTTAAAATTTATTTGTTGACCTTATTCATTAAATTCTCGCGGTTTTCATCAGCACAATAGTGAATATTATGAGTATGAAATACGCTATCTTTTGAAAACGTTCACTCATCACCCCAAATAATACGTCTCAAGAAGCCAGCCTCGTCACGAATTCTATTTAATATTCTGGTGCAAATATTTAACCGGAGGATGTTTCATAAAGGGGCTGAACTTTGGAAACATGATATGTATGAAGAAGGTCTTATTGTAAAACAGTCTTTTTGCTGGGAACATTTAAAGCTACAGCTAATTGCCGGGTACTAATAGAGAGAATGGGGATCTTCATGCGTTGCGTGTAAAATTTGTTCTTCCACGTTGGTCGAACCTTCTAAATATGTTTGGTGAAGGATGCATCCGGTTTTGAAAATGCACACGATACTGATGTTGTACTCACGTGTTGCTTTTCAGCCAATTTATACACACCCTGTCTTATTAAATTAGACTTTATTATTTATTAGACTCGATTTTAAAAGAACTCTACAGCACCGTTGCTCATATCAGTATATAGGTACTTAATGTAAAAACCAAACACAAAATAGCATAAGCACTAGTGAAATGGGCAGGCCTGCGGATGCCGATAGGTAGACGTGTGACTATGCTCCTACGTTTGGCCAATTTTTAGTATATACAGTTGAGCGTCGATAATCCGAACTAATTGAGACCGAAGGTGGTTCGGTTTATCAAATTGTACGGATTTTCGAAAATAACCTAGAAAATGGCACATTACGCCTAAAACATGCTTAAAAATGCACTTTAATCGATTAAATATACACATACCGGGTGATTCAATTTCAAGGTTCACCATGAGGATCTCGCTTATTAGTGGAGATAGACCTTATGTTTAAATTTCGCAAAATTCCGTATTTTTGTCCTAATCAATTATCTGAAAAGAAATTTTAACTATCATTTTTCATTTTAAAGATATCCGCAAAAAACTGAAATGTTAAGATATCGTTTTTAATTTTGTATTCAAAACCAAACGTAGCTAGACATTTGAAACAAAAACATTTTAAGCGATCTTTTAACAAGGAATGCAGTGTTATTTTTTAATTTGAAATAACATAAAAAATGGCGGCGTAACCATGGCCAACTTTGGTTTTTCTTATGGGCGCCATGTTGAATTTGGGCATTTTCCGATAGTCATGTTTTTTCTCATTTCCGCTATGTATAACATGTTGGCATTATTTTTTAAAATAATGGTGTAATAATCAAAAAACCATCAGGTACCTAACTGGAGATTGGTTATAGACCGCCGGGCTTGTTGCCAAGCAACGTCAACAAAATGCACTTGGATCAAGCGATGCGCTCAGCGTCTACTACTATCGGAAAATGCCAAAATACAACATGGCGCCCATAAGAAAAGCAAAAGTTGCCCATGGTTACGCCGCCATCTTAGAAAATGACACTGCATTCCTTGTTAAAAAGTAGCTGTAGAATGTTTTTGTTTCAAATGTCTAGCTACATTTGGTTTTGAATAAAAAATTAAAAACGATACCTTAACATTTCAGTTTTTTGCGGATATCTTCAAAATGAAAAATGATAGCTTAAATTTCTTTTCAGATAATTGACTAACACAAGAATACGAAACAAATTTAAACATAGGCTCTATCTCCACTAATAAGCGAGATCCCCATGGCGAGTCTCGAAATTGAATCACCCGGTATTAAACAAACTATTACATAATTATGTATTTAAACTGTTTTAAAAAGCGTTCGGATTTTTGACGTATCGGATTTTTGACGTTCTACTGTTTATAGATAGATAGAAAGAAGATATTTTTTTTAGCTCAGAGTCTATTAATGTGCCAATAAAATACTCTTGTGTTCATGCCGGATTTTGATGAATTACAAAAGAAGTACCAAATTTTGAAGGAAAACGGTTGGGGTGCCCATATTTGTAGTTTATCCATAAAAGACTCAGTCTTTTATGTGCGAAGTATTACCCAAGATTCCGATGTACTCCTCGCGTGAGTGTTTCGTATTGTGCTAGAGATGAAGCTATTTATTTCTTCCGGGCCATTTCTTCCACAGACGTTGTTGTTATTACGGAGCACAATTGAAAATTTCAATCGATCGGGATTTGCTAGCTTCGACTTCGACTACAGCCGAAAGGTTGCAGTAAATTGAAGGTGGGGGTTGAGGTTCCACCACCCCGATGCTGGGGGTATATGCAGCAATGTATACAAGGACCATATTCTAATTACTTGGTGGTGTAATTGATTTGGGTCCGCCGTCGACGAGATACTGCGTCTGGATGGATCGGTCTCTTGGGATGCTGTGACATTCGTTATCCAGCTTCTCCGTACCGTACATATACTTCCATATTTGCTCACCGTACCGTAGTCATTTATTACCTAAACCACCGTTCGCTCCAGTAGGTTTCTTTCACTTTGATACACCAGTCTTATTTGGGTATCACACAATACATAAGTCATATACACAGGGTGAGTCAACGTACGGAGGAGATGCTTATGTTTTCATAATAACATTTTTAAACAAAGATCACTAACAAGAAAGCTAAATTTTATGATAAAAAACAGAACAGTGTTTCTATTGTTGTATTTTAAAACAACATTTTGGTGTCATATTGACTTAGTGCTTTTGTTGACTTGTGAAAGGTGAAATTAGTGATTTTTTACAAAGAATTATATAAATTAGTTAATATGTAATAGTATTCTTAGATTAGCGTGTTAACAACATGACACAGTTGAATGACTGTCATGTTGTTAAGACGCTACCATTCGTAATTTCTGCCATTTGCATGTTAAGATGATTTTCTTACATCATGGCAAACATTCTTAAAATTTACATCACTACAATTTGATTTTAATTCAACCTTCATAAAGTATAATTAGCAAAAATAACTCAAAAACTGTAGTAATATAAATACAATTAAAGAAGCGAATGATAATTATTAATCCAGGTAAGGGTAATTTTTGGAAAAAACACCTCCGCCTGGATTTGAACCAGGAACCCTCCAATTTCCGGTTGACAGTTTACGTAATACCCATTTTCCCTTGGATTTATAACTACAATGTTCCAAAAAACCGTTTAACGTTACAGTAGTATAGTTTTATTTTCATCCTATCATAAATTGTCAATCTTAAAATCCAATCAAAATTACAATGATAATGTAAAATGAGGAATTTTTGAAATTTTTGTTGGTTTTTAAAAATCTGTACTGGAATCTGACAAAAGAATTAAGTTCTTTTTTGAATTATTGCATTATAACATTTGTTTGCTATCTTCGTTGACTTTAAAATTTGTCCTATCAAGTAAATTTTTTTTTCGTCATGCCTCTCCTCCAAAAGAGCTTAGTTTTTTTTTGTTTAGATGATCCCTTGATAGTAAATCTTACACAGAGACAAAATTTTGTTTAATTTAAATAAACAAGTTATCTCAATAAAGCAACAAAATACATATTTCTGGATAAAAATGTATTACATATTTACAATATCTATTTTGTACAAAGAACATTTAGCGTTTATTTTTGTTAAAGAAAAGATTAAAAATGTATATTTTACCTTCCAAAGGTGTAACGTTCAAAATTGACTTTGACGTTGATAATTTTTCTGTTTCAATGCAAAAATCACGCATTTGTAGACACGGCATCTTTGGACAGCAATATAGGCAACCAACGAAACTATCTATTGTATCAAGTAATATTTATTCAAAAGATTGAATAAACTTTTGTAAACATGGAATCCACCCCTCTTAACATGGACACATTTGAACCACAGACACATATATTTAGTTATTCAAATAAATATAGCAAAACAATTAATCTCTTTAAGAAAACAATGTAGTGTATGTAAATATTTTTATATTAACAGTTGTAAACAGTTTTGATCACCATCACAAAAATATAAAAGACTATCTGTGTATCCAACCAAAGTAAAAAAAAATCATTTGACAAGTACCCCCCCCCCCCCTCGCCAATGTCCCGCTTTGGCTTTGGTCACCTTACCCTAAGATCATGTAGTGATGTTTCAAACTAAGAAGTGGGTACCCCCAGTTTTCCTCATGCGCAGCGGGAACAAAGCTATGGTCTTGAGGTGCGCATTTAAGACAATGCATAGGCGGCTCGTTCCAAAAGGGATTTTGAAAAATAGTAAAGGGAACAAAAGTGTAGTTTATGTTAGATATAGTAAAGCTTAAACCAGGGCTGCGGAGTCGGTAAAAAAAATCTCGACTCCGACTTCGACTCCAAATATTTTTCGTGGACCGACTCCGACTCCGCTCCAGAAAATATGCATACTGAAATATGTTCAAATAATTATGATCGGACCACAAATAAAAAAAGTTAGGACCACATAATTATAATAATTATTAATAATTACTACATCGTCCATTTAACCGACTTTTTATCTCTAATAATAACAAAATCACCTAATATAATGTTAAGTTTTATTTGTTTACTGTCTACTGAGGCAACGTCCATCTCGCATGTTTTTCTTTTTCTACAATAATTAAACCTGGACTCGGAGTCGGAGTCGGTACATTTTTTCCGATTCCGACTTCGACTCCTCTGAAATTTGTCTGAATTCCGACTCCGACTCCACGACTCCGACTCCACAGTCCTGGTTTAAACTATTGGAATTGCGAAATCTTATGTTGAAGTGAGTCGACTAAGAATGAATTGAAGTTTATGTAGTAAAGCAGGTTAGAATAATACTGGACCAATTAATTTGTTTACGCTACATCTTTAATTTATATTAAAACGTCTGTTACTAGCAAAGTTTCTAAAGAATGTGCGTGAATATATGAAACTTTAACTTGCTGTAACTTCCTAGTTATGTATTTAGGTCAAAAGTTTACTAAGAAAAGATATTTATTTACTACTCCTTCAATCTCCTCCGGACGTTACGACTCATCCTGTGTTCTAACGTATACAGGTGATTAAATCGACTAGATTGTCTACATTTTGACGTATGTAATAATGATATGGTAGAGTTGGGTCGTCTGGCATCTGTGCCTTTCGATATACTTTGTCCTAAAAAATCTTTTGTAATTCCCTTATAGAGTTCTTCGATGTTGGGCCTTTTCACGAAGTCAGTAATTGTTCGAGGAGTAAGTTGTATCAGGTCTGCTGGTTCAATGATGGCGGCTCCCAAGTGGTTTTGTCTTGGATGTATAGAATAACCTCAACAGTATGGAATAAAGTCATGCAGCTATTTTTGAAATAGTTAACAACTATTTTCAGTGGCAACTCACAGTAAAGTTTATTTGTCTTGGAAATCATTGATACATAATATTACAATAATTATTTGGTTAATCACAATTTAACACACTGCTGGTAATTGCCCAAAACTTATGATAATTTTTATTTCTCTCAATTTGTATCACTCTCAAAGAAGTCGTATAGCATGATGGCAGGTTTCTTAACAAACAAATATCATAATTATTTAGTTTTCCAATTTACAAGAGCGCGAGTGTTTTCGAAATTCATTTAGTCGCGAGCTGGAGCATCTTCTTCAGAGTCTGACGCGTATTATTAGAGTAGCTTGGCGGGGCAGGTGGGGAGGGGGATAAGGGCGGTACGAATTAAGCGGCATTCTCGGGATTAATTAAACGGTGGTAACTAACAACCAGTTACAATTTAAATCCGAGTGATTAAGACCATGTCTGAATGCCCGTGTCGAACAAGCTGCAAAGGGCTTATGGTCTTACCGGGATTCACGGAAAACCTATTGATTCAAGGGCGTGATTTATCGCTCAAAGTGATATACTAACCAATAAATTACATCTAACTCCACCTCACATACATACGCACGATCCAAATTTATTATTTTCCTAATACACTCCTCACTGAGTGCCAGGATATTTTTTACATCTTGTTTTTTTTTTTTTAATTTCGATTAGGTACTATGAATTTTGTGTAGGCTTTTGTAATTTTGTTTTGTTAGACTTTTTTGGAATAATTTTGGACTTTTTTGGAATTAATATATTCATTTTCTTTTGAATTTATACTTTTGGATCAAAACATATTTCTTTGACACCAACAATATTTACGTCATTGCATGCTCTAGTTTATTTGCTTATAGAGATAAATTTATTTGGAATATTTATTCAAGTCAAATAAATATATTTGCCATTTGGATACAAACAAAAATTTCTTTCCTTTAAAGAAACATTTTTATTTTGACTTAAAAAAAGTTTCTTTACGCCAAAGAAATCTAATTTTTATTCAAACTAATATATTTGTACACAAGAAGAGATTTATTTCCTTTAAAGTAATATTTTTGTTTGGCTAAAAAATTGGTTTACTTCCGCCAAAGAAATCATATTTTGAATCAAATAAGTATATTCTTAGTGTGAATACCTCATCCAAATGTATTGTTAGATGGCGCTGTAAACTCTCTCCTCGCACTTCGGCCATATTTTTAGTATAAATAGACTGGTGAAAGACCGCTGCTCAGTTGTCGTGCGTGTGGCTAAATTTATAAAACAGTCCGTGTGATCGGCAATATAGAGCACAGTGCATGCAGGTCCAAGTTCCGATTCCGAATCAGCGTACACTTTGCTACCCTAACCTTGACTATATATAGGTCTGGGAAGCCCAATCACTGGTCGAGGAGCGACATCTCAAAAGGCGGTGACACGTGGAGATTTTGCTCTACTGTACCCTCCGAAAAGTTCTTGTCAATAAAAAGCCAACATTAATTCCTTCAACAAACTGATAATCTTTTTAATCAAAGAACCATTTATTCCAACCTTAAAATATCGTATTTTAACTCAACCAAGTATTTCGTTAATTTAGAAAATTATAATTCTTTCACTCAACGCAATAATAAGTTGTTGAACTAAATAAATCTCGCGCCTTATAATATACAAATTAAAAATTTTAACTGAAAACATAAGTTGTTTGACGCAAATAAAAGTTCTTTCAATCAAACAAATGCTTTTTATACGCCAAGAAATATTCCTTTACTTCTACACCAGATTTGTAGATTTGTGACTCAATACATATTTATTTGAATTGTTAACAGTCCAAGTCAAACCATTTTTTGTAATTTTCATATTTTTGTTTAACATCCGCAGAGCCGCGTCTAGGGTTTTACGGGCCCTAGGCACACCTGAAATTCCGGGCCCCTCAACCTACATATCGTATATAATATAAGACCAATAATAAAAATATTTTTTAAAGAAATCGCATTTTTCAGTAGTTAATTTTAATTGAAATTTTAAATGAAAATATGTTATTTGACAAACCGAAAATGTCCTTTATCTTATTTTGGCTTCTATAAATGTTTTGATGATATCATAGTAGAGGGTTTTTGGAAAATCCTTTTCAAGTTTTGCAAGCGCGTTGAGATTTTACTCCGAAAGTGTACCCACTTTCGTTAAATTAGGTTAAATTTTATTATCTAAAATATAATTTAACTTCTCTGAGGCAAATCTTATTCTCTGCGATTTTTAAAAAATAAAACTGTTCTATTTATATTTTTTGTCATAAGTCTATAAAATTTGGGTAACTGCAAAATGTAAAATATGTTTTGTTATTTCTATAATTATGTACAATAACTTAATTAAAATTACGTTATTAAAATTATAAGCAGTGGCTTTATAATCGAGTGTAGGTCGACTAAAAAGTTTGGCACTTCTACAACCAACAAATTTCGTTTTTTATAATTTTTTGTTTTTTTTTTTTAATTCACTTAAAAGTGTTGTGGGTTCTGCAGTTTATGTTACAGTTTTCCTTATTTTTCTTCTCCTTAGCATTAGCATTCGTGCTATCTTAAAAATAATCTAGATAAAACAAATGAACGTAAATTCACTTTTTTTTCATTTATTTGAAGAGATACAAGGGTTAAATTTGAGCAGTACGTATTTTTGCTCATCGAAGCAATTTCCAGATATCAACAAAAAACAACATTTTCAATTTTCGTTATTAATTTTGTACATGCGTGAATATTCTTGAATGTACCTTTCTCTACAAATATATGAAAAGCAACCAGTTCCCAAAAATGGGTTTTACATATTATTTTATCTTAGTTACGGAAGTTTTGAGAATTATTTTCAAAACATATAAAAGCCATGCGGTTTGTCACATTAGAAAAAAAGCGTTTGTTATATTGCGGTGCAGTTTTGAATACTCGACATTGCTCGAGGATTTTTGTGTCTCGCAAAGAAAAACAGATCATTACGATTTTTTTTTTAGATTTTAGCCAAAAATCTCAAATGTCAATCAAAATGCCAACTACATATCTCGTTTCTGTGGCACGCGTCCTTTAGGTAGGCTGAAATGTAATCTTGAATCTTGGAACTTCAATGCAAAGAAGATTGTCATCACTGACTATGTGAAGTGTTATTTCATTAATGTTAACATACAAAAATACAAAAAAAATTCTAAAATTATACAGTGTGCGCCAAAAAGTTGGAACCATATGGGAAACTTTTTTATTATTCATTTCTCAGAAAATTTTATTCTTCATAAACGTTTCTGCTTGGCCTAAAACAAAAAATGCAGTTATCAAACAAAAGTTTTATTAACCATATACAGTCTGGTTCAGAAAATTTGAATTAATGATAAGAGTAAAGTGCCTTTATTTCCATTATTACCAACAAATGTTATTTGGAAAAGTTAGTTAGGAGTAAAAATCACAGTAAAATCACACCCACCTGTCATGAAGAAAAGAGCACGTCTTTTTTTTTAATTTACACTCCTGTAATAAAATTTATTATGGCTTATATTGATTCTATTGGACTCTTCTTGATGTATTTTTTGAGAATAAAGTTATTTTTTTCTTTTGCTGGTTATTTTGGTACGATTTCTAATGAATGTTGAGAATTATCACAAAATTATTACTTTCTTCATGCAGTGTTGTGATTTTACCGTAATATTGTGGTTTTGATATGATCCATAATTTCATAATTTACATTATGTACATAATATGTAAATCACAACTGATTAGTTATTAAAAGTTATAAATAATTATCTGCAATATGCTTCGAAAACAACTGACAACACATTAGACTCAATTTATGAACAGTACACATGTTCAACAGAATCATGTAGGCAGCATGTGAGATGGCTATGGATTGTTCTACTGTGTAATCTAACCTCATGATTTTGACAGTTTGTTTTGAGTTGTTATACTCAGCGCTTCTTTAATAATATTAATCAAAATGAATTTAACCAAAGAGGAGAAAATTGGAATTCTTTAAACGAACTTTTCTTTGTATTAAATGAGAAGGGGGCACGTGGAAGTTAAATTTTTTATTTTGATATTATTATTTAATGTTATTATTGTCATTTTTTATACTGTTATTATGTTGATATTATTCCTTAAAATTATAGGCCCCCTTCTAAACGCGGCCCTGAACACCCGCATTATTTTGTTCATTTCATCTTGTATCTTTTATCCTATTAAAACTTTAAGGTCGTTTTTCTTCATTTTTTAAAATCTTATTTGTGCTAGGAGTAAAGAAGAGAGTGCGTGCCGTTATACTGAGCGTTATCGAAGCAGTGGCAGTTATTCAGATAAAGCTGCAGATAAATACGAGATTAATTTTAAAAGGGGTGTCTGCGTCTGCGGTTGGTTAGGTACTTATGGGCCAAAAGTAACTTCTAAACTGTAATAATGCGCACATGCCGCCTCTATTAGTGGCAATTAGTAATCGGTCCTTTTGCTGAGCAGCGCGTGCCTTAAGATCACCACGTCTATTCCATACATCTGTACTCCACTCCTGGCTTTACATTAACATTACATACCAACCCCTTCAACCAAACAAATATCGCTGATCACTAATTATCATTTGATTCTATGGTTTACGTGCATGGTTCCATTCATTGGGTTTTTGATAATAGTCACGCACTGTTTGCGATTGTTTCCGTCGGTTAGTCGAAATAATACACCAGAGGAAGTCGCACAAAGACCCGACCAGCTTTCCGTGACTGTTGCGGGGGTTTAAAATCCGTCAAATAACTTTTCCCCGACAAAATCTGTGTAGCCCCACGCCCACACCTGCCCCAAGCTAAACATAACCGAGCAGAACTAATCAACGGTCCCATAAAAGAAACCTAAAATAAATTGTTACCTATTTCACGCAGATTGCCTACGCAGAAAAAAATATTTAATTCAAATAAATTTGAATACAGAAGTATGGAAGAAACGACTAATTCTACAATAATCCAAGGAAATCGAATACCCCCGTTACTCCTAAAGAGGTAATAAATGAAATGAAAAAAATGAAAACCAAAAAGTCACCTGGGTTTGATCTAATAACAGGTGAGATTTTTAAAAAAATTACCTAAAAAGCCATAGTTAAGATAACAAACATCTGCAACGCAGATGGCTTAAATATGTGCCAACTGTTTGGAAAACTGCGGAGGTAGTGATGATTCCCAAGCCAGGAAAACCACCAAATGAAGCATCCTCCTACAGGCCACTTTCTTTACTGCCCACATTGTCAAAACTGTTTGAAAAACTACTTGCAAAACGACTGAAGCCAATCTTAGATGAAAGAAACCCGCTCATCAGTTTGGATTCAGAAACAAACATTCGACAATTGATCAGGTATACAAAATAACAATGATAATAGAATGAACTTTAGAAGAAAAAAGGGATGCTCCTCTATATTCCTGGATGTGACAAAAGTCTTCGACAAAGTTTGGCACTAAGGCCTACTCTATAAGCTGGAACGGATACTACCCTTCGAGTATAGCCAACTATTAAAATCATACCTTTCTAATAGATACTTCCGTAGAAAGCAAGATAATGAGTACTCAACTCTCAAAAGTATTATAGCTGGAGTACCACAAGCTAGTGTACTTGACCCAATTCTTTACCTTTTTTACACACATGATCTTCCGCAACCAGATGGTGTTACCGTTGCCACTTTTGCTGATGACACTATCATGGCAGTAGATACAAATAGTGAAGAAGCAACGCTAAAACTGCAGAATGCTGTCAACAATATTAGTGATGGATGCAACGATGGCTAATTGCATTGAACGAAACCAAATCCGTTCACATAAATTTTACTAATAAGCGAGTACAACACGTTCCAGTGAAAATAAATACCCTACTCGAACACCGCAAAATACCTCGGTATGACGCTGGACACCAAGCTTCGCTGGAAAGCACACGTTAAAAAGAAACGAGAAGAATTGGGCGTAAGATACAAGAAAATCTACTGGCTTATTGGTAGGAAGTCGGCTTTGTCGACATATAATAAACTCGTACTTTACAAGCAGATACTTAAACCTGTGTGGACCTATGGTACCCAACTGTGGGGCTGCACTAAGCCAAGCAATATCGCCATCATTCAACGCTTCCAAAATAAGGTGCTAAGAAACATCGTGGGTGCACCTTGGTATATAAGAAACAGAAATCTCCACAGGGATCTTGAGATGGAATTAGTAACCAACGAAATTGGAAAGTTTGCAGAGAATCATCAGAACAGACTTCTCCAGCTCACGAATGTTGATGCAATCCAGCTTCTTGACAATTGAGACTCAAAAGAACTAGACCTTTTGAGTTGGTGAAGTAATGTTAAAAAAGCAGAGCACAGTGTTATGTGAGTGATAGGTGATCATTATCATGTTCTTAGCACTTGGTTTGATACTTAGTCCTGAAGATGCCTCTTGCAACAGAGCGCGAAACGTCGACTGTTTTAAAGTCTTCAACGCGGTTTCCACCCGGATATCAATATATCATTGACCCAGACCGCGGAAGTCTACAATCTAGATATCCTAATACAGTAGAGCGTCGATAATCCGAACTAATTGGGACCGAAGGTGATTCGGATTATCAAATTGTTCAGATTATCAAATATGACAACTAATTAGTAGGAAATACGAGTATTGGATAGAAGTTCAATCTTAATAAAACCAACACCATTCGATTCCGCTCTTCATAAACTATAAGAATGCCAAAAAGTCAAAATCGAAGGGATATCGAAACGATATCGAAGCGATATCAAAGGGATATCGAAGCGATATCGAAGGGATATCGAAGGGATTTATTTATAATTTAATTATGATTTATTGTGTTTTATTATGATTTATGATTTATTTATTATTTATTTATTATTTAATTATTTAATAGTGGAAAATACGAGTACAAAAGCAACATTTGTCTCTAAATAGGAACCGACAAAAATGGCTTTTCCCTGGGTTACTCAGTGATTTATTTTATTATTTCTTTTTGTGCGTTCGGATTAGCGAATGTTCGGATTACCGAGGTTCGGATTATCGACGCTCTACTGTAATTAAGATCGCTTAAAATTTAATAATTAATTAAAATTAAATCGCGAAAATGTTCGTTCCTGTAGCTAACGTATTTCAATCAGTTTCCAAAGAAAAATGTTTATAATTTCTGCAAAAATATTTGCATAAATTTCTATCATACCTCAAATTTTAGGTAATTAAGAGACCTAATATCCCTATGACGTTCAAAGTTTTGCCCCCCCCCCCCCCTAAATCGCGATGGTGTTCGTTCTTATAAGCTAACGTATTTCATCAGTTGCCACAGAAAAATGTTTATAACTTCTGCAAAAATGTTTGCATAAATTTCTATCATACCTCAAATTGTAGGTAATTAAGAGACCTAATATCCCTATGACGTTCAGAGTTTTGTCCCCCCTAAATTGCGATAGTGTTCGTTCCTATAGCTAACGTATTTCAATTTTCAGTTTCCACAGAATGTACTTATATTAATTTCATTTTAATAAACATTCCAAATAAATTAATCTCTACCAGATTCCAAATAAATTAAATCTCTTGTGCTAAAGAAACGTTTTTGTCCAAAAGAAAAAAGTCAAATAAATATGTTTCCTAAAAACAAAAAATCTGTGCATAATAAATTTGTTTTCCTGCTTCTTATTATTAAGAAAACCGTCAAATTATTTATTATAAGCAATCCAGACAACTGTTTGTTTACTGTCAAGTTATGCGCACATCACGTAGTAAACTCGTGATCATCGTCATATATTTGTTATGCTGATAAAAGTTAATGTTCAAGTGAAATAAACATGATCCTAAAATAGCTCTGCTTTACGCTAAAATGTTGTGTTTATCAGTTTATAATTTTTAATTGATACCCGAAAATGCTTAGTCTTCCCAGAAATTTAATCTGATGAGGTTGGGATAAAGTTCAGAATGACAAATAACAAATTGTGTCTGCTGTGGTACCCTTATTATGCTATGGACATAAATGACCGAACTGAATCTTCCACTACGGGCTGTTGTCACGTCTCGGGTGTCACGTGACAGTCCATTCGCCAAATTAAATTGGACAAAGTAAAAAAACCGGAGGAAAGTGCTGGAGCCCGACTACTACCACGCACCCTCCTGGCCACTGGCACCCTTAACCTCCAACCACTTTCATCTACAAAAATCAATTCTATTTTATCCACCAAAAACATTTAAACATCCTTTACTTTTGACGTTTGTAGATGTGGATCGACAGCATTTTCGGGGGTTATCTGCTGGATTTTATTGGTTACTTTCAGTGGTCGAACTGCACCACCCAGGATTGATTTCTTTAGTCACATGGAGGTCTGACAGTAGCACATTTTTATGTATGTTCACACCCCAAGTCTGCTTAAAACGTTGGAACAGAGGGTAGGGCGAATTATTTATATTTGTGGAATAGTCAAGTCGACGGTCAAAACAACCCCTAATAAGATGAAATAACGTTTAGGACGTCTTGCAGCAACAAGGTGAGTCCTTGTTTTATAGACTCATTATTGATGATCTGTACTGACAAACAGATGCCATATTGATGATATACTGGGTCGTTTATACAAAGCATCATCTGTTTCGCGTTTAAGTGACCACCAGTAGTCTGCGATCATGTTGATGGTGTTTTTTCCTTGAAAACGTTTTTCACTAGCTTCCATTTCCTGATGAAAGCGTTCACCTTGTTCGTCACTGAGTTGGCCAAGACTGTCCGGAAGGAAATTCAAATGAGAATGCAAAAAGTGAATTTTGATAGATATGTTGGAGCCCATTTCACCGTAGGCACTCAAAAACTCTTGTACAACATTTGCGTAGTCGGCACTTTTATCATTTCCAAGAAAGTTATCGCACAATGAAATAAAACTATTCCAGGCTCGTATTTCCACATCATTTAGTTTAG
This sequence comes from Aphodius sticticus, assembly GCA_963966075.1. Classification (NCBI taxonomy): domain Eukaryota; kingdom Metazoa; phylum Arthropoda; class Insecta; order Coleoptera; family Scarabaeidae; genus Aphodius; species Aphodius sticticus. Next base: position 10,713,275 of record OZ014515.1, on the reverse strand, counting down.
TTGCAAAATCGTTGTCATGCATAATTTTCCGAATTTGTGGCCCAACAAATATTCCTGTAAATAGATCAGTTGAAATACCTCAATTCTTACTATCAACGATTTGAAATGTAAGGTAACCTACCTTCTTTAATTTTAGCTTCACTCAATCTAGGAAATGTTACTTTAAGATGACGGAATGCTTCGCTGTCGACATCCAATTGTTTCACAAACTGCTTCATGTATCTAAGCTTCAAATACAATCGCGGTAAGATAATATTTTCGGACCCGAGCAGTGCAATGTTTAAAACATTTTTTTTGCTAATTTGAAACGATGTACGCGATGGCCACTCACTTTGTTCATATTTTCTCATATTTGGTGCACGACTATCCCATTCACACATATAACATGGATACTTCGTATAACCGCCTTGCATTCCAAACAAAACTGTCAAGACTTTCAAATCACTGACAATTTTCCATTTATGTGTTGCGTAATTGATAAAGACAAGTATTTTTTCCATTGCTTATGGATCAGTTTGATTGTTATTTTATATGAAATTTGGTGATAGTAAAGACCTACGTCGTCGTAATAGGTTAAGATTGTCGATTAATGATTTTACGATATTTTGGTACAAGTCGAATAGTACGTAATAACATATTAGATAGACTAAAATACAATAAAACATAAACAAACAAAAGAATGTCTAGTTAATGTGAATTACGAGTACGGTTATTACGGTAGGGCCGTAGGTATATTCCTGCCTAGTGTGAATGTCAAGACGGTGATTAACCATCGATAACTCAGTCAAATTTCAACCCATTCTAATAAACAAACTTTTGTTAAACGCACATGCTTTCAATAAAAAAATAGAAATAAAATATTATGCATTGAAAGAGGTCATCAAACTGTCGTTAAAGTTCAGAACATCTGTAAACAATGCGAAACTTCTGAATTTGAACGTCCATAACTTTTCGACTTTTTATTGGAACTGACCGAACAGTACATCCTTCTAATGGTCTGTGTTATCTCTTTCAATCTAATCTTAAGAATGCGTGACGTAGGTACTACTTTGTGCGACGCGGCGTCCGTATAATGCGCGGTACATGTTTTGTTTTTAGTTACTCCCCAGTTCCGAGTGGCTCCCGGTCTTATTTAACTTTTTTTTATATTGTCATTTGTATTTTTTTTCATTTGCATTAAAAAGCATTCAAAAATGCTTTTCTTCTACCTTCAACCATCTTAGTTGATCTTTTCAATATAATGAACAACCTTCGAAAGACATTATTAATATTAGGAATAACAACGGACCAAAACGAATATTTCTAACCAACAAATCAGGAGTCCCATTACAGTCGATTAATCCTTTGATTTTTAAGCTTCTTTGTTCGATTTTGAGTTAGGGATTGATGAAGATGAAGTCAAGTGGTGCGGCCGAACGCCCCTCCATGTAAAGACTGATTATCTTCCCCTAAATTACTTGTGGCCACTAACAAACCTATGCGTCCCCGCGCGACCACCGCACTCCGACGCTGCGGAGGGGTGCGGGTTCGGGCCGATATATACTTTCCGCTGCAAGGGCCCCAACCCTATTTCAAACTTTCATTACAACTCCTCTATCATCGCGCCACTCTGATTGAATTAGTGATTCCGTGTCTTAATTTCATTATTTGTTTAGCCGAATTGGATGCCCAAAAAATCAACCCCTTCTCTCGTCTCTAGTGCGCCCCAATACGATTTTTCACACCGCTGACAACCAATATAACCATAACTTTTTCACTGATGCCTTTTTTCGTTAAATGAACTTCTTTTGCATGGGGGTGAGTTTTATATCCATACATATGCCTTGGGACGTCAGTTCTTCGGCGTAATGGAGTTGAATTCAAAAATTCTCGCGTATATTCGCACGTGACCGGAATACCGCATGCACTTTGTCACCAACTTTTCCAACTACCTGATTCGATGAACCGTGAACTAAGTATAAGTAGTGGAGGATATCGATACTTCTGCTCGGGGGGGTAGTGGTGCGTTTTTTTTTCAGTTTTCAGTGCACGCATAAATAACTCCTCGACAAGGGGGACCGAAGACCCCTTACCTACCACGTGACCATAACTTTCAATACCGACACGGGATTATATTCCAGACAAAAAAATATTGAATGAAGTACATCTATTTACAAAGTGGATTCAATATAGTAAATCTAGAAGCTAATTATTCCAAAGAAATAAATCTCTTGGTTGAAGTAATAATATCTCACCAATTTCATGAACTGTTGCGATCTTGTGTCTCGTGTTGAAGTTTGCTGCATGTTCCTTCTGTACTTTTGCCTTTGATCTTTTGCGTCTTTTCTCTCTTCCCCTCGAGTTTCTTCAACTAAGTTTTCATATTCTTCTTCGATTATTGCTTTTAGCTTCATGTCTTCTGGTCTTCTCATTGGTACACCAAAAATCAATTGGAATGGCGTTTTTCCAACACTTCTTTGGTAGGTTTGGAAGACCATAACTTTCAATACTGACGCGGGTTTATATGCCAGACAAAAATATCGAATGAAGTACATCTATGGACAAAGTAGATTCAATCTAGTAAATCTAGAAGCTAATTATTCCAAAGAAATAAATTTCTTGGTTGACGTAATAATATCTCAGCATACCATCGCCAATTTCATGAACTGTTGCGATCTTGTGTCTGTTGTTGAAGTTTGCTGCATTTTCCTTCTGTACTTTTAACATTATTCTTTTGCGTCTTTTCTCTCTTCCCCTCGAGTTTCTTCAAATTCGTTTTCATATTCTTCTTCGATTATTGCTTATAGCTTCATGCCTTCTGGTCTTCTCATTGGTACACCAAACATCAATTGGAATGGTGTATTTCCAACACTTCTTTGGTAGGTTTGGAAGACCATAACTTTCAATACTGACGCGGGTTTATATCCTAGACAAAAATATTGAATGAAGTACATCTATGTACAAAGTAGTGACTAAATCTAGTAAATCTAGAAGCTAATTATTACAAAGAAATAAATCTCTTGGTTGAAGTAATAATATCTCACAAGACCATCGCCAATTTCATGAACTGGTGCGATCTTGTGTCTCGTGTTGAAGTTTGCTGCATTTTCCTTCTATACTTTTGCCATTGTTCTTTTGCGTCTTTTCTCTCTTCCCCTCGAGTTTCTTCAAATAAGTTTTCATATTCTTCTTCGATTATTGCTTTTAGCTTCATGTCTTCTGGTCTTCTCATTGGTACACCAAACATGAATTGGAATGGCGTTTTTCCAACACTTCTTTGGTAGGTTTGCAAGACCGTAACTTTCAATACTGACGCGGGTTTATATGCCAGACAAAAATATTGAATGAAGTACATCTATGTACAAAGTAGTGATTCAATCTAGTAAATCTAGAAGCTAATTATTCCAAAGAAATAAATATCTTGGTTGAAGTAGTAATATCTCACAAGACCATCACCAATTTCATGAACTGGTGCGATCTTGTGTCTCTTGTTGAAGTTTGCTGCATTTTCCTTCTGTACTTTTGCCATTGTTCTTTTGCGTCTTTTCTTTCTTCCCCTCGAGTTTCTTCAAATAAGTTTTCATATTCTTCTTCGATTATTGCTTCTAGCTTCATGCCTTCTGGTCTTCTCATTGATACACCAAACATCAATTGGAATGGCGTTTTTCCAACACTTCTTTGGTAGGTTTGGAAGACCGTAACTTTCAATACCGACGCGGGTTTATATGCTAGACAAAAATATTGAATGAAGTGCATCTATGTACAAAGTAGATTCAATCTAGTTAATCTAGAAGCTAGTTATTCCAGTGAAATAAATGTCTTGGTTGAAGTAATAATATCTCACAAGACCATCGCCAATTTCATGAACTGGTGCGATCTTGTGTCTTGTTGAAGTTTGCTGCATTTTTCTTCTGTACTTTTGCCATTTGTTCTTTTTCAAATAGGTTTTCATATTCTTCTTCGATTATTTCTTTTAGCCTCATTTCTTCTGATCTTCTCATTGGTACACCAAACATCAATTGGAATGGCGTTTGTCCAACACTTCTTTGGTAGGTTTACAATTTTCTTACGTGATTGTGCAAATGCTCTGGATTTTCGCCTGTTATTTTCCATAAATCTGGTATTATTATTCTGTTAACTCCCTTCACCTTACCGTCCCAAAGGGGAAGACCTGTCGTGATTTTCATATGTCTGATGTCTTCTTGGTAACAATTATTTTCAAAATCATGGGACGTGAACGTCGTTCCTCGGTCAGATATTATTACTTTAGGATGACCAAATATGCCCTTTGTGTCTCCAGTGTATCTAATACGTCTTTTTTGGCTGTTGGTTTCGTGGATAAATCCAAAGAAACTTTGTGAAGGCTGCTATCATGACAAGGAGATATCGATTGCCCTTTCCTATTTTCGTCATCGGTCCTAGATGGTCGATATGAACCATAACTGTGAAAGCTAGGTCCAAATCATGAAGTCCAAAATCTGTGTCGTTAACATTTGGAAACCATTCCGCTTAGATGCTACTGTCAACTTAAAACTGCAAAAAATTTTATGTTTTGATATAATAGGATGTGATCGAAGAAAGTTTGAGAGTCCCTGGTTCAATATTCTCGACAAATTCGCCGTAACTGGAGGTGTCCAAAAGGGCCGATTGTAGCCCGAGTCAGTGATGGGGAAAGCATCTGAAGTAAAATCCGTTCCAGCGCGGGAGAGAGGAGAGCTGATGTGTAAAGAGGCGAGACAGCGAAGGAGCGGAGAAATAGTATAGACTGTATAGAGAGTATAGAGAGCAAAGCTCCTTTGAACGTTTTGGGGGAGTGGTTCATCCTGGAGGCGGAGCTTTTCATCTCTGGAATCCTTTGAGTTATCTGAGCGAATCAAGTAATTATACATCTTGTACGCACATACTTCCGCAACTGGATCAAATTGTGTCTCGGTCTGAAAGCCTCTATCGTCGGCGTAGCGCCCCCTCTCGCGGTAACAATCGGCATTACACGCGTTTGAGCATCCTTAATGTTTTATTAATTGGTGCGCGTTCTAGATGCTACACTACCCCTAACTTCGCGATTTCAGGTCGGTATTTCATCCCTTCTTCGGTCGCGACGGGACACATGTTTTTAAACTAGTCACTTGAAATACATAAAAAGAGCGGATAAAAAGAGCGAAATCTCATTCTTGGGGCCATCTCATAAAGTAAATGGGGCGGCTCGGATACACTTAAAGTAAATGTATTTTTGTGTTTTTAGAGAATATTTCATAGTAATATCGCCACAAAGACGTCATTATTTTATATTCCCTTCCCCGCAGCAGCCGAGCAGGGGTGGATTCTACAACCCGGAACCCCGCGTGCTCAGAAATGTCTTTTTTATAAATACATATTCCAGCATTTCCACAATTTTCATCACTCGACGACACAACGCAACTTTCAACCACTATTTTTTTTTTTCGAACGCGCCCTTCTTCAACTGACCGATGTTACACAAACTTTTAAAAATATAGCCGTATGCCAGCACGACTGACAATTGAATTCGGGATATGGCCCATAAATGAAACATTTTTTTTGGTGGGACGTTTTGGTTAAAAGGGCCATTTGCATAATGTTATTACGAGTGACTCCGGTCCTCGAAGGATATGGGAAGAGGAAATGATTAAATAAGCCTCGACGTCCTGCCTGCCGTTGCACCTTGCCTTATTTATTCGAATCACTTCAAATCGCTTTATCCACCTCGCGCCCCCCTACCCTCACTGTCGCGGTCGCGCTCGCCCAGGGCATAAAATAATGCATTGATTTGAATATTTCCTTCCTTTTTTTGTCTCCTGTTTCCTGTGCGGATGCCCTGAGCCCTGACAGACCGACACTGAGAGGATCTAAGCTTTTAAGAAAGAAAAAAAAGATTTCTTGTTTTAATATATACAGGACGATCGCATCGCCCTCTATCAGTGTTTCCCAACAGCCGGTCCGCAGAGATTTGGCTTACTGTCGAATGAGGAATAGAAAAAGTTGGCTCTTTGAAATTGTCACGTCAAGACAAACGTATGCAGGTTACCTGACTTTTGCTGGATGTCGATCAAAAAAAGCAAAAAAGCCTGTCATATTTTTATTTTTTCAACAAAGAATGAATACTAGCAAATAAACATACAAAACATCATAAAACAAGTCGTAAATAAAGAAAAGAGTACTAAAGAGACAAACTGTAAATTAAATAATTGTAACTTCGTGACTTTCATACGAGACACGGCTGCCGGACGGGAGTGACCGTAGATAAAATACATTTTTGTTGAACTGTCAAATATGCTAACCTAACCTAATAAATCTACTTCTGTCGCAATTGTTCTCTTTTATTTAAAGTAAATGATCGGATCAGTAATTATTGTCGGTCGTAGGTAAAATTATGTACAATACTCGAGCTGTAACGCATAATACGTGCTTGTGAAAAATAACAAAACTCGCCGCTTCGCAGCTCGTGTGTTAACTTTCCACTCGTACATAATATGCTAGTTACAGCTCGTGTACTGTAATTTACTATTACCTACGAACGTATGTATAAATGTCCCTTACGTCACGGACTGCTTCAATCGTATATCGCTTATAACAAACATGTGTTTATGGTTGTGCTTTTCTGTTTTTAACGCACTACAATGTCATCACAATGCAAATGTAGATCCATATTTTCCTATTTGATTCTAATTTCTCTCTTGTCACAACAGTTCAAATGCCAGTTCCCCATACTTGAAATAGATGTCGCGCGAATAATTAGCAATAGATAAAATACATTGTTGTTGAACTGTCAAATATACTAACCTAACCTAATACATCTACTTCTGTCGCAATTGTTCTCCTTTATTTAAAGTAAGTAATTGGATCTGTAATTGTCGGTCGTAGGTAAAATTATGTACAATACTCGAGCTGTAACGCATATTACGTGCTCGTGAAAAATAACAAATCTCGCCGCCTCGCAGCTCCTATGTTAACTTTGCACTCGTATGTAATATGCTAGTTACAGCTCTTGTAATGTAATTTACTATTACCTACGACTGTATGTATAAATGTATTGGGTCCATATTGCAAGGTTCATTAATATTATTAAAAACAATTAGAAGCCTCTATATTTGTCCTTGCTTTAAAAATATAAAATTTACATAGGGTACATGTTAACCTCCGAAACACCGTAAAACAGAGGAGTTTGGTGTTTGATTGTCGTCGTATTTTCTGTCGGTTGCTAGTCTAATTGTGCTTGCTGTTAGTCTAATTGTGCTAGTTATGTACCAGATGACGAGAGTGTTTATTGTCCGTAGATATCCTCCAGTTTTGACAATTTAGGGCTGAAGATGGTTTAAACAACCGAAACATGTACCCTATGTAAATTTTATATTTTTAAAGCAAGGATAAATATAGAGGCTTCTAATTGTTTTTAATAGTATGTATAAATGTCCCCTATGTCACAAATATACTAACCTGACCTAATACATCTATTTCTGTCGCAATTGTGCTCCTTTATTTAAAGTAAGTGATGGATCTGTAATTGTCGGTCGTATGTAAAATTATGTACAATACTCGAGCTGTAACGCATATTACGTGGTCGTGAAAAATAATAAAACTGATTATAATTTCCTTCTTGTCACAACAGTTCAAATGCCAGTTCCTCACAGTTGAAATAGATGACGCGCGAATAACTAGCAATAGATAAAATACATTTTTGTTGAACTGTCAAATATACTAACCTGACCTAATACATCTATTTCTGTCGCAATTGTGCTCCTTTATTTAAAGTAAGTGATTGGATCTGTAATTGTCGGTCGTATGTAAAATTATGTACAATACTCGAGCTGTAACGCATATTACGTGGTCGTGAAAAATAATAAAACTGATTATAATTTCCTTCTTGTCACAACAGTTCAAATGCCAGTTCCTCACAGTTGAAATAGATGACGCGCGAATAACTAGCAATAGATAAAATACATATTTGTTGAACTGTCAAATATACTAACCTGAAAAAAGGTTGTAGAACGCTGTTCTATACATATATATTCGTATCGAGGAAGTTTTATTCGGTATGGTGCCTAGCGTCGTCCCGCGTTCGTGTATTGTGTACGGAAAATAATTTAAGTTTCTTTATGGGATATTTATGCAAATTCGGGGCCTGCCGAGCCGAGATAAAGTATTACGAATGAAAGCAGACCTGTTCTAAGTAATTATTCGATCTCCGCGCTGTTGACGGAATCTAATTAATATAGGTATTTATCTTACAAATTAAGATGCATCGCTTACCGCGCGCAAATACAGTCGAAATTCAATGATTAATTACTTAGCTATACCGTAAGGGGGTCCATTTCTACCTTCCAGGCCCGATGAAACCATAGATCACATCAATTCACCCAAAACTGCAATTTAGAATTAGATGGTTTTTAAAAATTTCTGGCGGTCACAAAACTCTCGTGGCTCGTCTTTTTTTTTCGATTATGTTACCATCGTACGGGTATATATATGCACATTTCAAAGAGAGTAGACCCTTGCAGACCATCTTACCATCTTACGTTTTTAGTGCCTCTTGGCTCGGCAATCCTGCGGTATAAATTCTTCCGGTTGTGATCAATCTCTCTGGAAGGGCCGGGACTGACCGGTAGCTTTTTGCCGCAAGCCCTGGATTACCAACCCTTGAATGAAAAATATTATGTCATACGGGTCCGCGCATTACCATATCTCCTCGTAGACTGTGGACCTGTTCGTCGCATCGCTCACAATACAGATGGTGGATGTCCTCGCGGCTGGTATGGAAATTAAATGTTCTCGTAATATCCGAAAAACCTCTATTGAGAATCCATTCCATGTTCCGAAGGGTGTCCGTATCTGTATCTATTTGGTTATAATTTCCATTTCGGTGGGTTCGCGCTGATCGATATGTTATTCATACCCTTAAGGGGGTACATTTCACTTTTCTATTATCCTCACAGAGTAATCCAGACCGTCAGAAATGTCGTCGTCGCGTAAGTGGTGTAAATTTAAAAATGTATAAATTCTTGTGGATGTGACGTCGTTAACACTTAACAGTCAGAGGTTCATTTGGGTAATGGGCCACGAGAAGTGCCTCGAAAAGGGATCCTGTAAGTGATATTAGTGCCGCGAAATGATGGTTAATGCTTGCGGTGCGGTTAGTGAATTGCCATTGTCACAATGACCAATGAGGTACTCTTAACGGTGACAATCTGCACATCTGGGTCCGCAACGGACAATCTGCAAATTAAACGAACCCCGGCCACAGCAGGCACGGGCCCTGCTTGTCGGCTCAAATTTCGCCCCATGCGAGAAGGGTTATACCCGACTACTCTCTCATATACTTCTTTTTTTTCATGACAGCCGCTTCTGTTGGCCTATCCTATCAAATACTCGATATTACTAAACATACACCAGTTTGAAGTCATCGTAATTTTATGTTGCTCACAAAAAATTATTAGCGACTTTCATCAGAGCGCTTGCGCGTAAGGCGAAAACACACTTTCGCCATGGCACCTCAGTGAGCAATCTGCCTTAGGGACTTTCCTGCTTCACCTCGGATTCTTCAGGAGATCTATAGATTTTGGTAGTATTTCTTAGGCTGGGTTTTTGCATGCAAACTTTAAAACCAACTTTCAGCCACCTTTAGGTTCATACAGAGTTTCGGTGTCAAGGATTTAGTATGTCTAAACTCTGGTTAAACTACCATTGAAAAAACCCGCTCTTAGTAATTTTGAGCACTTGTACCGCCTGATGAAGCCGTCCCGAATTTTGTCCCGATTTTTAAAAATGTTATTCGAACGTCGAGAATTTCCCATACACCAGCCATCAAACTAATGATTTTGTAATTGAGATATTTTCTATCCAATTTCGAAAACATATTAGCGTATTTAGTTAGGAGGAATCATTAGAGCTAACAAGCATCCATAGTGAGCTTAATTTTGTATCAATGATCTCAAATCATTGACAATAATGTAAAATAATGTTTAAACGTGTATTGTGTTCCTAATTTAGTCAAACTGATTTTGATTAATTTTAAATTTTAATCGATGCTTATTTGTAATAAAGAAAAAAAAATTATCAAATTTCGGTTCAAAGGAAAACATCATTACTTTATTGTTCATAAAGTTTCTTTACAAATTTTAAATTAGGTTAACCTTGTAATCACATATTTTTACAGATATTTTTTCATTAATCTAAAAAATATGACAATCTGGATAAATAGTCAAGAAACAAAAATTTTACAATTTCAGAAAAGAAACTCCATTATTGGAAATCAGTTAAAAACAAATCACGGGCTTTGGTGTAGTTTTCTGGCGGCGAAGACAGTGAAATACAATAAACATATTTCACCTAAAAGTACAAATAATGACTTAAAGTTACACGGTCTTGAAAATTGATAATATTCTGGCTGTGGAGGTGAAACTGTTGGAACAAAAATATATATTCCAGGTACTAATCATTATCTATGTCAGAATCATTTGTTAGCTCATCACGCTTCTTAAAAAATATAAAGCACGCATAGTTAGGACGTATATATTAAATTATATTGTATTAATAATAATTAAAGCCAAAACTTGAATTTAAACCTGGCATCTTTTGGTATCCAGCACAATACACAAATATCTATGCTATCGGGGCCTATGACATGCCTTTTTTAGGTCTTTATAGGGTAAAGTACACAGTCGTTGGCTCTCCAAAACGTTGACACCCAAGTACTTCAATGCTAATAAAATACGAGTGTTAATCACTTTTGCGTTTACACTACTTATTTAAATTGGCCATTACGGTATGTCCGTACAATCTTTTCAATTGTATTCTGAAAAATGTAAAAAGATACGTAAAAATTAAAGAATAACAAAGACCTAGCTTAGAAACCTAGCTTTAACTTTATTTCTATTTATCTACCGCGAATCAAAAAGCCTGGCAATACTTAAGATAAAAGTAGTTCATAGCTTGTAGAGGGAAGGCTACTTTGGTCAGTATAGCTGGTTGTGAAGGGTTTAAGAATAGTGTTGCCAGAGCAACTCATTTAATGGGGGATTCCGTTTTTTTCCTCTGAAATTACCGCCTTTTTTAGACTTCTTTATCGGCGAGACTATGCAATAAATCGATTCCAAATTTGGCACAAATATTTATTAGGTTTTCAAGTATTTACAAAAAAAAAATAATACAGAAATCAGATGAATCACGCTCACTAGCCACCCGCGACCATGACACTGCGCGAAGATCCTCGGTCACTGGTTGGCATGATTGGACCACTCCAGGTTATCTGAAATAAAAAATGTCGACTACTTTATACATAAGTAGTAATCGTTTGATGAACCAGAATATAAAAATATTTATATTTGCGGAAATGGTGACTTGTTAAACTCAAAATATTGATTTTTATGAAAAAAATTGACATTGTTTTCTCTATGAAAAGAAAAGTACATAACTTATTGCATTTCTGGTTCATCAAACGATAAAGGGATGTTTACTGAACATCCGGTTAAAATTTGAAGACAATCGGCCAAATAATTTTTGAAATATCATGCCAACCGTTCGCGAAAAAACGGTTACGAGATGAACACGTTTAAACATTCAAGTACAGTTTATAACGCGACATCGAGTACTTACAGCATTTTTCTGCTAATTTGCTATACCAGGGCGATACTTTACTCCTTCGTCCACTTAGTAGAACTTATTTTGAGACATTTGCTCATTTCCACGTCATGTTTGAGCGTATTTTGCAGCCTCTAGTGCACGTCTCGACGACCTCAACAACCGCAGTTTCTCGCGCACTTTTGCAAATATCTTCGTTTCCGTGTCAATAACGATTCCTATTGTTGCCATATTTTGAAGGATGGCAAAAAAACCTTTATTATAAATGCCTGCTGCTGCATAAGCCGCAATTTTGATAGGCTTTGAGCCACGGTGAAGATGTTGCGAGACGCCAGACAGTAGAATTGAAGCTTTAGTTGTTGTTTTGAGTGTCACCACCCAAAGACTGTTCTAGCAACTCACTGGACGACAAGTCGTTGTAAATCGGCTTGATGGCATTTTCGATATTTTTAACAAGTGTTATTGAATTCATCCAGACTTTTCTCGGCTTCAGTTTTTCGCCATTTGCACCAACTCTCACAGGGCAGTACATAATGGTCAACCACTTTGTTAGTATATTTCTCCATAAATATAGTGATCCTATATAACGGAAGTGTGACCTCACTTCTTCCATATCCCGTCTCCAAAACCCAGCACTATAATTTTCTCGTCTTCCGCTATCGACAATTTATCGGCAGACGTACTTGCAAATGATTTTCTTTCACGAGTGTGCATTTTCCTTTTTTTGTTGTCCATCAGCAGTCTAGGGTGGTTCAAAAATGCATTGCAAAAATTTTTGTGATGATAGAAAACAACGATCCCCCCAAATCGTTTCCAAATCCAAAAAAAAAGCGGACACGTACTTTCTCTTTTTTCAAAATTTTGATTCTTAATGGTGCCTGTCCAGGCCTCAAATTTACATAAGAAAATGCATGGGACATCTGTTTTCCGAGTTCGAAATGGCAGTTTATTATCTTAGAGTGACATTATTCATTAAACAAATTCTTCCTATTGTTTAAACATTCAGTTATTATTAATTTTCAACTGTTATTCTAATTATGGTAGACGTCAGTTTTTTTTTTTTTTGAAATTAATTTAAAAATTTCATGTTCGAGGTATCTTGCCTATGTTATTAGCTAATAAACCCCAATTTGTTTAAACAAATTCTATTTGTTTAAACAATTTTTTTGCAATTCTCCTAACATTCATTTTCTTAGATCGGCCTGGTCAACTGTTATTGTCAAGTGACATCATTTATATTTTGGGATAATTTCCATTGTTTAAATAATAAAATATTATTCAAATGCATAATGGTGATATTAATATCAAATACATTAATGGTGAAATTTATAAGTTAATTTCTCAAAAAAGCTAAATTTTCTACCATAATTAGAAGAAAGTTGAAAATGAATAATAATTTATTGTTTAAACAATAGGAGTTATTTTTTAAGAATAATGTCACTCTAAAATAATAAACTGCCATTTCGAACTCAGAAAACAGAATTCAGACGGATTTTCGAGAAAAACGGATTGTTTAAACAAATAAAATTTGTTTAAACAAATGGAAATTAACTGACAAATGTTCATAAACATCCCACTAGACTTATAATAATGATTTCGATGAGAAAAAGAGAATGAAATAATTAGAAGGGTCAATTTTCTGAAGAATCTACATGTTTTGATTTAAGGGTAGTTTTCAGGGCACTGTGGGGGTGGGTTGGGGGCAACAAATCCATATGTATGATATGTTAAATTCTTCCTTGGAAAGTCCTCTACAAGTCTTATAACTTTAGTCTTAAGGTTTCCCAAACTCCGAATAATTATTCGAAAAATACCAAAAAATGTATTTTTCCCATGCATTTTCTTATGTAAATTTGAGGCCTCGACAGGCACCATTAAGAATCAAAATTTCCAAAAAAAAAAAAATACGTGTCCGCTTTTTTTGGATTTGGAAACGATTTGGGGGGATCGTTGCTTTCTAAATAAAACTAGCCAATTTGAACCACCTTAATCAGCACGTGTAGGAGGTTTTTTTGAGTGTTTCTTATCCATGACTGTTCACGAGAGAATTTCACAGAATAATAAACCACACACTGCAAGATTTTTTGACGTGAAAAACTCGGGCGGAAAAATTGTTGCACCTGCCGTTGGCTAATTACTTATAACTTGGCTAATTTTGCAAATTTTGCCTTAAAATTTCCCGCACACATTCCAAAGACTAATAATAAAATAACAGACAGAAAAAAAAGATTTTTTTTTCATCAGGAAACCGGACCCCCCCTTTAAAGAGAACGTGTCTTCTTTTTTGGCTTCGATCTTTATTTTTCTTTCATCTTTTTCTCACGAAAATCGCCAAAATCACAATTTTTGACTTTCTCATTTTTTGAATCTATCAAAATATGCTAATACAGTGGCCCCTTTTTGTTCTCTTTTTAATTTGTAAAGTTCGCATTATTCATTTCGAACTTCTGCCAACCCAACTTAGGTATTGAAACTATTTCGGATATTTGAATATCCCTCATTCGTCATTACGCATATCTATAATGGGATGATAATTGTTTAGCGTTCCCCGGTCCGTCCGTGAGCGGGCAGTCGTGTTAATATTCATAGGGCCCGGAGTTGTAAAGTGCCGTTGTAATCGTGCGGTAGCTGTTAGCGGTTAGCAGTGATATGCTGCCTGACCACTGTCGAATTGTCAGCGTAATGTAATCAAGTTCTATCCGGCGCGGCGCGGACCGGCCCGACTCGGCGGTCCGCTCAGCCCGCATGTGTTTCACGCGCTTCGCACGCAACATTAATCTCAATTTCGGCTACTCTCCTACGGCTATTCGCCCACCACTCATCCATCCATTGCCGTCTTCTAATTCTATTACACTCATTGTCCGCAACTATCGATTTCTTGTTATTCACGCCGAATATAATCTCAACCCTTCTATGCAGTTTCTTCTTCAATTCCAACCAGTACGAATAAAAATAGTACCAAAAACACAGGTGGGAAAGTTTGCAGATAGTGTGGAGCCCAGGGCCCCTCACAAAATGAAACAAAACAAACAAAAATAAAAAATATATTTAAAATAACACTGTTCAGGTAACCACAAATAAAACCAGCACCGTAGTTTAAAACGTTTCTTGAAATCAGACCGCGCACACTGGGGCCTAATACCAGAATAGTTGGCATAAATTAATTTTGTGAACTTTTATCATGGAAATTGATAAAACAACATATATTAATGATAGTTTAGTAAATATGTTAGATTTTAAGTAGATATATTCACTGTCAGAGGAATTTCCGGTCTCATTATCACTGTTGGTGGGTTCATGGAAAATGTGTGAATGTTATAATACTGTAGGTTTCTTCGAGCAGCAGTAAAAACAATTGAGTGTTCTACTAAGCATGCACAATGAAAGGTTTTTTTATTGCGCCTGCGCAAGACAGTGCAAGAGAAAGAATATGCATTATGCACTTATTTTAGTGCTGCTAGAACAAACCTTGTATTAAGCGGCATTAGTAGCTCCAAAATTTCCTTGTGCAAGTTTCTATGTCTCCTGTTACGTACTTCCAGCATGCTGGTGATGACAAGATCCGATGATATGACAAGTAAATTTAATACTTCATTTGCTTTGACTGGAGATATTTTATGAGAGAAATATTATCTGTACTCTCTCGTGAACTCCTTATTCTTAGCTTCTTGTAACAGGTAACAGGGCAAGCTTATGAACTGTAATACCTAATATTTTGCAAAACTTTGATGTTTAATAACTTTTATAATTAATGGGTTAAATTATGGTTTTTTGTCAACACAACAAATTCATCAAGATTATCACAAGCATTTGCAATTTTTATAACTTATTTTACCGGTAGAATCAACATGATGTTTTGGTGGTCTATGTTTGAGACACCTTGTGGAATATTTCGTCAGATGTGAAGGTCTCAAGTAGTCTGATACAATGACGCGTCAATTATCAATAAATTGGTTTTCGATTCATCCCCATATCTGAACGTTTGTAACAATTGCAGTTCTTTAAGTAAACCCTTGCAATTTTAGCAATTTTAACAATAATGTTCAATAACATATGAGAACTTTAACCGATTTTGATTATTTTTTTACAACAAAAGTCAAAAAAATTTATCAAGAGTCCAATGTCTATGCCCATTTTGAAAAAAGAAATACGCCTGTAGTTTAATACACCGGGAAAACGCAAATCATGTTCTGGTGGCAATTGAGATTTATTTTATTCTTTGATTTGTTTTAAAATAGTTTTTATATGCGAAATTGGAATATTCATAAATCGTGTATTACAAACGACAAAATGTTAAATAAAATTTAAAAAAAGCTAACATTGCAATTTTGTGTACAAAATACAGACCAATACACAAAATTAAATGTTTTTATCGATTTAAAATGCTGCAAGTTTTTTTTTTCTATCGACATTGCAAAGGCTTGATACTCTTGACAATTTCTTTATGTGATGCAAAGATAATCAAAATCAGTTAAACTTCGCAAAAGTTATTGAACATTACAACTAAAATTGTAAACTTTTTTACTGGTAAAGCTGTTTTTACAAAATTCAGATAGGTATTGGAATGAATCAAAAACAAAGGAAGTTGGGAATTGATACAGCTTCGTAACAGTCTAGTCAGAAACCTAATCAAGTTTTTCCCCACAAGGATTCTTACACGAACCACCAAAATATGACGTTGACTCTCCCGATAAAGCAACTGTAAGAAGTTACTTTTACAAAATTCCGAATTTGGGTGATAATCATGATGCATTCGTTTATTATTCCCCGAAAGAATCATTAAAATCGGTAAAAGATTACAAAAGTTATTCAACATCAAACCCTCATAGTGTCAAATTCCACTATTCACATTTATCACAAACCATGCCATAACTTCAAAAAGGGCAGGAGCAGGCAGCTAATTCTTAATGTATCTTTAAGAACAATTATTACACAAAACAAATATCCAAAAATCAGACACATGTTACTTCATGTATTTTTTCAATCGTTACAAAAGAAAAATATAACAACACAATATTTAGCAGAATACAGTAAACGTCTTATTATCAAAATGTTTAACGCACCTGTGGGCGAGGACGCCATATTAAACAATAGACAAGAAACTGATAATACGATAGGTACTAAATTTTGAAATGCTATGGTGGTATTTTTGTGGTATTTTTCGCACTTGAATAGGTGTCAAAATTTGTAGTCGCTAACATGGACAACTTTCGGGCTCTTGCCGTAGTGGGGATACATTTTCAACCAGGGCTGCGGAGTCGGTAAAAAAATTCTCGACTCCGACTCCGACTCCAGATATTTTTCGTGGTCCGACTCCGACTCCGACTCCAGAAAAATTGCATACAAAAATATTTTCAAATAATTCTGTGTAATAAAAATCTTACATGTCACAAGTTTGACACAGAATAATACAACCGAGCAATATTAAATTTGCTATGAAAACAAAAATACTACCAGGAACAACAAATTTAATAAATTAAATTTCTATTCGTGTATTGTGATTGTATTACACATATCGCTTGTGCATATCAAATTCCTCACAAACAAATACTGCACACAGGAAAAACAGAAGTTTTATTTGTGTCTAGCGAATTTGTTGGCAAAAATATTTAAACTAACAATCTAAATGTAAATAAAAGCGACCTATAAGATATCAAAAAGACGTATTGATCGGACCACAAATAGAAAAGTTATGAAAAAACACAAATAATCAGACCACAAATAAAATAGTTATTTATAAAATGTAATTTCTTTGTTTATTCAAAATATCTGTATTCAACTGTTTTCTCATTAGAGAACATACAAATCGTCAACTTTGTCCATTTAACCGAGTTTCTATTTCAAAAGCACCCATACGACAGTGTATAATATGAAATAAAATTCATTCCAATAAGAACAAAAGTGCAAAATACGTTTATAAAATTGCTGTGAGGAACAGAATAGCTGCTCCAACGAATTCTCCTGCAAAGATGCCCTTAAATCATTTTAATTATTTTCAAAGCTGAAAATAATCATAAATATGCACAAAATCGTGATTCATTTAACCCACTTTCTATCTCTAATAATAGCACCCATAAGACACATTGTATAATACGAAATAAAATTCATTCTAATAAAAGCAAAATTAAGTACAATATACGTTTATAAAATTGTTGTGAGGGACAGAATGCTCCAACGAATTCTCCTGCAAAGATGCCCTTAAATCGTTTTTAATTATTTTGAAAGCTGAAAATAATCATAATTATGGCTACAGGTATAACTTCTGAATAAATGATACTACATTGAACTACGGACCTACTTCTCAATCTCATTTTATTGTTCAATTTTTTTTTCAAATTTCTGACAAATTACTTTTGTTAATCGTTTTCACTTTCGTTTGGAAAGTGTGTTTTGTAATTTGATTATTGACATATGTATATATGTAGGTAGGTGCTTTGTAAAAGACCTAATAGAATATTGGTTTTATTTGTTTACTATCTACAGAGGCAACATCCATCTCGCATGTTTTTTTTCTACAGTAATTAAACCTGGACTCGGAGTCGGAGTCGGTATATTTTTTCCGACTCCTCTGCAATTTGTCTGAACTCCGACTCCGACTTCACGACTCCGACTCCGACTCCAAAGCCCTGCTTTCAACACGACCTTTTGTTTGTGTGCGATAAGCTATGTATATCCAACTATCGTTCCAGAAAATATTGGCGGTTTGACGCCATTTTTAATTTTATAGTTTATGCCAAGAATGCATAAGTTTGGCCCCAATGTGCCGCAGTTGAAATCAGGCGTGTAAAGTCAAGTAAAATTGATGTAACGAGAAATTTCATAAGGTTGATAAAATCTTCCACCCGTGCCATGCTTGTGGTCATAGGTTTCAATAAAAGAAATCCTCGAGATGTAGTCGTTTATTCAAACATGACTATGAGACGATCGATTTCGACACGTCGAGTGTCATTCTCAAGTCTCGCTACATAGAAAACAGAAGTATAAGCTAAATGATATCTCTCCGATTACAATCTACTCATAGTCAATTATAAATTACTTTTGGGTTAGCACGTCAATTCCAAAGAAATAGATCAGGCAATGAAGATTGCCAACACTAAAAACGACCTAGATTAATGGACTGGCATTGAGGTAATACAGTTTACTCAATTTCAAAGAGTTCGGGTCCTAAATCCGGCTCTGGTGTGGACACTGAATCATTCTTGGGTCATGGGGTTCATCCGGGAAGGAAGTGTGACCTTGAACACCTGAAGAATCCATCGAAATCGAGGACCTGCCACGTGCGACTTCCTCAAGTCTGCTTCTCAGTTCTTAGGGTGGTGTCGGGTGTCCTTTGGTGGATAGTGGCCTACAAGAAAAATAACAGTAGCAGACCGTGAAGATTCCTGGGTCGCCGCAATTAAAAACTAATTTATCTGTTAATATTCTCTTCCCCTCTTGGACTTTTCTGGGGATTTATAAGGCGTCCTCCGGCTTCCTTTTTCCCGATTATTTATTGCACCGTTGGAAAATTAAGGGAGTGTAGTAGGGAGGTGTGTTTTTTATCAGTCAACAATTTCCATTTTAATTATAAAATTACAGCTTCATTTCCTTAGAATGCTAATCACCGGCGTTCGCTCTGTGTCCCCGACGCCGGCGATAAAAAAGGCACCGACTTATCGGGGTGGGGTGGCGCTGAAAAACGCGCACCCCTTGTTTATAAATAAACTTGCGGAAGACCGCAAACAATATAAGAACGCTACGAATTTCTACATCTGGCTGTACTAAACGACTAAACGGGGATTACGCAGCCGGGCATGTCGAAAAAACTGTTCCGCTTTTTTAATGAGACGGGGCGACACCCCAACTCGAAACGTTCTCTCCACTAGGAAGTCGCCAGGAAGCACACACGTGCAGTTATTTTCATTTTCGTCTAAAACTAATTCTCACGTTGTAAGCCATCCGACACAAAATCAGGATGTCTTCACTCCTTGTCTCGATGTCTTTATCCCCCTTGATTATCACTTGATAGCAAGAGACTGCACACTGAAATAAATAAAAGCTATCTTAGGGATAATTTAACAATAATAACACGAATGCACTTTTCAAGAGCACGCTTTTTTCTGTTAGTTCATATCAGAAAAATGTTTGAAATCAAATGAAGAGTTGAAGTAAATAACGAGCTAAGTGTCAAAATCATTGTTCCGAGATATTTAGAAAATAGTTGTATAGAAAAACTTCACTATTTTTTGTGCATAATTAAGCAAATATTACCAACTCCCGGTCGCACTTATTGTGCGACTGTTTTGTTTTTGGTGATAAAGTTTATATTTTGTATAAAACTTATTGTATTACCCTATAAAAATATAGGGTAATACAATCAGGTATCATGTAACGCCTTTTTGCATCAGCTTTTTCCAATAATATTTTTTTGTACGATGCTCATTATTTACTTCTACTCTTTTAAAGTTTTGCACGTAGAGATTAACTGTTTTGCCATTTAATTAGTTAAAATTAAATAGATATTGTTTGATATAAGAAAAGTTTCATTTTGTTATAATTCTTTATACGAATTGTAAAAACTAAATAATATTCAACAGAAAAGAAAACACGAATGATTTAAAAGCGTTGTCAGAACTTCCAAGTCGGTCGATGGACGTTTACCTTAGCAACCAGACGTTGTTTACTTTGTTTTGTTAGATACCGCTTTCACACGCCCCGTAAGAAGTTAAACTTAAAAAATCTTATGTAGCCAGTCACATGACTTTATCATACAATACAGCAGTGTCAAATTAATAGTTGCTGGTGACGCTGGTGATCTGACAATACTATTAATTTTACCAAAAACGTCATAGACATAAATTGTGCAATATTTTCTCTACTTTAATTTATTATTATATAACTATATATTATATAAATATTTTGACGAAATTACAGAAATGGCGGCTCATTTGCCAGCAAAATCGTTGAAAAATGCTAAGCGTAAACCTGTAGTTCTTTTGGGCCCTTTTGAACAAAAATTCTTTCAGCTCTAAGGTTAGTCATGAAACTTCTAAACATGATGTTTCGTCCCGATACCTTTAGAAGTTTCTCCGGAATCGTCGCCACAAAAACGGGTACACACTCATACACAGACATTTTTTACTTTGGTCAAAAATGTTCAGGGGACCCAAAAGGACATATTTCCGCTAAAATCTCATTTTTTTGACATTATTACAATACTTTGTCATACTACGTATGAAAAAGTAAAAAAATCTGATGTGGCCAGGCACATGACTTTATCATACTATATATAAAATTAATAGTTTAGCTGCATGAGATTCTATTTGATCGAGACCGGCTATGTCTGCATTAAAATAAAACTAGTAGAACTAGACAGATATGTCGATTAAAGCTGCGTTCGGATATTGTACTCCGTTGACACCGGGTACACCGTCCAAATGACACTTACGTGTTATTGGGTGTAAATAGTGTAACGGTGTACAATATCCGAACTCAGCTTATATTATCAGTAGGTATTGTTAAAACATTAGCGTTTGACACTACCTACTTACTGTCATTAGAATCAAAATATCTGACAGATCCTGGCTACTAGTTTTAATGCAGTACGACCGATCTCGATGAAATCGAATTTGCTCATGCAGCTAAACTATTGATTGTACCAAAAGATGTCAAAGTCATAAATTATTCAGAATTTCCTCTACTTTAATTTATTATTTAACTATTTCGACGAAATTCCAGAAATGGCGGCTGTTTGCAAAATCTTTCAAAAATGCTAAGACCTCGAGTTCCTTTGGACCCTATTCAACAGAAAGCTTTTCAGCTCTAAGTTTGGTCATGAAACTTCTAAATATAAACTTTCGTCCCGATACCTTTAGTAGTTTCTCCGGGATTGTACCGATTACAATACTTTATATACTACGTATGATAAAGTAAAAAAATACAGTGCTGGCATAAATCACTGGGTTAATTGATTCATTTATTATAAAAAGCGTGTTGATCGATTCGAATTTTGGTGTATGGCTAATTTGTACAATATAAAACGTAACACTACGAAAGACTGGTGTGTTCATTCATCTCGAAGTACCTAAATAAAATTGTTTTGAAGGTGGTTTGTTGGAGGGTGACAGATTGCGGTGTGATATTTATATAGGAGAGCGTGATTGGGGTGGTTGGATGGAGATATAGGCTGCATATATTGCGTTGATGCAATATCCCGTTGTCACAAAAATGTGTGTAACATGTCGCCGATTGCAGAAGTGTGGATGCATCGTTGCATCCTTTGGGGAATGGAATAGGATATAGGATGTTGGAGGGAGAGTGGGCGACCTGTCTAGTCTGCGGCATTTCCTCATACCCCGATTGGGATTCCCACGCCGCAGTCCCACTCGGTATATCTATATATGCGAAACAAGCGCTCCCGAAAGTCAGAAGGAAGACGCTTAAAATTTCAGCTTCCTGGTTCTCACGCATTTCTTCCTGTAATATCGAACACGTTGCGAATATTACTTGAAATATTCAACTACAGTCTACACGTGGCTTCCTCCCCCTCAAAACAACTCAAGTCTCACTTTATTATCTTCGACATCTGGGTAACCACTAAATTACTGGAATTTATTCTCAAGGTGCAGAAGTGGAGATAATGCAACTTATGAAGCAGTTCGTCGTGGGTCCGACGAGAGTAAATGATTTATATTTTAAACTGGGAACCACCGCGGTTAATTAAGCAAGACCGTCTTGTCTTGCTGTTATTAATTAGGGCTGATAATTTAAACCAAGATAACGCACACAGCTCAGAGTTCGGCCTGTTTGTGTAGATTTCACAATACTAGAATAGCGGAATTTTGGTACATACGGTTTTGGGTACTTCAAATAGTAGAGTAATCGGATATATTTTGTTTTTGGGAAAAAGACAACGCTACAATAAATTAGCATATAGATACCAAAAAATTCCACAGATTTCCAATAAAGTACTTAATTTGTCAAAATTTCCGTAATCCCCTGTGAAAAGACAAACACAAATATGACAACTGATTCAGAATCTGAACACAAAAATTAGGAATTGTTTTTTACAAAACCAGTGTCAAAAAACTTAAAAGTACCAAAAAGAAACATTCAACTCACAATATGCATGATCCAGATTCAGATTCAATGGAAGAAGCCGTACTTAAAGCAGTTGACACATGTTTATTTTGTATCTTTTTGTTAGGGTCGTAATAAAATGCATCACCAATTATTTTACTTTTGCCAAATTAGGTAGGTGATTAAATAAATTGAATTAAGTGGGTAGGTAATTGGTAACCTATGAAGTTCTCTGATATGTACATTCAAAAGTTTACAGATATTTTTACAGGGGACCCAACCCTGAACATTCTTGACCAAGGTACAAAAAAAAATCGGTGTGTGTGTATGTATGTGTGTACCCGTTTTTTGTGGCGACGATTCCGGAGAAACTACTAAAGGTATCTGGATGAAACTTCATATTTAGATGTTTCATGTCTAAACTTAGAGCTGAAATGCTTTCTGTTGAAAAGGGTTCAAAGGAACTGGAGGTTTAGTCTTAGCATTTTTGAAAGATTTTGCAAATGAGCAGCCATTTCTAGAATTTCGTCGAAATAGTTAAACAATAAATTAAAGTAGAGGAAATTCTGAATAATTTATTACTATGACATTTTTTGGTACAATCAATAGTTTAGCTGCATGAGCAAATTCTATTTCGTCAAGATCGATCGTACTGCATTAAAACTAGTAGCCAGGATTTGTCAGATATTTTGATTCTAATGACAGTAGGTAGTGTCAAACGATAATGTTTTGACAATACCTACTGTCGCTGCCTTCGGATATTGTACACCGTTACACTTTTTACACCCAATAACACGTGTCATTTGGACTGGACGGTGTACCCGGTGTCAACTGAATACAATATCCGAACACAGCTTTAATCTGGCCGATCTCGATCAAATAGAATCTCCTGCAGCTAAACTATTAATTTTCTATATATATATATATATATATAGTATGATGAGATTTTTTAAAATTTAGTTCATATTGTGGATTACAAATTTATTGCACTTCATAAAAGATGAAATATAATATAATTTGATGTATCTACTAGCTGTAATGATTCCTCTTAATTTGAAAATTTTAGACATTTAATTATTAAAAAAAAAACAAAGATTTGTATTAAAACAGTAGATCAATACCTAAATGACATCAATAAAAGAGTTTTTAAAACAGTTGATCTAGCAGCACTGGCAACATACCGATGTAGTCAAAACGTCAGATGTCTCGAAATATAAGCAAAAAACATAAACTTATTTTTTTTAATTAAAATACTTAATTAAAAATGTAACGTATCTTCATGGACATGTTGTTTAAAAAACTATTTCATTTAAAACAAAACATGTTTTTTTTAAATAAAATAATGTTTTTTTTTAACGAAACAATGTTTTTAAACACTTTGCAAAAAAAAACATGTTTGAAACATGAAAAATAACATGTTTTAAATGACCCAAAAAAATATGTTTTAAATAAGGAATCATATTTGTTTTAAACATGTTTAAAACAAAATAGTTTTAAACAAAATATTTGTTTTAAAACAATGTTTTAAAACAATGGGATTGTTTGAAAACAAAGTCTTTTAAACAAAATATTTGTTGTAAAACATGTTTAAAACAATGTTTTAAAACAAACTGTTTTAAACATTTAAAACAATGTTTTGAAATTTAAAACAATGTTTTGAAATTTAAAACAATGTTTTGAAACAACCCTGCACATGTCCATGAAAATACGAGACAGGTTAAAGCTTACTAAAATATAGAAACTGTTTTTTGAGGTTATTTTGAGTGTTTTTTGCAGTTTTTCATGACTAGAAAAGGGGAGTCATTCCAGTTTTGTAAAAAATCATAAAAATCCTATCCAACTATACAGGCTGTTTTACTTCGGAAGGAGGTTATTAGCAGACACATGCCCTGATACGAATTATTTTCTGAGCATTGATTAATTTGGAAAGAATTATTGTATTCGAAGAGGGCATTCAACATCTATAATATATCAGACGGGACCGCAAATCAGATATCTGGCGTGATAATACAACCCTCGGGGTATCTGATCGGGCCGAGGGCCTCGTGTTGAACATTTTTTTTAAAGAGGATCCACCCCCAACCCCTTGCATCGGGCGTCGGTCGGCGGTGGTGACCATTGTTGGCGCTGACAATGCGCACGCATTCTGCGATTATTAAAATATGACGTCAGTTTGTTAATTATAGGAAATGGGACACCTGCTACCCAGGGCACTTTTATCCGCTCCTCTCTTTTGAAATATGATTACCAGAACAATAAAGTCTAGTGGTTTGCCACCAAACCATTGGCGTGACTTCGCATTATGTTGTACTTTTCCGACCTATATGTATGATGTATGTATTGTATGTACTGTGTGTGCATGTGTGCGTATTCGCGAATAATTTTCATGGAAAAAGATACATACATAAAAATACGGAGTTGGATTTAGACCGATTAAACAGTAATGTATTTCCATCGGTTTCGGCTTCGGCCACCTTCGGCCAAAAATTACACCTACGGCAAAACATCGGCTTCGGCCAAAATTAGGCCGAAGGCTTAGTCGAAGCTGAAGGTTAGCGCATACCGAGAAATGTGAAAGGAAAGTGAAACATTTGATTGTTTGTTTACATTGTTGCTTGGCGAAAATATGCATAATACTTCTTTTCGTGAAATATGATTACCAGAACAATAAAGTCTAGTGGTTTGCCACCAAACCATTGGGGTGACTTCGCATTATGTTGTACTTTTCCGACCTATATGTATGATGTATGTATTGTATGTACTGTGTGTGCATGTGTGCGTATTCGCGAATAATTTTCATGGAAAAAGATACATACATAAAAATACGGAGTTGGATTTAGACCGATTAAACAGTAATGTATTTCCATCGGTTTCGGCTTCGGCCACCTTCGGCCAAAAATTACACCTACGGCAAAACATCGGCTTCGGCCAAAATTAGGCCGAAGGCTTAGTCGAAGCTGAAGGTTAGCGCATACCGAGAAATGTGAAAGGAAAGTGAAACATTTGATTGTTTGTTTACATTGTTGCTTGGCGAAAATATGCATAATACTTCTTTTCGTGGCCTATAATAACACTCTGTTACAAAAAAAGTATACTTTTCATGAGACATAGCGGAAGTTGTTGAATTGTTTTAAAAAAAGGCCTTTTTAGGTACTTGCACATGTATAAAATTTCATAACTCCACCATTTTCTATTCGCTTTCGAAAATAAAATATGCAAATGAAAGAGGAAGCATAGACCATTATAAAGATGTACTGTTCGGTCAGATTCAATAACAAATCGAAAAGTTATGGACGTTCAAGTTCAGAAATTTCCAATTATTTTTAGATTTTTTTAACTTTAACAACAATTTGATGGCCTGTTTGAAACCGTAATATTTTTTTGCTTTTTTTAATAATAATACGCTAATACGCTAATACGCGTTTGTTTATTAGAATCGGTTGAAATTTAACAGAATTATCTAATTTTATTGACCGGCTAGACACATCACACTACGGAGAAGAAATATACAGGCAGACTGTAATAAATCCGTAGTCTTTATACATATTGATTAGACATTAGTGGCACTTAGATTTACAATGTTACTCTAAAATTATGACACTGTGTTTTTTTCTTTTCCTTTTTGTTGTTACCTGCCAGACTATCACAATATATTACTAAGTACATTAGAGTTTACGTTCATTGCATTTCCAGGTATATTTGGGTTCAAAATAAATTGCACCAACAGTAAAATTTTCACTCGTTTATTAAAACAATACTGAGTTACTATCGTGATTTATGAAAAATAAAAAAAAAACAAGAAATACAACAAAATTAAAAATGTTTACTCGAACTCCGTCGTTTATACAAAGCATGATCTGTTTCGCGTTTAAGTGGCCAGCAGTAGTCTGCGATCATGTTGATGGTGTTTTTTCCTTGAAAACGTTTTCCAATAGCTTCCATTTCCTGATGAAATCGTTCACCTTGTTCGTCACTGAGTTGGCCAAGCCTGTCCGGAAAGAAAATCTAATGAGAATGGAAAAAGTGAATTTTGATAGACATGTGGCAGCCCATTTCACCGTAGGCACTCAAAAGCTCTTGTATAACATTTGCTACACACACGTATTCTGGTTCATACCAGCGACTTGCGGTGTAAACACTGTCAAAAAGTTTGTTGTATGCCTCAACCACTGATTTATGTTTTACTAATTGTAGCCAATGCTGTTTGTCCACAAACAATACAGGAGACGTAACACAAGACGAAACAAACCTTATTGCGATAGTCACACATTTTACTTTTGTTATATTTGCACTGAAGCATGCACTAAAGCTGATTTCTTACTGCTTATGGATCAGTTTGATTGTTATTTTATTTGAAATTTGTTAATAGGTTAAGATTGTCGATTAATGATTTTACGATATTTGGGTACAAGTCGAATAGTACTTAATAACATATTAGATAGACTAAAATACAATAAAACAGGGTAATAAACAAATAAAATAATGTCTAGTTAATGTGAATCACGAGTACGGTTATTACGGTCGGGCCGTAGGTATATTCCTGCCTCTAGTGTCAATGTCAAGACGGTGATTAAACATCGATAACTCAGTCAAATTTCAACCGATTCTAATAAACAAACTCGTGTTAAACGCACATTTAAATGGGCTTTCAATAAAAAATGGAAATGAAATATTATCGATTGAAACTGGTCATCAAACTGTCAGAAAATCTGAAAATAATGGGAAACTTCTGAATTTGAACGTCCATAACTTTTCGACTTTTTATTGGAACTCCTTTTAATGGTCTGTGTTCTCTCTTTCAATTGCATTTTTTATTTTGGAAATCGAATGAAAAATGACGGAGTTCTGCATTTTTATATACATGCAAGTACCCAAAAACAGTTTTTTTGAAAAATATCGAGATTTTGGAAGTGTTTGGAAAGTTTCGTATATATGCCATTATGTTCAGTTCTACCAGATCAACAACTTAGACTATGTCTCGTGAAAAGTATATTTTCACTGTAACACAAACTACTTTTAGAAAATAAACTGCTTCCGGGTTATGCCGTGTGTCAAGATTTGTTAATGCTGACGTTTCGCGAGCCATGTTGCTCGCTTCTTCAAAGCTAATTGAATACTGTTAGTATTCACTGTAGCACAAACTACTTTTAGAAAATAAACTGCTTCCGGGTTATGCCGTGTGTCAAGATATGTTAATGCTGACGTTTCGCGAGCCATGTTGCTCGCTTCTTCAAAGCTAATTGAATACTGTTAGTATTCACTGTAGCACAAACTACTTTTAGAAAATAAACTGCTTCCGGGTTATGCCGTGTGTCACGATTTGTTAATGCTGACGTTTCGCGAGCCATGTTGCTCGCTTCTTCAAAGCTAATTGAATACTAACAGTATTCAATCCGGGTTCCGGCTTCCGGCTTCCGGCTGTTAGTACTGTTAGTATAATTGAATACTGTTAGTATTCAATTAGCTTTGAAGAAGCGAGCAACATGGCTCGCGAAACGTCAGCATTAACAAATCTTGACACACGGCATAACCCGGAAGCAGTTTATTTTCTAAATGATTCTGGCCGTGAAAGCCTACGTACTTACAAACTACTTTTGCCACCTTCTGAGGTACAGCAGTTTTTACGGGAAAAACAAATTTTTAAAATCATGTTATTTTTTAAAATTTTGAACCCGTACATAGGAAGGTTCTTTTATATCTATAAAGAATTTAGTAAATTTTCAAGTTCAGCCTGATTTCTTTTACAAAAAACTCAAAAGTTTGTCATTTTTTCTTATCCGATTCAATTTTTATTATTGTTTATTATTTAGGAAATTATGCACTCCAACACGGAGTTAGTAACATTTTGATGTGTTCGATGCTAAGTAAAAATGAATGTGGAAACGCCACAAGTTTTTTGAAAGATATCGAGTTTTTAGACTCGGGGGATGTAATTAAAGATCTGGCCGCTGTAGTAGAGTGAGGGCGCTTCTGCTTTCTGTCGAGCAAGTAATAAAAGCGACAAGAACTAAGTGGAGTCGCGCGCTAAACTAGATTAAGGATAAGTGCCGATAGAGTAGAGGCAGCGTTATAAACATATCTCCAATCTCTCCGAAAGGTGCCTGCACGATCTTCCACCTTTCGAACAGTAATAAGCAATAACAGTAAACGCGAGACTTTCCTCTGTTGGCCGCTGATTAAGTTTTAGGGGTAGTCACCTCTGATGTATGGCCACGCTGATATAATATAATTAGAAGTAGCTTCGGAGCCAACCCCTTATCTATTTGAATAGTGGTGAGAAGGGGCAGCAAAAACCGTATTAGTTACCCTTTGTAGGGTCGTATTACAATACAGATTCGGACCCGACCGCAACAACCCGACAAAAAGAGACATCTAACGCTAGACCACCCCCACATCGCGTGTTCATCGGCTTTTATTGAATTTTGAATAATGCCAACACAGTCCTACAAATTTGGAACACTGGAACAACCTTTATATGAGATCAAGTATCAGAGCTAACATATCTCATAAGTACGTGATTATTTCGGATTTTTTTATCAAAAGCATGGTGATGTGCCAACTGTTATGTCCTATCATTAACGTCAACATAAAAAAACTGTGCAACTATGATACTAACATCTATAGGGTACAACAGACTATCCGTGTCAGGTTTGTGCTTGATTTTATGACAAAATAGCATAACAAACTTTTCCAAAGAATTGAATTTTTTTAAATTAAAAAAACATTTGATTTTTTTTTCTAAATTTCGTTGTAGGCGTATCCTTTAATAAGTACATTTTCACAGATGTGGTGCTACTGTGCGTTGCGCAGGTGACATGGTGGTGAAATTTTCGAAATATCGGCGTAACGTAGCCCTTCTGTTATCAGCGTTGGACCACCCTAGATTCCGAAGTGAGAACAATGCAATAAGGATAGGGGTGCAGAGGCCCAGGACCCTTGCAAATCACTAAGGCAGATAACATCATTACGAATCTGGGTTTCCTAGGACCTAGAGGGCTATCCACCTATATAATGATATATAGTGTACATTTATTATCCAGGTATCCCCGATCCTTCGGATTTGCTCACCATTACTATCTTCGTTCTAATTTTACCATTCTAGGATCAATTATTTTAAGAGTTAAAATTCTAGAGTCAAAATTAATCAATTAACTGTTCGGTGGGCGATTTCATTTATATTTTCTGGTGTAGAAGGCTTAATGATATATAGTGTATATTTATTATCCAGCTATACCTGATCCTTGGGATTTGCTCACTATTACTATCTTTGTTCTAATTTTATCAAGGATCAATTATTTTAAGAGTTAGCAGTCTAGAGTCGACATTAATCAGTGTTAATTGTCCGGTTGGTGATTTCACTTATATTTTCCGGGGTAGAAGGTTTAATGATATATAGTGTACATTTATTATCCAGGAATCCCTAAGCCTTGGGATTTGCTCACTATTACTATCTTTATTCAAATATGACCATTCGAATATCAATTATTTTAAGAGTTAGAATTCTTGAGACGAAATTAATCAGTGTTAATTGTTCGGTTGGCGATTTAATTTATATTTTCCGGGGTAGAAGGTTTAATGATATATAGTGTACATTTATTACCTAGAAATCCCTAATGCTTGGGATTTGTTCGCTATTACTATCTTTATTCAAATTTTACCATTCCAGGATCAATTATTTTAAGAGTTAGAATTCTAGAGTCGAAATTAATCAGTGTTAATTGTTCGGTTGGCGATTTCATTTATATTTTCCGGGGTAGAAGGTTTAATGATATATAGCATATGCTTTTCTATCGAGGTATCCCTAATCCTTGGGATTTGCTCACTATTATTATCTTCGGTCTAATTTTACCATTCGAGGATCAATTATTTTAAGAGTTAGAATTCTAGAGTCGACATTAATCAGTGTTAATTATCCGGTTGGTGATTTCATTTATATTTTCCGGGGTAGAAGGTTTAATGATATATAGTGTACATTTATTATCCAGGAATCCCTAATCCTTGGGATTTGCTCACTATTACTATCTTTATTCAAATCTGACCATTCGAGGATCAATTATTTTAAGAGTTAGAATTCTTGATACGAAATTAATCAGTGTTAATTGTTCGGTTGGCGATTTAATTTATATTTTCCGGGGTAGAAGGTTTAATGATATATAGTGTACATTTATTACCTAGAAATCCCTAAT
Source organism: Aphodius sticticus (assembly GCA_963966075.1). Lineage (NCBI taxonomy): Eukaryota > Metazoa > Arthropoda > Insecta > Coleoptera > Scarabaeidae > Aphodius > Aphodius sticticus. The sequence continues at coordinate 10,682,460 of OZ014515.1, read as the reverse complement.
GCTTGGGATTTGTTCGCTATTACTGTCTTTATTCAAATTTGACCATTCGAGGATCAATTATTTTAAGAGTTAGAATTCTAGAGTCGAAATTAATCAGTGTTAATTGTTCGGTTTGCGAGTTCATTTATATTTTCAGGGGTAGAAGGTTTAATGATATATAGCATATGCTTTTCTATCGAGGTATCCCTGATCCTTGGGATTTGCTCACTATTACTATCTTTGGTCTAATTTTACCATTCGAGGATCAATTATTTTAAGAGTTAGAATTCTAGGGTCGACATTAATCAGTGTTAATTGTCCGGTTGGTGATTTCATTTATATTTTCCGGGGTAGAAGGTTTAATGATATATAGTGTACATTTATTATTCAGGAATCCCTGATCCTTGGGATTTGCTCACTATTACTATCTTCATTCTAATTTGACCATTCGAGGATCAATTATTTTAAGAGTTAGAATTGTAGGGTCGACATTAATCAGTGTTAATTGTCCGGTTGGTGATTTCATTTATATTTTCCGGGGTAGAAGGTTTAATGATATATAGTGTACATTTATTATCCAGGAATCCCTAATCCTTGGGATTTGCTCACTATTACTATCTTTATTCAAATCTGACCATTCGAGGATCAATTATTTTAAGAGTTAGAATTCTAGGGTCGACATTAATCAGTGTTAATTGTCCGGTTGGTGATTTCATTTATATTTTCCGGGGTAGAAGGTTTAATGATATATAGTGTACATTTATTATCCAGGAATCCCTAATCCTTGGGATTTGCTCACTATTACTATCTTTATTCAAATCTGACCATTCGAGGATCAATTATTTTAAGAGTTAGAATTCTAGGGTCGACATTAATCAGTGTTAATTGTCCGGTAGGTGATTTCATTTATATTTTCCGGGGTAGAAGGTTTAATGATATATAGTGTACATTTATTATCCAGGAATCCCTAATCCTTGGGATTTGCTCACTATTACTATCTTTATTCAAATCTGACCATTCGAGGATCAATTATTTTAAGAGTTAGAATTCTTGATACGAAATTAATCAGTGTTAATTGTTCGGTTAGCGATTTAATTTATATTTTCCGGCGTAGAAGGTTTAATGATATATAGTGTACATTTATTATCCAGGTATCCCCGATCCTTGGGATTTGCTCATTATTACTATCTTCATTCTAATTTTACCATTTGAGGATCAATTATTTTAAGAGTTAGCATTCTAGAGTCGAAATTAATCAGTGTTAATTGTTCGGTTGGCAATTTCATTTATATTTTCCAGGGTAGAATGTTCATTGATATATGTAGTTTATATTTATTATCCAGGTATCCGCGATCCTTGGGATTTGCTCACTATTACTATATTCGCTCTAATTTTACTATTCGAGGATCAATTATTTTAAGAATTAGCATTCTAGAGTCGAAATTAATCAGTGTTAATTGTCGGGTTCGCGATTCCCTTTATATTTTCCGGGGTAGAAGGTTTAATGATATATAGTGTACATTCATTATCCTGGAATCCCTGATCCTTGGGATTTGCTCACTATTACTATCTTCATTCTAATTTGACCATTCGAGGATCAATTATTTTAAGAGTTAGCATTCTAGAGTCGAAATTAATCAGTGTTAATTGTTCGGTTGGCAATTTCATTTATATTTTCCAGGGTAGAATGTTCATTGATATATGTAGTTTATATTTATTATCCAGGTATCCGCGATCCTTGGGATTTGCTCACTATTACTATATTCGCTCTAATTTTACTATTCGAGGATCAATTATTTTAAGAATTAGCATTCTAGAGTCGAAATTAATCAGTGTTAATTGTCGGGTTCGCGATTCCCTTTATATTTTCCGGGGTAGAAGGTTTAATGATATATAGTGTACATTCATTATCCTGGAATCCCTGATCCTTGGGATTTGCTCACTATTACTATCTTCATTCTAATTTGACCATTCGAGGATCAATTATTTTAAGAGTTAGCATTCTAGAGTCGAAATTAATCAGTGTTAATTGTTCGGTTGGCAATTTCATTTATATTTTCCAGGGTAGAATGTTCATTGATATATGTAGTTTATATTTATTATCCAGGTATCCGCGATCCTTGGGATTTGCTCACTATTACTATATTCGCTCTAATTTTACTATTCGAGGATCAATTATTTTAAGAATTAGCATTCTAGAGTCGAAATTAATCAGTGTTAATTGTCGGGTTCGCGATTCCCTTTATATTTTCCGGGGTAGAAGGTTTAATGATATATAGTGTACATTCATTATCCTGGAATCCCTGATCCTTGGGATTTGCTCACTATTACTATCTTCATTCTAATTTGACCATTCGAGGATCAATTATTTTAAGAGTTAGCATTCTAGAGTCGAAATTAATCAGTGTTAATTGTTCGGTTGGCAATTTCATTTATATTTTCCAGGGTAGAATGTTCATTGATATATGTAGTTTATATTTATTATCCAGGTATCCGCGATCCTTGGGATTTGCTCACTATTACTATATTCGCTCTAATTTTACTATTCGAGGATCAATTATTTTAAGAATTAGCATTCTAGAGTCGAAATTAATCAGTGTTAATTGTCGGGTTCGCGATTCCCTTTATATTTTCCGGGGTAGAAGGTTTAATGATATATAGTGTACATTCATTATCCTGGAATCCCTGATCCTTGGGATTTGCTCACTATTACTATCTTCATTCTAATTTGACCATTCGAGGATCAATTATTTTAAGAGTTAGCATTCTAGAGTCGCAATTAATCAGTGTTAATTGTTCGGTTGGCGATTTAATTTATATTTTCCGGGGCAGAATTCGGGTAAACAAAAAGGCGGTCCGACGTCGTCGGAAAAACAAAAGGGTGCCCAAAATATGTCCGCGATCGAGGGTCCTAATTACACTTTTATCACTCGGTCCGGGAAGTTATCGGGAAAAGTCCTGGAACGACGTTTTAATTCGTCGCACGTTGCACGACTCAACAAGTTTTTACCCTTTTTGCGGTCGCTAATTTAAATAATGAGTGGCGTGAAGTGAAGTCGAGCGGCGCGGCGCGGAGCAAGGAGCTAGAATTCGTCTTTGCGCGCCGGCGACAACACAAAATTAATCACCTAGAAAGCCAGCTCTCTCCTTTTGATAACGCCTCATACAAATGACCGTTGGCCAAGGAATGTCAACTATTTGTCTAATTAATTTTCGGATACAAATGTTACGCTGCGCTACTAAATGCTTGAATGCAAGACGGGGGTGGATGCTTTTACTACCCCTCTAACCCTCTAAACACGTTCATAGCAATCCACAAAGTCTCATCTCCATAGACAGAAAAATTTTTTGTTTTAAAAAAACATAAATATTTGGGGTTAAAACATATTTCTTTGGTACAAAAAAATTTACTTCATTGAGTACTTTATCTTATTTGCTTGTACAGATTAATTTATTTGCCATTATTTATGCGTAATTCCTTTTTCTATGTTCGTTAAAAGAACGTTGCTTGTAGTTTCGATTCAACGCAAAAGAAATTATTCAAAAACGTTTACAAATTCCAAACATCTACAGTGTGTCCCGATGGACCTAACTATACTTATAATGGACGTAATTTTTAATTTCTCGAGAAAAAGTCATTCTTTATAACGAGTTTTGGATGTCCTAAAAAGTCGAAAGCCATTGTTAATATTTTAACATACAGGTCAAACTAGCAAACTAACGGTTTTTTGTAATTAGAACAAAAATGTTATAGGTAAAAGTTGTTTTATATTTAAATTTATGCCCAGATATCAAATTTCAATGTTGTATTCTAAGTTTTATATTTTATTTATTTTTAACAAAGTAATTTAACAAAACATTACTCCACATATTCCCCTCCTACAGCTACACATTTTTCCAATCTTCCTCTAAACTTCCGATATACCAAATCAATTGCTTCTTCATTTATTTCGTCTACTGCTTCCCTAATTTTTAATTCTAGAATGGCTACATTATCATGAAAATTATTCGCATACATCTTCTGTTTTAAATAACCCCACAGAAAAAAAATCAAGCGGCGTTAAATCAGGTGAACGTGGTGAGCATCCTATAGGGACTAATCGTCCAATCCACTTATTTGGAAAATGTCTGTTCAACCAATTGATATGCGCTATGAGCAGGACAACCGTCGTGTTGATAGTGTAGTGAACACCTGAGCTGTAAGTTGATTTCGTCCAAAGTATTCCAACCAAAATTTCATTTTTTATATATTTTTGAGAATTAGTTGTAATACAGAAATTTGGATGTTCTTGAGACCAATATCTGCAATTCTGTGAACTAACAACTCCATTTGTAGTAAACGTCGCTTCGTCAGAGAAAAAATTTTCCTGTAGAAAAATCTATCGACAATAATTCGCTCCCCTATTAGGCAAAATTCTAATCGACGAGAGCATCATCTCCTTCTACTAAAGTGTGTATTAGTACTGGTTTATAAGGATGAAATCTTTGATTTGAAAAGATCCTTTGCAGGTGGCTTTTACTGATGTTCGTCTCGAGATCTTTGCCTCAACGATTTTTTTGGGCAAGTGTTCACGGAATCAATAGCTTACATCATAGCTCCTGCATCATCTTCGCCATTTCGCTTTATTTTCTTGATATTTTTCACGTCTCCTGTTGCATGAAACTTTTTAACCAATTCACGAACACAATTGACAGAAACGTACTTCACCTATGCCGTAACAAAGAACTAAATAAACGCTTTGCTCTAAAGTCAACATACTTTCAATCAGCTTCTATCAACAAATTGCTGGGATACGCTGTTACTACTGTCAACTGATCAATCATAATTGTGGTCTCTAAATTTTTTGTTCACCTTTTAATGTCTTTTCACTGGTCCGAGATGTAAAATTTGAAATAGACCATTCAAGTTTGATATTTGAGCATAAAATTAATTCAAACTAACCTTTACATATAACATTTTTTATCTAATTCTGAAAAACCGATAATTTACTCTTCGGCCAATTTAACATTTTCGTGTTATCTAACCATCCGGTATGTTAAATCAAAATATTAACAATGACTTTTAAGGACATCCAAAACTCTTTATAAAGAATGACTTTTTCTCGAGAAATCAAAAATTACGTCCATTATAGGTATAGTTAGATCCATCGGGGGGGGGACACTGTATACCGCAACACCAGGATACGTCACTGATTCCTTTTGCGTCACCCTGTATACGGTGGAACCTGAAAGTTCTTAATAAAAGGGCTTATGCGGCATTGCCGTGAATGGAAGCGATAGACCCCAAACCCGGGATTTTATCCGAAAATCTCTACTAATATGTCAATAAAGCTTGAAATTTGATTAAGTTTAGTTGTATGGAGGCCTTTTGAATGGCGATGCCGAGCGTGTAGGTACCGCTGCGCCCTGTGTAAGCACAATCACAATCAGGCTGCTCCAGTGCCAGACTCCCGGGGTAAGAATACAGCAACATAGGAAGGCATCACCCTACAGGGTCGACATTTCGCCGACAATAGAAACTCCTATGATATCATGGTACGGGGATATCAAATGATACTTATCGACACCAGCAATCACGATCAAAATCTCGCGTATTCAAATGTACGCGCAAACAAAAGTTTTGTTATCGATTCTCGGTCCCCGGTTGGGTCTTTGTGGTCGCTGCACAGAGGATAGCGCACACACAGAAGTTAAAAAATAAAAGGAAAGATGCCGGGGAGGCCATTGTCTCTGCTTTATGATGCTGCTGTAGTGCCGTACGCAGTACGCAGATGAAGAAGTCAATGTATTGGGCGCATCGAGGGCTTCTATATGAGCGAGGGTTGCACCATTCAATCAGCGTCAGTCCCTAAGGGTTTGCGGGATTAGGTGACCTTGCTGGCATGACGGTAATTACACTGCCACCCATGATGACTATACGACCGATCTAAATTAATAACTCGCCATTGAGCCTTCAGACTAGAGAGCACTACGGACTTTACTGCCATCATCATACCATGTGCCCTTTTGCTTCCCTTTTACTCGCCGCTAACATCCTATCCACTGCGACAATTATCTTATACCCATTGTCGTTACATCAGTCATAAAAAGAACTGAAACCAATAATAATATTCAAATGTGTTCAAATTCAGTGGCATGAACCAAAGAGTTTGACCTCGTTTCTTATCTGGTTGTATGTGCTGCGTCGGCATTATCGCTCTTCTTGAGAAATCTATTGCGTCTCCAATAAAAGATAGTGATGATTTATCTAATTGACGATATAACGGCTATCGTTTTAACTTATTTTTTAGTTACCGCTCTCATGGCTTCCACAAGCGATCGAGTATACAGGAAAACAGATCTATTCTTCACACACAAACTAGTCTGTTGTTTCAATACTTTATGTGTGTCAAACAATTTATATTGTCAGTTACAATTTACAATTCCAGAGATTATACAGCAGTGCTCTGCTCTTGCTCTAGAAATATGGGGGTTGCAACTTTTATTTATTAACTTTTCAAGTTTTGTATAACATGTTTTTTTAAATATCTATATTTTTTTACATTAGAAAAGGATTCCTACATCTAATGACGCTATAGCCAGGCGCTAGAGCCGACTTGGGCTTGTAATTCGCGAGAAAATGCTCGCTGTTTTGTTAAATTATAAAGAGTCATTATAAATGATTGTAGTCGAAATAGGCCAAATGTAAAGTTTTCTGGTTACTGCTCTATTTGAATCGAATACCACTGTTATACACGCAGAACTTAAATTGGTTGGATAACCTATTTCAAGTTTGACAGTTGTTTGTGTATAGCAGCAAGAAATTTCTAACATGGACATGGCCTACTTCGACTACAACCATTTATAATGACCCTGTATGTTATAGATCGTTGCTTATTGACTATTATACTATTATTACATATAATTAAATTATGATTTTTTTATGGAACATTAGGTATAAGTAACTGTATTTAGCTATTATACAGCATGTCCCCCGATGGACCTAACTATACCTATAATGGAAGTAATTTTTAATTTCTCGAGAAAAAGTCATTCTTTATAAAGAGTTTTGGATGTCCTAAAAAATCGGAAGCCATTGTTAACATTTTGATTTAACATACAGGATGGTTAGAAAATGCTAAATTGGCCAAAGAGTAAACTATCGATTTTCCGTAATTACAACAAAAATTTTATAGGTAAAAGTTGGTTTATGTTTAAATTTATGCCCAGATATCAAATTTCAATGTTTTTTGTATTAATTTTATATTTTATTTATTTTTAACAAAATAATTTAACAAAACATTACTCCACATGTTCCCCTCCTACAGCTACACATTTTTCCAATCTTCTTCTAAACTCCCGATATACTAAATCAATTGTGTCTTCATTTATTTCGTCTACTGCTTCCCTAACTTTTAATTTTAGAATGTCTACATCATCATGAAAGTTATGTGCATAAACCTTCTGTTTTAAATAACCCCACAGAAAAAAATCAATCATCCGGCAATAAATCAGGTGAACGTGGTGGCCATCCTATAGGGCCGAATCCACTTATTTGGAAAATGTGTGTTCAACCAATCCCTGACTTGATATGCGCTATGAGCAGGACAACCGTCGTATTGATAGTGTAGTGATCAAACACCTGAGCTGTAAGTTGATTTCGTCCAAAGTGGGTAGCAAAAAATTTTCCAACATATCAAAATAAGTGTGTTGGTTTACAGTACCGTCAAAGAATCATGGTCCAATTATTTTCTTGTAATAAATCCCACACTGAACCTTTACTTTTTTATATTTTTGAGAATTGGTTGTAATACGGAAATTTGGATTTTGTTGAGACCAATATCTGCAATTCTGTGAACTAACAACTCCATTTGTGGTAAACGTCGCTTCGTCAGAGAAAATAATTTTTCTGTAGAAAAATCTATCGACCATAATTCGTTCTCCCATTAATAGGCAAAATTCTAATCGACGAGCATCATCTCCTTCTACTAAAGTGTGTATCAGTACTGGTTTATAAGGATGAAATCTTTGATTTGAAAAGATCCTTTGCAGGTGAGTGTTCACGGAATCAATAGCTAACATAGCTCCTTCATCATCTTCGCCATTTCGCTTTTTTTTCTTGATATTTTTCACGTCTCCTGTTGCATGAAATTTTTTAACCAATTCACGAACACAATTGACAGAAACTTATACCTCAGGGTATTTTCTGTTAAAAACTTCAATACCACGGCGCGGCGGTACGATACCTTACCTATGCCGTAACAAAGAACTAAATAAACCCTTTGCTCTAAAGTCAACATACTTTCAATCAGCTTCTATCAACAAATTGCTTGGATACGCTGTTACTACTGTCAACTGATCAATCATAATTGTGGTCTCTAAATTTTTTGTTCACCTTTATGTAATATCTTTTCACTGGTCCGAGATGTAAAATTTGAAATAGAACATTCAAGTTTGATATTTGAGCATAAAATTAATTCAAACTAACTTTTACCTATAACATTTTTTATCTAATTCCGAAAAACCGATAGTTTACTCTTCAGCCAATTTATCATTTTCGTGTTTTCTAACCATCCTGTATGTTAAATCAAAATATGGCTTTAGACTTTTTAGGACATCCAAAACTCTTTATAAAGAATGACGTTTTCTCGAGAAATTAAAAATTACGTCCATTATAGGTTAAGTTAGGTATACACACTGTATATTGTCAAAAACTTATTTTTTTTCAAAAAGTCATTTTGAGGTAATTAACAAGGATTAATAAACTAGATAACTCATTTTGCATATTCAAAGTAGGTACCTTTCGTACTTTTCGATAGTTATTATTGATTTGGGATTCTAATGCTAAATATCAAATCTTTCTGTGGAGACATATGGAGGAAAAATTTGTGAGTATTTCAAAATATTTTTGTAGAAACCGTGGTAAGTAATAAACATTACGTAAACAATAATACAAATTTTATATATATATATATATATATATATATATATATATATATATATATATATATATATATATATATATATATATATACCTATTGAGCGTGTTATCTAATGTTTGCAAGGACAATTGCCTGAGGAATGGATGGCGACTTCCTAACGCAATGATAACTTTTGACAAAGATGTATACTGATTGAGGGTGTGAGCATAGCGGATACATATATGACAGATCACTTGTTTTTTTCGCCCTGGGACAGCGGAGGAACGTCGTCTAGGGACCTCTGCGTTAGATATAGTTTGTTACCCTCCAATTCTACTCATATATTGCTTTTTAATTCACCATCATCGAGGATATCACGATGGCATAGAAGAAGGAAACCAAACTCTCCTTCGCTTCTAAACTGAACGTTTTAGAAGCGGTTGTACTCTTGACGTCCTCGGCCAGCTTCGACCGAGTCTCGTTGAAATTATATGCCCATATATACATGCGCAAGATAACATGCTATTGTGCTGCTATCTGGTGGCAATATGTCTTACCGTTGAGATAAAATCTCGCAAAGTTACACTGTAACATATCTGAAGCCGTACCGAGCAAAGGTATGCTGCTTGCTGGCCCAGTACCATTATCTTACCCCACCACCCTCGCCTCCTGCTCCTCGCGTTTAAAATTTACATTATCATCCTTTCAGTTCATTCTACGCGCCACCCGTCTTATTAGCGCTCGCCCTCATAAACCCTACCTTTGACATTAACATTTTCCCCTATGTTGTTTCTAAATAATGCCTAAGTAGGAAAAAAATACAGAAAGAACCAAAGTGGCTACCTTTGGTTCTTTCTGTATTTTTTTCCTACTTAGGCATTATATAAGGACGTGTTTAATATTTTATTATGTGAAGGAATAAAAAGGGAAAAAACACCTTTTTTAAAGAAAATATTTAAAAAAAACAAATCACTGGTTCTACACTGACCTGGCACAATTAAAGCGACGGTTAATCCAATTTAGCTAAACTTTTTTCATAATTATAAGATTTATTTCGAATAAAATTCGTGTTATAAAGACAGGTTCTTTGGTCTTTTTATGCACTTCAACGGTTGGTGTTCTTCTGTTTATATTGTACAATATTTTCAATATTTTATTTTGTTGGCGTTGTAGTTTGTTTATGTGATATTGTGTTGTGTCGCTCCATATGTTAATCATACAGTTTATACTGGATGTGTATATGCTATTATATATGGACGGTTTTATGTATGCGGGTATAATACTTTTCATTTTGTGTACGGCAGCAATCGTTCTGTTGTTGATATTAGTAAGTTTTTTAATGTGTGCGCTCCACTGTAGGTTTTCTTGTATAGTTAGCCCAAGATATTTGGCTTCTTTTACCTGTTTGATGGTTGTTCCGTTAATCACAATGTTTAGTCGTGTTTGCTGCTTCTTACTTGTAAAAGCTATGAATTCCGTTTTCTTCTCATTTATTGTCAACAGGTTCTCTTTAAACCATACTTCAATCCGTTTTAGGTCGCTGTTGATCTTTTCTTGCAATTGTTCCTGGGTCTTGGCCGAGTAGAGAATACATGTATTATGTATCCTCAACATCATGTTTGATGTTCAATATTCAACTTTAATAGTCTTTGACCGATTATCATTATGTTTTCTGAACATTGTAAAGAAATTCATCAACATTATCACATAACTTAATTAATAAATAAAAATACACAAACATAATTTTTTTATTTAAAAAGAACAGTGGACCTAACCGGACCTATTAAAATGCAATAATTAAAGTAATTTTTAATTTCTCGAGGAAAAGTCATCATTTATAGTTTATACATTTTGTCCTAAAAAGTCGGTAGCCATAGTTAAAATTTTGATTCAACATACAGGCTCGTTGACAAATGAGAAAATGTTATATTGGCCCAAGAGTAAAGTATGTTTTTCGAAATCAAATTAAAAATGATATACCTAAGGAAATGTCTTATATTTAGTTTTATGTGCACATATCAAATTTTAATGTTGTATTCTAAGTTTAATATTTTATTTATTTTTAACAAAGTAATTTAACAAAACATTACTCCCCATGTTGCCCTCCTACAGCTACACATTTTTCCAATCTTCTTCTCCCAATATACCAAATCAATTGTTTCTTCATTTATTTCGTATATTACTTCCCTCATTTTAATTTTAGAATTGCTACATTGTCATGAAAATTATTGGTACACACCCTACGTTTTAAATAACCCCTCAGTGTTTAAATTTTATGGCCGTTAATAAAAACATTTTTGAGAAAACAGTTGAAAATAAAAAAAAAATAATAATTCTGTGGAAGATGGACTTTGTTAATGAAAATTAAATAAAGGCGGGTTTTCGAATGGCACGTTTAGGTCTAAACCGAATTTAGGTCTTAAGGATTTTGTAATTGATAAGGCAAATATTGCACAGGCAGGGGAAATCCAATGGCGCACTTGACTTAATCTTTAAAGATTGTGAAGAAAAGCATTGCCAGCTTTTGGCTTCCTTATGAACGTCATGTTTGGGTCCAACTCATTATTTTTCATGTAAAGATGGCATATTGGAATGAAGGTATTTTTTGTCGGTAAGTTAACATGAATATTTATTTTTTTTATTTGAACTGCTGATTCTCATTATTCCGTAACTTGGACTAAAAAAATTAAACCTCATCTTAGTACAAATGTTGGTGTTGGTTAAAAATAAATCAAACAACTTTCTTAAAAAATACAACTTATTTATAATTAATGGTCATTTATCATAAAATGCCCAAAAAATATTTTGTTTACCCCGGATTATAATAAAATTTTTAATAAGTAGGTATAGTCTTGAACAAAAGACCCTACTTATTAATATTTTGATATTTGATAACTTTTCAACTACTTCACCGATTTTTACGATTTACTCTACACATTGTAAAAAAGAACATCATGAAAATTGTAAAATTCTATAACAATTTTGAAAAAATACTGATTAAGTATTATACTGGTGTTCTGTTGTGTACATGTTTGAGACATCCTAACCAGTAAATAAGGACCTTAGGAAAGGACATTCTGGACATTCATGGTTAAGTATCTGTATACCGGGTGGTCGTTTTAACTTGAGACTCCTAAATATCTCGAGAAATATGCATGGTACGACAAAAGTGTCTGAAATAAACTTGTAGGACGCAAAGGAGAAAATGAGATGGCGATATCAGTTTCATTACAGATGGCGCTGCAATCGATGAAAATGAGGTTAACTTATTTTTTTTTAAATGGGAATACCCAACTTTTTTTTTATAAAATTATGATTTTACGCTAAGTAAGAATAATCTTTTGTCTGAACATTTTTTTCGTACGATGCATCTATCAAAAGTTATTGACGATGGAAGTTTGTGGCGTCTGCGGTAGTTACGACCGCTGCCACTGCATGGGATGCGCTCGCCATCTGGCAGTCAAAGCGACGACCGAGTAGACACTCATGATACAACGTAGGAAGGTTTGTGCATAACGGGGACACGTTTTGGTATCTCGCGCGTTGCCCCGTCATGCGCATAGGGTTTGTTTACGCACGAAAAAAATGCATCGTAAGTACGAAAAAAAATTCAGACAAAAGATTTTTCTTAATTCGCGTAAAATCATAATTTGATAAAAAAATTTGGGTATTCCCATTTAAAAAAATTAAGTTAGCCTCATTTTCAGCGATTGCAGCGCCATCTGCAATGAAACTGATATCGTTATCTCATTTCCCCCTTTGAGTCCTACAAGTTTATTTAAGACGCTTTTGCCGTACCATGCATATTTCTCGAGATATTTAGGAGTCTCAAGTTAAAAGGACCACCCGGTATACATATAACAAATATTGTTTGGCGAATATACACACTAATGTTCATTCATCTTTGAATTTAGATTGAAAACATCAGAAAAAATAGTCCAATTTACTAGGCTTCAGTGGCAATAAAATAGATTATGTATAGGTTACTTTAAAATGGTCATTTTTTTATGTCCCAGAATTTCTCAGAAATGAGACCACTAGTGTCAATTAAAGTCACCAAAACCTTAGGGACAAGTGTTATTATTGGAATTACGATTAATAGTAGGTACTATTTTTTTCTAATCATCTATCATAGCTTATCAAGGGGCGATAAATATGTACAAAAACAAGCCCATGTGAATTTCGGCTTGCGAAGGTTCAAAGTCGGTTCCCTAAAAAAAGTATCAAATATCAAATTTATTGGAGCTATTTGTTAGCTGGGCGTTTAGGGGTGTTCAGATATCAGAGAGGTCCCAAGGTTCAGTAACACAGGTCAAATATTATATTGTTTTTAAGAACTGGCTGCCTGTTTTTAATTCGGGTGCTTGTTTGTAATTCGAGCGCCTCTTATTAATTTTTATTCCTCGGATTCCCGGATAGGGTGACAAGTAGATGCTTCTTGTAGGCTTGTAGAATGTCAACAGCGCTAGCGGTTAGTGTAAACAGGTATATTCCGGATGATCTTAATTGCAAGCTAAACGTAAACAGTGCGATTAATCTCAGCGTGCCTATTTACACATCTTAATTTGGACAAGACGAAGTCGGAGCGTCAAGACGTTCCTTAATTCAGGTTTAGTGTTTCATAATATCCCGGTGTGGATGTCCAGAGGGAAAGGAAACGCTATGCCACCCCATATCGCGTAGCCCATTAATTACCTCGGTAATCATTCCGTCAGTCCAATTAGTACGGCCTTACCAGGCGAGCTCGGTCCCGACGTCCCGTCGTCCCGTGTCCCGTCCCATGCATCAACAGGGTAAAAAAGGTCAGACCGAACGGTCGTCTTCTCTCCGTCTTTCCCCTTCGCACCCTCCGCACCCTACGTTCGCCGCAATCTCATAAGCCACGTAATTTTATACTATTTATGCACAATGCCAAAAGACCGTTACTCGATATACCACCTAATAAGCTGATAACCCGAATATCAATTCTGACGCCTACGGGCGTACTGTCATAACGGTATAAGTACCATTCGTCCCCTTTTGTCAAGCTTTTATGCATACGTTTTCTATCGTGTGATGTATTTTCGATTTTAAACATTGGCTCCAAAGCCTTTTTTTCTTACCGAATTTAACTTAAATCAATAACAACGGAAAATAAATAGATTTTCGGTTTGCAGTATTTCCTCATTTTCAAGCAGTGGCGGCTCGTGATCTAGAAAAATGGGGGTTGCAACTTTCTGGTAGCTACCAGTTTTATATGACATATCTGTTTTATAGAAAAATATCTTATTTGTGGACTAAAAAATGACTAATTCTTATTCCTAAATACTCTAATTTTAATTATCTTTGGCTGCTACGTCCCATGGATCTTAAATCCCTGTTATTGTTTAGTACTATACACGGTGTCCCACTTTTTTCCCGCAGAGCTTTTTTCCAGATAGTAAATGTTCATACTGAGTAAAAAGTTTCTGATGGACTTCATATGGTTTTTTTAATTCATTAAAAAGCTACAGCCTTTTGAATAATTAACAAATCGATACTTCTTATTTCGGTCGGTTAAATGATTTAAATCATTAATACCTGTTTTTGTCTACCGGTCATCGGCTCCAAACAATAAACAAAGAAAACAAAAAAAGAATTTAAAAAAAGAATGTAAATATCAGCATGAAATGTCCTTGTAAATGACCGAGATTTGGTCGACACGTATTGTTTTATCACTAAATTAGGGGTAGGCCTCCCAAGTCTTTTTATTTCGCTCTTATCGATGCAATTTAGACAGCTAAATGGTTGAGCTAATAGACTCCGCACTGAATTCATTGTTTGTTTTTAATTTCATATAATAGACGCTTCACGGGCAACCAAACTCTACAGTGTACGAGTGTCAAGTGTCAACTGCTTCTAGACACTGCTGGGGGCGTGGTCCAGTTCTGGTGTACTGGATACTTGCAACCATTTCAGAGTAAACGAACCAATCGACGCGGCGAAATTCGCTTGCTCGCGGGCTATAATTCAGGCGTCGATACGCAGTGTAGCGGTAGCAGATGGTTGCGGCCTTGTTGCGGCCCTAGGCCGTACAGCTGACTTGCGCTTGAAATTCTCGAGAAATTGCTCGATATTTTATTAAATTATATGTTATAGATCGTTGCATATTGACTATTACACCATTATTTACCTACAATTAAACTCTTTTTGTTTCCTTGTTATTTTGGGGGGTTGCGCAAACCTGCAAACCAATGCACCAGCCGCCACTGTTTTTAACAGTTTGGCTAACTTTTTCGAAAACCTTTTTATTCCAACTCCACTGCGTTTTGAGTAAAAACGATAAAACAACTATGTTTCACATTTCACACTGTATAAGAAAAAACACACCCTGTATTATCTAGCAGCAATAAAAGCTCTGCTGTTGTTTTGACCAAAACCAAACAAATGACATTACCTACTAATTTAAATACACAGTTCATTTCACATTGTGTACACCTTTCACATTTTTATAAAGTAGGTAAACTTTTGATAATAAACTCATGTCAGAACTTCGGAATATATTACCAACTATAGAAATTGTATTAGGAAAATAGGTTGTGTGAAGTATCATAGAATAGAGTTAGTTCATTTAAAACCAAATAATTCGTATTTCATTTTATTTTTATTTAACGTCTAAAAAGAAAATTAAAGATAACTATTCCTGTAAAAAATGTCTACATTTTCTCGCTTTTAATCAATGTTTCTCGTTAATTCGGTCATTTTAAAAATAATATTCTATTGCTTATCAATTTGTTTTGGTCGAGTGTTGATCACAACTACACAGTGATCTAAAATGACTGAGGACAGGTTGAATTTCCCGCCAATTTGAATAATTGTGATGTTGGCAATGGTTGCAAATGACAGCTGTTATTTTTATCCAATGGCGTAGGTGTTCCTTCTTGTAAAGAGATTCATTCACTGATTATGATTAGATTAAATTGAAAGTATTAATTGAATTAATTGAAACATATATAGTTCGAATTCAAATTTATTCCCGTGAGGGTTAAATAAATAATAAGATGACATCCTTTATTGAGAAAAAATATGAAATATCGTTGCAGAGGGACGTAACCCTTAGTGACGAGTTCACTATGGTATCTGACAGTGATCATAACCTGTATCATGCACGCATACCATCTTAGTAACACTAAATAAGTTCAAAACTGTGGCGGGAAATTCAACCTGTCCTCAGTCTTTTTAGATCACCCGTTATAAGAGCGATGGAGATGAGCGATGTGAATAAAATTGGAATAGATACAATTTTTGACATATTTGTTTTCATTTTTATGTTCGTTGTGATTTATTTTAGAACATAACTAACAAATAAGAATATAAATACGAAGATGCTTCAAAACAGTTATAATTCTTTTGGCCATAGAATTATTTGGTCATACGCACACTGCATATTTATTTTCGTCTCCACTAATTTGAAGTCCTCATGGGCTCCTTGGCTATAGCGAACGAGTTTTTGGGCAAACACTAAACACCCATACGGTTTGGGGCTAGTTTCCTCTATCCAAAAACGTAAACCCTTATTAGGTCCTTACACTCCTTACGTTATTAGCTGCACCGTTTCTTTTTATGTGTAATCTACCATTTATAGTGTCCATTTTTTGGCCAATGGAAAGATGAAATAATTCCGCGGTGGTTACGGTGGTGTGAAAACGAACGAAGGGGGTTGAAGATAGGGGTGAGGAATTTTGTCGCAAAGAAGCCCGTTGCTGGGTTATTGTTGTAAGCAACGCCAGCGGACGAGGCGTTAAGATCCTATTATGCTTGGGCGAAAAATGCAATCAACTGACAGAGGAGAGAGCGGAACGGAGGCCCAGTGCCATAATGGAATATTGGTTCTGCGGAAGCACCCTCTTCAATCAAGAGGCGGTTTTAAATGCCAGATTAGCGTATTAACATTTATGCTAGATGTGGTTTGAATGTGTGCAATCGTATGATGTGTAAGTGCGGCATATATCCCGCTGTATGGAAGCGTCATGGCGTAACAATTACTCATACGCTCCGTTAAATGCCTCGCCGAGCAGTGCTACTCAAAATGTGCCCAGTCTGACCGTTCACTTTATATTAGATTTGTTCGAGCAGCAGTAAAAACAATTAGGTATCCTTCTACGCATGCGCAATGGCGGTTTTGGAAGGCCAAAACCTCCGTTGTGCATGCGCAGAAGAAAGAATAAGTCAATGAACAATACACTTACAATATAATGTAAAATATCTTATAGTTTCTTAGGTCACTGTCTATACGTACTAGAATATATTTTAAAGTACGTGATTGTAAAAATGTGACATTTTTTAAACGATACATTGAATTATTTATTTCAATACAATATTAGTTATTATGAAGAAAGAATTTATTTGTTGAGTGCATTTACCTTGTCTTATAGGGGCCTTGTATGATTTTAAAATTTTTTTGGTGGAGATTTCTTCAGTTTCAGCTATAATTTCTAAAACTTGTTGATTAGTTGTAAATTTTAGACGAATGTTACTACTTTTATATTGTTTCTGCAAAGAGTGATTTGGGATTGGAATCAATGCTTTTTGAGTATGACACATTACTACAAAGTAACTCTTTTAAATTAAACTGGAAATTCCAATATTGTCCTGAACCGTCTGAACAGATTCTGGTACCTACCTACTCTTGTGTTAGTCGATATTTTTTTATTAGAATATGTAATTTTTACGTGAAAATTGCACAGCAAAGTTTTAGTGAACCCACGTTAACCACCATCATAATTTTGATTTACTTAATAAAGAAGATTTTGGTTATAGTTCCAAAACAAAAACAATAATAGTGAAATTTGTATAAAATCTACAGCCAGCCAAGAACAACAAGTATTAACAAAAAGTATTATCTTTTTTATTTGGTTGGCAAAGTTGTTCAAGCTGTAAGTCAAATTATCCTAAATATCAATCAAGTTTTCAAATTTGTAAATAAATGCATTGGAATTTGTTGCTTCTATTATCAAGATCATAAGATGAATGGTCTTATTTCGGTTACACCTTGTAATATTTGATTCCTTTTGCACCAGGGCGCAACATTTTTGAGGCCGCTGCGAGTCTGTTTGCTACTCCAGGAGTCAAAACGGCGTGCTAATACTGCCCCAACACATCACAATAATCCCGTACATCACTTCGAAAATCATACCATACAATCTTTTGAAGCTAGCCCTGAACCCCCCTTGTTATTAGCTTGTGCAGAAATAAAACTGCTGGCATTTATTAATCAATATTTTGAGAACAAAAAATAAACTATACAGTGAAAGTCGTGTATAACGTCCTCGAAGGGACCGCGGCATTTGGACGCTATATCCGACTAGATGCTAAATCCGGACGCAATTAAATTTTGATATAAAATCAAAAAATAATGTCATTTTTTACACGAACTTTAAATTCACATATTCACAATAATCCGATTTATTCATCCAATTACTATTTATACTAATTCAAATAAGAACACTTTGTATGTATGTAATTCTAAAATCAATTTCTATTTTCTATTTGCCAAGTATATGAATATTTGTCAAGAAAAAAAACCTGCTCTATTCAATTCGTGCGAGTACACCTCTAAAATATATATTCGACGTTCGGCTGTGCGGACGAGTTTTTTACGCCATATACTTGGTATTTGCAATACCCAGTTGAAGTGGGTATAGCGAATGCAAAGGCGACAAATATTGGTGCATTCATTTGTACATGAACATTTTAGTACGCTGTTTAATTTTTCCATTTTTTAATTTCGTTTTGTGTGTAGTAGATTGACAATAGATTTGTAATTATTAGTAAGATTTTTGATTTTTCGAAAGGGCGAAAGCCGCATAAAATTGTAAGTTTGTGAAACCGTCAGACAGACAGTTTTCCGGAAACCGTTAGACAGGAATTAAAAACAAAATATTGTTGTTTTTACCTGTCCACATAAACGCAATGTTATTTCTTTCCAAGAAAAACGTACACCGTATACAGTGTGTATCCTAAGTTGATGCTTTTCTATGAACAATATAGATGTTACTCATTTATGAGCTTTCAAAATATAACCTTTTTGTTAAATAAAAAAGCTACACAAAACTGTCTCTACTATTAAAATATTTTTAATCGTTTTCGTTTCTCTTCAAGTAATAAACATCATAAAAATTTTATAGACAGCATATCTATAAAATAATTTTTGGAAAATCATACTTTATTTGCTTGTACCTATTTGTATATTTCTCGATTTTTATTATGTTTATTATTTGAAGAGAAACGAAAGCGGTTAAAAATATTTTAATAATAGAGACAATCTTGTGTAGCTTTTTTATTCAACAAAAAGGCTATATTTTAAAAGCTTATTTGTTTAAATTTTTGTTTCATAAGCTAATTGATCTCTATTTCAGACAGTATTAGGACATATCTATACGAACCTAATAATACAATTGGATTTAATAGAACTTTAAAGATGATGAAGAAACCATATCTAACATTTCTGTTATGGGCAATATCTTCCTAATTTAAATAAAAAAATATATGTTTTTTCACATTAAAATAATAACTTATTTAAACTAGTTCACATCAAATCACCAATTGTATTGTTTTACAGTCTGTTAAAATTAGATGCTGCGAATTAATAATACAGAAACCTGATGAATTAAACAAAAAATCATTAAAATGAAACAAACAGTTTCGTCAAGATTTGTTTTGTACATTTCCACAAGAATGTTAGTGCGCAGTGAATTCTGCACTTATGTAATTGTAATTAAAAATATGTCGGCATTAGAAAATAAAACCTTGCTTGTTCGTAATCAAATAATCAGTTTGATTTAAAAAAGCTAATGTGCAAATAAGGCGAACTAATCAAAAAGATAGCTAGTGCCCATTCGGTACGTACATGTAGCACGTCCTCAAAGAAGTTTTTCACGTATTAGAAAATGCTATGTGGCGATGCATCAATGTCCGATGCATTTACTGTTGCAGTGCAACTCTGACGGTCCGAAATCACAAACGAATATTGTACAAATTGTTGGTATGTCATAGATTTGTTTCAGTTTTATAAAAATCAGCCGGTAATCAAGGATGGATGAAAAATATTCGGTGAACGAACTTAAAAGGAAAAATAAATCACTCATGGCATCGTTTAGACCAATCAATAACAAAAATTTTTGATTTGCGTGGCAAATATATTTGCCAAATATTTAACATGTGGCAAATATTTGATATTTCGCAAGTATACGAATATGTAGCCCCGGCTTAAGACCATACTCAATTTGCATGCTAGTAATTCAAAGATTAATCAGAATCAGTAAGAAAAATAATTGGCTATTGCAAATTAACATACCTACACGTATAATAATGATAAACTTTGGCATAATAATAGACAGCTTTGGCGCGATCGAATTGTTTTGTCAGTTAGGGTATAATAAGTGTAGCTGACCTCAGGAATTCAACATGACAATATAATGGTGCTGTGCTATACGGCAGGTACGGCGAGGTGCATTAAGTACTGTTCGACAAAATAGAGGGGTCCACTTCCTTCCCACGGTACCTTCCGTCCCAAAATCTAAACCGAAATATGCATATATAAAACGTGTCACATAGGGTTGCAACCGTAGAAATTTACATTTGTGACCGGGTACCCCAGTAAGAAGATCTATGGTCAAGATATGTTAAGCAAAACGATTCGAAATTGAGGGGAATTCGTCGAAGTAGTCGAAGTCAAAATGGAATTTACATAAATTTTATGTCTTGAAAAGAGTCTACAGTTACGAAAAGGAAGGAGAGCTCTTCGGTTCCCAAATATGAACCATTGTCTCGTCTGCGCAGATTCTGATGGAATATCGAGGCACAAAAGACCAGATAAGCCTGCATAAAAGACCAAACTCCCTCCGCGAGCTCAAGAATACTTAATTAACTCGAACAATATTCGCAGATTTTACGCCTTATTCTGATAACTTCTATAAATAACCCCCCTCCCTCCCCGCGTGCGCGCGCGGCACTGATTACGCCTAACCTTTGATATCTGACCTATCGATAACCCTACTTTAAAATCACATACATATTCAAGTAAAAACAATACGCTTGCCAACAATCGAAGGAAACGGACTGGTTTGTCTACCAGGAAAAAAAACTAAACATAAAAGGATCAGCACGTGCCACTGGCATGGGCGACAGACCTGCTAATCCTTAACCCCAGCATCCGGGCAAAAGCAACCCTTCACCATGATCAGGTGGCTGTGCGTGCCACTCTTTATGTACCTCTCTAATCATTTCGACGCAGGTACATTGTATCCCTAGGTTACTGCTCTGAGCACTTCAGTTTATTTACACCAGAAGTTACCTGTTGTCAAGATTAAAGATACCCTATTTTTTATTATAAGCATTAAGGATGCAACACCACCACTATTTCAGACAATAAACAACATAGGCTGGCGCATTCTACAAAACAACACTACATTAAAACAACCATACTGCGCTTAATATTGTATCACTTATCATATGTTATGTATCAATTTATAGATAAAGGTTTACTACATATTGTGGTAATCCTTAATTTGACCATTTTTGTTGTTTTATCCTTTTTGAGTGTCTACAAAGATGTCAATAATAACTTAGTAATATTTGTCACCTTTTGTCATACCTATGTAGGTACGTCAGTACAGAAAAGCAAGAATAGTATATTGTGTACTAAGCCGAGAAAGTGGTTCTTTTCCGGGCCGAGAGAAGAGTTGCACAGGCGAGCGTAGCGAGTCTGGGCACTTCTTGAGGCCCGGAAAACCACTTTCTGGGCGTGGTGCACACATAATTTTTTATCTAAAGACTAATCACTGACATATTGGCTTTTGACAAATGAAAAACGTTGACGTTCTCATCGCAAACGTTAAACCGAATCGAACGCTGTGTTTTGATTGGACAGACCATTCGGTCGCCACCTATAGTGCCAATTGTTTTCGCGGCTAGGGCTGAAAAGTGTTCATTACAGGCCTGGCTGGGCCTAGCGGGCAAATAGCATCTTTCGTGTCTCCATAGAGACGCGAAAATGACATTTTCGCATCGTGTAGGATACAAATAACTTCACTACAACACGTAGTGAGTCTTCCAGCGCACCTGTGTTAAAATATTAGACATATTTCATCACGTAGTGTGGATAAAACAACAAAAATTAATACATACACATTACCGGAACAAGTAAAATACCTTTATATATAATTTGATGTACCTAGACAAGTGAGAATTGATACAAAATTAAGCTCACTATGGATACTTTCTTTGTAGGATTTGTTAGCTTTAATGGTTCCTGATAACAAGGAAAAATGAATGAATTATTTTTTGAGTCTAGATATCACAGCATTTCACATATTTTCAATGACATATTTTTTTTTAAAGACAATAGAAACAACCAACCTACAATGAACAAAATCTAACAAGTGAACTGTTTCTGACTGCTTTTTGTTTGTGGAATCTGAATCTGAAGGCAGAAGTTTTAAATCGAAGCTAGTTTTTGAAAAAAGCGGTGCCTGAAATCCCAAAAATGCGTTTTTTAAAAATCCAAACACAATCCTGAATTTCTAATTTCCGATTCAGATTGTACAAAAAAGCCTTCCTTTTCATTTCTTCGTTATATTGTATCTAAGTTTACTTTTCAAACGCAATTTTGTTATAACACTTCTTCGGCTTCTGAACCGATTTTGTTCATATTTGGAACAATAAATTAGAAAACTAGATCATATCTCCTTTGCAATTATATCTGGTCACATAGATGCCATGTGACGTAAGAGTCTTTTTTACAGCAAAGTAAAAATATTTCGAATATTATATATACCTACTTATTTATTTTTTGTATCCTTGCATATTTTGATATCTGGTACAGTTTGTAGGGTTCAAAAGGGTCAAAGTTCACTAAACGTACTTATAGTTTGAATGGAAAAACTTGAACATTCAGATGTAACAGGCAGTTAAAAATTATGATTGCAGTTTCCTTTTAAAAGTCAACTTAATGTTGCTTCTGTGCTTAACGACAATTACACCGTCGGAGAACCCTGTCGCGTCGGTTGGAGATGTAGATCCAAAATATGTTTTATTTTCCTGAACAAACCATGCTACAGTTCTGAAATTTTTCCACAGCTGTCTATTTTTTAAAACAACTGACGGTATGTTTGTTTACGTTCGTAGAAACTTACCAGATGTTCTCAAAACTGAATTTTGAACACAAATTTCAGCTATGGTGTTAACGAAATTTTGAATTTTGAAAACTATGACTGACTCAAATAAACTTATTGCTTGTAAAAAATAAATATACCTTCATTTGCCTTTATACTTAAACGATTTATTTGTACCAAACACAAATCTTTATCTGTCTACAAGTCAATAAAGGAATATATTTTATTATTGAAATGCCCAAACAAGACTTTTGCTATTGTTTTAATATGTAACGAAGAATTATATTAATTCGAAAAAGTAGCTTCAATTCTGTCGTTTTTTTTCTTATTTAGAGTGTAAATTAAATTTTTATTTTATTTTTTAATTAAGACTGGGTAAACAAGAAAAAAAGTGAAGAAGAAGTATCATTCAAAGAGAAAGATATGTTACATACCATATTATTTTTACTATTGAAATAATCCTGCCCTTGCTTTGTCAATAACTTTAAAATATTTTCCATTAAAATAGAAACATTTTCCAAAAATATCACAAAATACCAAGAAATATTTTATATTTTGTGAAGAACATAATCTAACGGTTGGCTAATAATATTTTTTTGATAAATGAACATCACAAAGAAAATGACGAGGTCTAATCCATAACAATAAAGAGCACTGATCCGGGAGCAATAATTATTAAACAGACTGGCAAGGGTTGTTTTGGGGGTGTGCACTCGCCCTTTCGCCTCCCCCCTGGGTACGCCACTGATCACAGGTCACCGAAGACTACACCGAAAGCGTGGACCACGAGGTGTTTAATGGCTCTGATAGGTTAGTGCACTACATTATTAGATCTCAACTGCACAACAACAGATTGTTGTCTGTATGCGTCGCGATGGGCATGCGATGGTTCGCGTCAATTGCGACGTTTGTCGCGACGCGGATTTTGCGGCAGAGCCGTAGAGGCAGCTTTTGCGCGAGACTCTGAAGAAGAGTGGCAAAGAGAACCCCCACTACTAGGCGAGGGCCCGCCCCGTGGCCTATCGTGACCCGGTTGTGAACCGAGAACCTCCCAGACCCGCCCAGGCCAAGTCAGTGTCGGGCCCGAGACCGAAAGGTCACTAGTAGAGGCTAGAAAGTGCCGAGGGGATGACCTATCACCTCGATTCCTCTGATACGTGCTTCGAAAGCCCCAACGCCAGCAACACTTGCGAAAAATCGTGCCAAAAATTTTTTTTCCGCCAAAAACTGTTTTGGGACGCCATGTCCTCATAGGTGCTTATCAACGTGTTCACGATGGCACTCGTCGCGTCTTCGTGGCGTGAACCCTCGCTGGTCAATCCTATACCGACGAGCCTCAACGCGCTGCCCAACACCCTCAACTCTTTACCCACGCCGGCGAATCTCAATCCTCTCGCCACCAATCTCAACCCCATCACCTTGGATAACCCGGAGCTCAGCCTCAGCATCTCCAACAGGCAGACGCCCTCGCAGAACTCGCAAAATAGTGCTAATAGTAATACGGACAAGAACCAGAACATTGAGTGTGTTGTTTGTGGTGACAAAAGCTCCGGAAAACATTATGGACAATTTACATGCGAAGGTAAGACAATTTCCTTTATTTTTGCCAATCCGACGACACCAATACCTACTCGAAAATCTTGCAGAAATAGCATTGATCAAATCTAGATGGTCTTTTCCTTTGACCATTGATCACGGTTTTAGCTAATCTCTGGCTGAATTATAAACGATATCATCATTTTTATGCAGGATTTTCAATGGCAATTTGTAGAGATATGGACAAACGGTACATTTGAGAATTTTGATCTACCTGGTCAAATGGTACCTTTGCACACCCTGTAAGACAAACCCATGGTAAAATAGCCCATGGTTAACGTTACCTAATCTTTAGAGGAAATAAAACACAAATTCAGTTGACCATAACAATAATTATTATCAAAGAGCAAGCCAATAAATTCCATCTTGTTTTTGAACAAGTCATTAAAAAAATCACCATACATCTGATTCATCAGAATTCAGACTAGTGACGTCGCCGGGTTCTAGAAAACTAATCAAGCCTGTAATCTTGAATTGGCAGAACCAAAAGTCACATTGGTGTTAGGTGATATTTTTACCTTCTTTTAGAATGGTTCTCCACGTACAAATTCAGTAATGTTCATCTAATGGTTTAGTGAAATGAAGTGCAATAAAAAGGCAAATCAATAAAGTAATTTTGTCATATTTTTGTGAAGCTTTAGTGAACATTCTGTCAGAGTAAAATTGGAATAAATAATATTTCCTGTGAACTTCATATGACCTAACTCTATAAGCTTTCCTCTATACTCAGTTAAAGTGTTACTAAGTCATCAATATTCCTCAAAGCTGACGGCAACGAGTTGTAAAAAGAAATGTGATTTCGTAATTGCTGCATATTTGAGAAATAAAATTGAATACCGTCGCGGCGTTTAGCTTGAACGTTATGACAACCACACTCATCCATATGCAGTATGCAAATTTTTAAAATTTAACCATACTGCGTGGATAGACAGACCTTTGAGGAGAGAAAAATTAATACTTTCTAAACGCTTCGCTTATTAGAAAGTTACATCCGCGGTCTATTTTTAAAGAAGTGCCATCATGATCACACTTTCATCTATTTTTTTTTTATAAAGTGCCATTTAAAAAGTTGGGTGACGGGTCTTCGCAGGGTATGGGGTGGGAGTACCTAAGAGGAAATGTAGACATCGTTAGCATCCCCCAAGTATAACAGGACAGCCCTTTAGGGAGTTGCGGAGAAAAATGACGGTTTATAAAAACATTCGCCGCAATAAAACTATAAAAATCTCGGTCGTTTGTCATATCTCCTATATATCAAAAAGTCGATGGCTTCTCTCTGTTTTTAACCGCGGTAAAGGGACGCGAATTACAGCTGTTAAATTCCAGGTTGCAAGTCGTTCTTCAAGAGAAGTGTCAGGCGGAATCTGACGTACTCTTGTAGAGGGAGCAGGAATTGTCCGATTGACCAACACCACAGGAACCAGTGCCAATATTGCCGACTGAGGAAATGCATGAAGATGGGCATGAGGAGAGAAGGTGAGCGTCCAAAACCAGGTCTGCGTTTGATTATGATCAAATTTTGGCCAAACGCTACCTCTTAGACTTACGTACACATAAAAAAAACCTTAACACTTGATTCTCTTCTTTATTTCATTGCTATATGGAAGGTGGCCATGGTACGAACATCTTCATTTTCTATCTTTGATGAGTCGATTGTTTTGATGGATTAAGAGTCTGTGATCAAATACCATGAAAGTTGAAAGTATTGGTGACGAATCCTGTATGTCAAAAACAAAAAGGCCATTACAATTTTTATTATTTTTTTTAATAACAATATGTGTAACGATACACGATCAAGCAGATTGGAAACAGATTATTTAAATAGATATGTGCAATAAAATAACTACTTTGAGCATTAAAATTATAAATATTGTGCATTAAATAAATATAAATATGTTCCATACAAAATTACATATTGTGCGCTAAAATAGATAGATAACTTGTGCATTAGAATAATATCTACATAATGAGCATTCCATAAATATGAATATATTACATAAAAAATATTATTCTGAGCAATATTTTATTCATATTGTACCCTGTGCATTAAAATAATAAATATTCAGCACTAACGCTGATCTGATTTTGACGATTCGTATGTTAATGATAGCGCGTACTTTCAATAATATATATAATTCTTTATTTCAGCAAGTATTGCCATTATCAAATAATATCTAATAATAATAAAATAAAATATTGAAACTCAAAAAAATATCATTAATATACGACCTTATTAATGAATTAAAATGGCTCACCCTACATATTATGTGAAATGAAAATTCTATTGTTTTCGACTGATGACTGATGACGCTATCGACACTTTTTTTAATGGCAACCCCATATTTTTTGTACTGGTATTGATAGATCTATTACTTGTTTTAAAGGTAATTAGCAAGCGCATGGCCTTACATAACAAAATTTTTGAGAAAAATGCAGTTGGAAATTAGGGTAGTACCTATTAGTAACTTATTTGTTTATGAAATGCGAATAGGCGTTTGCGATTGATTTATTTGCGCTGAATACGAATGTGACCTTGAATTTTGCATATCACGTCAGGATATTGCGTTTTTTACGTTTCTATTAGCTGTAAATGCTTCAAAAATATTTGGGAACAAACTTTTGGGATTTCAGGTAAAAGTGCAAAGATTAATGTTTACCATGAGACCATTTTGAGTTTTCTAGAACAATAGGTTCACCTGATATAACTTTGTCAAAATTACCAAATCGCATTTATTACATTTTCCCCACTTTTTTTCGAAACCCCGATAGAAAATTAAATTATATTATTAGATTGGCTTTCAGGGCAATTACTTCTACCCAAAACGCAATTTCATAAACAATTTACAAAATTTATTTTCCCTAACTTATATATTTCTCAATTTTCAATTGTCTTTTTGTCAAAAATTTTCTTTTATAAGGCCGTCAAATGTTTCCGCTGCCATTTACACAATTAAATCTACTAGTTTGAGTAAGAAAAAAAATGGTGTTACCATTTAAAAAAAAAGTGATGACATTAAAACTCAAAAATGTGTTTAAAACACACATTTTGTGTGTTTTAATAATTAAAGATCGACGTCTACAAGATGTTTTTAACATGACGCAACTTTTCAGAGACTTTCCCATGTTTCCATACTTTACGCGCTTACTGTATGTGCGCTACAGGTTGCAGAACTTAATGCACATTCTATTCTTTTTAGGGCGCATTATAATTTTCTCTTGGTACAATTTAGATTATTAAATGCGCTTATAATATCTTCAAATGCTGATTTATTTAAACCATTGGAAATATATTTTTTTTAATGAACAAGTATTTTTTAAGCTGCTCATTATATTTTTATAGAGGTAACGATTGTATTGCACATTTATTTATTTAAGTGTACAAATATGTTATTAAAGGGACATTCAAATATATAGATGGACAATTATTTATTCTGATGTACCTACATTTATATAAATTTATTGCACTTTTATTTTTTTTAATGCACAAGTAATTTTTTGAATTGCTCAAATATTTTTTGTATTGGACAAATCAAATGCTCACAATAAATTTACTGCGCATATAATTTGTAGGTACTGAAACAGATTAGTTTTAAATCTATCTGTCTGGGTCCTAGTACATTCTTTCTTGTTTGGTAAATAGAAATTTGATCTTTGTTTGGTTGTGCGTTTGACGTTGTAAATTTATTTAAAAGATTTTCCCATGTGTAGTGGCCAGTGATAAACCATTAATCTTGAGCAGTGCCGTTAATATATGCAAGCGGTAAACGATCCTTTAGGATCGTAGAAGGGCCTTTGTGGCCCTTACGGTCAAGTATTTGTATATTAAACCGATCAATCATGCACAAGAATGGAGTATACAATGGAACCGGGTTCCGCTATACATATATAAGACTGAATATTTTCATAGTGACCCAACGAAATCTACCTAGACCAGAGCTTTTTAAACACACAGATTGCAGGAAGAGCGACCCTGCCACCCTTACATTATATTATCGCCACAAAACAGAATACGATTTATTGCTTTTAATTACGAAGACGCTTGTGTTGTTTTTAATCAATCCTAGAACTGATGATTGCACAAACATGTTTTCGATATGTCCACATCATTCTTGATTATCTCCTTACAAAGAGTCATAATAGACAGTTGGAAAACAACGAGATAATATGTCAAAAACATACCAGAGGTCACTCATATATATCATAGCCAGTTCTGCGGCCAAAGTTTCGCTAGCAAATTCCTTTACGTTCCCACGGATGGACGAGCCAGTCGACCAACCCCCCTGGGTTCATTTGAATAAATCCCTTAAAGCTGTCCTTACCTGTTTTGCATATTCGCTGGACAGTGGTCACTCTTGCACCCTTATGCCTATGCAAGGTGGCGCAACCCCTCGGGGGGAGAGGTCGGATACTTTTTTCCTTTACCTACTGCTTCCATACCTACCCTCTACTTTACATGCTGCGTTATCCGTTATGTTCCGCTGAGAATAACCAAGGGCATTAACAAGGTGCATTGTTAAACTTATAATACCTATACCCATGAAATAAAAACGGCGTATAAACAATCAGATATCACGTTTCACTACACCCAACATTACTCACTTATTGGTATAGTAGTTAGTTTTGTATTCACTACAATATGACATCCTACTAATTCAAAGGAATCATTTGAGCAATATCTTGAGTTAGGTAGTGACGAGAGATAAATATCCTTGGAAATTAACCTGTTTCAATAAATTTTCTGACCACTTTAAAACTAAACCTCTCAGCAAATTTTTTGGCTCTTACTGTCTTATTCAAGTGCCCGAATACCAAACACTTTGTATCAATGGCGTACAATTCCATAAAAAATCTAATATGTATCAAATTCTGGAAGCCTAGTGTGGTTGACTATTTTCCATTGGTCTTTACCGTTTAAATGTACCGCTGTGCCACTGTTTTTTTTTTTTTTATAAAATTTGCGTTTAGACTGGAAATGACATTCTCAGTTGTTTCATATTTACTTACGCATTTGTTTTTTTTTTCATTTCCTTAAAACACGTTTCAAGTATTAATAAAACAAATGGAAAAGAAAATACATACATCAACATAATAAACCTATAATATTGTAATAAGTAAATAAATTAAAAATAAATTAAATAAATCCGTATGAAACAGATTGTTTTCTGTCATTCGCTTCAAAAGTTTCAAATGAACAAAAAAAATATGTTGCAGCCGTATAAAATATTAAATAGAAAATAAACGGATAATATGAAATTTGCATTTCAAACAACGCGAAAGCGAAGAAAGAACAATACAATAATAAAAAATAAATTTATTTGGTTGTTTAAACAGTTAAATGCATATGAAACCTTATGCAAAATTTTAGTGAATGTCAATCGGAGTAAACAATGTCATAGGTATCGACTTTTTATTATTGGATTTTATATAATAGTGTAGTATTGTTTTTTTTTTAGGTTGAGTAGAAGCGTATATAATAAATTTAAGTCAAAATATATTTTTTAAACTATGCTTTATAAAAAATAGCACAAACAGAATGATAGTTTTGCAAAATTTTGGAAAACTTTCCAAATTGTATGGATTCGTGCATTGTCACCGGAAATCTGTCCACAGACAAAATTGCAACTCGACTGGTCATTGGAAAGTATGCTTAGGTAAAATATCAATTACAAGATTTGAACATAACCAACAAACAAACAAGTGAAGTTAAGATAAGCATACTTACCTAGTAAAAATTGGGGTTTATTACACAGATAGATAAGATTTCTTGTTTTTAAGAAATATATTCGTTTGAATTTATTCTTTTGGGTCAAAACATATTTCTTTGACGCCAACAATATTTACTTCATTTACTCTTTGCTTGTAGAGATTAATTTATTTGAAATATTTATTTAAGTGAAATAAATATATTTGGATACAAACAAAAATTACTTTCATTTAAAGTAATATTTCTGTTTTGATTTAAAAAAACATTTTTTTTTTTACACCAAAGAAGTCTAATTTTGAGTCAAACATAAATTTATATATAAAGGAGAGATTTATTTCGTTTAAAGTAATATTTTTTCTTTGACTTAAAAATAGGTAGGTTTACTTCCGCCAAAGAATTCATATTTTGATTCAAATAACTATATTTGTACACAAGAAGAGATTTATTTCATTTAAAGTAATAATTGCGAGGATGTGGGACATCCC
Source organism: Aphodius sticticus (assembly GCA_963966075.1). Lineage (NCBI taxonomy): Eukaryota > Metazoa > Arthropoda > Insecta > Coleoptera > Scarabaeidae > Aphodius > Aphodius sticticus. The sequence goes on along the minus strand of OZ014515.1, from coordinate 10,651,664 downwards.
AAAAAAGAGGTGACACGTGGCGACTCTACTGTACCCTCCGAAAAATTCTTGTCTGTAATAGTTCCACATAAATTCCTTCAACAAATTAATAATTTCTTTAATCAAAAAACCATTTATTGCAAACTTAAAATATCGCATTTTAACCAACAATTTCGTTAATTTAAAAAAATATAATTCTTTCACTCAATACAATCATAATTATTTGAAATAAATAAATCTCGTTCCTTATTATATGCAAATTGTAAATTTTAACTGGAAACATAAGTTGTTTGACACAAATTAACCTTCTTTCTACCAAACAAATATTTCAAACAAATGCGTTTTTATCCGCAAATAAATATTTCTTTGCCTCTATTGAAACACCAGATTTCTTTAAGTCAATGCATATTTTTTTGAATTAAACAAACATTTCTATCTGTGTAATATTTCAAACGTCCGTACCTTTTTAAGGAATTGAAAGAACAAATAAGTCCATTAGAAACTTTTTAGTCCTACGACATTTACTATCTAATTTTTTTTGCGGGAAAATAAGTGGGACAGCTTGTATTTGATAAACTGATTTGGTAATGCTAGTTATAACCTCTTGAGAATTTAGTTATATTGCGCCAATTTTGAAAAACAGCAATGGAATGTAGCTCTTGTGAGGTATCATATGATAGCTCTATCAAAACTAAATAAGTTTGGTCTGAAATTTTTGTTGTATTTAATGTCACTGTAAAGAGTACTTGCTGTTTCCTAAATTGATCAATATTTAGGTTCTCTTGAGCTCTTTTCAGTGACGTTAATCAAAAACAAAAGTTTCGAATGAAACGGCTTAAAAAATCATGTGATGCCCCACACGACCTAATCGCTTCAGAACATACGTTAATATTCGCCGAGCGCAGAGTGTATGGTGGGAGCATACCTGCTATATTATGAAACACTAATGCCTGTTGTTAGGTGTCGAACAATTTTATAGTCCTACCTTTTCAAGACATACGTTTTATTGATTACGATTTTTGTTTACATGTCTTGAATATATGTCAATAAATAGTTAAGGATAATATAAGATCAACACTGCATTATGATACATAATAATATAAAGCGACGGTCCGCTTTTGTGAATTTTATGAATAGTGAGTGAACTTTTGCGTCCTGCCGTATAAGCGACGAGTTTGATAGCAGCGCTGAGAGATTGCTTCTTTGGTCTTTTCGATAATCTCTCCTGTCTGAAGAGAGGCGGTAACTCCACAAAAATAACATTCACGATGACTTCATTCTTCATGGTATTTGACTGTGGCCAGATCTCTCATATATACACGGCTCTGGTCGTGGTTCGAGGTCAGGGTCAGCTAAGGTCATTTCTCACGATAGCCGTACATAGCAGCTAGCAAGCTACACCATACAATTTAATCCGTGCATTAAAACGCAATACTCCCAAACGAAACCACTTCCCTACTTCGAAATACATTTTCCTTAGGGGACGATTCTCGACGAGAAAAGAATAAGAAAGCGACACAGATCGCGGCAATCAATGTTAATTCATATGTCAGAATCCATATAAATGACCGCTAGACAGGCAGGCTATTGATTGATGATCCGTTATTAGTGTACACCTCAAGCCTTAACAAGGAGGTAGTAATATCTCCTGGCCAATGCTCGAATACTGGGTGATCACAACATTTCTTCAATATTTTGTAGCCGTCCAAAGGGGCAGAGTCCCGCCGTCGCAACCAGCGCTACCAGGGCTCCCCAACCAATTTTTGAACGCCTCCGACCCCGTCACTACATCACTGAGTAATCATGGCTACCTCAGCAGCTACATCTCCTTACTTCTGAGAGCCGAACCGTATCCAACGAGTAGATATGGCCAATGCATACAAGCCAATAACATCATGGGCATTGATAACATTTGCGAATTGGCCGCCAGGCTACTCTTCTCCGCTGTCGAATGGGCTAGGAACATTCCATTTTTTCCAGACCTCCAAGTTACAGATCAGGTAAGGTAGTAAACTGGAGAAGACAGGCTCTGGTATGACTTTTTTGAAATTAATGTTGACAGGTGGCATTGTTGAGGCTTGTCTGGTCTGAGCTGTTTGTTCTGAACGCAAGTCAGTGTTCTATGCCCTTGCACGTGGCGCCCCTGATAGCAGCGGCTGGTCTGCACGCTTCCCCGATGTGTGCAGACAGGGTCGTCCAATTCATGGACCACATCAGGATATTCCAGGTATATTTTCCTCCATCACAATATCCCTGACTCCCGTCTGATCTCGATATTGTTCCAGGAACAAGTGGAGAAGTTAAAAGCGCTTCACGTGGATTCAGCCGAGTATTCCTGCCTGAAAGCCATCGTGCTCTTCACAACAGGTAAGTAATGCCATGTTACTTACTCATTAGACCTAAAACTACAAACAATGCCGACGGTAGACAGCTAAACACGCCTACTAATAATGGATTTGTTGCACCCTCGTTTTATGCAAGTACGAAGCAGCTGTCCGTATACGCCATTCGGCATTCGTCCTTATCTAGTGCGCTGATAAACGCGACAAAGATTGCTTTCTACTCCGACTTCCGAGGCTGCAGCACCGAGCCCGCCCGCCGACGCGGACGAGTCGCCCGAACTTAGTTACTCCCGCTCACAATGAGTGTCGTTGTGCTGCAAAACAAAAGCGATCATCTTGCCACGGTATTGTCCCTACGAGCATAGGTGCTCCAAGGATCAAATTTTATCCTTCTTAAAAACTAAAAGCCTTTTCAGCACAACCCCATCATTTCGAACTTTATACTACGTAACTCATCTACCACAAAAGGGATATTAAACTTATGGTAGAATACAATATGATGATGTATTCGCTGAAAGTGTATTATATTTACACATAGGAAAAACTTTTTCGAACATTTGAAAATAGGAACCGTCCGGAACCGTATTCAGCGCAAAAGAATTCTATTGAAAACGCCTATGCAGCTATTTACAAATTCAACATGCCGCAGAGTTATCAAATAGTATATTATAATACAAGTTTTATAAGACAAAAATTGGCGCACGAGTTGTTTTAGAACAAATGGAACGAACCAAATGGAACGAGTGCGCCAATACGTCTTATAAAACGAGTGTCATATACTATTTTTTCTACTTTGCGACATTAATTTTACATAAATTTCTCAACTGCGGTTGTCATCTTACAATCTAGAGTTGATGATTGTTGATCAACAGTTGGTAGTTGGGGTAAAATTCACAAATACGATTGACGCGAGCCAATAGCGATTGAGATGTCAGCCTTATTTGACACTTGACGTCCATATCATCAGTCTTGGAAAACTAAAAGCTACTAAAAGTTTGTGATCTAGTGTTTTCATAACGACACTGAAAGCGGTTTCGTTATGATTTTATAACGAACGCAAAGCAGAAAAAATGTTTCAATTATCAATTTCCTTTTTCTCGCAAATATCCTCCTTCTCGAAAAACAAGTCGTATGCTACTTGTTGCCCACTGTTACCCAGGTGTAAATGACAATTAAAACCATAAAAAGCAAATATAATTACAATAAAAAACTTCTTTGGCCTTTGCAGATTGTTTATTTCTCTAAGTACCGGTTTCGATCAAAGACCATAATCAGCTTAAAACGTCAAGGAATCCAAAGTCGTACAAACAGCAAAATACATTTTAATAAAGTTCCAAATGCGCTAACATTAACCTTTCTTCTGCATTATTAAAGGAACTAATGCAGAACTAGCTCCAAAAGGCTGAAACTTATTATTTTACGCTGATTTTTAACAAACACGTGAGTTGGTTGCCTTTACTCCAGCAATGTTCTTCGTGGCATGTGAAGAGTAGTGTGAGGCAAGGTCACATGCATATAGTTAAAGCTGAAAAAAATCTGTCGGTTCGGTGTTACGGTTAATTCGTTTTAACGACACCTGGTTCAGTTCAACTTTGACCTGTCCGGTTCCGCGCATTTCGGCCTCGCAGATGGTGGATTTGACAATGCGAGCGTTTCCTGTTCTGTTCGAGGACCGACGTCGCGGCACTGCAGCGCCGCACAGTGGTCGAAAATGCGAATCTAGGCGCTGAAAATTATTTGGGTGCTTTGGTCAAATTTAATCCAAATGCCATGAACATGTTCTTAGATAATCAAATGACTTAAAACTAATGAGTTTGCCACCCTGGAAAATTTAAATAACGTACAGTAACGGGCTAAAGTCCGATGTAGATTTTTGTACTAATTTTTAACTTCCGCATCAATTCTCGACTGTTGTGTTGAACAATTTGTTAATAAGTGATCGTGAATGTCGTTGGTGTAAACTTTCTTATAGGCTAATTATCTCAGGATGAGACTTGATTTTATATTAAATATTCATTAAGAAAAATTTGGAAATTTAATTAAGCTTACAGTTTTTTGCAATAACTAGATGCTAATTTTGCAAAATTTTACTGATTGCTTCTTTAGTTACATGACCACGTAGATATGATTCCCATAATAGGTATGTCATATTTGCTTTAAATATTTTTTTAGTGTTGACTGGCGGAATCGCTTATTGGGGGTTACTAGGTTCGTCGACATGAACATATATATGTTTTTTCTTGGTTATATAACGTCATAGAGGCTCAGGAAACTAATTTACGTAACATAAAATACCTATGTATCTAACAGGTTTGATTTCCAGAACCTAGGTCGTGTGTAGTATCGCTGGATAGATATTTTAATAGGACAACATTTGGTTGAAAACATTGTTTATAAATACGGTTTACGAAAGAAACTATACTCAGTTATGGCATAGCTGCATTAACTGTCAAAAAATATTTTTTTCCATAATCCGGTATCATATGGTTTATTTCGTAAACCATATGATTGAATAGGATTTCTTTCCAACGACAACATTATATTCGATTAGACTATTAGATTTTTTTAAAAACATTTTATATGTATTTGCATGTGAAATATTATCATATGCACATGATTTCAGAATTTTAACACAAACTTTGTTTCTCCATTTCAACCCTGTCAAAAACAACCCCATTGTTGCTTAGATTTTTTTAACTATTTTTCGTATATTTACAGGTGCGGTATTATTATACTCACTAGGGTTCAAAACTTTAAAACTAAATTTGTAGCTAAACCACCCCCAAAACACCACATGAGTGCTAGATTTGTATCACTATTTTTCCTGTATTTGCAGATATAAAATTATCATCCTCACAAGATTTCAGAATTTTCATACCAAACATGTTTCAACCCCCTTAAAACATCCCCTATATATAAGGTGACCAGATTTTTATTGTAGAAAATCGGGACAGTAGCGGGGCCGGGCGGGGGGTAGTAATTAAACCAACGGTCTTTTCCAAAGATCGTACTCGAAAATAGACAAATTCTAGGGTTGTGATAAACACAAAACTTATTATTATTATTATTAATATGTTTTTTTTAGTTTTTTAGTTTCGTTGGTTACACAGATGTTTTTTATTTTAAACACCAATCATTGAATATTCGACATTATTTGCATATATATTAATTGTTTTGCCTTTTTTATTTTAAATAAATAAATATCTTTTTTTAGTAAAATTGTACGCAGGTGAACAGGTTTCTAAAATAAAATGTTCGAGGTTGTTCTTCACTATTCTTTTATTTTTCAGAATATACGTTAGTGACGCGTTTCGCCCTTCATGGGCATCTTCGGACTAACTAAGTCAATTATTGTTTCCTTCTTGAGTATGAATACATATGTAGATGTTAACCTTGTCTTAAAAAAAATCTTTCAGGATGTTCATAACCTATAACTGGGTAGTTTGATTGAGACGTATACAGATTACAAATATAGAAACTCTCAAAACCAACCGTGCCCTCGTGTCAAACAATGCAATTTAAGACAAGGTTAACATCTACATATGTATTCATACTCAAGAAGGAAACAATAATTGACTTAGTTAGTCCGAAGATGCCCATGAAGGGCGAAACGCGTCACTAACGTATATTCTGAAAAATAAAAGAACAGTGAAGAACAACCTCGAACATTTTATTAAATAAATATCGTTTGATACAAGAAAAAGTGTATTTCATTATCGTTTCTTATAGGGATTCAAGTTGTATAATATTAACTTTTTCCTTTAATATAAATTCTTCCAACATATGCCCTTTGCACGAAATAAATATTGTAAATAAATTTTATATTTTTTAAAAACATTTTTATTAACTACTAAATATAGTAAGAAGACTAACAAATATGAATTATCTTCTTATGGTTAATAAATAAATCTTAAGGTAAAAAAATTACAAAGATATGTTCTAATCTGACGACCCTGTACAGCACAACAAGATATGCCAAGTTTCAGGTACAGTTTTGAGAAAAATACGCTGACCGGCACAATTAAAAGAACGCTTATTTTGCTAAACTTCTATAATATAAAAATTCTATAAAAATTCAGATATTGTGATGAATTAGAAAACAAGATGTGGAGAATTGATATGGTTTTGTAAGAGAGTACCTAGTTGCAACCCTGCGAGAGAACAAGTTCCTTAGTTATCCTACAGGATGTCTCAAACATGACCAAAAACACAATTTTTGATCTCCCAGTATTAATAATCAGCTGGAACATCTTATTTTCTTTAATTATCAAAGTATATTATGTATCATAAATTTGATAAATTTCTTTACATGTCTCGAAAAAAATAAAGAAAATCGGTCAAAGTCTACAAAAGTTATTGAATATCAAAGTTTAGCTAACTTAGTTTAAGCCGGTCAGTCGACATATCAAATGTTGATACGTGTTAGTGAAATTTTATACACGTATAGCAAAAGGTTTCAGGTAGGTTGGTTTTCTAGATTAATTCAATTTTGTCCTGTGATTTTCGTAAAACAATGCAAAGATCTATAAATTGTTTTTACAGATTACAGGTATCAAATATCCACCATTACACAGAATAGAATATTGTATATTCTGTACCTGTAATTTGGTATATTGCTAAGGTTCTGTTTTCTATTAAGTTTCTATATATTCTTGTTGAGCGACTAAATGACAGGGAATACTGATTCCAATAAAATATTGAAAATAGTAAAAATGGTTAAAATCTTGTTGAGTCTTGTTGTTGACAAAAATGAATATTACGTTTATATTTAGAATGGTATGTAATGTTACCTAAAATGGGTACCTAATTCATGTTTTTCTTTGTAAAAATAGTACATTTCTAAAAACTGGAGGCGCCCCCAAAATGTTTTATATTATAAATATGTAACTGCTTTTTAACGAACGATTTGAAAAAGAATGTTTGAACGAAATAGCATATAGTTCATTTTTCTTAGTAATTCTCTACAAATTCTGTGAAAAACATAATATTTCCTAAAAAGCGGGACATTTTTAAAACTCCGCGGGACGCGGGACAAAACGTGAAAAGTCGGGACTGTCCCGCCAAAAGCGGGACGTCTGGTCACCTTACCTATATACTATATAACTGAGATTTTTTTGAGCTAAAAGTGCAAAATGGACCACTGTGCAGCGCGGCGCGTTGCACTGCTCGCGCCAGTCGTACCGTACCGTAGTCCGAGGCTAGGTGAAGCGAGTTGTCTTTTTAACGGGAACGGCCGCGGCATGGCACCGCGCTCGGATAGGTATTGTACCGAATAAAGTGCTATATCTCGCTGGCAAGGATAGAGAAGCACGGGTAGCATGTCTTTTGCCCGGGGCATAGCCCAGGCCGCGTGACCAAGCAAGTCACGACCTTTTGTAACCCAACCTGCTCACAAGTTCACACACAGAAAGCCAGATTTACAAGGTATACGGACTTCTATACGGATCATCATAAGCGGGCCCGCACGCCAAACCGCCTCGACCTCTGCACTACAATATTCACACCACATATCCATACTTTTGACACTTCCAACCGAGCAATCAAGGATTTTAAAAAGAATACTCAAATTGAAAGTGGATAATTTTGTTTATTGGTGCTCGGCGGTTTGTTACCTTGAAGCATTGTTCAGCATTCGAAAGCGTAAAGCATTTTTGCAAAGTCCAGCGTTTTTATTATGATCAGCAAAAGTTCGTACGCAAATCAATAACCTGATTGGAGAACTGCTAAGAAATAAAGAAAGAAATCAGTTTTAGTGTTGAACATTTTAACAGAAACCTGAAATTTCAACTATTCATATCAAATATTCAAACAAGTCACTTCCCAGTTGAAGAGTTCTAAAATTAAAGCACCATAAGTACACCAAATTTCCTGTTTTTAAAGAAGAAGAAGTCTGAATTGAAATGTAAACATCAGACCTGCATGGGATGCAATTTCATGCAGGTCAAATTGGTTTAATTAGGATTATTTTTTTTAACACTAACGTGTCAGCCTTAATTATTGTCTTAGCTAATAATTTTGGTTATAATCATAGAGCGGAATTTAATCTACCTGCAATCGTCCATATGTAAGAGCTGTGTTATTTATGTATTGTTAAAACGGCTGTGTTTTTTATTGTTTATTTCTTTAGTTTATACTTTGAATATGTATTATATGTTAAGGGTGGTTCAAATTGGTTATTTTTATTTAGAAAGCAACGATCCCACAAATCGTTACCAAATCCAAAAAAAGTGGACACTTATTTTTTTGTTGAAATTTTGATTCTTAATGGTGCCTGTCGAAAAGACATTTTTTGGTATTTTTCGAATAATTGTTCGGAGTTTGGGAAAACTTAAGACTAAAGTTATAGGGCTTGTAGTGGACTTTCGAAGGAACAATTTGACCTATCATACATATTGATTTGATGCCCCCAACCCACCCCCACAGTGCCCTGAAAACTACCCTTAAATGAAAAAATGTAGATTCTTCAGAAAATTGACCCTTCTAATTATTTTATTGTCTTTTTTTCTCATAGAAATAATTATTATAAGTCTAGTGGGATGTTTATAAACATTTGTCAGTTAATTTCCATTTGTTTAAACAAATTTTATTTGTTTAAAAAATTCGTTTTTCTCGAAAATCCGTCTGAATTCTGTTTTCTGAGTTCGAAATGGCAGTTTATTATTTTTAGTGACATTATTCATTTTTAAAAATTCCTCCTATTGTTTAAACAATAAATTATTATTCATTTTCAGCGTTTTTCTAATTATGGTAGAAAATTCGTGGGTTATTAGCTAATAACATAGGCAAGATACCTCGAGCATGAAATTTATAAGTTAATTTCACAAAAAAGTTGACTTCTACCATAATTAGAATAACAGTTGAAAATGAATAATCATTGATTCTTTAAATTAAACAATAGGAAGAATTTGTTTAATGAATAATGTCACTCTAAGATAATAAACTGCCATTTCGAACTCCGAAAACAGATGCCCGACGGAGTTTCGAGAAAAGCGAATTATTTAAACAAATGTAAAATACCTGAAAAATATTTATAAACATTCAACTAGACTTATAGTAATGATCTCTATGAGAAAAAAGAGATTGAAGTGATAAGAAGGGTAAAGAAATTAATAAAATAGAAAATAAAAAAAAAAGAGAATGAAGTGATAAGAAGGGTAAATTTTCTTAAGAATGTACATTTTTCATTTAAAGGTAGTTTTCAGGGCACTGTGGGGTGGGTTGGGGGCGTCAAAGCCATATGTATAATAGCTCAAATTCTTCATTGGAAAGTCCTCTACAAGATTTAAGTTTTCCCAAACCCCGAACAATTATTCGAAAAATACCAAAAAATGTCTTTTTCCCATGCATTTTCTTATGTAAATTTGATGCATCGATACGCACCATTAAAAATCAAAATTTCGAAGAAAAAATAAATACGTGTCCACTTTTCTTTGGATTTGGAAACGATTTGGGGGGATCGTTGCTTTCTATCATCACAAAAATTTTTGCAATGCAGTTTTGAACCACCGCTAATGTATCCAAAATCAACGGTTTATAGTTTATGTTCTTTGTTCTTGGTAACTAGTTTTTGTTTGTAGCTATATTTGTAAAAAACCCACTGTGAAGTAGGCATCAATCTTTAGAAACCATACTAGAAACAAACAACATCGCTCTTACAAATGGACGATTGTGGGTAGATGAAATTCCGCTCTCTGATTATAACCAGAATTATTAGCTAAGAAAATAGGGTGATGACTTTTACGCCAACTTGTATAAACAAAGTCGACGACATCGAGATTGCTGGATGGTTTGTACGTTTATGTGGAGTAAGGTAACAAATAAATGCACGTCAAGTGTGTTAATGGAATTACATTACACCACTATACCGACTTGATTTGCGTATAAGCTATAAGATACAGAAAATAATTAATATATAACTCCATGCATGTAATCCTCATATACACCAATAGTTGATAAATTATTTGCTGATTCGTATAATAACTTTAACGATGATTTGAATAGCAAACCGTGCAGGAAATCGTACTGTAATTAGTTAGGTTATGAATCTGTGGGTTATGTTTACCACGTATTTACATTTTATGTCATCGACTTCCTTTTCTTTAAAAACAGGGAATTTGGTGGTGCTTATGGCGCTTTTAATTTTATTAGGTTACAAGTTTTGCCGCTAACTTCTCTTGGTAAGACTTTTAAAAACCCCGTTTCAAGGTCGGACCTCCGCTATTTCGCGTAAAACCATAAAATTCAATATGCAGTTTTTGTTGTTAATGTATTATAAAGTAGAACTAAATGCATTCTGTTTTCAGATTATGGATTAGCGAGTATAACCATCACACACGTTTTAAAATTTATATTTTCGCATATTTATCGAGTATGGTAATTGAAACTTTGGTGGAACAACCGTTAAAACAGCTTCCGACAATATAAACTTTTGGTAGCAGTAAAACATCGCGCATTATCGCAAGTTTTGAGTGTCGCGAAGGGCAATTAAAAATTGACGAGCATCGATTTGCATAACGGGCAACTGTTTCCTAATTGGCCCCCGCCCCTTACGGGGGGATCCCCGGCGAAAAATAATTATGTGAAGTACCTAAGCCCGTATACCTACGGACGTCTGAGATAAATTGGTTCATCTCTACACCAGCAGGGGTTCATTTCTTATAATCATGCAAATATGGACGTCATTATTGACATAAAGGACTAGAAGAACCTCATTTTTTATACGTATAGAATTTATATAGAAAGAAAAAATACTTAAATCTCGTTTACCTACCCCAATGGTCTCCTCTCTGTACGCAGACGAAACTGGGTGTCAAAGTACACCCCCTAAGAGCGCCGTTATAATGAATATCGATTTTTAGATCTGGACCGGGCCGGAGGTTTATCTAAAAACTAGGGTTGTGGGCTGGGGTGGTTGCGGTGGTTTTGTTGTAACAGCATACAGCAAATCTGTGGCTTTTAATTTTTAGGGATGTAGCCCCAAGCCACCGCGTGCTGCTCGCTCTCTCTTCACGTCCCCGACGTTCGGAAGGGTGAATAATCTAACGCGTTGACAGTGACACTCTGCACCCCCGTAACACACTCCTCGTGTACCACTATCGGTCATAACGTCACGAGTACACTGTATGTACAAAATCCTTAAACTTAAACTTTTTCTCTGAGCCTCAAGTTTCTTGATTTTAAGAAATAAATTCTTTTGAATTTATTCTTTTGGATTAAAACATATTTCTTTGACGTCAACAATATTTTAAGAATGGTAAAACAATAACTTGATTGAACTATACTTTTTATCTCTAAACCATGCTCATAGCTCAAAGATTTTACTCAAACATGTTTTTTTTTTTGTTTAGGAAAACGTTATTATCTGTTCAAATCAAACCATTAATTCAAATTTTGCATAAGAGACTTTTCAATAACCGATACTTATAGCTGTACTTCCTAGTTGAGTACTCATTACTTTATATTCGCTACTTTGTATTAGTTACTTTGTATTCGTTACTTTATATGCGTTACTTTGCGTCCACATAACAATTTTTGTTAATAAAAAAAGATTTCTTGATTTAAGGAAATATATTCTTTTGAATTTATCCTTTTGGATGAAAACATATTTCTTTGACATCAACAATATTTTAAGAATGGTAAAACAATAACTTAATTGGACTATACTTTTCATCTCTAAAGCGTGCTAATTGCTCAAATATGTTACTAAAACATGTTTTTTTTGTTTAGGAAAAGTTATTATCTGTTCAAATCAAACCATTAATTCAAATTTTGCATACCAAACTCTTTTGAATGGCCGATACTTATAGCTGTACTTCCTAGTTGAGTATTCATTATTATATTCGTTACTTTGTATTAGTTACTTTGTATTCGTTACGTTATATGCGTTACTTTGTATTCACTACTTCTTATTTGTTACTAGCTGTTACAACTATCCGTTAGTACTTTATACAGTGACCTCATATTTTTCAGGCATCATATGGGAAAATTTTATAATACCAATCTCTTAGAAAATGTTCGTCTTATAAAGGTTGATGGTCGGTCTAAAACCAAAAATGTCTGTTCTAATCAGTGAAAAGCAATGTCTACAATAAATATTTCAAAAGAATACGTAAGTTTTTTAACGAGTACTTTTTAAGTAGTTGAGTACGTACAAAATCCTTAAACTTAAACTTTTTCTCTGAGCCTCAAAGTTTCAGAAGTTTTTTTTCGGTCCACATAGTAATTTTTGTTAATAAAAAAAGATTTCTTGATTTAAGGACATATATTCTTTTGAATTTATTCTTTTGGATTAAAACATATTTCTTTGACATCAACAATATTTTAAGAATGGTAAAACAATAACTTAATTGGACTATACGTTTCATCTCTAAAGCGTGCTCATTGCTCAAAGATTTTACTAAAACATGTTTTTTTTTTGTTTAGAAAAAGTTATTTTCTGTTCAAATCAATTCATTAATTCAAATTTTGCATACCAGAGACTTTTGAATAGCCGATACTTATAGCTGTACTTCCTAGTTGAGTATTCCTTATTTTATATTCGCTACTTTGTACTACTTTGTATTTACTTTGTATTTGCTACTTTGTATTCGTTACTTTGTATTCGTTACTTTGTATGCGTTACTTTGTATTCGCAAATTTTTATTGTTAGTAACTGTTACTACTATCCGTTAGTACTTTACACAGCGACCTCATAATTTTTAACAGTTAGACATCATATGGGCAAAATTTATAATATGGTCAGTCATTGATGGTCAGTCTAAAACTAAAATTGTCTGTTCTAATAAGTGAAAAGCAATGTCTACAATAAATATTTCAAAAGAATACGTACGTTTTTTAAGTAGTAGAGTAACGAATGCTAAGTAACGAAGTGATTCTTTTTTGACCATCCCTAATAATGTGAATAATGTGTATATGAATGTTTCGCGCGGGCCGACGGATTTGATAGTTATCTCTGTCACCTGCCGAGTGCGGCGGTATCAATCAGATAGGTCGGGAGGGGCATATATATCAGGGGCGTCCGTGGATTTGTCGCCCGTTATTAAAATTTAATGTGCCGCCGCCGCGGATCGGACAAATTGCTCGGGTAATTTGCAATTTGCCATTAATAGTCCGTTGTATGCCAACAATGTGTGCGGCATTTGACATCGGCCAAAGCTCGGCTGGCATCCTTCGGCAATCCATCTTTCGCCCGCTAATAATATTACCAGTCCGACTGGTCTAACCCTCCACGGCTTGCAAGTCGAACCACCATAAACCATTCTTCACCATAGGTCGACAACTAACCTCCATAATACACACTGGGATTTTTTTACCAAATCTTTATGGTATTGTATCACAGGGAACTTAAATTTAATTAAATACAACAAACATTGCCAGACGAAAGTAGGACAAAGCAAGAATTTTCAACAATATATAATATATCATATTATAATACAAGTTTTTAAGACGAAAATTGGCAAATGGAACGAGGGCATTAATTTCTGGGGGTTATAGATCTTCATAATTGCAGTAAAAGATTTAAAAAAATCCCTATCCGGTACCAGTTTTTAGTAATTAATTATTGAAACGGCAGAATTTGAGAAGGCTAGTACTATCTTGACCTACTCCGCGAGATTCTGTGCCGCGGTGGCCGAGATCTGGTTGTCTGTCTCGGGTTTTGTTATTTTAGAGTTATTTTTTAAAATTATATTTTAGAGTTATATTACTCCTCCAAATTAATGCACTCAATTAGTATACACCCTGGATACTTTTTTTTCTAGTTTGCGCCATTAATTTTACATAAATGTCGAAAATTGCGCTTGTCATCTTACAATCCAGAGTAGTTTTATCTTCTACAGTTGGTGGTTGTGGTAAAACTGGCAAATACGATTGAGGCAAGCCAATAGCGATTGAGATGTCAGCATTATTTGACGCTTGGCATCAATATCACCAATCTTGGAAACCCAAAAGTTACTAAAAGCTAGTTCTCTAGTGTTTTGATAACTACACCGAAAGCGGTTTCGTTATGAGTTTATAACGATCGCAAAGAAGAAAACACAATATTTTAGCACCTATAGACAGTGGCGTACCTTCGCGACGTTTGTCCCGCTGTTCATGACATGTGACCCGCGGCTTGACCCAAACGTTTATATATCTCCTGCAGGTCCGCATCAGAAATAATGGCTGATTGATTCAGCGACGTTTTTTTGCTCTCTCCCGATTCTTTTAGCGAAGTGCAGATAAATCACAGTGAAATAGTGGTGCGTTCGCTTCCAGGGGTGCATAACAAAGTAGCCCCCCCGAGCACAGCTTTTTGCGATCTGATTTTTCGAAAGATTTGTTGGTGACATTAACATCGCCAAGTTTAACTATTTTTTAGCAATTTCGGCCAATTCCACACGCCCAGCACCCTTAACCGCGAAGCAGATGGGCGATGTATTAAAATACGATTTGAATCTTTAAAAAGATGTTTTATTGAAATGTGCACAGATAGTTTAATTCGAATAAGCATTGATTATAAGGAACGCGATTTATTTGGTTCAAAAAATTATATCATTGTGTTGAGTGAAAGAATTATGATTTTTTTTTCAATGCAATTGTTGGCCGACTTCAAATGCGATATCTTAAGATAGCAATAAATGGTTCTTTGATTACAGAAATTATAATTGATTGAAGGAATTAATGTGAATTATTTCATTGACAAGAACTTTTGTACATACAGGGTGTCTCACGAAACATGATCTACATGGGGATCTCGGAAACAGGAAGAGCTACGATCTCGGTTACATGGGACAAAAGTTGCGTAAATGTGGACCTTTTTCAGTACAGTTTCTACAATTGCAATTAGCATCTTTCGTGTCCCCACAAAGATACAAAAATGACATTTTCGTGCAGTGCAGGTTGAAAAAAAAATACTAGATTCCGATTATTATCGGCTATTGTCATCAATGTCAGTTTTATTAGATATTGCGATATTGCCCTCTCGTAACAGTCGAGAAAGAGCCACAAGAGGACAGATACGGTATCTAAATTTTGCGCTATACTCCAAAATAAGTATTGTTGTATGCACTTTTATTTGATCGTACTTATTAGATTCCACTACTTCGCAATTTTTAGCACTGCTGAGCAGTTTATCTTAATTACACTGGGTGTTAAATTAATAAGCGTAGAATATATAGATAAGGTATAATAGTCAACTTTTGATAGTAGACCAACTTTTGATAACGAACTCATGTCCAGATAGACGCAGTTTAGGAACTGCAGAGAGCCGGAATATTGTATCAACTTTAGAAATTGCTTTAGTAAAGTAGGTTATGAAGTATGAGTTCGTTCAAAAGTTAGTAGTTAACCGAACAATGTCGCCTTACAAGAGTTCAAGTATAATAGCAAAATAAAAAAATATTATTTCGTTGTCGATTATCCTTAACACAGAATTTTCAAATTAATCCACTTTTCTCTACATTTAGTCATTATTTCTCATTAACGGGATAAATTTGAAAATAATATATATAGCCTTTTTATTGCTTATCAATTTGTTATTAAATTGTATCAGATGCTAGATGACCACGAGTTAGACATTATTATAGGAAATTTACAACAATTTCTACTCGCGTATTAAAAAGTAATAAAAAGGCTACAATATTGGTTGAAAATCATACAAAATCTTAAATTCTAGAATAAGAGTTCAATGATTCAGAAACACAATATATTTACAAACAATTATTAATTAAAAGTATTAATCCCACATTAATAAACGATAGAAAGACTGAGTGATTGTAAATGCAATGAATATTAATATACCTACATATAATAAGTAAGTGTTGTCGAGCATACCGGGATGGCTATTGACCACACAAAAATTGGAACAAAAACATTTCACTACCTTAAAGGGATAGAGAATTTTCAGAGTGTATGCAAAAAACAAAAGATGAAAACGCTGCAAAACAGTTAATGGCATAGTCCATAATATTACGTCACCATTTGATACTAAAAAAAAATTTGCCCCCCCCCCCTGGAACATTTTCAAACGGCGCCCATGAATGCCTCACTTTCAATACAGTCTGATGAGGTTTTCACACTAACAATAATTAAAAACTTTTGCAAGATTACAGGATATTACGGAAAATGTAAAAACTGTTCATTTTTTTCTTGAATAACTTTGCTGTTACGATAAAAACAGAGCCGAAATTTTGTATTTTTAAAATACAAATAAGTACACGCATTTTTCTTTCACTTTCAATACAGTCTGATGAGGTTTTCACGCTAACAATACAAATAAAATCAAGACATACATACATATATTTATTTGAATCCAAATTTGATTTCTTTGACGGAAGTAAACATATTTTTAAATCAAGACATACTTTGAAGAAAAGTAATTTTTGTTTGTATCCAAATTTATTTATTTCACTTAAATAAATGAATACGAACTAATAAGCTAGACTATTCAATGAACTAAATATCTTTTTGTACCAAAACCGTTATGCAATAAATGGATATACCACATATTCGATTCCAAAAGTTATTGTGCAACTACCATCGGAAAGAAATTTGAATATTTATGAAAATTATTTATGCAAATTTTGGAGTAGACTACAAATATAGAAATGCTTTCCGATGGCGCAGTTGCGACTGATTATTGTCTGCTGTAATACATTATAAAATATAATTAAATGTTAACTATAAGAGCACAAGTTATTTTGTTCTGAATTTCTCTAGACTTGCACTCTGGAGTATTGTAGTGCGTGTTTGTAGTGAGTTGGCAACTATGTTTACAATAGCGACGATTGTGAAAGTACTATATCGTCGACTAGCAAACTCAAACACAGTCCAGTTTGAATATTTGTGCAACTAGAAAGTATAGTACATTTATTTCTTTAGGTTATGCCATACGTCAAATGTAATAAAAACGAAATAAAAACAGATATGTGTATAGTAGCGCCATCTACGTCTGGTGCGTTTTTTATTTCGATGCTTTGGAAAGAAGTTCGCTATAGTTCGGTGTTTGAATTGGAGCCTTAAAAACAAAAAAATCTTTTTTTTTATCTGTGTAGCTAGTTAGTGGTGTAAAACTGGACGTTAATTCCATGGGGAATGACGTTATGAGCAATTACCTACTCGACGCAACGCCGTGATAAATGAAAATTAACGCCGGTAGTAAGGATTCCAAAATCCGGTTGGGAGCCGGAATCGCATTTTCTGCACGAATTAATTCAAATCACCGCGCCGCGGTATCGGGTTATTGGAAATACTCGTGTCAGCACTATTCGCTGATGATAATCTCCGATTCCCTCGATCACTAAAAATTATTTATTATTTAATATCCGTCCCCGTCCGTTGATCGCAACTCAACTTTTTAGTCTCGTTTTTTTTTTTTATTTCGATGCATGCTTTCCAGTTGTTTGAGGACTAAGCTATCGATTAGAGGCAACAAACCTTTTGCGAAACGTGGCATACACCACGCCACATGACCTTTCTCATAGGTCAAATTTTACTGTATTAGGGGATAAGTTGCCCCTTTTGAGCAATAATTCCGAACAATTAACCCTTAGTGACCTTTCAGAACCAACCTGCGCTTTTTAAGACAAAAACTACCACCTAAAATAGACCGTTTAATATTCCTTAAGAAGTTAGAGCCATTTAAAATACTGTTTTACTAATATTTTGTTATTTTTAAGGTATTTAAAAAATAAATAAGTCCTTATGAAACATTTTAGTCAGAACATTCTGAGAAAGAAAGTGTGGGAATAAATACCCAACTAGAAGATATTTGTACACACTAATTTCAATTTAACAGATGATCTCTATATTTTCTCTTAAAGTTTGTTAAATAAGAAAAAGTTTGCTCATACATACACAATGTTGAAAACTGAACTGATGCAAGGTAATTTATAACTCGAGGTGAAAATTAAATGCAAAACCTTACCAAATTATAAATAAAAATATGTGAAGAACTTTTAAATTTGTTTCATTGTCAAAATTAGTACTTACTTCAATTTAATTTAATTATTTTTTGTTTAATTAAATGCAGTCACGAGATTTGAAATTACACTTTAGTTTCCTGTCCGCATAAATTTTCGTCTAGAATTGCTAATCACTCTGTATATTTATTGATTTTCCATGAATGGGACCGACATAAATTTCGCCATAGAAGCTCAGAACTTGTGTGGTAATAGATTAGTTATCTTATCTGGAATGTAAGATCATATTGAAATCCACCACCTACAAATCTGTTCTTCTGCTAAAGTACCATTATGAGCAGCAGATTCAAATTATAGGTTTATTTTGTAACACATTTGGAAAGGCAAAAATATTGAAAACAAATAATGTTACGAGTTTGACCAATAACTCTGATAGAGGTTATTTTGATACTATTTTTCCGCGGAACCCCTGACGACATCTAGCGGAACCCCGGTTGGGAAACGCTGCTCTAGTTTATTTGCTTGTAGAGATTAATTTTATTTGGAATACTTATTTAAGTGAAATAAATATATTTAGATGCAAACAAAATGTCTTTCTTTTAAAGAAAGCATTTTATTTTGATTTAAAAAAAGTTTTTTTACACCAAAGAAATATAATTTTGATTCAAACAAAGATATTTGTACACAAGAAGAGATTTATTTCCATTAAAGTAATATTTTGTATTTTTAGAGGTAGGTAACCGTTTTAATTTTTGCAATCAGATTCTCGAATTTCTGCCCAATCTTTAATGGGGTGTGTAATGACGGTAAGGTCATGTCGTGTGTCAGCTTGGCAGTCGTTTAGCAACGATCTACATGGTCTGGATGTCAGTAGTATGGACGTGGTCGTCATTGGGGCAAAACACCCACCGAATAATTTCTAAGACGGCAGCATCTTAGAGCGGCCCGACAGATGTACACAATAATGCCGGCTAAATGGCCGTTTAACAAACCGTAATAAATTCGACAGAGAAAAAAGGAATGAATGAACCCGGTGCCCGGTTCAAAATGCTAAGCAAACTGTCTCGAGAGGCGTTTTTGACCTGTCCCTGTACAATCGAAATTTGAATGATATATAGGGCCTCATAGGCGTGTGCCATTTCACTAATTTTGTATCGAATTTAACGCCTGTTATCATCATAATACGGACTAACCTAGATGTTTCTTTTGAAGTCGCACAGTGGTTCATTTTCCACTTTTAGCTGATCAAGATTTTTTTTTGTAGGGGATGTTTTAAGGGGGTGGAAACATGTTTGGCGTGAACATTCTGAAATCTTGTGAGTATGATAATTTTATATCTGCAAATACAGGAGAAATAGTAAAACAAATCTAGCACTTATGGGGTGGGTTTTGGGGGTGGTTTAGATAAAAATTTAGTTTTAAAGTTCTGAAACTTAGTGAGTATAATAATACTGCACCTGTGAATATACGAAAAATAGTTTAAAAAGTAACAAAGGGGTAGTATTTAAAAATTGAGTTACTCAGGTCTTTGGATTTGTCAATATTTTCTGCATCTTGCTAACATAATTTTGAGTGCTAAATCCGACAAAATGATATAGAATTCATCATTTGAAAACCATGGTGATATGCGACATGTACTTGATCATTCTGTTGCAAACTGCGACATGTCCATGTGAACCAAATTATAACAGAAAAGAAATATGTTGAAGTGGTAATATTGCCGATGTTTGTTCACGAATTAAAGAAAGGGATTTGGAAACACATGGCGTTGATAAACCCACAAAATTATGTAAAATATTAAAGTTTGTGTATTTCTTGAGTATTTCTTATAATAATGATCAGTAAAGTATGGCATAATTCTTTTTATATCACCAAACTCAGTTTCAGACCTTCTATTGTCTTCAACTTATGGCATCATCGGCGCATTTTTTAAGTGACTACTATTACTTTACTCTTATTGACTTAGATATATTATTTTAGTAACATCAAAATTATATTACATTAAGGTATATCTATTTACATCTACAATTTTGTTGTATGCTCAATCGTAAAGACATTACTTGGGAAATACGTTTTTAATTTATATGCTCTATGCGTGTGTGTGTGTGACTGGCAGTGTAGAAAAATCTCACAATCCTCCAAGCAGTATGCCAAGCGGTGCAAATCCCTTTCACGCATAATTTTTTCTTCATGAGCTTTACATAGGAAGGAACATTTTTTAGCTAAATACATTGGTGGACCATGGATTTTGTGAATGTATAATAGAATAGTTTTTTTTCGTAGGTTTCTATTGCGTTGGTTTAGGGAAAATAATTACGTCAAAATGACAAACAGTGACGAACATGAGGAGTAGGTAGCTATTTCAAAATATGTTCATGAATGTCATCTTTCAAAAACAATTGAAATCAGTCATTGAATTATCTATAAAAAAATATATTGTAATCAAAGAAAATAAATCTGTTAAAATATCAAGCAGTTTCAAATTAAATTAATTAATTCCATACTTTTTCCACAAACTCTACATAATTTATAACATTTTTATTATCATTGATTGTGTTTGCTTTGGTTTAATTAAATGCATAAAATTATATCTATGCTTTAGAAGACAGCACATGCCTAATTTTATATTTATTAAGTTCGACAATTTTGTAAACTCAAGTTCAAACTGAGACATCCAATATATCCCTTAATATTTCTTAAATATTGTCTTTGTATGTTAAGATAAATTTAACCTATTCAGGGTTGCTAATATAAAATAAACTCCTTTATAAACGTACAGAAAATTAATTCAAAATCATTGAAAATGAATGTCTAGTCGATTTTTGTGGTTTTCTCGAAATTCATTTCAAAGGACATGTCGCATTTTGCATACACACCCATCAAATATAACCAATTTTATCCAAGGCTTATTTCCTGGTTATATGACGTCACAGAGATTCGGAAAGAAACTAACATAAAATAAGCCATCCTGAAGATTTTAATTATAACAATTTTCATTTGCGGAATGTACCGGACGTAGCCATAACTGCACTCAGTTTTAGAATTTCAAAATAAAACCTAGCTCGTGTATGGTATCATTGGATAGATATTTAAAAATTAAACATTTTTCGTTTGAAAGAAATCTTACTCAATCATATGGTTTACAAAATAAACCATATGATCCCGGATATTTTTTGACGGTTGACTGTCCAAAACTGACTTTACGGGTTTACAATCGCCATCATCAGACGCGCTAAATCATTGACTATTGATATAATATTACTTGCCTTCTCTACTAACTAAATACAAAGCTATTACCTGTAATTGTCGTCATGATTACAGTGAATGCAGCTATGCCATAATTGATTATGGTTTCTTTCGTAAACCGTATTTATAAACAATGTTTTCAACCAAATGTTCAGTCTTTTAAAAATACTATCCAATGATACTACACACGACCTAGGTTCTGGTTATAAATTCCACCCCCATGCAGTTATCGCTACTTTCGATATATTGTAGGAATCAAAACTGTTAGATCCATCATTTATTTTATGTTACGTAAACTAGTTTCCTCGCCCTCTACGATGTCATATAACCAAGAACAAAGCATATATATGTTTATGGCGACGCACTGAAAAAATATTTAAAGCAAATATAACATATTATGACAATCATATCTACGTGGCCATGTAACTAAGTAAGCAAGCAGTAAAATTTTGCAAAATTATTAGCTTCTAGTTATTGCAAAAAACTGTAATTTTAATTAAATTTCCAAATTTTTATTAATGAATATTTAATATAAAATCAAGTCTCATCCTCAGACGATTGTCTGAGGTTGGCTTTATTACAGTTTATACCAACAACATTCCCAATCACTTAATAACAAATTGTTCAACACCACAGTTGAGAATTGATGCGAAAATTAAAAATTGTCTACAGCGGACTTTAGCCCGTTACTGTACGTTATTTAAATTTTCCAGGGTGGCAAACTCATTAGTTTTAAGTCATTTGGCTATCTAAGAACATGTTCATGTCACGTTGGATTAAATTGGACAATAGGGCTAAAATAATTCTGAACGGCTAGATTCGCATTTTCAACCTCTGTATGTCGTAGCCATTAAGAAAAACGGTGAGTTTGGCGCGAACTTTTTTTGCCATCCTCGGTCAATTTATGGTCATATTCTATATGCAGATTTTTCTATTAATATTCGGGGGTATAGGGGTCTGGCCGCGGTAGGGGCTAATCATAATTTGACTACAATATGTCACATCGTGACTAACAAGGGATAAAGAAGGCCGCGGTTCTTTTCGGAGGAGGGACACAGCGGTCGAGAAATTCTATCCGGGAGTAGCACGGGGGTGACTTTTGCACCCCCGAACAACAACCCTCGTATCGTGTATCATAGTTTTATCCAGCCGTATATTACGCTCGAATATTATAACTCACGAAAAAACCTACATCACCTAGTTTCCTAGGTGATCTCGATTATTAAAGAACGCTCAAGAGGCCGCTTGCCTCTTGAGCACGATTTACCACTTGTGAGGCTGAAAAGGGGCTATCGATTAACCTTACCTCCTGAAAGCGTTTAGCCTTCAGAAATCAGGATTTTGCGAATGATAATTAAGCATCTGGGCGATGACTGCAGGTCTGGGATGGGCTCTGGTCTAGGTCGGAATACACACTAACAAGTAACGGGCTATCGCAGGACATCGAAAAGGCGTATAGCGTCGAACAGCCAACGAGTACTACCCCATTGTACTCCGAGCTATTAGCCACAATTTATTGCGATCCTAACACACACTGCCTTCTAACATTACAGACATCTCACCCGATTTAACAAATTTGTCTCTATTGCCGAAATCGCCATCTACGCTTAAAATGTCCTGCCCTTAACGATTCTTACAACCATTTCAACATCCTACCGGAACAAATAAACTATTCAAGAAATATACCTCCTAATTTGGCACTCATTTGAAGACGAGTTCTAAATTCTTTATAAGAATTTCAAATTTCCGCCAGTTCTTCTTCTATCGCATTCATTGTTTTTAGTTTTGATGGTTCTGCATCCTCTTGTAATGTTTTTGAGGAAATTGTAAATTTCACCATTAACTGTGATATGTTGCCGGTATGTGGCTTTCCATTGTCCTGCATTAGGATGAAATTATGACCCACGCCATATGCAGCAGGCACCACATGGTCCTCCAAGATCTTTTCGATGTAATTCATGGCATTTAATCTACCAGGAATCACAACAAGATCAGGTCTGTTGTCTATACTGATTCCAGCCCAAACCATCACAGATCCACGACCAAATCTATTTACTTCCTGTATAGTATCTACTTCCTGCGTAGCGTTTACCAGGACGTCTATATGCACGTACTCGACCGTCGCAACGAGTTAAACGAAATCTGGACTCGTCTGTAAACAGTACAGGCCTCCAGTGACGAAGTTGCCAATCTCTGTGATCCAGAGCAAACCTCATTCGCGCTGCTTTGTGATGCTGCGTAAGGCTTGGTGCGCGGACAGGTCTTCTTGGTTTCAAATTCGCTTCTTTTAATCTGTTTCTATAACAGTTTGATCAGTAATTTCTGTTCCATGTGCTCGTCTTAGGTCGTTTAGGAGGTCTCATGCTGTGGCAGTACGCTGACGTACACACAGAAAAGTGATCTCTCGAACGAAGAGAGAATTACTTGGCTGAAGTAGTTGGTAGGTTCGTATATACGCGAGAGATTATTGACTTCAACCAAGAAATTTTATTTCTTGGAATAATTACTAGATTTAAGAAAGTGGTTACTCTGGTGAAGTAAATAAACAGTCTTCAATGAAGTGTATATTTTTATTCCCGGTAGATATTTTTAGCTACTTAATGTAAGAGTTTTAAAGATTTGGCACAAATACGTTTTCTATTGCTAATTAACAAGATAGGTATGTTATATTTACTCCAGAGAAAGCGATAACTTGAAAGAAGTGAGAATCACTTCAGTTAAATAATTGGTGGGTTTTTAGTCAGTAAACAATACTTACTTATATTAAATGTCTTATATTTTCTTGGATCAAGTAACTACGCACTTGGATGGATTTACTATTACTTCGTTTGAGAAATTAACATTTTTGGGACGAAAACTTTAATTACTTCTTTCAATACAATATTGGTTCTTGTAAAGAAAGAATTTATTTGTTGACAGCATTTATCTGAGAAATTATTTTACTTATATTGAGTATGTGGCATTTCTTGTATATATCTAACTTTCTACATCCAAGTAAATATATCTAGTAAATAAATTCAAGAAATTATGTTTTCTCGTTCCAAATAATCACTTTTCTGTGTGTAGAGAGGAAAGGACAAGCAATCGGTTTTGATTTTGAGTAGTTTTTCGATTTCGACCATGTCCAGCACTTCTAACATATTGGTCAGTCTCCCGAAACCGAATCCATAAACGCTGAATAACAGAAGGGTAAACGAAAATTGACAACTGAATTAATTTGTCATCTTTAGTACTAGCTTTTATACTTGAATTCAAAGCATACTTGACATTTTTTCCATTTTGTTTTGCGTTTTTAATTTTCATTTTGAGGTGTAACTTAGAAGTAACTAATACATTTTTTAACATTGTTTATGTAATTTTCTTTAGTTAAATATATGCACTTAAAGCATCCCAGATTTGATTTGCCTAGAAGTATTATTTAAAAAGTTACATGTTTCGAAAGAATTGTTCCCCTATTTTTTTAGCACTGTATTATAACACATCACATGTTTACTGTTTTTAAATGTTGGCTTTGTATAGAAAGTGTAAAGTGTGGATTTACTTCACTCCAGTAACGACAATGCTGTAAAAGAACAATGCCATTTGTTGAATTTCGTTACCAATTTCAGGACAAATCCAAACGTTTGGTTGGCTTCATCGCCGGCAACCAAAGTCTGTCTATCGTAGTTTAAATGGTGTCATTATATTTTTGTAAATTGTGGACATATGTGATTTATATCCAAATCTAGTTTTATGAAAAATTCAGCGGTTCTCAACAAGTTAACTCTTTCATTATTGTAAAGATAAACAAGTAGCGGTACCTTTTCTGTTTACAAACTTTTCTTCATTTTAAATTGAACATAGTATTCAATACAATGACGTATTATTAATTTAAAACGTTTCTAACTATTATGCATATTTTGTAAAGAATGGTCATTAAGACCCAGTTCTACCTCTCCTAAAACGCGTTTTCAAATAAGAACGTTATTTATTGTTCAAAATTTATGACATTTTCAGTGTAACTTCTTAGATAAATATCGAGATGGGCTGGAAGAAAAATAATTTTTTGGAAAGATAAAAATTAATTTTACTTCTACACCTTTGTACAATTTTAACCCAAACATTATAATCTTGCGACAATAAAGCGTAATTGCCAGAAATGTATTTATTTGCCCATATTACTAGTCCCCGGTGTAGACAGCAGCCGTCAGGAGCTTTAAACACCGCTTATAACTGGTGACTACGGATTGACGATGGTGGGGGACAGGCTGACCACCCCCAGCAAAAAGAAACATTGCAACAAAATATTTCGTTTCGGAGTTGCGATGTTGAACGGAGCCTTAATATATGCAACTTTACCTTGCTCTAACTTCCTAGTTTATGTGCTTAGGTCAAAAGTTTACTAAGGAAAGGTACTTATGCCACATATAGTTCGTCGAAGGGGTTGAATTTGTATTATTTGTTTTCGGGGGCAATTATCAATTCAAATGTCCCGGTATATGTTTACAGTAGTGTGACCACTACTCGTCCGCGACTACGTCATTAGTCCTGTTGTTGCATATCCTGACATTCATTATCCTGCGAGACCGGACAAACCGTATCACACGGACGACTTGTCGTTCGTTCGTTAGCGACCTCAACGCGAGAATCGTGAATTATTATCACTAAAACAAACACTGGTTTAGTTATGGCAAACCAGTCTTTTCAAGAACAACTTTTAAAAGCATTGTTTTGCCTCCGAGGCGTCCTCCCACCCTTTCCTTTCAATTTAGGGACAATCTTTTCGAGTAATGCAATAATAAAACTCCAAAGAAAACATGAAAGGGGTCCTCTGTAAAACCTAAAGGGGTAAAATCACCCTTTTTCGTTACCTATGTAAACTAATGCGTTATAAGCTCAGCCGGGCTTTTTCCTGGACATGTCCTCTTTTTTAAGTATCATGTTGTCTTTTCAGACAAAATTATAAAATAGTTTGACTAAGGCTAAGCAAAATATACATTTTTTTAAAGTAGGTGTTATTTTATCAATATTTTAGTCTTTCTCGAAAATTTTCTTATGTAAGGCCATAAAGTATTTCCGATGCCATTTAGAGAATTAAATAATCTATCAAAATAAATAAAAAATGATGTTGCCAGTGACAAATGATGGTCGAAATTGAATTTTTCTCAGAAATGCGTATTTTAGTAAGGGGAATATATATCGGCCCGACAAATAAGGTATTCTCAACGACAAATTGTGCACGACAAAATATGTACTCAGCACGACAAATTCGGTATTCCCCACGACAATGGTTAACACGACAGAATATTATGTATTCAGCACGACAATTTAGGAACTCTTAACGACAGATCATTGACTAGCACGACAGATTATGTAATTTTACTTTTTCAAGGTGTTTGCGAAAGGTGTTGGTTAATTTGATTTTATTTTTGAGTTTTAATTATAAAATTTTGCTTTTATAAAACGTAATTAACAGCTGTTGTCTGGGGTATGCAAAAATTTAATAAAACCACAAATTAAATGTAAAATATTGTATTTAAATAAAGAAACACATAAACAATAATTCAAGTACAATATCCGTATATTCTAAAAAAAATAAACAAATATTTGATATATCGTCTTGAATTATTGTGTATTTGAATATTTTTATCTTTTGATTTAGTAGAACATGTGTAATATTTAGTACCCACTTTTTTTGTGCAATTTTAACCATTGATATGCTTCGGTCCAGTCCTTTAATGAAGTTGTTTGTTGTGAGTAAAATTGTTCATATTTAGGGGACAATGCATCTCGATATCAAAGTATTTCACATATTTGCAAGTTTTAATTTGTCAAAAATAGAATAGTCGAAGCTAAGTGATTATCCTGGCCAACAATGAACAAAATCGAGAAAGTGAAAACTATTTTTGCTAGGGGTTTCTCCATAGACCGTTCGATTGTGTTTATTGATGGCAATTAGCTTAGATTATTGTATTTTTTTGACAAATTAAGTATCTTCATAGAAATATGTGAAGTGCTCTGACTCATAAGTTAATTGGTTATAACTGTGTTATATAAATTTATTGTAGTAAACAAAACAAATATGTTTCCTTTTTAATATGACTAAATTAAACGCATACTCCATTTTGTGCCCCTTGTGGTATGGGTTAATGTACTGTGTTGATCGATCTGAAATTTCACAGCATTTAAGTGCATATTGATATAAATAAACAAAATGAAAGGATCCTGCATAAAAAAAATAATAGCACAAGAAATAAGAACCACCCCAATTGACATAATAAGACATGTTACAGGGTGTTTTAATTATACGTCAAACTTGAAATGTAAAAAGTACTAAACGTTGATATTTTGCAACTGACAAACATTTTAGTTAAAAAGATCATATCAATCAAACAAGCAATAGCCTACAACTGTTCAATTTCTAGTTGTATTTTGATGTCCATATTATCTCTACCTCAAATCATATATAATTTATAATTATAACTCACCTGAACACTGACTGAACAACAATAAACAGAATAATTTTCAAATGTCCCCGTCCTTTTGCGAACTTAAAAACAAAGTACACATATCCACACTTTTTGTACGGCTGGCTTAGCGGCGCTGCTTGTCATACTGCTGTCATTTATGGTATTTGAGGTTAAATCACATATGAAAATGTTTAACAACATACTATGTCAAAGTAATATTATAGGTTAATTATATGGTGACATAGTTTGTTAACTTTATCGTTCAAATACAAATATTGTCGTTCATTTACATTTTTTGTCGTTAATACATATATTATGTCGTTTGTTTACATTTTCTGTCGTTAAAACACATATTTTGTCGTTCAAATGCATATTTTGTTGTTAAGGTACTTACCGAAATTTACCACCCGTTTAATAATTAAAAATCGAGGTCCGAGGATTTTTCAGAATAAGAAACCGTCTCTTTATAAAGGTATTTCAAAGAGCTGTAACTATTTAAGGAATTGAAAGAAAAGCAAATATAAACATTTTTACTCAAAACGACATTTATTTGAAAAAAATCTGGGTATCCCACTCGCTTTTGGAGCTGATAAACTTTTGGAGGTATAAATGGACAAAGGTTTTTTCATTCTTTTGTTTTGTATTTAATTATTCATTATTTCATTATGACTTACTTCATCTTCGCGGTTATCAAATTTTCAGATGCTCTCTTTTGTATATCTAGATTGTAGACTTCCACGGTCTGAGTCAATAACATATTGTCCTGAAGATGCTTCTTGCAACAGAGTGCGAAACGTCGACTATTTCGAGGTCAACAATTCAGTTTCCACTCGGAAATGGGTATGCAGTCTTTTGTATGAAAATATGGTATCCCTAGTTATAAAACCTGTTGGTCTAAATTGAAAGGTTAAACGTTGTTGTGCTGCGTATGCGTCTGGTACTCTGGTATCGTAATTAGATGTGCTGTTCGAAATTCTCGTGTGTAAAAATACGAGCCGTCGCATTTGGTAAAAGGCGGTAAGAAGAATGGCTATAATTACCTCGGGCTTATTTATAGAATGTATCAATCACGAACAAATCACCGTGGTGGAATCTGAGAGCGTCGCTATTCCTGGCTCCCATTGTGTCAAGAATGGAGAATTTAAATTCCGCCAATGCTCAAATGTCAGTCAGTGCATCTCTTTTGGCGAAGGCATAAGCCACCCGATTCCTTTTCGTCGGGTTTCGGTTGACAATTCTCTCGATACGTTAATAATACGGCGAATGTAGGACATCCCGAGCCAGCATGGGCTTTCTCTTCGGCTCCTGAGGCCTAGAGGGAGAAGAAAAGAGATGGGAAAGAGCGAAGCCGATGACGATATGGGCCTAGAATGCGATAGCTAGCCCGTCCCGACCGCACAATTAAAGACAAGTGTTACTTATAATTTGTCTTGTAATTACTAATGTAGCAAACTTTAATTGTTGAAAAACACCAGCTGGATGACAAACGATAAATAAAGCCGCGAAATTACGTAATTGCCCATTTAGAACCATTAAGGAGGATCTAAAAATAAACCTAACCCAGAAAAGCCGACCGTAAAGTAATTGAATCGGTGAGCAGAAGAACAGAACATGTCCAAAATTTTATATTTAATACTAAGATAGCCATTTTGTATAAAATTTCTCGATCTTTTCGAAAATACTAAAATTATAATTCTATGTAGGTATTACCAGTATTACTGTGGAAGCAGCATGTTCCGTGCTGCTGAAACAGAACAGAATTTGTCCAGGACATTCTCTGGTCTTCCACTCATTGCACGGAGCATTGCAATAGACAACGCTTTAAGGCTGCCGTCTCAATTCAAATAGCGATCTGTAGCGAACTTCTCTCCAAAGCTTTGAAATAAAAAAATCACCAGATGTAGATGGTGCTACTAAACATATCTATTTTAACTAGAAATGAATATAGGGACATACCGTATCATACGGACTTACTACCATAATGATGAAATTACTAATGTATAGAAGTTGGTGATATCCAGGCGGGATGCACAATTTTTAAATAAATCAAAAATTACAGCCACAACCTGAATTTGAACCAGGGACCTTTGCGTTTCTAGCAAAATGGGCTCCCATCTGAGCTACTGAAGCCTATGACATTTGTTAGGGAACATTGTTATATCTAGGTAAGGAAGTAGCCAACACTACGAAAGCCTAACCTACCGTGATGCCTATCAAATGTCACCTATGTGACGTATAACCTATGGTATAACCTAAAGAAATGAACGTATTGCTTTCTATTAGTGCAAATGTTCAAACTGGACTGTTTTTGAGTTTTCTAGTCGTTGATATAGTTCTCTGACAATCGTCGCTATTGTAAACATGGTTGCCAACTCACTACAAACACGCACTACAATACTCCAGAGTGCAAGTCTAGAGAAGTTCAGAAGAAAATAACTTGTGCTCTTATAGTTAACATTTAATTATATTTTATAATGTATTACAGCAGACAATAATCAGACGCAACTGCCATCGAAAAGCATTTCTATATTTGTAGTCCACATCAAAATTTGCATAAATAATTTTCATAAATATTGAAATTCCTTTCCAATTGCAATAATTGACGCAATAATTATGACGTAATTTTCGCGTTTTGGGGGTCGGAGACGGTAGCCTTAAGGCAATTTGACGGTTACTCTTAAGTGTGAAAATAACAACAATAAATAATAATATTTAATATTAATAATATAAACAGTTTGCCAAATTTGCTTATTTAGTGAATGACCAACGTCACCCTTTAAGACAAAAAATAATCCATTAACTTAATCTTGTATTAAAAGTACAAAAAGTAGTTTCATTAAAAAATCAAATATATCTCTGTTTTACACAAGTCTTTAACTTCATATCATGTAATATGAAGATGAAGATGTTAAAAAACGGACATCTCAGCTAATTCACCCCTCACTCCTAATTTATTTCCCTGATACATTTGTTTACAAAATTGTCGACCAAAAAGCATTTAATAACGTGCCAAATTTCAAAAAATAAGCGTGACAAGAAATCCATCGTACTCAACCAGTCTTGCCTATGGGGCCCCAAAGAGAGTGGAGGGAGTTTTAGCAGTTAAACTCATGTTGTTTTGCCTTAAAAGAAACTATATCTAATAATGTACGAGACTAATGAGAAACCCTTGACTAAGTTAGAAGAGAAAAACTATATGAAAGAGTCTGTAAAATAAAAATTCCGATCTGCAAAATGCTGTAAATCTTTCAAAGTCCTTATTATTACACAGTGTGTATAAAAAGAAACGTAACCAATGAATATATTTCTTTCTAAAAAGTTGACAAGAAAAAGATTCCAATAAAAGTTTCAGGAAATTGCTTAAGCTACCAATTTAAAATACTTAGAAATAAAACACACTTTATATTTAAAAATATTTCGTATTTATAACTTAAATCATTTACAAAAACGAAGTAGAAATCCCTTTAACATTGTTTAATTGCTTTCTTTTAACATTTAATTGTCTTGTTACATTTACACCACTGACCTCAGGGACGTGGTTTTCACAGTTCAATTTGTAATTCAAAAGTATTAAAAATACAGGGAACTGGATGCAGTATTAAAAAAAATGAATTGGTTTGCTTCCTACAAATACAAAACCCTGTATATTCAAAAGTCATTCAAGTTTCTAGCTTAAGTCTTTTCGTAAACCTTGTATTTGGTTATATTTTTCTAAACTTTGAGGACCAGATATTGACACGTTACGTTTCTTCTTGTTAAAACTGTTATAGCAGAAGGCATTCGGAATAATTGTGTTTTTTTGATGATACAGAATCGGAATGTTAGGTAAAAATCCCTTTAACATTGTTTAATTGCTTTCTTTTAACATTTAATTGTCTTGTTACATTTGCGCCACTAACCTCAGGGACGTGGTTTTCACTGTTCAATTTGTAATTCAAAAGAGTATTAAAAATACAGGGAACTGGATGCAGTATTTAAAAAAATGAATTGGTTTGCTTCCTACAAATACATAACCCTGTATATTCAAAAGTCATTCAAGTTTCTAGCTTAAGTCTTTTCGTAAACCTTGTATTTGGTTATATTTTTCTAAACTTTGAGGACCAGATATTGACACGTTACGTTTCTTCTTGTTAAAACTGATATAGCAGAAAGCATTCGGAATAATTGTGTTTTTTTGATGATACAGAATCGGAATGTTAGGTAAAAATCCCTTTAACATTGTTTAATTGCTTTCTTTTAACATTTAATTGTCTTGTTACATTTGCGCCACTAACCTCAGGGACGTGGTTTTCACTGTTCAATTTGTAATTCAAAAGAGTATTAAAAATACAGGGAACTGGATGCAGTATTTAAAAAAATGAATTGGTTTGCTTCCTACAAATACATAACCCTGTATATTCAAAAGTCATTCAAGTTTCTAGCTTAAGTCTTTTCGTAAACCTTGTATTTGGTTATATTTTTCTAAACTTTGAGGACCAGATATTGACACGTTACGTTTCTTCTTGTTAAAACTGATATAGCAGAAAGCATTCGGAATAATTGTGTTTTTTTGATGATACAGAATCGGAATGTTAGGTAAAAATCCCTTTAACATTGTTTAATTGCTTTCTTTTAACATTTAATTGTCTTGTTACATTTACGCCATTGACCTCAGGGACGTGGTTTTCACAGTTCAATTTGTAATTCAAAAGTATTAAAAATACAGGGAACTGGATGCAGTATTAAAAAAAATGAATTGGTTTGCTTCCTACAAATACAAAACCCTGTATATTCAAAAGTCATTCAAGTTTCTAGCTTAAGTCTTTTCGTAAACCTTGTATTTGGTTATATTTTTCTAAACTTTGAGGACCAGATATTGACACGTTACGTTTCTTCTTGTTAAAACTGTTATAGCAGAAGGCATTCGGAATAATTGTGTTTTTTTGATGATACAGAATCGGAATGTTAGGTAAAAATCCCTTTAACATTGTTTAATTGCTTTCTTTTAACATTTAATTGTCTTGTTACATTTGCGCCACTAACCTCAGGGACGTGGTTTTCACTGTTCAATTTGTAATTCAAAAGAGTATTAAAAATACAGGGAACTGGATGCAGTATTTAAAAAAATGAATTGGTTTGCTTCCTACAAATACATAACCCTGTATATTCAAAAGTCATTCAAGTTTCTAGCTTAAGTCTTTTCGTAAACCTTGTATTTGGTTATATTTTTCTAAACTTTGAGGACCAGATATTGACACGTTACGTTTCTTCTTGTTAAAACTGATATAGCAGAAAGCATTCGGAATAATTGTGTTTTTTTGATGATACAGAATCGGAATGTTAGGTAAAAATCCCTTTAACATTGTTTAATTGCTTTCTTTTAACATTTAATTGTCTTGTTACATTTACGCCATTGACCTCAGGGACGTGGTTTTCACAGTTCAATTTGTAATTCAAAAGAGTATTAAAAATACAGGGAACTGGATGCAGTATTAAAAAAAATGAATTTGGTTTGCTTCTTACAAATGCATAACCCTGTATATTCAAAAGACATTCAAGTTTCTAGCTTTTCGTAAACCTTGTATTTGGTTATATTTTTCTATACTTTGAGAACCAGATATTGACACGTTACGTTTCTTCTTGTTAAAACTGATATAGCAGAAGGCATTCGGAATAATTGTGTTTTTTTGATGATACAGAATCGGAATGTTAGGTAAAAATCCCTTTAACATTGTTTAATTGCTTTCTTTTAACATTTAATTGTCTTGTTACATTTACGCCATTGACCTCAGGGACGTGGTTTTCACAGTTCAATTTGTAATTCAAAAGAGTATTAAAAATACAGGGAACTGGATGCAGTATTAAAAAAAATGAATTTGGTTTGCTTCTTACAAATGCATAACCCTGTATATTCAAAAGACATTCAAGTTTCTAGCTTTTCGTAAACCTTGTATTTGGTTATATTTTTCTATACTTTGAGAACCAGATATTGACACGTTACGTTTCTTCTTGTTAAAACTGATATAGCAGAAGGCATTCGGAATAATTGTGTTTTTTTGATGATACAGAATCGGAATGTTAGGTAAAAATCCCTTTAACATTGTTTAATTGCTTTCTTTTAACATTTAATTGTCTTGTTACATTTACGCCACTGACCTCAGGGACGTGGTTTTCAAAGTTCAATTTGTAATTCAAAAGAGTATTAAAAATACAGGGAACTGGATGCAGTATTAAAAAAAATTGAATTGGTTTGCTTCCTACAAATACATAACCCTGTATATTCAAAAGTCATTCAAGTTTCTAGCTTAAGTCTTTTCGTAAACCTTGTATTTGGTTATATTTTTCTAAACTTTGAGGACCAGATATTGACACGTTACGTTTCTTCTTGTTAAAACTGATATAGCAGAAGGCATTCGGAATAATTGTGTTTTTTGATGATACAGAATCGGAATGATAGGTAAAAATCCCTTTAACATTGTTTAATTGCTTTCTTTTAACATTTAATTGTCTTGTTACATTTACGCCATTGACCTCAGGGACGTGGTTTTCACAGTTCAATTTGTAATTCAAAAGAGTATTAAAAATACAGGGAACTGGATGCAGTATTTAAAAAAAATGAATTTGATTTGCTTCTTACAAATGCATAACCCTGTGTATTCAAAAGACATTCAAGTTTCTAGCTTTTCGTAAACCTTGTATTTGGTTATATTTTTCTATACTTTGAGAACCAGATATTGACACGTTACGTTTCTTCTTGTTAAAACTGATATAGCAGAAGGCATTCGGAATAATTGTGTTTTTTTTTGATAATACGGAATCGGAATGTTAGGTAATGTTAGAAAAAGAAATAGGAAATTACATTTTATTAAAAGTAACATCTCAAAAAAAAACTATGAAAACTGCACCACAAATTTAATAAGTACATATTCAAAGGACATAATATGTATTTATATTGATGATGGCGTATTTAAGAATGAACTGTCGCAGTTTTTGAAATATTTAAAATATTAAAAACATATTTATTTGTTAAGAATTTATTAAGATAATAGATTTTACTTGTTTTTTTAAATAATTATGTAGACACCTATATTAAATGTTGTTGCAAAAAGGTTAATACCTTACCTATTACATATTTATGGATTTTATTAATTGTTCCGAAATGTTATATCAGTATTATTAGTATATATTATTTTTTTTATAAAAAAGTAATTCTTCCTAATTCAACATTGTATATGGGGGCCCCCAAATTCAAAATTGCCCAGGGCCCCATGATGGCATAACGCGCCGCTGAATTCGTACTGGACTGGCTTATGATGAAACGTCCGATTTGGACTTTGTCCTTCCACTTTTCCACTTTTTGAACGATACTCGATAGGAAACTTTTTATTTCGATCAGTGGAACATAATTAAACATATGAATGGAGGGTTGGCGGGTGGCGGCGGTGCGGGGTTGTTTTTTCGCGTCCGAAAAACAACGGCGGTCAGGGAGACACACAGCCGGCCGATATTATTCACTTGCAAATGTCGAAACGCTGAAAGAGATTGGACAAACAGATGAGGCGTTGCCGCGGAAGCATTTCGATAGCAGTACGACTAACTCGGTGTGTATAATTTAAATTGAAACCTTATCTGCGCGGGTTTTGACCTTCGTTTTGGAGGGCTAATCCAGGACACCGCTGCTCGCGCTGCTGGTTCTTCCAACACCCCAACATAAAATAGGGTTGCCGCTTGTCGCCAGCCTCTACCAACAATCTACGCGCATTGTGGGTGGACCATACCACACGTTCCTATCACCAAACGATATTTTACGCAATTGTCAACAGCGTTTTTGTTTACTTTTTATCTTCACCATGCCCAACGTGTTAAGCTCAAAAAGAAAAACTTGATCAAAATTCCATGGTCGAATCTTTATTTTTAAAGCGCCGAGAATATACTGCTCAAATATATTCAACAGTATATATTTAACTAAATAAAATTACAAAAACACTGTTACAAGTGTTAGTTACTTCTAAGTCACACTTAAAAATGTGGCTTTGGATTGTCCTGCATTAGGACGAAATTTTGACCGACGCCATATGCAGCAGGCACCACATGGTCCTCCAAGATCTTTTCGATGTAATTCATGGCATGTAATTTACCAGGAACCACAACAAGATTAGTTCTGTTGTCTATACTCATTCCAGCCCAAACCATCACATATCCACGACCAAATCTATCCACTTCCTGTATAGTAGCGGCTGCGTAGCGTTCACCAGGACGTCTATATACACGTACTCGACCGTCGCAACGAGTTAAACGAAATCTGGACTCGTCTGTAAACAGTACAGGCGTCCAGTGACGAAGTTGCCAATCTCTGTGATGCAGAGCAAACCTCATTCGTGCTGCTTTGTGAGCTGCGTAAGGCGTGGTGCGCGGACAGGTCTTCTTGGTTTCAAATTCGCTTCTTTTAATCTGTTTTTAACAGCTTGATCATAAATTTCTATTCCATGTGCTCGTCTTAGGTCGTTTAGGAGGTCTCGTGCTGTGGCAGTACGCTGACGTAGAGAGGAAAGGATAAGAAATCAGAGTGATTTGCAATTATAGGCAAAAATTTATGCGAACAAGAAACTAAAGTGTAATTTCAAATTTCGTGACTGCATTTAATTAAACAAAAAATAATTAAATTAAATTGAAGTAAGTCGGTAAAAGTTACACAATGAAACAAATTTAAAAGTACTTCACATAGTTTTATTTATAATTTGGGATGTTTTTGCATTTAATTTTCACCTCGAGTTATAAATTACCTTGTATCAGTTCAGTTTTCAACATTGTGTATGTTTGAGCAAGCTTTTTCTTATTTAACAAACTTCAAGAGAAAATCACCTGTTATAGCTGAACTTAGTGTGTACAAATATCTTCTAGTTGGGTGTTTATTCCCACAGTTTTTTTCTCAGAACGTACTTATTGTTCTGACTAAAATGATTCATAAAGACATTAATTTTTTCAATACCTTAAAAAATCACAAAATATTAATAATACAGTATTTTAAGTGGCTAAAGAATATTAACTTGTTGTCATAGATCCATATGAAACTTTTTACTCAGAATAAATGTTTCTTAATATTTGTATTTTGACCAATGATTTTTTAAAAATTGTTTAATGAATTTATTATTTAATTATTTGTAAAAGGCACTTTTTGTTTTCTTCGTTTTTGAAGGAACTAAAAAGAGCAAATAAGAGAGAAATATCTGCAGAAAATGAATGTAATAAACTACCAAAAAATCTGTAAAAGAAGAATTAACTATAACATCGCTGGTTATTTAATACCAGCGATATTTCTGTATTGTTTTTACAGAATTCACATATTCCACATACATTTTCCTGTGAAATTACAACAGTACCACCGTAATTTTACAGGGCATTGTTAAAATTTTACAGGAGTACTTTAATTTTTCAGTAATAGTTAATGTTCAATCATTGAACTGCGTTTCTTTACTGACTTGTAAAAACTGCGTTACACGTTTTTGTATAGAACATTTTTGTATAGATCAAAGGACATTTGTATATTTTTTGTTGGGATTCCGCCAGGTTCCAACATAATTTAAAGGGTTCCGCAAGAGTAAAGAGGTTGGGAAAGGCTGGACTCTAGAGAGTGTAAAATGTGGATTCACATGACTCCAGTAACGACTATGCTGTGAAGAAACAATGTCATTTGCTGAAAAGGTGGTTTCAACCGAAAATAACATAAATTTATGAAAATTTCGGTTATGTTATATTTCGTTACCAATCTCAAGACAAAAATCCAAACGTTTGGCATCATAAGATAATTTTGGTATTTCTTGAACGGAATGTAATGCTATTAGAGAAGCAGCGCCATCATCATTCAGTTTCTTTTCCTGCTAGGATATTTTCCTGGCATTTTTCTATGACATGAAAACATTATTCACCGGTACTATAACACTCCAAGATATTTCGGCAAGTTTGTAGTTTTGGGTTTTCCTGGTATTACCTTCTGGCATTATTTGATTGTTGTGTTTACTGTTGCAGATGCTTGCGGATTGAGTGACGTGGCGCACATAGAATCGATTCAGGAAAAATCTCAGTGCGCGCTGGAGGAGTATTGTCGATCGCAGTATCCGAATCAGCCGACTAGGTTCGGTAAGCTGCTTCTGCGGCTGCCAAGTTTGCGTACGGTGAGCAGTGCGGTTATCGAGCAGCTCTTTTTCGTTAGGTTGGTCGGCAAGACGCCCATAGAGACGCTCATAAGAGACATGCTCCTGTCCGGAAGCTCATTCTCGTGGCCATACATGTGATACTTGAAACTGTACTAGGTTCGCTAGTCATAACACTTTTTTTACACTTTACGTACGTCTTTACTTTTACCACATCGCCGATTGTCTTACGAATCGAAATTATTGGGAAATTCAACAAAACGATCATAACGAAAGGATGAGACAATGAGAAACTAGTCAAAGTAGTACCAACCGACTCAATCGAAGCAGAGATTAAAAAGATACAGTGAACACTCAATATATTTTACGTTACGTTAAGTACCTAACATATCAAATATATAGAATATCGAAATAAAAAGAGCGGATTCGGATACAGGGCGATCAGAGATTGGCGCATATAATACAGAAAAACAAGTAGCAAGTTTTTTGCCGATCGTTACATCTAGTTGTTTTCCAACTGCACGCCATCTGTTAATCGGTAGTCTAATCCCTAATCCAAAATACTGGTCGGAATCCGTATTTAATAAATATAAATTAACATAAAACCCGATGTTCCTTTTTATATAGGTTATTAAGAAAAATCGGATACAACGTGCAAATATACTGATGAACTTGTGTAGATAAGCCTGTACAGTAAAACT
The DNA here is from genome assembly GCA_963966075.1 of Aphodius sticticus. Classification (NCBI taxonomy): domain Eukaryota; kingdom Metazoa; phylum Arthropoda; class Insecta; order Coleoptera; family Scarabaeidae; genus Aphodius; species Aphodius sticticus. The sequence continues at coordinate 10,612,918 of OZ014515.1, read as the reverse complement.
ATGAGTAAATGTATTAGTTTACAACAAGCAAGATATTTAATATACGAAATATAAATATGTATATGAATACAGAGGACTGTAAATTTTGTAAATACATATTATTATTATTATTATTATTATTATTATTAATATTATTATTATTATTATATACGTTGTGTGAGAATGCGCGGTAATACAATAGGGTAAGATTTTGGTCTCTCGACATTTTGGCAGACCTGTACATAAGACGTCAATTCTAAACGAAGAATTAATTACTTACTATTAACTTTTCGTGTTCATTTTGTTTTTAGTTTATTGTTGTTTGTTGTTAATCTATTTAATTTGTTGTCCTTTATTGTTTCCTCTACACCTACACTCAAAATTGAGAAAAAAAATGTGTATGTACTTATAAGAATCACACCGTTTTCTTGTTCTATGTTCTCTTATTAGAGTTCTATCGCTCTCTTTATTATTTTAGTATACTTAAGCTGGCTGCATCGGCATAGTCACTTACTTATTATTTATTTGTGTTTTACCCTCGAAATCTTCCCCGGTCAGTACAATGCCCTTTTTTATTATTGTTGTTTATTGAAGCCAGGATACAAAGATGAATTATGAGTTATGAGGAAGAACTATTCTACCAGTTGGTACAATACGGCTTCCAACATATGTTAGGTCGTTTCGAAAAAGGCCAGTGCCAAAGCAGAATGTTGTGTAAGTAGAATTAACGAACAAGTTCTTAAAATGATTTGTATATACATTGTACAAGTAAGCGAGTAAATAAATTGACTGTATTTATACACATATGTTTTATTGTTTCTCCTTGATCAATGATCATTCCTATCCAGGTCAGGATTAGAACAGTTCTGCAGACTACTAATAAATAATTACTAGCTTTAAGGAAGTTCTTACTCCATTGAAGTAGTAAATATTAGTAGCATCTTGAGTTCGCCCAGAGAATTCGCGAGCAAATGTACATAGATGGCGTTGCAAAAAATCACAAATCATCTAAATGAGGTGTGATTTTATGCAGCGCTAATGTTGCGATAAATTGATGCCTTAATACATCGTTAAACAAATTTGGGAAAAAATAAATATTATCTGACCAAGGTGATAATCAACAAAGAAGAGCTTTGTCGTCTGAAAAAAAAATAAAGGAGGAGTACTTTTTCATTTTTCAGACAGTGTTTACAAGAGTGTTTTGAGGGTATTTACTAACTATTTTATTCATCTGTAGGTATACAGTAGAACGTCAAAAATCCGAACCTCAAAAATCCGAAACGTCAAAAATCCGAACGCGTTTTAATAGTATAATATTTGACGAGCACATAACTAAGGATATAAATCGCGAGCATGAAGTTTATACGCGAGCCGTAGGTGAGCGTATAAACATGCGAGCGATTTATATCAGTTGTGTGCGAGTCGAATACGACGTTTTATCTACGACTCACAAATTCCATTTTATCAAATCTTTTAAATGTATTTGTCAATGGTGGCGAGGCGAAGTGTCAAATAACTGTCATCCACTTAGGTTTAGACTGACTTTGACAGTATATTTGTATAATGATGACAGTTCCTTCAAATAATGAAGTCATTATTTGAACGAACTGTCATTATTATACAACGCTAGTGTCATTATAATCATTGGCGCGTATCATGATGGGGATTATATAGTCATAGATACGTATGCAATGAACTTATTATATGTGAGTCGTAGATAAAAGAGTTTAAATACATAATTATGTAATATTTTGTTTAATATATGTATATTTAATCGATTAAGGGTCGATCTTACAAGTGTACGTATAAGTAGTGGAATAGTTATTCCCAGTATAAATAGTGCTATTCCGTCTCCCATTGGCTAAAATATTTGTGTTGTCATAGTAATAACAACTTATACTGGTATTTATACCAATATTTAGTTATGCCATGGTATAACGTGCTTTGTAAGATCGGCCCTAAAGTAAATTTTTTATGCATTTTTAGACATTTCTTAAGCCTAAGTGTCATTTTCTAGGTTATTTTCGAAAATCCGAACAATTTGATAATCCGAACCACTTTCGGTCCCAATTACTTCGGATTATCGACGCTCTACTGTACTTATAAAGGATATCACAAAGCGTGATTATTTTGACTTGTCACAAATTATATTATAGTTTCTTATTGACGTCACGTTTTATTCTAAATTCATTTGGTTTTATACCAAAAGACGTTTTTGAACGGCTACTTGATGGTGTTGACAGTTGTGCCTCTCTTCAGGAAGTATTTTGGAGGTAGGTTTACAACTGTCTTTCGGAATATTTCGGAAATTTGTGAAATGATAAACCTATAATATGAAAAACACAACCATAATCGATACTTGTATATCGTTTTTAGTCGCCCTTTTCATTTTTTATTGAATAAAATGTTGACAAACACACTTATGATTCTGTGCACTGTTATAAGTACTTATTTAGAATTATGAATTTTTTAAACAATACATTGCATTACTTATGTTAATACAATATTAGCTATTATAAAGAAACGATGTATTTGTCTAGAGCAGGGGTTCTCAAGCGGTGGTACTCGAAGGATTTCAGGTGGTACGCGAAAGGTAACAAACTTTATTCGTAAAATCATATTTATTTTGATAATATTGTTGAACTATGTGACCCAAAATTATAGTGGCCAAGGTAAATAATAATCCATTATCAAAGGATACCGTACGCAGAATTTCTGAAATGGCAAATTGTGTAAAATAAAGTGTAGTTAAAATGGTAAAACAAAGTAAATGTTTTGCGCTACAGTTAGATGAGAGTACTGATATCACTATTTTTTTAAACTTTATCCGATTTGAGGTAGAAGAGGCTCGAAAGATTAAATATTCAAAATTCTTAACAATTAACAATTCTATTCCATGGGAGAAATGCATTGGTGACTGCAGTGATTAAGCTGGGGCTTTAACAGAAACGAATTGCGGTGATCCTAAAATTAAAACAGTTGCTCCAGAAGCTCGATTCACTCACTGCAACATCCATCGGGAAGCTACAGTAGCAAATTCATACCAGAAAGGGTAAACACAGTTTCGGAACAATCAGTCTCTTTTACTAAAAGGTGAGCATTAAATTCACGAGTGTTTTCAATATTGTCAGGAGATGGGAACACTCAACATGAGACACTCTTGTTACATTTCGATGTTTCATGGCTCTCGAGAGGTAATGTTTTGAATTTACAGTTATTTTACAGAAAACTATGACAATGAAAATTATATTAGAAATCCAAAAACTATGTATATGTCAGAAAACTTACTCCCAAAGAGAAAGAACAATTGTTAGGAATTTCCTCAGACATGCGTGCGTGCGTGCTGATAGAAGATTGTAAGATTAATACACTCACCAGTTTTTTGATCCAGAGGTTAGAATTATTTTAAAGAAATTGCAGATTAAACTATTACATTTTAATGTAATTTTGCACTACTTATTTATGTGAAATAGGGTTTTCATCTATGTTATATTTAAAGAACAAACTTAGGTCAAACTTAATCATTGTGCCAAATTTGTGTTTGAACACAAATAGCCTGATATTAAAATAATTTGTTTAGCAAAATAACCCCAAGGGTCGCATTAATATTTAAATTATTTTCTATTACTTCAATGTAAGTGATATTTCTATTTTACTTTTGTATACCAAATGAACTTTTGTTATATAACTGTTATTGTTATATTGTTGTTTTTTTTTGAGAATGTTTTTATTTTATTTTTACCAAGTGAACTTTTGTTATGATTTTTTACAAAATAGATATGTAGATGTAGGTATATTTAAAATCTGAAATAAACTATTTTGCATTTATGTACCTTTCCCCGTATTAATATGCATTTTGTATAAAGAGTAGGTACGGAGAAATTTGGATATTTATTAGGTAGTACACGGAACCTAAAAGGTTGAGAACCCCTGGTCTAGAGCATTTACTTCACATGTGACGTTATTTTTTTATATAATATAATCACTGTTATGTGTGTAAGACAAATAAATAAATCACCTTTAGATGTGGTGAAAAAGGTTACAGCAACCAATTCTAAATGCAGAGATTTAAAGAAAATGGAAATTTTATCTGGGGGTGTTCTGCGTTAAGGGTAGTAGTCGAGAAAAAAGTCGCACAGTGAGCAGAAAATCCGGTAAAGTAATGGGTGTTAGTGGAGGGAAACATACCAATAACCGGGAATTATCATGTAAATTCAAGGGTGTAACGTTAAACGCAGGGTGGGGTAGGTCGTAACAGGGGGTTGATTCCCCGTCTCGGGCAGCATCCCCCCAGGAAGGGTTTGTTTAATTGTGCCCGAATTAAAGAAACTCGGATAGAGCCGAGGAGCACTACAGGAGTTGATGAACAAAAAGTAATTAATTTAACTATACCGAAGAATATTTTATGATAATTGGCCGAAGGCGGAGTGTTTATTATTTTGAAACTTTGCACTTAAAAGTCAGTTCGGTACAGATGGAGCCCTCGACTTGCTAAGTGCTCGTCATTATGATTACTGACTAACACCTGGGACCAAAAGGGGTACACCGTATGCCCTCGCCGCTATCCCGAGGTCCCTTAAACCAATATTTTAGACTAATTAGTTCATCCCCTCCAAATTAATTCTTTATTTCACCACAACGTCCCACATATACGCATATGTGCCTTTAAAATCCAATCAATTTTGAAAATTCCTTACTTTCGCTACTACACAACTGCATACTATATGTGACCCCGCACGAGACAATCGCCCTAACTGCCATCTTTCGTTTTGATAATATTGACTCCTGTGTCTGAAAGCGCATAACTCTAAAACTACCGAACAGAAAAGAATTGAAATAAAGTGTATCATACTCCTGAATCATTTCTACATAAGTTGTATGACTGTCAACATGTTTTTGCCTCTCGGTGTAAACATGAGCGCAAGAGAAATGAGAAAAGGTCACCGATTTTTGCACTTTTAAATTAACGTTTGTCTTTCAATTTTTTTGCTCGTAAACCGTTTGCCACAAAAATTTAAATTTTTGTTCAGGTTGCATTTAGAGCCTCTTCTATAGATTTGAGTTTTTGTTTTGTTCAGTTTTTGAGTAAAAATGGTTGCGAACAAGATTTTTATGGAAGTGGATAACTAAGTAACGAATATTATTACGATATCGGGATATGCACGTAATCAATCGTCATATTTTATTTAATGCAACTGTAGAAACTAAATTTCATCATAATTTTTAAGTAATTTTTAAAGCGATTTAATATGAATCATATAAATTTCGTGCAGCGCGCACTACGTCAATCGTAACGGTAAATGGAAACGTAGCTGGGACAGTGGAAGATTTATTTATTAATAGTACGATACGATCGGAATTTTGAATCGTAGTGCGAGTTAAATATAAATAATGAATTTAGATGTACAATTAATTATACCCAACAATATTACAAACACGGATTCAAACGGATTCACTGATCGCGTGAAAACTTCGCATCTCGTTAGACTGCCTCGCACCCAAAACCCACAAGCGAGGGAAGCCGAACTGCGCAAAATACTGTTCATGTTTATTTCGGTCTAAAAAATTAATAAATAGTCGTAATACTTTTAAATTCAAGGGATATTTATCGCAGTAAATAAGGATTAGTTGCATGCTAACTGCGTTGTCCTGCTTACATTCGTTCCTGAGTATCGGCTTCCATCAAAATCTTGTTCGCAACCTTTATTACATAAAAAGTGAAGAAAACAAAAACGCCAATCTATAGAAGATACTCTAGATGTAACCTGAACAAAAACGGCATTGGTAAAATGAACCTCGTCGCTGAAGATGATTTTTTCCACAAAATCGGTATCCACTATGTTTTGTTCAATTGTTCAATTAGTGAACTCTCTTAGCATGCGCTCTGGTGGAAAAAAATGTTGAGTCAATTGTTTCGGAACGACCCCAGTGCGCTCTCATATGCCTTCTAACATTAGTACTTTGTGCAGAAGCATAGTCACATTTTCTGGACACCTTTATAAATCAAAATTCTGAAAAATAAAAAACTCACAATCTGAAATTCCTAAATATCCTTAACGTTATTCCTACTCTTTACAGGATAACGTCAGGTTGGATCGGAAAGTGACATCTACGTGTATAAGCATCCAGTTTGCAGATATCAAGGTAAGGTTTTGTTTTTTCCTCAACGCTTTTTCTAGTGCAGAAATCGGAGAAGAAATAACAAATAGTATAATAATTTAACTAAATTTACCATCAAGAATGCTATAGTTTGAACAATTAAAATTTGTAGTATTGTAGGAATATGCATATCTGGTTCAGTGAAAAAAGTAGATATAAGGGTCGGGGGGTCGCGAGTATTGGGCCTCAATACTCTGGAGACGATTTTGTAATGAAGCGACACGTTTTTCGAAGGAAATGAACTTTTTATCTGCGTGACTTCTGACCCCGACGGGTACAAAGAATGGCCCCGTGATTGACAGTTTTTCATTTCGTACTTGTTTACATCTGAAAAGGCGTCGCCCGCCGCGAAAATTGAATACAACACATGTCCTCTCTTTAAAATGGAAAACTTCGAGATAAAAATCCGGCCGACGAGGACGACTTTGACAGTCCTATTGTGAAATTATTACATTTAGGCTCCCGTAATGCACCAAGATATTCTACCACATTTAACATGGCACTTTTACTGCTTCGAACATCTCTCCTTCCCTTACACCCTGACGACTTGCGACGCACGAAACATCAACCCCGAGGGTTGATAGAAACCCTATGATAACAGTTATGCCTACTTTTGATACTAAAATTATCCATCATTATCGTTAAAACTCCATTTTACATTTTTTTATGATATTTGAGTAATCTTATTCTTTCATAACACGATTTGCATTGAGGATCTTGTCGCTCTTTATTTTTTTACACCAGTTACGAATCACTCTGTATTTCAACATTTTAAGCTACAAATCTTTCAGTTGGGAGTTCTATAGGACGTCTTTCATGTGGTTTGTAGCAGCGCTAATAGTTCGGCCTTTCTGGAGACGCTAGATACCGCCGTCGCGACGGTCTCCGGCGTGCATTCGAAATCTGGCTGCAAATCAATCTTGACATGGATAGCAAGTGGGCGGTCGCCTATTGACACTTTTCCAGTGACCAATCCGGGCAGGTCAGCCAGTCGTCATGGTTACCGTCTTTTGTCTAAGGATTGCGAAAGTTGATTTCCGATAAACGATTCCTATCAGTACGTCCTCTCACAGCGGTCAGTGGCTTTCGAAGAATCGCCCGCTCTACAATCCCCCAAAATTCACCTCCCTCGATGTCGACGTTATTGTTCTCAGTCTTCACCGATTTACATCCAAGCCAGAATTGAGGAGTCAAGCTATACCCCTTCAAACTTCTTCTTGGGATGGATTCCAATTAGGCTTTTTAATCTCCTTCTCATTATATCCTATACATCTTCGACTGGTGTACAAATCAGGGGATCTTGGTGGTTTAATAAAAAAAACAAACCCCATAAATGCTATGAACCCGTTAAAGATTAGATGATAAAAATATGGTTGTGGACTAATGGCATCTACACTTGCTAGAGCGTAGGGCTTTAATTCTATGCGGTTATGGTTACCGTATTTTGTCTAAGGATTGCGAAAGTTGATTTCCGATAAACGATTCCTATCAGTACGTCCTCTCACGGCGGTCAGTGGCTTTCGAAGAATCACCCGCTCTACAGTCCCCCAACATTCACCTCCCTCGATGTTGACGTTATTGCTCTCAGTCCTCACCGATTTACATCCAAGCCAGAATTGAGTAGTCAAGCTATACCCCTTCAAACTTCTTCTTGGGATGGATTCCAATGAGGCTTTTTAATTTCCTTCTCATTATATCCTATACATCTTCGACTGGGGTACAAATCAGGGGATCTTGGTGCACATGGAACGACCTCCAATATGCTTCCATCGAACTCAATGAAAAAACAAACCCCATAAATGCTATAAACCCGTCAAAGATTTGATGACAGAAAATTGGTTGTGGACTAATGACACTTGCTAGAGCGTAGGGCTTTAATTCTATGCGGTTATGGTTATGTACCGTCTTTTGTCTAAGGATTGCGAAAGTTGATTTCTGATAAGCGATTCCTATCAGTACGTCTTCTCACCGCGGTCAGTGGCTTTCGAAGAATCACCCGCTCTACAATCCCCCAAAATTCACCTCCCTCGATGTCGACCTTATTGTTCTTAGTCCTCACCGATTTACATCCAAGCCAGATTTGAGGAGTCAAGTTATACTCCTTCAAACTTCTTCTTGGGATGGATTCCAATTAGGCGTTTTAATCTCCTTCTCATTATACCCTATACGTCTTCGACTGGGGTACAAATCAGGGGATCTTGGTGGACATGGAATGACCTCCAACATGCTCCCATCGAATTCAATGAAAAAACAAACCCCATAAATGCTATGAACCCGTCAAAGATTTGATGATAAAAAAATTGGTTGTGGACTAATGGCATTTACACTTGCTAGAGCGTAAGGCTTTAATTCTATGCGGTTATGGTTACCGTCTTTTGTCTAAGGATTGCGAATGTTGATTTCCGATAAACGATTCCTATCAGTACGTGCTCTCACCGCGGCTTTCGAAGAATCACCCGCTCCACAATCCCCCAAAATTCACCGCCCTCGATGTCGACGTTATTGTTCTCAGTCCTCACCGATTTACATCCAAGCCAGAATTGAGGAGTCAAGTTATACTCCTTCAAACTTCTTCTTGGGATGGATTCCAATTAGGCTTTTTAATCTCCTTCTCATTATACCCTATACGTCTTCGACTGGGGTACAAATCAGGGGATCTTGGTGGACATGGAATGACCTCCAACATGCTCCCATTGAATTCAATGAAAAAACAAACCCCATAAATGCTATGAACCCGTCAAAGATTTGATGATAAAAATTGGTTGTGGACTAATGGCCTCTACACTTGCTAGAGCGTAGGGATTTAATTCTATGCGGTTATGGTTACCGTCTTTTGTCTAAGGATTGCGAAAGTTGATTTCTGATAAACGATTCCTATCAGTACGTGCTCTCACCGCGGCTTTCGAAGAATCACCCGCTCCACAATCCCCCAAAATTCACCGCACTCGATGTCGACTTTATTGTTCTCAGTCCTCACCGATTTACATCGAAGCCAGAATTGAGGATTCAAGCTATACCCCTTCAAACTTCTTCTTGGGATGGATTCCAATTAGGCTTTTTAATCTTCTTCTCATTATGTACTATACATCTTCGACTGGGGTACAAATCAGGGGATCTTGGTGAACATGGAACGACCTCCAACATGCTCCCATCTAATTCAATGAAAAAGCAAACCCCATAAATGCTGTGAACCCGTCAAATATTAGATGATAAAAAAATTGGTTGTGGACTAATGGCATCTACACTTGCTAGAGCGTAGGGCTTTAATTCTATGCGGGCTGGATGCAATTACCACAACAAAATTTAAATGCTCTCCGTGAGTCTGGTGTATATGACGCAATCCGTGTACTGTATCTCTCATTCGACTGTTCCAATCTCTAATATTAATTGACCTTTGATTGACATCAATAAACAAGACCTATTTCGTGTCCATGTGCATGTGCTGCCGCGAATGACTCTGGCGCCAACGGCCGACAACTAAACCGTACATGCCACTTCCCTATGATGACACATGTACGCACAAATCGCTCCACTTAATTTGTAACTATTTGCTCATAAGTCACACGCATTGTTTTTTTTTAGTAAATCTAGCAATATTTCAGAAACTGATTCATCTCTGAGAATTCCTCTTCTTCATTGCTCATAACTTCAACCCGTGTCAACAAATAATTACTTACAATGAAAACTAAGTGCCCGTATGGTACGCCTCACATTGAAACGGCCGAAGCAATGGTTCAGTATCACACAACAGAAAGACAAGAATTAGTACAATTTTAACGGTTTGTATCTCAAAGCAAATAGAATCTTTTGCGGAACCATTATGGTCCTCACGCTATGCTGCGCCAAAATGTTGCTAATGGTGTCACTAATGGATCAGTCTTTGTAAGACCGTGTTTGCCGATTAAAATTTGTCACCTTTACAACCGAAAACCAGTAATAAATGGTCTGCGGGATCATTAGCCATTCTCATATGACAAGAAACGTTACAAATTCGGTTATTGGGTAGAAAATCAATTATTATCGACGGATAGTATGTATGGACAAATTGGTCTACATAATATTGCTTATAATATGATCTGGGCCATCGATATGAGGCAACGAAGTAAAGAAATATCGGTAACAAAGGCCAATATCTGGTGTAGAGCGTAAAGTTCGAAAAAGCAGAAGCGACCTTTTCCTTTGGCCGTGTTAAAACGGGCCGGCCTCATGCTCGGGCCAGAAGACCCAAGCACAGGCCATCGTGCAAGTTATGTGCGCACAGTTCGTTCTTCGTTTGACCTTTTCTGACCCGCCTGACCAGTACAAATATAAACCATCAATCTCCACAGGTAATTACTACGCTATAAGGTTCCTAATGAAGAATGTAGTAGTTACCACCGACCAGCTGCATTCCACCAACAACACTAATAAACCCTCACCGAAAATAAAAAAAAAAAGAAAAGTTTCATCAAATTATGTTAGAGAGATGAAAGTAAAATCGTTAGAACTTTTATTTGTTAGAACAATTAGAAGGTACGGAGGTGTGGTTGTGACCATTTGGCGTTAAAATATGTACTTGTCGACCGAAGAAACGAGCGAATGGGGATGTTGGGCACCCCCAAATGAAAATTGACAGTTCGGGGTGGCAGAAAAAACTGAGGGAAACGCATTACAAATTGTGAAGTGTCTGTCTTTCATCGTCTCAATTTATCGGAATTGAAAAAGTGTGTTTTATTTTTTGAAGAAGACAAGTCGCGCTCAAGGGTGAAAGTCGAGGGGGGGGGGGCAGGGGGCTAATGAAGATAATTAACTATTCCATAAGAGAAGAGATTATTAACAGCCGCGTCCGGGGGTGGTACTCATTAATTATTCAAACTTTAAAAGCAATTCATACAAAGGTTGCCGCTAAATCAAAAACTGAACACGGGATTAGACCGTGTGACCATTAGTTGCCTTGCACGCTATTACCTAAATATTTAACGCAACTTGCTTGGTCTACATCCTCCGTTTTCAACCTCTTTCCCTTACAGGCAACCTCAACATCAAATATTTAGAGATGCTCGTATAATGGCATTTTTTCCTCAACAATAACCCGCTCACCAATCAAAACAATGACCTACATCAATAAAATATTCTATCATTCATTACATATTTCACAATCAATCTTTTTAAACTTTGGTTTAATTTATATTTTCAATTTTACCGCTATCGGTTATATAGAAACGTTATGGTTCAATCTAATAATTGCGGTACTCGCCGCTAGAGGTCCCTAACTATGAAACGAAGATAGCAACCAATGCACGATAGATGTCGCCAATGTGGCGTCCTAGCTCGCCATCTCTGAACGAAGGGTTGAATAAATAGCAGCCTGCAGTAGCAAGCAAGTATCTGTTGTGGCTGTCATTTGTAGATAGCTGTATATTTATATTAATATTGATATGCAATATTATAGATTTTAGAGTTAGGTTTGGCAGGAATGAAAAAGAAGATCGTAAAAAAAAGTTTGTTGATAAATTTAATATAAATATAAACATTTTAATCTCGTTCACAAACTCATACACAAACAAACAATATAATTACCTAAGTTGAAAAGGCAGTTGGAAGCCATCAACGTTTAGCCTTCTTGTTGTACTTCTTCCTACCAAAAAAAAAACAAAAATTAAGATTAAAGTCGCTCAAACTTCAACCTCAACATACCAATTCTTCTTATAGAACTTCCTCTTGGTGCCAGCTGAACCAGTACGTGGACTAGGATTGTAATCAGACCGGAAAGCCTCAAAGTCATCCATGGTCATAGCTTTTTCTGGTTCAAGCTTCTTCAACTCCTGACGATATTTCTTAGTGACTGCTAAAAATTCCTTTCCAAACTTCTCAAAATTCGCTTTTGTAACATACTGGATTTTCATGAATTCTTCTTCAGTATCTGGAAGTTGCTCAGCCATGGTTTTGAGTGCACTCAAGTTGATAATAGAGGACAGGGTGACACTACGTTGCAAAGCAAAATTCTTGCAAACGTCGAGTAATTCTTCGTGACACTTGAGTTTAAGATTTGAGATTTTGTAAGCGGGAATGGCGCTGTTTGAGGTCACTGGAAGCTCATCTTTAGAAGTTTCACCATCAGTTTTCGTAGACGCTGCAGTTATTTCAGATGATGACTTCTTGTTTACTGCTACTGTTATTTTTTCTGAAAATGTTTACTACTTAGTATATCAAAAATAACATTAGCAAACAAAATTATACTTACTATTATCCCTTATAAAACTCTGATATTCGGGGCCAGGTTTAACATAGACAACGGGGAAACCCATTGGTGACTGAGTGCAGTAAGTGCCTATGATATTCCTCAGCATGATCTCCTTCATAAATCTCTGTAGATCAACTTTGTTATAAGCGGAACCTTTACCATACAAGGGATGCTTATTATACCCCCTATCTAGTAACACCTTTAACTTTGAACCTTTGTAAATGTCGACAACCATAACCATAGTAACTTTATTGCTACTTAAATTGTGTGCTAACTGGGCCAATTCTTGGCACGCCTTTGTCACGTCTTGCTCAACGTAGTTGTTAATATTAGCGCAGTTATCGCAGATGCTTTCTCTGTTTTGGATGCAGATATTTCTATCGAATTTCTCGCCTAGATGGATTAACTGGAGATATCTGCGACAATCAACTTTATTTTCAGCATATGTCGCCATTTGTTGTAGATTTTCAAAATGGCCATCTATGACGTTACTTCGCTCACGCTGCATTAACTTTTGTAGACGTATTACATCGGAATACGAATAGAATAAATAGGAATAGGAAAGGTCACCGTCGCGACCACCGCGTCCTGATTCTTGGTAAAAAGCTTCGACGGACTTCGGAATTGACTGGTGGATTACAAAACGAACGTCCGGCTTATCGATTCCCATCCCGAAGGCAATCGTTGCCACTATGACGTTGAAATCGTTGTTCATCCAACCCCTTTGAATACTTTCTCGTTGTTTATCCGTCATACCAGCATGGTACGCTTTCGCTTTTATCCCAACTTTGGATAAATACACCGCTAAACTTTCGCAGTCCTTCCTACCCAAAGCATAAATGATTCCTGACATTCTTTGGAATTGCCGTTTGATTATTTTTGCGATCATCTCATCACCCACTTTTCCTTTTGGTTTTTCGAGGACTTGGTATTTGATGTTGGGACGGTTGAAGCTGCGTATGAATACTTTACAGTTGCGGAGTTTTAGGATGTCTGTGACGTCTTTTTGGATTATGTCGGTCGCTGTTGCTGTCAAGCACATGATGGGGACATCTCGGTAGAGTTGGCGGAGTGTTGACAGTTGTTTGTAGTCAGGTCTGAAATTTTAAAAGACAATATTATTATAATCAATGTATAAAGGTATATAAATTATAAATAAATTAAAAATTACAGCCACAACCTGGATTTGAACCAGGGACCTTTGTGTCGCTCGCTTTTTTATTATAATTTTATTATAGTTTATTGTGTGTATGGGTATCTTACACATATTATATTGATATTCAGTACAAGCTTTTAGTTTAATCTTTAAATTATAAACATAATTTTTTTAAAAACAATATTATACCTATATATCTTTCTTGTCTAAAATCTGCGATATAACATGAACACATTTTGATGTTATGAGATTTTTATTCTGCTTAAGCAAAGAGGTGTGCAAATGTTCAATGTATACTTTTTTCGATAAAACCATATGAAGAACGGACATTTTCTTGATCTGTTAAAGCTAAACAAGACAAGAATATTACAAAGAATTAAAAGAAAGCAATGTTTTAATGCTTCAATCTGCAAAATAAAAGCATGACACATTCGTAAGTTCAACATTTAGCAGTTTTAACAAACATAGATACAACTAGTGTCCGACCGAAGGCGATTTTTGGGCCGAAGCCGATGTTCGGCTTTTCCTATACCTTCGGCCTAAGCTGAAGCCGAAGGAAGTTCATAATGCTAAAGAAGTGACGAAATTTAAAGATAAATTTGTACATACTATATTAGTATGTACAAATTTATCTATACCTACAGTGTATCCCCATATGGACCGTACTATGTCTGTAATGGATGTCCTAAATTCATCGCCATTATTGTTACAATATTGATTTAACGAAAAACAAGAGAAACTGTTAAATTTGCTCAAGAGTACCCAATCAGTTTGTCACAATTAAATGTGAAATGGCATAAAGAAAAATTGTTTTAAATTTAGTCCGGTGCTCATATATAAAATTGGAATATTTTAATCATTTCTAATTTTTCGTCGTTTTTGTTCTATCAAATTGCTGACTATGGCAATGGATTTTTGAGAGTACCCAGAACTATTTTTGAAGAATAACGCTCTCTCTCGAGAAAAAAAATTTAGGTTCATTATATGTATGTATAATAAAGTATATCTGGAGACGCACAGTAATTGATTTAAAATAAAAGAACTGATCAATAATCAATATTAAATTGCTTCAGAGGAATCAGTACCTTCCATCTGCTTTCGCGTCGCAAAACACTTAGTTTCTTCTCCACTATTGATTCATAGCAACAAAACAAAAAATATTAATTTAAATTTAATATAAAAACTGTACAATTTTCCGTCTAATGATAATTTTTCTTTATATTTGTATTCAATTAATGTGTTAATTTTTATTGGTTCTGGATGATTATGCGTAGACAAAATATCACCAAACAAAAAATTATTACTAACTTTTGCGAGTTTTAGGAATCAGGCCAAACTTGAAACATTATTTAATTGTAACAAGAAAAAAAAAATTACAAAGATTTTATAACTTTTTTGAGGTCACAACAAAATGTCTTACATGTATTTTGTTGCTAACGTCAAGCCTGTTGAATTTATGTATTACTCAATCTTTCTAATGCTTCAACTGTTGTTTTAGCCGTTCTTTATCAAATAATATTACACAAAAAGTTCCTCCACATTTTCGCACAGCACCAAAGTAAAAAATGAGCACAAATAATAAAAAAATTAAACTAAAACTAAAATTTCTTAAAATGACATGATATATTTTGGGAAAAAGAAATTACCTAAAATCGTGCCCCCACTGTGACAAGCAATGAGCCTCGTCAATAACGAAACGAGACAACTTGCCCCTGCTATACAGCGAATTCAAAGTTCTCGACACTGTCATATTTGCTACGATCTTCTCTGGCGTTAGATACAGCAGCTTAATCGGTGGCTCCCTACTATTCAACTTAGCAAATATCGAGTCTGAAGTTGCCTTGTTCACATCTGAACACAGGTGAGCAGCCGGAATCTGTAAAATAAACATTTAATTAGTATATTTATATAACAGACAGCTCTTATAAAACCATAAAAATGTATGAATTATAACGTACATCTAGAGCGTTTAACTTATCAACTTGATCCGAGATTAATGCTCTTAAGGGTGATACAACAATGGTTACGCCTGGGGTTAAAATGGCTGGTAGTTGATAACAAAGGCTTTTACCTCCGCCTGTAGGCATTAGCACGAAGCAGTCGAGCTGTTCTAAACAGGCATTTATTATCTCTTGTTGACTTGGTCTAAAAGTTTTTAAACCGAATCTTTCGTGTAATAATTCAAGCATTATGCCTGTATGTGCATAAACTTTCTGGAATTCTTTAGTATCATCAGTACGATTGGTATGATTAGAAGAAACGGTGCACGAGCTACTTGTGCTTGGTCCAGCAAAGCTGATATCGGTACACGAAGTATCTGATTTTCCAAAATCGTTTGAAACATCGTCATCCCAGTCTATATTGCTTAGAATAAACAATTCTTGCTCGTCTAATTGAGTCTGCTGTTGCGACTGGCTCTTTTCAAATTCGCGCTGTTCCTCTTCTTCTAATAGCCTAGCCAATTTCTCGTCTTCTTCTATAGATTGCGGAGAATTAAATGACGAAATTAAATCGTCGACGTTTTTATTTGTCGGAGTATCCGGCTCTTTTTGAGGTGAGATTTCGGGGTTATTCAATTTTTCTACTATAGGTGAAATGGGTGGAATGACGTTCTTTGAGTTTACGGCCCGAAATTTGAATTTCTTCACCGGTTTGTCACTCTTTGGAATCTCCGGCGTTTTTGCGATAACATCCGTAGTCTTGTTTGTTGAAAGTTTTATTTTAGGAGATTCGAACGGTTTTGGTTTAATCGTAACTTGAAGTTCGTTGAAAACTTTCAAGGTAGGTTTGGTATCATTAACTAATAACAGGCTAGGATCCTTCGTAGGGACTTCAGCTTTATTGTTTTGGAGAACCTTCGGAACCTTCTTTTGTTCTTTCGACCCTTCTTTCGGGTAAGTGATGTCCGCAGGTCTCAAAGGAACTAACTTCGTCGCTAATTTGATAAAAGATTCATCGCGGAATGGTTTTGGCGGTGGTTTGATTTCTTCAACTTTTTTGTCTTCTGTTTGATTTTTTTGGTCGTTATTTCCTTCTAAACGTTTCTTCAGATCGGTTTTGTACTGTTTGAAGGAAAACCTGTTGGTGTTAGATTTCCTAAATCCGCTTGTTGTTTGTGAATTACTTGTGGAAGCCATTTCATGAGTTGACGAGATTAATTATTATAGTTGTGAGTTTCTGAAATGAATTCAATTCGTGCAAATTATACCAGTAAACACAAATTTCGAAATCCTAACCACATTTTTTACTGGTATGCGTAGGGTTAGCTGCACTACGCTCCCTATCGGGGACTATAGCAAGTAGGTAGTTCGTGTCGTATTGAAGAGATGGCGTTGTTCGGATTCATAATTTATTTTATCGGAAATTAATTATGCTCATAATTATGATTGTAAGATTTTCGGGAAAAAATGAGGAACAAATTATTGAATTAAAGAAAATGTTAAAACCGACATCTTGGGTTTAGTGTATGTAATTTAATTCTTATCGTAGTATTCTTCAGGACATCCTGAAGTCATTGATGGTTTTCCGGTCATCCCGCGTGAATAAGAAATGCTTTATAAACATAATTATTATAGATAACAAGAAGTTAAGAGAAAGTTGTTCAATTAGAAGACTGGTACTAAATAGTAAATACATACAGTACTAACTTATAATTTGATTAGTACGCAAAATGCAGTCCTGGCGAGTGTGTGAAACGACGAGCTAAATAAAAGTGGACATTCACCGTATTGTGAGCCATATTTAGTCGGAAAGATATCTCTTTATTGGATAATGGTGAACGGAGTGATATTTCCAATCCATACGCGAACATTTGCACCGGCTCTGAAAATGGGTCTAACACGGGGGAAAACTGAAACTACCTAGCCATTAGACAGCACTGAAAAAAGCAATAAAGGATATATCTCCGCTATATGGTACCTAGATAAAATACATCACGAGCGAAGTTACTGCTTCCTTGATTGATTTGTCTATCACCTCGAACCGGTGACAAATGAAAGTTCTATAGTAAATTTCTGAGATACTTTCAGGATTGGAGAAATAGGATTTGAGCAAAAACGGATTGGCCATTTGTGTCAGCACAATTCGCGATTTTTCTAAATTGGCTACGCAAATTTAGATTTGAGAGTGTTGTGCAACATTCGTGACGTTTCTAGGTCAATCTTTCTATTTGGCCATAGATGCTAAGATTACAATCACAATATGTAATTACAAATTTTTTTAATTATTCGTTTCTCCGGCAGATGCTTTTTGATGGTTTCTATATTTATATGTTGTAGGTGACTTGAGGTACAGATTTAGAGGTAAGATAGTATCGTTTAGCGTCGCAGCGTCGAGCAACGGTTCCTTAGTGGGAAAATTATAGTGCAGGCATGCACGCTTTGAACTTTATTAATTAATAAATTGCACTTGTTAGGCACGCTCATGTAAATTAGACGCAGAAACTAGACGCGTTTACTTCCCATACCTATAAAGCAAATCTTAACTACCTCGAACATGTAGTGTAATTTCCCCATTACCAGATGAGGTATTATCTTTCTCGGTAATACATATTTCAAACAAAGCTTGTAAATAAAGCCACTTCTTGATAGTGTAAGTGTGTATTCAACCCTTGTATAAGCGTGCCACCCTGCCATTCTAATACTTCCGCATTTAGGGGTAGAGAACCTGAGGGAGTGACTAAACACTACACATATTTATCATCAAACAGGGAAGCCGCATTATAAATTCTATGGTATTTCTGTTCACGCTTGAATATTCTATTAACACACGCAATAATACTTCAAAGTCTAGACTAGACAAATTGTTTGATGTTAAATATTGAAAATATCAAGGGACAAGTGGCGTTTCTAGACGATATAAATTACTTTTGCGCCATACAGACAAAGTTTTCAGACAGTCGCATCACGTTGGTCACGTCACGCCATATATTAATTTGACATCAAATTATATCTACTGCACCATCTTATAATGGAAAACCAAAATTACTATTTTCGAATGAGGTCACCATTGGACAAAATAAGATTTTGAGGGTGCTTATTTGTGCCAGGCTAATAATAATGCAGATCCTTGCGAATTTAACTGCACTATTTTACGAAAATAGTGCCCTGGATATATTAGGGAGACTCAACCTGCTTAAATTACCTACGTTTATGCATTTAGTTTAGTCAGCCCTAATTTAGAGGAAGTGCGTGTTTTAACCTATAGGGGTCGTTAGCCATAAAGGGGTTGAGCTATAACACGCGTTAATTGTCTACCCGAAAGAAAAAAGTTGGCCCTATTTTTTCCGAGTATTATAAAGTCACCATTTCAATTAACTATCTAGAATTGATTACCTACCAACATACAGCTGAACTGTGTATGGTTTTGGTTTTAACATGTGTTTGTTACAAGCTTATGCAATAGCTTACTCTAATCTTATAGACAAAATTAGTATTTTCTAATAGCAATCATCTTTATCTTAGTCGCAAATCTTGCATTTTTTCAACAAAGTCTTAATCAGCGAAAATTTAGGTAATCTTTGACTTTAGATAATCACACGAATTTATTGATGACGTTCCAGTAAAGTAGCATTAACTAAAAAACAACCATCAATGATCAAGACATTTTTTCTTGTTTGTTTGTGTTTTAAAAAAAATTGTTTCATTTTAAAACAAAAAAACGTGTTTGTTTGGTTACAAAATAAAAAATAGGTCATCAAAAACAACCCTGGTGCAAAACTTTTTAGGACAGCCTGTATTTGGTGCATTTGTTGGGATATCTAAATATTCCAAATTTAGACAACATAAATAAAATGACTATTACTATATTTTAGTTTTAGGGAAATACAATATACATAGTTGGAAATAAACCGTTTGGTGCATTGGGGTTAGTTTGAATTTATTGTGAACGCGGCATTCAATTCTTTGGTGGTTTAGTTCGGCCGTCTCGCGGTAGATATAGAGGGCGCTTGCCTGCGGAGAACCAGTGTTCGTCTGTACGTCGGTCGAGCAGCGTAGTGAAATTAGCAATAATAACGTTATGTTAGGTATGTGAAACACAGTGTCCCCGTCTATGCGGTCGGGAAATTAAAAGAATAACGTAAAATTTCGTCGTGTAAAATGTGCAGGTGTGCGCGTCACAGCCGGTTCGTGGCTAATTTTCCGTTGAGTTCGCAGTTTTAATTTAAATGCAGTGATCCTAACCAAACTTTTTGGCGAAACCGAACGAGATAAAAAAGGGATAACCGTCAAAAACATGCAGTAAGTACTCACCGATATATCTAAATCCGTAGTTTATTTACCGCATCTGTCAATTGCTTGTGATAATTAAGGTTATAAAAATAAACTTGGAGTAGAAAAAAGGATTATTCGTGTAGCCATGTTAGAAATAAAAGAAAAACACGATCGGAAACAAAACAGGTTCATGAATGAAATCTTATATAACCTAAAATTTGTTACTTCTGTTTAATTATATCAAAAAAATGAATGAATGAACTTCAACTTCAGTCCAGTCATGGAAGAACTGCTGCAGATACAAAAAAATATTTGATCTCTAATTACTTTTGTGTCAAGAGGCTGACAAGTTACTTTATATTAGTTTAGTCAATCGGATATTGAGATCACTCTGGAGAAAAAATAAATACAATTAGACAATACTGAATAATAATTTACCCACTGGCCATGTTAAAATTATAATATTTTCTTGTATTCATATTAGTGCCCATGTCATTACATGGTCCACCGATTTGGTTTCTAAAAGAAACATAACTCGTTTTGGTTTGGTCTGTTGATGGTACCTACTATTTCCTTGCCTGATATAATGATTGATTCAGAATTGAATCGTCAGATTTTATAATAAAATACACCTGTATCTATTTTATGCAATAACACGATACGTATAGGTACCACACATTTATTGTCTTAATTGAAACTTTTTTTATTACATATATCACTTTCCCCAATAAAAAAGGACAATGATGCATGTCCTCAGTGCATATGTACTTTCTACGTTTTTGTAGGCAAGAAAATGTTTATAAAATATATTTTTCATCTATTCTCGACTGCAGTTCAGATGTCACCGTTAAAAATAGCAGCAATTAAACCTTGAATTTCGTTTTTTAGTGTCAAGAAAACTCCGAGTTGTCCTTTTATTTATTTAATAGATTATTGCATGTAATTATTATTATTAGAAACACTTATACCTAATTTATTGCAGGCATCTGTTTACTTAATAAAATAATTTTTTACATGTACTGATGATTTATTAGATAATTTAGAAATGTTGACAGTTTTATCAACTGACCAACGCTTCCAAGAAAAATATCTTATATGAACTTAAATATACCATGTGATACAGAAAGGTGAAGCGTGCATCTTGTCAACAAACTACGTCTGTGTCTTTGACATCTAGTTAGAAACAAATTTAGATTTTTAATTTTGTTAAAATATGGATTGAGTTTATATTTAACAAAATTCGTTTCGATTTGCCACCCTAGTGTAGATACATATTTCTACTTCACTCAGTATATATCGGTACCCAGCGTTTACACGTGTTCCGTTTAATTAATGTTATAAACGGGTTATGCATACCTTGTATTCAATACTGTATCGGCAAGGCACTCTCAAGGCGTGTCCATACCTAAGCTGGAGCATGCTCTAGGTACTCACTCCTATTTTCATAACAAAATCATTACGCCATTAAGAAAATCACGAACATCTAGTATAGTTTCTGTAAAACCTATCTCGTGCATGCTCAACATCATGTCGCTTTTCTATTGAAAGGGAAACTTAATCAATTCTTTATGCTGCCTGGAGATTCTATTAAAATGACCATCCAGCATAATAGAAAAAAGTTAATGTATTCTATACACGTAACTTCGTCTAAGAACCTTATATCCGTTTGATGACACATGGTTTGAGATAACCATTGAAGGGTTTACCAGTAGAATGTTGTGTTTTTGTTTTATGTGTTTGATATGTTGACCTTAAAAATACCTACTTACTTTTTGCGTGTTCCAATAGTCATAATCTCAGATTTGAATGTATGATCTTCTAATGTAGGTATGTATCTATATGTAGGCTCATTGTAATCTCAGACTTGAGACTAGTTCAAGGTCAACGTTACTCCCATTTTAAGGTGGATGATTATTAATATGTACCGTGTTTCGTCATATGAATTGAATTATCGCCAACCAAATAACAGCAACGGTGATTCACAGTATTATCCATGGTTGGACTGGATATTTGATGACAAATAGTTTGATTTTGAGAAAGTTATCTGTAGGGACACATTTTTTGACCAAACTGTTATTGCGGAAAGTAGCCCTATATTATGTGTACAAATGTAGGTTTTATTAGGCACATACCTAATATAGGTATCGCCCACTATACGGTTTATGCAAGAAGTCGAGTGCACGCACACATATAATAACGACATATAAATTCCAAACAAACGACATTATAACGCAACTGTAAAAATAGACGATATGTCGTTGTTGTGTTATTTGCCGATATTTTCTCCTTGAGCGTATGTCCAACATCTGTTTTCTACAGTCTCGAAAGAAAGTAGAGGCAATAAAAATTGATAAATGAAACAATACGGTTGCGCTAAATCACGTCACAATCACCTGTTTTCAATTTTTATAGAAAATCTTTTTAGAACACTTTTTTCGAAATCTGTAACTTTTAAATAATAGTTCTAGGCAAATCAAATTTGATATGCTTTAAGGGCATGAATTTAGTTGTCAATTTTCGTTGATTAGAAACTTCATTAGAAGTAAAATGAGGCATCTTCGTGAATGCCTTCGAGTTTCCCCTTCTGTTATTCAGTGTATATGGAATCGATTGCGGGAGACTAGCCAATATGTTAGAAGAGCTGGACAAGGTCGAAATCGAAAAGCTACGTCTTGTCCTTTCCTCTCTACGCCAGCGCACTGCCACAGCGCGAGACCTCCTAAACAACCTAAGACGAGCACATGGAATAGAAATATCTGATCAAACTGTTAGATACAGATGAAAAGAAGCGAATTTGAAACCAAGAAGACCTGTCCGCGCACCACGCCTTACGCAGCATCACAAAGCAGCGCGAATGAGGTTTGCTCTGGATCACAGAGATTGGCAACTTCGTCACTGGACGCCTGTACTGTTTACAGACGAGTCCAGATTTCGTTTAACTCGTTGCGACGGTCGAGTACGTGTATATAGATGTCCTGGCGAACGCTACGCAGCCGCTACTATACAGGAAGTGGATAGATTTGGTCGTGGATCTGTGATGGTTTGGGCTGGAATCACTATAGACAACAGTACTGATCTAGACTAAATGCCATGAATGACATCGAAAACATCTTGGAGGACCATGTGGTGCCTGCTGCATATGGCGTCGGTCAAAATTTCATCTTAATTCAGGACAATGCAAAGCCACACCGCCGGGTCCTGACCTGAATCCTATTGAACACGTGTGGGACCAGCTTGACCGACGTGTTCGCAAGCGCCCTAATCCACCACTAACCATATAGGGACTGACACAAGCCCTGATTGAGGAATGGGAAAGCATACCACAAGAATCTCTTCGCAGACTAGTGCGAAGCATGCCACGCAGGTGTGAGGAAGTGATTCGTGTTCGTGGAGGGCATACACTGTATTGAACCTCACCAGTCCACAGAAAACCCGACTGTCATAGATTCTTTAGTTAAATATATGCCGTTGAAGTATACCAAATTTGATGTGTCTAGAACAATTATTTAAAAAGTTACAGGTTTCGAAAAAAGTGATCTCCTAATTTTTTTTGAGCAGTGTAGTTTGCTACTTGCTCATCTAACAACAATCTTTAAATACATTCGCCAGAAGTGTAAAGGATATTTCATAGTTGTGATCGATTCTCCATAATAACACGGTCGTTATTCGTTGTCCTGTGATACAACTGATCAAAGTAGCATCTATTAAACGGATAATTTGCTATTTTCGTGTCTATCACGTAGATAGTAATAATACATTCGGCGAGAAACAGTGCCGATTCAACGTCATTATTAGCTCTAACAGGTTTCCTAGGCGTTGCCAATGATTAATAACTGCTTGTTCGAATCATCATTCATCACTATTACTTAATAATAACACTAAGGAAACAACTCAGATAGTAAATAAAAAGCAGAGACATTTACAAAAATATTCTTTTCGTATAGGAATGCATGAAGAATTGGTCATGATTGCATAATTGGATAATAAATATTAATAGTGGATTTGCTGGTGAAGTCTTATGTAAGCCAGCACACATGGCGACATTTTTTTCCTAGCTACACTGAGGACATAAGAAAGCTTTGCCAATTGTTATTGGCCTATCTTTTAACGGCGAAAATGTTACGAGCGAGTTTGAATTGCGGAGAGAATGGCCACCAGAGAATGACTTGTTTGTTAGCTGTGCAGTCCGGTCAGGGTCGAAAATATAATGTGACCAACCAACAACATTGTTTTTCAAGCTGTTGAATCAAATGCAACCCGACACTGCACCTCCGGACGTGGAACGTTGAAAAAAATAAAGAAAACTAAACGCTGCTTCTTATACCTCTTCCAGACTCTCGCGAGACATAGCGAGAGACCGCGAATCGGGAGAGTGTGGATGCCACATTTGTCCAAATCCGCTAACATTCGAATTGCCAGAAGTCTCTACGGATGCAGATAGTCGGATAAAAATCACGCGTTCGCCGAGCGCCTCACTTCATTTGTGCGCTCTCGTATCGATCCATTCAAACTGGATTGTTGACGAGGCGCCTAACAGTTTTTGTGTGTACCCGAAGGTATTATTTACGACAGGGGTCTGATTTATGACATCAAACACGTGCGGTAAAGGGGCTCTTCGAGCATCAATACAACCCGAAATGTAGGTAACGAATGGAATAAATTATTTAGTATTGAAATAAAAAGATTTAAAAATATTGAACACAATAAATTTATATGCAAAATACAAATAGTTTACATTGATATTAAATTAAATATCCGATAGTATTTTTTTTCTCTATTTGTGACGTCCCCATTACTATAATTTGTCATATACGCAAAGTAAAAATGGAAAATATACCAGATAATGATATTTATTTCTGTATTATTGAAGAAATGCAAATGCATATCAATAAATTAACCATCCGTATTATAAGATTACTAATGAAAATTAAAATTAATAGCAATGTGAATTAATTAAAACTAAAGAATATATTATTTATCTCTTTCAAATAAATCTTATCAGTTCCAAGTCATTCCAGTCTTATTTTTCTATGATGTCTGAATCTATTGTATCGTTTTGGTCAGGTCTTTGATTACTTGGGCCAGCTGAGAACTACCTGGTAAGTAGGTATAATTTTACCCTCATTAATGGGGAATGTCGCACAGGTTTTTCTCGTACATTGGGGAAAATATTTATTCACTGTCGACAGACATTCAACAGTCATTCTTGTTTTATCTTTCTCGACAATTGCAAATTACGACTGCGATCTAAATAGGGCAATTACTAAGTTATTGATTGATAATATCGTTGTTACAGTATACAGGATTGGTCAAAATATCCAGAGCACCTAAATTATTCACCAACCGTAAACATTTTCAAAAAAACAAACGTAAGTTGTTTGATTTTAAACAAGCTATCCTCTAAATATATTTTTGATATACAGAGTGCTTATTTTATTATGGAAACTGGCAACCTTTCCGTTTTCTAATAGAACACATATTTACATTTTATAATTAAGATTAATTCCATGAATTTTTTGTAAGAATCATTTTTTATACAATGCATCATTTTTTAGTTATAAGCAATTAATCAAAACTCATAAACTTTTGTTTGTACATACTAATCGGATAAAAAATAGCAGAACAATAAAATAGAAAAATAAAATTAAATGTTAATTATGTGGGAAAAAATCAGTTTCAAAGTTCAGGAGTTTTAATTAATCGCTGATAACAAAAAACTGATGCATTTTATACAAAATGGTTCCTACAAAAAATTCGTAGAAAAAAACTTTAAAAATATACAGTATTGTTCTATTTAAAAAAAGATAGGTTACCGAATTTCGATGCCTTTGTCAAAACAAAAAAAAGTGTTTTTTCCTTTATTTTTTTTTTACGGTTGGAGAATTAATTAGTTGTAATTTTACCTAACTCTGTGTAGATATGCACCATAATATTTGATTTATAACGCAATACATTATACAAAATAATAAAATAATAATTATGCAAATATTTAGTTTTGTTTTATGGAAAATCGTATTACTATGTCTTATATTACTATATGGTATCTAATATATGGCATTTAAGAAATTTTTCAAATATTTAATTTATTTTATATTAAATTTTTATTTACGTTATTCAATTAATTATTAATTAATAATAACCACAATTTCAATGAATGCATACACACTATACGCTGAGTGAGCGGCTACTTCAGCGACGTCCATTCTAAGTCACCCGCAGATGAACACTGAATGCACGAGCCGAACGCCGATAATGTGGATGGCCTTCTCACCCAGCCTCGCCGAGCTTTTCGCCGATTTATTCGGGCTGAGTCTGGAGCTAGCATTACAACTAGCTGCGTTTTATGCCTTCTGCAGCAGCAAGGCCAATAGTATGATGATATAACAATAATCTGTAATTTTTTGACTGCTCTCTCCAAAACACCGCGTATGGTATAATTTAGAGACATAATTCGTGATAGTTATTCCTCATGACCAGTGGGCAATGATACATCGATTAACTCCGATTATTGGAGATGAGAAAAATATCCAAGCCGCGGTAAGGGAAAGTGTATCTGATGCCGCCGCCGCGTGTTTGAGCTTTTTCTACCGACCTGAACAGCGACGGTATTTACCGCATTTTGACAGGTGAGCCTGAGTTATTATCCCTCCTGGTCTCTTACCAAGGCGTATGTTATGCGCGCATTCTGCGAGAATTCTAGAATTTGCCACGTTTTGAGTTATTGCCTCTGAATTAATTACACCGAGTGCCTTAACAAGAGCGCGATCTGCGTAAAAAGCTGCAAAATGAGCCTATATTAACTTTAAGTTGTCGCCTAGAGCTAGTATTTAGTGGTTGGTAGAGACGATTTAAACTAAGAAGATGATCGGTTCTAACATTTCAACAAATTGGGATGCGTTCATAAAATGTACTCCCAAGACAGAGGTTGAAAATAGTTCGCTCGCTAGTAATGATTAGTAGTGAAAAAGAAAGTGGTTGAAAAATTCTGAACGATTTTGGTTGAACCTAATGAATATAATAATAAAACTAATGCATTCAAGAACTTGTCTCGTTTTCGTTGTTTGAGGTTATGTTTATATTTATGCAGACATTGGATTTACCCAATGGGATTTAAGTAAGTTCTTTTAATACATTTCCTGACAACGCATTTTTGGAAACTCAATATTTGATATAAGAGATGGCAAGAAAACTTCAACTAGTCTTGCAGCTAACTTATAATTATACACTGTGGTCAAAAAGAATAGTAGAGATTTTATAGCATTGTATACAGGCTGATTTTTTTTTTCATATATAGGCAGAATTACGAGAATTACAAAAACACGGGACGTTGGAGTGTATGGGTACCTACTTCTGTTATTACTAGAGATAGAAAGTCGGTTAAATGAACAAAGTAGTGCATATTTATGTGCTCTTTCATAATCGGTTCAAAAAACAGTTGAATTCCAAACGGTTCCCAAGCTATTTTGAAAAACAAAAAAATTTCATTTTTTAATTATGGTCATAACGTCTTTATTTGGGATCCAATCAAAAAAGCGTTTTGACATTATAAAGGCACCTTTTTTGTCTACAATTTGATTATGTCAGTTTAAAATTTTTTTGCCAATGAATTTGTCAGAAACAAACGAAACTTTTGTTTTTCTTATGGACGCCTTATTGGTTTTATACATGTTTGGATTCATCAATTAATTCTGAGTAATTTGGTATGCTACATGCCATGTGTGTAATACAATAAGATAATAGAATTGACTGAACATTGCACACTTCCAGAATTGCTGAAAATCGCATGGTGCCATGCAAGACATGTTGTGAAACAATGTGATATCTACCCATCTGTACCCATCTGTTGAACAAAATTGGTGAAAACCCAGAATTTTATATAAAAGAAATTGTATGGTCCGATGAAACATATTTTTTAACTGCGGTATTTTTAACTGAAAGAAGACGCACTACTGGGTACTGGGCCCGCGAAAATCAGCACCTTTTTGTACCGCGCCATAATCAGGTGCGGTTTGGTTTTAATGTATGGTGAGGTATAGTGGCCAACCGATTAATCGGACGAATTTTTTATAACAAAAATGTAACTTAGGAGTGGTATCGGTAATATTGCTCTCTGAGGACGTGGAAGAAAGAATGGACGATCTACCGTTGGCCTTACGCTAAGGTATGTGGTTCCAACAAGACGGAGCACCTGCACATAATGCCCGAATTGTGAGGAACTATTTAGATATAAGACATGTACGGAAAGTAATTGCTACCTATTCAGAAATATTGTGACCACCAAGATTGCCGGATCTTACCCCTTGTGATTTTTATCTATGGAGTGACTTAAAAAATAAGGTGTATGGTGTTTATAATTTTGGAAACATTGGGGAGTTACGTGACACCGTCATCGCCGCTTTCAATTCGATTGACAAGAACCATCGGTAAGGTCACCGTATTACGGAATGCTGTGAAAAATGCCTCCACGAAAATGGCGAGATTTTTGAAAACATTATTTACTTTGTTAAAATGTTGTTACTTTTTTATGGTGTGTAGTTAGTACAAATAAATATATTCTAAAATTTTACTGTAACTTGACTATGGGCACATAAATACTGTATCACTCAAATGTGCTTTTCATGGCACCATGCGATTTTCAGATATTAAAAAAAACTTCAATTTTGTCGGCTTATTGTGTTCTAAATATGGCATGTGGCATACCAAATTACTCACAAAACAATTCTGAATCCAAACATGTATAAAACCAATATGGAGTCCATAAGAAAAACAAAAATTTCGTTTGTTTCTGACGAATTCATTGGCGAAAAAATTATAAACTGACATAATCAAATTTTAGACAAAAAAGTGCCTTTATAATGTCAAAACGCTTTTAATGGGATCACAAATAAAGAAGTAATGACCATAATTAAAAAAATACATTTTTTGGTTTTTCAAAATAGCTTGGAAACCATTTGGAATTCAACTGTTTTCTGAACAGAATATGAAAGAGCACATTTAATAATAACAAAAGTACCCATACAAACAAACGTCCCGCGAGACACACTGTATATTTATAATTGCGTACTTGCGTTATCTTTAAATATTGTAAAGAAACCATTGCCATAATGGTTTTCTTCTGCGCCATCCGTTCTATTTTAAAACTTGAGATTCTTTTCTTCATTTTAAATTATGAAAGATCACACATGTTGTTTTTTTGACGATTACAATTTTAGACAGATGTTACTATTTTTTGCTTGTTTTGCAAAGATTGAATCGTAGACGAAATCAACGTTTTTTTTTTAATATACATCACTTCGAACCCAATGTTTTCATTTTTCATGCGCAACTTTCATATACAAATGAAGAGCATTGCAAACGTCAGCCTGAAGCATCCGAATACATTGTTTTTTCGATACTTTTCAGTTGATAATGTAATTTTTACGTGAAAAACGAAGAGCCAAAACCTGACCATTAGACAAGTTTAATAATAACCTAGTTTATTGAAAGAAGATTTTTGTTATTAGCTATAAAACACTTTGCAACAAAAGTAGAAACAATTTTCAAATATCTACAAACAACTTTGGTTTATTACGTGAGTCAGAAGCAACAAATCCTTTAAAAATGTTAAAATATAATATGCCGCCCATAACATAGCTAAAAGATGGACATGACTTATCTATCCACCATTTTAAAAGATAACTAGAGTAGATAACTACGTGTAATTAGATTTTTCGTTACAAACGGGTAAAAGCAAAAAAAAATTTGTTTCAAAATTGCACTCTATACTAAAAGTGCTCACTCTGTATATGGTGCTTTCAAATTTCTACTGTGCTTTTTGACCAAAACAAAACAAACGTCATTACCTTAAATTACCGTCATTATCAAAAATGCTGAAGACCCATACTAGGTGTATCGTATTTTCTTCAAAAATTCAAAATGCGTAATTCAGCATAAGATTTTGCAATTTCCAATAGTTTAACAAGTTTAGTTAGTAGTAGTTCTCCAAGAGAATAACAAAACCAATCACTAGTAAAATAAAACAGCACGCACTGTTTTGCAGCTTGATGCATACACGCAAACCTACTTGATTAAAATGATGAATTTACATAAAGATCCATTCCCACTAAGAGCTTTTCTTGGATGAAAGTTGAATGAAGAGTACCCATTCTAGATTTTCTCGGTCAGTTCTGTCAATTAGGTACTTTAGCCGTTATTGATGCGATCCCAAGATGGTTGGGTATTTTGGTTACGAGCGTGAGACCGTACGTGAACCGCGTACTTCCTTTTAACCGAACGGGATTATTGCCAAAAATACCGAAAGAAGGACAGATATAGGCAGTATCGCTTACCAGTAAGGAGACACTAAAATACAGCCGCATTATTTAGGTAACACTATAAAAATTCTATTCCTGCACGTCTTGCTATAAAAAGATATTTTCTCCGGACGATTGATTAAAATAGATGATAAATGTCATCAAAACGCATTATTTTATTCGGCCAATGGAGGTCTTCGAGTGCTCACTCCTCTATGGTGATGGCGATCGAGCACAGTTGGTACTTTATATGGCAATTATGTTTATGTTCCTCCAGAGTTGCTTCTTGTATATGGAAATAATGAGCACTGGTAGCCCGAAGCGCAGCCCCGGCAAATAAACCTACTTAGCCCATTTGTAATAAATAGCCACTATTCTGGCTCCACTTCAGCAACGCATCTAAATTCACGCAGAGCCCGACCTACTACGCCAGTTCTTCTTGCTAATTTCAAACCAGAAGGATGCTGAACGCATTGTCCCCCTGCGTATGACTAACCGCTGCAAGCATTCTCATATAGCAAAAGCGTCACTATTTTCAACTCTGGACCTCTATTACACTGTAGAGCAAATTTAAACGTTTTGTTTATTTCTTTACTTACTCTCAAGGGAAACCACAAATTTACCCATAATTGTTAACCAAATGATGGTAGTAACAATCCATATTTTTGCCATTGTATTTGATAAGAATGTTTTTCTAATTTGCATTCACAATGCACACATTGTAACACTGTTTTCGGTGTTACAATTAACAAATTGTTTTAGCAACACCGTTTTTAGCAAATTTTTTCTAAGATTGTTCACATTGATATCAAATGCCATATGTCAAACGTACTACACATAACCACAAAATGCCTTTTTAGAATCGCTTGCAATCGCATAAACGCAAATAGCATGCTATAGTATTGCCAAAAGGGTTGGGGCTTTCTTAGTGTTGTTTTCTTAGTGTTTTGCGACTCTGGTAAGTCATCGTGCATCATTCTCGTTAACTAACTTCCCCCTTTCAGATACAATACAAGGACCACATTTACCTGAATAAGGAGTGATGCAAAGATCAAACTTAAATCGTAGATATGATCGGGTTCAAATACTGCCGCGGGATTGTATATGCGCAATAAATAGTTTATTGAGTATCAGCGTGCACGTAGCCAGCTATAGTACATCTAAAATGTTGAGGATTTGCTAGTTTATGTAGCGTATATGTTTTCGGTAACATTTTGGACAGAATTCTGGTCGTGCCAATCACGGCTGCGGAGTCGGTAAAAAATCTGTCGACTCCGACTCCAGATAATTTTGGTAGTCCGACTCCGACTCCAACTCCGACTCCGGCAAAATTTTATTTGTTTCCAGCGAATTTAATGGCAAAAAAATTAAATTTGGCCTGTAGATCGGACCACAAAATTATGGCCATAATTTAAAAAGGACGCTTTTTATATTTTCAAAATATCTCTGAAATCATTAGAACTTCAACTGTTTTCTCATTAGAGAGCACATAATTCTGAACTAGTTTGTCACTTGAAGCGATGTTCTATCTTTAATAATAACAAAAGTATAGTACAACAACCACTGTATAGTACAAAATAAAATCAAAACATATTGTTTGGATACAGTTTTGAATTTAATTATAAGCTATTACCCAAAAATAGTCAAAATCACCGGAACAGCTAAATAATTCTCAAACCGCAAACAAATTCGAAAAATTTTCGAATAAAAGTCTTTTCAGCTTTAACAACATCTCGTTTAAATATAGTTTTAATATACAGTGTTCGTTTTATTATGGCAATTTACAAACCATTCCATTTTCTAATAAAACACCCTGTACATTTTTATATTTTTTTAATTCTAAGATTAATTCTAAGAATATTTTATAAAAATA
The DNA here is from genome assembly GCA_963966075.1 of Aphodius sticticus. NCBI lineage: Eukaryota > Metazoa > Arthropoda > Insecta > Coleoptera > Scarabaeidae > Aphodius > Aphodius sticticus. The sequence continues at coordinate 10,581,024 of OZ014515.1, read as the reverse complement.
ACTTTTTTTGAAAATGCATTATTTTTTAGTAAAGAGCAATTACGCAAAACTACTGAACTTCAAATTAAGAATATTTTTCCACATATATACACATTTATTTTAATGTGACAGTTTGAACATTTAATTTAATTTAAATGTGTTGTTATTTTCTCTTGATTTTTTTTTATTTCTTACCCGTTTGGTTAAAGTAAAAGTTCATGAGTATTGATTAATTGCCTGTAACTAAAAAATTAAAATTTTATAAAGAACTAATTCCAACATAACATTCTTAGAATTAATCTTAGCATTAAAAAAATGCTAATTATTGCAATATATGCAAATTTTCATGATAAAATAAACACATATTTGAACGGTAGGTTGTGTAAACCCAAAAAACTTTTATTTGTAAAAATTTTTGATTTTTTTACAGTTGGAGAATTATTAAGGTGTTCCGGTAATTTTGACTATTTTTGGTTAATGGCATATAAATAAAAAACAATGCATATTATAAAAATATGAATGCTATAAAAACTTCTTAGCATGAATCTTAGAATAAAAAATGCAATAATATATAGCATGTTCTATTTAAAAAAGGATAAGTTACCGAATTTCTATAATATAATGAGAACTCTGTATATTGAAAATATTTTAGACGATAGCTTGTTTAAAGCAAAAAAAAATTGTTTGAACAATTTTTTGATATTTCTTCTTCTTATTATTTAGGTGATAATTTTGGCTAACCCTGTATAATCCCTACCATGGTCCATAATACACACCGATGATTGTGATGACAGTAGCTTTGTATAATAATGACAGTTCGTTCGAATAATGACTTCATTATTCAAACGAACTGTCATTATACGGAAGTACTGTAAAGTCTATCAAAACCTACGTGGTTGACATTTATTTGACAGTTCGCCTCGCCATCATTGACAAACTCGTTTAATAGTATATTATTATACAAGTTTTATAAGACGTCAAATTGGCGCACTAGTTGTTTTGGGCACGACGAGCGTAGCGAGGAGTGCCCAAATGGAACGAGTGTGCCAATACGTCTTATAAAACGAGTGTAATATACTATTTTTTCTACTTTGCGTAATTAATTTTATATAAATTTAGAAATTGTGGTTACTATATCGCGCTAAATTAGAATCTAGGGTATTTTGCGGGTACCACGTGGCAGCACTGTAGTAACTGTCAATTTCGTTAAGGATGAGGTCGATGAGATAACATAATGACAAAATCTAATTGTGAATAATTTTACTCTACTTTAACCTACAAGTTTGAATAATTATTCAGCGAGGTCGCAATGATGATCATAATGGAGCTTGGGGCAACATTTTTAACCCTATTGTGATAAATACATGAAACTTAACCTAAAAAGTTAACTTTAAAATATTGGTTTCATAAGTATAATAATCAGAATAGAAGTGTTTGGCGGTGACTGATTAGTTACTTCGAAGAACAAGAACTTACTAAAGAATTGTTATAACGCTTAACGTTTAATAGCGGTGTCTACCTAATTCCGCTACGTAGCCGTTGCGGCTTATATATTTACAAGCACTTATAATTGAAACCCAGTTCTAATTTCGGCAAAGTAGTTTATTAGAATAAATTATACTTAGTAAAATTACATGTGATGGAGGTAATACAAATACGTTGCACACAACCAGAACTAAGACGAAGTCGAAAGCGACGGACAAAAACGAATACGAATTGAACCGAGCATCCAAGCGTCCAAAATATTACCGAAAACTTATACGTTACATAAACTAAGAAATCCTCTACACTTTAAATGTACTATAGCTTCGTACGTGTATGCTGATAAACCATTTATTGCGCATATACAATCTCGCAGCAGTAATTAAAATCGTTCATATCTACGATGTAGGTTTGATCTTCGCATAATACCTTATTAAAGTAAATGTGGTCCTTGAATTATATCTGAAAAGGGGATTTGATGTTTAGTTGAAAAGAATGATAACGATCACTTACCAGAGTCGTAAAACATCACCGAAAACGTCATGCTGGCGTATTTTGATGAACACAGCAAAACTAAGAAAGCCCCAATCCTTTGGCCATACTATAGCAGGCTACACCCATGTTTAAATATGTATAGAATATTGATATTTCGCAGTTTATGTGATTGCAAGCGATTAAGAAGATGCAGTGTGTGGTTATGTTGGGTTATGTATTGTACATTTGACATATGGCATTTGATATCACTGTGTACCAATCAGACAAAAATGTTACTGTTTTCGGTATTGCAATGTGTTAATTGTAACACCGAAAACAGTGTTACAATGTGTGCATTGTGAATGCAAAGTAGAAAAAATATCTTATATCAAATGGAATTTATGAGTCGTAGATAAAACGTCGTATTTGACTCGCACAAAACTGATATAAATCGCTCGCATGTTTATAAACTTCATGCTAGCGATTTATGTATATCCTTAATGACGTGCTCGTCAAATAATATACTATTATGCTCTTTTTATGTGACTATAAATTGTTTCCGCCTCCATTTAGACAATTAAAAGATCTTCCAAAAACACTAAGATCATTAAAAAAAGTATCGATGTCATAATGATGTCAATTTTAATAATTAAAAATCGACATGTTCGAGGATTTTTTTATACAAGAAACAGTTTCTAAAATTTTCTCATGTTTCAATACTTGCTCACTATATGTATAATTGATGATGGTAATAAAACCTTAAACGCATTTTAAGGAACCAATTCATTGACTATCTTAATATGGCAATTTCCATTTGAGACGTTTGGTTTATTTAGTCTCATTTGGTATCATTTTACCCGAGCAAACTTGACTCAATAAATCGTACATAGTATTACGCTTTCATTTGAGATTTACGTGCACTTGGGGGCCTTTATAGACCTCTAGATGTTGTAGAATTTGATATTGCCCATTTCACTATTAAAAACAGCTCACAAGCCAAGAAAGTGCTAACTGGCCAAGACTGTCTCTCCAAATATGTCAGTCTTACGAAGGAAGAGGAAAGTCTTAAGGCAAACTTGCACTTTTGCGAAATTGTGTGTATCCTCGTAATTCAAATCAACTAGGCGTTAAGGTAGATGGCTGAGCGCGAATCATTTCCAGTTTTACCTATATAATAAAGCACGTCAATCATTCTTTAACAACCAAATCTATCACTTCCTTTATTAGGCCTACCTAATTGATAAATAACTCTCTTTATTGTTACAGATAACCGTACTAGTCCTAATATAATACGATAACGGAAACCGGAAACCAAAATGCCTGTTGGAACAAGTAAGTAGCTATAATTTTATGAAAATTCAAGGTAACAGAGAAAAGCTATTGGAACTTTCACGAGCGAAAGAAAAGCAGTTGAAATAGTTAACAAGAAGTTGGACATGCGCTTAATTAAGAAATTGTGATCTTGATCTTAATACGCGCACATTAATTCATTTACACCTGATTTTTTGTCGTGCGGTTCTTTTAATTCGTATATTTGCTTTTAGTTTAATGAAAGCGTCCAATAGTTGTAGTTATTTATTTATAGTATCACATCTACTACCCCTTAATTTGTTGGCTTCTGAATTTTAAATAAACTTCTAGTTAGGCGACTACGGGTTAAGGGGTAATGCCACCCTAGATTTTTTTAAAAATAAAAAAAAATTTTTTTGCTTAAATGATGTCTTGAGATCTTAGAAATAAGGTACAATACGTTTCATATTGGAAAAAAATTTTTAAATGCTTATTTGATAAACATACGGCCAAGCGTCTAGCCGAGCGTACATGCAAAAAGTTTAGCGTGAGAGGTTACAGCCTAGAGACCTATACGCTCTTATCTTATTTGGAGGAATTACATGCGTGGTGTGAAATATAACATAAAATATTATAAAACACAAAGATTTTGTGGAAATATCCTCGGTACGTTCGTTGAACTGACGCTAGCCACACAATGTTACAGATGTCTGATGTAACGTGTGTTGTTCTTGATTAGTTGGTAACAAAATAGCAGAAATAATTAGTGACATTCTTGGAGTATATAGTGATCGAAAGGAGTCGAAAGGAAGCAGCAGATTTTCAAATAGAACTAATGTGACAAGCATTGAATCGTTTGGAACTAGAGTCGCCTCTGCCTGATAACGTATCCACAGTCCACACCGGTAAAAAAGTAATGTCGGTTGAAGATTATTACAACGTTGAAGTGGATGACGTTTAATTATCATCTTTTGAACTGTGTTGTTGTGTTTTCTGCGATCTCACAAGTTGTAGTGTGTAAAACGTGCAAATCAAATGCGAAATTGGCCGAAAGTGGCACCCGGGACTTTTAGGATTTCAAATCGTGGTTTCTTGTGAGAATTTTGAACAAACTCACTTTCATTCCGAGTTGCCGATTTGTTCAAAAAGGATATGAAATGAATAGCGGAATTATCCTTGTCATGCGCATAAGAATAGGTGTAGATGTACCTAATTGAAAAGTTTTGCGCATTCAAGGACCTTCCTCGCCAGATTTTTCACTCATTTTACGATAAAGTTGTTCTGAAGCCTATAAATGAGCTTTCAATTTATGATGGACTAGCCATTCGTCATAATCATGATTCAATTGATAAAATGAAGAAAATAAATCTGGGCGACACTATCATAAATTCTGATCAATAAAATGCCACCTGGTGATTTCATTTTCGTTTTCACTTTCAAGTGGCAAAGTAATTGTGGATATTGCAGCAAGTATAGCTATATGTGTTGTCAATGATGCATTATCCAGCCTTATGAAGATTATGGAGGTATTATGTATGAGCATCTAGCCAAACTGCAATAATATCTGCGCGAAGGCTGACGAACGGCGCATCATGTTTTCAGAGCCACCCCTGACTGATGCTGCAAAACAGGCCCGTCTGTCGTCAAAATCAAACAGAAAGAAACAAGAGGAGGAAAATGATAATTTGAAAAGATAATTATATGGTCCAGGCTTCGCTGACTGTAGTAAAATATAACAATTCTATACATCAAAGTTACACAATATTTTAAACGGTGTTTTCTCAAAACCGCATTTTTCAAACTGGCCGGAACGATAACTTCAACTGATCTTCGTCAATTCACTTGAAATTTTATATGCAGCTTCAGAACAATATTATCTAGAGAAGTTCGAAACTTTTTTTGTTATTTGTACCTAAAAAAGTGATATTTTGTGTTCAAACGTGCACCATTTTGTTTTAAAGCGGAATTTTCTAATTTCCGTACGTACTTCCCGAGATAATCTTATATAGAATCAATATTTTTTTTTGTTTCTATGGCTAAGTGAAAAACTGTGCGCAAAATCTTTCCGGCCGTACAACCCTATCCGCCTTTAATGTGCTCTAACGCTGCCATTTTTTTATTAATTTTTATTTTTATTTATTGTGAATATTCCTCAAAATATGAACAATAAAAGGCTTGAAAGAGATTTTGTAGTTCATTTACTATATTGTAAAAATATACCTACAAAATCGGCAATATTTTCTCGCGCTAGAGTGGCATTACCCCTTAAGGAGAGGTTGGCAATGAAAAAGCAATGTCGTTAACCATATATAAATAAGATCTTCGTCAGCTGTGCATAAGGTACCGCATTTGTTTGAATTTCAAACCTTCGACATTTTCTTTGTTTACGAATTTATATATTATGTTATTTTCTGTATATTTTATTTTCTATAGACTATTACGCACATGTGATTGTATTATATCTCATTTGATAAGTTATATATTTATAATTATATTCTGTTTATTGTAACAATATACCTAACCTTGTTTATTTTGATCTAACCTTACGTGGAAAACCGCAATAAGTATTGGTAAAAGATCTTCCAAGAATAAAATTTAACAAAATCGATTATTTATGTTTTCACATTATTTGATTAGTTAGACTACAGGTTAGTCCGGATTATCAAGTCTTCTGTATTTGCAATTAATTCTCACCGTTACTCATCAGCGTTCAATACTGTGGAATATCAATTAAGTGGCAGAGCACATTGTGTACCAAATACTTACCGACGAAGGTTACCTACGTTAAAAAAAATAAAACACCACAAGACTTATTTATACCATAAAATTTGTTTATTGTGTAGTGTGAGAAAATATTGGCCAATATCTGTGCCCTGGCATTGCAATAATTATTTCGTATAGGTACTATGCCAGTCCACTCCGCTTCATATGGTATAACGGCAACATACAGATCTTGCGGAGAAACTTTTTCATTTTGTCACAGGCAATGTTATGCCCAACCGATGTTGCAAGAGTTACTACCAAGTTTGTAGTATCAGGCGTAAGCTTAATGCAAAACAGGAAATTTGTGTTTTAAGACCCCGTAGGACAATACTACAACGCAAATTCATGTTTCGTAATCATTTTGTTTGGATTTAGGTTAGACGAAGGCACAGTCGGGACGTTTAGCGAGATGAAGCTACCGTTTCTAAAACTTTGTCAGTTCCTATAATAAATGTAATTTATGAAAAGTAAAATTGCATACCTGGAGATTGTGTACCTTTGTTTGGACGGTCTATTGTCCCTAGTACACAAAGAACTGCTACTTAAAACCCACTGTAGTGTAGACTCGGAGAGTTAGCAGAAGTTTATAATAGGGGAAACAGCATGATATCTAAAAAAGAAACACCATTTATCGCACAAAAACATACAAATAGAATCTCAACTACTTACATATATGAGATGGACATTGTATACTCTAGGGTGACCAACCGTCCCGATTTGGGCGGGACAGTCCCGAATTTTGACACTTGTCCCGCCTGATGAACCGTCCCGAATTTTGTCGCGATTTTAAAAAATTATTTTATTTTAATGTTATTTTATTCTAATGTCCAGAATTTCCCATACACCAGCCATCAAACTAATGATTTTGTTAGCATATAAAACTACTTTACTCAACAAAATGACTCTGCCGTATCCAAAAGAAATGTAGGTAATTGAGATATTTTCTATCCAATTTTGAAAACATATTAGCGCATTTCGTTAGGAGGAATCATTAGAGCTTCTACGTCCTATGGAACAAGCATCCATAGTGAGCTTAATTTTGTATCAATGATCTCATGTTATACATCAAATTATAGTTAAGGGTGCATTACTTGTTGTGTCCTCATGTACTCATGTACTCATGTACTGAAAGAAGTGAAATGTTGACATATGGGATATGTATTGATATTTCAACGCGAAATTTCGTAAACTTATACAGGAAGGTGTAACTTAGAACTATTATGTGACACTTTTTTCAATTTAAATTTTGTTTGCTGTACAAAAGAATCGCAAAATCAGTCAATTTTATGTCAGATTTAGTAACTTTTTATCAAAAACGATCATAGATATCAAAAATCTATCACTAGACGGAAAATTGTATACCTTTTATCTTTAGTTTGGTGTATAGCTTTTACAATTCTGTGAACTAATAGCTAAGAAAATCCCTCAGAACTTTTCCGTGTTTTGTGAGTAGAATGTAGGGGGTACGGAATCCCCTTGTGTTTAGAGAATCGATTGTTTATTCTGTAAAAGAACAGATCTGTTGTATAGAAATTTCAGTCAGTCAGGATTGACCAAACTCTATAATAAATATTGTTGACCGACAACGTACTACTTTGAGCTCCTGATTGGGCGAATGAATTGCATTTTATAGTCATAGAAATGCAACACTTTCACAAAAATAATAATTAACTTATTCAAACGTTGTTTAAACGTGTATTGTGTTTGTAATTTAGTTAACTAATTTTGATTAATTTTAAATTTTAATCGATGCTTATATATAATAAATGAAAATATTATTATCAAATTTCGGTTCAAAGGAAAACATCATCACTTTATTGTTCCTAAAATTTTCATAAAATATATATTCCAGGTACATTTCTAATCATTATCGTATCGTATCATATGTCAGAATCATTGGTTAGCTCATCAAGCCTCTTAAAAAAAATGGAAAAAGCAAATAATGACATAGTTAGAACGTAAATATTAAATTATATAGTAACCTCTACATAAGTTGTAGATTTTTTCTTGACCTACAACTTTTGTATTGGATACTTTTTGATTCTAAGACAAAAACTGACTATTTTGCTTACTTATCTGAAGATTTCTTATTCTAATTTAATGGTTATAGCATTAGTGTATAGAAATGAGAGACAGTTTCCATTGCATTTTTTCCGTACAATTGAATGTTGTAACCAGTATTGCAACTTTCTTAAAAATTTAAACAAATAATGAACAATTACTGAAAAATGCACTATTGCAAAAGTCGTTTTTGAGTTTTTTCAAGTTTTGAGCATGTTGTTAAATAGGGACTATTATTTTTATTATTGTATCAATAAGTACATGTAAAAACAACAAAAATGAGTCCCAGAAGAACTCTGTACGAGGATTTTTCACCACAGAATTTCTTTTTAAAAAGTCTGATTTTGACGGAAAAAACTAAATATCTCAAAAACTTCTTGTTCTTTGTGTAATAAAAAAATGTATGCCTATTTAAGGCATAAAAAGGCACGCTTTCACAAAATTTGATTAAAATGGAATTATTTTTGCGACAACGAAAAATAAAAAACAGAAAATTCGTTTTGGCATTGGCATTCGCATTTTTCTCGGAAATTTTGAGGTCATAGTAAAAAGTGACCCGTATGAATGTTGTAGATTTTTTTATGATCTACAACTTAGTATAGGACGTTTTTGGATAAAACGTCAAGTTTCGCCGGCAAACGCAATAATATACTTCGCACCCGCTTTCAACCCTCCCAAATAAACACTATACCACCTCATGACCAGCATTTATTTTTTTTTACGTTCACTATGAGCCCCTTTACCATTTCCAATGATAAAACTCCTGTCTACAATTAATACCGGTTTTTGCTTATAAATCAGTTAATTTGCCTGCACTAAAACCAGTTATGTTAAGAATGTCACTTAACGTACTTTTGAATTGGTAATGCTATTAGTTTCAAATAAACAAATATTTTTTTGTTGTTACCAAATCATCAAAAAAAAGTGTTTATTTGAATAAAAACATGTAAAGAACTGAATTCTTTCTTATAAACATAAATCTATTTAGGTTAATAAAATATCTGTTTAGGGCCAATATATATTTTAAGAAATAAAATCTTTGATTCAACGTTGTTTTTTCTCTCTGTGGAAGAGGTATTAAGCATATTTTGTGACACTTTACTGTAATATGGCTGTAAGTCAGGTTTGTGGGTATAGAAATGTGTAGAACGCTGAGCATCTTTAGTGAACAGTTACGGCAAGATTGGAAACGCATCTATTTGATTCGTTCGTGGCAGCATGAAGTCAGGTAGAGACAACTCAATACTGTTATGTAAAATATTTGCCGTGTACTTTACGAGCCAATGCTTGGATAAACATTTAACTCGCCTTGTGTGTCGTGCGCTTGTTTGCCAGTTAGATTTACGTACCTCTACTAATAAAGTCGGGGCTTATCGCGTACATACGCGATCATAACATAAATACCGATATCTGGCGCATTTATCACAGCTTTTATTGCGAAATCTGCCGATAGCCAAATCCATTTATTTGGCCTTCGCCCTCATTAATTGCCAAAGTCACAGGCTTTACGCAACTTTCTTACAAGATATACGAACCTAACGTACTAGAAATCCTGGTTTACGGTTTATGTGTCTTCTTTTATTAATTAGTTCATTAATTTTTACTACACCGGAATGTTATATTCCATTGTATTAAATTATAAGCGTGTAGGCCATATTTTATTCTATATTACGAAATAATGTTGAAACTTAACAACCAGAATGTACGTCTTTTTTGACAATAAAAATAGTTATGGACCCTATACATACAGGGTGAGTTATTCGTATCTCTACGGTCGATAGTCATCAAATCCTTTGCGAAAGAAAAACATGTCTTATACAAGAGTTGTTTGACTCATTAGTTTCTATAACGTAAAACAATTTTTATTTTTATCTACAGGGTGTTGCATTTAGGCGTGACGGAAAGTCAGTACATTTTTTTAAATGGAACGCCCTGTATATCATACCATATTATGAATACTAAGGAAGTTGTCTTTCCAACTGAGTACGTTGTACCTGTGTAAAGAGTTTTTGAGATATTTAATTGTTTGTCAAAAAATTGGCAATTGCAGACCTTTCTTAAAAACTACGTTATTACTACATTTTTGCAGATATTGTCCTAAAAATTTTGTGACATAATAACTAAACCCATAGCTAGATGCTCATAAAAAATTAGATTCGCTATACAGGGTGATAGTAGCATGCACTAGTTTTTAAACATTTTTAACTAGCTTTTTCTTGAGACTTTTAAATGGAACAGCCTGCACATTATTTGCTAATTGAAATGTCCCTTAATTTCTTTCTAATTTATATTCACTATATCGTATGTCTATTTTTAGTAGTGTAGTATGCTATTTAGTATCTTAATATTGCTCTGTATACAGTGTGCTGGGTAGCATGGAGTAAACTATTTAAAGGGTTATAGAAGAAGTCAGTTAGAACCTATTTAACTAGATTTATTCATATAAAAAGTATTACGGTTATCAAGGTATTACACAATTTTATAAGAATGTTTTGCAATTTTTACAAACGTACAGCGAGCGAATCTGAAGACCTAGTAACTTCAGTTGGGCTCCGAAGTAAACCAGGAACAGTGAAATTTTAGGGTGACTATCGTGAAAAATTGTTCATTTGTGTGAAAATTGTGCGGAGACGTTTCATTGTAATAGTATGTGCGCTCATACACAAAAACAGAAACGCTAAAACCTGTCTTGATAAGCTACGTTTGAGAACGGATTTCTTTTCAGTACAAAAAAACAACCAACAATATCTACTTACTATTGTTAATTATTGGTTTCAAATAGGTTATTTTTCTGGAGAGACAATTCAAAATTAGGATAATATGAAAGTATGAGTAATATTGATAATGTGAATGGAAAGTGGATTATTTGGAAGTGTTATAATAGATTTTTTTTTTGCTATGAATGAAAATCTGAAGCTTACGATGCTTATCAGTTTGTTTTGTTGCATATTTGGTTTTTGTGTGTGATCACATAAATCACATCAAAGAAAATCTGAGTTTCAACACTCAGAAGTCAACAAATTTCACGATAGTTAACCTAAAAGTACAGGGTTTACTTTAGCAGTAATTTGAAATTTTTAAATCGCGTGTTGGGTTGTCTTACGTTAGACGGCAAAATATACTTTAAAAAAATATAAAAATAATATACAAAATTTTATATAAAATTGTTAATATGTTGATAACGGTAATACTTTGCATAAGGATCAAGCTGGTTAAATCATTTTTAAATTATCTCTTCTATCGCCACTTGAAGGTTTTACATCAAACTACCAAATACCTTATTCACAGCAATATTAAAATTTACAATTTATTGCATTAAATTTTCGTTAAATTGCAAATATCACAAAAAGTAGTAACCTTTGGTGTATGACATACTAGATGTAAATTGGAGCGAAATAAAGGGTTTTTACGGCCAACACATATTATACAGGGTTTCCATTTAAAAAGCTCGAGAAAACGCCATTTGAAAAACATCAAAATTTACCAAGTACAATGAACAGCCTGTATAGTGTATCTAATATCTTTGGAGACTATCATCTACCTACCGGCTTTGACTGTTATCTCACCTAGTTTAAAGACAAAATAGGCAAAAGTGTCGTTTTTACATAGTTTTTAAAAAGATCCTGCAACGGGCATATTTTGGAAAAACAGTTGAATATCTCTGGAACTATTAATGCCGTAACTTAGCAACATACACGGTTGGATAAACAAATTGAGTAGTATTCATAATATAATAAAATATACAGGACGTTCCATTTAAAAAAAATGTACATAGTTTCCATCACACCTAAATGCAACACCCTGTATAAATGAAAATAATTTTACGTTATAGAAAATGGCGAGTCAAACAACTGGTGTATAAAATAATTTTTCTTTCTCAAACGACTTATTAACTATGGACCGCCGGGATACTAATAATTGCGTACCACAATTTGTAAGCTTATTGTCAGAAATACGTACAATAATTGCAACTGAGTGATTACTCGACAAACACTACATACATCGAACAAGAATCCGGCACCTAAAAAATTTGTCTTATTTTTGAGAAAATCAGTACCTACCAAAGTTTTTTTATTTTCTATGTAGAATCATAATATTAATAATCAATAGAAAATGTATCTTTCCAATGAAGAAGGTGACCTTGTTTTTACGATACTTCTTGATACCAGAAAAAAAATATAATTTTTCAAGATAATCAAATGTTAAGCATAAAGTGACCCACCCAGTTCAATTTATTGTACTGACATGTAATCTGAAAAGTTTATCGCCTTTTTTATAAAGATAATTGTGGCATGCAAATGCTTTATTTTATTTCTTTAAAATATAAAATAACACGCTGGTGCGAATGATAATGAACATAGCAATGAGTAGTTATTTTAATATTTCCCCTTACTTGTACATTTTATGTAATGCACCTGTATGCAGCAAAACGTAATGACCGTTGTGTCAATCAGGTGTCGATTGTCGATACCAATCTCGCAAAGTTTGTAATAATTTTTTGTTTGGTGCTTCTTTGTCGTATAATCATCAAGAACCAGTACAAATATAAAGAAAACACCATTAGACGGAAAATTATAGCCTTTATATTTAATTTGAAGTAATATAAACCTACGTGTTTTGAGAGGCGAAACCAGATGGTAGGTACTGATTCCTATTAAGCATTTTAATATTAATTATTGACTACCAGTTTTTGTTTTTATGCAAAATACTGTGTCTCCACATAGACTTTATTATACGTATAATAGACCTACATTTCTATTTCTCGAGTCACGTTATTCTTCATTAACAGCTCTCAAAAGTCCATAGCATTTTGATAGAACAAAACCGACGAAAAATAAATAATGGTTAAAATTAAAAGTGTCTCCCCAAATCTTAGATATTGGTCCAATTCATGGAAAATCTGATTAAAAATAATAGAGATTTTAGAATTTTTGAATCAGGATTTTACATGTGACGTCACTTGTTTTCTTAAAACATAGTTAAAAATTAGTAAATACGGAAAATCTTTCCAGAACAGAATTTATTACGTAATGAAATTCTTTTCATGTTTTTTTTTTAAATCAGCACAATTAGACTCAGACATAAATAGATTTTCCTGATATTATTTTTGTTATTACTGATATATAGTTTAAAGTTAACACTAGCAATAGTGAATTATCAAATGTTGTCATAATTTTTTGTATTAATAATGGTGAGTAACGATAAAAAACAATAGATAAAACGTAACTAATTCATATAAAATATTCAAATTTTATATCTGAGCACCAGACTAAATTAAAAACATGTTTTCCTTATAACATTTCGCATTTAATTGTGAAAACTGATAGTTAACCCTTAAATACATAGTTTTTTTGCATGTTTAAAATTTAAGTAAAAAAAAAAATTACGCATTTTTATAAGTAGCTAACAGCTAGCGAATGAATTAAAAGTGTATTTTCTTTTTTCAAGGAATTTAATGTACTAATCTATAAATGTTGCAGATATACAACATTGCAAGTTATGATACAAAATAACTATAGATACTACTGTTCTATATGAAACATTTTCAAACAATTATTTTTCTCATCAGAGTACAAGTTTAGCCCACATGTTTGTCCTAATTGACCCAACCGTACATCTTTCAGAGTTGCGTGTTGAGATGGTCCACCCTTCTTCTTTATCATCATTTCTTCTAGGCTGATTAAAGAGGGATCCTCTTTTTACACTGATCGATTGTCTAACTCGCCACAGGCATATTGCAACTTCTCTAAGAATGTGAAAGAATGTCATTTTGTATCAAGAGAGGACTTTGAAGTGGCTATTCCGATGTTAATATCCATGTTTGCTAATGTTATATCTAGCACATGGTAGAATATTCGAATATATCATTTTTTACTCCTCGTGAATATTTTATGTCGAGCTATGGTGGAACCTAAAAGACACTCATGGGTTTCTCAAGTTTGTTAAGTTTTGTTTTTATTACCAAATTCTCCTGGAGAATGTGCATTATTGTCGTTAAAATGTAGAAATCGTTTTCTCAAATCGAATAAGGCCCGGTATTTTCACCTACCTACAAAATCCTAAATAGTTAGGACACTGACAAATTTGTGGCGATATTTTAGTCCGTCAAATGAGAAGATGTGTCGGAGGCGGTGGTGGGTCGCGTCCTGTGCTCCTTATGTTCACGTTCTGCTCACTGCCGCCGCCACATCTTTTTATTTAATGGGCTAAAATAACGCAACAACACTGACAGATCTGTCACATAACTATTGAGGACTTTATTGGTAGGTGAAAATACCAGCACTTAGTGTCATAGTTTTTATTGTCATATCCACCCCGATGTCACAATTCCAGTAACAACGAGTGGTTCAGTAAGACATGAAAAGATAACGGTCATGAAAATTAAAATTCCTATATATCGTTTCAATTTTGCCGCTGTAATATGTAATGGTTTAGAAACACAAGTTTGTTACACATATAAATTTGATTCAATATCAATTTTAGATGAAGCAAATAAATATTTTAAACATTCATGGGGTGTGGACAAATTATAAATTCTAAATCATTTTCTTTACTCTTCGCTTTGTTACGTTTACATTTTCTTTGGTCTTTTGGTTGGTACAACAAACCAACCTTATACTACAACATCTTTATATGTCAACTTTACCTATTACAAATGTCAAATAAAACAAATTCTGTACTAAACGCATAATGTTGTAGAACTATAGCAAATAATTATGCGACTAACTTTAAATCAACCCCTACAATTTTATTTCACCATTATATTTTACAAATAATGACAATTATAACCACTTTCCTTTTCAGTGTGTCAGAGAGGTTACGATGACGCGTCCCGCTAACTTTGACAACTGAAGGCAAATAACCCTAGATATAAAATTATATAGATTGCTTAACAATTTGACAAAATTATGTTGTAGGAATCCACCAGGTGGCAAACATTTCTATAGTTTATAGAGCCATGTTTATAAAGGAAAAATAAATATGTTGCAGTTCTGCAACCATATGCATTTAAGGGTTAAAGACAATTCGCACTATACGGAACGTCACGTCAGAGAACGGCAACCTCACGTCAAAATATTGTTAAATACATTTTGTACGGTAGCGTTCACACTATAATAAACGGAAAATATACTATTAATATTTGCAAATGAAAGCGCCAAGTAATTAAACACAAAAGGTTATTTCATTAAAGAATACCACAAAACGTATCATAAGTCATACGCAAAATACAAGTTATTGTAGTTTGTTAGTTTGTCTACAATTAATCCTTTTGGCACATTTGGCTTGTTTCACCATTAATATTGACCCATATAAACCGATTTCGACTATTATAAATTTATTATCTCGCCTTTGGTCGGACACTAATTATCAGTATTATCACGGTTGTTCCACTGGCGAACATAAGGCATAACTGATCTTTACAATTTTCTGTGGACGAGACGATTACAGCGAATTTATTTAAGCAGTCGTAAACGCAATGACCTTTGGATTTGCCATTGGCGCCGTTTGTACTAGTTCGAAATGACCAACAGATTCGCGTATTGTTTGTTGTTTATCCTGGTGAGAAGCCCACAAGCCTCAAGGGACGAAATAAAACGATCTTGCTTTCATCGCACTATAATAATTTGCTCAGTCACGATTCCCTTTGCAAATTACAACTGGAGTATGGTACATTTCTGGGAGCATTACCTGCAATTATGTTCATGTAGGTACAGTAATCGCCTTTTAATTTGCCGCATTTTATGCGCTAAATAAATAAAAATCCGCAAAAATGTAATCCAAGCTTCTCGTACTACCTACTTCATGTCAGGTGTTTAGAAATAATATACGGTTCAAAGGCTAGCATTATCAAAATAGCAGCATGCTCTACTAATCGAAAATACGTGCAATACAGTTGTTAATAATGTTAATAAAGCGATACAGCATGACTCAGCATAACAGCAAACAAAACTTTCTACAGGTTATCTACAGGAACGTTCACAATAAAAAATAAAACAATAATTTCAACTAAATACATTTTTGGTGTGACGAAAAGTCAAGTCAACTATTTGTCTTAAATCAGGTTTATCGGCAATTGTTGATACTAATAATAACAGCTGTAATATGAGACGTGATAATTTGTATTTATTGCATCGGAACTCTGGCCTCAAGTACTAATAATGATAATGCCATACGCAGATTATAATTATTATAACAGCTGTAATTATATGTGTTTAGGTAGGCACAGAAAAACGTGTCGCTTGTATTAAATTTATACCGTAATTGCTTGCTATTGCGTAACAGTTACCTACGCCCGACATTCGTATGTCAATTAATGATTTTGCTCAATGAGTTTATGTTTTTTTTTACCGTTCAAAATTAGTCTTCACGCTTTGTCAAATTTTCTACCTCATCTGGAATATTGAGATAGAGAACCGCACCTGCAAAACAACTAGGCAATTAGCATATCGAAGAATTGGCAAACATTCAGCTAGCAAAACTTGCAGAGCGACCTCTCTAATAAGCAAGGACATTGGTTGCTCGAAACCGAATTCTAACGATATTGTTTCTTGAGAAACGCTCTGTTTATATAATTGAGAGAAAGATGAAGATCTGTTCTCGCCGCACAGTTAACTTAATTCTCCATAGTTACACAGCTTAATAAACTCACGCAGGTGCAAAAAGCGAACGCAGTGATTAAGATGGAAATGTTACTCATTTTGCCCTAATAGAACAGTTTTTGTGCAAGGCAACGTGAAATCTTAGCTCATTAAACAGCTTAAACCCTGGAGGTGTTTTAATATGCCTTGTGAATGAGAAGAAATGTTTGTACATTTAACGGAATTAATCCAGAACGCCGTCCATACAGGATGTTCCATAAAAGGTACTACGTGATATATCCAAAGATTGATAAGATTGAGCAGTGTAAAAGTATGTGCGATAACAAATATCATTACAACCGTGCATACATGGAAAAGTTTCTAATTCACAAAATGTCACATAAATTCTCAAAGGTTAGGAATTTCAGTTTAACGAAGACACGAACAGCTTCTCGGGTTGTTCCTCATGCAAATCCTGCTGATTTCACTCGAGGGCCTCTCAGCCATATCCATATTTGATAAACAAGTTTGATATATTCGATCTTCTTGGCACAGGAAACATTAGTTACTTAGTTACATGGGACATTTCTGCCGGGTGCAACGACCGATATTGCATTTATAAGTCAAATCAGAAATTTTGTTCCAAGTTTCATCGATATTATCTAAAAGATAGAAGTTATTTTACAGTTTTCTAATGTAACTTATATAACATAATAAGCAGTATAAAATATGCAACAAAATTATAATAATCTGTATGACATTTATGTCGCCCACGCGCTGCTTGAATATTAAACACTTTGTTAACACTAGCACTAATTATCTATAAATATTTATATCACATATTCCGATATGTCATCGAATATATCGACAAGTTATCCGCAGAATGCCTACTTGCGTACATTATTGTGACTCACTTTAAACGTCATCAAGATATTTGTCATTAAACCGTTGAAATATTGCCTTAATACCCAGCTGCTTAAATGTGTAGAAGAAAAATCTACTTATCTCTATTAAAAATCGAAAAGATAAAGAAAAAGGTTTCTAAGTCGTAAAATTATAGCGAACAAACGTTTAGTGTCGGTCAATCCTAACGTCGAGTATGTGCTTGCACAATAATGCGTTGGCCTGTGCTTCCAATCCTGGTTTTTATGGGGCATTGTTTTAGTCAGCTCGGACGGTTTTGCCTCTCGATTGCTTATTTGATGACTACTCTTGCCTACGAGCTATAATTCTTTCTTTATTCCTTTATATTGGCGAAGGACCCAGTATGGGTTCTTCTTCGGGTATTCAGTATGGGCGATGCAGAAATATTGGAACGGAAAGCCTGCCAGTTGAAATGCTAATTCCGCCATAACCTGACACATTACATTATTCCTGTTATCTGCTCTTGTATTGAATCGAATCTCTGTTATCTAGGAATTTATGAATAGCCACCATAGACATATTGAGATTTATAGAAAGTCGCCCAAGGAGCGCCACTTTACAGCCGTTTGTTGAATTTGACAAGATCCACGCCTAACCTCAAAAGTGGGTAGTCACTAGTCTGAGAACAGAGTCAGTGTGCTGCTCGATTGTTGTGCAAGGTCCTAGAGATTTTATGGACACTGTGGCCTACTCGCGAAGCCATATTGTACACCTCTATTCGTTCACTAGCCAAGCATAAATTAGATGCGTGGACAATAAGATTAGCAGGTGCTGAAATGTACCGTCAAGGTTTAGGTGGGCTTTGGTAATGTATTGAGAAGTTCCTCAGATTTTTCTTTGTGATGTAAGGCCCCCATGGCACAGTTGATAAATATTTTAAAATATTTTTAAATTGTCGTTTTAGAATGCTTAAGTATAAATGAGTTGCTTTAATTCTAAATTTGCTTGAAGGTTCTTCATTAAACGGTATTTTTATATATACAAATAAAGGAACTTTTGGTTTGTCATATTTGTTTCTTTTTCGTCCATATCCTTTCGAAAATATAACTTCAAATGTCAAAAATGGACTTTTAAGCCCAGCCCTACCCTACTGAGGCTTAACCTTAACATGACTAACAATATGATGTTTACTTTGTTACTTTGTTAAATCTGTTAAATCATCAAAAAGTAAGAAAATCGAAATAACCCAGATATTATTATATGTAGGTACCTATAGGGAAACCTGATGTATTTTGATACCTGGAAAACAAAAGTTGAATAAAAAAAACATAATTTTGTTTCAAATAACAAAGTTAATATTTGTTCCCATTAGATCGGTAGGGTAGTCAACTGGAGAGTATTCCGAGGTCCAATGTGACTATATTCTAAAATTTCAAATACAGGTGTAGTCAAAATTACCGGAACAACTAAATAATTCCCCAACCGTAAATAATTAAACAAAAGTTCAAGCAAAAGTATTTCAGGATGTTCATTTTATTATGAAAATTTCGTAACCTTTCCATTTTCTTATAGAACAACCTGTATATTTTTAATTTTTGTAATTCTAAGATTTATTCTAAGAATTTTTTGTAGGAATAATTTTTGGGATAAAATGCATTATTTTTGAGTTATAAGCATTTAATCAAAACTCTTGAACTTCCACATATATACACATTTATTTTAATTTGGCAGTTGAAAATTTAATTTAATTGTTTTGTTATAGTTGTCTTTAACTTTTTTTTACCAGTTTGGTCAAAAGAAAAATTAATGAGTTTTCATTAATTGCTTATATTATAACTCAAAAATGATGCATTTTATAACAGCCTGTATATTAAAAATATATTTAAACGATAGCTTGTGAAAGACCAACAAACTTTTGTTGGAAAATATAGTGTTCATATAGTTAATGTTATAATGTTCAATAACTTGTTATTAATATGTTTCATAAATAATCTTGTAATAAATGCGTTTTCTGGTTTTAGGCATCTTCGCACAAACAATACTGTCCGAACATGCCCTTGTTAACATGTCAGTAGCCCAGGTGCAAATGCCATCCTGTACCAACAAATTTAAGCCATTTGCGCCTCGGTGCATAATATTTGAGGTTAAAATCGTCTCTTTTGCTTATCGGCCGAATATTTGAATAATAATTTTAAAATATTGTTATGCTGGTTTTGAAGAAATTCCTCAACAACCATTGTAGGTAGTTCATAAAACACTTTGACCTTTACAAGGTCACACCATACTATCAAGTCACCGTTAGGCTATATGTTCATTGATGTTTTTGTTCAGAAAATAAGACGCTTTATCACCCCTCCAATATTTCGGACATTGAACAACACAGTCTGTATAGGTGTCTAATAATATAATAACTATTTAAATTTTAAGTATGTCTATCAGGTATAGTCTGGAATGACAGAGGGCAAGATTTTTTTCGATAGATATACATTGTGTTCAATTTAAAGACATGATTTTTGGAAATTGTGATATTTCTGTTACACATTTTGAACACTCTGTATAAGATATAATAATGAACTTAACGGCATTTTGTTTGTCCATGTTGATGGTTTGTACTCACCAAACATCAAACTGGTATCTTCAATAATAACCAAGATATTCACACTGTCCCAATGTGCCCCATGCCTGTCCCAATGTGCCCCGGGCCGGGGCACATTGGAACAAACTGCAAATTGGAAAAAGTTATTAGAATTTCAAAAATACTTTATTCAACTTAAAATTTCCAGTGTATATACCTGGATAAATGTATATATTAAGTAGTATTGCCATTACCAACCAGTTATTGTGAAAAATAAGGCAACTATATGCGGATGTCAAAATCCGTCCCGGTCTCCCCTACTATGTAAACATAGTACATACATACATACATAGACCAAATTACGAGTGTGTGCGTATTTGCTGTGTGAGTGCTCCTTTTACGCTGAAATGATGATGCTCAGGTTGAAAGTAAAAGCCCACTTATGGGTTTGCATCGTGCAGGTGAAATGTTCACACCATATAGAGATTCTTAGAAATCCTCGCTCCAATTATTGGCTGCTTGCAAATTTTATTCAATTTATTAACGACGTTCGGCAACAAGAAGCGGATAAGGAAAATACAAATTGAATAAATTCATAACTTAATTGGATACAGGAGGAGATTTGAAGATGCCAACCTACGCAGTCCTAAGAAACTGAATGACGCTGTGCGGCTTTCCCTCAACGCATTAACACAGCAGAAAGAAATAGTACTAGCAAGAAATTTCCTTAGGAGCGCTTAGAAATATCTCCTTAGCATTATTTATTAAAATTAATTAGGACTTGTCAACTTTTCAAGGATAAATCCTGATATTTACCAAGATAACAGCACTTGAAAATGAAACTTTGATGTGGGTCACGTGGTTACATCACAATGACGTGCCATACCCTCTCAGAGGTGACAGGGCATTTCCTCTCGGTCGGGTATCATGTTCTATGCTCGTAATACGCTAATTAGCATGCCCCATATGTCTATTGTACCTTGTAGCCGATTAGTAGGTCCAGTGTCTCCAGCATATTGCGCGCAAAACGCAACTCTCTGTAAACTCCTCTTCGGTATGCGCCATGCGGTTACTTCAACCCACGCTCTTGGTACGATTTGTTTACATCAAATCGGCATTATCTCCATTACTTGAACAGTAATCCAGCATAAAACGGTGGACGGTGAATATAACTTCAACCAACGGGAGAGAATGCTGCTTATCATATTTTTAACCAAATATACAGAATGTTAAAGAGGAAGCATAGGCTACTGTTCGGTCAGATCCAATAACAAATCGAAAAGTTATGGACGTTCAAGTTCAGAAGTTTCCAATTATTTTTAGATTTTTTCAACTTTAACGACATTTTGATGACCTGTTTGAATCCGTAATATTTTTTTGCTATTTTTTTTTTATTGAAAACTCATTTAAATTTGCGTCTAATACGCGTTTGTTTATTAGAATCGGTTGAAATTTAACAGAATTAACAAATTTTATTGACCGGGTAGACACATCACACTACGGAGAAGTAATATACTGGCAGACCGTAATAAATCCGTAGTCTTTATACACATTAATTAGACATTACTAGCACTTAGATTTACAATGTTATTCGAAAATTATGACACTGTTTTTTTCCTTTTTGTTGTTACCTGCCAGACTATCACAATATGTTACTAAGTACATTAGAGTTTACGTTCATTACATTTCCAGGTATATTTGGGTTCAAAATACATTGCCCCAACAGTAAAATTTTCACTCGTTTATTTACACAATATCGTGATTTATGAAAAAAACAAGAAGTCCAACAAAATTAAAAATGTTTACTCGATCTCCGTCGTTTATACAAAGCATCATCTGTTTCGCGTGTGACCAGCAGTAGTCTGCGATCATGTTGATGGTGTTTTTTCCTTGAAAACGTTCTTCAATAGCTCTTCCATTTCCTGATGAAATCGTTCACCTTGTTCGTCACTGAGTTGGCCAAGACTATCAGGAAAGAAATTCAAATCAGAATGCAAAAAGTGAATTTTGATAGACATGTTGCAGCCCATTTCACCGTAGGCACTCAAAAACTCTTGTACAACATCTGCGTAGTCGGCACTTTTATCATTTCCAAGAAAGTTATCGCACAATGAAATAAAAGTATTCCACACATAGAAAAGTAAATACTTCACTCAAAGCAATATGCTTTCATCCAAGTAAATGATTAGTTTGCTATAGCCGCAAGTAGATATTTTCTCAAGTTAAGAATAAAGAGATATTGTTGAATTGAAATGATCATATGCTTGTATATCTGAGAAAATATTTTCTTGCAATGAGTATAGATATTATTCATCCAAGAAAACTATTCTCACGTTGAGAATAATGGAATTTTCTTAAAGTGAATATATATGCTTGACAATGAGAAAATATTTTCTTGAAATGAGTATAGGTATTATTAGTTCAAGAACATGATCATAATGTATTGAATAGAAAATACTGTTTTAGTTTTTTTTTTAAAAAGGTAGGGAATTGTGTGAAATAAGTAGACAATAACTTAGCGACTGATATTTGTTTTATTGTATGAAATTTCTTTGCTTAATTACATATATACTTACCTATTTATAAATTATCACTACCTACAATATCAAAGGCATGGAAAAAACACCATATTCTATTAGACATCAAACTGTTTCCATTATATTACACAAGTAAGTTTTCTGTGACATGTATGTTGATTTGGTGACCACTATATGGCTAGGAAAAATTTACGTACCGTGTGCATCACAAGTCACAACTACGAACTGCGTCGCAAATACGTTGAACATAAGTACTGTAGGCTATTCACGCAAAATTAAAACTATATACTTTCATAATATTATAGATCGCGTAGTTATTGCGTACAGTACCTACAAAATTAGTAAAGATATACTTACATATTGAACTCTTCCCGGACAATACTCGGTAGTCAGCGAAGACGACGCCATAGCAGACCCCAACTAACTGAAGGCAAAGGCCGATGCGAAAAATCTTAAATCTCGGCAACGTTCGTGCACGTTTGAGTGTAAATGCGCAAGCGCGTTGCAAGATAGCTTACTTGATTCAAATATTGATCAACTTCTTGAATTGAGAGTTTAAACTACTTGGTTTGAAAATTATATACTTAACCGAAACTAATAACTCTGAGATTGGGATATTCTTGAATTGTGAGAACAAGGAATTCTTAAATGAAAGAAATTGTTTCAAACCAAGTAAATATTAACTTTCATCTAAAGCAATAACCGCAAGTAAATAATTTTCTCACGTTTTGAGAATATACTTCGTTGTGTGCAGGTTCGTCTTTCCACATCATTCAGTTTAGTTGCAAAATCGTTGTCCTGCATAATTTTCCGAATTTGTGGCCCAACAAATATTCCTGAAAATAGATCAGTTGAAATACCTAAATTCTTACTATCAACGATTTGAAATGTAAGGTGTGTTACTTTAAGATGACGGCATGCTTCCCTGTCGACGTCCAATTGTTTCACAAACTTCTTCATGTATCCAAGCTTCAAATGCAATGGCGATAGGATAATATTTTCGGGCCCAACCAGTGGAATGTTTAAAACATTTTTTTTTGCCAATTTGAAACGATGTAAGCGATGGCCATACAAAAAAATGTCTAGTTAATGTGAATCACGAGTACGGTTATTACGGTCGGGCCGTAGGTATATTCCTGCCTACACACAGAAAAGTGATCTCTCGAACGAAGAGAGAATTACTTGGCTGAAGTAGTTGGTAGGTTCGTATATACGCCAGAGATTATTGACTTCAACCAAGAAATTTTATTTCTTGGAATAATTACTAGATTTAAGAAAGTGGTTACTCTGGTGAAGTAAGTAAACAGTCTTCAATGAAGTGTATATTTTTATTCCCGGTAAATATTTTTAGCTACTTAATGTAAGAATTTTAAAGATTTGGCACAAATACGTTTTCTATTGCTAATTAACAAGATAGGTATGTTATATTTACTTACTCGTTCTAAACTATTGCGGGCGGTACATCAAACTATTCCGTGTTGAAACGTTTATTGTACACTATAAATCACAATACACATCCCCAATAAACCACAAGGCACATCCCCTACGGGTACTTCGTTGTTTTCGTACTAGGTTAGGTTCCCTGGCGCCAGCACCACGCGCGGGCGCGCGAGCAAAATCACTGACAAAATCACGGAGCGCATATTTTTTCCAGAGAAAGGGATTACTTGGAAGAAGTGAGAATCACTTCAGTTAAATAATTGGTGGGTTTTTATTCAGTAAACAATACTTACTTATATTAAATGTCTTATATTTGCTTGGATCAAGTACTACGTTCTTGGATGGATTTACTATTACTTCGTTTGAGAAATTAACATTTTTGGGACGAAAAATTCAATTACTTCTTTCAATACAATATTGGTTCTTATAAAGAAAGAATTTATTTGTTGACAGCATTTATCTGAGAAATTATTTTACTATATTGAGTATGTGGCATTTCTTGTATATACCAAACTTTCTACATCCAAGTAAATATGCATTTGAATCTAGTAAATAAATTCAAGAAATTATGTTTTCTCGTTCCAAGTAATCACTTTTCTGTGTGTAGTGCGAATGTCAAGACGGTGATTAAACATCGATAACTCAGTCAAATTTCAACCGATTCGTGTTAAATGCATAAATGAATTTGAACGTCCATAACTTTTCGACTTTTTATTGGAACTGACCAAGAAGTAAATCCTTCTAATGGTCTGTGTTCTCTCTTTCAATTGCATTTTTTATTTTGGAAATCGAATGGAAAATGTCGGAGTTCTGCATTTTTATACACATGCAAACACAGTGATAATTAATACAAGAAATAGTTATACTTCTACTCATATTCCCTTAGTGACAATTAACCTACTGGGTTCTAATACTTCTGGGTTCAAATCCCAGGCTGTAGTTTTTTTAACTCAAAAAATTCCGCCACCTTGCATTAACTACTTCCAATTTAAATATACAGAACTATAAAGCGATAAATAGCTTAAATTGTGAAACCATTTGAAGGCTCATTGTGTATATAATTTGTAACCCGCAAAATGTATTAAACGTTATAAATAAAGTAATTGAGTTTACTTCTTCGAAAGGTATGAATGACGAAAGAAAAAATTAGCGAATGGCTTCTTTAATAACCGAAAAATTGAAATCTGAGAAAGAGGTAAACAAAGGAACCGTTTGGGGGCCTTCAATGTATAAACAGCTAAAAGGCACCGTCGGTCGTTGAAGACTCGGGAATGGCAACTTGCCCGGTGCTCCGGCAAAAAGCCGCAGCGCGCAGTCGGTAATGTAATCGAACCAATTGAGAGAGAAAATTACCGCCAATCGCCAGATTAAGTAAGGTTGTTATCTAAAAGCACATAAATTTCGTGTAATACCTCGCAGCGTTGTTCGAGCAGAGACATTAAATCAATATTAATCATTTATAGCTCGTACACTGGCACTGGGGCTATAATTTCCATTGCCATTTCCCTAGATTCCCAGTCTCCTTAAACAATCTTATCCAACACGTATTTTCTCCCACTCGTAGATTCAGAATCTTTCTAGATCTACTTCCTGTAAGTCGCAGTTTTTCTTAAGAATTTTTGTTTTTGTTAAGAACGGTTTATGGGTTGTTGGAATAACTATGGCAGATTTTATCTGTAAGTGATAACCGCCGGGCAATATACATTCAGTTTATGTTTACTCTACGGTCAGTGCAATATTCCGCTCATTTCAGACCCTCACAATCGCCGCAACTCGTGCGGTAATTGGAACTATTTATACCTCCATAATTCCGCGAAAAATCGAGCGGAAATGATTCACCCAGATACCTTTCTACTTACGTTTATTTCGCTCTTAATATACAATAATTAGCTATGTTATACATAATCATAACTTATTTTAAAAAGTAAATTAATTTTCAACCACCATCACTCCGCCACTGACCAGAACCCCCAACTCAGAAAAATGTGACACGCCCATGGTTTAACCCAGTGGTTCTTAACCTTTTTGAAATCAGGGAGCACTTTTGATCATAAGAAAAATTCTCGGGGCATTAAAAACTGAACATAACTTTTATTAAAAATTAAAACGATTAGAACATAACAGTTACAAAATAACATTAATTCGAAAAAATATAAATATACTAATAGTCCTTTTTTTCGGCAAAATTAATTTTTAGAAATCAAATGTCATTCTGACTATAATATTTTATACGGTCTTATATGTTTTTTTCTATTCATTAAGAAGTTACAGCCGTTTGAAATGTTAAAAAACAAAGAAATAAAAAGATAAAATACATCTCAAACAATGCGAAAACGTTAAAATAACACCTATTACAACAGTAAAAACTAAATAAATTTACGTAATAATATTAAAAATACTGAAATAAAATCCATATAAAACTTTTTACCGATATTCTTCTAGAAACTAAATGTCATTCCGAGTAAAAAGGTTCATATGGACTTATTGGTTTTCTCAATTCCTTAAGAAATTGTAGTCGTTTAAAATACGGTTTTATTAATATTTTCATCAGCTCTATCTAACTTCTTACCGAATTGAAAAAACGAATACTCGAATGAGATTTATTTGCGGCGAAAATCATTAACGTGACACAGAAAAGAAAAATATATATATACTTGTGTATACATTTCGAAAATATTCGGGAATTTTGGAATTTATTTCTACAAACGAACTCTTAAAAATGTTTGAAGGAAAAAGCGCTCTCTATGTACCGAATTGCTTTTCTTTCTTTTTTCCGCATCCTCATATTTTCCACATTTTCTGCGTATATATGTGTTTTGATATTCTGGCCCACAAAATTATTTATTTATTTTATTCATATTTATTACTATTTGAAAATTGTAAATGTGTTAATTGTTAGTTTTGTTAGAATGCTTTGTACGTTAATAATATACAAATATTAATATTTCAATCACATACGGTAAATGAGTCGACAATTTCGGCTTTCATAATTTTGCGGAACACTTACAACCAGGGTTGCCAATTTAGTAGAATTTCTACTAAATCTAGTAGAATGATTCTGTAGAATTTCAGTAGAATTTCTGTTCTGTAGTTATATTACTTAACTTAAACTAATATAAGTAGGTACAGAATTTCTTACTAATGTTCTGTTCTATACCATCTTTAGTATTTCTACAACAAATATTTATTTTATACTGCGTAGGTATATACATTATACTGCATTGTAGGATATGCATAGGTGATTGTAATGTTGGTAGATTTAAGTAGAATTTATGTAAACCTAGGCGAGAAAACAGTCGCTAGTGAAATTTTGAATAGATAGTCGTGTCGATTGTTGTTAAATTTTTGGACAAGATTATGCGGGGTTAGTCAAAATTATTGGAACAACTAAATAATTCTCCAATCATTAACAATTTCAAAAAATGTTTTGTTTTTAAACAAGCTATCGTTTAAATTTTGTTTTTAATATACCGGGTCATCATTTTTTCATGGAAATTTGGTAACCTTTCCTTTTTTCAATAGAACATATCATGTTTAATATGTTTAATTTTTCAATTCTAAGATTAATTCCAAGAATTTTTTGTATTAATATTTTTTTTTATAAAATGTTTCATTTTTATTTATAAGCAATTAATCTAAATTAGTCAAAACTACCGGAACACCTAAATAATTTTACCCTCCAACGATAAAAAGAAATTTCAAACAAAAGGTTTTTGGGTTTAAACAATCTTTCGTTTAAATATATGTTTTTATTTTATTATGGAAATTTGGTAACCTTTCCCTTTTCTAATAGAACACTGTATATTTTATATTTTTTTATTCTAAAATTAAGGCTCCGTTTTAAAAACATCGCAACTTCCAAACGAAATATTTCGTTGCGATGTTTTTTTTTGCTGGGAGTGGTCTGCCTGGCCCCCACCAACGTCAACCAGGCCACAGTTTTATGATAAGGGGAAGTTGGGGGGTTTAGAGGAAGCAGGCAAAGGCGGAGCATAGTCGACGCGGGTACATTCGAAGGGGAAGTACTCAGCCAGTTTGTCGCCGCGCGTCGGTGCTTTCGCTTTCGCTCAAGTTACAATGTATTAGTGTTCTCACTCATCACGGTCGCATATGCATACCGGACTGCATACAGCTGGCTGGCGGCTGCCAGGCGGTAAAAAAAAATATGTTGATTTAAGTTAGAGAGAGCGCGCTTGCTGTTATAATATTTAATCTTTTTAACAGGGTGACATACATACTGTATAGTAAATTGACAAAAATGTATTACCTAACTCATGATAACTCATCGGTGAATTATGGACTTCAATTTAGAAAGGAATTAATTAAAATCGAGCAATGAGGACCCAATACATCTATAAACATGCTGGATATCGAACGAACGCACGGCAGTGACACACGAAGACAAAAATAAAAAAAAATAATCTGATGCGTTCAGGCACATTACTTTATCATACCATATATAAAATTAATAGTTTAGCTGCATGAGATTCTATTTGATCGAGATCGGCCATGTCTGTATTAAAATAAAACTACTGGAACTAGACGGATATTTTGATTATATTGACAGTAGGTATTGTCAAAACATCAGCGTTTGACACTACCTACTGTCATTAGAATCACAATATCTGACAAATCCTGGCTAACTAGTTTCAATGCAGCGATCTCGATAAAATAGAATTTGCTCATGCAGCTAAGCTATTCATTTTACCAAAAAATGCCATAGTCATAAATTGTTCAGAATTTCCTGTACTTTAATTTATTATTTAACTATTTCGACAAATTTCCAGAAATGGCGGCTTATTTGCAAAATCTTTCAAAAATGCTATAAGACTAAACCTCCAGTTTCTTTGGATCCTTTTCAACAGAAAGCTTTTCGGCTCTAAGTTTGGTTATGAAACTTCTAAATATGAAGTTTCGTCCCGATACCTTAGTAGTTTCTCCGGAATCGTCGCCACAAAAAAGGCACACACACATACACAGAATTTTTTTTTACCTGGGTCAAAAATGTTCAAGGGATCCAAAAAGACATTTCCGCTAAAACCTCAAAAATGTTGTTTGGCACGATTACAATACTTTACATACTACGTATGATAAAGTAAAATCATAGCACATAGTCCAAAGTTCCCCAAACCATTTATATAAATCCCAAATATTTTGTCACCTACAAGTTCGCTATATTTTATAAACGTTCTGGGCGCCATGAATGCAAGATTCATGAATGAAAACAAATTCTGGCATTGGCTATATCCAATTCCCGCTGTAATACTGCCCAATACAGTCGCTGAACTAATATTCATTAGAGCCGACCCAAGTTCGTCACTGCTAATTGTCTCTTCCTGTCCATAAAACCGACATTTTAAATAAAATGTTCATTTGAGTCCTGTTCTGGTCTCTTTGTCTCATTTGTAATTAAATAATTACAATATTGTTCTTTTAGATTATCTATGCAATATTTTAACTTAGGTGGTACGTAGTCGTCTTTTACTAATTCGTCTAAAGGACAGACGCGGATGTTTAGGTATTTTGCCACGACTTCTACCCATTATTAAACAAATGTACCTAACACCTAGCAGGTATAACTACACTAAGTATAATATCATACAGTATATGACTTTTATCGTGTGTTAAATTTGTAAACCGTGCGTATAAATGTGAAATGCGAGAACTCTGTTCTCCCGATTCAATATACGCTACGGTCATGACACTCATAACTTGTGAACAGTCTAATCTAAAAATAGCAGTAGGCGTGGCGTAGTTATAGGCGGTGTTTAAAACTCCTAACGTCTGCTGTCTACACCGGGCCCGTAATATAGGCAAATTACATACATTTCTGGCAATTACGCTTTGTTATCGCAATTATAATGTTTAGATTAAAATTGTACTTAAATAAAAAATCTATTTTTGTATCATGAGTTGGGCTAAATGTTTTATATTTGAAAAAAACCAAAGATGTAGAAGTAAAATTGATTTTTATATTTAAAAAAAATTTTTTTTCATCCAGCGTTATTTATCTAAGAAGTTACATAAAAAATTTCATAAACTTTGAACAATAAATAACGCTTTTATTTGCAAACGCGTTTTAGGAGAGGTAGAACTGGGTCTTAATCTAAGAATTTTTTGTAAGAAATAATTTCTTTTTAACGCATCATTTCTGAGTTATAAGCAATTAATCAAAACTCCTGAACTGTAATTCATACATACACACATTTATATATTTTTTTAATCCAGTTTGAACATTTAATTTAATTTCATTTAATGGCTTTGCTTTTTTATTGTTTTTTTTTATTTTTTATCCGTTTGGTTAAAATAAAAGTTCATGAGTTTTGATTAATTGCTTATAACTAAAACACAATTTATTTTAAATGTAAAGTAAATGGTGATATCCAGGCGGGATGCAAATTTACTTCTACTTCCTTTCCTTGATATGACGATTTTCCCTAACAAATGTCATAGGCCTCAGTAGCTCAGTTGGGAGAGCATTCTGCTAGAAACGGAAAGGTCCCTGGTTCGAATCCAGGTTGTGGCTGTAATTTTTGATTTATTTAAAAATTTGCATCCCGCCTGGATATCACCATTAACTTTACATTCAGTAATCATTACGGTAAGTCCGGAAGGGTACGGTATGTCCGTACGAATATATATATATATATATATATATATATATATATATATATATATATATATATCTAGTTACAAATTATTTTGTAAAAAAATTATTCCTACAAAAAATTCTTAGAATTAATAGAATAAAAAATGCTAAAATATACAGGTTATTCTATCAGAAAAAGGAAAGGTTACCAAATTTCCATGTTATATATAATATTAAAAATATATTGAAACGATAGCTTGTTTAAAACAAAAAAAAAAATTTTAAAAATTAGTTTGAATTTTTTTAGCCGTTGGAGAATTCTTTAGATATTCCGGTGATTTTGAGAAACCCTGTATAAAAAAGCTTGTGCCATTCATATTTTCAATCGGCTGTCCTGAACGTTTAAGTTTTTGCATTCAAACTAAATTGCTAATAATAAAAAGAACTGAATTCAGTCGAGTAAAAGCAAACTTAATAAAATCACAAATAAAAAAATATTTTGAATTAATAAATAATGAAATATGAAGTTTTTGTCTACTACTAAAATCTAGTAGAACATTTTAGTAGAAGTCATGATAATCTAGTGGAATTTTAGTAGAAAAAGGTAGGCGTTCTAGTAGATAAGCATCCGTTGGATTTGGCAACACTGCTTACAACAAGCTCGGGGAGCACCAGCTAAGAACCACTGGTTTAACCCAACAGGATAGTTTAGTATTGCGCATGCGCAACCCTCCTAACAATACACTCCTTATAACAATTAATTATTACAATTAATCAAAGTAATTGTTTATGTTGCACGTACTAATTTGATTGCAAACGAAATTACAAAACAGCTTAAATTATCCGAAAATATAAGTTGGACATGATTGAAGTTAGTGCAGTTTGCTATGACAGTTGGTAGAAAGTATGTGGCGCTGTATTCACGCTGTCATATTGTGTCAAAACATACCGGTTCTTCAAATTACGTCTATATTTCCGTGGTAAGCTAATAAACGAGTGTTAAAACTGCTTCTAACATACGCGTAAGTACATATTTAATCGTTATTGCTTCTCCTATCGATGCTGCAAGTGTTATTTAATTATATTTAGCGAAAATAACCTATAAACCTGTGCTGAGAATTGTCCCTATTTTCAACGTTTCTAGCAGGTAATTATATTAGCGCTTGTCGTTAAAGCTCATTACAAAATTCTATAATAAACCCATAGTAACAATTCGTAACCGTTTGATTGGGGGTACTTATGGAATTAACACTGAAATCTGCGATTTCCTATGTTGCGCACGAGTGCAAATATTGTGGTCCGTAATCCGTATGGTTGTGGTATTTGGTGTATCCGCTAGGGGCGCTAGGGGCTCTACGGAGTTCATCAAACATGGCGAACCCCAAACGTCAAATGTGCCTGTTTCTTTGATTTTGTTTTATTTTTGTGCTAATAGTTTTGTAAGTATTGCAGAAATTAAATGTGTTGAGCGTGAGAAGTTGTTTGCGTGAGTGCTTGTATCTCTGCCAATTTTTAATATTTTTAGTTGAAATTTTCGCGAAATATACTTCATTAGTTGGTCATTAAGATGTGCATAAACAATGACAATAAAATGCCGAAGAAGTGTATGTTGTCCGTTAATAACAAGATGGCATTAAAACATGACTGTTTAATATCTTTTTCCGCATACCAAGCGCGGATAATTTATCCAGTGTACCTAAGCTACATTCACTAATAATAATTATACTACATAGACACAGCGTCTATGTTGTGTTAGTTCTTTTTTCCGCGTGCGAGTGTCAGCAAGACGTGTAAACCTGTAGTAATTAATTATTACATTAATCAATTACGCATAGTAATTTTCAATTAGGGGCGGATAATAGCCTCCATAAATGTAAGAGGCCACGAAACGAAAGTTAAGACTCTATTACATATTATCATTATAATTACCGTATTTACATTAATCCTTAGAATTGCTGTATTTCATTCAATAGAATTTATTCAGGTGCTGTTTTCGTAGCAGAAGTTCATGATTTTGGTGTTCGGTTGGCTATATATAAATGTACGGTTAAACTCTCCATATTTTCAAGGCAACATGTTTTGCTCACGCACTAGTGTAAACGGCCTGTATTAGTATTCTAATATAATTCAGTTATTTGTGGAAAGGTCTTAGGAATTATTGCGCATAGCCACTGGAAGAATTAAAATTGTGAGCATGCCTTTCACGATGGCGCGGATTTATTTTTAACCTGTCTGTCTGGAATTAAAATGAATTTCCGTTGGAAATATCGCTCTAGTATAAGGTGACCAGATTTTTATTGTAGAAAAGCGGGACAGTAGCGGGGCGGGGTGGGCGGTAGGAATTAAAACCAACCGTCAAATATATGCTCTTTGCACAAAATAAATATTCTAAATAAATTTTTATATTTTTTAAAAACATTTTTATCAACTAATAAATATAGTAAGAAGGACTAAGAAAGATGAACTATATAATAAATAAATCTTAAGGTAAAAAAGTAACAAACAGTCGTTGTAATCTAACGACTCTATACAGCACAACAAGATATAAGTTTAAAGGTACAGTTTTGAGAAAAAAATACACTGACCAGCACAATTAAAGGAACGCTTATTTTGCTAAACTTTTTAATATTGTTTTCTAATGCATTTTAAAGAAATTCTTTGAATTTATTAGAGATAAGCACATACTTTTGTAATTTTTGAAAAACAGACCACAATGTTGTTCTTGATCTACTTTCGATACACGCTGTGAAATAACTGCGGAGCATGAGCAAATTTTAAAGTACTTTGTTAAAAAGACATCTATATTCTCAACATTTTGTTTTTATTTCATTCCAATATCTGAATTTTGTAGAAGATAAACAATTTCAAATAAAAGTTAGCAATTTAAATTTGCTGTTAAACCTTGCAGCTAATGTTACTTGGTTATGAGTGAAATACAAAATCTTGCTTCAACCTGTGTATATTCTACAAAAATTCAGATATTCAGATGAATTAGAAAACAAGATGTTGAGAATTGATATGGTTTTGTAAGAGAGTACCTAGTTGCCAACCTGCGAGAGAACAAGTTCCTTAAGTATCCCACAGGATGTCTCAAACTTAGACCAAAAGCACTATTTTTTGATATCCCAGAATAAATAATCAGTTCTAACATCTTATTTTCTTTAATTATCAAATTTATATTAATATGATAAATCTGATACATTTCTCGAAAAAATAATGAAAATCGGTTTAAGTCTACAAAAGTTATTGAATATCAAAGTTTAGCTAACTTCTTTTGCCGTTTAAGCCGGTCAGTCGACATATCAAATGTTGCTACGTGTTAGCGAAATTTTATACAAGTATAGTAAAAGGTAGGTTGGCTTTCTAAATCAATTTAATTTTGTCCTGTGATTTTCGTAAAGCAATGCAAAAATTCATAAATTCTTTTTACATATTACAGTTACGATTTTTCAAAAACGTACAAAAATATTAAATATCGTCCATTAGACAGAATAGAATATTGTATATTCCTTTACCTGTAATTTGGTGTATTGCTAAAATTCTGAGTTTTCTATTAAGTTTCTGTATATTCTTGCTTTGCGACTAAATGATTGGGTCAGTATCTAATAAAACTTTGAAAATAATAAAAATGGTTAAAATTGTTAACATACTGCAATTTATATTGTAAATCACAGAAGGAACTGCTTTGTAGTTATTTAGCTTAGAGTCTAGTTGTTAACAAAAATGAATATTAATTTATATTTAGTATAGTATGTAAGTTACCTAAAATAAGTAATTCATATTTTTCTTTGTAAAAAAATTCAATTGGGAAACAACGGTTTTCGACCCCAAAATGTTGTTTAATAATTAAAAAAGTTTACTGCCTCTTAACGCACGAATTGAAAAAGAGTGTTTGAACGAAATAGCATATAGTTCATTTTTCATAGTAATTCTCTAAAAATTCTGTAAAAAAATAAATTTTTTTAAAAAGCGTGACATTTTTAAAACTCCGCGGGACGCGGGACAAAATGTGAAAAAGCGGGACGTCTGGTCACCTTACTCTAGTATATACATACCTACCCAGGCTAAGCGAAGGTGCGAATGAAAAAGTGTGCGTTTCTAATACACAGGGCGACGACATATCCCGCAAATATTTGCGTATATGATTTGCAAGTTAACAACTTTCAATGATCTATTGCGTAACAATATTTATTTATGGCATCTCTAGTGGGAATGCGATATCTATCTCTTAAAACCAGCCCACCCTCGGGGTAACTTATTTTTATGGTAAGCAAATTGGAGCGTTTAACTCTGATCTATAAGCGGCAAAACACTTTATATGGTAATAACTCGTAACCAGATTTTTCGTTTTTAATTCGATTGAGTAAAGGTTTGCGAACAGCCTTGCGCTTGCACAACGCGGAATAGATGGCAGCACAGTGCGTACACACCCGAACGGGAAAAACAATTGCGATTCTATTTATAGAATGGCAATTATTTACAGACATGATAATTGCAGAAGTCTGTCCTACAAGCTTACACCGTGCCGGTATTAATTCCACTCTATTGCTCAATCGACTCAGCATCACCAATTAAGAAGTATTTGTTACCTCTGTTACTTTGAGAATTGAATATCAAACTATGGGATTTGAAAAAATTGTATTCTTATGTTTGAACCCATACATTATCTTGGTTTGCAGCGAAAGTGTTAAGTATTAAATATCTTGCAAGAAAGTCGCTGGTTCTCCGTGTGTTGGTTAATTAATCTATCAGTATCAAATAGGCTTGTCTCCGTGGCCCATTGTTTTAATTTCACTTAGACCTTCGCACATATGGGACCGGACTTTCGATTTAGATATTTTTACCAAATTAAATTGCTGTTCTCTCGATACCGGAGATTACATGAATTTCCTCTCTTTGTTTCAGGTTTTGAAAACTCCGCCATGAAGACGAGCTTCTCGCTGTCATCGCTGCAGGCCAGCGAAACGCCGGAGAAGGGCATAAAAACTCGTCCTTTTAACAGCCTGACCAAAAAGAGGAAGGAAGCGTTCAGGAGATCATGGGGCAGCAGTGCCAGCGTACAAAAAGACGAGTTCTGGTCCGCTCTACAGGCTAATTACAATTACATCATGGATAATCACCTCATTGACAATTGCCAGGTTGGTGTTTGACTTTTTGTTCACCGTCTACCAAAATTCAACTTCAGCCACATTTGTATTTTATCTTTGGGTGTACGTTAGGGTAGGGGGACCAGACGTACAGCATGGCGCTGTTCGGTTTGTCATTTTGAAGTAGTGTCCAACATTCACAAGCATACAGCAAGACGTACAGCATTTACATCATATGCTCGCGAATATCCGTCTGTGAAGGTAATTGATTTTATTACGTTATCTGGTGACACATCAGAAATGATAGCAAACTCAATAATTAATATTTTATAAAAAAAGAAACCATTTAAAAGACAAGTTAATCGCGTTTTGTGCTGATGACGTAAATACCAATTTTGGGGGTTGTCTAGAAAGGGTATAATAAATGTGTTTTATAAATTGAATAATGTATTAAGGGGTAATGCCACTGTAGCGCGAGAAAAAATAGCCGATTTTGTAGGTATACTTTTTACAATATAGTAAATGAATTACAAAATCTCTTTAAACCGCCTTATTGTTCATATTTTGAGGAATATTCACAATAAAAAAAACAAAAATAAATACAAAATAGCAGCGTTAGAGGACCTCAAAGGAAACCTCTTCCGGCGGACAGGGTTGCACGGCCGGAAAGATTTTGCACGCAGTTTTTCACTTCAGCCATAAAAACAAAAAAGAATTGATAATATTGTTCTGAAGCTGCATATAAAATTTCAAGTGAATTGACGGAGATCATTTGAAGTTATCGTTCCGGCCACTTTGAAAAATGCGGTTTTGAGAAAACACCGTTTAAAATATTGTGTAACTTTGATGTATAGAATTGTTATATTTTACTATAGTCGGCGAAGCCTGGACCCTACAATTATCTTTTTAAATTAACATTTTCCTCATTTTTTCTCTTTCTGTTTGATTTTGACGACAGACTGGCCTGTTTTGCAGCATCAGTCAGGAATGGCTCTGAAAACATGATGCGCCGTGCGTCAGCCTTCGCGCAGATATTATTGCAGTTTGGCTAGATGCTCATCCATAATACCTCCATAATGCTCATAAGGCTGGATAATGCATCATTGACAACACATATAGCTATACTTGCTGCAATATCCACAATTACTTTGCCACTTGAAAGTGAAAATGAAATCACCAGGTGGCATCTCATCGGTCAGAATTTATGATACAGTGTCGCCCAGATTTATTTTCTTCATTTTATCAATTGAATCATGATTATGACGAATGGCTAGTCCATCATAAATTGGAAGCTCATTTATAGGCTTCTGGGTTAACTTCCCTTTTTCTTCGAGGCCCTAACTAGTTTTTGTCAAATGGCGGGGACGAGTGCCATTAGTTTTTTCACGTTATCTGTGCATTCATTTTCTTATTTCCTTTTCTTATTCAAAAATTTGCAAGCTTTGCAGAAAGTATTTAGATTTTATGAGAATGTCAACAACATTTCTCCAGCTGATAAGCACCACCAATCATACAGAAAGGAAAAGCTATGTTTTCTCTATGTTCCATCGTCCGAGACAGTTACGCCATTCTTTTTTTACTATTTTCAATTGACTTTTAACCCTCCCTTCTTCTGCTGCTTTCTGCATATTTTGTTGACAATGCTTCCACAAAAATGGTGCGAACAACTTTATCGAAAAATGAGTGAAAAATCTGACGAGGAAGGTCCTTGAATGCGCAAAACTTTTCAATTACATCTACACCTATTCTTATGCGCATGGCAAGGATAATTCCGCTATTCATTTCATATCCTTTTGGTACAAATGGGCAAATCGGAATGAAAATTTTGTTCAAAATTCTCACAAGAAACCACGGTTTGAAATCCTAAGTAACAGTTGCCACTTTCGGCCAATTTCGCATTTGATTTATACGTTTTACACACTACAACTTGTGAAATAGCAGAAGACACAGCAACAAAGTTCAAAAGATGATAATTAAACGTCATCCACTTCAACGTTGTAATAATCTTCAACCGACATTACTTTTTACCGGTGTGGACTGTGGATACGTTATCAGGCACAGGCGACTCTAGTTCCAAACGATTCAATGCTTGTCATATTAGTTCTATTTGAAAATATGCTGCTTCCTTTCGACTTCTTTCGATCACGATACACTCCAAGAATGTCACTAATTATTTAAAAAAAAAATACTTTGACTGCTGGTGGTTGGGAAATTCTGGACATTAGAATAACTTTTTTAAAAATCGAGAAAAATTCGGGACGCTTCATCAGGCGAGACAAGTGCTCAGAATTCGGAACTGTCGCGCCCAAATCGGTTGCCAATGTCACTAAGACATGGTCAAAAGATCACCAGATTTTCACTAAAAATCTACAAGTGTCCACAATCAACGAAGTTAAGGCATAGTTAATTAAGATTAAGGTGATTCGGTCGCAATAAAGCCGTCGACCGGGGGGGGGGGGGGGGGGGGTGTTACATGTGGCAATCAAAATTACCAGATTTTAATTACACAAAATTTAAAATTATAATTAATTAATAATTACATATGTTGCAAAAATGGTTGGTTATAATCAATGAAGTTAAGTTCGGTTGACATCAATCCGTCAACGGGCAATGGGGGTTAAAAATACCCAATAACAAAATAGAACAAACTAGTACATGTGTTATGTTGTGAGTAACGTTATAGTATATTATTCTATGAGCACGTAATGTAAGCAAATTCTCATAAGAACGAAGTTTATAAAAATTTTTGTTTATAGAAATTTTATGAATTAATTTATTGCATATAGGGACGGCTGTATGTCACTATGACGGTTTACAGGATTTTGAGAAATTAAAATTGTTTGGTGCGCTTGGCACTTAGAGACGTTGTCAATGCCTTGACAATGTCGCTAAGCAGTGTATCAAAACATAATGGAAATGAAAAATACAGCACTGTGATTGGTTCTAAAGCCGTGAGAAATGAAATATTCCTCACGACTCGCTGAGTATGAGAAGCCAGGGATGAAATATTTCCCATGTGTGTGGGGAATGGTTAGTATTACTTGTCATACATTGCCATGATAATGAATAAATTCATCAATAGGAGTAGAAAAAGAATAAACGTCATAAAACAACTTATTTCGAACAATACATACAATAATAAATAAAACACAATAAATTCAATAATATCTATGTATAAACATGCTAGAAATTTAATGCTTGAACCTTGGAAGCTGATAGGCACCTATTACTAAGAAATAAATAAAACAGAACGACTTTTAAACGACTACATCTAAAAAACTGAACAAGTTCCCAACTGAACGGTTCGCTTGGAAATGAATACAGCCAAAATACAGCAACACATATCACCATGACTGAACACCTCACGCTACCAACATTACGAACACAGATACATTATCGTATCGTACCATCGATCTTTATCGTAGAATGCGGTAGTAAATATTTGTGATCATTATGATTTTTACACTAGATTTACACTAAAAATCTTTTATCGATTCACCAGAAAAGTCACTAGGTCACTAGATGCAATTTGTGTCACCAGATCGGAGGACCAACACACCAGATCTAGTGAAAAATTAACTGATTTGGCAACACTGAATTCGGGACGGTTGGTCACCCTAGTGTACGTTCTCAGCGGCCCGGAATACCTATGCGTCGGTATTACTCAGTATTGTCTAATTTATTCTCGGGATGCAGTAGCGCATGAAGGGTCAAGATCTTATAAGGTTTCTAAAGACAAGAATATTTTACGCCAGTTGATCATAGCTGGGAGCTTTTTCTTCCTGGCTGGTATTTGTGCCGGTGCTGCTATAAGGCCTTTCCGGTCGCTTCTTCTGCTTTATCTGAGCTAACGATTTCGCCGCCGCCGCGCTGTTTACAAAGTGTCTGATTTTATAAATGTGGCAGTGCCACACGCCGCGTTCGCGTTCGATCATTAGCTATGTCACGTATATCGGCGTTCAATGACATCGATCAACGTCGTTCGTCAACCGCCAAAATACATTTCCATTCTTGCTCCGTCAACTTGTGTGCGGTATCCAACACTGAGCGCCATGGAAATAACACCAATAATGGATGTAAACCAGTTCCCAAATCTTTTTGTCAATACCACCCAGTATATTAAGAAGCTCAGGGCCGGCGCGAGAACCTATGAACGGTAAACTATCCCGAAAAAAAAAATAAAGATATCAGTAATAGAGGAATAACCAAATTTTCCACCTACAATGATGAAACAAATTATATAAAGCAATCTTTCAGAAGCATACACAGATAGAAATTTTTGTTTAACTCTTTTATTTTAGTGGAATAGAGGCAAAAATATATTTATTTGCTACAAAGAATGTCTATTTGAATCAAATAACATTTGTTTGGAGTAGAGTAATATTGTTTTGACTCAAATAAACATTCTTTGTAGCAAATAAATGTTTTTGCCTCTCATCAAACAAATATTTATTTTAAACAAAAATATCTATCTGTGTACTCATGTTTTTCACAACATTGTTTTGTCCATAGCTTATTGGGTTTCTTGTTACTTTGATTGTAATTTTGCAATGTAGGAAAGGTATTTTTCTGAATTCAACGATTAAACATACAGGATGGTTAGAAAACACGAAAATTTTAAATTGGCCGAAGAGCAAAGTATCGGTTTTTCAGAATTAGAACAAATTGAATTTATGCCCAGATATCAAATTTCAATGTTGTATTCTAAGTTATATATTTTATTTATTTTTAACAAAGTAATTTAACAAAACATTACTCCACATGTTCCCCTCCTACAGCTACACATTTTTCGAATCTTCATCTAAACTCCCGATATACCAAATCAATTGTTTCTTCATTTATTTCGTCTACTGCTTCCCTAATTTTTAATTTTAGAATGTCTACATTATCATGAAAATTATTCGCATACACCTTCTGTTTTAAATAACCCCACAGAAAAAAAAATCAAGCGGCGATAAATCATGTGAACGTGGTGGCCATCCTATAGGGCCAAATCGTCCAACCCACTTATTTGGAAAATATCTATTCAACCAATCCTTGACTTGATATGCGCTATGAGCAGGACAACCGTCGTGCTGATAGTGTAGTGAACACCTGAGCTGTAAGTTGATTTCGTCCAAAGTAGGTAGCAAAAAATTTTACAGTACCGTCAAAAAAGTATGGTCCAATTATTTTCTTGTAATAAATTCCACACCAAACATTCACTTTTTTATATTTTTGAGAATTGGTTGTAATACGGATATTTGGATTTTCTTGATACCAATATCTGCAATTCTGTGAACTAACAACTCCATTTGTGGTAAACATCGCTTCGTCAGAGAAAATAATTTTTCTGTAGAAAAATCTATCGACCATAATTCGTTCTCCTATTAATAGGCAAAATTCTAATCGACGAGCATCATCTCCTTCTACTAAAGAGTGTATCAGTACTGGTTTATACGGTTGAAATTTTTGTTTTGCAAAGATACTTTGTAGGTGGGTTTTACTGATGTTCAAGTCTCGAGATCTTTGCCTCAACGACTTTTTTGGGCAAGTGTTCACTGAATCAATAACTAACATAGCTCCTGCATCATCTTCGCCATTTCGCTTTTTTCTTGATATATTCAACGTCTCCTGTTGAATGAAATCTTTTAACCAATTCACGAACATAATTGGTAGAAACGTATACCTCAGTGTATTTTCTGTTAAAAACTTTAATAGCACGGCGGTACGATACCTCACCTATGCCGTAACAAAGAACTAAATAAACCCTTTTGCTGTAAAGTCAACATACTTTCAATCAGCTTCTATCAACAAATTGCTTGGATACGCTGTTACTACTGTCAACTGATCAATCATAATTGTGGTCTCTAAATTTTTTGTTCACCTTTATGTAGGGTAATGTCTTTTCACTGGTCCGAGATGTAAAATTTGAAATAGAACATTCAAGTTTGATATTTGAGCATAAAATTAATTCAAACTATCTTTTACCTATAACATTTTTGTTCTAATGCCGAAAAACCGATAGTTTACTCTTAAACGATTATTGAGTTTCTATTCCCATAATCCATGTTCCTCAGAATGACTAATAATGATTTCCTCCATTTTTTCAAAATTTTCTGATGTACAGCAAACACACCAGCATGGCTGAATTCAAAAAAGAAATCCTTTATTAAATTTGAGGGAGAAGAAATATACTGCTTTATTTAGTTTATTTATTTAGTTGCTACAGCAAGTTATAAACAAAAGAAAAATGCTGTAACTTGCAGCAGTATTACCATCTTATTTTTCAAAAGTGTAACTCAAAAGAGGTTGTAGTATCGAATAGGATGAAAAAATTTTTGTGGTTATTAACATCAGTATGAACGGCAAAACAATAAGTTGATCGAGCAATAGCTTTTATCTCTGAACCGTGCTCAAAGATTCTACTAAAAGATTGTTTTTGTTTAGTTTCGGAGACAAAAGTTCGAAATCTGTTAAAAATTTGTTCAAATAAAAGAAGAAATTCAAATTGTTAACGTTTTTTATTGATGATACTTTGCACATCTAACTACCACGTACTCGTCAATCTGACAGCGCGAAGTATAACACCCTGTATATATAAATTACGTAGCGCAATAATGTGATTATAATACTAAATTAATTTGAAAGTGTGTTTTGGCGGCGCGAATTTTTTGAACCCGGCTCCACAAAAGTTTGCGCCGGCCCTGAAGAGGTATGAACCATAGAAAACGGATGTGGCGTTTTGTATATTTCGTTAGCGGCCGTTGATGTACTTAAGAGATCAATTTATTTTCGTCAAGTGACTCAACACGCGCATTAATAATAAATCCGTGAGAGTGTGAGACATGAAGAGATCCCTCTAATAATAGTCTCTGCGATTTGTGATCGACCGCTCGTAATAAAATCAATTCTATGCCGACACTAAAACGCGCTAGATGGTCTATTCTCGGTGCCAAAGCACGTCTTCGGTGGCGATTAGTCGCGGAGTCGCGGAAAATGGCCTTAATCCGGCGTGATTTTAGACTGCTAATGAATGGACTGTGGTAGCCAAGCGCCGCCGTCCGCGCTGCGGTCGCCGATCCGTTCTATTTTTAAACGCCATAAACATCAACAGTCTGCATTCTCATTGGAAGTAGTGGAAGACGTCCTTTAGGACTTCCACTGTTATATTTTTACTCCGAATATTCGACATTCCTATACTACAGGGAACACTTTAAGCTGAAGAAGTTCCACGTGCTGAAAGTAAGAAGGCTACATCTTCAGAAATACAATAGCAGATCGCCATTATGAAGAAGCTATACCAGGGCTTCTCAACCTTTTAAGCTCCGTGTACCACCTAAAAATATCCAAATTTCTTCGTACCACCACCCTTTATACAAAAATGCATATTACTACAGGGAAAGTAATAATCCTACTTATTTATTTTGTATAAAATAATAACGTTTATAACAACTGAAAATGTTTAACGACATAATTTGTCAAATTAATATTTATAGGTTAATAATATGGTGACATACAGGCGGGATGTAAATTTTAAATAAATCAAAAATTATAGCCACAACCTGGATTCAAACCAGGTACCTTTGCGTTTCTAGCACAATGCTCTCCCAACTGAGCTACCAGGTTGTGGCTGTAATTTTTGATTTATTTAAAAGTTCGAAACCTGTTAAAAATTTGTTC
The DNA here is from genome assembly GCA_963966075.1 of Aphodius sticticus. Classification (NCBI taxonomy): domain Eukaryota; kingdom Metazoa; phylum Arthropoda; class Insecta; order Coleoptera; family Scarabaeidae; genus Aphodius; species Aphodius sticticus. The sequence goes on along the minus strand of OZ014515.1, from coordinate 10,537,642 downwards.
AAATCAAATCACAATGCTCTCCCAACTGAGCTACCAGGTTGTGGCTGTAATTTTTGATTTATTTAAAATTTACATCCCGCCTGTATGTCACCATATTATTAACCTATGTTTATAGCAACGTGTATAACACTTAGTATTTGGTATACAAAAGTAAAATAAAAAAACCCATGATCTGTGTCAATTAGTTTCAAGCTCAAATTTTGGCTTATTTGTTGTTTAAATATAATATTGATGAAAACCAGGGTTATTATAAAAAGCGTTTTTTTTTTATTTTGAACAAAACAAACATGTTTTTTTTTTTATAAAATGATGTTTTTAATCACGCAACAATGTTTTTAAACACTTCGCAAAAAAACATGTTTTAAAACATGAAAAAAACATGTTTTAAATCACAAAAAAAACATGTTTTAAATAAGGAATAAAAATTGTTTTAAACATGTTTTAAATCACGCAATTGTTCATTTGTAAACATTTTCATCGGCGATATTTCCTACGTCAGTTCACAGTAGAGCTAAATCTGTTGTGTCAATGACTTTTTGTTGTGACGCTAGAGGGCGCCAGTAATGCAATGTCGGCCAAAATCGATTTAGTTAGTGTTTATTTGACAATTTTCGACTATTTTCACCAATCCATAGTCACCAAGTTAATATACAAAAAAGTTATTTTGGCGTTGCGTTCGTGATAAACATTGACGATCGATATATTTTTGTGTTCAGAATGTCATCCTGATAGAATATATCACACAAAGAATATAGGCTGCCATTTAAAATTTCAATGATGACGTCATTTCCGGAAAAACCGGAAGTCATATTAACCTCAAGAGTATCTCAAATAATGGATTTTTTGTCTATTAACACTTTCCCAAATTTCATTCGTCCAGTTTTATAAACAAAAAATAATAAATGGGAGTACCTATGGCGTGCGTCACCCGTAGTTACATGTTATCACTGAATGTATTATTATATTTTATAAAGAACTTTTTTTTATTAAAAATACAATATTTAAATACTTTTTCGATTTTTTAATTGATCGATGCATAAAAATCTTGAAGACCAGCATACAACTTTCGGTAGTTTAAAACACATATTTTAAACATTTAAAACAAACTGTTTTAAACAAGTTGAAAATAAAATACTTACAAAATATTTGTTTTAAAACATGTTTAAAATAATGTGTTAAAACAAAGTATTTTAAACAATAGAACAAACTGTTTTAATCATGTTTAAAACAAAATATTTGTTTTAAAACATGTTTAAAACATTGTTTTAAAACAAATGTTTTAAAACATAACAACCCTGATGAAAACCCATACTTACATACATTTCACATAAATCGTGGCGCAAAAAGGCATTAAAAGTCTAATATCTTAATCTCCAGTGATTGTAATAATTTTAAATTCTTCTATCAGCGCTGTGTGTGACGAAATGTCTTAATCAAATGTTCTTAAATGTTCTTTTTCTATTAGGTTGTGAAGTTTGGTATTTACATACCTTTTAGATTTCTGATCCAATTTTCATTGTCATAGATCAATATTTTTTTATATCCGATTAATTCATCATTGACGTTTCCCATCTTTCTTCAAGGGAGCCTTCGAATGCTGGCAATAAACTACATTTATTTTTATTAACTTCTTATATAATTAACTCGATTTATTTATTGGTGATTTTATCTTCAACGATAATTAAATGAACCTTTGATCCGTGCAAAACTAAATTTAATTCATACAGCTTTTCAAAAATATCAGCTAAATATGCTAACCGGGCCATCCACAATTCGTCAAAGAAAGAATTTTTGAATTCCAAATTAGCGTTTTCAAGAAAGAACTTCTGATTTAAGTTCGAAGAGACGATTCAAAACTTTACCTCTCGAGAGCCATCTATCATCGGAATGTAAAAAGAGTTACTTCTGTTGGTCCCCATCTCCTGACATAATATTAAAAACGAACTGAATGCTCGACTTTTAATAATATTGACTGCAATTATTTTTTTTTTGTTAAAGCCCGAGTTCCATCAGTGCAGACACCAGTGCATTTCGATCATGGAATGGAATTGTTAAACATAAAATTATTAAGAAATTTGAATATTTCACCAGTTGTTCTTTCGAACAGAGGTTTACAAAACAATTATTCTTTTGCAATTTTCTCTTCCACCTCAAATCGGATAAAGACTAATAATTGATAAAAATTAATTATGTCAGTATTTCATCTAACTGTACACAATGTGCCATTTGAAATACGTCTGCGTACGGTAATGGGTATTATCTGATTTGACCGCTATAATTTTGGGTCAAACAATTTAATAATATCATCTGAATAATTATGATCTTAAGTTTGGTACCTTTTGCGTACCACCTAGAAGTCCTTCGCGTACCACCGGTGGTACGCGTACCACCGGTTGAGAACCTCTGAGCTATACAATATCCTGTTTTTTTCTTTTTCGCAGGAGTTTCCTAACGCGCAATTAATAATAGTCCTTTCATCTGTCATCGTTCTAAGACAAACCAACAAAGCAGCATTGGATGGATGCAAATAATCCCGCTGTTGGTCGGTTTGTTACCGAGGCCAATAAAAGCTGATCGTAGCCTTCCGATTGAACCTCAATTTCAATTTCTAATTGCCGAAGCCATTCAATAAATACCGACCGACAATCACCGAGCAATTCATTCAAATGCACAGCGAAGCATTCAGTAAAACTTAATAATCGATTACTAGTTACTACACACGTCTCTCGGCGCATTACGTAAGCCAGCCGCCAATGAAGTAGATTCTTTTACAATCAGTAAATGCACAATGCTCAGTTAATGCACACGTTATTCATTCTATGGCACAATATTTTTTTATGTTGCATATTTCTTACTGCTCAAAAAAATTAGGGAAACCTGTAACTTTTTAAATATTAGGTTTAGGCAAATCAAATATGATATACTTCAACGGCATATATTTAACTAACGAGAATTACAGTGTTACAACTCTTAGTTACTTCTAAGTTACACTTAAAAATGTAAATTAATAACGCAAATCAAAATGGAAATGACTGTCATAGTATCGATGACAGTCGGGTTTTCTGCCAAGGGATTCTTGGGGTATGCTTTCCCATTCCTCAATCAGGGCTTGTGTTAGTTCCTGTTGCTGGTTCCTGGCTTGTGTTAAATAGGATTCAGGTCAGGACTTAAGGCTACCAACTCTAAATCTCTAAATCTACCAACTACCAAATCTCTAATTATCCCGTATATTTTTATTTGCGGCAAGAATCCACCCCACCACAAATATCTAACCGTATACAATTTCGCGTAACCATGACAATAACGGAAAATACCAAGAAGAGGTTATATACTTATCAATATAGGGTTATGTTCGTTATTGTAAGCAGTTCTGTTCGAGAGCGATTTATTTATATTTTTTGTCTCTCAGAATGAATATTGATCGATTATTTGTTTATTAGGGATTTATTGATAGGTACGTACACAATTTCACTGGTTTTCATATTTTCTAATTAAATATTGTTTAAGGTGCTCCACTTCCATATAGAACTTTACGTTACCATCCAAGGACAGCAGCTCTGTATACTTTAGTCTGAATACACGATATGTCATTCTGGTTTAAATTTAGATCAGAGATGGTTTGAGTTAAATATCCTTAAGTACGATTAGACGGTAACTCAAATTGTGTTGTATTACAGAACGTAGTTACCTTTGCTCTCCGTAAAATGACTCGTCTAATCATACCTTTAACGCAGCAGCCCATTCCGATATAACGCCATACAATGGAGATCGTATCATTCGTCGTTTTTTGGTTGCTCGACGCAATTGGAATATTGCAATACATATTTTATTACGCAATCTTAAGGGTGAATTTATGTTTTAAATGATGCTACCGTAAAACTTTAAGATAATTCTTTGTGCAATTTAAATGTAATAAAATCTGCCACCTTGAGTTAGGAATATATATTGTATATTGTGTGTTGTTTACTATTTACGTCAAATTCAGTAGCAAAAATGAATGTCAAAAATGAAAAAAGAGAAAAATACTAATAAAATGCTGACTGATTTTTGTTTTAACGTATGATTATTTAGCTGTCGTATAGCCTGTACTTTACAATGATGGTATAACTATATAGTATCAGCTTTGCTCCGAAGAAAGGGGCTTGCTTTGTGACTAAATTATTAACGAGCTTTTTGTTTTGAACACATTTTGATCGGAAACTATTTTACAGTTCATCTGTGATTTTTAAGACCCGTAGATACTTAACTGCATTTGAAGATCGTTTATCTGAATTTAGTTTGATTCGAAGTTAAAGATTTTTTGTGACATTTTGCGGTGATTACAATTACAACAGATTTTCAAGTTATTATTCCTACAGCTTACATTAATAAAAAAACAACTTTAAACGACCTTCAAATGCAAATAGGACGACAGCTACGATTTATATTATTTAACACGAACACAAAAAATCCAAAGTGGCATTCTTTATGTTACGTCTTGTTTTCAGTATTACCGATTTTTAGTGTACTTTAGGTCATATCTAAATATATTTTATTTATGTTGTATTTACATTTTCAATTTGAAACAGCGCCATCTATCCACAGACCGTTGAACTATTTTGCAATGCCAACAGACTAAAACTCTCCCAGAATGATATTCTAGTTACGTTCACTAAAAAATAACTCCCATCATTATACGTAACATTTAATGTAGGTACTTTTATAATATATTACAGTACACACTAATCATACGCCAGTAAGACCAAAAAGCATTTCTATATTTGTAGTTTAATTTTTTTAACACTAAAATTTGCAAGTATTAGTTGCATAAATATTCTTTGTGGACGCAGTTGCGTCAGGACCTATTCAATCGAATAGTTGCTATAGTTTCACAATTTAAACAATAATTATTGTGTGGTGTATCGGCGCGTTTTCGACGTAGGATACGGGAGCCTTAACGCCGGCCATTCCATGACCTGAATTCCACGTTCTCGTAAAAACTTTCTGGTGATGCCGGCGGTATGGTCCTCCAAGATGTTTTCGATGTCATTCATGGCATTTAGTCTACCAGGAACTACAACAGGATCAGTTCTGTTGTCTATACTGATTCCAGCCCAAACCATCACAGATCCACGACCAAATCTATCCACTTCTTGTATAGTAGCGGCTGCGTAGCGTTCACCAGGACGTCTATACACACGTACTCGACCGTTGCAACGAGTTAAACGAAATCTGGACTCGTCTGTAAACAGTACAGGCGTCCAGTGACGAAGTTGCCAATCTCTGTGATCCAGAGCACACCTCATTCGCGCTGCTTTGTGATGCTGCTCTTCTAACATATTGGCCAGTTTCCCGAAACCGATTCCATAACCGCTGAATAACAGAAGGGGAAACTCTAAGCATGGGCGCCGTTACATTTGGGCAGGGGGGGGGGCGCTTGCCCCCCCCCCCCTGGATTTCGAACCCAACTACCGCTACGCTAAAAACGTAAAAGATAAGGATGGGCGGGAAATTTGTGACCGATCAATAGCTCTGATCGATAAATCAATTATTATTATTATATCAGCTGGATCTTTTGATCATAGATCAGGTTGATCTTTTTGATCAGATCGATCTCGCAAATGTCAAACCGAATTGAAAGCTATGTATTTCTTGGACAGACAGGTCGGTCGCCGCCCGGCCTGTGTGTAAAATATTTTCGCGGCTAGGCTTGAAAGGTATTAACTAAACGCCTAGCGGGCAATTAGCATCTTTTGTGACCCCACAAAGATGCAAAAATGACATTTTCGTATAGTGAAGGATGAAAAAAAGTTACTAGATAAATGATGACTATTCCGATTATTTTCGGCTATTGTCAACAATGTTAGCTTTATTAGATATTGCGATATTGCCCTCTCGTTACAGTCGCGAAAGATCCACAAGATGACAAGATACGGTATCTAAATTTTGCGCTGTAGTCCAAAATAAGTATTGTTGTATGCACTTTTATGTGATCGTACTTATTAGATTCCAATAATATTAGATTCCATTACTTCGCAATTTTTGGCACTGCTGAGCAGGTTATCTTAATTACACTGGGTGTTAAGCTAATAAGCGTAGAATATATAGATGAGGTATAATAGTCAACTTTTGATACTTCACCAACTTTTGATAACGAACTCATGTCCAGATAGATGCCGTTTAGGAACTGCAGAGAGACGGAATATTGTACCAACTTTAGAAATTGCTTTACTAAAGTAAGTTGTATGAAGTATCATAGAATAACTATTTTAAAATCAAATAATTTAAAAAGATTTAAAGAAACCCATTACTGGCCAAAATTGGTACCAAAATTACAAAACTTTGGTTAATGAAAAGGGAGTTTCAAAAACGTTAAATAATAAAAAAATTCAGACAAAAATTATTTGGTATTAAAAGAGCCATCCTATGATACATGACAATAGATTCTCTATCCTGTTTGTAATATTGGTACCATTTTCTGACTCTCTCCAGCGTTGACACAATACATTTCCGTACATGAGTTCGTTCAAAACTTAGTAGTTGAGCTAACATTGTCAAGTGTTCAAGTATAATACCTAGTAAAATAAAAAAAAATATTATTTCGTCATCGATTATCCTTAGCACAGAATTTTCAAAGGAATCCACTTTTCTCTACAGTTAGTCATTATTTCTCGTTAACGGGGTAAATTTGAAAATAATATTGTTGCCTTTTTATTGTTTATCAATTTGTTATTAAGATATTGTAAGATATTGTCAGATGCTCGATGACCACGAGCTAGAAATTATTATGGGAAATTAACAACAATTTCTCCTAGCGCATTAAATAGTAATAAAAATGCTACAATATTGGTTGAAAATCATACAAAATCTTAAATTCTAGAATAAGAGTTCATTGATTCAGAAACAAATTATATTTACAAGCAATTATTAATTACAAATATTAATGCCACATTAACGATGTAGTCTACCGGAAGTGTACCGTAGGTACGAAATCCTAGCGTTAATACGCATTGTAGAGATATGAAATTTTTACAGTGGTTTTCTGATTTAGTATTGCATATTGGAAAGTATATAAAAGTAATAAAATATTGAATAACGACATTCATTTCTTTTGGTATACATTATTATTTTATGAAAATTACTTTCCAAAATAGAACATAAAAAATAGAAAGGTTTTACCTATGAACTTAGTTTGAATTATTTATCGTTTTTACGTGATTTCGAACCCGCGATTTAGAAAAAAATTGGTTTTTCTAAGACACCTTTGACGTTAGCGTTTGTTTCATGCGTTTTTCTACGTCCTATATCACCTGTGGGTAGTTTCCATTGCAAATAGTTTTTCTCAAAACTAACAAAAATTTTCATTAGTGGGGTATACTTGCTCCTTAATAAACGGTAGAAAGACGGCAAAATGAGTGGAAATTCAATGAATATCAATATATAATAAGCAAGTGTTGTTGAGGATACAGGGGATCCCGACCATGGATGGCTATTAACACACAAAAACGTGAACAAAAACATTTCACTACCTTAAAGCGATAGAGATTTTTCAGAGTGTATGCAAAACACATGACGAAAATGCTGCAAAACAGTTATTGGCATAGTCCTTAATATTACGTCACCATTTAATACTAAAAAAAATTTTGCCCCCCCTGGAACATTTTCAAACGGCGCCCATGACTCCAAGGTCCCTGCTAACATATCGAATGGACTTGCAATGCTTGCATCATTTTACTTCTAATCAACGAATATTTACAACTGAATTCATTTGTCATCTTTAGTAGGCTTTCATACGTGAATTCAAACCATACTTGACATTCCTTCCAGTTTGCTTTGCTTTATTAATTTACATTTTTAAGTGTAACTTAGAAGTAACTAAGAGTTGTAACATTGTTTTTGTAATTTTATTTAGTTGAATATGTGCCCCTAAAGCATACCAAATTTGATTTGCCTAGAACTATTATTATGATTATTAATTAATTATTATTTTAATGCTCAAAGTATTTATTTTAAGGCACGTTTAAATCGCACCCTTTTACAATGATTAAATAATTACATGTCTAGTGATGGTGTGAAAAGTCTTGTCGCAGAAAGAAAATAACCCGGAAATGGCAAAAATTGCAAAGTATGCCTGTAAAACCTGTAAAATAAATCAATGTCCCTGGTATTACGACATGAATTAAACATGTGGATGTAATATTTCGCCATAGCGGGATTTCTGTTAGCACCTTTCGCCGATTTAAAACCCGCGCTAAAGATCTTGGGAATACTGATCGGACACCGTTAAGAGTCTGTATATTGGCGCCTCTGCCGAGTTTTGCCGCATTAATACAGGTAATAAATTTATAAAGAACTTACTCCGGCTGTGCAGAAGTGCGAGTATGCGTCTTTTTTTTTAGCGAGATACCCAATCGACGACTTTCTCGCCATGATTTTAATGCCACGTCCTATGTGTGATGGGTTCTTAAATCTGTAATCTTGTTGTGGCTCTTAAACGGCATTAAAGGTATAAAGTTAGTACATAGATTGAGATTAGTTGGGATGCGTTAGTATGATTGGTTTTACCATTTCAAGTTATGAGTAGGATAGGTGCGGCCGATACTGCAGGTCATTTTCTCATACAGGTGATCCGAAATTGAACCTTCGCCAGGCAGATGATTTATTTTGTATTGTCAAAGACGACGTTCTTCTATTTTCTTGTATTCCTTCTAAATCTAATAAGGAAGTCGGTTACTAAGTCAACCTGATACGATTACGCGAACGGAATACTTCAAATCCTCGAAAGCGAAGGGTTGCTAATCGGATCAAGCAGACCATTATAAACGCATATAACCATAACTTCAACTCTTCGATCCAAATAACAATAATTTATAACACTTGGTTACAAACTTTTACTTTTTTCATATACCATGAACCAAACTACTATCGGTTACAAAAGTATTGAGCCCTGTGTTTGGAGGTTCGTAACTCTGCAACGACTGGACAAAAAAACTTTAAATAAAGTGTGTCATACTCCTGAATCATTTCTACATAACATGATTGACTATCAAAATTTTCTGCCCCTAGGTTTGAACAGAAGCGCGAGAGAAGTGTAAAAATGTACCCGATATAGCTCTTTTTAATAAACGCTCGTTTTTCCAAATTTTTTTCTACTAAACCGCTTTCCCAACAAAGTTCAAATGTATACAGAGTATAACTTAAGATCTTGTCTACAGATTGGCGTTTGTATTTTACTAATTTTCTTGCAATAAAGGCTATAAACAAGATTATCATGGAAGCGGATATCTCGGCAACGAGTATTAGCACGATAACGAGACAGGTACGAAAACAATCGCAAAATTTTGTTTAATTAGACTATTGAAATAGAAACACATGTTAGATGTTCATTAATTTTATAAAGCGACATATATGCGATTAAATTTTGGTACAGGGCGCAAGTACGTCACATCGTTCAACGCAGTCCTCACCGGGTTGGGGAGTCGAGGCCGAGTCACAGCATGTATCACAGGCCCGTACTTAGAAATAAAACAAACATCGTACATATTTATTAATGTGACCAGTATTGAAGTTGAATTTTAGAAATGGTGGTCTCTTTGTTTAATGAAAGAATAGATTGCAAGTTTACAGCGAAGAGCATGTTTTTTTAACGGCTTTTGCATCAACAGCAGCAATCAAATATTATCAGGTAGCATAAACAAATAAAATTAAAAAAAAACAAATATTTTTTCTCAGGCCCCAATAATATGATTTTGGGTAAAATCAAGATAACATAAATACATAAATAAATATTCATTGATTAAAGTTTCTTGAGTAACTGCGTTGCGTGCGTACGTGTTTTGCAAGTATTGAGCAAGAATGGTGAAGTATTATTCCAAGGAAGTAAAACTATTAATTATCAATGTCAGTAATTCTTTCTCAAAGAACTAAAGCACAGCTGTTGTATCTGTCAAAAAATCACCATCAAGAGAAGGTACTTCTATTAGATTTTATCGGAATTATATAAATCGGAAGCAATTAAGTAAAATTATTGTGGTTACCTGTAGCCCATTGCAATGAAATTGATCTGAGCTTACGTACAAAATAAAGTTGCAAAAGCTACAGTACATTTTAAATTAAAGATATGTTATATTTATGTAACAAAGCACTGTTTCAAAAGAGATATGGCAAAGCAATTTTTGGTTTTGAAAATCAAAACCAATACATTGATAAAGATCATATTGTTGACTCAATTGTAGAAACAATGATAATCAACTTGCTTGAAGATGATGATGATGATGACGAATTATTAGACTACAACGACAACAGTACAGATAATGAAGAGTGATTTTAGATAATAATAAAGAAGTTGCCGCGATAGTTCCAATGTTAGTGGTTTTTCAGGAACTGCACAATTCGTTCAAAGTTTAGGCAACTGACTTACAGACTTACAGACTTTATTACATAAGAAATCAAGAAAATAGAAACACCAATCTATAGAAGAGACTCTATCACCTAAACAAAAATTTTAATTTTTTTGGTAAGTGGTTTAATACTTTTGCAACCCGATAGTAGTATTATATTCGGTTATCTTCTAGCTTCACTGCAAAGATTTTTGTTTTTAAGAAGCATATTTATTTGAATTTATTCTTTTGGATCAAATCATATTTATTTGGGACAAAAAATATTTACTTCATTCAATACTTACACGGATAAACTTAACTAATAACTTTGTTAAATTCAAATAAACATGCACTAACAAAACAAACAAAACTGTTGCTTCAATAGAGGCAAAGACATAATTCTTTGAGGAAAATTTGTTTTGAATATTTGTTAGGTAGAATAAACGTTTATTTGTGTCAAACGATTAATGTTTTCAGTTAACAGATTTACCTAGTTCAAATAATTATTATTGTGTTGAGTGAAATAATAATAAGCTTTTAAATTAACGAAATCGTTGGTTTAGTTAAAATGCGATATTTTAAGGCTGTAATAAATAGTCTTAGATTAAAGAAATTATTGATTGATTGAAGGAATTAATGTGGAATTTTTATTATAAGTACTTTATGGAGAGTACAGTCGAGCAAAATCTCCACGTGTCACCGCCTTTTGGGATTTCGCACACACTCAATCGTGCACATAGGGGCCAAACATATGCATTCTTGGCATAAAATATAAAATTAAAAATGGCGTTGAACATCCAATATTATAGTTGGATATACATAGCTTATCACACACAAACAAAAAGTCGTGTTGCGACAAGAGCCCAAAAGTTGTCCATGTTAGCAACTAAAAATTTTGACACCTATTCAAGTGCGAAAAATACGATGTAGCATTTCAAAATTTAGTAGCGTGTTATCAGTTTCTTGTTTATTGTTTAATATGGTGTCATCACCTTATGACACAATATTAATATTACACCACATTAATATGATGTATTCTGTTAAAGATTGTGCTGTTATACTTTTTTTTGTAACGATTTAAAAAATACATGAAACTACCTGTCTTTGATTTTTGGATATTTGTTTGTGTAATAATTCTTCTTGAAGAAACATGAAGAAACATGAAGAATTTAGCTGCCCCTCCTGCTCCTTTTGAAGTTATGGCATGTTTTGTGAAAAATGTGAATAGTGGAATTTGAAACTTTGAGGCTTTGATGTTGAATAACTTTTGTAATCTTTTACCAATTTTAATGATTCTTTCGGGAACATCATGATTATCACCCGCATTCGGAATTTTGTAAAATTAACTTCTTACGCTTACTATACCGGGAGAGTCAACGTCATGTTTTGGCGGTCCAAGTATAAGAGTCCCTGTGGGTCAAAAAACTTGATTAGGTTTCTAAGTAGACTGTTAAAAAGCTGTATCAATTCCCAACTTCTTTTGCTTTTGATTTATTCCAATATCTGAATTTGGTAAAAACAGCTTTAGCAATGAAACAATAAACACAATTTTAGTTGTAACGTTCAATAACTTTTGCGAAGTTTAACCGATTTTGATTATCTTTTCAGCACAAATTGTCAAGAGTATCAAGCCTTTGCAGTTTTGAAAGAAAATAGCTTGCAGCTTGTTAAATAAATATACAGAGTGATTTGCAATTCTAGGCTAAAATTTATGCGGACAGAAAACTAAACTCACTGCATTTAATTAAATAAAAAATAATTAAATTGAAGTACTAATTTTGACAACGCAAAAAAATTAAGTGTGTTCACATTTTTTATTTATAATTTGGTGTTTTTACATTAAATTTTCACCTAGAGTTAATTACCTTGTATTAGTGCAGTTTTCAACATTGTGTATGTATGAGCAAGCTTTTCCTTATTTAACAAACTTAATATAAAAAATATCATAATCATTTGTTATTGATGAAATTAGTGTGTACTTTTTTTGCTCAGAACATAATTAACAATAACAACAATTTCAGTCAGGACCTGACTAAAATGTATCAAAAGGAGTTATCTATTTTTTTCAATATCTTAAAAAAATAACAAAAATATGTTAAAACAGCATTTTAAATGGCTTTAACTTCTAAAGGAATATTAGCTTGTTATCAATATATCCATATGAAACTTTTTACTCAGAATAAATGTTAATAAATGTTAATTTTTGTATTTTAACCAATGATATTTTTTTAATCTTTTAATGGATTTATTTATTTAATTATTTGTAAAAGGTGCCTCTTGTATTCTTCGTTTTCGCATTGTTTGATTTGTTTTTTTCCTTCCTTTGGTAACACTTGAAAGGTCTGTAACTTTTGAAGGAACTGAAAAGAACAAATACCTACAGAGAAATATCTGCAATGTTACAGGAAATGCCAGCTATATTCCTGTATTGTTTTTACAGAATCACATATTCCACATACATTTTCCTGTGAAATTACAACAATACCACCGTAACTTTACAGGGCATTTTTTTAAATTTTACAGTTAAAGTACTTTAATTTCACAGTAGTAATTTTCAATCATTGAACTGCGTTTCTTTACAGACTTGTATCTGGTTACTTGAGAAACTGCTTTACACGTTTTTCTCTTCGCAAAAAAATACTCGAAATGACATTGGGAAGGACATTGTATATTTTTTGGGGGGTTCCGCCAGGTTCCAACACAATTTAAAGGGTTCCGTAAGCGTAAAAAGGTTGAGAAAAATATTTTCTATTTATTGGCTTATTTGCAAGTGACGTCAGACCCTCTCCTAGTTTAAATCATCTCAACAGCTACTAACGATGCGTGCATCTGCGGTCATTTTAAGAATTTCTTAATTGGAACCGTAGTAATATTCATGAGCACGTCTTACCAGTAAATTCCGCACTTATAAGAACCATGCAAATTTATAGGACCTGCCATTCCTGTCTTCACGTTACCATTTCTACCATCCGTGTACGTACCATGCCGCAAGTCGCGAAATCCCCGAGGTATGGCGTAATGTACGATCAGCTAGCAGTCTTCTCCAATATCTGGGCCCATCTGGGTGTCAGGGGGGCTCATGGTGTTATAACTCAACACCCGGAACAAGTTTGCTTCAAGCAATTTCTAACGTGGCCTCCATCTTAGCAAATACCCGTTGCGTGTTCTTTTATGATAAGCTATTTCTATTCTTTATTTGAATCGTCTCCAATGACAGAAGAAATGGCAAAACGACAAGCCGTGCCTGGATCGGTTGGAAAATAAAAATATGAGATGCGGTACATATGTTGCCGGCTGACGAGGTACAGGTGTCTCGGAAAATGCGCATAAGGTGAACGACCGCAAAAATCTTACAGACACACATTGCACCGAAGATGCATGCATTCCCGCATATTGTTTACGACTTAAAATGCAAATTAACGCCAATCTGGTCGCGCAAAAACTGCCAGGAAGTCGACAGTAATGGCAGAATTTAAACTTGCTTTTGAACCAATTAAAATATCTCCCAAAAGCAAGTACCGACCAGCATGCAATCGCAATTATGATAATTTGATATATTGACACACATTCGGCAACTTTGGTGCGTGAAATATAGTATACAGAAAATCAGATCTGGGGTTCATTCAGTCCAGATCCGCTAATTGATATTAAGAAACGCATAACACGGTTAATTATGGTCTCACATCATTATAGCAATCAGGCCTCAGCACACTTTCTGCAAAATACAATGACGGGAAGGTGTATTATAACTTTAATAATAATATGTCTTCAAACGGTACATTTAGCATATTTAATAGTAATATGCACACGCATTCTTGTATAGACTGTAAAGTATTGTGAGAAATGTTTCTTTTTTTTACTTTAGAAAGATAGAAGATTGAGAAAATTACCGCCCACTTCTTAGTAAACAATTAAGTGTCAATTATCCCATTGAATCGATTTAAATATGGTGCTATATACTATATACCAGCGATTCTCAAACGTTGGGTCGCGACCCAAAATTCGGTCGCGCCGTAATTTTTATAGGTCGCAAAATTATTTGTAAACATTAGCGATTAGTGTAAACTCAATGATTGATATAACGACACGTGCACGAAAAAAAGAAACATCTCATGCTATTCACTAGCCTAATAATTTGGAAGACACAGGTCCCAGTACAAGCAAACCAGTAGCAAAAAATGATAGAAGATTCCTATATCAATTTCACTTATAGTTATCCAGAAAAAAATATTACATTCGGATTTACATTTAACAGAGAACATGGAATAGATTTAACACAGTGTGTAATCTGTTGTAATGTATTGGCCAACGCTTTAATGAAACTACTAATAAACTAATGAGACGTTTAGAATCAAATCACAAACAATAAAAAAGTAAACCCAAGGATTTATTTTGAATAAAACGATATAAATTAGAAACAAGTAAATCTTGGAGAAACATTGTTAAAGCCTTTCATGAAAGATATCTGCAGTTGTCTGGCAAAGAATTTTAAATAAAAATTAGTTCTATACCCATCTCAAATGATACGGTTAGTCGCTGAATAGAAGATTTATCTTATGATATTAAATTGCAATTACTAGAAACTACACAGAAATCTAAAATTACGCAGTTCAACTTAGTGTACGTCAGATATATTGAATAGCCAAACAAGTACATGTGGAATTATGTTTTTTTTTAATTGGAAGCCAGAACAACATCCGAAGACATATTTAGAAGTATCAATTCTTATTTAGCAACAAAAGAAAGCATGTATTCTGATGGGGCGGCGGAAATGACGGACAAGGGCTTAGTAGCGCATTAACAATAAGGTACAAATTGTGAACTATATTAGAAAGACTGGTATAAAAACCCGTACAATGTCTTAACAAAATAGCTTCAGCTCATAAACAGCGACTATTCTTATTCACACATCAGATGGCTTTTAAGTGGACAAGTTTTGACACGATTGTTTGAACTTCGAGTGTAAATTGAATTATTTTTAAGAGACCACAAGTCATCACTGAATATTTTGAAACATTTGCGGCTCGCTAAGGTGGCGTACTTAGCCAATATATTTTCGCTTATGAACGACGATCTCTGCAGGGTTAACAGACAAACCTTTTATTTTGAATAATAAAATTAATAAAATAAAAGCCTGTAAAAACTGGGATTCAGGGCGAAGAAGGTCAAACACGAAAATGACTGATGTGTTTCCATCATTTACACAGATAGTGGAGGACAAAATAATAACTAAACAAGAAACTTACATTATGCAAAGAGGTGATAGAAAGGCTCCTTATTAAAGGTGAAAGAACAACTTATAAATTTCTTTCTACCCAAAGATGATATTTGTTTGGAAAATATGTAGATAATAAGTCCCTTCAAAGACGATACTTCAAATAATTTAACTTTAGAGAAAGAGCAAAAGCTGATCAACAGACAGATGATTATAAGACCGCGGTTAGCCATAAAAGATAGCCATAACTTTTTTTTTCGAATTTTGGTATGGAACATATATCAAATGATAGGGGTGTTCAAGTACTATACGCCATAGTTTTGCTCCGAAAATTCATTAAACGGTGTTGTCGGAAATTTGATTTATTTCGTTACGCGTCACCTTATAAGAGCTCTTGTCATCTCAATAAAGAATTGCCCATAACTTTTTGCAACAACCCTATAGAGAAACAAGTGATACAAATTCGGAATGCGCATAAAATTTTGCATCCAATAATGAATGGTATTGGGAAGGTGCTGCCCCTAATATCACCTACCCCAATACACCTATAATACAAGAAATTGACGCGCCGGTCGACTAAGAAGTGGTATTAATGAACATAACTCACGGTAAAATTATTGCATAACTTTCCTAAGTACGTCAAATTATAGGCAATTGAATGTACCCTATAAACTGTGAGTCCTATAGAACTCTTGTTGTTTTCAAACGATGCCGATCTGGCACTTACGGTTAACTTTTATGGGATTATCACTGTTTAATTATTTTATTTAATTAATTTTGTTACATTTTTTGAATCATATTTTTGTGAATAAATTTAATTTATTTTCTGAATGCAATAATTGCATTTTGTTACGAATTTATGAAACGCTGTGTGCACATTCATATGCCACTGCAGCAGCCACATTATATGTGATTGCCCGTCGTACTGGTTCCGTACGGACATTATCGTCATTTAAGGGTTGTTTGCCGTCGAGCAAAACTCCGAGCGGCGAAGGGTGGGAAGTCCTTTTAATTACCTACAATTTGAGGTATGATAGAAAGTTATGCAACAATATTTGCAAAAGTTATAAACATTTTCCTGCTACAACCACCCGACATATGATTGCCGGCGGGGACGGTCGCGTACTGACATTATCGTCATTTAAGGGTTGTTCGCCGTCGAGCAAAACTCCGAGCTGCGAAGGGTGAGAAGCCCTTTTAATTACCTACAATTTGATATATAATAGAAAGTTATGCAATAATATTTTCAAAAGTTATAAATATTTTTCTGCAGCAGCCACTTGATATGTGATTGCCCGTCGTACTGGTTCCGTACGGATATTATCACCATTTAAGGGTTGTTCGCCATCGAGCAAAACTCCGAGCGGCGAAGGGTGGGAAGTCCTTTTAATTACCTACAAGTTGATGTATAATAGAAAGTTATGCAACAATATTTGCAAAAGTTATAAACATTTTCCTGCCACAACCACCCGACATATGATTGCCGGCGGGGACGGTTGCGTACGGACATGATCGTTATTCAAGGGTTGTTCGCCGTCGAGCAAAACTCCGGGCTTTCAAAGGTAAATAGTACATTCAATTGCCTATAATTTGACGTACTTAGGAAAGTTATGCAATAGTTTTACCGTGAGTTATGTTCATTAATACCACTTCTTAGTCGACCGGCGCGCCAATTTCTTGTATTATAGGTGTATTGGGGTAGGTGATATTAGGGGCAGCACGTTCCCAATACCATTATTGGATGCAAAATTTTATGCGCTTTCCGAATTTGTATCACTTGTTTCTCTATGGGGTTGTTGCAAAAAGTTATGGGCAATTCTTTATTAAGATGACAAGAACTCTTATAAGGTGACGCGTAACGAAATAAATCAAATTTCCGACAACACCGTTTAATGAATTTTCGGAGCAAAACTATGGCGTATAGTACTTGTATAGTATATATCATTTGATATATGTTTCATACCAAAATTCGAAAAAAAAAGTTATGGCTATCTTTGATGGCTAACTTCTCCGCGGTGATTATAAATAAGATTTAAAGAAACCTAGACTCATGTTAAATGTTCGGAACAAATAACCAATTTTGTCCGAAAAATCGATTAAATTATTGCTTCCGCAGAGAATGTTATTATTTTTTTGCTAAAGATTATAATATATAAAATTTTAAAAACAATAACGGTCGTTTATTATTTAACAAGCGACACTATTATTGCCAAAAATTTCGAAGTATGATACCCAGAGATGTAAAATTACCGCGGCAATTTATGGAGTCCATATTAAACGTATGGGGTAATATATAGGAAATATGCAATAGGTAAATTACGGTGTCATATGACTCATAAGATTAACATGTGCTCCGTAAATCACCGCGGCAATTTAACATCTCTAATGATAACTACTTTTATAATGATTGGGTCGCGTCTTCAGTACATCAAATTACTTGGGTCGCCATGTTCAAAAGTTTGAGAAACGCTGCTATATACTATATACCTTGACAGTGAACGGTACAGTTTTATGTTGCGTTTGCCCGGTACAAAGTTTGTAAGAAATAATTTTAACCATTAAAAGTAATTGCTAATTGAGATAAGTGGTGTCCCTCAATTAAAGTTATTTGTGGCAGCAATTTCTATCTATCGCCTTTTGAAAATAGAAAAAGGAAGACTTGCCGCAATTTCTGATTTTATCAGCAAAATTCTTGTACCAACGGCCAATTATGACGCACAAGAATGTACAACGAAAGTGCAATTCGTGTTTATGATTCGATCTTCAACTGTTATTATATTTGTATTCTTCTTTTATTTTTTAGGAAGCAAATGGCGAGATGAATTGTGAATCCCAAACTTGGTCGTTTGAAGAATTTTCCACGCAGTTCTCTGAACTCTATTCCTGGTTGAATAGCATTCAAGAGGCAAAGTATGGAACAGAAGAAACCATCACAGACAAAGCTCTTCAAACTGTAAGTATACACAACGTCTTCAAAAAAAGTTTTGTACAGTTGGGAAAGTTTTTTATTATTAATTCTGAAAAACACAATTCGTTAAAAACAAACAACCAGGATCAATTTGAATTGAGCATCAGATCTCGAAAATATATTTTTTATAATATACAGTATGTCCCCGAATCGAGCTACAAAGAGAGAGATTTACAATTTGTAACGCTCTTGTTCGAAATGTAATGTTGTTAGAGAAGCAGCGTCTTCCTCATTCAACGTCTTTTTCTGCTTCTTGATGGTTAATAAAGAAGAACAATAATAATAATACAAAACCCATCTCCAAAAATTTGTTTTTAAGTTTGCTTGCCCCAACTTGAGATGTTCTTATATTCGAATATTTTTCCTGGAGTTTTTTTATAATAACGCGAAAATATGATTCAACGTACCATATTACTGTACTATATAAATTCTCTCCTTCGCAGTTAACATCGCAGGAAGTGACTTCTCAAACCAATAGCTAATATAATAGGTTCATGACTTATAGTCAAACTTCAATAAGTCGAACTTCGTAAACTCGAATTTTTGATAACTCGAATCAAATTGGTTGGCGTTAGCGTCAAGAGTGACAATTATGTGTAGTTCTTGTGTGTGCTTTATTAGTTGTTATTAAGTGGAAAACAATATATTCTGTGTATTTGATTTATCACACTATTTTTATTAGTGCTGATGTCAGTAAAATGTACTTTAAGGTGGCGTTTAAATCGGAAATGCAGTTATAAATTTCAATCGGCTATTATATTACATATGTATGTTCAAGTTTGTACATTAAAAATATACGTTACTAGAGTGCACTTTGTATCTTTGCTAATAATAAAAAAATACCTGGCTCAATTCTGTCAAGTGTAGGTGACGAACTCTCTGAATAGTGTTTTAGTTGATCGCAAGAAGACTACGACATAGCCACCAACAATCTTAAAATCCGTCACCTAGACTCGACAGAATTGAGCTAGATAATTTTTGTATTATCGGCAAAATTCACTTTAACTTATAATTTGAATGGAAATACCTTATCATTTCGGTGTAAATCTTACTACAAAATTATGAAGTATAGTTGGTTGCCTACTCAATTCTTGCCCAACCTTAAAAGCTTTATCTATTGATGAAAAATTTAGCCTTATAAATGAAGTGGAAGTGGTTCATGAAAGACTGGTATTCCGGCAAGAACGGTGTATATTATTAAAAAAAATATAAGCAAACATGATGAGCTCGACAATAAAAATGTCAGCAAAATAGATGCTATAGAAGATGATTTGCAGCAACCACCTTTAAACAAGCTGGTTGCAAATTCGTTGAAATTTGTTCAACATTTTGAGTTCGTATTTAGCCACCAATAAACATACAACCAATTATTTGTATAATTGCTTAATAACAATGAAGCTCTTTTAAAAATTAAAATAAAAAGTTCCCTCTTCAATCAGAAATAACAGACTTTTTACCCAGAAATAAAAAGTATCTACATATGTACACATTTCAGCATAGGAAATCCGTATCAAACCCTACTTATGGTGTTATTCTTACTTATAAGTAGATATATTTTAAAGTACATATGTAATATATGTGTATGTAACACATTTTTACCCTAATAAATGCACAGATAAATATTATATACATATTATGTCTTATACCGGATGGAACCTCTGCTAGAAATGACAAAGACAAAGCCATAGTCTTTGCCGACTGCTTGGGACAATCCTTCACTCCAAATGAAGACAGAAGTATGGCAGAAACGACTAATGCCACAATAATCCAAGGAAATCGAATACCCCCCGTTACTCCTAAAGAGGTAATAAATGAAATTAAAAAAATTAAAACCAAAAAGTCACCTGGGTTTGATCTAATAACAGGTGAGATTTTAAAAAAATTACCTAAAAAAGCCATAGTTAAGATAATAAATCTCTGCAACGCACCATTTAGGCTTAAATATGTGCCAACTGTTTGGAAAACTGCGGAGGTAGTGATGATTCCCAAGCTAGGAAAACCACCAAATGAAGCATCCTCCTACAGGCCAATTTCTTTACTGCCCACATTGTCAAAACTGTTTGAAAAACTACTTGCAAAACGACTGAAGCCAATCTTAGATGAAAGAAACATTATACCCAGTCATCAGTTTGGATTCAGAAACAAACATTCGACAATTGATCAGGTGCACAGAATAACAATGATAATAGAACGAACTTTAGAAGAAAAAAGGGTATGCTCCTCTATATTCCTGGATGTGGCAAAAGCCTTCGACAAAGTTTAGCACGAAGGCCTACTCTATAAGCTGGAACGTATACTACCCTTCGAATATAGCCAACTATTAAAATCATACCTTTCTAACAGATACTTCCGTATAAAGCAAGATAATGAGTACTCAACTGTCAAAAGTATTAAAGCTGGCGTACCACAAGGTAGTGCACTTGGCCCAATTCTTTACCTTCTTTACACACATGATCTTCCGCAACCAGATGGTGTTACCGTTGCCACTTTTGCTGATGACACTGCTATCATGGCAGTACATACAAGTGTTGAAGGAGCAACGCTAAAACTGCAGAATGCTGTCAACAATATTAGTGATTGGATGCAACGATGGCTAATTTCATTGAACGAAACCAAATCCGTTCACATAAATTTTACCAATAAGCAAATACAACACGTTCCAGTGAAAATAAATAACACCACCAGACCCTACTCGAACACCGCAAAATACCTCGGTATGACGCTGGACACCAAGCTTCGCTGGAAAGTACACGTTAAAAGGAAATGAGAAGAATTGGGCATAAGATACAAGAAAATCTACTGGCTTATTGGTCGGAAGTCGGCTTTGTCGACATATAATAAACTCCTACTTTACAAGCAGATACTTAAACCTGTGTGGACCTATGGTATCCAACTGTGGGGCTGCACTAAGCCAAGCAATATTGCCATCATTCAATGCTTCCAAAATAAGGTGCTAAAAAAACATCGTGGGTGCACCTTGGTATATTAGAAACAGAAATCTTCACAGGGATCTGAAGATGGAATTAGTAACCAACGAAATTGTAAAGTTTGCAGAGAATCATCAGAACAGACTTCTTCAGCACACGAATGTTGAGTTAATCCAGCTTCTTGACAGTTGTGACTGTGTGCGAAGACTCAAAAGAACTAAAGCTTTTGAGTTGGTGAAGTTATGTTAAAAAAGCAGAGCACAGTGTTATGTGAGTGATAGGTGAACAAAGCGGAGCAACGTGCAGTGTGTGAAGTTTAAAGCGTCAGCATCCAAACTAAATTTAAGTTACACCAATGGAGAACACTTAATATCAAACAGTTTTTATACGTAGCAATTTAGGTTAGAGGTGAGAGTTAAGTACCTATGAGGTGCTCTTAATTAATAAAAAAAAATGTATTATGTCTTTTATTAAATTACTCGAAGTCTTGATAACTCGAACTTTTTTTGTGGCAAGTCGTGGTTCGAGTTATTGAACTTCGAGTGTATACTGTTACTACTGCATATCTCATGAATAAAATTTGGTTTCTATGGCTACATATCCAACTTAACCTTGAAAAAATTCCAATTTTTCCATAAAATTGGGAACTCTTTGCAACTTAATCCGAGGATATACTGTATAATAATTTTTATAATAATATAATAAGTTCTTATGATAAGTATAAGAAGTAAATAAATAAAAATTAGTTTTCTATTGGACTGAGTGGACTTTGAGTTAATAATAAAAGATGGCTACCTGTAAATAGGCGGAACGATATATCCACATAATACTGTTTCTATGACGAGGAATAAATAATAATTTTTATTCTAATATTTTTAGCGTTTGATGAGTGGAATGTCAAAGAAGAGCTACCATCACAAATTGTTCAACGACCAAGCGAATCAGATAATCAGAAAGCATCCTTGCCATCAGGAGGAGGTCCAGTGGAGAGTCTCGCATCTCAACACGAAATGGGAGGCTCTTGAATCTGTGCTGAAGTCATCGGATTGCGGATGCCATGAAGATAGTTGTCTAGGTAGTTAAAATTACAAATTTAATACGATAATAATTTACGAGCTCTAATATATTGATTGCTAAAGCGCTGTGCATTGTTGTGAAGTATTTTTAGATCGATAGTCGGCCATGCTTTTAAAGTTCATGGGATATTTTAGTCTGTTAGCCTTAGCATGTCCGTGGACAGAAATAACCTCAGCATTTTTCGGGAAGCATATTTTAAGCACCTGACATATTTTAATCTGTTGACATCCTCTATACAATTAATTATAAATTTGAAACAAAACATCCTGTATAATTAATTTTTGTACCGGGATATTTTTATTATTATTTATTTCAACAAATGTTTAAATAGATATTTATCCTCTTAGAAAAATGTCCCATCAACATGTTTTCTTTTCTATATATTAGCTCTAATTGTTTTTTTACTGACACAACATATGAGTAGTAGAGTGGCCTTACCCTCTAATTTGTTTTTTATATCCTACTTAATTTCTGCGAAAAGTAGTTAATTTGTTAAAAATACAATATTCCAAGCTAAGTAACTATCCTGACCAACTAAGAATAAAATCGGACAAGTGAAAACTTTCTGGTATGCGTTTTTTTTCCAAATCTAAATCTGAAAGCAGAAATTCTTATTGTGTCTAGTATTTGAGAAAAAAATGCATATTTAGGTTTTTGGCCCCTTTTTAGCACGACTTTTCTCAAAAAATAGGCTGAATTTGGAATTTCTGCCTTCAGATACAGATTGTACGTAAAAAAAGTTGCCAGAAACAGTTATTATCACTTGTAAGATTATTTGTTAGGATAGACACATAGCTTATTATATTTTGATAAATTAAGTACTTAATTGATTATTTTCTTTTTATTAAGTTAATAACTCACAGTGTAAATTTAATGTAGTAAAACAAAATGAAAAGGTTTTATTATTTTGTATCTATTATTATGTTACACTTATTCTCGATTTTGAGCCTCTTAGGGAACAGGTTCAATTTTATAGAAATTAAGTATGGATATAAAGAAACAACTTGAGAGGGTCCTGCAGAAAAATTAATAGTTGAAAAATAAGAACTACTTTAATGATAGTAATAATAATTGTAGATAGTTCTCTCGATATGCTAGAATTTCTATTTGTTTGTGGTATAGGCAACTTAACTTGCACATGCATTGATCTCTAGAACTTCTACTATGTAGGCAACACACGCATGGCAATGCTTCTTGACAGTGGCGTAGCTACATATTCAGCACCCTGGAGCAAGAAAAATCTGTGCACCCCCTTGTTTTTTGGCATTTTTTTCTGGCATTATTTGAACATTTAATTTCATGTATCCCACTTTCAATTCCAATTTTGCAATTCCAGATTGAACCAAAAACGGAATTTATATATACAACATCCTTGAGAAAACCAGTTTAGGGTTATATCTATACGACAATAAAAAACAATTACTCAATAGCTGGCTGTTATCGATTTCTAACAAATTAAACTAATTGAAGAATATTGGGGATTCTTCAAATGACAAAAGTGTTTTATATAAATACCGGCATCATATTTTATGGATTTTTTTCTAAAACTAATATCCTTTACTAGCGTAGATTTAAGAACATAGTTACATTTAATTTTGGTTTCCGTAAAAGCCAAGGTGGGTATTACATTAGCCATTTCTTAACCTTCTGAAGACTATCTCGCAAATCGGCAAGTTTTAATTGCACGCTATTGTTCTTTTTATTATTAAATATGATGCTCAATCATGTTTTCAAATACTTGGGACGTGGAATGTATCACCCAGCATATAAATACGTTATACGTGCTTTTGACGTATTTTCAGACGCATAACTTGAAAACGCCAATCGGTACTTAAACGATGTATATGCATTTTATGTAGAGAATTAAAAAATCTAGATATTTCCTATAAAAAAAAAAACATTGTCCAATCAATAAAGAAAATCAATTCGGTCATCTTTGACCGTGAATAACTCGCAACCCTGACACGATATCGATGGGAACTTTTAACACGTTATTTCTAATGCCCAATCAGTCATATTTAAAAATCCAGCTGGGTTTGAATTTTTCCTAAGTGAATAGCTTTATTTGTTTAATTTTGACTGGGCTAAGACGCGATAGTCTACTATTCCCGTATTTTGAGTGCGAAAGTTTGCATTTAGAGCTAGTGGCGATCTTTTGAGTGTGCTGTAATTTAAATAATCAAATTTTATTATCTATAATTTCTTATATTTTTCGTATAATCTTTTTTTATATAAGATATATTCGTTATATCTTTCTTTTGGAATAATTAATCTAAAAATTTAAAAAATTCCAATATCTAGAAAGCTACAACCACAATATACAAACGCAATAAAATAAAATTATCATTAAAGTAATAAATAACTTACAACCTTGAAAACATTTTCACAGTTCAGGTGACGGTTGGTTGAGATGCCACAGTATGCTTTTCTAACCCCATTCAAATGATGTTTAGGGACATTTTTTCAAGTTTCTTAAAGAGATTTTTTTTTAATTTTCATCAGAATTATTTGTATGAAAGCGTTTTAAGCAATTGAAACTTTACCTACCACTAAAATTTTTGGCGTTGGCAATTTCTACCTTGTAAAATAAGTAACTACTTACATACTTGTAAGTTTATGAATATAAATCACACTAATTTAGTAAAATAATAGCCATTTAAGTCATAACAATCATTTAAACTGATTAAATTATTAAATTATAATATTAATTAATTAAAATATTAATATTAATATTAAATATTAATTAACTATATAATATACTACAATAGTACACTCAACAAGTAAATAAATATGAAGTGCGCTTGCTTAAAAATACGAATATTTACAGAAGTTAAATGTAGTACATGGAGTTATATATATATATATATATATATATATATATATATATATTAGAAAAATTGGGCAATAGAATTGTTTACACAAAAGTTTTTTTATTGTCCTTCCAATTTTGCGCCCCCTATACTCGTACGCCTGGAGCAGTTTGCTCCCACTGCTCCCCGTAGCTACGCCCGTGCTTCTTGAAGGTTGTCTACCCGTTAGGCTGTTTCCTGATCATATTAAAGTTTGTTGTTGTTAATGATTTTTTTAATATATTATTGTATAGTAAAGAAATTAGTGTCTGCATTTTTGTTGTAGACACAATTTCAAGAAAACCTTTAAAATTTTAAGCATGGTGATATATTATACTTGATTGTTGCATACTCTAACATGACAATAAATCACTTTACATGTGTGAATTAATTTTTGAATTACACATCATTATTAAGCAATTCAAATTATGCCTTATCAATAAAAAGTAATTTCATAAATTCCGTGACATTTCCTCAATTCTGTATATTATAATTACCCGTTCCATTTTAACTGACAATTTCGTTATCTAAAATATGTATCACATTCCTAAACCACATCCTCAATTGCCGATTAACTGTTATTCTATTAAAAGATTCTAGACTTAGTTGGTAACCGTGCGTGGTGAAGTGAAAATGTTATTTGCTTGCAGATTTAGACCACGAAGTAAAGTGTCTACACACATGGATTAAGAACATAGAGACTGTTTTGCAGCCGGTCGATTTTCGAGCCAAGTGGACGAAAGCTGAGATTGAGAAAAAAGCTTCGGAACATAAGGTTAGTTTTTACTTTTATTGATTCAGAAAGTTTTATCGTCTTTTCCAAGTCTTTTGAGTTATTGGAATACTTTAGTGTATTACAAATAATCACTCCTAGTTGTTTCATAAATTGCTCTGCTCGACATGTTTAATTGATAAGAGGCAAGGGTGGAGTCCCTTTATGCCTCGTCTGGATAAATTTAATTATGCAATCAATACCGCGTAATAGGATTGTATAGTTTGATTAGCGTATGTATAATGAGAGGCCGTGTAAATATCAGTAGACATTTCATTTTGCGAAAAAACGCAATTTTTTAATTTACAAAACGATATAAGACGGACAGACATACTGGCACAGCTGGGCTGGTTTCTACGGGGTCTTCGAACTCGAACACGAGTTCGCATTGACCAGCCAGCTGCAGCAGAAAGACGACCAAAGAACAATACGACTACATAAATGACTAGATATAGGATATTTGAACAAGTACAAAAGTAAAACGGGACGGTACGGCAGCAATAGGGCTACAGGATGACTAGATGCATGACTTAACCTAGTATATTTGATAATAAATAGGACTTAGCAACGGGAATTACTAGACTAGATGGCAATTTATAAGGTCTTGTACCGGAATTTCACCAGGGTTATTCATAAATTGCTCTAATACAGGAGATTAGAATGTCTACCATATTTTTAAAATGTCATACATGTACATTCCTTTCCTGAAAAGTACTTGGAACTGATAATCTATAAGTAATAGTCATGGTTAGTTTTAAGAGCATTGAATGCTAATTTACGATGTATCAAGTAATAAAACAGAATCAATATTTCTGTTGCCTGCAACCCATACAGCTGCTGTGCATATTCGGTTGCCTAGCCTGTAGGCGTACGGTTTTTGTTTGTCTTGCGTGAGTGGAAGTAAACCGTACGTGATTTGCAGTGGGGCGTCAATACAAGTACATATACAGGGTTTGTAAAAAGTATTAGAACAATATATAAGAAGCATACTTTATTCAAGACGGAGGTAGAATTTTATTCTTAACATAATTTAACATTAATGATGAATATTGTTAAATTATTTCTTAAATATACCTAAATCGTTTTTGTAAAAAAAAGCTGTACTGAGTACATTTTTATACCATAGCACTTTCGCATATACAGTGTCAAAATTTGTAACAAAAATATTGTCCAGGTACAATAAATCCAATTGTGGGATTGAATTTGAGTTAACTTTTGATATCGGAGAAACAATGGTTTTGTTTTATTATAGGCGCAATCAGGGCAATCGGTAAAAGAACTTTCGACTTCGACTCCAGATAATTTTCGTAGTCCAACTCCAACTTCGACTCCGACAAAATTTTATTTGTTTCCAGCGAATTTGTTAGCGAAAAAAATTAAACTGACATAATCTAATTGTAAATAAAACAAAAAAGGCCTGTTGATCGGACCACAATATTATGACCATATTTAAAAAGAACACCATTTATTTTTTCAAAATAGCTCTGAAATCATTAGAAATTCGACGTTTTCTCATTAGAGAGCACATAATTCTGAACTAGTTTGTGACGAATTCTGCGAATATCGGTGTTTTTTAGTTGATCGCAAGAAGACTACAACATAGCCACCAATAATCTTAAAATCCGTCACCTAGACTCGACAGAATTGAGCCGGATATTTTTTATATTATCGGCAAATGTTCCAAGTTCATTTTAACATAATATTATTAAAATTTGAATGGAATTGCCTAATCATTTCGTTGTATATCTGATTACAATATTATGATGTATATTTGGTTGCCTACTCAATCCGAAGCCAACCTTAAATAAAGCGTCCTATTTCAGAATCTCAGTAACAATTTAAAATCTCTACGTATTTTGTTAAAGACAAAGGAAGGTGATACTTTTGATAAATTTGTTCATGTGGCGAAAAAAAGGAATCAATTTAGGTTAAAGATTTTATTTTATCAAACATTAAAGCTAAAATTGCAAAGTTTTACTAGTAAAGCATTATCTTTTACAAACATTCAGATATTGGGGCGAATAAAAGTAGAAAATAGTTGTCAGTTCACTTTGGAAAGTTCTAATTCGTCTAAGTATACTTCGAAGTCCGATTTTTTTATTTGTAGATGATCGAGCTATCATAATTAGCATATTGAAGTTGGTTGTTGGAAATTCAATAATCATTTTGCTAATCATCACTTGCCACCGACGTGTTTTGTAGTTAAATTATATTTACATATGTAGGTAGGTACTTTGTAAAAGATCTAATAATATGTTTAGGTAATCGTTTACTATCTATTGAGGCAACAGCCATCTCGCATGTCTTTTTCTACATTATTTAAACATGAACCCGGAGTCGGAGTCGCTACATTTTTTCCGACTCCGACTCCTCTGAAATTTGTCTGAACTCCGACTCCGACTCGACAGCCTTCGTCGCAATGTTTAATTTTTTAAGTTTTATTTTTTCTTTTGATTCCCATATCCCTTATTTCACAATAACGACTATGTTTTGAATAAAAACGTATAGCTTGATTGCTTTTTGAGTAAACAATTAAAAACGAATTTCAAAACATCACCTTGTTATAAAAGAAAAAGTCATTCTGTGTACTGTGGTATAAAATGAGGAGCAAACATGCAAAACCTGTCCATCAAGTCCATCATATCATTTCTTCTGCGGTTGACGTTAATTCTATAATTTTTTTGCCTTTTAAAACCAACCCTGACCCAAATGGGTCCAAGCTAAAACCACTAATCAAATATTCAACTAAATCTGTTTAATATCTTTATTGTACATAGAAAATAGAGATACCTTTCGAATAGTGAAGAATATGGTAAAAAGTTGAAAAAACTGCAATTGCTTCCAAAACTTTTATGTAATAGTACGCTAGTACGTTTTTATATGGAACATTATCTACATTCCAAAAATTTAATCATATACAGGCTGTTCTAATAGGAAAATAATATTGATGGTGCAGACATTGTTTGACAGCTGTAGTATTTGTGAACATGCTATATGTAAATTAGGTAGCCTATGTCCTGAAATTGATAGGACCTTCAATTTCAATCGATATGGCGCCCATAATAAAGACTAGTGTTATTTGGTTCCAGCTAATCCATGGGCGAACAATTAAAAATAGACTCACTTAATCTGAATGTAAATAAAATGTTCCTGTCAGATGTCGAAACGGCTTATTGTTTGGACCACAAATAAAATATATTCTACTAAAAACCAAATTAAATGCAAAATGCTGGCTTTAAAATAGTTGTGAGGAAATAGCTCCAACCAAAACATCCTGTAAGGATCCCATTAAATAATTTTTAATTATTTTTAAACCTGAAAATAATCTGTCTATGCTGACTTGTGTTGGTGGAAATGCCGACACAATTCTGAGAGCATCACGTATAACTTTTGGATAAATGGATATTGCTACATTCAACTTAGATAAACACCACTGTTTCTCAATGTATTAAATAAGCACTTATAATCTCAAATTTCCTATTTTGTTAATCATCTTCGCTTAAATTTGGAAAGTTGTAATTGCTCTAAGTAGGCAATGATCGTTTGCTAATTAATCATCACTCACCACCGAACTGTGTATTTTGTAGTTTGATTATAGTTACAGTAGGCTCTCCTATAACGCGGTTGCTACAACTCGAAACACTACAAACGCGCTAAAAATTTTGCGAACACATCATCATATAACGCGATTGTCGTACAACGCGCATATGTCAAAATTTGCGATCCTCAAATTCCTATAACGCGTTTTCATAAAACGCGTAATATTAAACCGCGTTGTAGGAGAGTCTACTGTACCTACATAATACATATGTAGGTTCTTTGTCCTATGTAGATCCTAATAAATGTGTCTAGTTTTGTCAATTTTTATAATTTAAGTAATTCAAAAAAAAAAATTAATAATACAAATTCTCTAGTTTCCTTGCTGATATATAAATCTGATTCAGCGATTTCCGACCAGTTCCAGTTAGTCCTTAAACAGCTTTTATGTTTCCTGCGATTGTAATATTTGGATAAGGTGTAATTATAAACAGCGACGCGAGGCGTCGCCTTAGCTCCATCGACGCGTATTTCAAGCCTCAATTACCCATAAGCACCCGCATCCACGCTTAAGTGAGTACAGCTTTAGTGCACTTCCGGTTCTTCAGGATATCGCCTAGCTGTTCGAGCTTAATTACCTGCGAACGATACTCGAGATAAATTTAAATTTCACTGAATTCCGCGAGCCTTTAGCTTACAATCGCCCAGCTATTGCGCTGAAATTGGTGCAATAACGACCTCGGCAATCACAGACACAAATAACAGATCGAGGTAAACGCTTGGAATTTGCACCTTTCGATCCTTTCAGCATACAAATGCTTCGCTCCTTTTGCAGAGAAATACAATTCCTATTGTGCTTATTGACTAGTGAAGAGTTACTATCAATATCGCGTGAGCCGCCACTGGATTTTTCTCCAGCGTCAAGCGTGAAGTATCGACTCGTACGCCTTTGGTATGAACGAGTAGCCATC
This sequence comes from Aphodius sticticus, assembly GCA_963966075.1. Taxonomy (NCBI): domain Eukaryota; kingdom Metazoa; phylum Arthropoda; class Insecta; order Coleoptera; family Scarabaeidae; genus Aphodius; species Aphodius sticticus. The sequence goes on along the minus strand of OZ014515.1, from coordinate 10,506,968 downwards.
GTGACTATTGCATTGTCCATGCCTCTTGGGGAATAGACCCTCAAGCAATACATCTAAAGCGCAGACACGGACTTAACAACAAATCTATACAAACCAAAAAGCACTTTTCTGATTTGAAGCAAAATAACTTCAAACATACCTTTGCAGAATGCGTTTGAGATGTACATATCTACGTATAAAAAGTGTTCGACATTAAGTGTTCCCCATTGGTGTAACTTAACGTTAGTTTGGGTGCTGACGCTTTAAACTTCACACACCGCACGTTGGTCTGCTTTGTTCACCTATCACTCACATAACACTGGGCTCTGCTTTTTTAACATCACTTCACCAACTCAAAAGGTTTAGTTGTTTTGAGTCTTCGCACACTGTCACAATTGTCAAGAAGCTGTATTGCCTCAACATTCGTGTGCTGGAGAAGTCTGTTCTGATGATTCTCTGCAAACTTTCCAATTTCGTTGGTTACTAATTCCATCTTCATATCCCTGTGGAGATTTCTGTTTCTTATATACCAAGGTGCACCCACGATGTTTCTTAGCAACTTTTTTGGAAGCGTCGAATGATGGCGATATTGCTTGGCTTAGTGCAGCCCCACAGTTGGACACCATAGGTCCACAGGTTTAAGTATCTGCTTGTAAAGTAGGAGTTTATTATGTATCGACAAAGCCGACTTCCTACCAATAAGCCAGTAGATTTTCTTACATCTTATGCTGTCCAGCGTCATACCGAGGTATTTTGCGGTGTTCGAGTAGGGTACGGTGGTGCTATTTATTTTCACTGTGAACGGATTTGGTTTCGTTCAATGAAGTTAGCCATCGTTGCATCCAATCACTAATATTGTTGACAGCATTCTGCAGTTTTAGCGTTGCTCCTTCAACATGTCTATCTACTGCCATGATAGCAATGTCATCAGCAAAAGTGGCAACGATAACACCATCTGATTGCGGAAGATCATGTGTGTAAAGAAGGTAAAGAATTGGGCCAAGTACACTACCTTGTGGTACTCCAGCTTTAATACTTTTGAGAGTTGAGTTGAGTACTCATTATCTTGCTTTATACGGAAGTATCTGTTAGAAAGGTATGTTTTTAATAGTTGGCTATACTCGAAGGGTAGTATACGTTCCAGCTTATAGAGTAGGCCTTCGTGCCAAACTTTGTCGAAGGCTTTTGCCACATCCGGGAATATCTAAGTAACCTTCTTCGGACAATCAAGAACGAAATGAAAGAGTAAGGCCAAAGTTAAAACTAAGTTGGCGTGATCAATTTAAAACCAGGAAGACCACACATCATACGTCTTTGTGGACATCGCCCATGGGGTGTGTTTGAATGCATTAGTAAGGCAGAAGAATTCTTTCTGTGATCGAAAAGAATCTCGAACCACCAATGGACACAATCAGTTTTGGCCTTAAACACAAAGCTCATTGCCTATTAGGACAGGCAACCAAAAGCAATAATAAACTGACAAATATTTTCACAGACCATTTTTTTCTTTCTGGGCGAAGTCCTTCCCTGTGGTTTTGGAAGGGCTGCTGCATGTTCCGGTGGTCTCTCAAGTAGCGGGAGCGATGAAAATACGCGCTGGTGAAAGTGCAACCAATAATTACATATTTTAAACACAATACGACCCGTGTTCAATAAACTTTCTATCATTTAATGCATAACGAAATACGTGATCATTTCACATGGTTTTTGCACAGCCTAGCCCAACCGTAAATTTTTCTACACCAGAAGCTAAAAAGACCATGTTAATTGGATTATTAGACCTATGGCTATCACACCCAACCTGACGTCTCGAGTTAAGCCATGACAAGCATGTCTACATCATACTACAGTACAGACACAGACATGTATTTACGATATATACACGCGATGTAATCGTGCAGATATATAATGGACGTAATTTTTAATTTCTCGAGAAAACGTCATTCTTTATACAGAGTTTTGGATGTCTTAAAAAGTCGAAAGCCATTGTTAATATTTTGATTTGACATACAGGATGGTTAGAGAACACGAAAATGTTAAATTGGCCGAAGAGTAAACTATCGGGTTTTCGGAATTCGAACAAAAATGTTATAGCTAGGTTGTTTTATATTAAAAACATGATTCCACATGTTCCCCTCTTACAGCTACACATTCTTCCAATCTTCTTCTAACTCCCGATATACCAAATCAATTGTTTCTTCATTTATTTCGTCTACTGCTTCCCTAATTTTTAATTTTATAATGTCTACATTATCATGAAAATTATTCGCATACACCTTCTGTTTTAAATAACCCCACAGAAAAAAAATCAAGCGGCGTTAAATCAGGTGAACGTGGTGGCCATCCTATAGGGCCAAATCGTCCAATCCACTTATTTGGACAATTTTTGTTCAACCAATGCCTGACTTGATATGCGCTATGAGCAGGACAACCGTCGTGTTGATAGTATAGTGAACACCTGAGCTGTAAGTTGATTTCGTCCAAAGTAAATAGAAAAAAATTTACCAACATATCAAAATAAGTGTTTTGGTTTACAGTACCGTCAAAAAAGTATGGTCCAACTATTTTCTTGCAATAAATCCTACACCAAACATTCACTTTTTTATATTTGTGAGAATTGGTTGTAATACGGAAATTTGGATTTCCTTGAGACCAATCTCTACAATTCTGTGAACCAACAACTCCATTTGTGGTAAACGTCGCTTCGTCAGAGAAAATAATTTTTCTGTAGAAAAATCTATCGACCATAATTCGTTCTCCCATTAATAGGCAAAATTCTAATCGACGAGCATCATCTCCTTCTACTAAAGTGTGTATCAGTACTGGTTTATAAGGATGAAATTTTTGATTTGAAAAGATCATTTGCAGGTGGCTTTTACTGATGTTCAAGTCTCGAGATCTTTGCCTCAACGATTTTTTTGGGCAAGTGTTCACGGAATCAATAGCTAACATAGCTCCTGCATCATCTTCGCCATTACGCTTTTTTTCTTGATATTTTTCTCGTCTCCTGTTGCATCAAATTTTTAACCAATTCACGAACACAGTTGACAGAAACGTATACCTCTATTTTCTGTTAAAAACTTCAATAGCACGGCGGTACGATACCTCACCTATGCCGTAACAAAGAACTAAATAAACCATTTCCTCTAAAGTCAACATACTTTCAATCAGCTTCTATCAACAAATTGCTTGGATACGCTCCTACTACTGTCATCTGATCAATCATAATTGTGGTCTCTAAATTTTTTGTTCACCTTTATGTAATGTCTTTTCACTGGTCTGAGATGTAAAATAATAATAGAACATTCAAGTTTGATATTTGAGCATAAAATTAATTCAAACTAACTTTTACCTATAACATTTTTGATCATTTCCGAAAAACCGATAGTTTACTCTTCGGCCAATTTAACATTAAGCAGGTGTCAAATCCAAATGTGACGATCCAAATTTGCAGTTTTCGAGATTTTTTAATACTTGCAATTTTTGAAGATAACGATACCTTTAATAACGATACCTTTCACAATTTCCTCAAACAAATCATATCTACAAGTGAATACCTACTGGGTTAAATACTTAGAATTGTTTCAGAAATTTAAATGCAAGTTTGGCAGTAATGCCATCATTGTTGAAAACGTTATACAACAAAGTTTCGGCTTTTAGGTAAAAGTGCAAACATTAAGGTTTAAGGTTTTATTGGTGTGCTAAGATAAATTTAATTGTGTTGATTAACAGAAAACAACATAAAACATTGGCTCGTGGTGAATATACAGGCTCTGATGAATTTTATGCTAATTGTTTTGACATCAACTTGTATTAGACTATTATCAACTGTTTCTGAGATATTGTGAAATTAATGTCAAAAATATGAATTTTTCCATATCATCCATCAAAATCTTGTTTACAACGTTTATTACATTAAAATTGAAAAAAAAAACGCCAATCTATAGAAGAGACTCTAAATGCAACCTGAACACAAATTGAAGTTTTTGTGGTAAGCGGTTTACAAGAAAAAAGAATCGGAAATACAAGCGTTAATTTAAAATTAAAAAAATCGGATTCCTTTTTTTCATTTCCCTCGCGCTCATGTTTACACCAAGAGGAAAAATATGTTGATAGTCATACAACTTATGTAGAAATGCTTCAGAACTATGACCCACTATATTTTTTTCTGTTCAGTAATTTTAAAGTTATGAGCCTTCAAACACAGAAGTCAATACTATCGAAACGAGAGATGGAAGTTCACAGACCTATTCTTTCTAGGGCGCAATATAATTATACAGAGTATATATATTTTCTTATAAACTTTTGGGAATATACATTTATTATATAAATTTATTGCACATTTTTTTCTAAATGCTAGTTATTTTTTGCATTGCTAATTTTTTTTTATTGATCAAGTATTTTATCAATTGCTTACAATAAAGGCACGTTTTATTTTTATATTTTTGCGCAAATAATTTGTACTGTTTACAAAATGAGTGGGGTGCATATTAGTTAATAATGTTGTGATTGAGATAAAGAGCGATTACTAGCTCTAAGTGTTTCCAAAAATAGAACACAATTTTGTGCTGTTCTACACGTAGGCATTTTGCAATAACTGCCTGGAAAATGCCTCGTTTGGGAGGCGTATTGTTTATTGTTATATGCCAGACATATGTCAAACAAAATCTGAACAAATTGGGTCCGTTCGAGTGATAACTGATGCGCGACAAGTTTCGCCCTTAGCTTTTGAAAAATTCCAATTAGCACGCTTGATTTACGTAGTGCAATCCGAAAATCCGGAACACGTGTTGACATTTCAGCACCTACCTACGTAGTTATGCACCCTGTACACTATTTTGGGGTGCATAAATTAATTCATACCGACAAAGGGGATGTTCTTTGTCACATACCGGTATTCTAGATATAAATAGGCTTAAAAAGTGTATGTGTGGTGAGTAGATATTACAAAGACAGGTAACAGCGCGCGTATTGAATGAGACGCGTTTAAATGCAAAAGCAGACATTTGACATATAACTTGTTTTGAAGTAAAACGCCAAAAGCCTACCAAGACCTTAAACACGTACTAATCAACTTGAAATTTTGATAGAAATGTTCTATTTATTATTTTAATGAAGTAGATGTTTTATTCAGCAGTGTCTGACTTATTACTAAAAAGATATTTTGCTTAAAATATTACATATGTCTGGTTTTGCTGCTGAGAAAACTACACATATTTGGGTGTCGTCTTTATCTTAATGGTCCAAACACCAATAAGTTTACGTTATGGAAGTTTGTGATTGTATAGAAAGAAAAAACTCCAAAGAAAATAACAAAAAAAATGTATGTAGGTATCATTACAGTAAGCAGAAAAGATGAACAAAACTAAACTCAGTAAGCAGAAGAAAATGAACAAAACTACACTCTTGCATTGTCGTCATTATCCGACAAAACAACAAAAACAATGTCATCATCATCTGCTGATTCTTTTCTGAATAAGAAAGAAATCGAGGACATACCCCATGTCAAGATTAACGACGCCATAGTTCCATCTGCGAACACTGCAAAGTATTTGGGTATGACTCTGGATACAAAACTAATGTGGAAAGAACATGTTAAGAAGAAAAGAGTAGAGCTTGGCCTCAAATACAGAGAACTGTACTGGCTTCTGGGAAGAAACTCTTAGTTGTCAGTACAGAACAAACGACAAGTTTACAACCAAGTACTAAAACCGATTTGGTTATACGGCATCCAGCTTTGGGGCTGCGCGAAAAACTCCAATATACAAGGAACCCAGATTTTCCAAAATAAAGTACTAAGGAATATGGTTAACGCTCCTTGGTACATACGGAATTGTGACCTGCACCGTGATCTTGGTGTCCCATAAGTCATCCAAGAGATAAACAGATTCGCCACTAAGCATGAATCTCGCCTAAGCCATCACGTCAACGTAGAGGCCCTGCAGCTACTGGACAACCAGAATCTAGTGAGAAGACTAAAAAGAACTAAACCCTTCGAACAAGTAAATCAGTGAAATGTGTAAAAACCAGAGCACAGTGAGTGAAGTGTTAGAGCCTGTTAGAGACAACTACCTAGTTTTAAGAATTCAGATTTAAATTGATGGTTAATCTTTTAGATTAGTTTCAATATGTTAAGCATCTTATGCTTATTAATAAAAAGAAAACTATAGAGTACATGATTGACTCATTTTAATCCAAAATGTCCAATCGCTGCCTTTGCATCTGTACGATTCATGTCGGAGATGACAGATTGAAGGGCGATGTCAATTTGCGAAAGATAAAGAAGCAAATGGCTTGGGTAAAGGAAAAGTTGTGATTGTGAAATTTGAGTAAAGAGTTATGGAAAGCGGTCGGCTATCATCTGCAACTCGTGGTCCTTCCTCTGCTGGAGATATGATCTACTAATGGAGGTTAATGCTTATTCCTTTATTGTTGGTCTGTTCCTTCACTGTCACTTTATCGTTCAATTACGGGTCCCGTGTGGTTATCTCTTAGCTACCAGCATTAAGAAGTGGGCATACAATAGTCGCTCTATTGCCGCTCTAGATGGCATCGATCAAAAATGAAAGTACACGCTCTTTTTGTGAGCCGATTTTCAATTCACCTAAACATTTAATTGCCCAGATATTTAGTGCTGCTTTTTCACCATGAGTATCTAAGGTAGCGTTCAAATTTACAAAAGAACACCACCACAAAGAGCGTGCCAGCGCCACTTAAGATACGTGATACAGCGGTACTCAAAATGCCGCATACGGGGTCGCAAAATTATGGAATTAATTCAAACTGAAACTTTTAAACAGGAACACATTTTCACACAGTTCTGGAATGTATGCGGGTTAGACAGCTTTATAACAATCCAAAAACTAACAAACAGTTTCAACACTAAAAACTTATATACATTGAAGAGTCGCATGTGTTCGCAAAGCGGTAGGGAAATGTCGAAAACGGGCAATGTTTATAAATAAATCATCCTCCCCAATGTCAATGGTTGGCGATAAGTTGAGCTCGGCCATTGCTTTCATCTTCTCCAAACAAACATCGAGCAGAAATTCCTCGAAAATCAATTTCGAACAACGGATTGGGAGAACCGACATAGTGTTTCGTCATATAGCCTAGAGAGCCTATCTGGCCCAACGAGCCTTGAAACAATCTCGGTTTTTCGTCCACTTTTTGCCGGAGCTCGCGATCCGGTGGTGACGAGGCGTTCATTACGCATGGCATGGGTGCGAAAGGGAAAAGTAGTTCAAATTGTTTAAAAATAAACGACGATGACATCGGTTTCTCACTCTAGTTGCGTGAGCCCGCGAAAAACCAGGAACCGGCCGAACGCGTGACACGATTTTCGGGACTATTTTCTAATGGAATGTCACAATAACCAAGTGCCACGTGTGGTAGGTCCACCTTATCCTCCTTGTCCTCTCCCTGCGGCCAGAGTACGATTTACGCGATTGTTATTAATAGATGCCCGCAAGACTTCTTGTGCGGAATCCGCGCTTGTTTTCTCACCACTCACGCCGAAACACGTCACCTCTAATAATAAACATATGATTAACATTCACTTTCCACTTCCTTTTGTTCACACTCCTGCAGGGATTAACATTTCAAAATAAAACATGATTTACAACCTCCACTCATGGGTAGCCCAAATTAACGGGATATCGACATTTTTTACACTTACAATAGTATACAGTGTGTCCCCCGATGGACCTAACTATACCTATAATGGACGTAATTTTTAATTTCTCGAGAAAAAGTCATTCTTGTCCTTGTCCTAAAAAGTCGAAAGCCATTGTTAATATTTTGATTTAACATACAGGATGCTTAAAAAACACGAATATGTTAAATTGGTCGAAGAGTAAACTATCGGGTTTTCGGAATTAATCAAAAATGTTATAGGTAAAAGTTAGTTTGAATTAATTTTATGCTCAAATATCAAACTTGAATGTTCTATTTCAAATTTTACATCTCTGACCATTGAAATGACATTATAAAGGTGAACAAATAATTTAGAGACTACAATTATGATTAATAAGTTGACAGTAGTAACAGCGTATCCAAGCAATTTGTTGATAGACACTGATTGAAAGTATGTTGACTTTAGAGCAAAGGGTTTATTTAGTTCTTTGTTACGACGTAGATGAGGTATCGTACCGCCGTGCTATTGAAGTTTTTAAAAGAAAATACCCTGAGGTATACGTTTCTGTCAATTGTGTTCGTGAATTGGTTAAAAAATTTCATTCAACAGGAGACGTGAAAAATATCAAGAAAAAGAAAGCGAAATGGCGAAGATGATGCAGGAGCTATGTTAGCTATTGATTCCGTGAACACTTGCCCAAAAAAGTCGTTAAGGCAAAGATCTCAAGACTTGAACATCAGTAAAAGCCACCTGCAAAGGATCTTTTCAAATCAAAAATTTCATCCTTATAAACCAGTACTGATACACACTTTAGTAGAAGGAGATGATGCTCGTCAATTAGAATCTTGCCTATTAATGGGAGAACGAATTATGGTCGATAGATTTTTCTACAGAAAAATTATTTTCTCTGACGAAGCGACGTTTACCACAAATGGAGTTGTTAGTTCACAGACTTGTAGATATTGGCCTCAAGAAAAATCCAAATTTCCGTATTACAATCATATCTCAAAATATAAAAAAGTGAATGTTTGGTGTGGGATTTATTACGTGAAAATAATTGGACCATACTTTTTTGACGGTACTGTAAACTAAAACACTTATTTTAATATGTTGGAAAATTTTTTGCTACTTATTTTGGACGAAATCAACTTACAGCTCAGGTGTTCACTACATTATTAAGACGACGGTTGTCCTGCTCATTGCGCATATCAAGTCGGGGATTGGTTGAACAAACATTTTCCAAATAAGTGGATGGCCACCACATTCACCTGATTTAACGCCGCATGATTTTTTCTGTGGAGTTATTTAAAACAGAAGGTGTATACGAATAATTTCCATGATATTGTAGACATTCTAAAATTAAAAATTAGGGAAGCAGTAGACGAAATAAATGAAGATACAATTGATTTGGTATATCGGGAGTTTAGAAGAAGAATGGAAAATTGTGTAGCTGCAGGAGGGGAACATGTGGAGTAGTGTTTTATTAAATTACTTTGTAAAAAATAAATAAAATATAAAACTTAGAATACAACATTGAAATTTGATATCTGGGCATAAATTTTAATATAGAACAACTTTTACCTATAACATTTTTGTTCTAATTCCGAATAACCGATAGTTACTATTCGACCAATTTAACATTTTCGTGTTTTCTGATCATCCTGTATGTTAATTCAAAATATTAACAATGGCTTTCGACTTTTTAGAACACCCAAAACTCTTTATAAAGAATGACTTTTTCTCGAGAAATTAAAAATAACGGCCATTATAGATATAGTTAGGTTCATCGGGGGACACACCATATATCATTATAAAAGTTTTATAAGGCGTCAAATTTGAGAAAATCGTGGTTAATATCTCTATAATCTGGTCCTAACCCTCTGGCCATACTGTATTGTTTAAATATGTATAGAATATAGATATTTTGCAGTTTATGCGATTGCAAGCGACCTTAAAAAAGGCAGTATGTCAAACGCAAATATGCATAAGCATATTTGCGTTTGACATATGGCATTTGATATCAGTGTGACCAATCTTAGAAAAAGGTTACTATAAACGGTTTTACAATTTATTAATTAAAACACCGAAAACAGTGTTACAACATGTGCATTGTGAATGCAAAGTAGAAAACAATATTTACTATCTATCTGTAGTTACCTACCAGCAAATCTAATTCAGAATAAGCAAAATGGAAATCTTTTAAGGAATGAGCACCGACCATAAAAGGTCATTGTCGTTGTTATCTCTTGCTCTTTGGATCCTTACGGTATCTTACTGGTTACAGGTATTTTTAAAGGTATAGGAAACAAAGACAAAGTTCAAGAGTTTTTACCTAAGGAAACCTTTTGAAACTTGCTCGATCGTAGTAGACCAAGTCCGGTACAAGGTTGTACCGAAAACGGTTTTTGCTTAAAGCCGAGGTCGATCTGGTTAGAAACAGAATTGGCAAAGATGTGAATTTAATTATGTTTCAGCACCTCTTACTCAATTTTCTCATGATTGAATACCGTCATAATGATAAATGAGCCACTTCCTAGTCAAAGCAAAAACAATAAGAGCCTCAACCATCAACAGGAAGGACGTATTTCACACATCGACCTGTTAAATAACAGCCGATCTAGAAAGTTGAACTTCAAGTAAAGAGAATTATTTTTTAAATGGAAACTCGAACCGTCTTTTCAGCAGAGTCTACTGATCGGATTGCGATTGGCATCAAATCAATGCAAATTTCGCGAGATTTGCAATTGCAATTCGCAGCTAGATGCGGTTGGCGCAACACTTCGCCAAGTGGTTAGGCTCGACACCAAACGGTATTTTTAAATCTCTTACAGAGTACTTGAGTAACCTATTGTAATATACGGTGGCTCTTGATAATACAACATAAGTGGCTGTGCTGGTAATAGTAGAGTCAAATTAGACACATAGGTTATACTGTGTGATCGTAGAACTACTCCGATTTTAATGATTCTTATCTTTAATGGTTCAAAGTTAAAACACTAAAACATTTATAACTTAAAAATTGACGCTATTTGAGTTTTGTTTGCGTTCCTGGTTGTCCGTGTCGTGTTTTGTTATTTTGTGTGATCAAAATGGATAACTTTACAATGTGTAAGAATGTAGACATGATGCTCATTTACGGAGAATGTCAGCAGAATACTGCGGTCGTTCCTAGACTTTATGATGACAGTAGACGCCGCTGTTTGCATGTAATTTGATGGCGCCGTACAGAAGCTTGTTTGGAGGCCAATGATGCTCACTTTCAGCATTGTGTTTTGTTTTTATTTTGTGCTGGTAATAGTAGAGTCAAATTAGGCACAAATACTGTGTGATCGTAGAACTACTCCGATTTTAATGATTCTTATTTTTAATGGTTCAAATTTAAACCACTAAAACATTTAAAACTTAAAAATTGACGCTATTTGAGTTTCGTTTGCGTTCCTGGTTGTCCGTGTCGTGTTTTGTTATTTTGTGTAATCAAAATTGATAACTGTACAATGTTTAAGCATGAAGACATGATGCTCATTTACGGAGAATGTCAGCAGAATACTGCGGTCGTTCCTAGACTTTATGATGACAGTAGACGCCGCTGTTTGCATGTAAATTGGTGGCGCCGTACAGAAGCTTGTTTGGAGGCCAATGATGCTCACTTTCAGCATTTTGTTTTTTATTTTATTTTGTGCTGGTAATAGTAGAGTCAAATTAGACACAAATACTGTGTGATCGTAGAACTACCCCGATTTTAATGATTCTTACTTTTAATGGTTCAAATTTAAACCACTAAAACATTTATAACTTAAAAATTGACGCTATTTGAGTTTCGTTTGCGTTCCTGGTTGTCCGTGTCGTGTTTTGTTATTTTGTGTAATCAAAATTGATAACTGTACAATGTTTAAGCATGAAGACATGATGCTCATTTACGGAGAATGTCAGCAGAATACTGCGGTCGTTCCTAGACTTTATGATGACAGTAGACGCCGCTGTTTGCATGTAAATTGGTGGCGCCGTACAGAAGCTTGTTTGGAGGCCAATGATGCTCACTTTCAGCATTTTGTTTTTTATTTTATTTTGTGCTGGTAATAGTAGAGTCAAATTAGACACAAATACTGTGTGATCGTAGAACTACCCCGATTTTAATGATTCTTACTTTTAATGGTTCAAATTTAAACCACTAAAACATTTATAACTTAAAAATTGACGCTATTTGAGTTTCGTTTGCGTTCCTGGTTGTCCGTGTCGTGTTTTGTTATTTTGTGTAATCAAAATTGATAACTGTACAATGTTTAAGCATGAAGACATGATGCTCATTTACGGAGAATGTCAGCAGAATACTGCGGTCGTTCCTAGACTTTATGATGACAGTAGACGCCGCTGTTTGCATGTAAATTGGTGGCGCCGTACAGAAGCTTGTTTGGAGGCCAATGATGCTCACTTTCAGCATTTTGTTTTTTATTTTATTTTGTGCTGGTAATAGTAGAGTCAAATTAGACACAAATACAGAGTGATCGTAGAACTACTCCGATTTTAATGATTCTTACTGTTAATGGTTCAAATTTAAAACACTAAAACATTTAAAACTTAAAAATTGACGCTATTTGAATTTCGTTTGCGTTCCTGGTTGTTCGTGTCGTGTTTTGTTATTTTGTGTGATCAAAATGGATAACTTTACAATGTGTAAGCATGTAGACATGATGCTCATTTACGGAGAATGCCAACATAATACTGCGGTCGTTATGATGACATTACACGCCGCTGTTTGCATATAAATTAGAGGCGCCGTACAGAAGCTTGTTTGGAGGCCAATGATGCTCACTTTCAGCCTTTTGTTTTTTTGTTATTTTGTGCTGGTAATAGTAGAGTCAAATTAGACACAAATACTGTGTGATCGTAGAACTACCCCGATTTTAATGATTCTTATTTTTAATGGTTCAAATTTAAAACACTAAAACATTTATAACTTAAAAAATGACGTTATTTGAGTTTCGTTTGCGTTCCTGGTTGTCCGTGTCGTGTTTTGTTATTTTGTGTGATCAAAATAGATAACTTTACAATATGTAAGCATGTAGACATGATGCTCATTTACGGAGAATGTCAACATGATACTGCGGTCGTTATGATGACATTAGACGCCGCTGTTTGCATGTAAATTGGTGGCGCCGTACAGAAGGTTGTTTAAGAGGCCAATGATGCTCACTTTCAGCATTTTGTTTTTTTTTTTGCAAAGTTTACTGTTAAGCATTAAATTAGATAGTGTTATGCCAATAATGTTTCACTCATGTTCAGAAGGGAGATACGAATATATTGACGGTCACGAAAAGAAATTGTCTTGGCTTTTTGATAGAATTTTAAAGGAGTTTTGTTTTGTGTTAATCGTGTTGAAGTTGAATCAAGATGAATAGGTTTTGATGAGGTGATCACCATCATAGTATATTGTGTATACCATCAAATGTGGTTGGTTAGTTAGTTAAATTGGTGGGCTTAAGTCATGTTCTAAAAATAGAAGGGATGCGAACACACCACTCTGTTCCTTCTCGGCTTCGCTTCGGTTCGAAAAGTGCGGGTATGCCATGGCATGGCATAAGCAAGCTAAAACTCTGGGTTCTTTATACATCCACACACACATACGTACATAAAGTACGGAGAGACGGTCGGACGACTCCGGCAAAGTCCGGGTCGGCACGATACGAACTTTTTGTTAGGATAACAGATGCTTGGCCGCTCAGCTCAGTAGCGTGTTCAAGCCCAGTTTGGACGAAGCGCGTGTCCGCCGAAACGACAAAAAGACCGATCCGAGTTTTAGTATTAGTAGTGTGTAGTGGCATTTGTTTTACGTTACCACATGGTTACCATAAGGATAAACAACAATGATGTCTAGAGAAGATTGAACTCTCATTCTGGTAGGAATTCGAATCTTGCTTCCTTTTTATTATAACCTCTCAGCAGCGGAATACCGTATTTCTTGAAGACGCTATAAATACCAAAGCTAAGAAGCGATCTTCTTAAAGCATGCAAATGCCGCACATTCAAAAACATCCCCAAAACGGACGCAACTTTGTGTTTATTTGTTCGTTTTTTTTTACCGGAGTTCAGGCACTTCCTGAATTGCCGGATATTACTCGGTTAATTAAGTCTCCCCCAAACGTAGCAACCCTTGCTTTTGAACCATTTGTTACCTTTGGCAGGTGTATCAGATACAATCTATGGGGTAATGTTTTCTAAATAGCTTTTGTTTGGACCTTCCTTGGTTTGTTTATGTAATGCATGTCAGTATTTTTTCAACAGCTCTGTAATAGTTATTTACAATGTATTCTTTTCGCATGTCATCAATGTTCATTTGAAGCACTGTCAGCGTTTCCATGTAGTGATTCGTTCATTTACATAGATTCATGCAACCAAAATTATGGAGACGTTTGTGATACCTTTAGATTCATTTTATATAACAAAATACGCTATCGATTTACTTTATCAGTTGTGATTACAAACAACAACCAATTTGTTTCTTTTTTTGTTCTACAGGCACAATCTTATCTCCTACAATTACGGTTTGTCATTATTCCATTTTCGTCAATAGCCCCTATTATTCATTACTATTTCTAAACCGGTATCTGCTAGATATAATTACATTTTTAGCACTATTTATAAATCCAAGTATAATTATATTTTATGTGATATAAAATGCACCGCCGTTTAGTGACCGTTTTTGTAGTTCGCTCTGTCAAAGGTTTTAATCCGAGCACAGAAAAAATTTGAGCACACCTTTCTATAGGAAAATGCACATGATTTTCACCAGTGCTTTGCATCAAGACTTTCTTGTGCTAGAAAATCACTCCGTGAAGTAAACAAAACTATTTATTTGGTTTTTCGAGAGGTGTTAGATAAGGCTCGTTATTATTTTCTTATGGGAAACTAAGTATTTTTATATTACTGTTTGAACAAGTTCCAATAGTATATCAATTATCTTATTATCGGTTATGACTTAATTAACGTCATACCACGTTCGACTGTTTTTCAGCTATTTATTAAATTAGAGTCAATTTTCGCCTATAATAGTAACGGTAATTCCTATCCAAATGCAAATTTGCTGTTGTATTATTTAATTAAACCCATACCGTCAATACTTAGAACCGTTTATTTATTTTATTAAGATAAACTGTGTTATTTATTATGCTGGTTTGTCCAGACGGCAAAACTACATCGTTGTCTTGGGAAACTGATACGAAACAATTTGAGTGTTGCCAGCGAATTTATTTGAAACATAAATAAATATTGATTCATTTAATAGTCTCGAGTTATTGATATGCACCCTCTTCAATGATTGCATTTGTAATTGACCTCATAAGTCATATGCGTTACACGAGTTCTCTAAAAAATCTATTACAGTTTGGTTTCATATTTCCTGGTATCACATTCTATCGCCTATACTTATCAAATGTCACTTGGCGTGCCAGTGTTGCTTCGATTTTAAAGTAACAAGCATCTCAACATTCCAATTAAGTAAAGTTAAAAAAACGCTCCCAGACGTACGCTACCAGAATAAACCTAAAGTTTCTAAATTCTACCGCGTCACTTCTAATTTTAAATCGGAAATGAAATCAAGCTTTTACTGAGAATATAGTCTGCGGCAGGATGTAACCGCTAAATTAATTACCAATAAAGGCCACCTAATCATATGAACAATAAAGCTCTAAAATTAACACCTCTAACAACTGAATCGGTTTAGATAATTGCTTAATTAACAAATACAAGATGGATATAGACGTGTCAAATTTCGACTTTCTAACCGCTCTTATATTAAGTGAGAGACAGACAATGTAGCGCACCATCAAACATAATAATGTAAAACTGGTGTGCGTTTCTTCGCATAGCCGTGATATACATTGCCTTGCGGAGCAATAAATTATTAGGCTACAAGCTGTGATAATCGCTTACATAATTTATTTATAACGACTGCCGACAGGGTATTTGCTGTACTGATGTTTATTGATAACACGTAAAGTTGCAATGTTTTGATATCCCCTGTATAAACTTACCCACTAATTGATTCAATGTTCTATTAAATCTATTCATTTATGCATGTGATTACC
Organism: Aphodius sticticus; assembly: GCA_963966075.1. Lineage (NCBI taxonomy): Eukaryota > Metazoa > Arthropoda > Insecta > Coleoptera > Scarabaeidae > Aphodius > Aphodius sticticus. Next base: position 10,491,272 of record OZ014515.1, on the reverse strand, counting down.
ATACATCAACCATGCATATTATCAACCAGGACAATATGTAATCAGTAATCACTAATCAGATTTGACATCGTTTGTGGAAGCTAGAATCATTTAATCACAAATTTTTGGACCGCAATTCCTGTTTTTTTTTTTAAATGCGAAATGAGGTAATCCTGTGGGGGTTGCACGCTTGGTTGCTAACCAACTGCACGTAAAGCAATCGTAATACTAAAGTAAAAACTTACTACTAATTGCAAAGGTATGCGTCACCATTTGCACGTTTCTAGTTTTTGCCAAGGACCTTATTTGAGAACGCTCTACGTCAATCTTAATTAATTAATACTTTGATTTATAACCATAATAAGTTTTTGCTGCTGTATTACGAAATATCTATTAAATTATTTTGCCAATATTCGTGTTCGTCTGTGTCGTTTGCTGGTTTCCTATTTCTACGGAAAGGTTTATTTTAATAAACATTTGTTCAGAAATTGTGTTCCAGATATTTTTTTGTCATTGTTTTAAAAAATATTCTGTAAAAGGAAAAAAATGAAGAAAATTTATTTATATATATATTTATTCAGAAACTTGTTGAATTCGTTAAAGAATTTAGGGATTTCTTATTTACTTTAACCTAAATTGTTACAGTTACATTGATTAATAAATTTATGTAAAAAATACATTTTCTAAAAACTACGCTTTAGAAAAATTCGCTAAAAATTTAAAATTTTCCGTATTTTTTTATTGTTTCATGCATTGTCACCAGAAATCGTCCACATGAAAAAATTGAACACAATTGGACAATGGGAAATAGGTAAAATATCGATTACAAAATTTAAATGTAGCAAACAAACAAGTGTAGTTAAGATAAGCATAGTAAAAATTAAATCCATTCTTGTTCTAAGTTACTCGAAAATATCAATAATTTTGTCCTTCGTCTCTGTATGAAAACTGAGGAATTTTTCTTCATTGAAAGCACTGTAATTGTTGTAAAATACGTGTTGACTTTTGATATGCCATCCGCAGTTTGTAAATCTACCTTCCACCAGCACGACAGGGTCGGCACGGCGAGAACAACAGTGCTCTCTATATCCATAACAGGCCGCTGCCTCGCGTGCTGCTTCCTATGTGCGTATGCGCAGAACAACCAAACACCTCGCCGACTGGAACTGTGAAGATCACAGTTCCATACAACGATTTTTGAAGCTGTTTCTTGAACTGGAAACTGGGGGATGGCTACTGACATTAATGTTTAAGTATTATACTTTGTAGAAGTATGCAGAAAACATTAAAGGAAAAAGGACTGCAGTTCCACAGTGCCTATACGCAAGCCGGCACTGGTGCTGCGACATAACAGCAAAGCCACGAGAAAACTCAATATCAGTATTTACGGACTGCTTGTATGTAATTGATAGTTAGCAAGTAGCAATTATATCTAGACCAATCTTGGAATAGAAAATAATTATCTACTCGAAAAATAGATCATTCATCGTATAATATGTATATAAGTGCTTATTAAGGGATTCGAAATAGCAGATACCTTCGATTGTTCTTTAGGGTTTCATTTGTCCTCTGCATTTTCTTTTTAAACTGTTACTTTTACCACACTACAATCTTCCGGCTGATTTATGCTGTTACATACGTGAACTCTCTCCTTGGCTTCATAAAATTGCAATCACACATCTGACCCGAGCACAATGGAATAAATGAGCTGTTTGAGCGCACAATTATGAGTACTAGAAAGGATCACCTTTGCTATTTGGTTAACCTTTCAATGCCTCGGGCGTATTAGGAGTGTTTATGCTGGAGAACCCCTTCATGGCCTTGCTTATACATACTGCAATCAAACTAAAGAAGAAGAAGAAAAAAAAAAAGCGGAACCCGACGAAACGTGGAATACGATATACATTCAACACGAAGTCAGGCTCAATTAACATGAGATCATCATCAACACCAAAGGTCGGTTACGCCTATAACGGACCCGCTGCACACAAAGAGGTTAGAGCCTCTAAATTACTGTTAGTTGATTGGAAGAATGGACCAAATCTAGATTTAGCATATGTTCTAATTGCCATAGATCGTTCGGACACTTAGAGAAACCAGCATTACCTTATTTGGCGTTCTTTTAAACCGAATTAGTTATTGCTAATTGCTATATATTCGCTCTTTTTATTTCACGTCATTTTTTATTTAGCTTCCTCAGATCCACCTCCAGATCGTACTGACGTCAGTGCCGTCCTCACGATTAATGTTGTTTGTTTTGATATTTGTGAATTTGGTTGGCTTCTCTAATACGCCTTTGATGATAAGCCGTTCATGATTACCCCTTGCCAACATTTTAACGTTATCATAGTCCATTCTGTGCCGCGACTCATGGCAGTGTTCAGCAATAGTGAACTGTTGAACTTTGATTAGTCGTGTGTCTCTACTGTGTCCTTAGACTCAACATTCCATGCTTCGTCCTGTCAGTGCCACATATGCTCCACAGTCGTACATTATCTTGTATACCCCTTCATTCTTCAGGAGTGGTGTGATATCTTTTGGGTTAAGGGTCTTACACACGGCTAAGTAGCAAGTCAAGTAGTTGCCATGTGTGAACATTGCAATTTAGTCACTTTTTAGAACACTTGTAAGTATTTATCGGTTAAGTAGTAAGTTGCTAGTTGCTACTTGACTTGCGACTTAGCCATGTGTGTAGGACCATTTAGGGAACAGATTGTCACCTTAGCTGATGCTTAAAGTCGTGAGGTGTGAACTAGTCATGTAACCTAGAGTTCTTTGGTAGGTTTTCAGTATTCAGTTAGTTCTGAAGATGGTTCGCGAAACGTCTTGTTCTTTATATTCCTTAAGGGGGGGGGGGGGGGCACCATGACAACTTGAAAAAAAAATTTTTTTTTTGCTTTCTTTTTTTCAATTCTCATTATGTCTAGAAATTAGTTCCGAAATGGTTTTGTAATATTCCAACTCGACACGTAGTTATAGCTGAAAGTAGAGCATCGCGTCTAGCCAGATTGGGAAACAGTCACAACCATATCGAAACGAATTTTACAGGGAGATATACAGGATCATTGTATTGTAAAAGGGGCACTAAGTCAGGAAAATGACAACAAACTAGGTTTGGATATAGAATGTTAAATTTTGTGTAAGTTTGTTGCAATCTCCGAGAATGAGAAATATAAAACTTGAGGTAATAATGTGACATTCTCTGAATCAAGTATTTGCGGTCTTGGCTTCAAAATGTCGATTGAGTATGATTCTTGTGAACTAACGAGTGTGAATTCTAGCCCATTGATTGTTCGAAATGCTTACGAAGTTAACAGTAGAATCACGCTTGTCTTCAAGTTATTAGGACTGGGCCACACTACTTTAGGTAAAAAATGTGGTTTGGTGCTCTTATCGTCAGGCAAGGGACTCCAGTGGTTTGATCGATCAACAAAAGATCGATCTGATCGATCATTAAAAGATCGGTGAGCGATATTATCCGTCATCGAAAGATCGATCTGATCGACCATCAAAAGATCGGTCTGGTCGCTCAGATCGATCTTCAATTGTGATCGAAGATCGATCACAAATTTTCAAGATCGCCCACCCCTGATCCTTTGCCGCAAGTTGTTCAGTTTGCGATTCGACCATTATATCTTCTGCGCACTTCGGACTATTTGTGAAAAAGGTGCAAAGGATTCAAACAAAATATTAACAAAAGTCTGAATTCCGTCGCCTGATCGATCGCTCCGAAAACAAGGTTTTGCGGAAAGCTCACCACTGATTATGCCTCATACACCGCTGTCAGTCTGTTCAACGATGGGTATAACAGCATCTCGTTGATGCTGCAGTTGATGAACGTAAACATTAGATAAAACAGCGGTAACATATGCCACCACATCGAAGAAAAGCGAATCAACAAGGCGGAAGTAAAACGTTCCGATAGCACGAAAGATCCACAACAAAAGCTTATCGCCTCTAAGAAAGACACGGAGTTTTGTGAAAACTGCATGAAAATACAGTTTTATCGAAACTGGTTTTATATAAAACGTTTTTATCTAACCAAAGGTTAGATAAAAACGTTTTTACTTTAACACATTGTAAATATAAAACTTTGAAATAGTTAATACAAGATGGCGGATTGCCGGTAAATAAAAATAAATTTTCTACAGCGTAGCGTAGGATTTTTTCGATATTTTTATAATTTGCGAATCTTCCTTAAATTATATTTTCTCACATTCCAGTGCTACTCGGCGATGGTGGTCAGCAATGCGTGTTTTTTATATTTATATTTATTAGTTAAAACATTGTCAAATATAGTACAAATATATGTTTATGACATACAAAAACCCGGAGGTTTCATGTTGTTAATTATGTCTTTAAAAAATCAAATTTAGACTTATTTTCACAATGCTCAGGGTGGGGTCCCCCCTTAATAAGGCTAGTAAAACTCAATAATGACGACTTTATCCCCTACTGATAAAAATATCAACCCTAACAGATACAATAGATATATTTAATAGTATTTTCTTGTTAGTGCGTTTTAAACGCTTAGTTATCTAAAGCGGTACTTGTTGGGCCCTTATGGCTACCAATATGCGGGTACTGCTAAAGTGCTAAAGGTCTATCGGTGTACTTCCTGCTGTGAATGAGTGTACTATGTGACGCGGATGGTTATGGCCGTTTATGGCTGCACAAATTGTGGAGTTATAGGGTTAGGGTCCACCGCTTGGAGGCGCTACGAAAAAACAGCTCCAGGCGTCCTACTATAAATACCGAGTAATTGAAAACACTACACGTATGCTATTTAAGGCATACGTCTAGCGGACTTGTTGGCATGGCTATGCAGTTCATACCGTTAGATCAGCCTACAACACAGATATTGATACCAGGAGATAAAAAAGTTTAACAATTTGATGGTTTGTAGAAATGTGCTCAAATTTTGTGTGCTTTTCGTTGGTATGGTTTCGGAACCTGAAACAATACCATGTGAGGTCGTTAAACCTTAGTTTCGCAACTTTTTTCTTTTCTTGTGGAGCAAATTTTGCAGCAATTTCACAATCTAATCGTTGAAGAATGTGGAAACGTAACTGTTCGGTTGTCATGGGTAAATATATAGCCAGTTTTTGGTGGCAATAAAATATATGTAAACATAACCGGTGAGGCAATTGACCCATTTGTTAACCATAATAAAGCTCGAGTTTTGCGAGTTTATTTCAAAGTTGAACGGAATATTTTCTGGTGTTTAGATGGTGCCCGGTTTCAGGATATTATAACTCTCAGTAAGTTGTAAATATTTATGCCAAATGTCCCGAAAGTGTTTGTTAGAAATCTCTTGGTATGCATGAATACAAATAGAAATTACGATAGATTCTTTTAATTAGTGCTTGGTGTGCGGCAAAAGTGGTAAAAGCGTTTTCTTCTCAGCGCCGTCTCCGCCACTCGGAGATAAATAAATTTTCTCTCGAACTATGCTAGAATTCTCCTCAACTTGTATTCACCTAGATCTCAGATCGCATTATAAACTAATCAGAGGCGGCCGCCTCTGCCGCTGAAAAGGGAAGCTTGCACGGCCGATTACTCGCGCTGTCATGGATTACAAATGTCAACTCGACGTCAATACTTATTGGTATATCGGTTCGATTCGAAAGTCCACATAAATCATAGCGCATTTGTGCAGACTCGATAATATGTCATTATAGGAAATTACGAATGGTTTCTTCGCATAAAAGCGTTTTCTTATGCATACCAGACAATCTTCCTACCAAACGAAAATTGTTACTTCTAAAGGAAACGTACTGTCAAATAACCTCTATTTACAATCAAAAAAATTAACCATATTTCAAGGACAACTTGATAACGAACTGCGTTTGTCCCAAACTCCATCTCAATTGTGGTCTTTATTAATTAATAAATTTCCTTTTCAACGGGACGCATCTTCCAATCTGAATGCTTTAAATGTTTCCTTATTTATTTAATGACTCATTACTGCTAATCGCTTTCATTGCTTTCGTCTGATCATGAGACATTTTCATCTCTCTCAATCTGCGACGATCCAGCCACTAATGAGTCAATGTTGTCACTTTGTGTATTTTGACTTATATTATTTATAGCTTCTTTGTTTGTACTAAACTTTGTTTTTTTATTGTTACAGGTATGTGTACCGCATATGGCGAAAGAAAGTTTAAGAGTCGCTCAATTATTGTACTTGTTTGGTAAGCATAGTTTTGTAAGAGAAAATAAAATTATTACCCGCTTTGAAAGTACCAAACTACAGCACATACGCACATACTATCGTAATACGTATGTACAGTGATGGAAAGATGTATCTTCCTATCGCTGTGTCACAATTTTACTGGTTTTTATTATTCTCTCCTCGGCTGCTATGCAATAAATGTAAATGCCGTGAAATGCTCGCTACCATTCGATTCCGAAGGTCCTTATGCAACTGCCACCGGAAAGGAATTTCAATATTAATAAAGTGTTTAATAAAGTGTTTATTTAGCAGAAACGCTATTAATCACAAAAAAATACAACTGTCATAAACAAACCATATACAAAATATACAACTGCAAATAATTAAATACAAAAAGTAAACCAAAGCAACAAACTAAACCCTAAAAATCTCACAAACTATTCTCTCAAACTTAATAACAAATATAAAATAATTTATGAAAATTATTTATGGCAATTTTGGTGTGGACGACAAATATAGAAATGCTTTACGATGGCAGTTGCGTCTGATTATTGTCTGCTGTAATACGTTATAAAATATAATTAAATGTTAACTATAAGAGCACAAGTTATTTTCTTCTGAACTTCTCTAGACTTGCACTCTGGAGTATTGTAGTGCGTGTTTGTAGTGAGTTGGCAACCATGTTTACAATAGCGACGATTGTGAAAACACGATATCATCGACTAAACAACTAAAACACTGTCCAGTTTGAATGTTTGTACAAATAGAAAGCAAAACATTTATTTCTTTAGGTTATACCATACGTCAATAATAACATAAATACGAAATAAGAACAGACGCGTTTATAGTAGCGCCATCTACATCTGCCGATTTTTCTATTTCGAAGTTTTGAAGGGAAGTCCCTGCAGTGCACTATTTGAATTGAGACGGGAGCCTTATTTCTTTTTTGCTTTATTCTAAACTAGAAGGTCTCAGAATTGTTCCTGTAAGAGGGTTTTGCAAAATTTTCCCTAGTTCTGGAGTTATAGCCGGTGATTTGTGTGTGCGTCGACCAGTGTTGTGATACGTCGTGTTTTTCCAACTGGTAACCACGTTTTTGGAAAATGTATTTCATATATCGAGATGATTCTTTGCTTCTTATGTTCAGGTTTCACTTTTTTTTTGTATCAGACGACCTGCACACGTGTAATCGTGGTTACCGTTACATATTAATGTTTGCACAAAAGCGCGCACAAAGTAATCTGCAAGGTCACCGAGATCAACACAATGATTTGAAATTGTTAATTTTCTACTTCGATATTAACACCAAAGAATAAAAAAGAGCTTCGTCTATAAATCTTGTGAGGTTCTTTATTATCAATTCCTTAAAATAGATACGAAAAGCGACCAACAAAGCGGAAGACCCCCCCTTAAGATTCTGCCATAGGGATAGGAACATACATCTTTCCATTACTGTACATTTCAAATTTCTACATTGTGAACATTTTAAACCAATACACTCAATAATAATCCCGCCTATTGTCGCCCTCAAAAAGAAAATTGGTGTTATTTCGTGGTAGCCCCGGGTACCCAATTACCGATTTTTTTTTGTATTCTCTCTTCTATAAAGTATACCAAACCATGCCAAATTGACCCGAATACGAAATGTACAGAGCATGGTAATCTGATTACAATGTATATCAATTATAGTGGACCACTTCGCTGGACTTAAGGAGCAACCGCAACTTAATATAATCATCAACGCATTCCGATAACACACTTCTATGCGCCACGCACGGAAGAAAAAAAACCTAATCAGGTGATGACCACGCGCATTTTCTTGCTATGGAAATCTACTTACTCGCCTTTTTTGGTATTCAAACCAAGGAAGATTTTTAAGTTGACGCCCTTTTTGCCTTTGGCAGAATTATAGAGAAAGCTCAATCTGCATTGGTATGAATAAAGAAAAGTGGTTCCTTTTGGGCAATTTTTGGGCTTTCTAATCCGGAATTTCTGAAAATGTAGCCTCGAAAATTTGATAGTTTTCTCGTCTGGAGACACAACAGATTCCGCGGTTAGTTAGTGTTGTTATGTCTCTATACCAAGTCGAACACAATCTGGCCGTTATCGTAAATTTTCATAGCCAGTCCAGGAGCGACTTCTTGCCGTTTATTCTTTGAAGGATATCTCGGGCAGCAACCGGATCAAACGCTGGCAGGATCATGCCTTTTATAATAGGCAATCATGACATCGATCCGAGGTATGTTTACACATGCCTTTTATATACAAGCACTTATAAGGGAGATGAGAGAAGAGTTCATTCAAGATTCCTTTTTACCATAGAGTCAAATTGTTCTTCATGTCGTAATTGATTTATTTTCGCCGTATTGTGCCGAACAATTTGTGTGATGACTGCTACATAATAGCAAGCGGCCTCCTCTATGGGTTTGTGTTTGTATACGAGGGCAAGTTTCCTTATAAGGTAAGGACGCTGACGCGAGTTCTTAGAATCTGGCGAACATTCGGCGATTTTGTCTTGCTTTATTTTTGTCTACCAGGCCCAGACTCTCGGTCTTCTAAAGTTTCGTAAATACTGTATATGGTGGTATCGGAAATAGGTTATTATATAGATTAGCAATAATTGCTTGTTACCGTTTAGTTCGAAGATTTGTTATCGGTTGATAATCTAGAAAGGTGTCAAACGAAAGCGCGTAGAGTTGTGTTGAGTTTCTTCCTTTTTCCTTCCTGTTTAAATCGACAGCTTAACATATTAACAGTTTTACTTTCGTGTCGGTAGCTCTCGACAACTTCTCGCATGCATTATTCAAAAACGGGGAGCTGGAAATCTGAAATTCCAAGTCGCAATATTCAGTGGCAGCTCGTAGCTAATATTATTGGGGGTGCTGTTCCAGAAATTTTTTTATCATTGTTTAAAAAATATTCTGTAAAAGGAAATGTTGAAATCGTAAAAGAATTTAGGGAATGAAAACGGATTTCTTATTTAATTTAACCTAAATTATTACAGTTACATGTAAAAAATACATTTTCTAAAAAGTACGCTTTAAAAACTTTTAAAATTTTAAAATTTTCCATATTTTTTTTTATTGTTTCATGCATTGTCACAAGAAATTGTCCACATGAGAAGTTGAACTCGATTGGTCAATGGGAAGTAGGCAAAATACAAGAATACTAAATCTACAAGGATTGCGAATTTCACGTCATCATCCCTGGGTTATCGCAATACAAACATTTCAAGTTTCAAATGTCAAATGTCAAACTACCTTCCACCAGCACTACAGGGTCGGCACTGTCGGCACTGCGAGAACAACAGTACTCTCTTTGTTGCTCTATCCATAACAGGCCGCTGCAGCACGTGCTGCTTTCTATGTGCGCATGCGCAGAACAGCCAAACACCACGCCGACTGAAACTGTGAAGATCCCAGTTCCATACAACGTTTTTTGAAGCTGTTTTTAGACTGGGGGGTGACTACTGACATTAGGGTTTAAGGATTATCCTTTCTACAAGTGAATCGGCGAGTTCAAAACGCCAAAAGCCATTTTGAACTGAAATAGCCAAAATGTTCACTATGATTTATGCTATCGATTAGACCTAAAAAGGATGCTTGGGCGAAATAAACAAGTACAGAACAGCGCTTTTTTTGCTCCCTCATGCAAAGCCTTTCTACTCAGTTTCTACTGATATCATCAGTAGTAAACATTCGCCATGAATATCAATATTAAAAAGTTAGACAACACTTAAAAAAAGTCCTCAAGTATGTAACTGGTGAAAATCTAGAATTTTACTACCACGTGACTTCCGGACCGACTACCACCATAGAACAGGAAATTTAATACTATCTATATGTATACTATATGTATATAATCATCAAACTCTATATCATACTCTATCATATCGCCATATACAGGATTAGTCAAAATTACCGGAACACCTAAATAATTTTCCAACTGTATACAATTTCAAAAAAATTTTCAAGTAAAATTTGTTTTGCTTTAAACAATATATCGTTTAAAGATATTTTTAATATACAGGATGTTCATTTTATTCTGGATATCTGGTAAACTTTCCTTTTTCAAATAGAACATTCTGTATAATTCTAAGCTTAATTCTAAAAATCTTTTGTATGATGTTTTTTATAAAATGCATTATTTTTGAATTATGAGCAAAAATAATCGAAAATTAATTAATTAATTAGTAATTAATCAAAAATAGACGAAATTACCGAAATACCTAAATTACCTAAATTACTAAATTACCGAAATAATTTTCCAACTGAAAAGAAAATCAAACAATTTTTCTGGGTTTAAACAAACTATTGTCCATTCTGGAAATTTGGTAACTGATAGCACACCATCATATTTATAATTTTTTTAATTCTAGGATTAATTCTCTTGTAGAAATCATTTTTTTATTACAATACTATCATTTTTTAGTTATAAGCAATTAATCAAAACTCCTGGACTTCAAATTAAGAATATTTTCCCACATACATACAATACACATTTCTTTTAATTTGATAGCTTGGATATGTAATTTTATTTTATTTCATAGTTGAGTTCTTTTTCTTGATTTTTTTATCCGTTAATGATCGATTAATTGCTCATAAGTCATAACTCAAAGATGCCGCATTTTATAAAATAATGATTCCTACGAAAACTCTTTCCAGAATAAAATGAACATCCTGTATATTGAGAATGTATTTAGACGATAGCTTGTTTAAAACTAAAAAACTTTTGTTTGAATTTTTCTTTGAAATTCTTTACGGTTAAAGAATTACTAAGGTGTTTAATAACATTTTTAATTATCAATCTTCAAAAATTACGGGAAATAAGTTTCATGCAAATCCAACATTTTTTACATTTTTGGTCGCCATATTGACTCCGCTACTTTGAATTTTGAAAGTTGGACATGTAGGTGTCTAGAATCTTCAAATAATCAAATATGACAGCAAATAAGTTACATAAGCACCCGACATATTTCTAAATTTTCTAGTCGCCATATTGAATCCGCCATTTTGAGTTTAAAAAATATGACAACGTGTTTGGAATCAGAACGCCAAAAACACAATACATCATAAAGAAAATATTTAAATGCTTTAAATAAACAAGTATTGTTAAAAATGTAGGTTGTTTTTCCGTCGAGTTCAAAAACAGTACATGTCCACGATGATTGTTTTAATCATATCTCTGCTTTGAATGCAAATATAAATCAAATATGTAATACATTTAATTCTGAACTCTGTGAACTACCCTATGTTTTGTCTGTTGGCACAAAATAGCTAACTGATCCACTTTTCAAGATATTGCACCGACAAAATTATTTTGTTAATTTTCTCAGAACTCACTTTTTGGACTTGTAGTGTTTTCGAACCGAGTATAAAGAAAGAATTAAAGGAAAAAGGACTCATATTAAATGTTATCCATAATATTAAATGGAAATAATAGGGGGTGCTGCAGTTCCATAGTGCCGATACGCAAGCCGCCACTGGCAATATTATTTCTTCTCGTCTTGCACACCGCGACCGTTGCGTAGTCATGTCTGGAAAGGTGCCAAAGTGTAGTAGATTTTCGCAACGTTCAATAAACCCGTGATTAATGAGAGGACCTACTTTAACTTTTTCAACCTGAATGGATGAGATATTTGTAATGTTTCGCGACTCTAAAATACATCTTCCCGTTGAGTGATGCCGATTTATGAATAGTAGTACTAACTATTAGTAGTACTACAGCGGAAATGCCTTGTAATAATTCAACAATAGCTCGTTCGTGCGTATGTCGTTAAAAGGTTGCTTCCTCAAGGGCAAAGATGAGTTCAACTTAATTTTCTTTGCTCAAAAGTAGCACGGTCCCCTATTAGCAAGAACAGCGACAAAACAGCTCGTTTTACAGCGTAGCGTAACGCTGTCGAGCTCGACAACACGCATAAATATTAATGAAATAGCGAAATTAACGTACGGGAGTGAAAAGGAAGCTTACGACTTGCATGTCGCGATTAAAGCCATGACTCATTGTGGAGAGGCTTGAGTTTCGTAAGCGTCTCAATTTAGGGAAATGAGGAAAGATTTTATAATTGTCTTGAAAATAGTTATATACATATGAAAACTGTTACATGTTAAATATCTTCGTGTACCGTATGCACGTAGGTGTTCCTCGGTTTATTTGAAATTAGAAAACCCACGTGCCTCAGTGTTAATCAGAGAGGATGAAGATATTCTAACCAGTTTTAGTAGTTCCAGTTTTATCTCGACTATCTTCTATTTGAGTACAGTACACTTTCACGCATCTTCATCAAGACATCTACCTATCTCGACAATATCATGTTTGACCTTTCTACTTTGGTAGGTACTTTACACTTTTGTACCGTTAATTATTTTCGTTGGAAAAAATTGTTTAGCCCGACCGACCCGTGCCGCTTAGCACGTGGAGACCAGTTTTCTCCCACTAATTGCCCTGTGTTCATCCTGGGCACGTGAAGACAGCATCTGCCGACTGCTCCACGAACGCCAGGTGTAGGACGTTCCTCGTAGGGACAAAGACGAGTTTTATTCATTTTCCAGAAGAGGGGTTCGCATCTACATACCACCTGGTCCAGTCTCAGAGAATAGAAATCCAAATATTTCGAATTTCCTTCATACACTGCTAAAAAACATAGGAAAACACTTTTTTCGAAACCTGTAACAACTGTTGCTATGCTTTAAGAGCATATATTTATTTAACTAAAGAAAATTACAAAAACAATGTTACAACTCTTAGTTACTTCTAAGTTACACTTAAAAATGTAAATTAATAACGCAAAACGAAATGGAAATGACTGTTATTGTATCGATGACAGTCGGGTTTTCTGTGGATTGGTGAGGTTTAATACAGTGTATGCCCTCCACGAGCACGAATCACTTCCTCACACCTGCGTGGCATGCTTCGCACTAGTCTGCGAAGAGATTCTTGGGGTATGCTTTCCCATTCCTCAATCAGGACTTGTGTTAGTTCCTGTTGCTGGTTCCTGGCTTGTGTTCAATAGGATTCAGGCCAGGACGCCGGCCATTCCATGACCTGAATTCCACGTTCTTGTAAAAAGTTTCTGGTGATGCCGGCAGTATGTGGCTTTGCATTGTCCTGCATTAGGATGAAATTTTGACCGACGCCATATGCAGCAGGCACCACATGGTCCTCCAAGATGCTTTCGATGTAATTCATGGCATTTAGTCTACAAGGAACCATAACAAGATCAGTTCTGTTGGCTATACTGATTCCAGCCTAAACCATCACAGATCCACGACCAAATCTATCTACTTCCTGTATAGTAGCTGCTGCGTAGCGTTCACCAGGACGTCTATATACACGTATTCGACCGTCGCAACGAGTTAAACGAACTCTTGACTCGTCTGTAAACAGTACAGGCGTCCAGTGACGAAGTTGCCAATCTCTGTGATCCAGAGCAAACCTCTTTGTGATGCTGCGTAAGGCGTGGTGCGCGGACAGGTCTTCTTGGTTTCAAATTCGCTTCTTTTAAGCTGTTTCTAACAGTTTGATGAGAAATTTCTATTCCATGTGCTCGTCTTAGGTCGTTTAGGAGGTCTCGTGCTGTAGCAGTACGCTGACGTAGAGAGGAAAGGACAAGAAATCGGTCTGTATTTTAAGTAGTTTTTCGATTTCGACCTTGTCCGGCTCTTCTAACATATTGGCGAGTCTCCCGAAACCGATTTCATAAACGCTGAATAACAGAAGGGGAAACTCTAAGGTCCCTGCTAACATGTCGAATAGAGGAGCCCATACTGGATAAGGGCGACAGCACGAGGAACTTGCACTTGCACTCACTAACATACCTCATTTTACTTTTGATGACGTTTCTAATCAACGAAAATTGACAACTGACTTCATTTGTCATCTTTAGTAGGCTTTCATACGTGAATTCAAAGCATACTTGACATTTTTTCCATTTGGTTTTGCGTTATTAATTTACATGTTTAAGTGTAACTTAGAAGCAACTACGAGTTGTAACATTGTTTTTGTAATTTTCATTAGTAAAATATATGCCCTTAAATCATAGCAAACTTGATTTGCCAAAAACTATTATTCAAAAAGTTACTGGTTTCGAAAAAAGTGTAAGAGCAGTGTATTTCATACAATGTTCCTCCGATCTGCTGACCGGAGATACGGTTGAATCTAATATAAATGCAAATATTGTAATGGTTCAAAGATCAAGGTGGCCGATAGAGCGTTAATTGCTATTGCATGTACGCGAACCTAATCCAATATTTGCAATTATGCGCGATACCTGCACTGGTAATAAACCGGCGATTGCTGCGAGAAGCTGCAATTTGGTAGTTCGGTAAAAAGGCGGCTACCCAGGCTCATGGAGATGTGGCACAAGCTCGCCACGGTTGAGAGACGCCCGCTCAATCATTCGTAATTAACCAAAAGATCGTCGAGAATTCCAAGACGACTTCACCAGAAAATTAATTGATACTATTCAAGAATAGGAGTTATTTCGTGCTTGGACACTGACAATCCTTATTGTTTGATGATAAGATTGTATTGATAGGACTGCACGCGTTCCTGACCGCAACATCTCGGTGTCTTAATGATGGCTATCCAGCCTGTGTATAGCAATTTTCCGTAATTTACATTAACAACGTTTACTTTCTAAACGTTGATTTAAATGGACCAGACGTTTCAATCTTCGTGTCAGAGAGTGCGAGACGGAAAGGCTTTACCTACTCGAAAAGAACTTGTTTGACGCTTGCTTGCTTGCTTAAGCCGGTGCTACACCATGCGACAAACGTTGGACTGAACGACTTAACGATGCTACGAACACCTTCCAACGTGAAACGTTTGGTAGTTAAAAACCGATGCTTCGAATTCTGGAGAAATATGTTTAACTCTGGTAAAAACCCAACACTGGCCCAAACGTGACCAAACCTGGACGTTGGAAGCTTGGCATTACTAGCTCGAGCCTTGAACATCGACCAAACGTTGTGACGAACTACCAAACGTTCGACTATAGCTATATTCGATTGCTGGCCGCAATCTTTTCAATTGAACTGGATTTGGATCTTTTTGATCGCAAATTTGAAATACTTGCGTCCTATTAGTGGAAACAGTTTGAGGCAGACGTCAAACGAGCAATCGAACAGCACTTTAGCCAAATGATGGCGAATCAGATTGAACAGAACTGATCACGGCCAGCAATCGAACACAAGTTATGTTGGAAAGGATTGTTGCCTTTATGATAACAACTTATTTAAATAGGTATGCTAGGTAAAAATACCAACACTGGCTCAAACGTGACCAAACCTGGACGTTGGAAGCTTGGCATTACTAGCTCGAGGCTTGAACGTCGACCAAACGTTGTGACGAGCTACCAAACGTTCGACTATAGCTATATTCGATTGCTGGCCGCGATCTCTTCAATTGAACTGGATTTGGATCTTTTTGATCGCAAATTTGAAATACTTGCGTCCTATTGGTGGAAACAGTTTGAGGCAGACGTCAAACGAGCAATCCAACAGCACTTTAGCCAAATGATCGCGAATCAGATTGAACAGAAATGATCACGGCCAGCAATCGAACACAAGTTATGTTGGAAAGGATTGTTGCCTTTATGATAACAACTTATTTAAATAGGTATGCTAGGTAAAAATACCAACACTGGCTCAAACGTGACCAAACTTGGACGTTGGAAGCTTGGCATTACTAGCTCGAGGCTTGAACGTCGGCCAAACGTTGTGACGAACTACCAAACGTTCGACTATAGCTATGTTCGATTGCTGGCCGCGATCTCTTCAATTGAATTGGATTTGGGTCTTTTTGATCGCAAATTTGAAATACTTGCGTCCTATTGGTGGAAACAGTTTGAGGCAGACGTCAAACGAGCAATCAAACGGCACTTTAGCCAAATGATCGCGAATCAGATTGAACAGAACTGATCACGGCCAGCAATCGAACACAAGTTATGTTGGAAAGGATTGTTGCCTTTATGATAACAACTTATTTAAATAGGTATGCTAGGTAAAAATACCAACACTGGCTCAAACGTGACCAAACTTGGACGTTGGAAGCTTGGCATTACTAGCTCGAGGCTTGAACGTCGGCCAAACGTTGTGACGAACTACCAAACGTTCGACTATAGCTATGTTCGATTGCTGGCCGCGATCTCTTCAATTGAATTGGATTTGGGTCTTTTTGATCGCAAATTTGAAATACTTGCGTCCTATTGGTGGAAACAGTTTGAGGCAGACGTCAAACGAGCAATCAAACGGCACTTTAGCCAAATGATCGCGAATCAGATTGAACAGAACTGATCACGGCCAGCAATCGAACACAAGTTATGTTGGAAAGGATTGTTGCCTTTATGATAACAACTTATTTAAATAGGTATGCTAGGTAAAAATACCAACACTGGCTCAAACGTGACCAAACCTGGACGTTGGAAGCTTGGCATTACTAGCTCGAGGCTTGAACGTCGGCCAAACGTTGTGACGAACTACCAAACGTTCGACTATAGCTATATTCGATTGCTGGCCGTAATCTTCTCAATTGAACTGGGTTTGGATCCTTTTGATCGCAAATTTGAAATACTTGCGTCCTATTGGTGGAAACAGTTTGAGGCAGACGTCAAACGAGCAATCGAACGGCACTTAGCCAAATGATCGCGAATCAGATTGAACAGAAATGATCACGGCCAGCAATCAAACACAAGTTATGTTGGAAAGGATTGTTGCCTTTATGATAACAACTTATTTAAATAGGTATGCTAGGTAAAAATACCAACACTGGCTCAAACGTGACCAAACCTGGACGTTGGAAGCTTGGCATTACTAGCTCGAGGCTTGAACGTCGGCCAAACGTTGTGACGAACTACCAAACGTTCGACTATAGCTATATTCGATTGCTGGCCGCAATCTTTTCAATTGAAACTGGGTTTCGATCTTTTTGATGGCAAATTTGAAATACTTGCGTCCTATTGGTGGAAACAGTTTGAGGCAGACGTCAAACGAGCAATCGAACAGCACTTTAGCCCAATGATCGCGAATCAGATTGAACAGAACTGATCACGGCCAGCAATCGAACACAAGTTATGATGGAAAGGATTGTTGCTTTTATGATAATAACTTATTTAAATAGGTATGCTAGGTAGGTCTTCAAATTGGTATTACGGTATGCATAGCAATTCCATATCATTGTCAAAATGACGTAACAGAACTCTGATGAGATGAAACTCGATGGGAGGAAATTGGTTTGCTTGGTATTCGATCGAAGCCGGCGCGCCATTTTATTCATGTGTAATGAAGCGAACCGCAATAATTTGAACTATTTCGCTTTATGCAATACAAAGGCAGAGCGGAACGACAAGAAAAACTTTTCGGTTTGGGCCGGGCGGCCAGCGCGCGTTACCGTTACCGATCTTCATGACAAGACGAAGACTGGTGTTTGACATGCAAAAGTCAAATCTTGTAGCACGGACCGCCGAACGGTTCATTGTTTTTGCCGACCCGAAACTTTTGCCGCAATGATGACAGTATAAATATGTTTTTGTGCCATCGCTATGAAACCAGAAATTACTGATAAATCGATTATTTGTTGCTTTTTCAATTGTCCGAAGCTACACTGAAAAAAGTTTTAGGTAAATTTACCTCGAAACGATGGGTAATTTTGTTGCCCGAGGAATGACAGTAATTTTTCCATCAGCAAGTAATTTTCCCATCCATTGTAAAATTACATTGTGAATTTACTTTCTGCACTGTCGATTTACAATAGATTTATTGAAAATTACTAGCAACATTTACAATGCGTTCATGGTAATATTAGAATATGAACACTGCTGTTCCCTTCAATTTATAGTAATTTTCCTTAGTATATATCCAATGGGAAATAGTAATTATTAAACAGTACTGTAAATTTACTGTATGCTATAGTAAATTTATAAAACTATATACAAATAAAAGATTTGTTTATATTTATCATCACAATTTATTTTTATTATGAATAATGAATAATAAAATGTTGCACATAAAAAAACATATTCTAAGATACATATTTATTCAGTTTGTTGATGAATGTAATGGCCTTCCTCTTTGTAGTGGCTCCTCCACAGTCCGGGTACAGTTTTAAGAAATGCCTTTGGCACAATTCCATAGTTGTTCGTACTTCTTTGGGGTACTCTCTATTTAAAATAAATAACAATACAAATACAAACGAAAATGCTTCGAGGAATGTTCCATACGAAGTACCACACGTTCGACAGTACGATATGATGTACTTACCCCTTATCCTGGTTTTATAATAAACCGCACTTCTATTACCTTCACTAGTAAATGAAACATATAACCCCTACGAGGTTTCAGGTTATGGGGTGGGTTTGTGCTGCACTTATAATATATGCGATCTTGGAAACAACGCCGAATTGACAGCAATTAGCAGCGCGCATGCCCGAGTAAACGGTTTACCGTGTTATTATAGTATATTTACTATACGAACTAAATTATTACTAAACAAGGTAATTATGCTACAAAATAGCGTACATTTACAGTGTATTTTTACTGTTCGTACGGTATATTCAGAGTCCAAACGTTAAAACTACTGTTTCCTTGTAATAGTACATAGATATTTGGAAATTTACCCTTAAAGTAACGTAAACATAGACTTACAATGGTTACATAGTAAAATTTTTACAAACACCAATAGTATTTTTACCGATACTTTTTTCAGTGTATAGAATAGTAGCCCCGTGGTTTCTTCAGCAAGTTGCCTGCCATCATGTCACAATTTGTTTTGTCCTATTTTGGTATTCCCCTGATTGTAATAATAATACATAGGTGGTACTAAAAGGCGCTGAATTTGTACATTTTGTTATCTCGTATGACAACAATGATTCACACTCGGGTAGGAAAGTTTATATTTGGTTGTGGAGGTGTAGGGAAGCCGCAAAATATAGCAGATATCTGCGATAAAGTGTTGGTTAAACATACGTGGTTTATTAAATATTGATCCCCTGTATCTATAGTTGGTTATCAGTGCTTGCATTAGATTACGATCCATAACAAATTGTAATGTTGGTGGATAAGAAAAACTCACGTACCCGCTAGTTGTATCCGTCAGTCATCAGAGTGCGCGTATGTCATAGTTGGAAGTTTAACCTGGTGGTAACCTTCCTCATTCCTTCACGATCTGGCTGTGATAAGTGCATTTGCCATTTTCCGCTTCGGGAGAAAGAATCCTCTTCACTGCCCAAGGTCAGGAGATTAAGGTCGCTCTTTTCTTTATATGGTCAACTCACGGAGCCAGGCTTGGTGAACACTAGAATGATTTTCGATGTCATTCTTTCGCTGTATTCTCGATAATTGAGAGAATTGACACTTCTGGCCGTCTCCAGTCAATATTGTAAAAAAAGCTGTACTGAAATTTCCGCTTTCATATAACTATTATCTAAGTTCAAAATCGATTTCCCCGTTGAACAACGATTCCACTTTTGATTTCGTCGCTAGACGCCGATAATAAATAATTTACGTACCCAACGTACTATGCGTGTTAGATACTTTCTAACATGGGTGAAAGATGCTATAAATTGCCAATAGTACATCTGCAACGCTATAGCCACAATACCGATTAGCAAAGGTTAGGCTTAAAAACATAAATAGTCGTTATCTATTGTTGGTGAATGTTCACGTTCTTTTCTCTACGTCTCAAGAGCTTGTACGTACACAATCCAAGAAGTCGTAATGCATGAATACACTTACCAACCTTCAATTGCGATTTTACACTATTTTAAGGGGCGCACACACCGCACAAATCCGCCGTTAAAGCAGGCGGTACACCTTTCTACGAACACCTTCCAACGTCCAATGTTTGAACGCGCCTTAAGCATTTTTTATGGGGTTGCACCACGTAGGGCTGACAATTTGCAATTCTCTGACCACGCTTCAAATTGCTTACTTCCATCAATTATAATAATACTGGGACCAGCCTCTAAGCGTGGGTGCTTACTAATGTGCTGAATAATCAGTTGCTCTATGGCCACGCTCTCCGCGTGGACCACCTGATCTATTGCCAATTATTTCCTCACAATGGAATTACAGGACACTGAATTTCTATTGATAATTCCGAAGATAATTTTTGCTTCGCCACTCGCCGCCACTGTGGCTAAAAGTACAACATGCGTGGATCAGACCTTCTGCTTAATCTATTGCATTTTTAGTTTAGTTAGTTTAGCGTAATCATTTGTTTGCGTATGATTAATACAGTTTTAGTAGAAGTGCTAAACATGCTAGATAATTGCCGCTCCCCGCCACTGTGGCTGAAAATTCAAAACATGTTACAAACATGCGTGGATCAGAACGTCCGCTTAATCTATTGTATTTTTAGCTTAGTTAGTTTAGCGTAATCATTTGTTTACGTGTGATTCATACAGTTTCAGTAGAATTGCTAGACATGCTGGATAATTGCCGCTCCCCGCCACTGTGACTGAAAATTCAAAACTTACTACAACATGCGTGGATCAGAACGTCCGCTTAATCTATTGCATTTTTAGCTTAGTTAGTTTAGCGTAATCATTTGTGTACGTGTGATTAATACAGTTTCAGTAGAATTGCTAGACATGCTGGATAATTGCCGCTCCCCGCCACTGTGACTGAAAATTCAAAACTTACTACAACATGCGTGGATCAGAACGTCCGCTTAATCTATTGCATTTTTAGCTTAGTTAGTTTAGCGTAATCATTTGTGTACGTGTGATTAATACAGTTTCAGTAGAATTGCTAGACATGCTGGATAATTGCCGCTCCCCGCCACTGTGACTGAAAATTCAAAACTTACTACAACATGCGTGGATCAGAACGTCCGCTTAATCTATTGCATTTTTAGCTTAGTTAGTTTAGCGTAATCATTTGTGTACGTGTGATTAATACAGTTTCAGTAGAATTGCTAGACATGCTGGATAACTGCCACTCGCCGCCACTGGCTAAATTTTCAAAACATGTTACAACATGCGTGGATCAGAACTTCCGCTTAATCTATTGTATTTTTAGCTTATTAGTTTACCGTAATCATTTCTGTACGTGTGATTAATACAGTTTCAGTAGAATTGCTATACATGCTGGATAATTGCCACTCGCCGCTACTGTGGCTAAAATTTCAAAACATGTTACAACATGCGTGGATCAGACATTCCGCCTAATCTATTGTATTTTTAGTTTAGTTAGTTTAGCGTATTCATTTGTTTACGTGTGATTAATATAGTTTCAGTAGAATTGCTAGACATGTTGGATAATTGCCACTAGCCGCAACTATGGCTAAAATTTCAAAACATTTTACAACATGCGTGGATCAGACATTCCGCCTAATCTATTGTATTTTTAGTTTAGTTAGTTTAGCGTATTCATTTGTTTACGTGTGATTAATATAGTTTCAGTAGAATTGCTAGACATGCTGGATAATTGCCACTAGCCGCAACTGTGGCTAAAATTTCAAAACATGTTACAACATGCGTGGATCAGAACGACCGCTTAAGCTATTGTATTTTTAGCTTATTAGTTTACCGTAATCATTTGTGTACGTGTGATTAATACAGTTTCAGTAGAATCGCTAGACATGCTGGATAGTTGCCACTCGCCGCCACTGTGGCTAAAATTTCAAAACATGTTACAACATGCGTGGATCAGACCTTCCGCTTAATCTATTGTATTTTTAGTTTAGTTAGTTTAGCGTAATCATTTGTGTACGTATGATAAGTACAGTTTCAGTAAAATTGCTAGACATGCTGGATAATTACCACTCGCCGCCACTGTGGCTAAAAATTCAAAACATGTTACAACATGCGTGGATCAGAACGTCCGCTTAATGTATTGAATTTTTACCTTAGTTGGTTTAGCGTAATCATTTGTGTACGTATGATTAGTACAGTTTCAGTAGAATTGCTAGACATGCTGGATAATTACCACTCGCCGCCACTGTGGCTAAAATTTCTAAACATGTTACAACATGCGTGGATCAGACCTTCCGCTTAATCTATTGTATTTTTAGTTTAGTTAGTTTAGTGTAATCATTTGTTTACGTGTGATTAATACAGTTTCTGTAGAATTGCTAGACATGCCGGATAATTGCGATTTTGCGTCGATGGACCAGTGGGCGGCCGCGCGACTGATCTCGGTGTTTGTCTTTTGTTATTAATAGCACTGGAAATTTCAACCTTGCTCTTGAGAAGTTGAGACTAAAGCCACGCCAACCCAAGCCAAGCCAGATCAGCATGACGTCTAGCGTTTACCTGTTCCGCAGGTTTCATTATTATACGATAATTGCTGTGTATCCGAAATTAAATGCATCCGTGTTCTTGAGTTCTTTTGAGTTAGAATTAGTGGTTCGCGTGACAAGAACCTAGTCGAAATAATGAAATAGCTGGGAGGCATTTTTCTAGAGACAATGGAATATTATTATTTCGTATGTGTATAAAGACGCTAAATTGCCAGAACTGTTCTAACAATAGAAAATAATTTTATTGTCGAGACACATTGCAATATAGTCTTATGATAGACTTGTAGGTTTTCATATGATATTATGGGGTCGCTAATACCTTGTGTGTGGTTTAACGTCGAGTTAATTATTTGCAATTATATCCAATGGCGAGATGCATACACAAAATTAATTGAATAATTGCGCGTTAATGCCTCTATCTCGCGAGCGTATAGCCAGTCTGCAAACAAAACAAAAGCATCAGCCGCGGCGTAATGGAGTATATATGGCACACTTTGTATGGTCCGTTGACTTTTCTAAATTAGCCGTAATTAAGAGAAAGAATGCGAAATATCCTCTCCTGCTAATCAGATCGCCATTTGCACAAATTCAGCGCCACATGACGTAAGGTGAAATTACGATTTCATCAAGCTCTAGTTGTGTTGTTGTTACCGGCAAGCGAAATGTGTGAAAGTTTCCAATGCGGAGCATATATTCTCTTTCTATATTTGTTACCCGCTGGTTCCTGGGACGAGATATGTAAAGCTTGTTAATTAGGTTCCAATATTTACTTATACCGTGCTATGCCATGTCCCATAGGAGTATTTCCTAACGGCTTTAAACCTTCAACTCGTCAAGAAAGTTCACTTATTATTACAACTTTTTTTTGCTCAACAAACCATGAAGGCGATTGAAAAATTGCTTAGTACTTCCTACTTGTAAATTTTCCATTTCTCATTACTGAGTTGGACAGCAAAAAAGCGCATCATAACACGGTATACAATCAATTCGATTCATATGCTTGGTTTTTGCGTTCTTCGGGCTCCTATCGACATTCTTTCTATCGTGGTTTACAAAACTTACAATTCCCAGTTTCCATTTGTTATCCATATTGTCAAATCACTTAAGAGCTATGCTTATGCATACACCATATAACAAAAATAAGGCTGATGTTACTTAGCACCAACCTTAAACATTGTTTCATTTAAGCCACACTTTGTAACCTCCTTTTGCACATAAATGAAACGGGTCATATAATTTATTTCAACTGCTTCAAAAAGGAGAAATTCTTTTGCGGCTACGTATGTATACGTAGATATAGTGGGAAGTACTTCTTTCATGAATCTCATCTTCTTGTAGATTCACGCAGCATCACCTGGAGAAAGTGGAAGATTACTTATAAGGATGACTTTTATTCATTTCAATTTCAACAAATTCGGAGATTTTTCGATAAAACTTTGGTACAAACAGTTTATACTTCCGATCACGTAGCAAAAAAAACGAAACTGTGGCTAATGAATTGTTGTTGCTCTCCACGTTTTGAAATAGCTGTCGGAATGCTTGGAAACTCTTTGCTTTTGAACGAAACGTGTACGCTCTAGTTTTCACGGTTCGTTTGGCTGTTGGTAGGTGCCACAAAATTAGAAAATAATTATTATTTGCGGTCCTCGTGCTCTACCGTGTAATTTCCCAGCGGTTTCTGATGTAACCTTCCGCGTTCTACCATGCAGCTGTGTACATACATAAACCCTGTTGTATGTTTACACACTGCTTTCTGTTTGTATGCGAACCCTATATTTTAGAGACAAAAACTAGTACATGTGGTTCATACCGCTCAAACTAACTACCATGTGGTAAAGTACACTATGTCATAAATAGCAGACAAAAAATGTGAACACTATATAAAATATACTGTGTATTATACTCCAATGGTGTTATTGTACTGGTGAATCATGTTTCTTGTCTTATAAAGAAAACTTTAAACAAATTTTGGAAACGGGTTCTGCATTAACCATAAAGAAGCAGAAAAGGGAACTGAAGACGCTGCTTCTGTAATAGAATTAGGTACATTCCATTCAATAAATTCCAA
Source organism: Aphodius sticticus (assembly GCA_963966075.1). NCBI lineage: Eukaryota > Metazoa > Arthropoda > Insecta > Coleoptera > Scarabaeidae > Aphodius > Aphodius sticticus. Next base: position 10,466,808 of record OZ014515.1, on the reverse strand, counting down.
AATTATCTCTTTGAAGTAGAGCGTTACAAATTGAAATTTGTAAATCGCATATATCCAGAATTTACAAAGAAAATAAAATTAAACCATTTAGGGTGGCTCTATCACTGCAAGGTTAAATCTTATAGTTAACTAACTGGTAGTTTACGTTAACTCCTAGTTAACTCCAAAATGTCGGGTCTTTCAATGCAGTCTAAACTTCTAGTTCGGCGACAGAAAGCAATGAAAAAGCAATGTCGGCAACCTTATGTAAATAATATCTTAGCAATTTTCTGGTGATATATAGCGCTTCGCTGTCAGCTGTGCATAGGTTACCGCATTTGTTTGAATTTCAAACCTTTTCTTTTCTTTTATTTACATTTTCTTTCGAATTTACATATTATATTGTTTTCTGTACATTTTATTTTCTATAGACTATTACGCACATGTGATTGTATTATATCTCATTTGATAAGTTATATATTTATAATTATATTTTGTTTATTATAACAGGTACATCACAGGTACTCTCGCAAGTTATTAGTTTTCTTAGAGCGCGGGCCACATAAAGGCAGCTGATTTTTTAATTTGCCCATATTTCTAGCGTCTGTTGTACAACAAGGCGAACTAAAGCCAACCATCCTACATAGCTTGCGGTTGCCCTGAATGCATTGCCAAGCGACAAGTGTTTGGTATTAATATTATTTTCTAAATCTAAATACCATTATATTTGAAATTCTATGACGAAAAATAAATGACTGATTAAAAATTAAATTACTTGTATTTCCTTAGTAATAATTTATTTAACTCCTATTAATTATTTAGTAGTTGTAACATTGTAAGTAGGTATTGCGGTTGTTGATTATTCTTCGTTCCGTGTGTCGTACGGGGACTGCACTATAAACCCTCGCGGGAACATGCGCTCCTAATTTATAACTCGCTCTTTGCTGTCTGCGTAGAGTCCATCAGGACGGCAAAAAATTATTTCTCATTCGGTTTCTAGCCTATTTTGGTCGAAATTCAACAATTCATGTTGATCACATCCACTTCCGCAAGAACATGCTGTCCTAATTTATAAGCGAGTCGTAGCTATCTACGTAGCACCAGCACGGTAAAATTTCTACACCTCCCGTGTCAACATGCGATCAATATTTTTGTTAGGCCGAAATTGCTCAATATTTGGGATTCCCCTGGCTACGTATTCATGCTGCTGCTTCAGACTGTACCATTTGAATTTGATTGGTCGAAGAAAATGATGTGGTGTTTATCCAACAGATGGCTGCACCGTACGACTATAAAATATGTTATTCTCGTCTCATTCACATGTTCAAAAAGCCAACGGTTAAATCATTACAACATTCATATTTTGTTGTCATTTTTTTACACAAGTTCATGAAGGCTCAATACAAAATGTTGTAATATTGCTTTTTTGATTTTTGGCTCGGTTTTGGAGAAAGAAAATAACAAAAATTACCAATTATTGGCTTCTTTAGCAAGGGTAGAAAACAAAACAACAACGCAAATGAAAAAAAGTGGCATTCGTACCCGGTGTAATACACCTTTATCTATAATTTAATGTATTACACGTGATTATTAACACACAATTAAGCTCAGGATGTTTGGTTTTATGTAGTGTTGTGTTGTAGTACGCTACTACCTCTAGTGATTCCTCTTAACTATCAAAAATTCTGCCGGGTAAAATTAACCACGATTTAAGTGGTAGTTAGGGGTAACCCGACCATTGATGAACCCGTCAACTCAAAGTTAAGAGTTAACCTAAATTAAACCCGTAGTTACTGTTTTAACCTTGCATTGATAGATCCACCCTTTAGACAGACTTTGGATGCCGGCGATGACGTTTGGATTTGTGTCTTGAGATTGGTAACGAAATATTAAATAACCAAAATTTTCATAAATTTATTGTATGTTTTTATGCAAGGACCTTTTCAATAAATGCGTTGTTTCTTCACAGCATGGTCGTCACTGGAGTGATGTAAATCCTCAAACATTTATTTTCATGGTTTCAACCTTAGATCAATGCCTTCGACATCAAATCACGCGAATCGCTCATTCCGAGATAGCTCGCGTGTCTAAAGTCGACCGACTGTCTCTGCCGGGTCTTTTTTCGATTTTCCATACTCATAATAATAACCATGGTAAACTGGCGTTCGCTCGCGTTTAGATGCCTATCTGTTGATTGCTGCCGCCTATAAACTTGGTAATTTTAATAAATCGCTATTTAATCGAGTTTTAATTAGTTTCGGGGCCGCCCCCCCCCCCTTCCACACGATCTCTACATGAACTGAATGGCATAATGTTATGCCACATCTCTAATTCTTACGGAAGTATTACAAATGCCCTACTTTTTAACCTGGTAAAATTGCCTCGAAAATAGTCTGACAACAGCGTATAAATAAGCATAACAAAGCAGAAAAATGAGGATATGCATCGTGTTGTAATATTAGCCCATTTTGTAGCATCGTATGCAAAACAGAATTTCCCATTAAAAATAATCTCATTCAGGGCGCGCCAACTTGCTTGGAGGAGAACACACCGTTGCACGTGTTTACACCAACACAATAAAATCTTTTACCGGTCTGGCAGTGCTGGCTGGCAAGTCCAAAACATCTAAACAACCGGGTTCAGGAACCGGTGTGTATATTTTGGTTGCATTTCAAAAATAATTTGTATGTATATAGTGCATTCCAAACGCAGACGCCGCTAAAACACGCGTAATAGGCATGAGGGCACAGATTCCGGGCTGATGACTGATGAGAGTGATGAGGCCTTTCCTGTGTTTTTAAAACATAGAATTGGGTCAATAGGTCTCCTTTATTTTTTTGAGTGACATTTAAATGTATTAGGATTGTTCCTTATGTAGGCGTCAAGCCATGTAGGCGTATCAAATAAATTTTGACTGCATCTCATGATGTATTTATGTAGTAGCTCCTCGGGCACTTCCTTATAAAACGTGATTAACATACGGAATAAGAACTGAGGCCGAACCTAATTCTTCATTCCTGGATAAAATCTTGGTGGAACGTTTATCGTATTTTTCTTCGTCAACCGCTCATAAAGATACAGAAACGATTACCGAGACCAACAATGGGCAATATCGTCAAAATCGTAAAAATGAAAGGCAAATTGCAGCATAAACCGAGACCTACCAATCATTGGTTGCAAAAATAATCACTTCTGTACCAAATAGCAAACTTGCTCTTGCTGCCTTTCTTACGGATTGTTTTTTTATCCACCACTTGCGTAGTGGATCAGTAACGGAAACCATATCTCATCAGTACAGTATGAATGTCAATGCCCTAATTTTATATATCCACTACGGAGAAAATTGCAGGTGTAATATCAGCGGATGCGAAATGCTAAATTATGTATAATGAGGTTAACATCCTTTGGCGCGCTTACCTCACAATTCGCGGTTTATTGCCTCGCTATTGCGAAACCCACGTAAGAAAGATGAAATTAATTTCCTTCCTTTTGTTCTAGGTGCTGCATTGTGACATAGAAAACCACCGCAAAATCGTAACATCCCTCATCAAGTTGTGCCAAAGGAGCGATGTCAGCTGCAACAACGTCAGCGCGAAAAAGATCGCCACTCATCTAGAGAAACGATTTCTTCTAGTCTTCCTAAAATCTATGGAATGGCAGTGTCACATTGAGAACCTCTCCAAGCGAGATTTCGTAAGTCGAAACACCCTTTACAAATTACTTAATGTTTACCATCAAATTCTTAACGAATGGTTATTATGTTACCATTCATGAAGTGAACCGTGGACAACAGGTACACTATCCTGCAATTATGCCTGATTGAAACTGATACTTAGGCCAATTATGCATATGCACTGGCGGAAATGGCTGCGCCAACCATACGAAGTTACTTGCTTATTTGCTCGTAATGTGACACCGCGTTTTTTTTGCTTTATTCTAAAAACCGGCAGAAGCTTAAACCATTACGAGCGATGATGATAATCTTGGGCCATATTGTGGCGGCGTCAATGACTCCCATTCATAATTCACTATGCAGCAGCTGCAGCTGCAAATTATATCAAATTATTTCATTGAAGTGCTCACGGTCGTCTGTTTACAGAATCAAAGCTACGAGCACCTATCGGACACCGAGTTTGACGAACCTGTCAGCAAGCAACCTAGGCTGACCGTGTCCAGCTCCAAGTCATCACCAGCTTCCATTGGGAACATTTCAAGTGAGGTAATTGATGACGGCATGCAAATGAAATCATTCGATAATGCCTGGGTTTGGTTGGCTATTATTGTTTTATATTTTTTCGTTTTTTCAGGATCAAATCGATGGGAACGATGACGGATTCTCGTTTAAATATGAAGAGAACAACAGAATGAGCAGCGATATCGAGAATAAAATTGTGTTTAGAGAGTATAGCCATTTGGACGAGACTTCACATTTTACACAGTGAGTTGTCATTAATTGCATTAGTTTAAAAGTTTTTACTTTCTTTTAGTATTTCTATTAGTAATAATCCTTTTACCCAATATGTAGTATAATCTAATGGGTGCATTAAAATAAATACTTTCTGCATTAGATGTAATAGTTTGAGTTACTTAAGTATACAAAGATATTATTAAAGGAACATGGAAATATATAAATGCATAATTATTTATTCTAATGTAGGTACATTTATATAAATTTATTGCACATTTATTTTGTTTAATGCACAAGTAATTTTTTGTATTGGACAAATATTTTTGTTATTTGTTTGCATGTTTTATTTTGCACATTGTGCGTGTAATTTATACTGTAATCTAATGATTGTTTGAACATTTCTAGTTCAAATCGAAAGGCACCGAACCAGGCAACGTACTATTTTAAGCACGTTGACACGGATTCCGACATGGACAAAATTGACCCCAAAGAAGAGAAAACGGACGATACCCACAACCACGAAGACACATCCGAGGAGGAAGAATGGACGTACTCGGCCTCGGACATGAAAAACCGCAACGGATCAGACTCCAATTCGCAAAGCAGCAAAATCGGAAAACCCTCGACAGAGAACATCAACTACCTAGTCCAGAAAGCCGAGGAACTTGTCAGGGAATCACCCGCAAAACGCAGGAGCAGCATTCAAGCTCCGCTAAACAAAACAACCCTCGTTAAAGCTTGGCTGAATATGGATCGCCCTGATGACAGTTGTGATGCAAGCGGAGAAGACGATGAGAGAGAATCGCAGACCTCCGAGGAGAATAACGAGAGTATAATCACATATCGGGCGCAGACCTCAAGTTCGCAGAATGCATCTTACGTTGATTTGGAGTCGACGCCTAAAGTTGTAAGACGAGGGAAGTTGAGTACTGATACCCGACCGTGGAGTGTTTCTTGTATTTCGCAACTAACGCCGAAGGTAGCGGATGAACCAAAAAGTTTTTCAACGTCGGAATCAGCGCTTTATAATCTGTCGAAGAATTTGCAAGAGATGAGTGGGTGTAACGGCCAAGGGAATAATTCCACTTCCTCTACGGTTGAGGAGAGCTCCACCGTCCTCTTTGAAGAAAAATGTTCGGCCATACGAAAGAAGAGATACAAAATTAAAAAACACGTAAGTCTATACAAAATTTTTGTTTTTACCAGTTGCTAACTGGAATCTTTCAATTTCAGCAACGTAAGAACAAGCATAATTCCCCGTATCATTCAACGACCCTTGTGAAATCAGGTTCCTTCTCGGGAAATAGCTACGTTCCCTCCAAAACTGACAGGCATAGTGTGAGCGATCCCTCGGCTTTATCAATCTGCCATTTCCTCTGTGATTCTACCAGTGGTGCAGACAGTGAGGATGACCGAAAATTAAAAAGGTAATTCCTAACGATGAATTCCTAACAATGTGTAACTAAAATAAGGGAAAATACTATAGAAACAGTTACTTATAGGACAACTAGCTTGTGTGAGGTGACAATTAGGATAAGACACTTTCTTCAGTGTTAATTATAAGACTCTTTTCTTCAGTGTTGTTAAGTAAAAAAAAGATTTGGTTGGTTTTGAAAGAGCTATCCTATGATGCTCCACACAATCTACTTTCCCTGTGTTATTTCCCTAGCATTCTTTAAGTTCGTACTGTCTAAGTAAAACCTCAAGAGGTTATCACTAATCAACCTGCTCCGAAGCTTTGTCCCCTTATTTTAGTGTCATCCTGTATAATACTCAATTGATGGCATTTATTTATATTTCTTTCTTTTTTTTTCATAGAATTTCAAGCCTAAAAGCTCGTGCAAAGTCCATTCTTCAAATGGGGGAGGTGCGCGACAATAGCCCAGGAAAGAGCAGCTTAATAGCAGCAGAAGAGCAGTCAAGTTCTGTATCGGAACAAGCATGGGATGGATTTCAAGAGGTACGTTCGGTTTGTTGCAGAGATGATGGAAAATTGTTACCGATTATTGGCGTTGTTGTGTTCACTGTTGTTTTTTGTTTAACTGTATTGATCCGTTGCGTCTGCTTTATCCTTGTAGACCGTCTGGTCTTCGTCGCTAGGTGTTTCGTTGTGTTGCATTGCGTTGCGTTGCCTTGGATATATTTTCCGTTCCACGTTTAGAGCCGTAGATCGATAAGTGTAACCGATATGTATTTTGATTTCGATATTGATTGGTATCCCTCAGAGGTACACCAATTATATCAAGACTAAATACGTTTTTCACGGCTCTCATTACTAATGGTCAGGATTAAATGTACGTTTCCCAGAGCAAGGCAATCAAAAATGAAATCTAAAGCATCACTGCAAAGGTGTTCTATTCTGTTGTGTGCTTATTCTATTTCTCAGGAGATTTGTGGATGCCTCATTGCTTAAGTCAGCTTTTCTCAAACTCGTGTACGCGTACCCCTAGGTGCGGAACAGAACTATTAGACTGCCGTGAGCGGGAGAAGGACAGCAGGAGAAGTATGAGAACCGCTGGCTTAAGCAACGATTTTAAAATAGACAAGACGTGGGAGAAAGAATGCTGTTTTGCAAATATAATGCAAATAACGTGCCAAATAACAGCTGAAATCGATCACACATGATGTGTTACTTTGTGTTAACTCGTGTTAAGATGTCACATGTTATATGGTGGTCGTAGCTTATTACTCATCGACTTCAGCTGTTATTTTGTGTTAAATCAAAACAGAATCCTTTTTCTCGCATCTGTTCTATTTTAATATTATTGCTTAAACAATGATGGTGGCAATGAGTCATCTACAATTCAATTTGTGACGAGTTAACTCGAATTAATACTTTAGGGTGACCGTAATTATTTTGTGACGTCACATGTTAACACGAATTAATACATCACATGTGAATATGCTGGTACGTGATGTGTTAACATAAGTAAATACAAGTTAACACGTCACCTCTGAATATGGTGGCCGTAATTATGTTGGGACGTGACGTGTTAACACGAATTAACACGTCACTTATGAATAATGTGTCCCTACCTTTACTCTCAAGTGTGGCAAGAAACACCTATTATTAACCGCCAGTATGTACCTACCTTTTTTTGCTTTAATACTTTATTTTATTAACTTTTATTGCCTTATTATTGTTAAGAATTAATCTAACATTCAAAGAATTTACAGCAACAGCAGTCATCTGAGGTTACTTTTCTGTTAAACTATACTCTAATACTGTTTTGTAATCACAAGACACAAATGACAGGGTTGCCAGAGCGTGCTGGGATTTGACGAAGAAAAATTGAAAAAAATCTGGCAACCCTACTTTTATAAATTTTGATCGTTAGGATCTGGCAACCCTTTTTCACAAATCGTCGTAATCTGGCAACCCTACCTTTCAAATTGGGTCGTTAGGATCTGGCAACCCTTTTTTCACAAGTCGTCGTAATCTGGCAACCCTACCTTTCAAATTGGATCGTTAGGATCTGGCAACCCTTTTTCACAAATCGTCGCAATCTGGCAACCCTACCCTTCAAATTGGATCGTTAGGATCTGGCAACCCTTTTTTACAAATCGTCGTAATCTGGCAACCCTACCTTTCAAATTGGATCGTTAGGATCTGGCAACCCTTTTTCACAAATCGTCGCAATCTGGCAACCCTACCCTTCAAATTGGATCGTTAGGATCTGGCAACCCTTTTTCACAAATCGTCGCAATCTGGCAACCCTACCTTTCAAATTGTATCGTTAGGATCTGGCAACCCTTTTTCACAAATCGTCGCAATCTGGCAACCCTACCTTTCAAAATGGATCGTTATGATCTGGCAACCCTTTTTCACAAATCGTCGTAATCTGGCAACCCTACCTTTCAAATTGGATCGTTAGGATCTGGCAACCCTTTTTCACAAATCGTCGCAATCTGGCAACCCTACCCTTCAAATTGGATCGTTAGGATCTAGCAAGCCTTTTTTACAAATCGTCGTAATCTGGCAACCCTACCTTCCAATTCGAAAGGTAGGGTTGCCAGATTACGACGATTTGTGAAAAAGGGTTGCCAGATCATGATGATCGAAAGCTCGGATAGTAGGGTTGCCAGATTATGTCGTCACATTGTCAAATTCTATCACGATCTGGCAACCCTAGCGGCATTCTTGGCGGAGTCGCCGGAGAAATTGCATGCAACAAATGACTAAATGTTATGTTAAAAATAAAACGCGGATCGTAACTAAATAAATATTTATTTATTTATTTATGTTAAAATACAGTACACAGTGTTCCATAAAGCAATAATTAAAACAAATATGTATATTTGAATCAACTACAATAAGAAAAATTTTATATATTTCTTGAGAATGTTCTCACCTATAGTGATTTCACTATACAACTGAAAATGTATTAATATTAATAGTATACAGAGTTGTTACTGAATACATATAACATAAAATCTTGGGAGCATACAGGGTGTTCATATTAACTATTAATTAATTATAAGTTCCTTATTAAAAGCTAGTAGTGAACACACAGCATACCTGTATTTATTAAATGCCATCCAGGCCATCCATATTTTCCATAAAAATGCCAAACCAACAACAAATAGATTCCATATACACTAACGTCTAACATTTATTTTCCAGGAAATATATCTGTCGGAGCAATACAGTGAATCGCAGGACTCTGACGCTGCCAGGAAGCTGCTCGAATTCGGAGAGGACTACGGCAATTTCTTGGGAAGCCAGTCGGATTGGTCAGCTTCGACAAACCCTGGGTTCTCGCCTCCGTTTGCCAGGAAGATGCTGCAGATGCCTATAAAAGAGATAATGTTAGATTCAGATTCTGACTGTGACTCGGAGATAAAAGATTTGCTTAGGTCTCATCGACAAGACCTCAGCTCCATGGACCAACTGTATAAAAGACAGTTGGAACGTGGGTTAACAGACTACTTAGTTAGCAACGACGTGGTTAGTTATAAAGAGTTTGCCCTATCATTTTCGATAACGTGCCATTTTCTGTTGCAGACGGACGTCTTGCATAATTGCAACTGCGTTATAGAAGTGTTAACGGAAGCGCTAAGCAGGGATAGCACAGCGGCGATAAAGAGCGAAGTCCAAGGTAGGAAACTGTTTCCGATTTCTTTGTTTGACGCTTGGAACTTGTTTACTGGCTACCTGTTTGATAAGTTTTTGGATATAGTTAGGTACATCGTGTGCAGGGTGGGCATTGCCACCAGTTTTCGCATTAGGGGCGATGATAAGAAACGCAAATAAGAAACGTGCGTGCGCTTTGAGAATCCTGTATTGAGTTTTTTTTTCTTGTTGCTTTAATATTATTATACATAGAATGATGGTTTGTTTTGCCAAATATATTATTTTCTCAACCCTGCATTTATTTTATTTCGTAGTTTGCTGCTGCACAATTAACACAAATAATAATATTCACGAAGATTTAAAACAAGTAAACACAATATATAAGCATGATTTATTTGAGTTTATAAAGATATGTGAGTATATAATACAGCGTGTCCCATAAAGATTGCGACAAACTGAAAGAGGACACCTAAACAAGCATTTTTGTCAATAAATTCGAAAATTGTATTTATGTGATGTGCGCCATGTTCCTAAATGTTCGTAACAGATGGATTGGTCGGAGCGCCCTGTTCATTGGTCCTATCAATCCCCTGTACTGCCCACAGTATCAGAAAAACAGTAGTTCTTCTGTGCAGCTGTTCTCGCAAGAGTGATGGCCGCTTGCACTGACATGTTCATGGGGTCTGAACATCCCTAAACTGTGATAACTTATGTATCAAAATGTTTTTTGCAATATGCAAGAAAAGAATGATTTTTTTTTTATTCAGCGTAGTGCCTAAAGGGCTCTTTTCCGGACATATCTTAATAAAGTTATGTCAATAGACAAAAGATGCTTGTTTTGTTGTCCCCTAGAAGCCTTATCAGCTTGTCGCAAACTTTATGGGACAGCGTGTATGAGCAGTTAGCAGTCGTGGATGCAACATAGATATTGAGACGCCAGTGCACTCTGTGGCCATTGCTGAGATGTTAGTAATTGTTAGAAATGGTAAGTCAATCAACATATTTCTATCAACATATAAATAAAACAGGATCACATAGTGTTTTCTTTATATGGCAAACTGGATTGTAATTTGGGTCTAACAAGAGTAACAGTGTTGACACTCTAACCAGGCGCCTCATTCTTTATGTTATTAACCATCATTACAATAGTTGAGGGTACCTGGAGAGTTACTTAGTTTACTTGTCACTACGTCACGCTCCAAGCAAAAACACAAAATGCCACAATAAAATTTAAGAAAGTAGTAGCAATTGTCCAGGCATTCTTAAATAAGGGAAAATCACTCTTCGTTTTGACAGAAATTCATTGGGGATTAATATGGGACTAACAACAACAAAACAGGGCATTAGATTAAACATGTTTTTGTCATATCTCTTGTTATCCCTATCAGGGAAAAGATAAGATAGTGTATTTCTGATAGGGTAAACTGTAAGGCAAAAAAAACGTTAAAATTCTGGGGGCACAGCTCATTTGTTCAAGGTAATTCATTCACATTTTTATTAGCTTTTTGAAGGCATAGCAGGCTTTCTGTCATTTATTTGTGGCAAGTAATTTTTTAGACAGGTGTTACTAAGACAGGGCTTTATTACTAGACAGTGTGATTCATAACTGGAGGCGAAAAATTAAGCACCAAACTCAGTATCCTAGCGGAAATCAAAAATGCAACATAACTTTTTTTTGATCTGCCTTTGATCTCGAGATATTTGACTTTAAATTTTTGCGGCCGCGGTAAATTAATAAAGAAAAAGAAACGTAGAACGTGAAAAAGGAATTTATGTATAATAACATTTGGTTATTTACATTACAACTCACTCAAAATATCCGGAAACAAAGTCCAATCGGATAATAAGTTGTCTCGCATTTATTACTAAGAATTTTATGTAGATCTACCTTTCCATTTTTCGCTTCCAGTTTTGAATCAACTATATACAAATTTAAAAGATAAAACAAAAACAGTTTATTTACCTACTTTAAAAGCATTTCAAGGGCGCTTGCACGGACAGCTTTTGCTTCCTAAATCAAGTAGGTACCCCCAGGCGTTAAGGATCGGGGAAACGCAGTGTTTTCCATGTTGCTTCCTCCCGAAAAAGACAGCGTGTCACACGCGGCGGTTAAGACGCTCGTATACACCTAAAGAATTAAAACGTGTTATTAAAGAATATAACGCAAGATGACTTAAAGAATCATTGCATAAAAGCCATCTTATTTTCCTACGCAACTAAAAGAAACACGCCAGATGAGAAGAGTGGGTGTGAGGCAGAGATAAAGAAAGAGGCATTCGAACTAATCTGAATCATATAATCGCACACACATAAACTATCAACCAAACCAACAATCTCAACAGTAACAAATAAGCATAAATAAACGCATATAAAAGCATATGGTGTTCGTTTCATCACATCGCCGTATAAATAAATAATTTACAAATAAAGCGAGACGCTGCCGTGTTACGCGAACTATTACTGCACGTCGTGTTCTTTTTGCTCCGCAGACCTGTTGACCAGTTGGCGGAACCTCAAGGAACGCGTCTTGACGATGCAGGAGTACCGCGACCTCCAGAAGGAGATATTGCTGCTCAAGGATACCCTCAACGGCGTCAAATCGAAGATCCCAACAGACGCCCTAATGGTTAATTCCGTCGACGATCTCACCAGGGACATTGATTTCTACACCGTAAGTACACGTTTGCTTGCATTTTTCATTACATCCCTCGCTATCCACCCCTAACAATTGACTTAATTGCTGATTAATGGTATTTAGGATTCTATAACTGTGTTCTCACAGTTTTGACAAGCTCCGGGAGGATTTAATTTCACGAATTACTTAAGAAAACCGCACGAATATCAAGTTCCAAACAATCCTTGAAACGCTGCGGTTTGCTTACGGTCATTTAAAATTTAACTAACAACAGTTATGTTTGAATTATACAAACGGCGAGAGCTGTGTCCGATGGGGAAAAGAGATGTTGACGACCGCGGCTTGTCCATCAAACCACCCCTCCATATAATAAAGAATTCTGATGATAGGGTCACTATTTCTTGACCGGCTGACATTGACGACCGCGCACCTATCAGTTATTTAGTTTTACGACTTCGACCTAAGTTTACAGCTTTCGTTACATTATTCAAAATAGACACTCCGGAATCCCTCCCTTCCCCGTCCCCTCCTAGCCGCGGAAAAATATACAAATCCCATCTTCCAGGTGGAGCTAAACAATCTCCTGGACCACAAAGCCAAGCTACTTACGCTCAACGTTTCCGTCCATAAGTTCATCGCATCTGATAAAGATTACACATCATCATTTCTACAGTGTGACATATCTGAGCTTTATCGGATTTGGTACGACGTCCATAGCAGGTATTTTGACCCCCTCCTTTTATTTTAAGAAGAACATAATAGCATAATTTTTTGTAATAACTAGCGTTCTGGATAAGTTAACCCTCTTGAAGAACTTAAAACAATCTTGGCAAGTGTTGGAGAAGCGCTTGGATAAACTGCAAGTTGATCTGAGAGAAGACGAGCAAACTTTAGAATTCTTAGGGCAAGCCTTGGAAGGCGGTTCCTTATCCAATCAGGTTATCACGTCCTTGAAAGACGTGGACAAGCTCCTGTCCGAATCTTCGATGCAGGACAACGATTACACGAAAATCTCCGAGTTTTTCCTGGAGGGATCTTGCTCGGACAGTGGGATGTCCGATGAAGGTTCCGAGCACGAGCTGGGGGAACGAAGGGAGCATAGGTTGTCTCTCATAAGGAAGCTGGTGCGTCAGTTGGAGACCGTAATGTCCCCAAAATGCGAGGTAAGGATCCGAATGACCGAACGGTTGGAAGCCGCCGAAGAGGAACTGAAGAATTTGAGGAAGCGGTGTCGATCGCTTGTCGATAGGTCTGCTACTCCGGAATCTCCGTACCTGAAGTAAGTAAAGTTAAATATAGCGTCATTAAAATATTTATTTCTTGAAATGGGAAAGTGTTGCAAACGCGCGCGGCGAAGCCCACGTGGGAGGTTGGTTTCGTTAGAAGCGCGGTCGGACGTGGGTATGCGTTTTCATAGCAGTACTCTCGCAGAAGTGCATTCGGAAAGACTATGAAAACCGAACTATTCCTTCGTGGTATTTTCGGAGCCTGTTTTATGAGGTAGGCGCTCTTACTTCCCTTTTTTTCTTCCACGTTGACAAAGCGGTCTTTCACAAATCCAATGTTATTTTTGGAACGCGCAATTCATTGTTTATCGACGCGATTATTTCCGATATAATTAAAACTGGTTAATCGAGATTCAACGGACAGCATCCACTTAGAAGGGGTTAATCAGATGATTCGTGAGGCTTGTACGCAGAAAGTAATTGTATAAATTTTTCCACCAATTCTCCTACGACCAACACATGTTCAATCTAGGTGAGCTGCTAGAATCTAATAAGCGACCTACGTCTACGTCATTATCATATGAATAGTTCATTTTGATGGGGGTTTCGGGACAAGGGTTAGCCGGGGCAAGTCGGGCAGAAAGAATGCAGTTTATTATCGGTATTAGGGCTTGTTTCCCTCCCTATTTACGCCTCCGGAATAGGGACTCATCAGTCGGACCTATACACCGGGTGACACGCAGAAAGGCCCAGTCCGAACCTGCTATTTACTCTCGAACGAAATCATTTCGACTCGAAAGTGCTGTTTATGCGATACAATGAGCGAGATATATTGAGGACTTTAAATTTGCATGCACGGTTAACGACACATCCATCATTACATATTTTTGTAGAGTATGGTCATTTAAACGTATTATTCAGCACAAAACTGTGAAACACTTTTGAAATAAATACTGTATTATGCAATCCAATACGGGATTTATTTTAGAAGGACCATCGACCTCGGTGGTGGTAGACAAATTGCATAACGACTGCTCTGGATGAACTATTGGAATTGCAGCGTTGTCTCTGGCGCCCTGCCAAATTCAAGAACTTTATGAATGATGATAGGCATCCAATAAAAATGCAACTTAAATAGTATAGACGAATTCATTGCGCGATGTTTAATATAGGGCGTATACTAGGTCTATCCCTAAATTCTAATGATTAAAATGGTATGAATTTGAAAATCGTTATTAAATTCAAAAGCAGTGCACATTTAACGCGAATTAATTCAAATTTCTGAAATCTGCAAAAGCAAAAAAGAATCATACAGGTTTACAGTTAAATATCTGAACTATAATAAAACGAGAAAATCATCTGGCAAAAGTTGGTTTTTCTGGAATATGACAGCACCAAATTTAGAAAACTGCGCGCCGCTCATTTTATAGTAAAATAATGGGTTATATTCACTTGTGATTTTTTTTTACCATATGATTAGATTTATTTCTACTATCCATTATTAGTAATTGAATTAGACTATTTACATATTTACACAGACAAAAACGGTTAGTTCCTATTATATATTATAAGTTACATCTCGTAATATAGACCAAGTTTTTTTTTTATGAAAACCGTTAAAAATGAAGGTTTGCGTGCTTTAAAAAAATACATTAGTTCGTAATCCTAATATTGTTGTTTCATGATAAAAAAAAATTAGTCCCTGGATAGACCAAAAACCCAATTTGCATCAGACGCTGTTGAGCATATTTTTCGAGGTCGCAACCTCTCTTGCATCTGTTGTTTCAGTAATTGAGTAATTCGTAATTATTATTATTATTTCGTAAATTATGGAGTTACCGGTTCAAATGTTACCGGTAAAACCCGTTTTCAGCCAGAAACAGTGTTACCTAGGCCAAACTAGTTCGGTCGAAGAGTGGTAAGCACAACTAGTTTATCCTAAGCCAAACTTGTTTAACCTGGTATGTTAAGACATACTTCAGGTCAAACTGGTATGGCCTAGGCCAAACGGATTTTAATTAACGGTTTTGAAGTGTACCATAATTTGTACGCGCGTTTCCTGTAGAGTGTGTTTTCTGACGCGCGTGTTTTGTAAAGGTCGTGTTTTTTTAAGCTTGTGTTTTATGACGCCCGTGTCTTATGTCTTGCGAGTTAAGTGTTTTTCTGAAGTATAATGACGCGCGTTTTCTTTGTCGCGTGTTATCTGACAAGCGTGCTTTATGAAACGTTTGCTTTCCGACGCGCGTGTTTTTTAAGTGTTTTTATCCTTGTCAAGAAAACACACGGGTCAAAAAGTAGACGATATAAGTCACGCCCTACAAAAACACGTAATTCACTCCTCAAAAGGCATACTGTGTCCAAATTTGGAAACAATCGGTCAAGATTTTCCAACTTATGAATTTATTCGTGTTAAATGTGCATTGGGACCACCGTGGTGTGGTTGGTAAGCGTTCATCGGCCGCGCGTTTTAACCGAAATATTTAATGATCTATAATGTAGATATTCGGGAATTATGTATGGAACAACTCATCCAGTAAATGCCCGCCACGGCGTTGGTGAAAATGATCCTCGTCGCTGAACATGATTTTGTCCACAAAGTCAGCATTCACTTTTTGTTGTTCAATGGTCCAATTATCGACCTCTTTTCGCTGTGCATGGTCTGGTGGGAAAAGTTGTTGCGGTCTTATTGAGACACAAATACAAGTCCTTTTTTTAATTTATTTTTCTTTTCAGTGGTGATGCTTTGTCAACAGCACCTGATGGCGGTGATCCGGATGACCCTTCGATGACAGCAACGGCGACTTCGTGGTTGAAGCGAGTGACGCGTATCTCGTTTCCTCTGCAAATAGCGTTAATGGCAATTTTATGTGTGGCTTGTTTACTGGAGCCGCATTGTTGCGACAATATGAACACGTTTTCGTTGTCGCTTACGCCGCATTTGCAGTACGTCCGCGGGCCTCCTCCTGTCTAGGCGGGCGATTCGAGAATTCGAAAATAACGTAGTTAGCCAATCCTCCTTACGCGGCAAGAATATTTTTTAGAAGACTCGCCGTAGTTAGGAGTTAAAATACTTTTTTTAAAAGAATAATGTAGTTTATAGTGATATTTCGCCGATATCATTAGTATATGCGTATAACATGTTGTTATGATTGTAAATATTAGATATGTTTTGAATTCTAAAACAAGTTGCGATCTTAAATTAAGAAGCCTTACTGGAAAAGTGAATTTAGAAAAGATGGCCTCCCACACCGCGTGCTGCCTTTTAGAGAGAAAGAAAGAGATATAGAATATATTTTCTTACTGTTCGTGTAGTATACTACTACAGATTTTTTTATATATAATATATACACCCCAAGTATTGGAAGCACTTTTGCGCCAGGAACTTACTACTACAAGAATGACACGCCCTGAGCGTACCGACCGTGCCTATACTACCCCTTTACTACCCTTTACTTAAATGATAATTTTAATGCATGTTGTGACTTTTTTAATTTGATATTAAGCAATTCTAAGATAGAGTAGTTAAGATATACTTATAAATAACTAATAATGTCTTATTAGATAGTTATTTAAGGTAGGCAGGATATTTTAGAATTGAGTGGTATCAACAATTTTAGGATATATTTTAATTATTTTATACCAGTTTTATGCTGATTGACACATCGGCTGCATTTTAAGAATTGACTTAAATTTTAATTCCACAATATCTACAGGTGGTGTCTAGCTACGAGGTAACCAAAGGTATTAGATAAAGAATCTAAAACCATTGGTCAATTTGCAGCTATTCACCTTTTTAAACATATTTTACACTGTTTTATCGCATTTATTATACCGAGAAATCATATACATCACATAATAACTATTATCCAACCCATCTTCTGTCATTTTATTATTTTAGCATTTATAGGGGCATTTGAAATATTAATATACTTGGCAACGATATCAAAAATTTTGTTTTTATTTGTTTTTTTTTTTGTTCGTGTTGTTTCTTATATATTTATTATTATAGTGTCATATTATACCTGTTTTAGAGTGACTTTTATATCATATATTTTTATTGTGGCGCATTGTGGATGCGCCTCAACACATATATATGCGTCCGTTTTTGTAATGTTTTATATTACATTATAACATTATTTACAATAAAAGTTTTATTTGAAAAGACCGTTACAGATGTTTTTTTTAAGATTTAACCTGATGTCTACCAGCTCGTCTGACCTTTGTAATAAGCAAAACTGAGGTAGGTAAGTATTTTGCAAATATGGAAATTAATGACAAATCGTAAAACCTGAAAAGAAATTAAAAAAAATCGTCAAAACTAACAGGTTTAAAATTATAATAGACCTGAATAATTGTCATGGAAAATAATTGCCTGATGGCAAGAAGTTTACAAAATATGGCGCAAGCTGAATTTCTGTTTACCACTTTAAACCAAAAAAGTCTATAGAAAGTGGACATTGTGGGAACTTTTTGCTGTTGATGTTCCATGACTGTAAAATAAAAGAAAGTTGCACACAAAGTTGGTAATATGGCCACGCTATCGGAAGACGTCATAGGCAACTTAATGTGGCCTGGCGTATATTCGGTTGCCAGCTCTCAAGGCGAGTAACTATATATTGAACCAATTGTTGAAGTTTTTAATCGGATAAAAATAAAATTGTTAATTGACGTGTAGTTAATTCTTTGGAACGAAATGTGAGACATATCGCTATCTCAGAACGCATAAATAAGTGGACACCTGACGCACAGAGACAACTTCCACGAAGCCGATAGAATCAATAGTTTACAGGAAAGAATGAAAATTCGGCACGAAACCTGAATACGAAAGCGCCAATTAACAGTAAAGTCGATTTTATTGTCGACTTCTTGTGCGCGACTTCTGTGAGGCTTTTTTTCATGCAAATTCCTCTAAATACAAATCAATATTCAGTAAAGTCAATTGTTCACAACCCCTATTCCTTCCAAATTAAATTTTACAGAACATTAGCGGTGTGACATTTACCTTTTCGGAGATGGTTGTTTAGTATGTTTCTACTGATAATTGAACCTTGATATAAACAAATAAAGATGAAACAAAAATTTTCACGAATAAGAGACAAATTATCACATCAAACTACAAAAAAAATCCTGAATAAATTAGAGAGCAATAATTTTCAGTATGATCTTCAATGACCCAAATGATCTTTGTCTCAGTTTTTGGTAGACTTGGCCCAAGCCGTCTCTGTTCTCAGGAATTGAGCATCTCGCGCGGGGCGAATAAAAAAGGAACAAATGTCTACACCGTGTTGCCCAGTGAAGCGTCAAATTAACTTTGAAATAATCAAATAAATTTTCGTATAGGTAGTTCTAAAGTTTAGCGGCGGGTGATCAGGAGAGAAATAAAGCGACCTCGAGGAGCAACGAAAGAAGAAACAAAAGAGGAATTCAGCAAGCGGTAAGTGAATGTTTCAGTTCAAGTTCGATGGTTCTCGAGATCCCATATTCACATATGACAAAATGCTTATGGTATGTTATAAAAAATGTTTACTTCGTGTTCGTTGACTCGCCATATTGATTGCTTAATAGAAGCAGTAGTAGTAGTAGTAGTAGTTATCGAGCCCGCTGTAATCTCGAATCAGTATATAACTTAATATGTATATGGTCATCGAGCCCGCTGTTATCTACAATCAGTATACAAGTTAATATGTATATGGTTTCATCTGAAACTTTTTCTAAAACAACTTAACTGACATGAAGGAAAACGATACCTCACACGACTTACTTTCCGTAAGCTGTTTTAAAAGTTCGAACAATCGCTTTAACGCTTTAAGTTACAAAGATCCGTTTAAGGATTTTTCTCCTTATCAAAAGTTCGTAATCTTTTGTGCACCCTTAAAATACACTTGTATCCGAGACATCTGCACACAATTTATTATGTATCTTTTTCTGTATAGCACTACATATTTTTGGGCTCAGTAATTTTGAATTCAAATTGATCCAGGACTTTTAGTTTTTAGTACCATTTGTAGCTAACTTTTTTGGGCACGTTGTATACTTCGCAGTGGCGGCTCGTGCCCTAGACATATGGGGGTTGCATCTTTTAAACGTATCATTTTTGTGTGACATGTTTTATTTAAAATCTTTGCTACATCCCATGACACTCGAATCCCTGTTGTTGTAATCTATTACTACATATTACATAATTTAAATTTATAACTTTATAACATTATAATGTAAGATATATCTTTCTACAAATAATAAAATTAATTAACTTCTGGCCTTGTTTTCGCCCATGGAATTCTTTAAGATTCTTTAAGAATAATTCTTTAAGAAAAAGAAACGTGCTGATGCAAACGGAAATGTTATTAAAAATTTTTAACTGAAAGTCTTTAGATTATGTTTTATTTGTTCATTATGAAATTGGATATTCCGTCGGCATGTACTGTAGACCTTCGAAGTCTTTTTATTTCAGCCCAATCGATTCAATTGCGATGCATTGTTATCTTTTTATGTTTTACTTGCAAACCTAGTCAGAGTAAACAAACCGTTCGGTGCCCATGAAATTCGCTCGGTAGTAGGCTAAAAAATAATGAATTGTGAGTTTTTCCACATATAATTTAACAGTTATATGTGTAAAAACTCACAATTTATTATTTTTTTCTGTAAAGTTTAGGTACACAAATATCAGGACTTTTGTCAACATCTCAAAAACTACGTAACAAGAATTTAAAAAATATTTTTTGGATGCTAAAAAAGAACTCTTTCCAGCGGTAGCCCACAAGATCTTTCCACGTTTTACGTGCAAATCTAGTCAGGGTAAACAAACCGGTCGGTGCCCATGAAATTCGCTCGGTAGTAGGCTAGCATGCAGGGCGTCGATACGCACTGTGGCGGTAGAAGACGTTTGCGGCCTCACTGCAAAGTCCAGGCCGTATAAACCACTTGCGCTTGGAATTCGTGAGAAAGTGTTCTGTTAAATTATATGTGTAAAACCCACATTTCATTATTTTTTTCTGTGAAGTTTAGGTATACAAATATCAGGATTTTTGTCAATGTCTCAAAAACTACGTAACAAGAATTTAAAAAATATTGTTTGGATGCTAAAAAGGAACTCTTTCCAGCGTTGGCCCACAAGATCTTTCCGCGTTTTACGTGCAAATCTAGTCAGAGTAAACAAACCGGTCGGTGCCCATGAAATTCGCTCGGTAGTTGGCTAGCATACAGGGCGTCGATAAGTACTGTGGCGGTAGAAGACGTTTGCGGCCTCACTGCAAACTCCAGGCCGTATAGACGATTTGCGCTTGGAAATCGTGAGAAACTGTTCTGTTAAATTATATGTGTAAAAACCCACAATTCATTATTTTTTTCTGTAAAGTTTAGGGACACAAATATCAGGATTTTTGTCAACACCTCAAAAACTACGTAACAAGAATTTAAAACTTATTTTTGGATGCTAAAAAAGAACTCTTTCCAGCGTTAGCCCACCAGATCTTTCCACGTTTTACGTGCAAATCTAGTCAGAGTAAACAAACCGGTCGGTGCCCATGAAATTCGTTCGGTAGTAGGGTAGCATGCAGGGCGTCGATATGCACTGTGGCGGTAGAAGACGTTTGCAATCTCACTGCAAACTCCAGGCCGTATAGACGACTTGCGCTTGGAATTCGTGAGAAAGTGTTCTGTTAAATTTTATGTGTAAAAACTCACAATTCATTATTTTTTCTGTGAAGTTTAGGTATACAAATATCAGGACTTTTGTCAACATCTCAAAAACTACGTAACAAGAATTTAAAAAATATTTTTTGGGTGCTAAAAAAGAGCTCTTTCCAGCGTTAGCCCACAAGATCTTTCCACGTTTTACGTGGAAATCTAGGTCAGAGTAAACAAACCGGTCGGTGCCCATGGAATTCGCTCGGTAGTAGGCTAGCATGCAGGGCGTCGATACGCACTGTGGCGGTAGAAGACGCTTGCGGCCTCACTGTAAACTCCAGGCCGTATTGACGACTTGCGCTTGGAATTCGTGAGAAAGTGTTCTGTTAAATTTTATGTGTAAAAACTCACAATTCATTATTTTTTCTGTGAAGTTTAGGTATACAAATATCAGGACTTTTGTCAACATCTCAAAAACTACGTAACAAGAATTTAAAAAATATTTTTTGGGTGCTAAAAAAGAGCTCTTTCCAGCGTTAGCCCACAAGATCTTTTTACGTTTTACGTGGAAATCTAGGTCAGAGTAAACAAACCGGTCGGTGCCCATGGAATTCGCTCGGTAGTAGGCTAGCATGCAGGACGTCGATACGCACTGTGGCGGTAGAAGACGTTTGCGGCCTCACTGCAAACTCCAGGCCGTATAGACGATTTGCGCTTGGAAATCGTGAGAAACTGTTCTGTTAAATTATATGTGTAAAAACCCACAATTCATTATTTTTTTCTGTAAAGTTTAGGGACACAAATATCAGGATTTTTGTCAACACCTCAAAAACTACGTAACAAGAATTTAAAACTTATTTTTGGATGCTAAAAAAGAACTCTTTCCAGCGTTAGCCCACCAGATCTTTCCACGTTTTACGTGCAAATCTAGTCAGAGTAAACAAACCGGTCGGTGCCCATGAAATTCGTTCGGTAGTAGGGTAGCATGCAGGGCGTCGATATGCACTGTGGCGGTAGAAGACGTTTGCAATCTCACTGCAAACTCCAGGCCGTATAGACGACTTGCGCTTGGAATTCGTGAGAAAGTGTTCTGTTAAATTTTATGTGTAAAAACTCACAATTCATTATTTTTTCTGTGAAGTTTAGGTATACAAATATCAGGACTTTTGTCAACATCTCAAAAACTACGTAACAAGAATTTAAAAAATATTTTTTGGGTGCTAAAAAAGAGCTCTTTCCAGCGTTAGCCCACAAGATCTTTCCACGTTTTACGTGGAAATCTAGGTCAGAGTAAACAAACCGGTCGGTGCCCATGGAATTCGCTCGGTAGTAGGCTAGCATGCAGGGCGTCGATACGCACTGTGGCGGTAGAAGACGCTTGCGGCCTCACTGTAAACTCCAGGCCGTATTGACGACTTGCGCTTGGAATTCGTGAGAAAGTGTTCTGTTAAATTTTATGTGTAAAAACTCACAATTCATTATTTTTTCTGTGAAGTTTAGGTATACAAATATCAGGACTTTTGTCAACATCTCAAAAACTACGTAACAAGAATTTAAAAAATATTTTTTGGGTGCTAAAAAAGAGCTCTTTCCAGCGTTAGCCCACAAGATCTTTTTACGTTTTACGTGGAAATCTAGGTCAGAGTAAACAAACCGGTCGGTGCCCATGGAATTCGCTCGGTAGTAGGCTAGCATGCAGGACGTCGATACGCACTGTGGCGGTAGAAGACGTTTGCGGCCTCACTGCAAACTCCAGGCCGTATAGACGATTTGCGCTTGGAAATCGTGAGAAACTGTTCTGTTAAATTATATGTGTAAAAACCCACAATTCATTATTTTTTTCTGTAAAGTTTAGGGACACAAATATCAGGATTTTTGTCAACACCTCAAAAACTACGTAACAAGAATTTAAAACTTATTTTTGGATGCTAAAAAAGAACTCTTTCCAGCGTTAGCCCACCAGATCTTTCCACGTTTTACGTGCAAATCTAGTCAGAGTAAACAAACCGGTCGGTGCCCATGAAATTCGTTCGGTAGTAGGGTAGCATGCAGGGCGTCGATATGCACTGTGGCGGTAGAAGACGTTTGCAATCTCACTGCAAACTCCAGGCCGTATAGACGACTTGCGCTTGGAATTCGTGAGAAAGTGTTCTGTTAAATTTTATGTGTAAAAACTCACAATTCATTATTTTTTCTGTGAAGTTTAGGTATACAAATATCAGGACTTTTGTCAACATCTCAAAAACTACGTAACAAGAATTGAAAAAATATTTTTTGGGTGCTAAAAAAGAGCTCTTTCCAGCGTTAGCCCACAAGATCTTTCCACGTTTTACGTGGAAATCTAGGTCAGAGTAAACAAACCGGTCGGTGCCCATGGAATTCGCTCGGTAGTAGGCTAGCATGCAGGACGTCGATACGCACTGTGGCGGTAGAAGACGCTTGCGGCCTCACTGCAAACTCCAGGCCGTATTGACGACTTGCGCTTGGAATTCGTGAGAAAGTGTTCTGTGAAATTTTATGTGTAAAAACTCACAATTCATTATTTTTTCTGTGAAGTTTAGGTATACAAATATCAGGACTTTTGTCAACATCTCAAAAACTACGTAACAAGAATTTAAAAAATATTTTTTGGATGCTAAAAGAGAGCTCTTTCCAGCGTTAGCCCACAAGATCTTTCCACGTTTTACGTGGAAATCTAGTCAGAGTAAACAAACCGGTCGGTGCCCATGAAATTCGCTCGGTAGTAAGCTAGCATGCAGGGCGTCGATACGCACTGTGGCGGTAGAAGACGTTTGCAATCTCACTGCAAACTCCAGGCCGTATAAGACGACTTGCGCTTGGAATTTGTGAGAAAGTGTTCTGTTAAATTATATGTGTAAAACCCACATTTCATTATTTTTTTCTGTGAAGTTTAGGTATACAAATATCAGGATTTTTGCCAACATCTCAAAGACTACGTAAGAAGAATTTAAAAAATATTTTTTGGATGCTAAAAAAGAACTCTTTCCAGCGTTAGCCCACAAGATCTTTCCACGTTTTACGTGCACATCTAGTCAGAGCAAACAAACCGGTCGTTGCCCATGAAATTCGCTCGGTAGTAGGCTAGCATGCAGGGCGTCGATACGCACTGTGGCGGTAGAAGACGTTTGCAATCTCACTGCAAACTCCAGGCCGTATAGACGACTTGCGCTTGGAATTCGTGAGAAAGTGTTCTGTTAAATTATATGTGTAAAACCCACATTTCATTATTTTTTTCTATGAAGTTTAGGTAGACAAATATCAGGATTTTTGTCAACATCTCCAAAGACTACGTAAGAAGAATTTAAAAAACATTTTTTGGATGCTAAAAAAGAGCTCTTTCCTGCGTTAGCCCACAAGATTTTTCCACGTTTTACGTGCAAATCTAGTCAGAGTAAACAAACCGGTCGGTGCCCATGAAATTCGCTCGGTAGTAGGCTAGCATGCAGGGCGTCGATACGCACTGTGGCGGTAGAAGACGTTTGCGGCCTCACTGCAAACTCCAGGCCGTATAGACGACTTGCGCTTAGAATTCGTGAGAAAGTGTTCTGTTAAGTTATATGTGTAAAAATCACAATTCATTATTTTATTCTGTAAAGTTTAGGTATACAATTATCAGGATTTTTGTCAACATCTCAAAAACTAGGTAACAAGAATTTAAAAAATATTTTTTTGATGCTAAAAAAGAGCTCTTTCCAGCGTTAGCCCACAAGATCGTATGCAAAGATATTTTGTTTTGGTCAAACTTCTTTAAATTTAGTGGCAAACATTGTCCATAATCATAAGTCCAGACTTAAAACATGCAGGTCACTCTGTAGCCGTATCTGCTAATCTGCTGCACTCCCGGCTCTTCTGTCTTTCCTTGTACTATTCTCAATAGACAGTTAGGTCTGTCTTTAATTTAAAATCGTATTTGAATATTTTCCAACATTTGAAATATCAGAAGTGATGAAGAATTTATGAAAAAAAAAGAGTCAGAAAAAAATGCTATGAAAATCTTCGACCAAAGCACGTGGTGTCGGCGTCGGATCGAAAGGCGACACGAGCCCGGCGAGAGTTGGTTGTGGACTGGCGCGCGCTTGGCATCCTCTTCTGCGTCCGGAGTCCGGAGCTTGGCGGTCCAGGTGTGTCGGTTCGGTACCCGCCTTGAGTGGGAGTATCGCAAACAGAGGAAGGGCTGCCAAGTGCCAGCGAGCGCGAAGAAGACCGCCCGCTCGATCACATGACCCGCGGCTACGCACGCGGCACCGCAGCAACTCCGCCCCCGGAGGCACCCAACATACACCAACACACACACTCACACTACAAGAGAAGAGTATCGTAGAGTATCTTTCAGCGGCACCAGCAGTCATTCAGCAGCCCGATTGTGAGAGGCAATCAATGGCTCTCCTCAACACACGTGCTCAGTACCAAAACAAAACAAAAAAAACTTTACTCAAAATTAACTGAATCAAGTGCGGATAATCGGATAATAATAATAATAATTTAATCAAAATGTGTGTAATTTTCGAGTGATTTTCCGAGGAGAGAAGAAGAAAAGTTTTGTGAGGAGTTAGTTAGAGTTAGTTAGAGTTAGTCGGATGGAGCATCCAGGTGGATTCGCGTCCTCGCCGTGGGCGGCGGTTTTGGGGCACCACCATACGGCGGCGGTAGCGGCGGCGGCGGCGAATACCATGATCCAGGCCGGGGAGCACCATGGCTACGGAGGTGGCCATCATCCACCGACCCCCATGGACCTCCACATGCCGCAGGCGTTTTCGTATTACCGGTGAGTGACACTTGTTGCTCATTTGCATCGGAGGGGCCACTCGCCAGACACGTGATAGAACCATTAGACACGTGCTGTGAGCGTCGTGCCCCCCCGGGGACCCATGCCGCCCCCGCGCGACGCCCCCAATTTTTATCAAATTGACCGCGACGCGATGCTTCAATTGCTTCTTGCCTCATTGGCAATACTTATGCTCACATTCCGCAAGCAATGAGCCAAAAATGATGTAAATTCAATAGAATTTAAGAACTGCTTTACCACCAAAACTTTATCCTCCATATCACACATCCGAAATAAGCCCTTAGCGCTATCTCGTTCTGCTATAGTCATAAAGGCACCCGGAGGTGTCCAACTGATTGCCAGGACTAACGGCTTTACGTGCTTTCCAAAACACGGCGGACGAAATTTTTTTGGCAGTATAGCCTGGGTGTGAACTCCGGTACTTCCGGTCAGTAAAAACCAAGTAAACCCCAAGTTTTTTTTATTAATTAACAGCACCTCATAGCTACTTGTGTATAACACCTAGTCTGATGACTATCTAGCTATATTAATCTAACTTAAATTGCTACGTATAAAAAGTGTTCGATACTAAGTGTTCCCCATTGGTGTAACTTAAATTTAGTTTGGATGCTGACGCTTTAAAGTTTAGTTCTTTTGAGTCTTCGCACACTGTCACAATTGTCAAGAAGCTGGATTGCCTCAACATTCGTGTGCTGGAGAAGTCTGTTCTGATGATTCTCTGCAAACTTTCCAATTTCGTTGGTTACTAATTCCATCTCAAGATCCCTGTGGAGATTTCTGTTTCTTATATACCAAGGTGCACCCACGATGTTTCTTAGCACCTTATTTTGGAAGCGTTGAATGAAACCCCAAGTGAAGTCTTTTTAAGACAACAAACAATCCGATTGGAAAACAATCCAAACTTGGCAATTAAAAACATTTTTAAAAACATCTCTAGAATAGCTAATTCTTTATAAAGAGTGTTGTTCTAAAAATTCCATAAGCATAGTTCCAATTTTGATTTAAAATACAGAGTAACTACAAAACAAGAAATTAATAAATTTACCTAAGTAAAGTACCTACGAGTTTTCACTGTTACAGATATCAAATTTGAGTGCTCTACCTCAATTGTAACATGTGTTGTTATTGTAACTGTTAAGTGAGTCATAATAATACAATAAAAATCATTGCGCCGGCTAGGATTTTTTAATTCATTTTCTCAGGGCAAGTCTGTAAAGCGATTGAAGGAAATGATGAAGAGAACTGACATTTTTGAATTTGAAGACAGCCACAGTGTTTTTTTTTAAACAAAATTCGAAAAAATTTAACGTTTGAAAAAGTTCAACAGTCTAATATAAAGTTAATTATATAATATAGATTTTTTTTCATTTAAAAAGAAATAAAATTGACAGCTTTCCCGATAGAAGCAGCAGTGTGAAAATGTTATCTAAATTCTCTTGCAATTCATTTATTCATAAATATTTTCGACCTTGCCAATACAAGTCACGTTCACGCCGCGTCGAGGAAAAAAAACTAACAACGGAGGATTTTAATGTATTATTTGTACAATTGAACTATGAAAAGCGAGTCCACCTCTAAAATAAATTTATATATTCGACGTTCAGCTGTGCGGACGAGTTTTTTTTACGCCATATACTTGGTATTTGCAATACCCAGTTGAAGTGGGTATAGCAAATGCAAAGGCGATCAATATTGGTGCATTTATTTGTACTCGATAAACTTTTTAGTACGCTGTTTAATTCTTCAATTTTTTAATTTCGTTTTGTGTGTACTAGGTCGTATACGAAGATTGACAATAGATTTGTAATTATTAGTAAGATTTTTGATTTTTCTAAAGGGCGAAAACCGCATAAAATTGTAATTTTGTGAAACCGTCAGACAGACAGTTTTCCGGAAAACGTCAGACAGATATTAAAAAAACATTGTTGTTTTTACCTGTCCACATAAACGCAATGTTATTTCATTCCAAGAAAAACGTATATCATATACAGATACAGAGTATCCAAAGTTGATGCTTTTCTATGAACAATATAGACGATACTCATTTATGAGCCTTCAAAATATAACCTTTTTGTTAAATAAAAAGCTACACAAAATTGTCTCTACTATTAAAGTATTCTTAATCATTTTCGTTTCTCTTCAAGTAATAAACATACAAATTTTATAGAATAGGTATATAAAATAATTTATTTGGAAAATTAGGTATACTTGCTTGTATTTAGGTATATATTTGTCGATTTTTATGATGTTTATTATTTGAAGAGAAGCGACAGCGGTTAAAAATATTTTAATAGTAGAGACAATTTTGTGTAGCTTTTTTATTCAACAAAAAGGTTATATTTTGAAAGCTCATTTGTTTAAATTTTTGTTTCAGAAGCCAACTGTATTTCTGAAATCTGTATTTCAGACAATATTAGGACATATTTATACAACGAACCTAGTAGTACAATTGGATTTAGTAGAACTTTGAAGATGACGAAGAAACCAGATCTAACATTTCTTTTATGGGCAATATCTTCCTAATTTAAATAAAAAATATATATATTTTTTCTGATTAAAATAATAATTTATTTAAACTAGTTCACATCAAATGACCAATTGTATTGTTTTACAGTCTGTTAAAATTAGATGCTGCGAATTAATAATACAGAAAGCTGATGAATTAAACAAAAAATCATTAAAATGAAACAAACAGTTTCGTCAAGACTTGTTTTGTAAATTTCCACAAGAATGCCTTTGTTAGTACGCAGTGAATTCTGCACTTATGTAATTAAAAATATGTCGCCATTATAATATAAAACCTTGCTTGTTCGTAATCAAATTATCAGTTTGATTTGAAAAAGCTAATGTGCAAATAAGGCGAACTAATCAAAAAAATAGCTAGTGCCCATTCGGTACGCACATGTAGCAAATCCTCAAAGAAGATTTTCACGTATTAGAAAATGCTATGTGGCGATGCATCAATGACCGATGCAATTACTGTTGCAGTGCAACTCTGACGATCCGAAATCACAAACGAATATTGTACAAATTTGTTGGTATGTCATAGATTTTTTTGAGTTTTACAAAAATCAGCCGGTAATCAAGGATGGATGAAAAATATTCGATGAACGAACTTAAAGGGAAAAATCATCACTCCAGTATACGAATATGTAGCCCGGCTAAAGAAACGTATGGCGATACGGTGCTGTATTCAGTGACTTAGAAAGGTGTCCGGCTAACCATAATTCTACACCTAAACCACTATTAATTGGTAGAATACTTAAAAAATAAAATAAAAACGCATTCTAAACTTATCGAAAAGTATCTCCAAGATCGTTACCGCGGCTTGGAGAGGAGTAACAGTTCCGGTGCCGGTACCAGTTCCGCCATATTGATTTCCAGTAGGAATACGCGACCAGAATACAAAAAGGGCCGAAGAGGCCGACGGGCGAACGCCCGGCCGTTTTTGAACTTGACACGGACGCGTCAAAATGCGCCAAAGAATGAAATTCAATTTGTCGTACGACAAACGTGCTTAAACGGCACGAAAAGTGCGGAACGAATCCATCGACAACCATTTAATGACCATTATGATCTGTTTAGTTTGTTTTTCACCGAAAGAAATCGAAATATTGTGTAGAAAGAATGTTTTTGTTTCTTTTTGTTATTAAGGGAAGTTTAGATATCTTGGTAGAGGATACACATATCGTATAGGCAGTGGCGGCTCGTAGCTAAAGATAGTGGGGGTGCTGCTCCAGAATTTTGTTGTCTTTGTTTTGAAAAATATTGTGTGAAAGGAAGAAACATGTATAAAAAGAAAATTTATTCAGAAACTTAAAATTTCTTCTTTACTTTAACCTAAATTGTTACAGTTACATTCATTAATAAATTTACCATGTAAAAAATACATTTTGTAAAAACTACGCAATAAAAAATGCACAAAAATTACAAAAATTCCATATTTTGCAAAAATGCAGCTCGACTGGACAATGGTTCATATATAAAATATATAAAATTCATACATAAATTTATGAAAAAAAATACTATTAAATAATAAACGATTAACTTGCAATATGGATAGTTCTACATAATAAATATTAAAAGTTCAATTCTTTAAAAAAATTATGCAAATTGTGGCAAGAATTTAAATTGTCCAAAAATGTATAAAGTTCTTTTATTCCTTTATGCATTGGAAATCTGTGTTTATGCACAGATTTCCATTATGCATCGGAAATCTGTCCACATACAAAATTTCAACTCGATTGGACATAGGGAAGTAGGTAAAATATCGATTAGAAGATTTAAATGTAACAAGCAAGTGGAGTTAAGATCAGCGTATGTAAAAATGAAATCCATTATTCTGGTTTTAATTTGCGCGAAAAGATCAATAATAATATTCTCTTTGGTCTCTGGATGTAAACCGAGGACTTTTTTCTCCATTGAAAGCACTGCCATTGTTCTAAAATACGTTTTGATATGCCATCTGCAGTTTGTAAAACTACCTTCCACCAGCACGAGAAGATTGGCACGGTCGGCACTGCGGGAACGACAGTTCTCTCTATCCAGTGTCCATAGCAGGCCCCGCCGGTGCCTCGCGTGCAACATCCTATGTGCGCATGCGCAGAACAGCCATGCACCTCACCGATTGGAACTGTGAAGATCACAGTTCCATACAACGACTTTTGTATCTTTGGGCTCATTATATTAAATGTTAAATGCAAATGATAGGGTGTGCTGCAGTTCCACAGTGCCTATACGCGACCCGCCACTGCGTATAGGGTTAGATAACAAAGCTTTATGGCAACGGTCTGTCGATGGTCTTGGATTGGTACCTATGGACGTGAGCAGCATCCTTAAACGAGGTCGAGGTCCTAGACGGACCTTTGGCAGCAATTTCCATGCACCTTGTGTCACAGGGAATAGTTTTCTCCTTACACGTCCAACTTTCTCTCCTTCAGTTTCAAGACTAATTTTGATTAAGTCCCTTTGTATTTCTAAAAAAAAATGTATAGGTCCTGCAATGTTCAAGTAAAAATAACCAATCGACGCGAAGACTAATGTAGTTACATCTTTTCGAGATTGTAGCCAATATATCTCCTCTCGGAGTTAAATAAATTGATTAAGGTGACGTCCAGGGGTTCTCGAGCTGCTTCCCACAGAAACGATGCGTCAAGGGCCACCATTTAGTCCAGGTTGTAAGTTGTAAATGACAGCTGGACCGTAATGATAATGATTCTATATGACCCCCTGAACACATCCCCCAAGGCGTTTTTCTAGGTTAGCTTGAAAAAGCGGATAAGAAAACACTCTGTATGGCAAAATTATAAATAAAATTAAAAATAAATTTGCAAATATCTCGGTTATTCGAGCTAACCTAGAAAAAACGCCTTTGGGGAAGTGTTCAGGGGGTCATAAAGAATAATTATTAGCTAAAATTTCCCGGGTGGAAATTTTTTGGTGCACAGAGTAGTTATTGTTGATTTGTAATTCTAATATGACTCATCGCAAATAACTGGAGGTTACCACAACCAATGAGTTATGTTACAAAATCAAACTTGGAAATAAATTAAAGTTTTTCTTAAGCAATTTGGTTCAGTTTCAATCTATCTAAGCAATTATATGATCTTTGATAGCCTCGAACCATCTCGAACATTTAATTGCTAGTTGGAATAAAACTGAACAAAATTGCTTACGAAAAACTTTATTTCCAAGTTTGATTTTGTAATATCACACTTTCATCTACTCACGTCTTTAATTAACATAATGTTTAACTAATCTTGCGAAGTATGTTAAGATATACAGATTGACAGAATCAATAATAACTACATATCTAAAAGTTTGATAATTTTTACTATCAAAAGTGAGTTCTCTTGTTTCTTAGTTACCTCAGAATGATTTTGTGAAAGATGTAAGTTTTTAACATATTTCTCATTAGGTATCTCAGAAACAGTTGAAAATAGCCTAATACAAGTTGTTGCCAAAATGATTAGAATAAAATTCTTAATAAAAAATCTGATGTGGCCAAGCACATCATGACTTTAGTTTGACTTTATCATACTATAGAGTAGTGTCAATCGCTTGTGATCTGACTGCCAATAGAATCAAAATATCTGTCAAATCGTGCAAACTAGTTGTGATGCAGATACGAGCGATCTCGATCAAAAAGAATGTTTTGATGTATGTAGTCGGGTTAGCGCTGCTGGTTCGAATAAAAACTGCTAACGCCTTCACTAAACTATTTATTGTATATACATAATGTACAGAGCGCTGAGCGACCAACTGAGTCAAGTAAAATGCATACTTTCAAAGTTAAAGTTTGCTCATGCAGCTAAAATATTAATTTCACCAAAATATGTCATAGACATAAATTATACAAAATCTCCTCTACTTTAATTTATTATTTAACTATTTTGACGAAATTACAATAATAGCGGCGCATTTGCAAAATCGTTGAAAACTGCTAAGAGTAAACCTCCAGTTCCTTTGGACCCTTTTGAACAAAACTTCTTTCAGTTCTAAGTTTAGACATAAAACTTCTAAATATAGGTAAAACTACGAGAGCTGAAGGTGAGTCATCGATTCCAGCTGTTATTTTGCTGATACGTTACAGACCATTCCCGTGCGTTAGAAAGAAACAGAGTGCTTTTTCATGCGTCTGTTCTTACGTTTTTAGGCGATGACTCAACTTCAGCTCTCGTAGTTTTACCTATATGAGGTTTCGTCCCGATACCTTTAGTAGGTTCTCCGGAATCGTCGCCACAAAGAAAGAAACGGGTACACACTAGGGCTTCCAAGCCCAGACAATATACTGATCCCGGGATTTTGGGATTAGAGATTTTGTAAGCCCGGGATCCCGGGATTCATGAAAAAAAGCAAAAATTGCCGGATTAAAAGGGTTGGGATGCCAAAAGTTACTAAATCCAGTCAGTAAGAAACGCCTAAAATATACTTGATTGGACAATAATCTTTTACCCCAAAACTTGATCGTTTTCAAATTTTGCCTTACAAGTAGAAAACCAAAATTGTCGGTTTGAAAGGTGTTAAAGTGTGCGTATTGACATCAATAATAAACAAATTTTAAACCCTATTAGATAATAACTTGCTCTTTTAGACTTTTAGACCCAGTTCTAAAAGCATCTTCAAGTAAACCGTTTTCATTGTTCAAAAATGATGAAATATTTAGTGCAGCTTCTTAGAATATTAAATATTCAATTTCTCGCCAATTTCTCGGTTTGGTTTTGTCAAATATAGTTAAAATAGCCCAACCCACATTATAAAAATAAATTTTTTATCTATGTGCACTTTTTGACAAAACTTTTCCACAAAAAAAAAAAAACGAAAAAAGCGATAATTGTGCGATAATTGTGGAGAAATGTAAAAAATGACCATATTACCGCTGTCACAGCTTATAACAAACTCGAAATGTTTTGCCAGAGACGCAATCTACTGCGTAGACGCACTCCATGAGAGAGAAACATCGTACTTAAATATTTTGTTTTTAAGTTAAAGTAAAAAAAATCCTTAAACTGAAAGAAACTTGAAAATTGGAGCAAGGAATGACATCGTTCGTTCAATTGGAGGAAACCATCGAAAAATTAATAACAACGATTAATAGCAAATCATTTTTGGTACAATTTGGATTTAATTTTTCAGTTAATTATATCGGGATTAATTTGTATTTTTATTTTATATATATTTTCAATATTTTTTTTCGCTGTTTTATATTATGTAGTACATCATTATGTATCATTGAATACAGGTAAAAAGCTCCGCTACTAATTTGTTTATTTTTTACGTTTATGTTTTTTGTTTTTGTTTCAAAAACAGCCTGTATTTTTTTGTTGAGGTAACTAGAAAGACTTAAGCAAGCTGAAAAGGTTCATGTTTGCCACCAAGTTTAATTGAATTGGTGAGTGGAAGAACAGAATAAGTCCAAAATTTGACATTTTAAACTAAGCCATTTTGTATAAAATGTCTCGATCTTTTCGAAAATATGAAAAAATAATCATATATATTGTCAGTACTGCTGTAGAAGCACCGTACTTCACGCAATGACTGGAAGAACAGAATAAGTTCAGGACATACACTGTTTTTCCACTCATTGCATAGAGCGCGGTTGTTTTTAAAAGATGACGTCATAGATAGTTTTTTAAATGACATCTTTTAATTGTCTTAATGGTAGCATAATATTTTTATGGCCTTGCATAAGAAAATTTTCGAGAAAGAGACAATTGAAAGTTATGAAATAAAAGTGACAAAATCTCCGGAACGGCTCGACCGAATTTAACAAAATTTTGGAAATTTTGCCACCATGTGAAGTCACTGGCGTTATTGTCGTTGATGCAACGTTCCCAGTTTCTGAGATATAACCTCAAACTTTTGAATTTGAAATAGAACACCCTGTATATTTTGACATTTTCTGTTAGTCTTCCATTGCCTATTCAATGTTACTACGCTTGTTACAGTATTATATCAAAAATATGTAGAAATTAACCAAAATCTTTATTACATAGGTCTAAAAATTAACAAAGAAAAAATTTAATAAAATAAACCGATCAAATTTAAAACAATAAGTCTTGTCAATGGTTGAGAATCCTCATAAACCAACTAGTAGTTGCAGTAGAAAATGTAATAATGTTTTGTTATCAATTTTTTCTTTTTTAATATTTAGACTTAAGTAATAAAGGTTTTTGTTAATTTCTAGATGTTTTTGATATAATAATAAAAACTGTAACAGAAAATGTCAAAATATACAGGTTGTTCTATTTCAAATTAAAAAGTTTAGGCTGTCATTTAAAAAAAAATGTCGATAACGTCATCTGTTAAAAACAATTGAAGGTAAAAAAATTAATTTCACCAATTAACAAAAAAAAATAAGAAAACAATTTAGATTTAACTTTTTCGGGATCCCGGGATTTAGATTTTTAATCCCGGGATCCCGAAAAAGCTCATTATATGTCGGGATCTCGGGATTGGAAGCCCTAGTACAAAATGTTCAGGGGACCCAAAGGACACATTCAAATATATGACTGTAGAGCAAATGCTTAAGGCCAATAATGTACTGTGCCTCTTGCTTGTAACACCCTGTAGATCCGATATGTTTGATTAATTGCTCAGTAAACATTTTAAACAAGTAGTTATTTCCTGAGAAATTCACAATGAATTCGATTTGGGTCGGGAGAATTGGCCGGGAGTCCCAGAGCTACTTAATGAAAGAACCTTTCAAGCGGAGGTTAATTTGAAAATTTAAGGCCGCCGATAAGTCGAAATTAAAACTATGCAAATGCAGGGCCCGCCGCGCGGTGCGGGTGTTTCTACAATTTGCTGCTGCCGTTGCTCTCTTCTTAAAATTATTTAAAATAACTCATCGGGGGCGAGGGGCTCGGCGTCAGGGGTCAACCCCGCGAACACGGGGGCTAATGTCTTTACGGGCTGCCAAGGGCCGTGAGTCGTGAGACCGGAGACGGGAGCGACAAAATTTGCAAGTCTGATTTTTTTCTCTCTCCCTGCCCGGTATGTTAGCTGATTATTCTTTAAAATAGTGCACCCTCCCCCTGTACAAGGGTGCCGGGGTCGTAACGCCACGGGAGCACCCATAAAGCCGAAAGTATTCACGGGGCTCCTGTTGTCCTACAAGATGTCACTGTAATTGTCCTTTAAGAGCGCATTTTTTTACACGAACCCTGCAACATTTACACCCTTTTTTCTTAATTAAAAATTACTCCGCAGATATTTTTCAAACCCATCAATTGCACTCTTGGCATGGGCGCCGTTTGAAAATGATCCAGGGGGGCAAATTTTTTGTTTAGTATTAATTGGTGACGTAATATTAAGGACTATGCCATTAACTGTTTTGCAGCATTTTCGTCTTGTGGTCGTGATCCCTGCACACAGAAAAGTGATCTCTCGAACGAAGTAAGAATTACTTGGATGACGTAGTTGGTAGGTTCGTATATACGCGAGAATTGACTTCAACCAAGTAATTTTATTTCTTGGAATAATTACTAGATATAAGAAAGTTGTTACTCTGGTGAAGGAAGTAAACAGTCTTTAATGAAGTGTATATTTTTATTCCCGGTGAATATTTTTAGCTACTTAATGTAAGAATTTTGAAGATTTGGCACAAATACGTTTCCTATTGCTAATTCACAAGATAGGTATGTTATATTTACTTACTCGTTCTAACCTGTTGCGTGCCTTACATCAAATTATTCCGTGTTGAAACGTTTATTGTACACTAATCACAAGGCACATCACCGACGGGGACTTCGCTGTTGTTTTCGTACTAGGTTTCGCTCCTTACGACGCCAGCACTACACGCGGGCGCGCGAGCCTTGACGAAATCACGATGCGCATATTTATTTCAGAGAAAGGGATTACTCGAAAGAAGTGAGAATCACTTCAGTTAAATAATTGGTGGGTTTTTATTCAGTAAACAATACTTACTTATATTAAATGTCTTATATTATCTGGGATCAAGTAACTACGCACTTGGATGGATTTACTATTACTTCGTTGGAGCAATTGACATTTTTGGGACGAAATATTCAATTACTTCTTTCAATACAATATTGCTTCTTATAAAGAAAGAATTTATTTGTCGACAGCATTTATATGAGAAATTATTTTACTTAGATTGAGTATGTGGCATTTCTTGTATATACCTAACTTTCTACATCTAAGTAAATATGCATTTGAATCTAGTAAATAAATTCAAGAAATTATGTTTTCTCGTTACAAATAATCACTTTTCTGTGTGTGTATGCTCAACAACACTTACTTATTATATATTGATATCCATTGAATTTCAAGTGATTTTGCCGTCTTTATATCGTTTATTAATGTGGGATTAATATTTTTAATTAATAATTGTTTGTAAATATATTTTATTTCTGAATCATTAAACTCTTATTCTAAAATTTAAGATTTTGTAAGATTTTCAACCAATATTGTAGCCTTTTTATTACTTTTTAATACGCTAGGGGAAATTGTTGTTAATTTCCTATAATAATTTCTAGCTCGTGGTCATCGAGCATCTGATACAATATCTTAATAACAAATTGATAAACAATAAAATTCAAATCAAATTTATCCCGTTAACGAGAAATAATGACTAAATGTAGAAAAAAGTGGATTACACTGAAAATTCTGTGTTAAGGATATAATCGACGACGAAATAATATTTTTTTTATTTTACTATTATACTTGAACAATAAGGCGACAATGTTAGGTCAACTACTAACTTTTGAAAGGACTCATGTACGGAATTGTATTATGTCAACGCTGGAGAGCGTCAGAAAATGGCACCAATATTACAAACAGCATAGAGAATCTATTGTAATGTATCATAGGATGGCCCTTTTAATACCAAATAACTTTTGTCTGAAATTTTCATTAGCCGAAGTCTTGTAATTTTCGTACCAATTTTGGCCAATAATGGGTTATCTTTAAATCTTTTTAAATTATTTTATTTTAAAATAGTTGTGATACTTCATACAACCTACTTTACTAAAGCAATTTCTAAAGTTGGTACTATATTCCGGCTCTCTGCAGTAAAGTTCCTAAACGGCGTGTATCTGGACATGAGTTCGTTATCAAAAGTTGGTCTACTATCAAAAGTTGACTATACTATAATATACTATATACTTATCTTTATATTCTACGCTTATTAGTTTAACACCCAGTGTAATTAAGATAAACTGCTCGGCTGTGCCAAAAATTGCGAAGTAATGGAATCTAATAAGTACGATGAAATAAAAGCGCATACAACAATACTTATTTTGGACTACCGCGCAAAATTGAGATACCGTATCTTGTCATCTTGTGGCTCTTTCGCGACTGTTACAAGAGGGCAATATCGCAATATCTAATAAAACTGACATTGGTGACAATAGTCGATAATAATCGGAATAGTCATCATTTATCTAGTATTTTTTTTTTCATCCTTCACTATACGAAAATGTCATTTTTGCATCCTTGTGGGGACACGAAAGATGCTAATTGAACGCTAGGCGTTTAGTTAATAACTTTCAAGCCTAACCGCAAAATATTTTACACACAGGCCGGACGGCGACCGACCTGTCTGTCCAATACATACATAGCTTTCAATTCGGTTTGACATTTGCGAGATCGATCTGAGCAAAAAGATCAACCTCATCCATGATCAAAAGATCCATCTCATACGATAATAACCGATTTATCGATCAGATCTATTTATCGGTCTTCAATTGTGATCAAAGGTCGATCACAAATTTCTCGCCCACCCCTATCTTTTTCGTTTTTCGCGTAGCGGTAGTTGGGTTCGAAATCCAGGGGGGGGGTGGCAAGCGCGCCCCTCTGCCCTTATGTAACGGCGCCTCTGACTCTTGGTACTTTTTTCTGAACTGTAATCTTCTGTAATCTTAACTAATATGCTCTTATTAATCCCAAGAAAAAAATAAATAACATATTATGGAAATCATAAAAAAAATCAGTCAAATATTTATTTATTGCCTGTGCGGCTCTTCCGACAGAAAAGCTGCCCCAGGCAAATATTTCGTTGTCAATTAGTTCTTTTCTAACGATTCCCAACACCTCTGAAATGACTTGATAATACGAACTGCAAACAAACTAAGAAGGAAGAAATGGTATTTAATATACAGTGTGTCATACTTCATGTTGGCACCCCTAAATAACTCTTTCACTTTGGAAATATTTGTTATTTTAATACTTGGCAATCTTTGGCCGATTATCTTTCAGGACAACATTCCCAACATTCTTGTATTTAATTTGTCCCAATATCTGAATATTTGTAAAAGATACAGGTTTACAAGTAAATCTTTGCAATTTTAGGTTTAATGTTCAATAATATTTGTGAACCTGGAGAACCAAAATGATGGTCTGGTGGTCAAAGTTTAAGACACTCTGGAGAAATTAAGGTTCTTTGTCAGTTCTCAGGTAGTTTGTTGCAAAACTATATATATATATATATATATATATATATATATATATATATATATATATATATATTCCAACATTTTGTTTTTGTATTGGTCCCAAAATCTGATGCACAGTTAAGGTTTTTTAAAAATGTTCAGGCTTTTATTGTTTGTAATACACGATTTATGAGTAAGTATTTCGGCTTATGGCATATCGAAAAATATTCAAGTTGGCAATGTCTATGAATTTTGTCAAATTAAGAACTGTTAACACCTTTTTTTTTTAATTTATTTGCCGTTTTTAGCGGTTAGCTAGGAATACATCTAATCGTTATTATTCCAAATCAAACTGAAATCAAAAGTGTTAATAAATTGCACAAATTTGAAAAAAAAATTTTTATTTACCCTACCTTTAGCTGACCAACTTTACACATGTTCAAATATTGGAACAAATCAAAAAATCTGATGTGGTCAGGCACAAGACTTTATCATACTATTTAGCTGTGTTTCCCAACGCAAACACTAATGTGACAATACTGCAGTGCCGTGTTATAGGGGGGGGGGGGGGGCAAAGGGGGCGCCCGCCCCGGGCGCCAGTTTCAGGGGGCGCCATAATCCTACCCAGAAAAGAAGAACGAAATTTATAAAACGTGTTTTAAAAAACACATAATGAAGAAATTATGAAAAGAGATTTATAAATCTAAAATAAAATATTAGTAGCTATTTTTATTTCTTGCACGTAAGTGGAATTATTTAATACTGAACCTAGAAAAATAGTAGTACCATGTTCCTCGATCTCGATCTAATAGAATTTGCTCATGCAGCTAAACTATCAATTTTACCAAAAAAATGTCATGGGCATATACAGTGTCCAGGAAAGTCCGCATCATATGGAATTTTTTGTTATCCGTTATCCATTTATTCATTTCTCAGAAAATTTTATTCTTTATAAAAGTTGGCTGCTTGTATGAAACCAAAACGGCAATAGTCAAATATGTAAATTTCGGTACCATATACCTAGCGATTCAGAATATATGAATTTGTGATAAGAGTAAAGTACCTTTATTTTCATTATTATCGATAAACTTTATTTGGAAATCTTATTTAG
The DNA here is from genome assembly GCA_963966075.1 of Aphodius sticticus. Taxonomy (NCBI): domain Eukaryota; kingdom Metazoa; phylum Arthropoda; class Insecta; order Coleoptera; family Scarabaeidae; genus Aphodius; species Aphodius sticticus. The sequence continues at coordinate 10,427,046 of OZ014515.1, read as the reverse complement.
AGGTCAAAATTACATTCAAATATGAAGTCACAGTCACCTATCATGAAATTTTTCTTTTTTTTATTTTGTTTTGTTTTTTTTTTAATTTTTACTTTTATGACAAATATTAGTCAATGCCAGTGATCCTAAAAGGTCCATTTTAATCTATTTTCTAGAAATTTGAATACATTTTTTATTATTTTGGTATGATAAACATTAGTTGTTTACTTAGAACTAGTGCAAAATTACTCATTTTCTTGATGCGAAGTTCATATTTCACCCTGTAGATAATAATAGGTCATACAATACCTAATGCAGGAGCGTGACTTACTTTTAATTCAATTAATATTAATCACTTTGGATATGGTTATAATAGTATGTAGTTATCCATCTACAGTAAGCGATTATCTCGATGTTGGTGATATTTTCCATGAAAGACACCCGAACAACCAAATTGGCCATTCAACCATTTCTAGGGTAATCAGAAAAGTCAAGTAGACTGGGTCTGTTGAAAATCTCTTTAAGAAAAACCACAAAAAAATATTTCCAATTTATATGGTTTTGCACAGAGTTCTCGCAAAACTCACCAAAATCCTTAATTTCTCCCACAGTGTCTCATAGTTGAACCACCAGAACAGCATTTTCGATCTCCAGGTTTATTAAACTAAACGCTTCTTTTATTTTTTTAAAAAACTAGCAACATTTTCAATTTTTTTTCAAAGGCGTGTTATAAATCTAACCCTAACACTAACTTTTGATAAATTTTTTTATGTGCTGAAAAAATAATCAATAACTTTTGTCAACTTTATGACCAAATTTATGAAGAGCAGCACACGTCCATGAATTTTGAGAAAAATGTAGTAAATGTAGTATAAAAAATCTTTTGGATGCTTTCGTGATTTGACCGTTTGACCGAACAATGGAGATATTTCCTCTATACGTATGTGGACGAAGAACCTGTGTATATTCAGTAGGTACTGTAATCCAAATGCCCCACACAGCATAAATGTGAGTGCAGCCAGTGCAGCGCGGCGCGGTGCGTCGGTTTGGTTCAGTTAGAACAGGTGCTACTCCAAGAGCTAATATTTGAGATTAGTAAACATTAGTGAGTTGTCTCTACCTCGGTCACTTTGTACCACAGCCTCATACTTAACGGCGGCCAATAATAAGTAAAGCAAGGAAATTAGAGAGTAAAATTCCGAAGTCTTTTTTCATCTTATATGTGTGTAGAGACTTTTGGGGTAAAGATGCGTCATAACATGGATGGTAACTTTTACGTTACATAAAAAAGACATTTTTCATTAAGGATTAAGTAAACATCGTAGGGTAGTAGAGGGTCCTAGAACGTGCCATGAATTTTATAAAAGTATACATAGCGACGTCGGCGTTGCCGTCGTCAGAAATGACGTCCTAAAAAATGCTTCAAACATTTTTACTTATATCTCGATAATTTGTATATCAGTACAAATTATATGCGCAATAAATGAAATAAAACGTGCAATTATTGTAAGCATTTGATAAATCATTTGAGGAATACCAAAAATTATTATCCAATACAAAAAATATTTGAGCAATGCAAAAAATTACACACACAGAATTGGCGCTATCATTAACATACGATTCGTCGAAGTCAAATCAGTGTTTGAAGCCTAGTAACTCCGAAACAGCTGAACAAAAGAAATTGAAATAAAGTGCTTTATACTCCTGAAACATTTCTACATAACAGGAGTGACTATCAAAATTTTCTGCCCTGAAGCCTAGTAACTCCGAAACAGCTGAACAAAAGAAATTGAAATAAAGTGCTTTATACTCCTGAAACATTTCTACATAACAGGAGTGACTATCAAAATTTTCTGCCCCTTGGTTTGGATAGAAGCGCGAGAGAAGTGTAAAAATGTACCCGATTTTAGCACTTTTTAATAAACGCTCGTCTTTCCAAATTTTTTTCTTCTAAACCGCTTGCCCAAAAAAATTAAAATTTACATAGAGTATAACTCAAGATCTTGTCTACAGATTGGCTTTTGTATTTTACTAATTTTCTTTGCAATAAAGGCTATAAACAAGGTTTTCGTGGAAGCGGATATCTCGGCAACGAGCATTAGCACGATAATGAGACAGGTACGAAAACAATCGCAAAATTTTGTTTAATGAGAGTATTGAAATAGAAACACATGTTAGATGTTCATTAATTTTATAAAGCGACATAAATATTCGATATAATTTTGGTACAGCTCGCAAGTACGTCACGTCGTTCAACGCAGTCGTCAGCGGTAAGGGATTTGAGGTCGACTAGAATGTATCACAGGCCCGTACTTAGAATTAAAACAAACATCGTACATATTTATTGATGTAACCAGCATTGAAGTTGAAGGTTAGAAATGGTGGACTCTTTGTTTAATGAAAGAATAGGTTGTAAGTGTACACGAAGAGCTGTAAGCATATTTTTTTTTGTTTTTAGCGCATTTTGAATCAACATCAACAATCAAATATTACCAGGTAGCATAAACAAATAAAATAACAAAACCAAATATTTTTTCTCAGGCCCCAATAATAAGATTTTAAAATCAAGATAACATAAATACTTAAATATTCATTGAATAAAGTTTCTTGAGTAACTTCGTTGCGTGCGTAGTGTTTTGCAAGTATTGAGCAAGAATTTCGAAGTATTATTCTAAGGAAGTAAAACAATTAATTCTCAAAGTCAGAAATTCCTTTCTCAAATAACTAAATAACAGCTGTTATATCTGTCAAACAATCACCATCAAGAGAAGGTACTTCTATTAGATTTAATCGGAATTATATAAATGGGAAGCAATGAAGTAATATTATTGTGGTTACCTGTAGCCCATTGCAATTAAATTAATCTGGGCATATGTACAAAATAAAGTTGCAAAAAGCTACAATACATATGAAATTAAAGTAATGTTAACTTTATGTAACAAAGCACTGTCTCAAATGAGATATGGCAAAATTGAGATATGACAATTTCGCAACAGAATTTTTGGTTTTGAAAATCAAAACCAATACATTGATATTGATCATATTTTTGACTCAATTGTAGAAACAATTATAATCAACTTGCAGAAGATGATGATGATGACTTATTGGACTACAACGACAGCAGTACAGATAATGATAAAGAAGGTGCCGCAATATTGTTCCAATGTTTGTGGTTCTTATGAAACTGTACAATTCGTTCAAATTTCAGGACAAATACTTGTCGCAATTGAAACATCAACTACTGATTTTTGGCAGAGATAATGTTGTGAAATGATAATAAATCACAAAACATAATATGTATACAATTCCAGAAATAAAAATAAATCACTTTTCAAAAATAAAACCGAACGAGAAAATGACAAAAATATTGAATACGGTCCTGAGAGTTAATCGTTTGAAATCGTCGAGCGAAGCGTCGCATCGTTTCGCGCGCTTTATCCCCTTTCCCCGAGGGGAACCATCCTGCGCTACGGATCGATCACATAATTTTCCCTATTTAAAATTCCCAAATAACTTTTATATAACTCAATAAACTCAATAAACTTTTATATAACTAAATAACTCAAATTATTAAATCTAATGCTCGAAGTATTTATTTTAACGTACATATCTAATGCACGCTTACATTGCATCCTTTGTATATTCGCTTATTAATCTAGTCAATCTGCTAAATATCCATAAATTTAACATAAAATTAAAATTATGCATAGTATTTCACCATAATAACCGCTAATACAAAGCGTTATGGTGGGGAGTTGATTCAAGCATCAACAGCAGCAGAACAGCTCAACCTAAAGCTAATTCAGATCAATTATACTAAAGGGGAAATGAGTCCATCATCTCCAAGCATGAGTGACAGTTTTGCAGTGCAATTTATCGCGGTAGTGTCATGTTCGCTCAGTGTGTTTGTGCCTTAAGTCCTTCGGTTACGATAAGTTAATTAGCGATGTTCGGATAGAGAGAAGAACACATGAATGACAAAATCAACAAAAAGGTACGATTATAGGAAACATAATAATAGAGTCAGACTGTAAACACAATTATGTCTTCCTCCGCGTGACGTCATGTCGTTGATATAATTGACATACCGTCAAGGTCTTGGGTTCATAGTAAGACACGATGGAACTCCGGAACGGTCCGGAAACTACTACGATATTTCCCCCCTGTCTAGAATTGTGTCAACCGACGCGATGCCTTGATGAAAAATTAGTCACTGGAGTATCGAATATTTGATGGTTCGTTATTGAGCTGCTTACTAAATGACTCATTTTGCTTTAAACGGGACAATTATCTTATCGATTATCCGAGAAAATTCATGCAAAGTTGAGTTACGACGTCACTGACATGTTTATTTTAATTAGGCATTAATGTAACCCTTGGGGTTGTTTTGCTAAAAAATAAAAATTAACATCGCTAAAGAAGCTGCTATTGTATAAAAAAGCAAATAAACCGCTGCTTGAAGACGTTCAATTTTTTTTTAAATATCGTGATCTGTGTCAATTAGTTTCAAGCTCGAATTTGGCTCAGTCATTAATTTTGGCTTATGTTTGTTGTTTAAATATAATATCGATGAAAACCCATACCTACATAAATTTCACATAAATCGTGGCGCAAAAAGGCATTAAAAAGTTATAATATCTTAATCTCCAGTTTCTTTAAAATAATTCTTCCTCTGGATCCAAAAAACGGTGATTGTAATAATTTTAAATTCTTCTATGAGCGCTGTGTGTGAGGAAATGTCTATCAAATGTTCTTTTTCTATTAGGTTGTGAAGTTTGGTATTTACAAACCTTTTAGATTTCTGATCCAATTTTCATTGTCATAGATTTGGGAAAATAACTATTGTTTTTTTAAAGAGGTGCAATTAATAATTCTTTTATATCCGACTAATTCATCATTGATGTTTCCCATCTTTCTTCAAGGGAGCCTTCGAATGCTGGCAATAAACTACATTTATTTTTATTAACTTCTTTTATAATTAACTCGATTTATTTATTGTTAATTTTATCTTCAACGATAATTAAATGAACCTTCGATCCCTGCAAAACTAAATTAAATTCATACAGCTTTCCAAAAGTATCAGCTAAATATGCTAACCGGGCCATCCACAATTCGCCAAAGAAAGAATTTTTGAATTCGAAATTAGCGTTTTCAAGAAAAACTTGAACTTCTGATTTAAGTTCGAAGAGACGATTCAAAACTTTACCTCTCGAAAGCCATCTATCATCGGAATGTAACAAGAGTCACTTCTGTTGCTACCCATCTCCTGACATAATATTGAAAACATTCGTGAACTGAATGCTCGACTTTTAATAATATTTACTGCAATTATTTTTTGTTAAAAACCGAGCTCCATCAGTGCAGACACCAGTGCATTTCGCTCATGGAATGGAATTGTTAAACATAAAATTATTAAGAAATTTGAATATTTCACCAGTTGTTCTTTCGAGCAGAGGTTTACACAATAATTATTCCTCTGCAATTTTCTCTTCCACCTCGAATCGGATAAAGCCTAATAATTGATAAAAATTAATTATGTCAGTATTTCATCTAACTGTAGCGCAAAATATTAACTTTCATTTATCTTTTTAACTACACTTCCTTTTACACAATGTGCTATTTGAAATACGTCTGCGTACAGTAACGGGTATTATCTGATTTGACCGCTATAATTTTGGGTCAAACAATTTAACATATCATCTGAATAAATATTATTTTAAGTTTGGTACCTTTTGTGTACCACCTTGACTATTGTTTTGACGGAAGTAATGCATTAATTTATAGACAATGACCTGAAAGGAACAAATACAACGATGGACATAAACTTAAGGCGCCCGTGTCCGACCCCCAAAACGCGAAAATAACCCACATCATAATTATGGCGCCAATCGTGAAATACTCGCTACCCTTCGATTCCGAAGGGCCTTATGCAACTGCCATCGGAACGGAATTTCAAAATTTATGAAAAATATTTGTGCAAATTTTGGTGTGGACTACAAATATAGAAATGCTTTTCGATAGCAGTTGCGTCTGATTATTTTCTGCTGTAATACATTATAAAATATAATTAAATGTTAATTATAAGAGCACAAGTTATTTTCTTCTGAACTTCTCTAGACTTGCACTCTGGAGTAATGTAGTGCATGCTTGTAGTGAGTTGGAAACCGTGTTTACAATAGCGACGATTGTGAAAGTACTAGATCATCGACTAGAAAACTCAAACACAGTCCAGTTTGTATATTTGTACAAATACAAAGCAATACATTTATTTCTTTAGGTTATACCATACGTTAAATGTAATAAATACGAAATAAAAACAGACATGTTTATAGTAGCGCCATCTACATCTGGTAACTTTTTTATTTTGAAGCTTTGGAGAGAAGTTCGCTACAGTTCGGTATTTGAATTGAGACGGGAGCCTTAATTAAGTTTTATTATTTTACATAGCCTTGGTATGAACTGCAAGAACAGCATCCAGTGGAACTTGTTCATACGTACGACGTATGTTCATACGTCTTAGGCTTTTAAATATCATGTTGACAGATTGATATATTCTTAAACAACTGTTGTGAAATGACTATTGTTAGATAAGCGAGAATCCACAAAGAAACAGATTATTTTTGTTAAAAAATTTAAAATTGCAAAGTTTTGAAATTGTGTATCTGCAATATTCTATGGACTCTTCATTTGAGAAGATTCTAGTTAAGAGGTTCCAGCTTAAACAGCATACGAAAAAAACGATCGAGGTATCATAAGATAGATCTTCGAAACTTTCGTCTGAAACTTTTTCTTTATTTAACATCAGTGGATTTTAAAAATAACAAACAGTTTGAATTTTATTCCACTGTATGTGCAGGGTTGTGGTAAATTTTAAAAAGTTATGATGTTGGTGTCGATTGTGTCAAGATAGTGTCATTTTGCATATTCGCATCGGATAGACTATATTCCCCTATATTATAAAAACATGCTGAGATAAGAGACAGCGATCCGAATAGGGGTGTGCTGCGGCAAATTGAGCCGCAATGTCATCTTCTAATCCAACACTCCGCAGGATTAAGGGTTTAAGGGTAGCTCCTTAAGTGCGCTGCCTCCTCGCCTATTAAGGCTCGCGTGCGTCGCAAAAGTTTATTTTAATTTTGCATCTCGAACCTATGCATTTTGATTAGGTACACCCCCATCATATCCGTATTAGCCATTATACCGCGAACGGGGGGTGTAAAAAATCAAAGCGTCTCATCGTGAAACATATTCATGAGGTTTTTTTTTCTTGAGCCCTCGACAGATTTCTTTTCGCCGTGGCTGGAGGCATAATGGCGGTGGTCGTTTTAAACCGAATAGGGGGCCACCTTATCCCATTAATAAACATTACTGCAGTGTAGATTTCATAATGCTAAACCATTCGCACCTACCTCGGCGACGCTGACGCCCTCAAAGTGCATAAAAGATGAGGGTTTCTATATTTCCGACCGCCACGTTCGAGAAAAATTTTCCCGCGAAAAGAAATCTTATCATTTACATATTGAACTTCTCTCGCTGCATAAATATTACATTAGGTTATACATATAGATACCTCACAAACCACGGATGGTTATTATAATAATAATACAGTTTAATGCATAATATAAACAATCTCAAAAATAGTTACAAAGTTAGATAGACGTCTTACTGCTTGTACATTGGAAGCGCAAACGATCCGAACATGAATCTGATCTTAACAAATGTCGAGATCGCTCAGATTAAATCTTGACGTTTCGAGGAATCAGCCGAATAAATTACTCTTGAGTGATCACTTGTTACAATACACAAGAAGACATTTAGTGTCTTCATGAATTTTTAGTGGCAAACTGCCAGTGAAGCCAATTGACAGTATCTTCAAGTGTGAATGTTGTGTCAACCTAATATACTCCAATAAGTCATGAGCGCCGTTACAAAATGTTCCAGGGGGGGAGGGGCAAATTTTTTTAGTATTAAATGGTGCAACTTAAATTAAAAAAACTCGTACAGGTTTTTATATATTCAATATTCAGTATTCAATATCAAAACCAGAAAGCTTAGCTTTAAGTAGGTATTACTACATTTGTGAGATTGTTGAATTACGACCAACAAGATTGTCGGCCAATCTGGATATTTAATATTAATTTATGAATTATGGTGTATTATTATTGTTAAGTCACAAATGACAAATTATATGCTTAATAACTTTTTAGCTGTTGTCGATCTTTCGAATTACGTCAAGATATGTATATAGGTTGTTCCAATTAAAATTTCTTTTGCCCATTCACGAACTTGTGACATTTTAAGAGATAAGCTTGCAAATAAACACTATACCACCCCATGACCTGCATTTGCCTTTTTTACGTTCACTATAAGCCCCTTTACCATTTCCAATGATAAAAGTTATGTCACAATTAGTACCCACTCTCAACTTTCTTTGCCTGCACTAATTGTATAAGTTCTTGAATAATGTATGTCGGAAAAGAAGAATCGGAAAAATGTATAGCAAGCTTTTGAATTTTTTTAAGAATCAGGCCGAACTTAAAAAAGTACTAAATTATATGAAGATATAAGAGAACCTTCTTCTGTACTCCGTACGTGTTTAAAATTTTACAAAAATAACACAAAGATTTTATAAATATGTTTTTCCCGTCAAAACTGCTGTACCTCTGAAATTGAACAAAGTTTATGCATTTTCGCCAAGCAACAAAGTAAACAAATAATCAAATCTTTCACTTTCCTTTCACATTTTTAGCTATGAATCCGATATGCGCGAACCTTCGGCTTCGGCTAAACCTTCGGCCTAATGTTGGCCGAAGCCGAAGGTGGCCGAAGCCGAAGCCGAATGTTCGGTCGGACACTAACTATGACCATTCTGAATACTGCCCCAATAATTTTCTGTTTATTTTTAACAACCTGCAAATTTGTTATCAACGGCAATAGAGGCAAAGCAGCGCAAAGTAATGGAAGCTTATATGTCCTAAGTAGTTATTTGTACAGTTGTAGCTTGGATACAATAAAATTAGTTTTCAAGTTTAATTAACGAGATATGTTGAAGAAAAAGAGAGAGAGAGAGAGAGGTAGAAGTTCTTTGCTTTGTACGAAATAGACGACGGATGGGTGGAAATAAAAAGTGGTAGCGGTGTGTCCAGGTCCACTCTTCGGAGAGTAGTCCGTCCGTCTTTGGACCATCGGCATCGCGCCGTTTGTTCGCCGTTCGGAGACGCCGTTGGACCGAACGATGGTCCCGCTCGTCGCTCGTCGCTCGTCGCTCGCTGTCCACCGGCAAGACGTGTTTCTTATAATACTTGGAATTCCTGTCGAGGCAGCCTGTTCAATATTTAAGCCAAATTACGGGAATACAAGATTGCGTCGCATCGCGTCGCGTTCATCTCGCACACGAGCACGACTTTTATGTGATGCCCGTCTGACATATCAGCGCCTATCTTCGATTAATTGAACCGAACGCGACCACCGACTTCCATCCGTCATCAAATCATCATAATCCTTCCCCACCTACCACGATCGCAAGCAAAACTAAATATGAAAATTGTCCATACCTCCATACACGTAGAGGAGAGTGTGACGTGCAAAAAAAGACTAAAGGACTAAAGGTCCCGTTGATTGAAAGAAGTGAGTGTGCGAAATTCCCTGTATCCCCACAAGAGGGAGATAAAAATGGGGAAGAAAAAGGTGCGAGACCGTGACGAATCCGGGCCGAGGCTCCTCTTTGGAGGAACCGTTGAATGTGGGCATTGAGGCATCGAGAGAGCAAAGGTCTAATGCATATCAATGGAATAGCTGTCCGTGTAGTGCAGAGTCAAGTGGAGCAATGATGGAGATATAGGACAATCGAAAAGTGCTTTATTAAATCCGTCTCGGGCCCCATTGTGCGACAGATCTAATAGCGCCCCTCCTCCCCCGAGATTGACGGCAATATCCGGATACAACTCGGAGCGGAGCAGCAAGGAAATTGTCAAGTGCAAACATTTGCTATTATACCATTCATCAGTGTCGAACGACGATCTTTATTACAAATTGCCCAACGCCAATGGTCCACACATTTATTTACAAATCGAAAGCGACAATAAAATACTGAAGTACACTAGTTAAAAATTTTTTCTAGGATTCTCTCAGATCTTCTAGGAACCGCCTGGAACTGTGGCTGAATAGTTTCTATCACGTCACAGTTTTTAGGAATGCTCTTTTAAAGCCAAATAAGTTTTATCGGTATTAAAGTGAACCATAAGATATCGATTGGCATAAGGATAGCTCCTTTCAAAATACAGTAGAGTTTCGATAACCCGGATCCTCAACAACCAGGATTCTTCGGTAATTCGAACTGCCTATATTAACATTGTGGAATGCTTGCTGGGGGATCCATGGCCGACCATGGACGGAATCAGGCACGCACCTCTGAGCTGCGTCCTAGCCTTCGTTAACAACCTAGGCTGGTTGACATAGCTGGAGTGAGCGCAGGGGGAGGCACAAGGGGCCCAATGGGGCCTGGGTGCCACGAAGATTATCCTTGACCTCCAACACCCTATATACATACATATTTTCATTGTGTATTCGGTAATCCGGATACTGGGTGGTTTCGCAAGTCCGGATGCAATATGCGTTAGATAGTCTGGACCGATATTGGTATGGTATGGTATGGTATCTCTACCATTGGGTCGTTTGGCATCTGTATCTTTCCATATACTTTGACCAGAAAGATCTTTTGAATTTCCCTAATACTTTAGAGCAGCGTTTCCCAACGTTCTTCCGCTGGCGTTCTCCCGCGCATGTCAAGCGCATAGGTGCGCTTCGCGCCTAGGGCTCCGCGGAGCACCGGTTGGGAAACGCTGCTTTAGAGTACTTCGGTGTCCTGTAAGGAGACCTGTAATCAGTCGTAGGTCCGATTTTAGTAACTGAAGATACTGTTTGGCCTTAATGGGAGAGAAGGTTATGGTAGCCTTTGCTTAATACATCAACAGGGTTCAGGACCGTAAACTGGAGTCTTAAAGCTGACTTCTCTGACTAGGATGTCGGTTGTTCGTTGCCTTCGATCCTGAATGCCCTGGTACCCGCATCAGTAAAACCATGGGATAGTTTGCAGTCCCAGACAGTTTTGGATTCGATTACAGCGCTTTCAAAGCCCTCTGGCAGTCTGATCATATGTAGATGTTTGCCCTTCGTAAGTTCCTATGGCACATGCCTGAACACATAAGTCAATTTCGTAAGTTTCCTCCTGTAAGGTTGGAGTATCGCCCATGGCTTTGGATTGAGAGAAATCTGGTCCATTAATGAGAAACACTACGAAACCCTAGCTAGTGTTATCATATCTTTGCACAAGGCAGAGCAAAACTGCTATTCATAAAACTGCCACAAAAATACTGAATATTTAAAGTAATAGCATCCCCAGGATTTAATCACCGACAAAAAAAAAGTTCAGATAAAACATTTTTATTGTTGAATGACGCCATAATTTTCAAAGGTGCGTAATATAGGTGTTGGAAATAAAATCCTCTTTGATCCATGTTATTTATTTAGGTATTTATATAGGTACCGGTTTCGATCAATTAATGATCATCATCAGCCTAAATCTAAAACGCAGAAGAAGCAATAATTAGATAAACCATCCTGTGAAAAATTAAAGTCAAGTACAATACTACATTTTAAAAAATAACTATTGTAAAATAGAATTACAATAATATAACAAAAACTTACGGTCGATTTGTGAAAAAACAAAACGATTTGCGCCATACCATGGTTAAAACTCATCCACTTTACGTTAATGAGAAGCCATTAGACAAAATTTACATACCATTCACTTATAACAAAACTACTGTCAAACTTAAAATTTTACCCAAATTTATTTTCCCTGCTTTTAAGAGTTCTACTCAAATTTATAATTTATTATCCAACTTCAAAATCCCCACCCCTATCATGGATTGTTCTGGTGTTTACTCGATCAGCTGCTCTAATTGTTCTTCGTCTTACATAGGCCAGACTGGAAGGAAAATTTCACAAAGAATCAGCGAACATAAAACGAGAAATACTTCATATTTATTCAAACACAAATTAGAAACGGGTCACAATTAAAATTATGAAAACTTTTGCATGGATGTAAAAAAAGTTATAAACTCGATTTACTAGAGCAATACGAAATCGAGAAACTTAAATCTAATAAATGTGTCTACCTACTTAACGATCAAATCCATTTTCCACACCAACCACTTTTCAAATACATCCTTCAATCTGGCCCGTGTGAGACGAGATAGATACCTGTAAGCGTGTGTGACGCTGGTTGCATACTTATAGTACTCGTCGCTAGTTTTCCCATTTATTTCCGTTCACTCTCCAAACGAGACGCATGTTACTTCGTCGGTGCTTTTATTGTTCTTTTCACAAATCGACAGTAAGTTTTTGTTATATTATTGTAATTCTACTTTACAATAGTTATTTTTTAAAATGTAGTATTGTACTTCACAGGAAGCTTTATCTAATTATTGCTTCTTCTGCGTTTTAGATTTAGGCTGATGATGATCATTTTATTCGGATGAAAGCGTTTTCTTGCATTGTGTGCGTCATCGTCAAGCGACGACGAAGAAAGCAAGAAACCAAGAGGAGAGTCGAGTCGGCAGTGCGCTTTAAATGTCCGATTCGGAGTTAAAAGTTTTTTGCTCATTATGCAGTCGAAGCGGCTCGCCCTTTCTACCGGCTAACAAGGAATATTCGTCAGCAAGAGGGTCAGCGTGCAGCGGCTGAGCGGCTCAGGAAGTGAGTCTGAGAGATGGGTGAACAAACTGACAACTGAAATGTCCAGCCCGCCTACCAAAAAGACGACATGCCTATTGTCTTCCACCGGCCCGCGGAGTCACCTCAATTTCGCGCAAAATATCTTCAATTATTTCTTCTTTTTGTACGTCGCGCGACAGCTAACCGGGCACTAGCCACCTTTTGAAGAGACCCTTCTTGGCATACCGGGTTATTCATAGTCAAAATGAAGCAATTTCCTGGAACAGTTTATAATCGTAGTTTGTAAAACCAGAAGAGCCTGATAAGATAGAAGACGAGGGAGTCTATTCTCGTCATATTTTTGAAGCGAATGCGAGACTACTCGAATGGTTAGGTGATTATTGTACTTTGCGACAAGTAAATTTGCTCATAGATACGTTCTAGAGGGAAACCGCTGATATCCCCACTCCGTCCACCTAATTATTCGAGAACTCTCGCATTCGCTTCAAAAAGATGACGAGAATAGACTCCCAGATGGGAGATAGAAGACGCGTAGAGATGTACCTAGTGTCCACTATAGAGACGTAGTGGAGGTGAATAAAGAAATCAGCTCGATCGGTTGCGTGTCTGCGAGAAGCGAACCCCGCCCGGGGTTTGTATAATAATCAGCACCTCCAATAAATCTATAATCTCATTACTAAACGTGTCGCTTTAATTGAAATCTCGTGTCTTAATGAACAAAGCGGTGTGGCGGCCGTGGATGTCGAATGCTGGCTCCTGCTACCACGACACGACTATACCTGGGCTGGCCCCTGGCCCGAACTGGTCCGGTGCTCTGGTCTCTGCTCGTGGCGCCGTTCGTACGTGTTCCATATAACTTGTCACAACAAAACATTCTTTTCACGCCTCACGTACCCAACTATCCGACATTCGAGGGAGGCCGCGGCGGCGGCAGAGAGGATCCACCGTGTGCGACCGTGTGCGAGGTGCTTCCCCTGCTTCCCCTGCCTAGTAGTGCCAACCTGGGTCATAACCAGCCACGTCACGTTCCTCATTCACAACTCCTATGACACCGCGTCACCTCGTCTCTCAAATTAGAAGCTTTTATTGGAACCAAGCTCTTTATCACTTCCATGATGGTTATGCCATAACACCTTGGTGATTTTTTTTGTATGGTTCAACATCGATCTAATGCAGCTGAGAGCGTGACGAACAATAAAACGGTGGTCGCTATAGTAAATTCTATGAAAATCCTAAAATATTGATGAGGATTTTGTGCATGGAATGGAATCGATAGATTCCTTTGAAAACAAATCCGGACTCAAAACTTCCCTATCGCGTACGGTTTTCCAAAAAGTTGAGCAAAAAACCGTGATTTTGACAATGTTTCTGAATTTATTGAGCCTGAACCCAATCCCATAAATACTGAATTGCTAAAAGTTTGATCACGTCTTTGAAACGGTGTCCTACACACAGAAACGTAATCTCTCGAACGAAGAGAGAAGTATTTGGATGAAGTAGTTGCTAGGTTCGTATATACGCGAGAGATTATTGACTTCAACCGAGACATTTTATTTCTTGGAATAATTACTAGATTTAAGAAAGTTGTTACTCTCGGGAAGGAAGTTAACAGTCTTCAATGAAGTGTATAGTTTTATTCCCGGTAAATATGTTTAGCTACTTAATGTGAGAATTTTAAAGATTTGGCACAAATACGTTTTCTATTGCTAATTTACAAGATAGGTATGTTACATTTACTTACTCGTTCTAACCTCTTGCGTGCCTTACATCAAATTATTCCGTGTTGAAACGTTTATTGTACTCTAATCACAAGGCACTACCCGTAGGGGATGTTGTTTTCGTTGTTGTTTTCGTACTAGGTTTCGCTCCTTTACGCGCGGGCGCGCGAGCCTTGACAAAATCACGATGCGCATATTTATTCCAGAGAAAGGGATTACTTGAAATAAGTGAGAATCACTTCAGTCAAATAATTGGTGGGTTTTTATTCAGGAAACAATACTTACTTATATTAAATGTCTTATATTTCCTTGGATCAAGTAACTACGCACTTGGATGGATTTACTATTACTTCGTTGGAGAAATTGACATTTTTGGGACGAAAAATTCAATTACTTCTTTCAATACAATATTGGTTCTTATAAAGAAAGAATTTATTTGTCGACAGCATTTATCTGAGAAATTATTTTACTTAGATTGAGTATGTGGGCATTTCTAGTATATACCTAACTTTCTACATCCAAGTAAATAAGCATTTAAATCTAATAAATAAATTCAAGAAATTATGTTTTCTCGTTCCAAATAATCACTTTTCTGTGTGTAAAAAACAGAATTATCCATATTTCAGGATTTTCAATATGTTATTGCATGCAACTCAGTTTTAAGCCGTGTGTCCCAAAAGTCAAAGTCATATCGTGGAGGACTGATAGGCCAACTCGTGACTGACCAGAATATCCAAATATGACCTTTGTAAAAAGTTGTTAGTTTTCGAGATATTGGCACTTTTATGAATTTTGTCATAATCGTCATCTTAGATCAGTTTTTCTAGTGCCACAGCTACTACATTCCATATTCTAAGATTCTAATTTTTGTACGAAATCCTAAACAGTGCTGCTATTGACCAAAGTGCCAAAAATAAATCTAATGACTTTTTACTATGATCACATTTAGATGTACTCGAAAGGGTGCGATTAACATGTTAATTTTGAAGCACAGTGTGTTATAGTGAGTTTTATAAAAACAAATTATGTATACGACTAATTTTTTTATTGACAACACCCTATGTATGTATTGAAACAAATTCCCATGATATAAACTAGTTTATGAGCTCAACACTGCACCGGATAAAGCACAAAAGGGAAAACTTTGGGATTGAGTACAATCTAATTTGAATATTTCATAAACTATTGGGACCCTTTATTGCTCAAAGGCAAAAGTTTTCCTTTTCCTCCACTCCAGTGGAAACTGGAAATTCCGAGTTTTTATACGGAAATAAAAAGGCGCGTATACAGAAGGGACTGAAAGAAAGATGTAAAAAATAAAACTCGTAACTCTGTTAAGGAGTAAAAAAAAATATGAGAACTTTCATTAGATATATGTGCGGGTAGTACCTATATAATATACTACATATAAAATAGAGATGAGGCAATAACACTTTAGTAAACGTAGCGCGGTTTATTTATTTTATATTGGAAGTGCGTAAATCTTTCTGGCAAGTATTGACAAAGACGTTAAAATGGTCGTTATAAATAACTGGCGTAATTGATATTACATCCGTAGATTAGATATTAAATTTTTCTTGATTTTCTATGAGGTCGTTTGTTGCCCTTTTAGAATCGCTTGCAATCGCATAAACTGCGAAATATCTATATTCTATACATATTTAAACATGCGTATAGCATGCTATGGTATGGCCAAAGGGTTGGGGCTTTCTTATTTTTGCTCTGCAACTCATGCGCCAATTTTACGTGTAATAATATAAAACTTGTCTATATTAAGTAAACGCAATTGAACGATTTTAAATCGGTGTTTCACCTGCCAAATTGTCCATTCTTAATTGCTTATGGAAAAAACGGGGAAGGCATTTCAGTCGCGCGGAGCGCGACTGTCCCCCCGCATGGACCATTCTACGTTGCGTGAGTTTTCGAAATCGACGAAAAACGACCTCTCGGGCGTTTTTGCTTCAAAATTTTCCGAAACGCGAGCGATTTTGGTGAAAGGACCTCAACATTTCAGTAGCTGTTTATGTCGCGTCGTCATGGCTGCGAGCTAGAAACGTCAAAAACACAACCATAACCTATTCACATTGGTATGTACAAAGCTAAGCGATTTCATTATCTGCGGGGGCCTAAAAGCACAAACTCCGTAGTCCGTACCCACAAATAATCTTTGACAAACCTATAACCATGTTGTACCTATAATAATAATTATTAATTCGTGATTATTTGCCTTTGCGTTAATATTTGTTCGAAGAATGTGTATCGATCCAATGAATGTTATTTGTGAAAAGTTCGCGTCTCAAACCCAACGTGAAAGCACCGCTCAGAACCTATTTTAACCTAATACGAATACAACTCTTGAGAGGTTACATATTAGATGGCACCACAAGATATTTCTGCTACTAGCGCCCCTAGCGGGCGTGAAATATCGTCACATAACCTATAATTATACATAAGTTTGAATGAACACTATACAAAATTTAGCTGCAAGAGCAAGAAGTAGTAGAAGATCAATAGTGTGTGGAATTGATAGAGGTGCCTGAAAAAACCTCCAATGGCTCGGAATATGGTCCCCAGCAAAATTTTGTTGCAAAGGCTGATCACCCACTTCAAACTACTTTGAACTGCCCGTGGTTCTTTCGAATGGTTTCTCCAGATTAAACTAAAATACAGTAAGAGAATTATATGGAATTCGTCAATTTGTTGGCAACATTGAGGTTAGTTTTGAGTTTAGAATGCGTAGCTTTTGTTAATTTAATATTTTTGCAGGTAACATGGTATGATGAAAAGAGTACACACGCAGTGGAAATGGTTCCAGGTCTTTCCGAATAACAGCAACTTGCTTTGCGTAGACAAGCTACCATAAGAAAGTGGCAAACAATTATTTATTTAAGAAAAAACTTGACCCAAAAGATATTGGGCGTACCAAGGGAGTACCGGAGAGACCAAGGGGCCGCAGTCGATAATAATCATTGTCGACAGTAAAGGGATATATTTTTATATTGCAGTTTAAAGTGCCTACCTGTACTTTAGATTTGGCTATGACGCAAGGTTACTAAAAATAGATAGGTCTGTCTGGTAACTTATAGCATACGTCACTCAGTTTACCACATGAAGTTAACTGGTATGGAATTTAATGTTTACGTGAGCGTATAAAAAAATACTAATAATTTTAGTTCATTGTTTTCTGAATGATTTATTGGAGATGGGTGATAAAGCCCTCTAAGCTGCAAGCCTTCTAATACCTATGAATTCAAATGAATTTGAATGGGCATATCAAGTGGTATGCAAATTTTGGTATCTTTGGGTATGACGTTAAATTTTTGTAAATAATAATTTAGTTCATGTGGTCACGGCAACCAAATGCATTTTTTGTCAGTGAGGTGCAGGCAATAAATCTTAAACGATTAAATGGGTTAAATCATCTCAAGATTAGATAATATTAATTTTAGGTATTAGTTTTGGGTATTCTATACCTATTGTATTATTACTAGATCTATCACTAGATCAAGATTTCTATCAATTTCATTTGTTAACTAAATTGAAAATTATGCATTGAATCCAACTTTGTTCTAAAATTCAAATATGAATATTGTGTTGTAAATAATACTTATAATAATATATATTAATAATAATAAATTAATAATAAATAATAATATATAGTTATAAAATAATTAATTAGGGTTCTTCAATGATTACTTTAAATGTTGATACTTATTCTTGAGTTTTTTTTTATAGTAGACATAAATAAATTTTAAATTAAATATTTTTACATTATTTTATTGTGCTCTTGCTTGACGACGGTACTCTAACATATTTCCCGTTTGTTTTACGAAGGAGGAAAGGTAGATTAGATACTGGTATACAAATTTATTTTATATTTTACGTTTTATTTTTATTTAAAAAGTGAGCATCTGGCTGTATAGTTTTTGTCCAATATCAAAACAAAAACCAGAACTATAAAGTATCAAAAATATTATGCTAATGCAATGTTTAGGTCTTCCGCACTTGGCATAAAATTGAGTAATTTGAACAAATTTAGCTTATTTCGTAGTTCATTTAAGTCGGTATTGGGAAAAATAAATCTAACATTTTTTTTTTCAAGTGACAAACATCTTTCATATTAACTGAAAGAAAAAAAATGACAAATCAATTTTAATTTTTTCAATAATGTTATCTATATACGGTATACTGTAGTTGCTTAGCCAACCACATGCTATTATATAAAAAACCAGTGCACTGTTGCCAGATTGGGGGATTTTCTCTCACATTTGGGCGGTTTCCTTCCAAAAGTACTATCTTTACCTTAGGGATAAAAGAAAGTTTTGAGGGTAAACTAAAGATTGTAGTTGTTAGGCCGATACATGGGACATAGGACTATCACAATTTATTATGACAGCAGACTCGCCAAATATTGAGTAACAGAGAAATTTGTACCTCATGGCTGGTTATGTACCCATATTTCAACATTTATTAAACCTAATTTTATTGGCGGTGGCAACTGTTTTTTTTTTACTTTACCGAATTCACTGATCTACCTAATATGCGGTCTACAGGTCCACTAGTCTATATTAAGTAAACGCAATTGAACGATTTTAAATCGGTGTTTCACCTGCCAAAAAATCGATTCTTAATTGCTTATGGAAAAAATGGGGAACGCATTTCAGTCGCGCGGAGCGCGACTGTCCCCCTAAATGGACCATACTACGTTGCGTGAGTTTTCGAAATCGACGAAAAACGACCTCTCGGGCGTTTTTGCTTCGAAATTTTCCGAAACGCGAGCGATTTTGGTGAAAGGACCTCAACATTTCAGTAGCTGTTTATTCCGCGTCGTCATGGCTGCGAGCTAGAAACGTCAAAAACGCAACCATAACCTATTCACATTGGTATGTACAAAGCTAAGCGATTTCATTATCTGCGGTGGCCTAAAGCACAAACTCCGTAGTCCGTACCCACAAATAATGTTTGAGAAACCTATAACAATGTTGTACGTATAATAATAATTATTAATTCCTGATTATTTGCCTTTGCGTTAATATTTGTTCGAAGAATGTGTATCGATCCAATGAATGTTATTTGTGAAAAGTTCGCGTCTCAAACCCAACGTGAAAGCACCGCTCAGAACCTATTTTAACCGAATACGAATACAACTCTTGAGAGGTTACATATTAGATGGCACCACAAGATATTTCTGCTACTAGCGCCCCTAGCGGGCGTGAAATATCGTTATATAACCTATAATTATACATAAGTTTGGATGAACACATGGAGGAAGGGATGAACACTATACAAAATTTAGCTGCAAGACCAAGAAGTAGTAGAAGATCAATAGGGTGTGGAATTGATAGAGGCGCCTGAAAAAAGCCTCCAATGGCTCGGAATATGGTCCCCAGCAAAATTTTGTTGCAAAGGCTGATCACCCACTTCAAACTACTTTGAACTGCCCGTGGTTCTTTCTAATGGTTTCTCCAGATTAAACTAAAATACAGTAAGAGAATTACATGGAATTCATCAATTTGTTGGCAACATTGAGGTTAGTTTTGAGTTTAGAATGCGTAGCTTTTGTTAATTTAATATTTTTGCAGGTAACGTGGTATGATGAAAAGAGTACACACGCAGTGGAAATGGTTCAAGGTCTTTCCGAATAACAGCAACTTGCTTTGCGTAGACAAGCTACCATAACAAAGTGGCAAACAATTATTTATTTAAGAAAAAACTTGACCCAAAAGATATTGGGCGTACTAAGGGAGTACCGGAGAGACCAAGGGGCCGCAGTCGATAATAATCATTGTTGACAGTAAAGGGATATATTTTGCCTACCTGTACTTTAGATTTGGCTATGACGCAAGGTTACTAAAAATAGATAAGTCTGTCTGGTAACTTAGAGCATACGTCACTCAGTTTACCACATGAAGTTAACTGGTATGGAATTTAATGTTTACGTGAGCGTATAAAAAAATACTAATAATTTTAGTTCATTGTTTTCTGAATGATTTATTGGAGATGGGTGATAAAGCCCTCTAAGCTGCAAGCCTTCTAATACCTATGAATTCAAATAAATTTGAATGGGCATATCAAGTGGTATGCAAATGTTGATATCTTTCGGTATGACCTTAAATTTTTGTAAATATGTAATAATTTAGTTCATGTGGTCACGGCAACCAAATGCATTTTTGTCAGTGAGGTGCAGGCGATAAATCTTAAACTATTAAATGGGTTAAATCATCTCAAGATTAGATAATATTAATTTTAGGTATTAGTTTTGGGTATTATATACCTATTGTATTATTACTAGATCTATCATTAAGATTTCTATCAATTTCATTTGTTAACTAAATTGAAAATTATGCATTGAATCCAACTTTGTTCTAAAATTCAAATATGAATATTGTGTTGTAAATAATACTATTTAGTTATAAAATAATTAATTAGGGTTCTTCAATGATTACTTTAAATGTTGATACTTATTCTTGAGTTTTTGGTTTATAGTAGACATAAATAAATTTTAAATTAAATATTTTCACATTATTTTATTATGTGCTCTTGCTTGACGAGGGTACTCTAACATACTTTCCGTTTCTTTTACGAAGGAGGAAAGGTAGACACTGGTATACAAATTTAACATTTTATGTTTTATTTTTATTTAAAAATTGAGCATCTGGCTGTATAGTTTTTGTCCAATATCAAAACAAAAACCAGAACTATAAAGTATCAAAAATTTTATGCTATTCCAACGTTTAGGTCTTCCGCACTTCATAAAATTGAGTAATTTGAACAAATTTAGCTTATTTTTGTAGTTCATTTAAGTCAAGGTTCACGGTATTGGGAAAAATAAATCTAACATTTTTTTTCTTCAAATGACAAGCATCTTTCATATGAACTGAAAGAAAAAAAATAACAAATCTTTTAATAATTTTTTCAACAATGTTATCTATATACGGTATACTGTAGTTGCTTGGCCAACCACATGCGTTTATATAAAAAAGCAGTGCACTGTTGCCAGATTGGGGGATTTTCTCTCACATTTGGGCGGTTTCCCTCCAAAAATAGTATCTTTACCTTAGGGATAAAGGAAAGTTTTGAGGGTAAACTAAAGATTGTAGTTGTTAGGCTGACACATGGGACAAATGTTTATCACAATTTATTTTGACGACAAACTCGCCAAATAGTGAGAAATTGGTACCTCATGGCAGGTTATGTACCCAATTTTCAACATTTATTAAGCCTAATTTTATTGGCGGTGGCAACTGTGTTTTTTTGAGACATCCTTCTACATATGCTGTCAATTGATTCCTGCGAGCTACCCAATTAACTGATCTACCTAAATAGGCGGTCTACAGGTCCACTAGTATAATAAGTATTACTATTATGAAATGCTTTACATTTCAAAGTAAATATCTTAGGTCGGAGGGTTGAGAGCGTTTTATCTGTTGGGATTCCTGCAGCTTCTCGGCTTTGTAATTTTTCGCCATTAGAGCGGTATCGGTTGCGTGTCGATCCGTCACCGCGGCTATCGGCTACTCAACACTTGCTTTTAGAGCTGGACAGATTCTCGGTATAAATTAAGTTATTCATTTATTTATTCTACACGGTGTGGTAGTAAGTGGTCGGCTACTCTAATTACGTTTATTTATCAATGATGTAAACGCCAAACGCTCGCTCTGGAATTTCACTAGCACGCTCCGTCGACTCCTTCTAGCAGAACTGTATTCCATCAACATCCGTGGACAGACTGGATACGCCACATTTGGAATAACCACGCAAATAATAAGAGTTGTTTTGAACTAAGAAGATGGTCTGACGCAGTGGCGTGCGGTCCATACATGCAGAGCGTGTAGTGCACTTCCAAAGATTTAGGAAAAATTTAAGAAAAATATTAAAGTAGTTCAGTCAAAAAATATATATTATGTACATTACCGCTCATGGAAGTTCGGACACATAGTAAGCATATAGGAAATAATGATAAAAGCACTGATGACGTAGCAATAGGCACCTCTATTTCTACCAAATAGCGAACACATTCTTAACGTTGATTTCCAGTAACATAGGATCATTAAATGTGCCAATTTAAAATAATTTTTATATTTAATTATTATGCAACATTTATGCTGTTTTGTAGCTGGTTGTTGGGAATTTTCTAGTTTCCATTAAAAAGGATTAAATACAAAATAACAAATAGAGTCATAAATACTGCATCTCAGACAAATGTTGCGACCCCATTTTTACCAGATTTTTGCATCAAATGCTGGAATTCGTATTCAAACGAGTCTGTGCCTGCAATCTGTAGTTTGCACAAGATAACTCTGTCACGCGGAAGACATCATGCGACGCGGAAAGCCAACAAGCAAGGAACAGCGTTCTGTAATCATCGCTTGTCATCAGGAACGATTGTCAGTTCGTGAAAATGCAAGAGATAAGTCAAGAGCCCGAATGTTTATAAAAATAATAAAAAATTACATAATACATTAGTATAATACATACGTATTAATTATTAAAAATAACAGATATATAGTTAATGAATAAATAGTAATAATATAGGTCTCTACTGAATTTTTGGTGAAGCGCTCTTGTTATCGCGGTTTCGCGTAATGTGACATAAAATTTCAACGCGCTTTAGTGGCTACAGTTTGGCCAAAATAACTGATTAAGTTATGCAATTTGTAGAGAATTTAATGTAGTTTTATCAGAATCTAAGCTTGTTTGTAATCACATAAAGTAGGTAAATTTGGCCTTCTTTCAGCGCCCTCGAGCGACCAAACCATTAAACCAAAAAAACACACTTGAGGGTGCCCTTTATAGCAAATTTAGTATGCTATATTTTTGTATATAGTGGTCTACGTCGAAAAGTGCATAGTTTTATGACTTTTTGGCAATAAACTGCAGAACAGTAGAAAATGTTGGGTTATTTGCGATTTTCGTTGTGAAGCCTTATCCGGAAGTAGCAAAGTTGAAATTCAGATTCAACCCCCCAAAAAAACATATAGAATGATAGAAAAGCAAAACTTCTATATTTTTTTTCCTGGCCAAAACACCGTGTGAATGGACTAAAATTACGAATAAAATTCAAAATAAATTTGCAAATATCTCGCTTATTCGAGCTAACCTAGAAAACCGCCTCTCTGGAAATGTTTAGGGGGTCACAAAGAATCATTATTAGCTAAAATTTCCCGGGAGGAAATTTTTTGCTGCACAGTGTAACTGATTTTGACTGTAGGTTTAACATTTTTATACATTTTTAAGGCATATTTTTTAGTGATTTTTTCTGTTACAATATTGCGTTATTTTTTCAGATTTTTTTGTGTTCTTCTGGCTGTTGGCTGATGATGTTCGCCGATGATCGAAACAAGTACTAAAGTAAATATTCTTGCAAAATTAAAAGTTTTTATTTAACTCCTGACCTTTATTAAACATTATTGCATTATTTACTTAATAAACTTCAATTTATTGTTCACTTTTGTTCCCTTTTTACACTTTTCTTATTAGTTTTTTATTAGTTTGATAAATAAATTCATAAATATCTGGAAACGTCCTGTATAATCTAAAAATGCGTAATAGTAGTAATCTTTTACACTCTGTATACGTATGTATATAAGCCAATTTTCGGGGAAGTTTTTAAGTTATACCAGGGGTTGTCAGAGGGGTTGTTCCCGATTAGGGGTGCTGCTCGAATAAAAGAAATATTAAGCGAGGAAATATGTTTCCCGGCTGAATTACATATAACGCAAAAGTAAATGATCGTAACGAAGTTGAGGTGCGTTTTAAAATGATCCACACCCTCTTTATTTTCTTTCTTTTATTTTTTCACATTTTTTACGCGCAACAGACTTTCTGAATGAGCAATGAGCGTGTAAAGTTGAGCCTTCATTAGAAAGAAATGGTGTTGAGGGATCAATGACATAAAACGAATAAATCTCATAAACCCAAACCTCCGTTACGGTTCACTCATTCTAAGGTAAGAAAGAGACGGGCATTTGATGACGGTCACAATCTCAGTCACCGGCTGTTGATTAATTCAGGTTTTTAAATGGTTCCGATGCTTAATAGATTATGCTAAACGGCGCGTGGTACCTTATAATTAGGGGAGATCCATATCAAACATGACAAGTACAAGTCACGGTTGATAAACAAAGCATACATAAAGCCAACAACGCCGAATAACTAAATAGTGATGTAAGTTAGTTGTTAAAATTGACGAGAATTGACATTTAAAAAAAACTACCTCGCATTATTTATTAGAACATTTTTCTGATGAATTAATAAGAAATATATGTTGTTAGTGTAAATATTACCTTTTAATATAAACAAACATTTTACAAATAACGATTTTTATAATGAGAATTCAAATGATCGCAACTCTTAATTATATTATTAACAATTTCATGCAAAATAAACATGGAAAACATACCTTTTCCCAAAGGCGCCGATGTTTTCCCTGCACTTGTCCGGCAAAGTCCGTTGAAAATGCGAACTTGAACTGCATGCCGAAGTTGAAGTTGAATAATCTGCATCAATCTGCAATATTAAACAGAATTACAAACCAAACTTTATTAATTTTATTTATTATTAAATTCTGTATCCAATAATGGTGTTGAAAACGATACAATCAATAAAGAAGTACTTGCTGTTAATCAATATAACTTACGCTAAAATTATTTCGTAACTTTTTACGTACGTCAAATCATAGGCAATTAAATGTACTTTCCCATTGAACACCCGGAGTTTTGCTCTACGGCGAACAACTAAAAAAACAGAAAAATGTTTATTTTTATTATTTTAACTTTTGCAAATTTTGTTGCATAACTTTCTATCATGTATCAAATTGCAGGTAACTAGGAGGACTTATTACCCTTTGAAGATATGTTTTGCTCCAGGCGAACAACCCTTAAGTGCTGATAGCGAAACTACAATATTTGCAAAAGGTATAGACTTTCTTTGCAGCAACCAACCGATACACCGTTGCTGTCCTGTTGTTTCCCTACGGACATTATCGTCATTTAAGGGTGGTTTTCTGTTCGGCAAAACTGCAAGCGTCAAAGACTGAGAAGCCCGTTTAATTACCTAGAATTTAATGCATGATAGAAAAATATGCAACAATATTTACAACAGTTATAAACATTTTTCTGAAACAACCAACAGACATATGTTTACCGGTGCTGCCGGTTTCGTACGGCCATTAGTTTCATTTAAGGGTTGTTCGCTGTGGAGCAAATCTCCGAGCGTTCAAGTGTAAATAGTACCTACATTTAATTTGGTATAATCTGGAATATTTTCAGCATCTGCAACACTTCTTTCTCTACGGTTGTTGCATAAAGTTGTTAGCAATTCTTTATTGGGATGACTCTTAATTACACTGCTACAAAAAAAAGCGAAATATACTTTTTACGAGACATAGCGGAAGTTGTTGAGCTGGTAGAGCTGAACATAATAGCATAGCTGAAACAAAATAATGTCTAGTTAATGTGAATCAAAAGTACGGATTTATTACGGTCGGGCGGTAGGTATATTCCTTCTGCCTAGTGTGAAAGTCAAGACAAGACGGTGGTTAAACTTCGATAACTCAGTCAAATTTGAACCGATTTTAATAAACAAACTCGTATTAAACGCAAATTTAAATGGGCTTTCAATAAAAAATAGAAATAAAATATTATGGATTGAAACAGGTCATCAACCTGTTGTTGAAGTTCAGAAAATCTGAAAAAATGGGGAACTTCTGAATTTGACCGTCCGTAACTTTTTGACTTTTTATTGCATCTGACCGGGCAGTACATCTTGATAATGGTCTGTGTTCCCTCTTTCAATTGCATTTTTTTTTTAAATTGAATAAAAATGACGGAGTTTTGCATATTTATATACATGCAAGTACCCAAAAACAGTTTTTTTGAAAAAAATCGAGATTTTGGGGGTGTTTGGAAAATTTCGTATATGCCATTATGTTCAGTTCTACCAGCTCAACAACTTACACTGTGTCTCTTGAAAAGTATATTTTCACTGTAACTCAGCGTTGTATTGAGATGATGATTTGGGGAAAAACTCTAAAAACACTTTTATATGCGACCTTGACTACGAAACCCGGATGTATGTGCGGAAACGTTTTCGAGAAAAATGCGGTTCAAATTTGTACACATTATGTTTTTTGTTCGAATGTACTTCTTTCTATTAGAATCATCTAAAAACTTCAAATCGAGTACTTGACACAAATCGAGTTCTTGACACAGAAAACCCCTATCCGTAGTACAGGTCACAACAAAAAAAATCGAAACGAAGTTATAGCTAGCTTTTTATAGTTAACTTCTCCGCGGTTAAAAAAAATCACAAGTTTTTCGTTTCTCATTAACTGTCTTCAAATACGTTAAATAAAAAGGCAAGTTTCAGACGCTTTAAATATTTTCAGGTTATTGTAGTTCGCCCTGTATAGTTCGGTCCATCTGGGGACACAGTGTATGTATTTAGAATAGGTAAGAGGGTAATTTAAGAGCCAATTTCCGTGGCATGCGACGGCGGCGCGGCGGTGGTTTAGAAAAACCGTCTCACTAGTACGAGTGCACTGCGCAGTGGAACCGACATAGAGTCAATAGGGTACAGAAAGCAGCAGGTTATATTATGATCACTGATCACTGTCATATAGATTTGTTTAGCGGCGATCTCATGCACCTTGATGCGCCGTCTTCCCTTTATGGACATGTCTGGTTATTAGCTGGACCTCCACTATGAATACACCCCGAGCCACGAGCATGGCGTAAACCTCATTTTTCCCAGTTGGAGTCTTGGCGAGCAACAATGCGCTTTTTACTCGAGTTTAGAAACCCGCAGACGACTATCTTTATATCGCATTCAAGTGTTTCTTTTGGTCTCCTGTTTTGTTCTCCTTTTTTCTTACCTTTGGGGACTAAACAAATTGTGCGCTACCTGTCGCCGGCTAATTAACTGTTAATTATTCATCACCATAGATAGTCCGGATGGATGTATATGCGTCCCAATTACCATTCATTCGTATGTACGTGGTTTACTTAAATATCCAATGACGAAACCGACTCTCAATACTAATTACCACCGCGATCAATGGGAATTATTTTTATAGCCCAATTACCACCGCCAATGTCGACCAGCTCCATCTTTGAAACCCAAAAAAGACTCCAACCACACGTAAAAAAAACAGGCTCCGGCAGGAACAGTCAATACAAAATATTTAACAGCTAACCAAATGAAATTAAATACAGTAGTTCACATTACCATTGTGTCCTTTCTCCCCATGACATAAAACCCCCATTCAAATTTTCAAATAAACTAAAAACGAAACACCCCTGCCTGCATAATGCAAAGTCGTTGGATACACACGTTTCGCCAAACGTGAAAAAAAAAGAAATTCGTGTTTCCGCGTCTAATAGACGTTATGTTTTATGGGAGTTTTTCGCGGCCTGTTAGGGCCCCCTTATCACCTAGAACGAGCATCGAAATTTTACAGTTACACGTTCGCATATCAACGCCATCTGTCGCCGGTCTTGTATCTTATTCGCAAGCTCATATCGCGAAAATTGGACTTCAACCGGCTACAGCTACGAAGGGAGATAATTTAGTTTTACAGATGAAAAACGTGACCTGCTGTTACACCGGCCCTCAGATGATGTATGGTGTAAACAAGGGATTCTCTATCTTCCTGATTTACTATTTTATCAAACGGCTTCTCATTGATTTTCTTAATTTTTATTAAAACTTTCGTCTTTGAGTTTCTTCAAAATAATATTCCGCTAGAAACAAGGTAGGCCTCGGTAGTTCATAAAACAGACAATTTTTTTTATTAATAAGCAAAGAATGCCTAACATATTGATATATTAATATATTGATATATTATTATGACATATTGAATCTAAAAGATAACCATTAATTTATATCTGCATTCTGAAAACTGGGCACTAGGTACTATCCACTGATGTCCTGTTTTTTAAAGCTTTTATTAATGCTTATCATATTAAAACTAATCTAAAAGATAAACCATCAATTTGAATCTGGATTCTTAAAACTGGGCACTTGTCCCTAATATATTTGGAATGTGTCCATGTCGACAAAGGTATATAAATTAATATACTCGAATAAAAAGGCTTTTCCTTTGTAAAATATATAATAATTACTTAGGTGCCGGTTTTACAAAGGAAAAGAGGCCTTTTTATTCGAGTATATTAATTATCCCTATAGGCTATCCTATATTTACTTTGTCCTACACCAGAAGCACTAATACTTCAGTCACTGTGCTTTGCCTTTTACACATTTCAATGGTTCACTAGTTTGAAGGGTTTAGTTCCTTTTAGTCTTCTCACTAGATTCTGGTTGTCTAGTAGCTGCAGCTACGTTGACATGACGGCTTAGGCGAGATTCATGCTTAGTGGCGAAACTTTTTATCTCTTTGATGAATTGTGGGACACCAAGATCATGGTGCAGGTCACTGTTCCGTATGTACCAAGGAGCGTTAACCATATTCCTTTGTACTTTATTTTGGAAAGTTGGATACCGTATAACTAAATCGGTTTAAGTACTTGGTTGTAAACTTGTAGTTTGTTCTGTACTGACAACAAGAGAGCTTCTTCCCAAAAGCTGTATTTGAGGCCAAGCTCCACTCTTTTCTTCTTAACGTGTTCTTTCCACCTTAACTTTGTATCCATACCTAAATCTACCTAAATACTTTGCAATGTAAGCATATGGAACTCTGGCGTCGTCCTTGACATGATGTATGTCTTCAATTCTTTTGTTTGTAAAGGTAATGTGGACAGATTTCAGTTCATTGGGCTTTGTCTTCCATTTTTTGGTCCACTGATATATTTTATTACTAACTTGTTGAAGATTCCTAGTAGATTCTCCAACAGTTGATCCCACTGCCATTAGAGCCGTGTCATCTGCGAAAGTGGCGACTGTTACATTTTCCAGCTGAGGTAGGGCACTTGCATAAAGTAGATAGAGAATAGGTTCAAATACACTACCCTGGAGCACCACGACTTTTACTTCTTTTAGTTCCGAGTATTCATCGATCTGTTTTATTGTGAATAGTCTTTCTGATATATAGGATGTTAGCAGCTCGACGTAATGTTGAATTCTGAGTAGATGTTTTTAAAGCGTTAATCGTCCCTAACAAAATGTTCTGGTACGGAACGACACGCCCTGTATAATATATTGTATAGAAGCATAATATGATAATATGGTCCGAGGTTGCGTAATGGTCTCTCGTATTCGTAATCTTGTTCCCATGCGTGTAGCATTTTGTCTCCGAGCATGTTTCAGGCGGTCTTATCTTAGCGCGGACGTAAACTCGGTATAATTGCATTTGGCGGTTTTATTTTGCACCGCGCGGCCGCGCTCCCGCCCGCTTGTGGAAGGAAGAGGAAAGAGCCAGAGTGTTGCGAGTAGATAGGATCGCCACGAAATGTCGTGATGAATTACACTCAAGATTAATTAAGCGTGAATATGCATATACATCTCGTCGCTGTTTTATTATACCGCCGCGTTAATTACATTTGTTTTAAGCGGTCTTTTGTTTTCTTGTATGCCGTTTTGCGCGACTTAGTGCCGATGCGCTTTAATGATGTTTATGCTCCCAAATGACTGATTATACCACGCTCGCAGCCCAGCACGAACCCATCCTAGGTCAGTGATAAAGTGATGAATAATGGACTCCTCTTCTCTTACCACTTTTACCACGGTTGCTCTTGCTCTATTTTCCTCACTCATTTATCCTGATCCTCTCCAATGACGGTCACCGAATACATTGTTCTCATGTATGTACGATTAGTGAATCATTAGCTTGTTTTATTCAATAAGTGCATTAAAATCTAGTCATAACTACTAATGAGTAACCTAATGCTAGCTTATTTTACTAGTATAACTCAACCTAACAGGTACCCATTGGTATCTCTTAGGTAGTCCTGGAATACTGGGCACATTTTTCTTCTTTTAGAACCAACAGCTACAACCAGCACTTACTCTGCTTTTGTCACTAACTCAGATTTACACCAACCCAAAAGGCTTCTTTCTCTTGAGTCTTCTGATCAATCCGGTGTTGTCGAGGAGCTGGATGGCCTCAGCGTTTACGTGATGGTGAAGCCTTTCCTCGTGACTTCTTGCAAATTTTTGTATTTCTTTGCACACAGATTCCATTTTGAGGTCCTT
Source organism: Aphodius sticticus (assembly GCA_963966075.1). Classification (NCBI taxonomy): domain Eukaryota; kingdom Metazoa; phylum Arthropoda; class Insecta; order Coleoptera; family Scarabaeidae; genus Aphodius; species Aphodius sticticus. The sequence continues at coordinate 10,396,462 of OZ014515.1, read as the reverse complement.
ATGGAGATCATCGTTCCTAATGTACCAAGGCGCATTGACAATGCATCTATACTTTATTTTGAAAGGTCTGGACAATTTTAATGTTGCCCAGAGTTGAGCACCATACGTCCACACGGGCTTTAGAATTTCCTGCACAAGAGAAGCTTATCATATTGGAGTTTCTTCCCTCTCTTTTCTTTTTGACAAGGGCTTTCCAGCGGAACCTGATGTTGGACTGTTTGCGTACGGTACTATTTGGTTATTAATAGTAACCGGGATGTGCTGTATTTTCTTGTTGGTCACCATGTACTGACGTCAGTTCGTTCAGTTTAATCCTTTTCTTCTTTGTCCAGACCTGGAAATGTCCAAGAGTTGTTTGGAGTTTTCTTGTTGTTTCTTCATTGCTTCGTTCCCAATAGCCGTGTCGTCTGCAATGGTTGCGACAGTATTATTTTCTAATGCTGGGAGGTCGCTGGTGTAGAGTAGGTAAAGGACCTGCACCTTGTTTGGCTCTAATGAATCTGTCAGAAAAAGTAAGGTTTCTAATAATTGTGCGAACTGTTTCGGGATGATAATTCTTAATTTATCGTTCAGTCTTTCATGCCAGACTTTATCAAAAGCTTGTGCCACATCTAGGAAGACTGCAGAACAAACCTTTTTTCCTCTACCGCCTTTTCATTAGATGTGGTCATTAGCAGTAGTTCTTTGCTTCTGGCTGTTATTGTATGATATCGTACTTGCGATAGGTCAAATTTGTGGATGGCATGGTGGAGTTCGGAGAGTAGTTTCGGTACTTCGGACGGGTAGGCCGTGAAAATGACCAAGAGTTGTTTGGAGTTTTCTTGTTTGTTTCTTCATTGCTGTTCCCAACAGCTATGATAGCCGTGTCGTCTGCAATGGTTGCGACAGTATTGTTTTCTAATGCTGGGAGGTTGCTGGTGTAGAGTAGCTAAAGGACCGGCGAACCTTGCGGAACTCTTTTATTTCCCTAAGAGCATAGCTTAGCTCTAAAGTATCTGTCAGAAAAAGTAAGGTTTTTACTAATTGTGCGAACTGTTTCTGGATGCTAATTCATAGTTTATCGTTCAGTCCTTCATGCCAGACTTTATCAAAAGCTTGTGCCACATCTAGGAAGACTGACAAACTTTTTTCCTCTAACGCTTTTTCATTAGATGTGGTCATTAGCAGTGGTTCTTTGCTTCTGGCTGTTATTGTATGATATCGTACTTGCGATGGATGAAATTTGTGGATCGCGTGGTGGAGTTCGGGGAGTAGTTTCGGTACTTCGGACGGGCCGGCCGCGGCAGTTCGTCAATATCGTGGCTACGTAATGGGAATATTAAGTTTGGACGACTTTGACACGCTCATCAGTTTGTCATTACACGCGCGACCTCTCATTCTGAATGCGCCGCGAGTAGGGGCTGTTACCACCACATGCCCACTGACAACTTTACGGCGCTTACCACTTGAAACCACATGTTACACTTCGGGTTGGTTTATGCCCATTACATGACGGCCCTAGAGCCCCTTTTGCATACCCACCCTCACACACACACACCCACATACACACCGGAACGGTAGCTTCTCCTACCCCCTTTCCATAAACTCTACTACGTTCCCAATACCTTCTTTACTAATTGTTTGTGTTTGTTTTATTTTTCAGGTACCGTGAGGATGCGTTGTGTTGGACAGAAAGGTGAGTGACTAGATTTACCCACCAAGCATGAATCTGGAGAAGCTCGTGATAAAGGGGTTCGGTGGGCGTTTAGCGGATCAAAACGGTTGATTGGTTTCATTAATAAACCCGATCTTTGCGGGTAGAGGGGGTGCCGCGCTGCTGCGGCTGGCGCAGCCTCGGCCGAATTAAGGTCAGATGCGTCGGATCGGGCGGCCCATCGGGTTTTTGTTGTGTCACAACCATTACAGGACTACAGGTATGCACCGATACTTGTCGATGGTTTTTCCTCTCCTCCACACTCGGGCAAGAGTCGAAGACAGCGCACCGCGCACCGGTGACCGGTCGGCTAATGAGGGTAGCAAATAAAACAAAACTGTAAATTATCCTCGTAGTCGATTGGGGCTCTGAAGTCTATCAGACTTCAATCGGAACCTGTTATGAAATTACCGCACATGATTACAACGGGCAGGGCAGGGGGGGCTTCAACAGGGATAATTTGTTTAAATAAGTGTAGGCTTCGGATGGACCCTTGTGATGGTCCATCCAAAATCCAACAGAGATAAGGTCACATTTTTAATCAGTTTATTAAAATTAATCGGCGCAGGAACCCGAAGCTTAAAACTACCTTTATTTTGGTATTTTCAAGATAAAGAAGGTTAAGAAGCAGACAATTAGGTATGAGGAAATAGTAAAATACGCAACTGTTACGGTACTATTAGTTCAACCATCTCTAGAGAAGATTCACACACAGGTGTCTCAGACAAGCCATTTTGATAAAATAACGTATAGTCTATTTCAAAGCTTTAGATACTAACCCATCCCGGCGTTTGGCGGTAACTGCAAAAACAATGTTCTTTGGACTTGGTGACTAAGCTAACAGAGATGTTTAAAGCGTATGGGTTAGGTATTGTGTGGAATGCGACTACGGGTATGTATGTAGGGGGAGGGAGGCTGGGCACAGGACCCATAGCACCTAGGCCTCAGTAGGCCCTTTGTGCAGACCTCCCCTGCTCACTCTGGCCTCGTAAGCCAGTCCAGGCCCTGGACAAAGGCAACGAGACATGGTAGAGGAGCGTTCCGGATTCTGTCCATGGTTGGCCAGGGTCCCCCGAGCACTTACCCTCTGGTCTTCTATGGCAGGGCATTCGCACAGGGTGTGTCTTACCGTCTCGTCGTCCTGCTCGCAAGCACGGCAAGTGGGAGATACTGACAGATGCAGATTGAACATATGCTTCCGTAGTCTGCAGTGTCCAGTAAGGAGCCCCGTAATAAGACGAAGTTTGCTTCTGGTTAGCCGCGTGTATTTCCTGGCTTCTCTAACGGAGGGATACTTGATCGTCTCCTTGGCCAGCAAACAGCCCGGTGTGTTCTCACACCAGTGAAGGAATTTGCTATGGGTGATGTCCCTCACCATGTCCCGTAGGGCGGCAAAAACAATGTTCATTGGACTTGGTGACTAAGCTAAAAGAGATGTTTAAATCGTATGGGTTAGGTATTGTGTGGAATGCGACTACGGGTAAATAAAGCAAGTAAAATTTCGGGACAAAACAGAGTAACGAATAAAATGCGTCCGCCGAGGCAAGTAATTGCATATCTGCGAAATTGGCGGCCAATTTATTTGAGCGGAGAAGTTCATTAATCCATTAATGTAATAGCTCGACTCAGATATTTTAAATGCTGTGATTATCCGCTTGCGCGAAGACATGGCTCGCGAACCACCAGCAGCTGCATCTGCCTCTCCCCACTTGTGCTCCTCACTTGCGTTGTCCTCCGAAAATTTTAATGCCAACAATGGCTAAATTATATACCAACTCGGCTACTCCACTTGTTACGTATGTATAAAGCCTCCCGGCGCTCTCTGATCATTATAATACGCTCCACTCGAATTGATAAGACCTCGATCTCCAAACCTTGGTGACGATCTTCCTTTTGGAAATTGTCGATCTTACAGCATAATTAGATCTGACTCCAGTTGGAGTCAAAATACCCTTACAAGCGCATCTGAATTGTCTTGTTAAGAGCGGTATAAGTGGCGGTGTGTGATTCATCGGTATAAGCGTACCGCTCGCTGCGCCATCTGTAATAAATGTGTAAACATTTACAAGGTGGCTATCTCCGATCGGGCTGAATAACCCGCGCCTGTAGAGAGATGGACGAAGAGAGAAACAGAGAGAACGAAGCGAATACGAAATGAAATCGCAAAAATGGAAAGGGTTTAGCAGCTTGCTTAAGAACAACAAATTATACGGTATAAATCACAAGAGGGAATATTAAAAATCCCCCCTCGTCTAAATAAAAAAGTTAACACCAGGTTTAATTATCCGCGTTTTTACAACCCTCGGTTACAGCTTGAGACGAATGGAATGATACTCGGTACAATCCTCTTGGTTAGGCGTTTTATCGCATTTGTTTCTGAAGCGAGGAAGGCGATGGTGATGAACTGCTGAAATGTGACGGTGGTCGTTAGGCGTTGATCTGGTCTGGCGCATGGACCAGTTAGTGGTTGAGTCGTCCGTTTTCCTAAATGAGTTTCGATTCGATACCGGGTGTGGTATCGAATGGATTCGTATATATACCTATAGATAGACACAAGTGCTCGTGGTTTTGAAAAAGTATAACCATTGTTTGGCGGGTTGATGCGTCCTTATTAGGAGGTTGCATAAATTAACGGGCAAGGCCCGTCACCGTCACAATAGAAGCCCCGTAACAAACTGATGTACCTTTGATATCTGCTCGAATAAATCTGGGATGATTTTTTTGTGCGAAAATATACGGTTCGGCCGTATTGTTGACTAGATAGATACAATATTTATTGTGTCCAGCAGGCGGGCAGAATGCGACGTCGGGTCGGCGAAGTTGCATTTCCACATTCCCCACATACATGGGTTTTAATGAGCAATCCCCTAACTCTGATCCGCGCGCGGTCTCAGCTTTTTACATCAATGAGCGGCCCTCCTTTCGGTGCCGTGTCCGACGCACAAGAGAGGAGGACTTGCCTCTCTCAACCTTCTTGCTATAAAACACATATGGACCGAAGATATTGATGGAACGCGCACTTGCTCCTACAGCAACCGTCCACCAAACCTCCCTTTCCTCTCTTCACTCTCCTCACCACACCCATAAACTCTCTTCATTTCTTCCTTCATCACAAAATTGCCATCCTCCAATGTCCTAGGGAATTCATCCTAACCATCAGCACACTTCTGAGACCCCTACATTCTTCTCACGTCACATCTTTTTCTTCTACTTCTTTCAGCAAGGATTTCAGCCTAATTATGGTAAATCAGAATCAGTATTCCAAAAATTGCAATATCGATTTTTAGTTAATGAAACTGTCTCTTAAACGGTAAGGATGGTCTCGCCGGTGATAATCGTTTGCGAGTGCTATAAACGTTTCTAACAATGGCCTTCACGATAGCGTTTGCACCACTAACACAAATCTGATAGAAACTCGCATTCTCGAGAAGGCGGTAGATGCGTTCGAATCGAAATTTAATTGTCGGAGAATTGCTTGGATTTAATCATCGCTGTCAGCAGTGGACTGAATCACACTCCCACAGCTTCGGACCGTTCCGATTGCTTTCTACTTTCAAAGATGCTCGTCTTGGGCTTTAATTGTTATTGCACCGGCCGCGGCCCCAAAACTGTCTCTTCAACTTGACGATATTGCGTCTGATTAACATTTGAAGCGTTGAAGTTAATAATGAACTAAGTTCCAAAAATTCAAAAATTGGTTTTATTACATTAAAGTGCGCTGGATATCACTGGCTTTAATGTAAATAACGTGCTACATAAAAATATGTCGTGATTATTATATAATTAAAAGGTTATGCATTTTATAAAAAAATGATTCCTACAAAAAACTCTTAGAATTAAAAAAAATAAATGAATCGGCGAGTTCGAAAACAGTACAAGTCCAAAATTGGCCATTTTGAACTGAAATAGCCAAAATGTTCACTATCATTTATTCTATCGAATAGACCTAAAGAGAATGCTTGGGCGAAATAAACAAGTCCATAACAGTGCTTTTTTGCTCGCTCATGCAACGCGTTTCTACTCAGTTTCTACTGACATCAGTCATAAACATTCGCCAACTTCGTAATTTGCATTCAAATCGTTGTTAAGGTACGCCGAAGTAATCAATACGAATATCAATATCAAAAAGATAAATAATATTAAAAAAGTCCACAAGTATGTAACTGGTGAGAATTTTGAATTTTACTACCACGTGCCTTCCGGACCGACTACCAACGTAGAAGAGGAAATTTATCGCCATATTTGTATAGGGTTAGTCAAAATTACCGGAACACCTAAATAATTTTCCAACTGTAAACAATTTCAAAAAAATTTCAAGTAGAAGTTGTTTTGTTTCAAATTATCTATCGTTTAAATATATTTTTATTATACAGGGTGTTCATTTTATTCTGGATATCTCGTAACCTTCCCTTTTTCAAATAGAACATCCTGTATAACTTTACGTTTTTTAATTCTAAGATTAATTCAAGAATCTTTTGTATGATTTTTTTATAATATGCCTTATGTTTGAGTTATGATCAATTAATCAAAAATAGACGAAATTACCAAAAACTTAAATAATTCTCCAACTGAAAAAAAAATTGTGTTTAAACAAACTATTGTTTATTCTGGAAATTTGGTAACATATTTTTTAATTCTAGGATTAATTCTTTTATAGAAATCTTTGTTTTTTAATACAATACTGTCATTTTTTAGTATAAGCAATTAATCAAAATTCCTGGATTTCAAATTAAGAATATTTTCCCACATACATACACATTTATTTAATTTGCCAGCTTGAATATTTAATTTATTATCCTATTTCATAGTTTAGTTATTTTTTCTTGATTTTTTTATTGTTTTATCCGTTAATGATCGGTTAATTGCTCATAACTCAAAGATGATGCATTTTATAAAAACAAAAAATGATTCTTACAAACGCTTAGAATAAATTTTTTTTTAATATACAGGGTGTTCTATTAGAAAAAGAAAAGGTTACCAAATTTTTAGAATAAAATGAACATCCGTATATTGAAAATATATAGCTGGTTTAAAACCAAAAAACTTTTGTTTGAATTTTTCTTTGAAATTCTTTACGGTTAAAGAATTACTAAGGTGTTCCGACAATTTTGACTAATCATGTAATCCGCCATTTTGATTTTATTTTAAAAATCTGACATGACTTTTTAATTATCAATCTTCAAATATTACGGGAAATAAGTTTAATGCAAATCCTACATCATATATACCTACATCACAATAAAAATATTATTTAAATGTGTTAAATAAACAAGTATTGTTAAAAATATAAGCTGCTTTTCCGTTGAGTTCAAAGACAGTACATGTCCATGATGATTGTTTTAATCATAGCTCTGCTTTTAATCAAATATAAATAAAAAATGCAGTACATTTAATTCTCTGTGAACTACTTTATATTTTGTCTATTGGCACAAAATAGCTAACTGCTATAGTTTTCAAGATATTGCAGCAACAAAATTATTTTGTTAATTTTCTCAGAACTCCCTTTTTGGACTTGTAGTGTTTTCGAACCGACCGATTCATTAGATAAATCAACAAATAAGTTTTTGTTTGCAAATCTTCATTTTAAAATTCTTTGGGTATCCGGTTTTTTAAAGTTAATAGCATCGTTAGATCTGGTGTCTACTTAGATAATATAATCTTTATTTAATAATATATAATAAAATAAATATAATAAATATAATTTAAAAAAAAAAAACAAAGAATTTTAGTCCAACAACAGTACTAGAAGTATTAGAATTTTCAATTTAATTCGTTGCAGAAATAAAAAAAAATTTAAGTTGTTTTAATACCCAGTATATTATTCGTCTCAGCAAATTAAACTGAGATTGATATTTTATAAATAAGTCAACGCTTAAAAATTCCTAGAGTATAAAAACGTTATTTCGATTCGAAACATATGTGCACTTACAAAACACGTTTCAAATTCTCGAAGCGGACCGGCCGGCTGGACAAAAACGTGTTCTATTATGGCTGTAAAATAACTCCGCCGAATGTTGCTCGAATATTTGACGAAAACATACTCATACCGTCAATGCTCCACAGAAAAATACATTTTTGTTGTCGAAAGAAATTGTTTTCGAGGCATAGTACGAGATGTCTTTTTATATTTCAATTTCGACAAGGAGTTAATATCCTTGTACGAAATATGCACATGTTTGTTTTGCTGCATTACTAACGCGTTTCGGAAAATATAATAATATGAAATGAATAAGGAATCTATTGTTGACGCCAAAAACACTACACATACCTACATCACAATAAAAATATTATTTAAATGCTTTAAATAAACAAATATTGTTAAAAATGTACGCTATTTTTCCGTCGAGTTCAAAAACAGTACATGTCCATGATGATTGTTTTAATCATAGCCCTGCTTTTAATGCAAATATAAATAAAATATTTAATACATTTAATTCTCTGTGAACCACTTTATATTTTGTCTGTTGGCACAAAATAGCTAACTGCTATACTTTTCAAGATATTGCACTGACAAAATAATTTTGTTAATTTTGCCAGAACTCACTTTTTGGACTTGTAGTGTTTTCGCACCGACCGATTCAAATATACAGGATGTTCTATTAGTAAAAGAAAAGGTTTGCAAATTTCCATAATAAAATGAATAATGTATTAAACAAGAGCTTGTTTAAACCCAAAAAACTTTTATTTAAAGCACTTTTTGAAACTATTTACGGCTGGGGAATTATTTAGGTGTTTTTGACAAATTTTGATATATAAATTTAGTATACTTTTAACTAAAAAATGATGCATTTTATAAAAAAAATGATTCCTATAAACTATTCTTAGAACTAATCTTAGAATTAAAAAATATTAAAGGTTGTTTTTGTTTTTTTTAAATCATAATTCAAAATAAAAAGAAAACGTTGAGTGGATTTTGATTTCTGGTCTTTACTTTTTCTGAAGGAAGTTACTAAAATAAGTCATTTTCAATGTACTTTATATAAACATCTCTAGATTAGAAAGATTGCACAAAAAACAACAGTTTTTCAGTACATTTGCAAAATAACCAATAAACGCATTTTTAAAGAAAATTAATGACTATAAAATTGAGCAGAACTATCAAGTTTTACATGGCTTTCAGTAAACCAGGTCCCCATGTATTTTTTCGAACAACGGACACTGTATGAAATATACTTGGTCAATCAACTTATTTTTATTAAGTTTTACTTTCTAGTATAAAAAATATCAACTTAGCTTAAAATATGTATAAATTATGGCACTTAGCACCTTCTACGAATTTTTGAATTTATTCTAGATTTGTTTTTGCGATACAAGACCTCAGCAAAAAACTACACCACCATGTGATGTACAATCTGTTTAAGTATGCACAAAAAATTAGGGATGGCTTTCTATAAAACATTTATCTTGCTGCACACTATTTTCTAAATATCTTGGAATACTGTTTTTAGCACTTAGCTAGTTATTTACTTCAGATGGCCAGTTGGCTCCATTATGATTTTCGGGACAATATATTATATCAAATTTAATAAAAAGCCGTAATCTTTTTTTAGATGGACATTGACTAATATCGCATGATGTATGGACACACATGTGGTCACTTTAAGTTGACAGGGACGGGGAATCAAAAAGGCATTATTTTGGGGCGGAGACTAATTGAAATCACGAGAGGCAGGAATCTGAGAAAGAAGGAAACAAATCGTTGTTGGTACGTTTAAGATTGAGGATGAGGAACGGCCGTTTAGTGTTGATGTGTTCGAGTGGTTCGCGTGCCACAGCCGCACAGGCTGTAGATCTAGAAGCTAGAGGGACCGCAGCCGATCATATCATATCGGTGTGCTCGCTGAATGGTTCCATGAAACAAACACAATGCCTTTTACGTCGGTGGCCTACAACAATCCTGGCCGGCCGACTATGGTCTAATTGTTTTTCAGAAGCGGCCCAGAAGCTGAAAACTCCCGAGCCGCTTATTCCTATATCGATATCGGTGGCCACTGGCCGGTGTGGTACAGCGCAGCGCGCGCGCCAAAAAACTTTTCGTTATTTTTATGCGTAATAAAAATAATGGACAGCGTCATATTTTTTTCCACCCAGCCGGACCGATATGGCTTAAATGAGGCGTAGATAGACGGCTATTGCTACCCAGCCGCGTACCTAACCATACCTGTTAATAACAGTATTAATTTTATGCTTTTTCGCGTATGCATTCTGACATACTTGCAAGACTTTTACATTTCATTGCGCCGTCAAACTGCGACGTTAAGACCGAAAAAGAATGTTGGAATGATGGATAACGAATGCCTCAAATTAACCGGAAATACTGGTCGACAGCCAACCTCTAACTCCTACTATACAGGGGGAAGCAATACCCTCACACAATCTACCTTTTGTATACTCGATGATTTTAGCTGTCCGTTAAAAGTCTTAGTTCTACAGGGTCTCTGAAATAACTGTTAACATTGGACCACAAACTGCATCCCAATACATTAAAACAGTGATTCCCAAACTGTGCGCCACGGCGCCCGGGGAGCCGCTGCGTCTACTCAAGGGCGCCGCGAAATATTGTAAAAGTTTCATAATTCCAAGTGCCTTTGTCTAATAAGTTAATAACACAATTAGTCAAAGAATACATCAAATGGCGGAAGATAAATATCAAAGATCAATTAATTGAACAAAATAAAGGAGTTGAATTTGGATTGCAGTTAGATGAGGCTACGGATAATACTAATAAAGATGCTAATTTGATATGCCATCTACGGTTTATAGATGTATTTAATAATATTAAAGATCTTCTCTTTTGTAAAAATATCACTGCAGGAGTTATCCCTATTTACCTACATATACCACAATGGCCGAGTTGAAAACTATTTAGGTCTCCCACAAGAAGCCTAAATATTATAATTTTCTTTAAAAATTCAATTATTTTTATTGAAAGATTAAGAGATTTTGATTTTACAGGTAGAAAAAGTTTAACAATAAGATTTAGATCGCCTGCAGTTTATTTAGATTCAAAGAACTTTTAGAAAAAGCACAATTTTCCTATAATTTAAAAATAAGTTTAAATGTTGATTAAAGTTTATTTATCATTAAATATTGTATTATGTGCATCCATGTGGGCTTTGAGGAAGAATAATCTCGTAATCTTTTATTAAAAAAATATGAACAAATTCGAATTTTTAAAGAAAACATAAACGTTAGGCCTCCTGCGGGAGACCTAAATATTTTTCAAATGGGCCAATTTTGTTGTGGTATATGTGGGCCCATAGAGATAACTTTTTATTAACTTGAAATTTTGAATTTCCAAAATAACGTTTTTTCGATACACACTATTATTGCTTGCGTCAAAGCATCTGAGTCCTCCACTGAATCAGGTGTTTCAATGTGTGGTAAATGTGGTAAATTTACTAAAATATTGTCCATTGAAAGAAAGGTTTTAAAAAAAACGGTGGGAGAATATTGGAGTCGAACACTGATATTTATGTTTTATTATTTGCGTAGCAAAAAAAATATGTTCCAAATGAAAGTTCGATAAGTTTGCGTGTATTTAAAATCCATTTAACACTAGTTCCGTCTGAATTTACTTCAGCAGAAGAAGAGAATCTTATCTTGTTATAGCAGTTTGATAACAAAATTTGGCAGCGTGGGATTGACAGAGTTTTGGATTTCAATAAACGATTAATATCCCCTTCTACATGAGAAGGCTCAGCGAATTTTCGACTTCGTATTTGTGCGAAGCATCAGGGGTTTCGGCAGCCGCTGTAGTAAAAAGCAAGTATAGACGTGGAAACGCAAATGAGGGTGGCCGTGTTCAGTTTATCTCCACGATTTGAAAAAATGTGCAGTGCTTAGCAGGCTCATCCATTACAAAAATTATAAATAAATGCTAATTAAATTTAATATTAATAAAGTTCTAATAGCCACCCTTTTACTTAGAGTAGGCCGCCATGGAAGTATTTTAACTGAAAAAGGGCGCCGCGGCTAGGAAAAGTTTGGGAATCACTGCATTAAAAGATTATCAGAATATGACGGGACTAGGACTAGACTTTTTGGACAAAAATTGTTTCTTTAGTCTTAGGACACAGGTTAACAGTTAATAGAGAAACAGCCATATTTCAGAAAATAAACTGCTTCCGGGTTATGCCGTGTGTCGAGATTTGTTAATGCTGACGTTTCGCGAGCCATGTTGCTCGCTTCTTCAGAGCCAACTGAATACTGAAGACCTACAAAAGAAATCTCCCTTATATACCTAAATTTACATCTCACTGCGCACATCGCGGAATGAGCGGTAGCACCTGTAGGTCTTCAGTATTCTGTTAGCTCTGAAGAAGCGAGCAACATGGTTCGCGAAACGTCAGCATTAACAAATCTTGACACACGGCATAACCCGGAAGCAGTTTATTTTCTAAATGATTCTGGCCGTGAAAGCCTACGTACTTACTTAGCCATATTTCAGTTTGATTTGGTAAAATAATTCTAACGATGCCAGCACGTTGATTTGAGAGACGTTGCGTATTTTGTCTCGTGTTCTGTAAAATGGTTGGCAATTGGCATCATCAGATAATCAGTTGAATGAGAAATGAGATCGTGAACGGTAATACGGTTGGTAGGTAATTGAGGGGCAGTTGGTATATAAGAAACGGTGACTGGCCGGGTTTTCATTCAGTTCAAAATGGTAATACTATCTCTGCGATCTACATTATTTTATGTGATACGCAATTAATTGGTTAGCGAGGTAAAACGTTTACGTATTTGTGACAGGACAATGATCTAAACCAGGGGTCTTGCCTGTAGAAAAGAAAAACATTTATAGGCGCGCACGCCCGGTTTTATATACCTATAAGAACACAATAAATTCAATTAGGATTTAATGATATCCCGCACTCATTATACAGCTGAATTAGTTGTATGTTTGTAGATGCGGCTCTGGATAAATCGGCTCGTCGTCGAAAAATGGTCGCAATTCAGTCTCGTCTTTATATAATTAACAAAGGCACATAATTCAGTTTTAAAAGGAATATATTTATCGGGGTCGGATCGGCTTATCTTGTATCTTAAATTGTACCCTGGGATCGATTGAAATTATTTTACCGCTATACCGGCACACCGACCTTTGTCGGTACTTCGGTACTACATACTACCCTACATGGCTCCAAATTAACCGAACCTTTTTCCACCGCAACACGTAAATAAACCCACTGCATCTCACTGCAACTCCAAATTCGCAAATCACATGAAATTCAGAAAACCATTTGATAAATTTCCCGAACAAATCTATCGTTTGGTATATGTTGCATTAAAAAAACGATAAAGAAAGTTATGGATATCTTTTATGGCGAGTTTACTACTTGTTTTTAGTTTATTTAATAACGTTTATTACCCTATTTGTCAGCACCATCAATCTCATTAAGAAAGAAATACTAACATTTTAATGACTCCACACTAACTTAACTAAACAAATAAACAAAAACGTTCTTCAGAACTGTTCTTTAAGAAGGCCCTACAATGTTATAATTTGGGGGATACCCGAAAGTTGTAATAAAATCTCGAATGTCAGCAGTAGTTTTTCTCTCTCAATATGGGAGTTATTTGTCCGCACTGTGCTTGATTTATGTAATGAAATTAAGGCGACGCCATCCGTCATTTTTTAGAATAAGTGGAATTTAATGAAAGTAGGTTTATTCACGACGAGCAAGAATGTATGATGGGCCATCAAATATGACAGCGGGCATTCCTGTCCCTACGAAGCGCTCTGTTTATGAGATATCTAACGGCCTCATAAATCAACACCCTACTTACAATCGTTTGTAATTAAATCGAACACTCGTCCACACCACACCGTCCTCTATATCTCTCTCTGTCTTTTGTCACTTCGACGCTCGTAAGAGTAAAAAAAAAACATCGTTTAGTCTCGAAATAAACAAACAGTGTTTGTTTTCCCGCCGAGGCTGTTAAATTACGAAAGGCTCGGTAACTCTGTTAGAAATATTCCGGCGAGATCAAATTAATTAACATAATTACTCAATTTGGTCTTGTTGAGGTCTATTGATAGGTCAAAAACCCAACACGTCATAGAAGCCAACCTATTTGTTCACCAAACATGTTTAATAGATAACACCTGAAATGTCATTTTTGTATTTTTTGTCTTGACAGAAAAGGATTACACTATGTTACAGTGAAAATATACTTTTCACGAGACACAGTCTAAGTTGCTGGGCTGGTAGAACTGAACATAATGGCATATACGAAATTTTCCAAACACCTCCAAAATCTCGATTTTTTCAAAATACTGTTTTTGGGTACTTGCATGTGTATAAAAATGCAGAACTCCGTCATTTTCCATTCGATTTCCAAAATAAAGAAATGCAATTGAAAGAGAGAACACAGACCATTGGAAGAATATACCTACGGCCCGACCGTAATAACCGTACTCGTGATTCACATTAACTAGACATTATTTTGTTTGTTTATTACCCTGTTTTATTGTATTATAGTCTATCTAATATGTTATTAAGTACTATTCGACTTGTACCCAAATATCGTAAAATCATCCATCAATCCACAATCTTAACCTATTACAATTGTGTATACTATTAGGACGATGTAGGTCTTTAGTATCACCAAATTTCATATAAAATTCCACTGGTGGGGTCCGAAAATATTATTGTACAGCCATTGCATTTGAAGCTTGGATACATGAAGCAGTTTGTGAAACAATGACACAGTTATGAAACAAATTCGGAAAATTATGTGCAACTAAACTGAATGATGTGCAAAGACGAGCCTGGAATAGTTTTATTTCATTGTGCAATTTTCTTGGAAATGATAAAAGTGCCGACTACGCAAATGTTGTACAAGAGTTTTTGAGTGCCTACGGTGAAATGGGCTGCAACATGTCTATCAAAATTTACTTTTTGCATTCTCATTTGAATTTCTTTCCGGACAGTGTTGGCCAACTCAGTGACAAGGTGAACGATTTCATCAGGAAATGGAAGCTATTGAAAGACGTTTTCAAGGACAAAACACCATCAACATGATCGCAGACTACTGCTGGTCACTGAAACGCGAAACAGATGATGCTTTGTATAAACGACGGAGATCGAGTAAACATTTTTAATTTTGTTGTATTTCTTGTTTTTTTTTCTATTTTTCATAAATCACTATAGTAACTCAGTACTGTTTCAATAAACGAGTGAAAATTTTACTGCAATTTATTTTGAACCCAAATATACCTGGAAATGTAATGAACGTAAACTCTAATGTACTTAGTAACATATTGTGATAGTCTGGCAGGTAACAACAAAAAGGAAAAGAAAAAAACAGTGTCATAATTTTAGAATAACATTGTAAATCTAAGTGCTAGTAATGTCTAATTAATGTGTATAAAGAATACGGATTTATACAGACGCAAATTTAAATGGGCTTTAAATAAAAAAATAGCAAAAAAATATTACGGATTCAAAGAGGTCATCAAATTGTTGTTAAAGATGAAAAAATCTGAAAATAATTGGAAACTTCTGAACTTGAACGTCCATAACTTTTCGATTTGTTATTGGATCTGACCGAACAGTGGTATGAGCACATAATGATATGTGCTTCCTCTTTCATTTACATGTTTTACTTGTGAAATCGAATAGAAAATGGTGGAGTTATAAATTTTTATACACGTGCAAGTACCTAAAAACGTTTTTTTTTAATTAATAAATAATTAAGATTTTGGAGGTGTTTGTAAAATTTCAGCTATGCCATTTTGTTCAGCTCAACCATTTCCGCTATGTCTCGTGAAAAGTATATTTCGTTTTTTTTTTGTAACACGGTGTTATTATTAAAGAAATACAAGCCCTTCAATTTATTACCATGTCTCTTCAAAGACCCTGTATAATAATTACAGCCAGAAAGGCAAAACCACTCGCCACCTATAATTTTCACTGAAATTTCAATTTGAGATAAGCATAATTATAATTATAACAGGATCGCAGGATCTAAACTACATACGATGTATGTAGTATTTATGCACTACCTCGGGTATGTTTACTCAATGGTGAACGACACATAAATTTCCATGTTTATAATTTGTAAGTGCATAGAGCAGTAAAATAATGGCTACAATCGCAAATGGAAAGTATGAAAGAAAAAGTAAGAAAGCCTTACCATACCTATGGGTAAGGGTTGTAAATAACTGATAGCAACATCCCTGTCGTTATGTATTCTCTGATATTGCGGGGGTAATAATATATGTCGAATGATGTCGTAGTCGCGCATACCAGAGCAGTATTATCACTGCATTATTTACGCTTGACAGGGGAGGACAGTCTAATATTCTTTAGTGCATTTTGGCCACAACAGCACTTACGAAACCAGCAGACTTATCTCCCGTTTGCTTTTATTTTCCTGCCCAATGATGGAAACGAAAATAAGGACGTAAATCCTCCGAGTGTTTGATTGATTTTTGGGTAGTTTCTATTAAAAATGCCGATATCCATTCATTTTATTAATGAAGAGGCTGACATAATGACCAAGCAAAAGCGAGCGAAAGATGAAGATCTCTCTCGATAAATCGAGTTCATACAACAACATTTGAATACCGGTGTACGTGAACACAATTAACTGGCGCAAAAACGATGGTAATAAATCAAAATTGCCATTAATTCACGCCCGGTATAATAATTCAGCAAGAACGAAGTAGAAGAAGAAGAAGAAGAAAGTGTTGTGATTCATTCGAAAGTAATTAGTGTTGCTTCAGGCTAATCGAATCTGGACGATTAGCCCAGTACGTGAGGGGCCCAAACCTGACCTCTGGAAGTTCTCATTTGTCCGATCATTTTTATAAAATTCCACTTGGCTCATGTAAATTTTAATTGTATATATTTTGTCTGCTCCTGGTCCGTTTTCTTCTAGTACTATTAGAGCACGAGCTGGTAGCTATATAAAATGATTGTGGATGTATAAGGCGAAAAGAGGTTTATTTACTCGTCGGGCCCCTGCGTTGGAAAAAGAAACATGTAAGCGATCAGGATGGAATAATTTCGTGATGTCGCGCCTGACTAGATACAAATTGCTGTAAACTTTTACCCGTGTAAGTGATAATATATTTCTTATAGCGTTTTGACAAATGCTCTGTCTTGTAAACCACAGCAGGTCCGCGGCCAACGAGACATCTCACTACCAAAAGAATAAATGTTATGTGAACCCGATTTGCTTCTAGAATCGGTTTCACAGCCAAACTAATAAATCAACGTGTCATTTATTTTGATTATTTTTTTTTGAAAAATTATCTTTAATTATCTTTAAAGTTTAAAGACTAGGATATCCGGGTCATCTTCAAAAACCCTCAAGCGTATGATTCCAGATTTCGTGACCGGAATCCAAAGTCGACCCGCCGGCCCGCGGGCAGATTTATGCCCGATCCACTATAATTTGATTCATTTCGCCTACTTCCACTCGTGTGCCTTTCAGAATCCCACCGAACTAAACTAGCTACCATAATTTCAATCAATCGAGTTTTCCATATTTTCAATATTACGTGAAATAATTCTAAAGTTAATGTATAGTTGATGTTTAGAGTATGTCAGGTTGATGGGGCGGGTAACAAGTACAACCAGAGGTGGGGGAGGTTTTCATGAAGATAGATATAGTTATTTGGGGTAGTCTTGCAGTCAAGTAAGGGGTGTGAACGCGAGAGTGTTAAGGCACCGAGCCTCATCCACTACACTACTACCCTCTGTCAAGTTAAAACCATGCTCTGTGATGTGCACTACAACATCCCTGACTTTTGGTTCCATTCCAGGAAACCCACCGTTGACGATGTTGGCAATCCCTCCTCGGTTAACGCGCGGTGAGTAGTTTTATTGTATTGTTTTACTAACTTTTACCCCAACAACCTGCGCCTACCACAAACAAAAATTACCATCAACCGTTACTAACTTTATTGATATTTTATTTAATATTAGAGACGGGGTGGATATAATTACAAGGACCTAAAACACTAAAACACATACTACATCCCCTAATGGGGATCAAAATCAAATTTTTACGAGGAGGCAAGCCGATTCGGGTATCAGTTTAAAAAGGCTTAACCGTTTTAATTTGACCGCCCTTTTAAAGTGAAACCGGACATCGCGTGTCCGGCCACCCCCTCAACGGGGGTTATGCCCTTTTGGCCACTAATTCCCGACGCGTGACCGCGGAGCAACAAGTAATTAAAAATCCGGAACCCCTCTATAGTGACCACTCGACTTCCATACGGCAAGTTTGCTACCCTTAAACCCTTATCTAAACCCTGACTTGTGTTCGCATTATACGTTAATTCTTCGATTTGGGATAGGACATATTTATCATTTCCAAATTGCTTATTTGTATCCCAGATCAGGAAGATCTTCGTCCAAGTCATGAGGTTCAGGGACCTTTCGGTTTATTGGTACCCTTTCCATAGTTTGCTTCCAAGGAGGCTTCCTCTTCTGCATTACATAATCTGCATACTGGTTCTTTTCTCGATTTTCTCTTTTTGAGAGAACCCTGGTCTTTTCCAAATTGTTGCTTAGTGGTAAGTATTTTGGTTAGAAAGACGAAACTATGTAGGGTGTAATGTTTTAGCAAAAAAAACTGGTGGTAAGGAAGAATTTGATCGATTGCACTTGATATTCGTTAATCGGTTTGGAGAATTTGGTGTGAGCTTTTGCGTGGTTGGCTAATATGGCATAACGAAGGTAATTTATAGGTCGTGGCAGCGTCTGTATTGGCGCAAAAGGCCAAATACAACCGGGGCTGCCGTTTATACATTAAATCCGCCAGTTTTTGTTGTTGTTCGACTCCGCAAATTTGCTACCCTTAAAACCGTCTCTAAACCCTGACTTGTGTTCGCATTATACGTTAATTCTTCGTATTGGGATAGGACATATTTATCATTTCCAAATTCCTTATTTGTATCCCAGATCAGGAAGATCGTCCAAGTCATGAGGTTCAGGGACCTTTCGGTTTATTGGTACCCTTTCCATAGTTTGCTTCCAAGGAGACTTTCTCTTCTTCATTACATAATCTACATACTGGTTGTTTTCTTGATTTTCTCGTTTTGAGGTGCTGAACCCTCGTCTTTTCCGAATTGTTGCTTAGTGCGTAAGTATTTTGGTTAGAAAGACGAAACTATGTTGGGTGTAATGTTTTAGCAAAAAAAAATGGTGGTAAGGAAGAATTTTATCGATTGCACTTGATATTCATTAATCGGTTTGGAGAATTTGGTGTGAGTTTTTGCGTGGTTGGCTAATATGGCATAACGAAGGTAATTTATAGGTCGTGGCAGCGTCTGTATTGGCGCAAAAGGCCAAATACAACCGGGGCTGCCGTTTATACATTAAATGCGCCAGTTTTTGTTGTTGTTCGACTCCGCAAATTTTCCACCCTTAAAACCTTCTCTAAACCCTGACTTGTGTCCGCATTATACGTTAATTCTTCGATTTGGGATAGGACATATTTATCATTTCCAAATAGCTTATTTGTATCCCAGATCAGGAAGATCGTCCAAGTCATGAGGTTCAGGGACCTTTCGGTTTATTGGTACCCTTTCCATAGTTTGCTTCCAAGGAGGCTTCCTCTTCTGCATTACATAATCTGCATACTGGTTCTTTTCTCGATTTTCTCTTTTTGAGAGAACCCTGGTCTTTTCCAAATTGTTGCTTAGTGGTAAGTATTTTGGTTAGAAAGACGAAACTATGTAGGGTGTAATGTTTTAGCAAAAAAAACTGGTGGTAAGGAAGAATTTGATCGATTGCACTTGATATTCGTTAATCGGTTTGGAGAATTTGGTGTGAGCTTTTGCGTGGTTGGCTAATATGGCATAACGAAGGTAATTTATAGGTCGTGGCAGCGTCTGTATTGGCGCAAAAGGCCAAATACAACCGGGGCTGCCGTTTATACATTAAATGCGCCAGTTTTTGTTGTTGTTCGACTCCGCAAATTTGCTACCCTTAAAACCTTCTCTAAACCCTGACTTGTGTCCGCATTATACGTTAATTCTTCGATTTGGGATAGGACATATTTATCATTTCCAAATTGCTTATTTGTATCCCAGATCAGGAAGATCGTCCAAGTCATGAGGTTCAGGGACCTTTCGGTTTATTGGTACCCTTTTCATAGTTTGCTCCCAAGGAGACTTCCTCTTCTTCATTACATAATTTGCATACTGGTTGTTCTCTCAATTGTCTCTATTTGAGGTATGCTGAACCGTGGTCTTTTCCAAATTGTTGCTTAGTGCGTAAGTATTTTGGTTAGAAAGACGAAACTTGAGTGTAATGTTTTAGCACAAAAAAAAACATGGTGGTAAGGAAGAATTTGATCGATTGCACTTGATATTCATTAATCGGTTTGGAGAATTTGGTGTGAGTTTTTGCGTGGTTGGCTAATATGGCATAACGAAGGTAATTTATAGGTCGTGGCAGCGTCTGTATTGGCGCAAAAGGCCAAATACAACCGGGGCTGCCGTTTATATATTAAATGCGCCAGTTTTTGTTGTTGTTCGACTCCGCGCTGGTCGGCGGTCCATCGTGGAAAATCAACCAACAAGAGGCTGGCACAGCAGCGCGCTGAACTCGTAAAAATGCCTTTATCGCCATCAACGTTTTGAATCGGAATTTAACAAAGTACACTTAGACGATAGTAAATTCTTATGTTAATATCCGATTTCGATGCAAGCAAAAACTGGCGATCAGTATTCGCTGGGCTGCGGGCTGCAGTGTGTCCTATCCAAGGACATCGTCTGTCGCCCGAGGTGGCCTCACACCCAGACAACCGGGGGCCACCGTTGACCGCTCCACTCAACGTCAATCCACATACTCTTACCATCACTACCAACTACCATCCACACGGCATCCACCAGAATGAGACTTAAGCCTCAAACAAATCGGACGTAGCGCTATCGTGCCGTTATGGTAAGGTAACGCCGCCTCCGCGGAATTGAGCAAATTAAGGTGACCAACCGTCCTCCTGTCGGGAGGGCAGTCCTCCATTTTACAGGGCTGCCTTCGTTTTTATTGTTGTCTTCCTAGCGTCCTTCTTTCTTGCGCAATGTCCTCCTTGCCGGTCTTTTGGATGCGTTCTGTGATATTTTGTGCCTTTGGACCGTTCAAGCAGCATCCATCGATATTCACTTAGCCAATAATCGGTAAATTCATTGAGTAATATCAAGAACATTTTAATGGATTTAACAAAAATATCAATTCCATAAATATCTCGAAAACTGAGATATGATGATAAAGTGCATTTTTTCTGATGGTGTATTTGATGTGCAAGAAATTCTTTTTGAAGAAAAATAGTTTTTAACGTTTCAAATTATAACACAAGAGTAAAAAATTTTGAACAACCTGTATATTTCCATAGAAAATAACAAGTGAATTTTGATCGGTCGCAAGTGACAACTTGGGAGTATCTTAGTTATAAAAGTTATCATCGAGTTTATTTACCTATGTGAAGTAGGGTTGAAAAAAAAATATTATAAGAAAAAACTGTAATAGAGCCATAATACGAAAGGGTGGTAATGTTTTCAGTTTACTCTTGTATTATCTATTCCAATTTAACCTTTAATATAATGTGTAATATATTCAAATGTTTAACAAAGTGTTTTATTGTATCTTGACTTCTTGTAGTAGAAAAAATGTTCAAAGTCATCAATTCATTGCACTAGCAAACGATCATTTTGAAAGTTGTTTATCTACGACTCACAAATAATAAGTTCATTGCATACGTATCTATGACTATATAATCCCGACCTTGGTACACACCAATTATTATGACAAGGGCTTTGCAAAATAATGACAGTTTGACTTTATTGACTTTATTATTCAATGGAACTCTCATCATTATATGAAAGTACTGTCAAATCTGTCAAAACCTACGTGGTTGACTAGTTATTTATGTCACAAGTGCCGAAAGTACGGAATAGCGAGTCGCGCATGTAGTTTTCGGCAGGAGTGACATACAACGTTCTTTGTGCTGATTTTTGATTAATATAAAAAAAATAAAAAATGGTTATATTTCTGTATAAGAAATGTTAGGTTGGTACCACTTCGACGAAACGTTTAGAATAAAAAACTAATTCAAATTCAAATTCAAATTCATTTCAAAATATTTTATATGAAATGGAATTTATGAGTCGTAGATAAAACGTCGTATTTGACTCGCGCATAACGGAT
Source organism: Aphodius sticticus (assembly GCA_963966075.1). Taxonomy (NCBI): domain Eukaryota; kingdom Metazoa; phylum Arthropoda; class Insecta; order Coleoptera; family Scarabaeidae; genus Aphodius; species Aphodius sticticus. The sequence goes on along the minus strand of OZ014515.1, from coordinate 10,374,595 downwards.
ATAAATCGCTCGCGATCCTTCACTATGTGCTCGTCAATTAATATACTATAATTGTATCATAAATTTACAATCGTAAATAATTTCTTACTGTTGGTATTAAGATGAATCGTCCTTATTAATCATTATTAAATAATTTTTGTCGATAAACTTGTGCCTTCAAAAAAGTGCCTTATGGCTCGACCAACCTTCAATGTTCACTACAAATGCTAAAAATGATGTTTTTAATGATCGTCAAATGGTCGATGGCCCACGTACAATATCTTAGTTGATGTTCATTATCATGACAGCCCTTTCGTTTTTTTCTGCGATTCTTAGACATTTGGTGAATGCAAAAATACACCCCCTATAATAGTTTGGTTAACGGATGATAGGGATATTTTTAATTAGCGATGTAATGGTTCCCTGGAGCTGCGCTGCCGCTTGGTGGCAGCAAAAACGGTCGATTTAACGGTTTCTAGTACTTTGTACGGCGCGCGAGCTGTAAAAAGAGGAGGTGAGCGTCTGAAGACAGTCAAGACACGGGACGGGACGTTTTGTCTTCTCTCGTCTTAAAAGGCAGCCGGAGGAATGCCATGCCGTGGCAGCCTTACCTTATCGCGTATTTTATATTTAGTAAATTGGTTTTTGCCGGTCTATCCGCCTCGGAATGGGCACCAACGACCGATCCGCAGCTTTCCTGCGGACCAGCTCCGGTTTGACAATGGGGGGACCCCCGGCCCCCGGCCCCCGTCGCCGCACCGCCGATCGATCGATATCGATCGATTCAAAATTACGCGCATTCGCATGCAGCACGCGCGCGTCCTAGGTCGGGGTAAGAGCAGTTTGTCATAAATGTTAAATAATTCCGCTACATAACGGTGCCATTTGCAATCGAATGTGCCTTCGACACATTGTTTGACACTTCCTCGCCACACAAACAACCACATCCATTTTTATATCCGATCTATCATCGAGAAATGTTAACACCACAGGCCTTGGAGAAACCTAGACTCAAATATGTCTCTTCACGCCAATTTACAACTTCTTTTACTTTAAAAGTCTACACTGTGTTAAAACAATAAAAAGCTTGGATATAGGTATGTAGTTTTTATGAGACATTGGGTCGTTATTTAGAAAATGTTTTGGGGCTCATTTTTTTTAAATTCCATTTTAAATAATCAAGTTGTCACGTCTTATGTGAATAAAATCAAATATGTCTAAAATCGTAGATCAAATGATCTATGATTCAAAACGTCCAGTCTCTATTATTTTTAATTATCTAAAAAAATAAATAAAAAATAGTATCTACAAAAGTTATTTGGCCCATGATTTTCTACAACTTATTTTGTACCTGTGTAAACTAAATAGTTTTTGAGATATTCAATTGTTTCTTCCAAAGCTTAAAAACTACGTAAACACTATTATCTTGCATCTTTATCAGACAATCACCAAAACCAATAGATAGATGCTGATGTTGAAAACATGAATACGCTATCTTTTTAACATATTCAAATGTCTTTTTCTTGAGTTTTTTAAATAGAACATCCTGTAGATCTGTTAGCTGTCGTTTTTGTGATTGAATGTTAACAAAAATGTAATGTAACTACTAATCTTTGATGTAAAGTGTTTAAGGGATGACAGAAGAGGTAATTTAGAACCTATTTAACCAGATTTATCCTATACAAAGTAGTTATTAAGATATTCAATTTAATAAGAAATTTTACCATTTTTACAATATTGTATGGCAAACGAACACGGGACCTAAAAACTTAATTCCTAATTCCTTAATTCCTACTGAAGCCTGTACTTTTAGGTTAACTATCGTGAGAATTTGTTGACTTTTAAAAGTGTTTAACAGACAGACGGAGTTACTTTGATGTGATTTAAGCACTCATACACAAAGACAAAATATGCAAAAAAAAAGATAAAAAACACGTATCTTTAGATTAGCATTTGTATTCACAAAAAAGAAAATCTATCGAAAACACCTCCAAAATCTCAAGAAAACCCCATTTGAAAATGTTAAAAAATTACCGCATACTACGATCACCCTGTATAGCGCTTCTAATTTTTCATGACAGCAGCATCTAGCTATGGTGTTAGTTATTATCTGACCAGTTTTTTAGGGCAATATCTGTAAAAATTTAGTATTTACGTAGTTTTAAAAAAGGCCTACAGTTGCCATTTTTTTACAAACAATTGCATATCTCAGAAAGTATTTTCTTTACATGAGTACAACCTGATATTGTTGGAAATTAATCTCTCATTAGATTTTACCAGAAAATAATTTTAATAATAGGAAAACGCTGTCAAAAATGTGTTAATGAACATAAAATAAGTATACCTCTTCTTTGAAAAAGTAATAATAATAATAATAAAATAATAATAACAATTAAAAAATATAAGAAACTACAATGAAAAGCTGTTGACAGCACCCTCACCCTCACAATATAGTAATACCCCCATGATTAGTGATGCAAAATTACCGGTAATTAAAAAAAAAGATAATATTACTGGTAATATTACCGGTATCGTTACCGGAAATATTACCGTGATGAAGTATGGGTAATATTACCGTGGCGTAATATTACCACTTATTAGTAAATATTGCTAGTACATTACCGGTAACAGTAATATTACAGCCGCGGTAACTTAACAAAGGTAACTTACCGTAATATTACCAGAAGTACCAGTAATATTACCAGAAGTACCGGTAATATTACCGCCGCGGTAACTTAACAAAGGTAACTTACCTTTGTAACTTACCGTAATATTACCAAAATTACCGCCGCAGTAATTTACCGGCGAGAATTTATGCCTCCGGTAACTTACGGTAATATTACCAAAATTACCAGGAATATTACCCCGGTAATATTACCGGTAATTTTGGTAATATTACCGATATTTTAATTTATTGCCGTTAACAATACAAAAATGTAGTTTTAAAATTAAATTATTTTTTTCTTACATATTTATAAAATAGTTACAAGATTTTATATTATTGTTTATCTATTATCTATCACACGCCACACCATTAGGTTTGTATGGATATGACCTGTGGGTAAGATTACCGGTAACATTACCGGTAATATTGCAAGCTATTAAATTACTGGTCACGGTAATATTACCGGTAATATTGCGGTAAGATTACTGGTAATATTACCATTTTTCAAATAACCGGTAATTTTACATCACTAATCACTACCCATGATATCCAATGAACCCAAAAGTATAATTTGTGTACTTTGGTTTTATTTCTTAAATTTTAAATCTCATTTATCAGCAAAATCTAATAACCTTCTATAAACAGTATATTTTTACTATATCCGATTGTATGAGTAAACTTCTGACTGCCCTTGGCTGTATTGGAGGTATTATAGGCGAGAAAAATATCGTTAGGGGGACATATTTTAGAATTGCTTGGAATAATAAGCGAGGCCGACCCTTCGGCTTGGGGCGTGAGGGCCGCGGGCCGCACCGTGACCCCCACAATCCCACTTAAATTAAAACGGATTTGACGACAGGGTTGGCCGGACCAGGGCAATATTCCCCATTAATCCTGCCATTGGTCACGCGCCCTAATAACAGATTTACTTTTTAATGTTCCACCCTATGGACATTTCCAATCGCTCGGGCTCGGGCTTGTCCTTGGACTTGGGGTTATGAAAAGGAATTATGAAAAGGAATTATGAAAAGGAATTTGGCTAGGGGATACGTAGGTGATGTTACCATTACACCCCCGATATATTTAGATCTATTCGATGTTCATCTCACCCCTTGAAAGGAATCGTATGTCCCTTTACGTCTTTTTAAACCTGCTGCAATGAGATTTTATTTAGATACACTCGCTTCTTCCGTTTATATGCGCCGGAATGAGAAATTTAGATAAAGTCTACATACTTGCTTACCCGATTTATATGCAAGAGCTACCTCGTGAGATGTATATTTGCATGTTTTAACAATATTATTAAGGCGTATCGACAGATTCTGTTCGTTTTCTTCTGCTTCTTCCCGAGTTTTCTTTCACGATTGTTCGCTTATAGCACAGTTGCGTAATTTTTTAATGCCAATTAAAATGTTGTATGGTCCGCAATTAAGGAGTCATTTGCGGCTTTTTATTGCTTACGTTTCATCCGGAAGGTCGTGACCTGTTCTATTTATGTCACTGCGAGATAAAAAAAGAGAGTGAGCAGGTAATTTAATTTGAGAATAGTCTCGGACGAAACGGCTTTAGAAATTGTTGAGTTTTCTTTTTATTGCACATTACGCTCAAAAGTATACTGCAATAATTTACGAAGATATAAGATTCTTGTAACATTATCATTATTGTAACATCCCTTGTAACGGTAGAGATTTTATAGCATCGTAAACAGGGTGATTTAATTTTGTAAACAATGAGAAATGTTGAAAATTGTTCTTTATTGATCTATCTTTAAAGATAATAGAATAAACCAAAGAAATGGCATTACTAATTTTAATACATCCTTTATTTCACATGAAATTGACCCAATATTATCTGTAACGCTGGTGCAACCAAAAGCATTTAAGGTTATGTTGTTTGTTTACTATATGCCGGTTTATTTCTGCAAATTTTGCTGTAAACATGTCAGTGCAAATTAATTAAATTAAAAAATAACATAAATTAAACCAATTGTACAAAGCGTAGCGCGCAGGGGCGTAGCTACGGGGAGCAGTGGGGGCAAACTGCTCCAGGCGCACGAGTACAGGGGGCGCAAAATTGGAAGGGCAATAAAAAAACTTTTGTGTAAAAAATTCTATTCGCCACATTTTCTGAATAAAACTCTAAGGACCTAAATGTTTTGTGATCTTGACTGAATTATCATAATTCATAACACATTGTAAATACGAGTAATTGAAAATTAGTACCGTTCGTTTTTGCCCACACTGTATGTACTACGTATCTATGCATGGCGTATTATCCTTAGTCCTTTGGGATCTCCCGCGGTGTTAAAGACACAATCAGAGCTGAGGAACGAACGAAAAAAGAGAAAAGAAAATAGTCGGTCCATGGCGAAGCGAAAATGCCGACTGGGACAGTGGTAATAATGAAAAAGTATTACGGCTCGTCGTTCCATTCCAGTAATAAGATAATGCCCGACGCAATTAAAATAATTGTCGGGTCGCGCGTCGAAGACTCGAGCTTACGGTCAGCCGTAATAAAAGGTAACAATTTTGTAATTTGGGAAAACGTGGTACGCCATTTTTATTCACGCTTAAACAAGATTATTGCCGCGGCTCGCTCGCAGAGGAATCCAATAGAAAATTGATAGGTATTGTCTGTTGATAATGTTATAAATCACAGAGCGGCCGAAATCCAATAGATATGTGAATGTAAAATCGCCCGATCATCAATTATTATTCAGGCCGCCGCTGGAGGCCCTCAATTTGCTTACTTTACGCATTATAGGCAACCAACTGTAAAGCCAACGCTACTATAATCCATTTAACTAACCAGGAGGAATTATTCAAACTTCTTTCTTTATCTTTACCTTTATATTCTTTCATCTTTGGATATTCATCTGGATTTCAGTTAAAAGCTAAAAAGATCACTACAACAATATATCAGTTCAACTTTGGCCAATGTCGTAAGAAAATAGAAGTGATATTGGTCGGTGTGGCCGGTTTTGTGTGTGTTTGGGCCTTTGGGATATTGCATGTATAAAATAATAATAAAATAAATGCGGTCGTCTTTGGACTGGACTTGGGGGCGATATTATTGAGGAATCGATTACCAGCCTGGGACACTTACGTACGGTCACTGTCCGGCTGAACCACGATCATTATGTAAACAAGCAGACAGGGTCACTACACAGCGTACGGACCCAGAGGTCGTTTTAGGTGAACTTATTGAATCCACTCCACCAGATGTTAAATTCAATAACTAACACGGGCCAACTTTTATTGCATCTCGCAAATAAAACTCATATGATATAAATTAGGACATTATATAGGTATATAAGCATCATTAGAAATGCGGTAGAAAATATATGTTACCGGCAAAGTACGTTATGCAGTCGTACCTAGGTTTACCTAGGCAAACTCCGCATTGCCGGCCTACTTTAAGCAAAGTCCGAAATTATTCGATATTTTGGACATTGCCTACACTGTGGTACGACAATCTTAGGTTTGCCAAATGTGTAGCAGGCAAACTCCGAAATAACCTGCCGCATTACTATCATACTGTCAATATTCTATGTACGAGTACGAGGCCCAGTTTGCGATAGAAGAAAAACAAATTAATTTGTATTAATAATTTATTGCCTCTTACAGAACAATCACAAATAAAATAAACTTTCATATTAAAAAATCTGATGTGGCCAGAGTTTATCACATGAGCCATATGAGTTTATCATACCATATATAAAATTAATAGTTTAGCTGCATGAGATTCTGTTTGATCCAGACCGGCCATGTCTGCAGTAAAATAAAACTACTAGAACTCAGATATTTTGATTATATTGACAGTAGGTATTGTCAAAACATCAGCGTTTGATACTACCTACTGTCATTAGAATCACAATATCTGACAAATCCTGGTTAACTAGTTTTAATGCAGTACGAGCGATCTCAATAAAATAGAATTTGCTCATGCAGCTAAACTATTAATTTTACCAAAAAATGTTATAGTCATAAATTATTCAGAATTTGCTTTACTTTAATTTATTATTTAACTATTTCGACGAAATTCCAGAAATGGTAGCTTATTTGCAGTTCCTTTGGACCCTTTTCAACAGAAAGCTTTTCAGCTCTAAGTTTGGTAATGAAACTTCTAAATACGAAGTTTCGTCCCGATACCTTTAGTAGTTTCTCCGGAATCGTCGCCACAAAAAAAGACGGGTACACACACAGATATTTTTTTTGTACCTTGGTCAAAAATTATTATAAATTCTATACATCTCAGATAGATGCAGTTGAGGCTGTACAAAGAAGATTCCTTAAATATATGTGCTTTAGGAGTGATGGGATATATTCTCCACGAGGAGTAGATGGCAGCCATCTTCTGGCCAGTGCATTGGAGGTGCGTAGAGGTTTGGCGTCTGTGTGGTTTCTTTGTGGTCTCATGCGTGGTCATGTTGATTGCCCCCTTATTCTGAGTAATATTTGTTTAAACGTACCGTACTTGAATACCCCTAGAACTAACATAATGAAATGTTCACCGATACATAGAATGTGCGACAATTTTAATCAGTTGCCTCAAGTGCCCGATTTATTTAGTGCATCCGTCTCATCAGTGCTGCGCTCTGTGGAAACACAGTATAATGTATTGTAAGAAAAGGGGGAAAATGTATCAATTACGATAGTCTTTCTTGACTTGGTTTGCATAATGTTGTGAATATTGGTTGTTTTGTAATTCCTTGCTTATGTACGTACATATAATGTTGCTTGGGCGTGTGGCGGTTGTGGGATTATATTTGTAGGGTTGTAGGATTGATGTGTTACTTGAAGGTGCTACAGTCATTTAATACAACTGAAAAAATTGAGGTATAATCAGAGACAACCTTAAAATCAGAGTGGTCTTTTTGGGTAGAATGAGGGCTTCTGCATGGTACACTTTTTACAGAGTACATATTATACAGGGACCGTTATACAATGCATTTAGTGTTAATTATGTCACTTATTAGTATAGGGTTTCGAATGGTGACACTTGGAATTGCATAAGAATTAGTGGTGCCTTTTTTTTTTGGCACAGTTACATCTTTGAAACCCTTGCCCTCCAAATGAAAAACTGTGCCCACTAATTTCGCGAAGTGGTAGCTCTATTTTCGAGACGTCTTCAATTTTAAGAAATTGTTCCTTGCAACTTTGGATTTGGTTCCTTTTGAATTTCGGAGTTTGCCGGCTACACATTTGGCAAACCTAAGATTGTCGTACCACAATGTAGGCAATGTCAGAAATATCGAATAATTTCGGACTTTGCTTAAAGTAGGCCGGCAATGCGGACTTTGCCTAGGTAAACCTAGGTACGACGTACTTTGCATAACGTACTTTGCCGGTAACATATATATGTATATACAGGGCGAGCCACTAGAGTCGCAGTGGTTGATACTTAAGGTGACCAGACGTCCCGCTTTTGGCGGGACAGTCCCGATTATTCGCACTCAGCGTCCCGCTGAGTTTTTAAAACCAGCTTTTTAGGAAATATTTGTTTTTTTACAGAATTTTTAGAGAATTAATAAGAAAAATAAACTATTTATTGTGATTTGGTTCAAATACTCTTTTTCAAATCGCTCGTTGGAAGACCTTGGAGGATTTTGGGGTCGCTTCCGGTTTTCACATAATTATTAGTTTTTTTTTTACAAAGAAAAATATAAATTACTCATTTTAGAAAATGAGAAAACAGAAAATCTTTGCAATACACCAAATTATACGTAAAGAATATAGCGTATTCTATTCTGTCTAATTTGATATTTTTGTACGTTTTTGAAAAATCGTAATTTTAATCTGTAAAAAGAATTTATGGGACGTTTGCATTTTTTCACGAAAAACAGGACAAAAATGAATTGATCAAAAAACCAACCTTCCTAAAACCTTTTTCTATACGTGTACAAAAACACTAACACATATCATTTGATATATACAATAACCTTTGCCCGATTTTCATATTTTTCGAGAAATGTAAAGAAATTTATCAAATTTATCACCTTTTCAAATTAAAGAAAAAAATATGTTCCAGCTGATTATTTATGCTGAGACATCCTGTGGGATGATAACGAAGGAACTTGCTGTCTCGCAGGTTTTCAAGAAGGTACTCACTTACAAAACCATTTAAATTCTCAACATCTTGTTTTGTAATTCATCCAAATATGTGAATTTTTGTGGAAAAAACACAGTTCGAAGCAAGATTTTGTATTACACTCAGAATCAAGAAAAATTTGCTGCAAGGTTTAACAGCATTTCAAATTGCAAAAAAATCTGTGTACACAACCAAAGTAAAAAAAAAACATAGATACTAAAATAATTTTTGTGTTAACTATTTATCAAGAGCATAGAATTTGTCGATTTTCGAGGACGATCTTTTGGGAAGCCGCTAGTATTTGGTTTTTAACACTACCCCCCCCCCCTCCCCGCCTGCTACTGTCCCGCTTTTCTACAATAGTTCTGGTCACCTTATTGATACTACATTTATCTAACACCGTTTTTAGAACCCTTTTTCTAAGATTGGTCGCATTGATATCACATGCCATATGTCAAAGGTAAATACACATAACCACAAACTGCCATTATAGAGTCACTTGCAAACGCATAAACTGAAATATCTATATTCTATACATATTTGTGCAGCATGCGATGGTATGGCCAACGGTTGGGGCTTTCTTAGTTTTGCTCTGTTCATCAAAATACGCCAGCATGACGTTTTCGGTGATGTTTTGCGACTCTGGGAAGTGATCGTGCATCATTCTCGTCAACTAAACATCAAATCTCCCTTTCAGATACAATTCAAGGACAAAAAATACCTGAATAATGAATTATGCAAAGGTCAAACCTACATCGTAGATATGCTCGGGTTCAAAAACTGCCGCGGGATTGTATACGCGCAATAAATAGTTTATTGAATATCAGCATACACGTAGCAAGCTATAGTACATCTAAAGTGTTGAGGATTTCTTAGTTTATGTAACGTATAAGTTTTCGGTAACATTTTGGACAGAATTCTGGTCGTGTCAATGTCGTGTTCTTTTTTTGTACGTCGCTTCCGACTTCGTCTTAGTTCTAGTGTGCAATGTGTATTTGTGTTACCTCTATAGCATGTAATTTAACTAAGTATAATTTATTCTAATAAACCACTTTACCGAAATTAGAACTTGATTTCAATTATATGTGCGTGTAAATGTATAAGCCTCAATGGCTACCTAGCGGAATTAGATAGACACCGCTATTAAACGTTAGGCGTTATAACAATTCTTTAGTAAGTTCTTCTTCTTCGAAGTAACTAATCAGTCACCACAAACAGTTCTATTATAATTATTAGACCACTATTTTTAAGTTAACTTTTTAGGTTATGCTTTTATATCTATATCCTTTATTCACTGGTTGTCAAATTATCCACAATAAGATCTTGTCATGATTTTATCCCAACTTCACGAAGTTGACAGTTTACTACAGTACTACAACATGGTACCCGCAAAATACCCTAGATTATAAATATTGTAACCACAATTTCTACATTTTGGCGCTCCTCGTGCCCAAAACAACTCATGCGCCAATTTGACGTCTTATAAAACTTGTATAATAATATACTATTTACAACTTTTGTATAAAATTTTTGGAGACGCCGCCTTGAGTCTGAATCCTCAATTATAGATAACTTTCAGAGTGACAGATGAGTAAATTAGTTGTGGTCCCGACCTGGGACAAGTTTTTAATTGCTTCCGACATTTTTTTTGTGACCGGCGCGGCGTAACAAGTGCCGTCTTGTAGCAGTTGATTGCTAGAGGAGGTGGTCGGGTCCCGTGAGTGTTTGTCTTAATTATTAGCGGGACGTGAGACAAGCTACTCATTAAAACAAAGCCCCCCGAGGACTTGGGACTCTGCATCTCATCGGCGACTGCTCTGCCTAATCTGGTCGTTTGTATAGAGCCGGCCAATATGTAGGGATCGCGTGACAGGGCATTCATCGAAACCCGCGACGAAATTTCCAATAAACTTCGGTAAAGATTGATTTTTCTAGCGCTTGGTTAGGCCATAGGGAAGGACCCTCCACGCCTCTAGGCTAGTAGACATCCCGATACATTCTTCATTACCGACTTGAAATTAACTTGATCCTGCTCACCCTTCGATTTGTCTCCCCTTCACCCCTAATGTCGATATTAGATACTTACACTTTGCAGACCTTTATTTTATAAAAATTCCAACTGTGCTCTGATGATTCTCTGCAAACTTTCCAACTTCTTTGGTTACTAATTCCATTTCAAGATCCCTGTGGAGATTCCTGTTTCTTATATACCAAGGTACACCCACGATGCTTCTTAGCACCTTGGAAGCGTTAAATGATGGTGATATTGCTTGGCTTAGTGCGCCCAACATTTGGATGCCATACGTCAACACAGGTTTAAGTATCTGCTTGTAAAGTAGGAGTTTATTATACGTCGACAAAGCCGACTTCCTATACCAATAAACCAATAGATTTGTTTGTATCTTATGTCCAAGTCTTCTCGTGTCTTTTCAACGTGTGCTTTCCAGCGAAGCTTGGTGTCCAGCGTCATACCAACCTACTTTGCCGTGTTCGAGTAAGGTACAGAACGTGTTGTATTCGCTTCTTGGTCAGATTTATATGAACGGATTTGTCTTCGTTCAGTGAAATTACCCATCGTTCCATCCAATTACTAATATCGTTGACAGCATTCTGCAGTTTTAGGGTTGTTCCTGCAACATTCGTATCTATTGCCATGATAGCAGTAACATCAGCAAACGTGGCAACGGTAACACCATCTGGTTGCGGAAGATCATGTGTCTAAAGAAGGTCAGAATTCGGCCAAGTGTACTACCTTGTGGTACTCCAGCTTTAATGGTTTTGAGAGTTGAGTAGGTACTAAGTATATTGGCTATACTCGAAGGGTTGGTGAATGTTGTGGATACAACCCACATGGTATCAATGATGGCTATAGAATTGTAGAATTGCCTCGGGCTATAGCTGGGATTGTTATGGTCAAGCATATTGGGGAGATAACGTAGATGGTAGATTGGGAAAAAGGGGATCTTCAGTGCTCCATTCGCTTTAAACAATTTTTCCCTTTATCTGGATTACAATTGGAAATTGAAACGGCTCTGTAAGTTGGAAGCTTATTGCGGCTATAATCGGACATTTAGGTGTTGATGGGGCAGCACTGCGCCGCAGATGATGGCGATAGGACCGAAATTCAACGACCTACCGGCCTCGTAGTGTAAGGTAATAGCTGATAAATGATTCAGGGGCCTCGGCTGGGGCCTTTTACGAGTGCCGGCCGATGTTACTATTACCGATCCTGATCAATATGACCACTGGACCGGACCCCCTTGCTCCGGAATCCATCTTAATAACATCAACGAAATTTCATTTTTATGAATCCTACAACGACCCCACAAACGCACCCCAAACGCTGTCAACCGCCTGAAACCAAATGCATTATTAATGCGTATTCCATGTTGCCTTTTTATTCCTACAATTTCGTCCAGAGAAATGCAAAAAAGCTTTACCATTTTTCAAATCACTGATCAAGATAGACAAAAGTAATTTCTTCTACTGTACTTACAATAAAATAAAATGCCGAGATCCACCATCAATTTTAAATACCGGAAGAAAACAGCCTGCAATTCGGTTTCTTCGGCTTGGGGTGCGTTTTCCTTTAATCCCGTTTCCCTGTTATTACCGTTTTCTGTAAACTGAAAAATTGCGAGCAAAAATTGTGCCTTGTCTTCCAGAAATCTCCCTCCCCCTATTCTCCGTTCACGGTCCACTTTTGCAATTGTATTTATGCAGCAATTGAGCGCGAGAATCGAATCTGCCCCCTCTTAATTGCAATTTTTCTCCCCTAGCTGCGCTAGACTAGGGCTAGAGTCGCACTGCAGTGACGTTAGTCTTTAAGGGTCACAACTAATGCACTAATGAAAGAATTAAAAGTTCTTACTGGCCCCGGAATTGAGTTTCGGAATGTCATGACGTTCTTCCAGGGGTCTCCCACCACACTACATGGTCCGGAAGTAATTACATACATATGTGTTTTAAATACGATTTATAGCACGTGATGGTCAGCCCAATTATGTACCTGCCTACTTGAAAACTGAAGATGGAATCAGGAATACTCGATAATCCAACTAAAATATGTAATATGTTCGTTAAAAAACTCATAACGAAACCGCTTTCGGTGTCGTTATGAAAACACTAGAGCACTAGCTTTTAGTAACTTTTAGTTTTCCAAGATTGGTGATATTGATGCCAAGCGTCAAATAATGCTGACATCTCAATCGCTATTGGCTCGCCTCCATCATTTTTGTCAGTTTTACCACAACTACCAACTGTTGAAGGTAAAACTACTATGGATTGTAAGATGACGACCGCAATTTTTGCGGTTGTCTTTCCATTTGGGCATTCCACGCTACGCTCGTCCTACACAAAACAACTCTCAACTTTTCGTCTTATAAAACTTGTATTATAATTAAGGTGACCAGATTTTTATTGTAGAAAAGCGGGACAGTAGCGGGGCGGGGTGGGCGGTAGTAATTAAAACCAACCGTCTTTTCAAAAGATCGTACTCGAAAAAAGACAAATTCTAGGATTTTTATAAACACAAAAATCATTATTAGTATGTTTTTTAGTTTGGTTGGTTACACCGATTTTTGTATTTTAAGCAACTTAACACATACTCCACAAGCACAACAATGCTTGTGATCAAAACATATTTGTTTGAACAACACATAATTCATTGAATATTCGACATTATTTGCATTTTTAGTGATTAATTGTTTTGCCATATTTATTTTAAATAAAAGAATTTTGTTTGATACAAGACAAAGTTTATATCATTATCGTTTATTATAGGGATTAAAATGGTATATATTAACTCTTCCCTTTAACATAAATTCTTCAAATATATGCTCTTATATGCACGAATATATGCACGAAATAAATATTCTAAATAATTTTTCATATTTTTTAAAAACATTTTTATCAACTAATAAATATAGTAAGAAGGACTAAGAAAGATGAATTATATAATAAATAAATCTTAAGGTAAAAATCAACAAACATATGTTCTAATCTAACGACTCTGTACAGCACAACAAGATATGCCAAGTTTAAAGGTACAGTTTTGAGAAAAAAAATACACTGACCGGCACAATTAAAGGAACGCTTATTTTGCTAAACTTTTGTAATATTGACCGGTTTTCATTATTTTTTAATGCATTTAGAAAAATCGTTTCCCAAACTCCACAATGTATCCAGGCTAAATATTACTGAAGAAGAAGCAATAAAGATAACAAGTAATAGTAATTTACAGTATTTATTAACCAATTCGTCGATGACCCAGGCATATATAAACATAATTTTTAATCCATCAACTTTGGATGTAGTGCCACATAAACCGAAATCAGAACATTTGAGTCTCTAATTTTGCTCAAGTTCTAAGTTTGAAAAATTCTGTATGGTAAACTAGCACTGGTAGCAAGCTGTAATTTACAGTGTTTATTAACCAATTCATCTGTGACCCAGGCATATATAAACATAATTTTTAATCCATCAACTTTCGATGTTGTGCCACATAATGCAAAATGAGAACATTTGAGACTCTAATTTCGCTCAAGTTCTAAGTTTGAAAAATTCTGTATGGTAAACTAGCACTGGTAGCAAGTTGTAATTTACAGTGTTTATTAACCAATTCATCTGTGACCCAGGCATATATAAACATAATTTCTAATCCATCAACTTTCGATGTTGTGCCACATAATGCAAAATGAGAACATTTGAGACTCTAATTTCGCTCAAGTTCTAAGTTTGAAAAATTCTGTATGGTAAACTAGCACTGGTAGAAAGCTGTAATTTACAGTATTTATTAACCAATTCATCTGCGACCCAGGCATATATAAACATAATTTTTAATCCATCAACTTTCGATGTTGTGCCACGTAAAGCAAAATGAGAACATTTTAGACGCTAATTTTGCTCAAGTTCTAAGTTTGAAAAATTCTGTATGGTAAACTAGCACTGGTAGAAAGCTGTAATTTACAGTATTTATTAACCAATTCATCTGTGACCCAGGCATACATAAACATAATTTTTAAACCATCAACTTTGGATGTTGTGCCACATAATGCAAAATGAGAACATTTTAGACGCTAATTAAGCTCAAGTTCTAAGTTAGAAAAATTCTGTATGGTAAACTAGCACTGGTAGAAAGCTATAATTTACAGTATTTGTTAGCCAATTCATCTGTGACCCAGGCATACATAAACATAATTTTTAAACCATCAACTTTAGATGTTGTGCCACATAATGCAAAATGAGAACATTTGAGACTCTAATTTCGCTCAAGTTCTAAGTTTGAAAAATTCTGTATCGGAAACTAGCACTGGTAGAAAGCTGTAATTTACAGTATTTATTAACCAATTCATTTGTGACCAAGGCATATATAAACATAATTTTTAATCCATCAACTTTCGAAGTTGTGCCACGTAATGAAAAATGAGAACATTTGAGACGCTAATTTTGCTCAAGTTCTAAGTTTGAAAAATTCTGTATGGTAAACTAGCACTGGTAGAAAGCTGTAATTTACAGTATGTATTAACCAATTCATCTGTGACCCAGGCATACATAAACATAATTTTTAATCCATCAACTTTGGATGTAGTGCCACATAATGCAAAATGAGAACATTTGAGACTCTAATTTTGCTCACGTTATAAGTTTTTAAAATTCTGTATGGTAAACTAGCACTGGTGGAAAGCTGTAATTTACAGAACTTATTAACCAATTCATCTGTTACCAAGGCATATATAAACATAATTTTTAATCCATCAACTTTGGATGTAGTGCCACATAATGCAAAATGAGAACATTTGGGACTCTAATTTTGCTCAAATTCTAAGTTAAAAAAATTCTGTATGGTAAACTAGCACTGGTGGAAAGCTGTAATTTACAGTATTTATTTACCAATTCATCTGTGCCCTAGGCATATATAAATATAATTTTTAATCAATCAACTTTGGATGTTCTTTGACATAATGCAAAATCAGAAAATTTGAGACACTAATTTTGCTCAAGTGTCCTGACAAGAAGAGGCGACGATACTCGGCACTCTAAAAGCCAGATATAAACTGATGAGGACACCGCACAGGTTTTGTTAAGTTAATAGCATCATTAGATCTTGTGTCTATTTAGATAATATAATCCTTAATTAAAAAAAAACAAATAATTTTAGTCCAACAACAAGTATTAGAAGTTATGTATTCGAATTTTCAATATAATTCGTTGCAGAAATAAACAAAAATGTTAACTAGTTTTAATACCCAGTATATTATTCGTCTAAGCAAATTAAACTGTCAGTATGATATTTTATAAATAGGTCAATGCTTAAAAATTCCTATTTTAAAAATATTATTTTCGATACATCTTACATGTGCATTTCAAAACACGTTTCAAATTCTCGAAGCGGACCGGCCGGCTGGACAAAAACGTGTTGTTATGGCCGTAAAATAACTACGCCGAATGTTGCTCGAATATTCGACGAAAACATACTCATACCGTCAATGCTCCACAGAAAAATACATTCTTCTTGTCCAAAGAAATTGTTTTCGAGGCGTAGTACGAGAGTCTTTTTATATTTCAATTTAGACAAGGAAATAGTATCCTGGTACGAAGTATGCACGTGTTTGTTTTTGCTGCATTACTAACGCGTCTCGCAAAATATAATAATATTAAATCCATATCACATTAAATATCCGAATTTCAATTGGTTTCCACTATAACGTCAACGACACTTTTTTAAGTGACAACCCCATATTTTTCTTGCAAATCTTTTAATTATTTTAAATACAAACCTTGGATTTTGTTTACACCTTTGGTTGGGCATTTTAAATAACGTCCAAAAGGTCCCCATTGTATGAGTTTTCAAGTTAATACATCTTAAAAGAACACCGTAAGCACGCAAAATCAAAATTTAAAAAAATGTGTATGGTAAACTAGCACTGTTAGAAAGCTGTAATTTACAGTAATTCATCAATTAAGCAATTCATTGAATTTCTTAGAGATAAGCACATACTTTTGTAATTTTTTAAAAACAGACCATAGTGTTGTTTTTGATCTACTTTCGATACACGCTGTGAAATAACTGCGGAGCATGAGCAAATTTTAAAGTACTTTGTTAAAAAGACGTCCATATTCTCAAGATTTTGTTTCTAGTTCATTCCAATATCTGAACTTTGTAGAAGACAAACAATTTCAAATTTCAAATAAAACTTAACAATTTAAAATTGCTGTTAAACCTTGCAGCAAATGTTACTTGATTATGAGTGAAATACAAAATCTTGCTTCAAACTGTGTATATTCAACAAAAATTCAGATATTGAGATGAATTAGAAAACAAGATGTTGAGAATTGATATGGTTTTGTAAGAAACAACTAGGTACGTTGTCAACCTGCGAGAGAACAAGTTCCTTAATTATCCCACAGGATGTCTCAAACTTAGACCAAAAACACTATTTTTGATTTACCAGAATAAATTATCAGCTGGAACATCTTATTTACTTTATTTATCAAATGTATATTAATATGATAAATCTGATAAATTTCTTTACATGTCTCGAAAATTTTATACTCGTACAGCAAAAGGTAGGTTGGTTTTATAAATCAATTTAATTTTATCCTGTGATTTTCGTAAATCAATGCACAAATCCATATATAAATTTTTACAGATTACAGTTACAATTTTTTAAAAACGTACAAAAATATTAAATATCCACCATTAGACAGAATAGAATATTGTATATACCTTGTTACCTGTAATTTGGTGTATTTGCTAAGATTCTTGCTTTGCGACTAAAGGACAGGCTCAGTATCCAATAAAACTTTGAAAATAATAAAAATGGTTAAAATTGTTAAAATGACAGAAGGAACTGCTTTGTAGTCATTTAGCTTAGAGTCCAGTTGTTAACAAAAATGAATATTAATTTATATTTAGTATGGTATGTAAGTTACCTAAAATGAGTAATTCATATTTTTCTTTGCAAAAGAATACAATTGTGAAACAACGGTTTTCGACCCCAAAATGTTGTTTCGTAAGTTTACTGCCTTTTAACGCACGATTTGAAAAAGAGTGTTTGAACGAAATAGCACATAGTTCATTTTTCGTAGTTATTCTCTAAAAATTCTGTAAAAAAATATTGAATAATAATTGAACGTTTCTGTAGAAAGGTTCTGGATCGGAAAAATCACGTACTGTCAGTGCGGCGCGGCAATTCGATCGAATTGAAGAATTTCACTGCGCGACCATTAAGCGAAATAAAGAATTTGCCAATGCGATTCCCGTTTCGGTTGACTAAATCGCGGAACTCCGGTCCGGGCCGTTAAGAAGAAGTGGAGGAGGAAAGAGGACGCGAGCAGGACGTGACGGCCCGTGTCTATAACTCTTGCGGCCCGTCGGTATTTTTAATTATTCCTCTCTCCTCGATGTTACGTTTTATCATCTGTAAATTTCGTTCCCCTGCCCACCACCGACAAATTTCCCTTTTTACCAATTAAAAGAACTTACGGGTTTTTTTTTTCGAGTTCGCATTCGCGAACTCCTCTACTTATTCCAGCCGCGTGCAAACCATTTATTCCGACTCCCGCAATACCTTTCGCTTTTCTTTTGTCTACCCCCGCCCCCTTCTCGTTCCACCCCATTGGGGCTTTGATGACGATGGTGGCTAAACTATAACAGGTTGATCATATTTGCTCGTAATCCGACCACAACAGTTTTATATGGAAATATAGAGACATATACATTACTTTTCTATCGAAGTCATAGGAAGAGTATTGTATATTCATGGGCAATACATCAAAGAGATTCGATGGCAGGAGATGGAATTCTCGGGAAATATATATACATATATATGTGACGTAACAAAACAATGCCCCCATGACAGGAAGTCACGTGTGCCTGATTCGGTATTCCACCTGGTGCATTCAGTCAGCAACAAGCTAGAATGTTAATTTGGGTATTTATTCATGTTTGCGCATTAAAATTCCGTGAGCCTCCCGTGAAAAAGGCTATTTTTGGTCTCTTCTTCTTTCTTCTTTTTACATCAGGACAAAGGACAAACACCTTTCATTCTCCATGCCACCATCCATATTTCGAATATCATAATTACTCAACTATTATGATAACAGCATGAATCGGGTGGAGAATCAGACGCACTTGCGGTTAATATTTATACAGCGTCCGCATCCTGAGAGTAGCCGACATAGGACATGACTTAGAACTAGCAAGAGGATAACAGGTTCGAGATAGCCATCTTAAAGGCTTAATACTCCGAGCAACATCTACATACATCATGTCTCCTCGTGGTTCCCAGGGCTACTATACTGCTCCTTCCATCCTTTCGCTTTTCACATTATTTTACAACATTCTAAGTGATATCACTCATAATGAATAAAAAAATCGTCTAATTCAAGCTTGACATTTTACTGTACATAATAATAGACGTTCGGTTGGCCGCTTCTTTCAATATCGGGATGGTGCTCCCGTAAAAGAGTGGCTGCTCGTTTCCCACGATGAGATTGCGTTAGTGGGGTCATCGTGCATGACCCTTGGTAGACATATTCCGACACGAGCCATCCCATCTGGCTGCTAACAAACTCCTTCCTTATTATATAAAATATCTCTTTCGACCAAGCGGGCCATGCTGCTGTCTGTACGGCTCTCGGTGTGCCCCAATTCCGGATACAAAAATTATCAGGCTGACCATCATCACCATTCACCAGGTTAACGGAGATGGATGTGACCCAAATAAAACCACAATACGGCTATGCTTATTTGAAGAGTTGAAGTAAATAACGAACTAAGTGCCAAAAACATTATTCCGAGATATTTAGAAAATAGTATGCAGCAAGATGAATGTTTCATAGAAAGCCATCCCTAATTTTTTGTGCATATTTAAACAGATTGTACATCACATGGTGGTGGTGTTTTTAGCCGAGGTCTTGTATCGCAAAAACAAATCTAAGGCAAATTCAAAAATTCGAAGAAGGTGCTAAGGGCCATAATATGTATTTATACATATTTTAAGCTAAGTTGATATTTTTGTATACTAGAAAGTAAAACTTAATAAAAATAAGTTGCTTGGCCAAGTATACTTCATACAGAGTATCCGTTGTTCGAAAAAATACATGGGGACCTCGTTTACTGAAAGCCATGCAAAATTTGATAGTTCTGCACAATGTTTAGTGATTAATTTTCTTTAAAAATGCGCTTATTTGTTATTTTACAAATGTACTGAAAAACTGTTGTTTTTTTGTGCAATCTTTCTAATCTAAAGATGTTTATATAAAGTTTACATTGAAAATGACTTATTTTAGTAACTTCCTTCAGAAAAAGTAAGGACCAGAAATCAAAATCCACTCAACATTTTGAATTATTATTTTTTAAAAAAACAAAAAAAAGGTTTTAATATTTCTTTTCACCAACTACTCAATGTATTTTTTTTTATAAAATCCATCATTTTTTAGTTGAGTATACAAAATTTATACCGGGTGCTCTTGTTAACTTGAGACTCCTCAATATCTCGAGAAATATACATGGTACGACAAAAGTATTTGAAATAAACTTGTACGACGCAAAGGGGGAAATGAGATGGCGATATCAGTTTCATTGCAGATGGCGCTGCAATCGGTGAAAATGAGGTTAATTTTTTTTTTAATGGGATAACCCAACTTTTATGATTATGCTTTTACGCTAAATAAGAACAATCTTTTGTCTGAACATTCTTTTCGTACAATGCATCTATTATTGTTATTGGCGATGGAAGTTTGTGGCGTCTGCGGTAGTTACGACCGCTGCCACTGCATGGGATGCGCTCGCCGTCTGACAGTCAAAGCGACGACGTACGTTGTACCATGAGTGTCTACTCAGACTCATGGTACAACGTAGGAAGGTATGTGCATTACAGGGACACGTTTTGGTATCTCGCGTGGTGCCCCGTCATGCGCATAGGGTTTATTTACGCACAAAAAAAATGCATCGTACGAAAAAAAAAAATTCAGACAAAAAATTCTTCTTATTTAACGTAAAATCATAACTTGAAAAAAAATTTGGGTATTCCCATTAAAAAAAAATGAAGTTAGCTCATTTTCACCGATTGCAGCACCATCTGCAACGAAACTGACATCGTCATCTCATTTCCTCTTTTAAGTACCACACGTTTATGTAAGACACTTTTGTCGTACCATGCATATATTGCGAGATATTTAGGAGTCTCACCACCCGGTATATAAAAATTTGTCAAAATTACCGGAACACCTAAATAATTTCCCAATCGTAAATAGTTTTAAAAAATGCTTCAAATAAAAGTTTTTGGGTTTAAAACTTACTAAAGGCACTAATCGCGCTATTTACGAAAATCCGCCGAAAGTTAACTCATGCGAGATCGAGCGGTCAAGTTTATTAGGCATTTCACGACATATTTTTACGTAGCCCGTTATTTACATTAAAGCCATTAAAGCCCATTTTAATGTAATAAAACCAATTTTTCAATTTTTGGCGCTTAGTTCATTATTTACATCAACTTCTTCATTTGTTGTACTTGAAAATTTTATTGACCTGATGTTCTGGTTTGGTTGCAATACCTTAATTTGCAAGAAGGTAAGCATATAAATTCCTAAAAATAATTACAATAAAACTGAAGAAAATAAAACACCCTCCTAAAAATATATTTTACCTCGTGGTCGATATAAAAATGCAATAAAACTTGGTGAATTTTTAACCTGGGGTGTATTGCCTATTGCCAAAACGAGTCAGTAACAGGCAGTGCGTATAATTTCGAGGAAGATAACTTTTAACAATAACCCAAGCAACCCGTGAAACAATCAAACTTTTATACGAGTGGTAGTAAAATGGTTATTTCACGCTTTGATACGAAGATAGCCTTGGGTGCGGCTACTGGTTTACGATCGCTCGGTATGTGTGAATGGTGATCGGGGTCCCGTCTCTACTATAACTAATACGGTTCGTTTTCCTGCGGCCTTTTGCTCCCCAATCTGTCGGAGACATTAAGACAATCAGTTCTGATATTATTGCGAATTGCGACTAAATGTGGGTGCAAAATTTACGACTCACACGTATATAAACGCCCGCCCCTGTTGCTTGGTTAATAACTATCCCGAGATTTAATACCCGCTTTCGCAGCTTCTTTCTAATAAAGTCCGAAGGTTTTAACGCCTTTATTACACCCCTGACAATATATACAACATATGGAATACTTTGTCACTTTTATTCACTTATGAGAGATAGCTATAGATTGATATTTTCCTTATTTGTATGAGTACGGCCCTGGTATCGTCGGGGAGTTCAAGCACCCACCGTATATTGTAGGAGATAAAGATAGGGAGATAGAGTGAAATGGAGAAGGCGGTGTGTAATCATCTGCGTCCTCAGCCTTCACAGACCTGACCACGGTGCTGACCAATTACACACGTGGACCTTATAATTTAGAGCTATAAACCAAAATAGAGTTGAGCCACATCTCCGGGGACGAGATTGGATTCAGATTTGTGACACAGTCCCGCAAGATGAGCCCGACCGCGGCCCACCAATAATCAAATCTAATACCACCCTCTCTCACAATTATACTCATTTCGATCTCTCGGCCGAATATGGTTCAATGTCGACGTACGTTCGAAGATGTAGCGAAGGGGTGAAATGCGAAAAGGGGGTGAAGGTAAGCCCATAGCGGTAGCGGTCATATATTTGGATAAGGTTCTAATCCCCGACCATGTGGCGGTTAAGACTTCCCTGAGTGCAAACTCCTGTTAAGAAGCAGCGTTACAACGCCGGTCTTATGATCCTTAGAGGCTTGGAGCATCGTCTGGATGCATCCCCATTTCCTTAACTTTCGGGCTCAGGTTAACCTCTAGGGCTAATCTTAAATCTCAAACGAGCATTATGAAGCAAGCATGCATTAGAACTTGAAAACTGGAGACAACTAAACGCAAGATTCGTTTCGCATTTGAGATTTATGGGGTTGGAAGTGCGGATATGCAACAAGTCGTTTCCCCGAAATTAATTATCATGGGCAAATATTTATCCTGGTGGTGCTCGAAGGGCTGTGAGGTAAATGGAAGAGGATTCTAATTGAGTGCGAACTTTATCGCTCCCAGCGACGCGGCTGACAGGATTTAGTAATGGAGGTTGGGGCGAGAAAACAACCCCCGGATGATTGACATTGCCACTCTCTGCTACTCGAGGCTTATCCTTAACCAGTACGATTTTTTTAAACAAAATTAGTAAACAAAATTAGTTCAACAAAAGCACAGGCCTTAAGTGATTGATTCCGTGACGCACATCCGCTCGAGCAATAATATCCGGTGGTGGCGCGAGCGCGGTGGTGTAGTATTCATAAATACTTGAAGTGAGGGCTATAAATCGAAAATCGCGTTAGAGTTCGATTCCCTGGCGGGTCGTAACAATGCCGTATGCCCCACGTATGCGTCGTGTCGGTCGGGGGGTTGCACCACTAACCCAGTGCCGTACCTGGGGATGCTGCGCCCTAATCGAATAAACCGTCGCGCCACCCCGCAGGAGTCTGGCCACGGCCATTACGTGACTCGCTAATAACTTTTTAAGACTCGTACGGAGGAATGTCATTACCAAATGACCGCCCCAGACAGCCAAGAGGGGCTGAGCTGGTGGCCGTAAGTGTTGTTGCCGGATCCTTTTTACGACCGGATTTCGTCTCTAGACGAAAGCGAAGTCTTATTTTAACGTCCGCAGTTAGCACCCCAGATACTAGCTAACTAACTAACTAACCCGGGGAATACCAGGTCCGTACCTTGCTGCAATGAAGAGATTTCATAATATTTAAGAAAGCGGAAGGCGTCCTTTTCGTTCTTGCTCTTCCAATTAGCCTTTTCTTCCTTGTATATACATGTCCTTAGCTCCTTCAAGGTTTTTCAGAGATTGGCTTTTTCAGAGTATCTACCTTATTTCATACTTAATACCTAAGAAAGCAGAACACGTTTTAAGACGTTCGTCTTCAAAAGAAGACATTGAGATACTAGTTAACTAATTAACTAACCTGGCAATACCAAGTCCGTACCATGCAGTAAGGAGGAGCTTTCATAATACCTAAGAAAGCGGATGGCGTCCAAAGACCTGTTCGTTCTTGGTCTTCCAATTTAGCCTGTTCTTCCTTTTATATACATGTCCTTGGCACCTTCAAGGTTAACAGTTTTTTTTCAGAGTATCTACCTTATTTTTGCCCCTATAGAAGACATCCAGATACTAGTTAACTAACTTACTAACTTGGCAATACCAACTCCGTACCATGCAGTAAGGGGGAGATTTCATAATACCTAAGAAAGCGGATGGCGTCCAAAGACCTGTTCTTTCTTGGTCTTCCAATTTAGCCTGTCCTTCCTTTTATATACATGTCCTTGGCACCTTCCAGGTTAACAGTTTTTTTCAGAGTATCTACCTTATTTCTGCCCCAATAGAAGACGTCTAGATACGAGTTAACTAACTAACTAACTTGGCAATACCAAGTCCGTACCATGTAGTAAGGTGGAGATTTCATAATACCTAAGAAAGCGGATGGCGTCCAAAGACCTGTTCGTTATTGGTCTTCCAATTTAGCCTGTTCTTCCTTTTATATACATGACCTTGGCTCCTTTAAGGTTAACAGTTTTTTCAGAGTATCTACCTTATTTCTGCCCTAATAGGAGACATCCGATACTAGTTAACTAACTAACTAACTTGGCAATACTAAGTCCGTACCATGCAGTAAGGAGGAGATTTCATAATACCTAAGCAAGCGGATGGCGTCCAAAGACCTGTTCGTTCTTGGTCTTCCAATTTAGCCTGTTCTTCCTTTTATATACATGTCCTTGGCACCTTCAAGGTTAACAGTTTTTTTCAGAGTATCTTCCCTATTTCTGCCCCAATAGAAGAAGTCTAGATACGAATTAACTAACTAACTAACTTGGCAATACCAAGTCCGTACCATGCAGTAAGGTGGAGATTTCATAATACCTAAGAAAACGGATGGCGTCCAAAGACCTGTTCGTTCTTTGTCTTCCAATTTAGCCTGTTCTTCCTCTTATATACATGTCCTTGGCTCCTTTAAGGTTAACAGTTTTTTCAGAGTATCTACCTTATTTCTACCCTAATAGAAGACATCCAGATACTAGTTAACTAACTAACCAACCTGGCACCACCAAGTCCGTACCATGCTGTAAGGAGGAGTTTTTTTAATACCTAAGAAAGCGGATGGCGTCCAAAGACCTGTTTGTTCTAGGTCTTCCAATTTAGGCTGTTCTTCCTTTTATATACATGTCCTTGGCTCCTTTAAGGTTAACAGTTTTTTCAGAGTATCTACCTTATTTCTGCCCTAATAGAAGACATTCAGATACTAGTTAACTAACTAACTAACTTGGCACCACCAAGTCCGTACCATGCTGTAAGGAGCAGATTTCATAATACCTAAGAAAGCGGATGGCGTCCAAAGACCTGTTCGTCCTAGGTCTTCCAATTTAGGCTGTTTTTCCTTTTATGCACAATGTCCTTCGCTCTTTCAAGGTTAATCGTTTTTTTAGAGTATCTACCTTATTTCTGCCCCAATAGAAGACATCTAGATACTAGTTAACAAACTAACTAACTTGGCACCACAAAGGCCGTAACATAATGTAAGGAGGAGATTTCATAATACCTAAGAAAGCGGATGGCGTCCAAAGACCTGCTCGTTCTAGGTCTTCCAAGTTACCCTATTCTTGCTTTTATATACATGTCCTTGGCTCCTTCAAGGTTGACCGCTTTTTTTAGAGTATGTACCTTATTTCTGCCCCAATAGAAGACATCCAAATACTAGTTAACAAACTAACTAACTTGGCAATACCAAGTCCGTACCATAATGTAAGGAGGAGATTTCATAATACCTAAGAAAGCGGATGGCGTCCAAAGACCTGCTCGTTCTAGGTCTTCCAATTTAAGCTATTCTTGCTTTTATATGCATGTCCTTGGCTC
The DNA here is from genome assembly GCA_963966075.1 of Aphodius sticticus. Taxonomy (NCBI): domain Eukaryota; kingdom Metazoa; phylum Arthropoda; class Insecta; order Coleoptera; family Scarabaeidae; genus Aphodius; species Aphodius sticticus. The sequence continues at coordinate 10,348,910 of OZ014515.1, read as the reverse complement.
CTTCAAGGTTGACCGCTTCTTTTAGAGTATCTACCTTATTTCTGCCCCAATAGAAGACATCCAAATACTAGTTAACAAACTAACTAACATAGCAATACATGTTATATACATGTTCTTGGCTCCTCCAAAGTTACCAGTCTTTCTTTTACCCGAGTATCTACCTTATTTCGGTCCCTATTTACTATAAACGACATCGAGAGTAAATGAAGACGAAAAAAGTATAACAGGATTCCGGGATTCCAAGGTAGTATGGGGATCTTATTAAGTTTTAAGAATGCGAATCGCGGGCCCTCTCAATTACAAATAGTCCCAGCCCTCGACGCCGACGTAAGGCAGGGGCTGGGTCGTTTACACTTTGATGAAAAAGTTAAGGCACGCGTTATTGCTCTGTCGGACTGACTCCTTGGCTCGCGAGAATACATAAATCATGTGAATTCCGTAGGCAAAATCAACAGCGGGTACAGATAAGTTGACAAATCAGAGGGCTGGTGGACACTATCTGGGTTGGGCAACCACATGCGCCCCCGGCGGGGGAAGACAACGCTGAATTTTTCATTCATATCTCCGAATGACATAGATTTCGATGCATTTCCATATAAATTACATAATATTTCTGCACGGGGCAGTGCTTGTGTCCGTTGCGCGCCTTCGAAGCTGTTAGTCATCCTAACCATGATTTATGGAACCAACATATTGCTCCTTCCACGCTACGGACCGCTTCCTCCACACCGTTCGGCTATCCCCTATCCCGAACGACAAATTTATTCCATACGGAGGATCATGCCTTAGTCCTTATACTACCCCCTGGTCATTCCCACTAATCATTATTAATTTTCAAATCGAACTACATCTCCGATGCTGACGATTTAAACGATATCAGACGGAAGTAAGTTTTGATGTGTAGAATAAATTTATGACCTCTAATCTTTTGAGCACTTTCAAGAAACATGTTAGGTCCTTCAATTAAGAAGTTGATAAGTTGTCTTACACCCAGTATGGAACAATTCAGCTAAAAAGAATATTGCCTTTTCAAATTAACATACGTATGGCAGTAAGTGTGGACATATTCAAATTCAAATGAGTGTCGGGTGGCGCCTCTAATCGCGTTAGGCAATTTAAAGTCATTTATGTGGAGCCGGTGCTAATTTGCATTTGACGTCCTCCTGTCAATCATCCGGTGACATAATAGTCAACCCCTCAAAGCTGCCATACGGCAGCCTGTTATATAGACTATACCCGTATAGGCAGGCGTGTACGATTCGCAATGAGCAATCTGTTGGCAATTATTCATTTCAACTCCCTTCACTTCTAGATATTAATCGAAAACATAGGGGGGTACAGAATACAGAGATCCTCTACAAGCGTATGCATATTTACATATTGGGGTGCTAAATTTCCTCCAGTAATTCGCAACCATAAATCTGCCTAATGATGACCAATATCTGAATATGTAGGTTACGCCAATAGGTCTTTGGGACGGATTACCTGCTACCTGTTTTTTGGAGTGAGTTTTTTCAACGTAAATATCCATGAAATGAAAAGACCCCATTGTTATAAGGTCATCTTTTTTTTCTACTCCAGCAGTCGCGGCAACGGGTTTATTTGAGATTTTGACTCAGCTAAAAGTATAATCAACCACGGAGGACACCTCCGCTTCTTCTGGTCTTCAATTCTTTTCAGTGAAGCCACCTTGAACTCTATTATAAAATGATTGTTCTTCAATTACATTAACGCCTGATAGTGTTGAATACTTTTAATTTCTGGTAAACCTGTACGAATAGGTTTACCATGATGGGAATTGAACCCTGACCAGTTGACCAGACACCGATGCGTGGTCCATAATTATCGTGAATGGAACTATTAAGTGAACGTTACACAATCTCGGTAAACTTCAGGAGTGAATTAATAAAGTTGGAGATTTTAATTTGGTGGTCGCCTCCCGCTTCTGCTCGAGAAGCGGCGTTGGAGTAGACGGAGGAGTGTCTGGAATCGCGAATCTTGGAGACGTAGAGCATCTCTCTCTCTCTCTCTTATGCATATTGCAATTTGCATGTTAACTAGTTCCCATATTCAAATATCGACACGACGAAGAAGGGGACACTCTGAGCGCAAATCAGCCTATCTGATCTCTTACGCCGCATAACTCTCTAATAAAACGGTCTCACAAGCCGCAAAGATCATCTCCTCTCTCCTTGATCGCATTTCCACCATGATATCCGGAATTTCCCATGAATAATATAACTATGTATTTAATATTAACTTCTGCGCACGGAACACCCCTAGAGATCAAAGATAATTCAAATTATGCCCAACCCTTTCCCCCATGTTATCAAGTTTCAAAATTGCCATAAAGAATATCTAAATCTGACTGATAAAAATAAAAACTACTTTGGACGAAATTCACCGGAAATGTAACAAACATTTATTTGAAACGAATGATTGGCCGACATGTGGCGCCACATCGTGAGAGTTCTATGAACAACTGTACTTCCCAAGCTCTCGCGTAGATGGCGCTGGTAGCCTTCCAGTTCTAGCGGACTGCTCATTCCAAACAATACTTTCTATTATTTATCAATAATTACAAAAATATCCCTTGACATAAGACGTTTTCAGAAGAAATAACTTATATATAATGTTTTCCCTCTTAGGCAAGTGGTATAATAAGTTTTTACGGTAAATTTCCCCTGTCTGTACCGAGATTCCTTTTATTGTTACAGATTGCTTATTTTCATATGCAAATTTTGGCATTATTTCACATTCGCGGGTGAACATACCGCATTCGCGGCGAATCAAGTGGGCCGGCACTACCGTTTATTGCCCGTAAGGCTTATTTCAGAAACTCGGGCGCCCTATTACTTGATTGATGGCCAATTTGGGTATTTGAATAAAGTACCCGAGTTATATTCATATTATCTACCGTGTCATTTTCATTTGCTATGCTATTTTTATCCGCATTGCTTTCATATTATTGGTTGTCAGTCCATTTAAATAAGAATCGTATAAAATTTATATCGTCAAAAATGTATGAGGTCCCATCTCAAGTATTGCTGTTACAAAATATTTAGATTAATAAAAAATAAATAATATATAAAATAATAATAATAAATAATATATAATCATAAACGTGTTTTACGTTTTACATATGTAGAGTTGAAGTAAATAACGAACTAAGTGCCAAAAACCTTATTCCGGGATATTTAGAAAATAGAGTGCAGCAAGATAAATGTTGTATAGAAAGCCATCCCTATTTTTTGTGCATATTTAAACAGGTTGTACATCACATGTTGGTGTTGTTTTTTGCCGAGGTCTTGTATCGCAAAAACAAATCTAAAATAAATTCAAAAATTCGTAGACGGTGCTAAGTGCCATATTATTTATTTATACATATTTTAAGCTAAGTTGATATTTTTTTATACTAGAAAGTAAAACTTAATAAAAATAAGTTGCTTGACCAAGTATACTTCATACAGAGTGTCGGTTGTTCGAAAAAATACATGAGGACCTCGTTACTGAAAGCCATGCAAAATTTGATAGTTCTGCTCAATTTTATAGTAATTAATTTTCTTTAAAAATGCGTTAATTTGCTATTTTGCAAATATACTGAAAAACTGTTTTTTGTGCAATCTCTTATTTTAAATATATTATTTTAAAAAAAACAAAAACAAGGGTTAATATTTTTTTCACAAGCTACTCAAGGTATCACAAAGTATTGATACCAACAATATCGTACATTTTCTTTTTATTAAAAATCAAAATAAAATGTAATTATAAAATAAAAAACTGAAATAACATGAACTTTTTTGTAATAATAAAATTACCACCAGAACACGCAAATAAATCGCCAGCCGTAAAAAATTTCAAACAAAATTTTTTTTGGCTTTAAACAAGCTACGGTTTAAATATATTGTAGTATTGAAATTTGGTAACTTTTCCTTTTTTTCAAATAGACACTGTATTTGTTAATTCCAAGATTAATTCTTAGAATTGTTTATAGAAATCATTTTTTTTTTCTAAAATGCATCATTTTTGAGTTAAAAGTATACAAAATTTATATATCAAAATTTGTCAAAATTGCCGGAACTCCTAAATAATTCCCTAACCGTAAATAGTTTCAAAAAATTCTTCAAATAAAAGCTTTTTGGGTTCAAACAAGCTCTTGATCAATATATTATTCATTTTATTATGGAAATTTGCAAACCTTTCCTTTTCGATAGAACATCCTGTATATTATTTTTTTTTAATTCTAAGATTTTTTGTAGGAATCATTTTTTTTATAAAATGCATATTTTTTTAATTATAAGCAACTACTGGCTCTGACTAAAGGCACTTAGCGCGCTACTTACGAAAATACGCCGAAAGTTAACTCATTCGAGATCGAGCGGTCAAATTTGTTAGGCATTTCACGACATATTTTTACGTAGTCCGTTATTTACATTAAAGCCAGTGATGTCCAGCCCACTTTAATGTAATAAAACCAATTTGAATTTTTGGCACTCAGTTCATTATTTACTTCAACTCTTCAAATTCTATTTAAATCTGTAAATATTAAATGAAACCTCACATATTTAACCATTTTTTGTTCTAAGCAAGAATTTACAATTAGTGAAGAAGTATGGCCCTAATAGCCTTGGAAGCTTTGGAGAGATGTTCGCTACAGGTCCACAGTACCACCATAACTATCAAAATTGACAGATAAGCCAGATAAGGATCATGTCATCCTCTGTTATATATACTGGGTGATTCATAACTCGAGGCAAAACGCAAAAAGAAATACGAAACCATTTTGTTTCAGATGACCTTTGTTTTCGAGATTTCTGACTGAAATTTTGTGGCCGTGGTAAACTAATAAACAAAAATAAAGGTAAAAGAAGGTGGGAAAATAATTTATAGACAATAACAAATGATTATTGACATGATACAAACTTGACAAATGACAATACAATAAGTAGGTACCATTCAAAAATTATTTAAAATTTTTATTATTTATTTACCTATTGTTCTAAATTATTTAAAGAATTTTAATGAATCATTGGGTTGGTTGTAGTGGTCTGACGCCTTACCAAGCTAAATCGTCAGTTCTATTTATTTATTTCGAGTCCGCGAAGTTTATCGGGATGTTCCAATTAACAAAAACAAGGAGTGCTTTGGTAGATATGTGGTGTTCTTTAGAAATCCTAACATTTCCTAATTTGCAGTCCAATCTTTCGAAAATAAAGGCCGAACGGAAAATAAGTTATTTCATATTCCAGAAGAATCTGCCTTGTTATTTTTCACCTCTTGTTATGAATCGCCTTATACACAGATAAAACTGAAAAGGTAATTTTACCGTGTGGCAGGGCGGTCATTTTTAACCTCCGTATCGAAGGAAATTTGTCATTTTAGTTTGTAATTTTACTTTGAGCTAATAAATTTACTTCTCATATGAAATGAGGTTTCCGATGTGTACGGTTTTATATATACTTTTGTAAGTAAAATTACTGACGTTCAGTAAATTTACCGCAAACACGGAATTGCAATTTAATTGTTGTACAGTAAACTTTCTGCAACTTTAACATTAGATTTGTCCAAGCAACTGCAAAACCAGTTAACAATCAGTACTTTTGTGATGGACCACATATGTTGCTATGATAACTCCATTATAAATACCAATGAAACATTATCTGGTTTCTCACAAAAGAACTGTTTGTCAACTGGTTTTGCGACTGCTCGGACAAGCCTGTATTGTCAACTGTAAAATCACTAGTAAAATCCTATTAATGTGGAGATCATAAATAAGAACAAAAAATAATAGTATGAAGTTTTATTATATTTTTAACAATAAATAACATGTGAAACATATTTATAATATATATATCTACATATTTTTTATAATTATTTCATATTTTTAACATTAAATAAATAGAAGTTCTTGACAAAAATGTAATCATACGTAAATGAAATAAAATAGAAACCCATGGACTATACTTATTTACATATCATATAATAAAATAAATCGATCTGCTTCACAGAGAGAAATATAACTTTTAAATATAAATTAAATATTATTTCAACAATATTAGGTTGAAATACCTATGGTAAACTTACGTCACACACTTACTTAGACTGCATACAACATTTACTTATTTATTTTCATAAGTTTGATCACCTTTCAGTGGATTTGGTTTTATCCCTATTCGTTTTTGAACCCTGACTTGGAATAATTTTTAAAAAGCTAAACCGTCTCCAGAGTAATAGAACCTTGGGATAATCCAACCACAACATATATTATAGTCCAAAATGTGTCACCTGAAATCAAAATAAGAAGTACATGAGTCATATATCATATACAGGGTATAACAATGTCAGCAGCTGCTTTCCTTTGAGGTACAGAGTGTGTGTAATACTATTAATGAGTGTTTATAGAAAAGTATTTTTTATATTGGTGATTGAAATGATATGTGTTATACATGTTAGTAATAAATTTGATTGTAAGACCCCATATACGAGAAAGAACAATAAACGAAATCTTACCTATGGACACCACACAAGTCTTTGAATTTGTAGAATGTCAGTATCATCAACATTTGTATCCTAAAAAGAACATCCAATTAGTGAAAGTGGAATTATACATATCAAGACTGCAAACTTTTACCTGCACTTTGTAGTATATATTTGCAAAGACCTCCATAATATACAAATAGATGAATGTACCAATATTATATCTTTTAATACTTTAGAACCATATGGAGCAAATATTCCACACCACACCGATAAAGGATAAGTCACAGAGGCACTAACAGTGTTAAACTAGTTGTATATAACAATCGCACTCAATAAAACTCCAACTTATCTGCTGTAAACACAACCAAGCGGATGGCGAACGGAACTCGAACTGTATATCCCATTATTGCGCAAGCGCGATAAAAATTATCTCGGTAGCACTTTACCATCTACAAAGGAAAATTGCACGAGCAGAAGGCAAATTTACATATCAGACAGTAGTTTTGATGTATAGATATGTAATTTTATTCCGTTGAAGTAATTGTTATTATGAAATTTACAAACTTGTTAGCAAATTTACATACAGTTTGTACAATTAATGAATGTAACTGCATTTTCAATGATATTTAGTATTTTTGCTTAAAATTATGGTATAATTGCCGACAAATAGGGTAGGTTTACTGAAAAAAATGTAAATTTCATTTGTAAATTCGCACTCATTTTTATCAGTGTAGGTATAGAAATAGAACTCAATATCATTAATAATTTTACCTGATGTCGTGTACTGTGACATACCACCATGATACGGCTGTAAGGACTATCGGAAGGACACAAGAACGGACCGAAACGAGTTTAGACAAAACAGGGGGGGTTACACTAGGGCTTCCCGATTTAAGTACCTCCGTTATTCCTCTGATGATAATAAAAATGAATTAACAAAAGTCGAGATATTAACGCCGACGTACAATAATGAATTCCTTTCCTGCTTTACATCACTCTTGGGGATTATGTGCAGAAGTAGTAAAACTTCGTCAGGAACACAAACCGATTGTATTTTTAAAATATCTAAAAAGTTATCTTATAAATTGTAGTGAATTTTTGAAACAACCGATTGCTTCAGGACTATACATATGATGCGTTTATGAACAAATTTCCTGACAAGTATAATCAAATTTAAATCGCCCCAACAGAACGCAATTAATTCAATAAACCCCACTCAGATTGTAAATTTGATTTTGGGGTGGGTGCACTGTGCACCTAGAGCTAGTACCTACGTACCGTTTCAACCCCTCTGTCGACCTACACAGTAAATAAGGGTAATTTGAACACTTGTGTCGTGTGCTGTGGTGTAATCTTACACAAATTACCTTTGCATGACCATAAAATGCAAATTAATGCTAAACGCGTTACAGCTTCTAACCGTGTAATCATCCTTGTAGTGATAATCACAATTATGTTGTTTCATCTCATACGTCGTAATTTGTTAAGCTCCCAGTTTTGTATTTGTCTTTCTAAATTACACTTAAAAATGTAAATTAATAACGCAACACAAAAAAATTTCAAGTTTGCTTTGAATTCACGTATGAAAGCCCACTAAAGATGACAACTGAGTTCATTTGTCAATTTTCGTTGATTTGAAACGTCATTAGAAGTAAAATGAGGCACCTTTGAAGTGCAAGTTGCTCGTGCTGTAGCCCTTAGTCAGCATGCCCACTCTATTCGACATGATCGCAGGGACCTTCGAGTTCCCCCTTCTGTTATTCAGCGTTTATGGAATCGGTTTCGGGAGACTGGTCAATATGTTAGAAGAGCTGGACAAGGTCGAAATCGAAAAACTATTCAAAAACAAGGCCGATTTCTTGTCCTTTCCTCTCTACGTACATGGAATAGAAATTTCTGATCAAACTGTTAGAAACAGATTGAAAAAAGCGAATTTGAAACCAAGAAGACCTGTCGGCGCACCACGCCTTACGAAGCATCACAAAGCAGTGCGAATGAGGTTTGCTCTGGATCACAGACATTGGCAACTTCGTCACAGGACGCCTGTACTGTTTACAGACGAGTCCAGATTTCGTTTAACTCATTGCGACGATCGAGTACGTGTATATAGACGTCCTGGTGAACGCTACGCAGCCGCTTCTATACAGGTAGTGGATAGATTTGGTCGTGGATCTGTGATGGTTTGGGCTGGAATCAGTATAGACAACAGAACTGATCTTGTTGTGGTTCCTGATAGACTAAATGCCATGAATTACATCGAAAACGTCTTGGAGGACCATGTGGTGCCTGCTGCATATGGCATCGGTCAAAATTTCATGCTAATGCAGGACAATGCAAAGCCAAATACCGCCGGCATCGCCAGAACCTTTTACAAGAACGTGGAATTCAGGTCATGGAATGGCCGGCGTTAAGTCCTGACCTCAATCCTACTGAACACGTGTGGGATCAGCTTGACCGACGTGTTCGCAAGCGCCCTAATCATACCACTAACCATACAGGAACTGCCTAGAACTACTATTTAAAAACTTACAGGTTTCGAAAACAGTATTCCCCTATTTTTTTAGCAGTGTTTTGTCGTTAAAACTCATATTTTGTCGTTGTTCAACACAAATTTTGCAGATTTTGTCGTTAAGGTACATACATTTGTTCTAGTTTTTTGTTTGTTAACCATGGTTCTCTACTTTAATGTAAGGAAAAAGACAATTCTATAAAAAATAAATTACAGAAAGATCACTGCGGTCTGACAAAAAAAGGAAAGACTGGTAGTACTGGTAGGGAGGAAGAAGTCATCGTTTGGTTTATTGATGTGTTATACGAGTGGCGGTGTGCCTTAGGGATGGGGGGGAAGGGACGTATAAAAGGGATTCATACGTTTTTTGTTTGTTAATAAGCCCGCCACGTAGAGCTTATCCGGTAGCTTCGTGTATTTACATCACACGAAATATTTAAATTCAATTTCACTCGGCCGGCCTTTTCCCAGCCTACCTCTTTATATATTCATAACTGTTAATGCGACGCGGCAACAGGACATTGTTGACAAAATCGATGTGGACGGGAACAAAAAGTTTTACTGTACCCCAATGCAAGAGATTATTGACGAGCAACTATAAACAAAATCGCTAAATGTTTCATAGACTGTAAAATATAAATAATCACATAATTTTTAATTTAAAATCAATATTTCGTGGTTGTTACCGACTGTCAATTTATTACTTTATTATTATTACTTACTACTATTATTATTACTATTATTACTATTATTACTATTATTACTTATTACTTACCATATTAAAATTGTGTAGGTACAGGTGGTCATAATCTGCAACAAAACATAGCAAATAATTTTTCGTAAGAAAGTTAATTTTTTTAAATGGAACACTTGGTATCTAATATTTTTTTTTTAATTCTACGCATACTTCTGTACAAAAAAGTACTACACACCAGTGCTAAAATAAACAATTGCAGAGATAACTAGTTTTCTTCATAGAAAAATCGATTTTTCTATTAACAAGTGCTTCTACACCTACATTAACCACTAAACAAGTATTTACCTAAATTACTGTTTTCTCGCATAATTTCATCCTTTTCTTAATAAATCAAAACATTTGATCACATCTACAATTTAATATTATAATTTGAAATAAAATTTTACTTATACCGGTAATTTTATGTAAATTTTTACGAAGAAGACAAGTTATTTCTGTAACGTTTTATTTTAGTACTAGTGTGTGCTAATACTTTTTTGTGCTGAGCGCATTTTTGTCGCATTTGCCAAGAACCCACACCATGTCAATTAGTTCCTCCTGAGAAAAGTTCGCCATATTTCCAAAAATTATGCAAATCTAACCTAACAATATCACCGCTACTGACAGATACCTTAATAACTTGTTTAGCACATTTTTTCATACGGTATAAGTAAAATATCTCAAATTATAATATTAAATTGCAGATGTGATCAAATGTTTTGATTTATTAAAAAAAGATGAAATCATGCAAGAAAACAGTAATTTAGGTAAATGCTTAGCTGGTTTAATGGTTAATGTAGGTGTAGAAGCACTTATTGATAGAAAATCGATTTTTTTATTAAAAAGATATGAAAAACATAATTTGTCAAAAATACAACAATCCAAGCTGATCCAACAACAAAAAGAAATCTGACAACTTGTTATAATAGTTTTTATCTACGACACACATATAATAAGTTCATTGCATACGTATCTATGACTATATAACCCCCATCATGATACGCGCTAATGATATTAATGACACTAGCATTGTATAATAATGACAGTTCGTTCAAATAATGACTTCATTATTTGAAGGAACTGTCATCATTATACGAACGTACTGTCAAAGTCAGTCTAAACCTACGTAGATGACACTTATTTGACATTTCGCCTCGCCACCATTGACAAATACATTTAAAAGATTTGATATAAAATGGTCGTAGATAAAACGTCGTATTCGACTCGCACACAACTGATATAAATCGCTCGCATATTTATACACTCGCCTTTAAAAATACCAACAAATCTCGTTTTCTTGGCAGTAAATTTTTTAGGTAGGCTAAAATGTAATCTTCAACCTTCAAAATTTAATGCAATGAACAGAAAGAAATTCCAAGACTTGTCACTTGATTTCTACAAAGCTTCAATCTTCAAGGTTCAAGTTTTCATCTGACTCGACTTAATAAAGAATTCCAATTATTTTTTAAAGGAAGCTAAAGTTATGTTAAATTAGTTTTTTTTTCAAATATTTACTTATTTTTCTCAAAACTGTGCTGTTCTGGAGCTTCATCTAGGAAAAAAAATAATTACGAAAAAGAACTATCGATACCACCGAACTCATGCATAATGGTACAAATAAATGTTCGCCAGTGTAGTTGATTAAAAATAAAAATTTTTGCCCTAAAATTATTGTTATCCGGGTCAGGATCGACGCAATGTTGGCAACCCTACCTATCCCGTTAAGTTAATCCTGAAACAACATTGACAAAGTATAAAATACACAGTACTGCGCTTTTTAGTTATTGCAATAGTTTAAAATATTCGATGTTTAATAACTGTCTGGTTCAAAACTGGATGGTTTTCGATGTCCGAAATGATTAAACTGACGGTTTTGAAGCCTAGCCATTTAACCCCAAGCCACAAAACCCCATCTTAGAAAAATTCTACTGAATAAAATGGACCAGGTAACGAGTTATAATTTTCAGGATCCCTTAATGTTAGATGAATGACAAGTTAAATAAAGGTATGATTTCGTTTCATGACTCAAATTGGTCAGTTTTATTAACGTCATAAATTAATATAATAAATAAAGTAATTATGCCTAAAGTTAGAAAAGTATATAATATAAGTAAAAAAGTGTATAAGTCCAAAAAAAGTTTTAGTTTTTTAGAACTTATTGCCCTGCAGATCTCATTGGGGTAATCATCTGAGGATTGAGAGTGGCGGTGTAAATACATATTAAGAAAGTTAAAATAGGTAAGGGTTGTTAAGTAGCGCTTAGAGGGCATAAAGGGGGCGTAAGAAGCGTATTTAAGAAGCATGCTGGCGGGTTAAAACGCGCGGAAGTATTCCAAGGGAATACCTCCATACCATCGTCAGGACGGAGAGGGTTGTACACCGGGGACGTCGTCTCTTCGAGATGATGATAAGGCACCTCAACCTCTTTTCTTAAAGGGTCGTGTTTTAATTTCACACGCAATAGCGCCCAAATCTAAGAAACATAAAAGGGTAACTTTTACAGGCCTCCGCAGTGCCATCAGACGGCGTAATTTCGCATTACCGCCGGTTAAAAAACAAGCGAGCTCTCCTGAAATATGTAACGGCATTAGAGCCTGGAGAGCCATCGAACGGATTCTGCGGCATAAGGAAGCTCCAGCCGAAAAAGGGGGCCTCCGTTTACGATGGTAAAATGTAAATACGAGTGTAAATGTAAAATGGCACAAATCACCGACTGTCAAATCGGGGGTTGTATAAACTGACTCCCCGCTATGATCGCGTTTTGTCGTAAAACCGAGTTCGGTTATCCCGTGTCTACCAGCACAGCGATTACGGGGATGTACTTCGGAAGACAATAAGACGATCTGCTTGAACAGCAAACCCACCCCCATTTGAGATATATCAACCCCTGCTTACATGTAGCCACATCGCTCAGCAAGAAAACCTGACAAAACACTCTATTTAACATACGTACACTGTGTCACGAGATGGACCTAACTTTACGTACAGTGGACGGGGTGCAAAACTCCGAGCGTCGTATAATAAGGAGCCCTTTTAATTACCTATAATTTGATATATGACAGAAAGTTATGCAACAATTTTTGGTAAACTTATAAACATTTTTCTGCAAAAACCAACCGACATATGTTTGCCGGTGCTGTCGGTTTTGTACGGATTAATATCATCATTTAAGGAGCAAGTATACCCCACTAATGAAAATTTTTGTTAGTGTTTATAAAGAAACTATTTGCAATGGAAACTAACCACAGGTGATATAGGACGTAAAAAACACATGAAACAAACGGTAAAGTCAAGGGTGTCTGAGAAAAATCAATTTGTTTCTAAATCGCGGGTTCCAAATCACGTAATAATTCAAACTAACTTCATAGGTAAAACCTTTCTATTTTTGAATGTTCTATTTTGGAAAGTCGTTTTCATAAAATAATAATTTATAGCAAAAACAAAATAATGTCGTTATTTAATATTTTATTACTTTTATATACTTTCCAATATGCAATACTACATCAGAAAACCACTGTAAAAATTTCATATCTCTACAACGCGTATTAACTCTGGGATTCCGAACCTACGGTACACTTCCGGTAGACTACATTTCTCATTTAAAATACATTGGAAAATGCATCTTTGTTTCCTTGTTTTTTCACGTTTCGGATTTAGAAAAAAAGTTGCGGGAGATTATCAGAAATTGTTCAGAACTTCCCAAAGATCAAATCCACAACCAGTATTTTTTTTTCACCGCCCCCACCCTCTTTCCCAAAGTTACGTGATTTATTATTTTTTGACAGAAATTACTATTATTGAATTGTTGACATGTTTTTTGTCATTTATTAACTAATTTCAAAATTAAAAAAATTGTTTAAACAAAAATATACGATGTTACGAACTCATTTTTCCTTTTGTTGCAAACATTATTAAATCATTGTGTTTTGTCATTTATTAACTAATTAGCAATTGTTTAAACAATTAGATACCATTTGTTTAAACAAAAATATATATTGTTACACACATATTTTTCTAATTTTGCAGAAATTATTAGATTATTGATATTTTTTGTCATTTATTAACTAATTTGTAATTGTTTAAACAATTACCATTTGTTTAAAAAACTATATACATTGTTACGGACATATTTTTTATATTTATTGCAGAAACTATTATTATTGGCATTTTTTGTCATTTATTAATGAATTTGCAAATCTTTAAATAAGTACCAATTTTTTAAACACAATGAAAGACAAACAAGTCGCAATGTTTTTTTGTTTTTCCTCTTGTAGAAATTGTTGGCATTGTTGGCAAGTATTTTGTAATCTGTTACTTACCTAATGTGCAATTCTTTGAACAAATAAATTTGTTTAATAATTGAAAATTAGTTGACAAATTTGGCAAGAAAAAAAAGACAAGAAATACAATAATATTTTTTGTCAAAAAGATACATCAGTACCATTGCATATTTTTGTTTAAACAAATGTTATTTATTTAAACAACTGCAAACTAGTTGATGACAAACAATGCCAACAATCTAATTATAATTTCTGATAAAAAAAGAAAAATATGTCCGCAACATTGTATATTTTGTAAACAAATCGTTTATACAATTGCAAATTAGTTAGCAAATGACCAAAAAAATGCCAATATCCTAATAAAAATTTCCTTTAAAAAATAGAAAATATGTCCCGAACATTGTATATATATTTCTGTAAACAAATGGTATTTGTTTAAATAATTGCTAGTTAGTTAATAAAAGACAAAAAGCAATTTAATAACTTCTGCAAAAAAATAGAAAAATATGTTCGTAACATCGTATATTTTAGTTTAAACAAATGCTAATTGTTTAAACAATTTCAAATTAGTTAATAAATAACAAAGAAATATGTCAATAATCAAATAATAATCACTTTTGCCAAAAACAATAATAAAACACGTAACATTTTAAAATTGTAAATTTGGGGAAACTTTTGTCTCATATTTAGGGTACTATGGGGAGGGTGGGGGTGGTGAACAAAAAAATAGTGGTTGTGGATTTGTTCCTTGGGGAGTTCTGAACAATTTCTGATAATCTCCCGCAACTTTTTTTCTAAATCCGCAACGTGAAGAAAAAAGGAAAAAAAGATGCATTTTTGCAATGTATTTTAAATGGGAAATTTGATGTGCTCGGTGGTACGTGTTTTTTCTCAAATTTGGAGGATTTTGTTTTCTGGAAAAGGAACAGATTGGGGGGGGGGGGATCGTTGCCCTCTAGCGAAAAGTCTGTTTTTTGGACCACCCTAGTGGACATACACATTATTAAATTATCAAGAACACAGTAAGTTTCACTTATAATTTCGTTTTACACATGGGCGTGTTTGCTGATTTCTGGTAGTTTAATACTCTTATTCAAAGTAACATTTGCTGCAAGGTTTAACCGGATTTCAAATTGCAAAAGTTAACACGAAATTGTGCATCTTTTACAAATATTCAGACATTGGAAAGGACCAACAATAAAAAAAGCTCAGAATTGATGTGGCTTTGCAACAGAATACCAACAAAATGAATTTCTTTACAATATCACGAAAAAATAATGAATAGGCAACTTTGATTCGCATTTATTTCTAATTTTAGATTGAAATTTTGCTTACTTTACACCTGGTCGAGGTGGCTGGACCCCTTGATGCGATAAGGGTTGCGAGGGGATGGTTTGCTTTCCCAGTTATTAAGCAGTTAGTAAATTCCAAGAATAATGTGTTCGTTTAAAACGGCCAAATAGCCGGGGATAAAGATCAGTCGTTAAAATGAGGAAGTAACCGCGCTGGAGATATATTGCGACAACCAGGGTGTATTATGTATTATCTATTGTGGGCCGAGCAACCCTCGAGCTACCCCGCCGTACCTGATACCTCGAACGATAATAAAAAACACTAATCATCCACGGCGACAACTAAATAATTCTCTCCTCTTGTACCCTGGTAATGATTAATGCTTCGCACGAAAGTCCCTTAAAAAATGCCTTAAAAGTTTCTTCGAGAAAATGGAAGGATTTACCCTTAAGGTCAAATTATTTCAGCGAGAAGACGGATGCCCCTAAAGGGAAATAAAAAATATAAGCAGACTTCCTAGGCAATAAATTCGCAATAACCCCTAAGTACACCCGCACCCTGACTGATTTTATGGGCAGACACTTTAGGGCCGGAGCTCTTAGCGGATTTTTTTACGACGAGGTATATTTTATACAAAAGGAAACCTAGACATCTAACGACGATTATTGTTTAAACAATTCACCCACATATTCCTCACTAACAACAATATTCCTTGGGCTAGTTGTATATTAGGTATGTTGACGTGTTTATCAGGAATAAGAACGAAGGGCAATAAAGGCTGTGTTCTTTATAAGAAAGAAAAAGGTGTTGAATATTTATGAATAGGTAGCGCTCTTCGAGGAAGTGAAATGGAGATGTCATCAAATTTATGAGAAGACCGGGGCAATAATTATGGAAGTGTGTCCACTGACGGTTTTTTGGTGCCTCTAACGTGCTTTGGTTCTTCTGCCTACGTATCTTGATCCTCACAATAACGCTACCGTCACTACATACAAATAACATTGTTACAAAAAAGAACGAAATATACTTTTCAAGAGACATAGCGGAAGTTGTTGAGCTGGTAGAGCTGAACATAATGGCATAGCTGAATTTTTCCAAAATCTCGATTTTTTCAAAAAAAAAAACCGTTTTTGGTTACTTGCACGTGTATAAAAATTCATAACTCCGCCATTTTAAACTAATAAATCGAAAAGTTATGGATGTTCAAGTTCAGAAGTTTCCAATTATTTTCAGATTTATTCAACTTTAACAACAATTTGATGACCAGTCTTTTGTTTCAGTAATATTTTTTGCTATTTTTTGTGAAAGCCCATTTAAATTTGCGTCTAATACGCTAGAATCGGTTGAAATTTAACAGAATTATCAAATTCTATTGACCTGCTAGACACATCACACTACGGAGAAGAAATATACAGGCCAACTGTAATAAATCCGTAGTCTTTATACACATTAATTAGACATTACCAGCACTTATATTTGAGGCCGTTATTTGCAAAACTTCCTCCTTGCTACTTGGTTTACTTTTCAGGAGCAACCTAAAACGTTTTAGCGAACATGAAAATTATTTTTTCGTGTTTGTTTATTTTGGTTGCTGTAGTTTACCAGGCACTTATAATAAATTGAATGATTCTAAACCTGAAAGTATCACAGATTTTGAGAACAAAATATGATTTTGGTGCAAAGAGAGAGTTTTGCAAATAATAAAAATAAATCGTTAAAGAAAGTTGTTGAACTTTTATTGAAAGATCATTATAAGTAAGTAATCTGTAATTAGTATTCAAAAAAAGATTTTCAAATAAAAAAAACTAAAAAAAACCTCTTATTTATATGCCAACGAAACATTGAAAAAGCAATGAAAGGATTGAATGTCATTTCCGTTTTAACGCAAGTCTTGATATCCTTCATGCAGTATGTTTTTGTAGAAGGCGAGTTCTGGTAATTGCCACCAATATGATTAACCAGCAAAGCAATAATAGATTTTTTGTCGCCTTTAAGCTCTTTGCCTAGTAGTATCTGACATAGTTGAATGGATGAAATTGAACATTTCTTTTCACAAATTCCTTTAGCTGTTCCAACGTTACTGGCGTAATTAATCTCGCCCTGTATTAAAACAGTATCTTCTTTTTTGTAAATAATGAAACGTTTTGCCCGGCTAAATTTGAAATGCCAGGCTCCAGGAAGCTTTACATTCTTCCTTGCTTCATTCTTTCAGTCATCTACCTTCCAGTCAATGCCAATTCTTCTGACAGTGGCGCGTCTACTTATGATGTCATCATAGTGGCTGGATTGTACAATAACAGGAGTTTGTTTTTTATTTCTCTCTCTATAACCCAAAACTCGATCAGGACGGATAAGGGAATGTCCTACGATTGGAAATGTGATCTCAATTTTTTTAATGTTTGGTGGTGATTCATTAACAAGCCAGTACGCTAACATTGTCATCATTGCAGTGTTTTTATTTTGACCACCGCAGCCGTCGGCGAAGAAGTTAATTCTTGTGACGGAAGTAGGAATTACTTTTGTATCCTATAGATACAAAAGTAATTCCTACTCTCATTAATTTGGTATGTCCTAAAATTTTCTACTTTTTAAAACATACGTGAGCCTTTCTTTAACATTCCTAGAGTAGTTTTCTGGTTGTCGCTCTTTCTTGCGTCCTTTTCCTTTCGGACAGGGTAAAATTTCACATTGAGTATTTATCTCATCCATGCTAACAAATCGCAACAACAAAACTGCCGTTAAAAGTCACAACGCACTAGAACATTGACGTTTAGACTGAAACGAATTTATTTTCCTGCGTGAAACAAAAAAAAACACCTGTTTGCTCTGTGAACACTAGAGCACCAAGCTGGTTGAGCTGTAGACAGCCAGTTTTGCAGATGAGCGTTCAAAGCAAACAGAGAGTTTTTCAAATAACTTACACTTTAGCATCAAACTTTAGGTAATAAATAGGTTATATCTAAAAATTCTGACAAAAGCAATCGAGTCCTCATTAAATAGTTATGTAACTTTGCAAAAAAAACGAATTTTTGACATTTTTGCGATTAGAGACTTTTGCAATTAAACGCCTCATTTACAATGTTATTCTAATATTATGACACTGTTTTTTTTCTTTTCCTTTGTGTTTTATTGACTATCACAATATGTTACTAAGTTACCATATTCCACTGCTTGAATCGAGATGCGAGTATTTCAGTTTGTCTTCGTTACAGTCCTAGATCACGTACAAGATCTTGGTATTCCTCATTTGACAGTTGACAATGTCGTTCCATTGAATGCGATCCAGATGGAAGAAACTCTGCATCTTTATTCTCAGAAGTGGAGCATTCATCAGCTTCATCCTCAGATTTCTAAGATTCGTCAGCTTCAGCAGCAGGTTGCTCAACCCAATCATCCAGAGCTAATGGTTTCGTTATAGTAAAAACATTAGCATATTCACAACAATAGCAATCCTCCACCTTATGATAAGTTCGATGATGCCATATCATCGGAGTAGAAAAGGCCATTCCAGTTCTTGAGTTATCAACATTTTTTGATTTCCATAAGTTCTATTTTGAAGAACAAACTACACACACGTATTCTGGTTCATACCAGCGACTTGCGGTGTAAACACGGTCAAAAAATTTCTGGTAAGTATGCCTCAACCACTGATTTATTTTTACTAATTGTAGCGGATGCTGTTTGTCCGCAAACAGTCTGCAGACGTAACAAAACTTATTGCAATTGTCATATAATGGTCTGTGTACCCTCTTCCAATTGCACTATGTGACGCTCTAATGCGCACAAGACAAAACCAATTGGGAGCCGCCATCATTGAACCAGCAGAGCTGACACAACTTACTCCTGGAACAATTACTGACTTCGTGAAAACGCTCAACACCGAAGGACTCAAAGTATATCGAAAGGCACAGATGCCAAACGACCCAACTCTACCATACCATACAAGTAGAAAAAAGTACATTGAAAAGGAAGGTGCTTTGATTTTGATTAGTATTTTGGGGAAGAACCAATTTTTGCACCCCATAACCAGAATGGTCCTATTGCGTCTCCAATGGAGAAAGAGTGGTTTTCGGACGCTTGAAACCATCTAAAATATTACGGTGCGATCTGAAGCTGCGATAGTAAAATAAGATGTTAGTAGATGGTATCCGATGTCTTTACAAATCATCGCGAGGCTTACCGTTTCGGCCGTTAGGGGCGCTCTACGCTTAGGTATTATTCGAGGCAAGGCCACGTTGATGCGTATCATAATGTTTGACAGATTTGTAGCTCGCTTCCCTGGAACCTGGAAAACGCGCTGGCAAAGGTGTAATATATGAACAACCCCAAAGCGTATTTATTTTCACAGATAAATAATTGGTAGAGGCGGACCGCAGAGGGCACCTGTGCGCACTTTTCGACATAACGCGATCGGACATGCCGATAAATTCAGCAGTACATAAAAATCAACCCCCGCAGCTCCCGCAGCATTTGTTGGGGGTGTAATAAAAATTTATTTTTATCGCGCCTGTTCGATTGATAATATTTAATATACCCGCGCAAAATAAAATAATCTCCACCCTTAATTTCCTCCCCTGTTCAACCCCGGAATTTATATCAGTTAAAAACGCGCCCTACTTATCTCTTTAATTAGGTACTGCTTAGGTACAATTTTTTCAGCTCGTAACTCACTGCCGACGACTTGTTATTAATGGCAATAATTACGGGGGTAACCGACCCCCCCTCGGTTGTACTACAACGAGGAGAGATAGAGAAGAAAAAGGGAAATCCTCTTATAAATGGAAATTCACTGTCGATTTATCACTTACGGTCATCTTGCTCTTGCAATGCAGATTGCAAATGATTTCCGTGAAGAATCTAGACACAAAGAAAATGCCTGCGAAATTGGACGAGGGTGGTCAGCCGCGGCCCTAACACCCCTCACGCTGGGGAATACAACCCCCACCAGAACCGGCGAGGAACCGAATACATTTTGCAACTATTTTAAGATATACTTCACACAATTTTTACCCTATTTAACTCGATTTAGAGACATGTTAGAATTGCAGCTTAAATGAATAACTATTGCACACCTACAAAGTTCTAAAGAAGTCTTTGCTTCCCTGATATGCAGAGAACTATCATCCATATATCTAACATTCCAATTTGATTTCGACTATTGCCTGCCTAATTTTTAATTTTAGGACATCTACATTATCATGAAAATGAACACTGTTACAAAAACGAATTATACTTTTCAGGAGACATAGCGGACGTTGTTGAGCTGGTAGACCTGAACATAATGGCATAGCTAAAATTTTCGAAACACCCCCAAAATCTCGATTTTTTTTCAAAAAAACCGTTTTTGGGTACTTGCACGTATATAAAAATTCACAACTCCGCCATTTTCTATTCAATTTCCAAAATAAAAAATGCAAATGAAAGAGGAAACATAGACTTTTATAAACATGAACGTTCGGTCAGATCCAATAACAAATCGAAAAGTTATGGACGTTCAAGTTCAGAAGTTTCCAATTATTTTCAGATTTTTTTCAACTTTAACAACAATTTGATGACCTGTTTGAATCCCTAATATTTTTTTGCTATTTTTTTTATTGAAAGCCCATTTAAATTTGTTTCTAATACGCGTTTGCTTATTAGAATCGGTTGAAATTTAACAGAATTATCAAATTTTATTGACCGGCTAGACACATCACACTACGGAGAAGAAATATACAGGCCGACTGTAATAAATCCGTAGTCTCTATACACATTAATTAGACATTACAGCACTTATATTTACAATGTTATTCTAAAATTGACAGTTTTTTCCTTTTTAACCGCTTTCGTTTCTCTTCAAATGATAAAAATCACAAAAATCGACAAATATATAAATACAAGCAGATAAAGTATAATTTTCCAAATAAATTATTTTATAGACATGCTGTCTAAAATTTTTATGATATTTATTACTTGAAGAGAAACGAAAATGATTAAAAGTATTTTAATAGTAGACAATTTTGTGTAGCTTTTTTATTTAACAAAAAAGTTATATTTTAAAAGCTCATAAATGAGTATCATCTATATTGTTCATAGAAAAGCATCAACTTAGGATACCCTCTGTATATGGTGTAGGTACGTTTTTCTTGGAAAGAAATAACATTGCGTTTTTGTGGAAACAAAAACAGGTAAAAACAACAATATTTTTTTTAATTTCAGTCTGAGGGTTTCCGGAAAACTGTCTGTCTAACGGTTTCACAAAATTACAATTTTATGCGGTTTTCGTCCTTTAGAAAAATCAAAAACCTTACTAATAATTACAAATCTATTGTCAATCTTCGTATACGACCTACTACACACAAAACGAAATTAAAAAATGGAGAAATTAAACAGCGTACTAAATTGTTCATCGAGTACAAATAAATGCACCCATATCTGTCGCCTTTGCATTTGCTATACCCACTTCAACTGGGTATTGCAAATACCCTGTTTTTGGCGTAAAAAAGCTGGTTCGCACAGAGGTGGACTCGCTACGAATTGAATAGACCACATGGGCGCCGTTTGAAAGTGTTCCAGGGGGGGGCAAAATTTTTTTTTTTTATTAAATGGTGACGTAATATTAAGGACTATGCCAATAACTGTTTTGCAGCATTTTCGTCTTGTGTTATTTTGCATACACTCTGACAAATCTCTATCGCTTTAAGGTAGTGAAATGTTTTTGTTCACATTTTTGTGTGTTAATAGCCATGGTTAATAGCCATGTTAGTAGCCATGGTCGTGATACCTGTATGCTCGACAACACTTACTTATTGTATATTGATATTCGTTCAATTTCAAGTCATTTTGCCGTCTTTCTATCGTTTATTAATGTGGGATTAATATTTTTAATTAATAATAATTGTTTGTGAATATATTTTGTTTCTGAATCATTGAACTCTTATTCTCAAATCAGGAGTTAAAGTGAAGGAAGAAAAGATTTTGTATAATTTTCAACCAATATTGTAGCCTTTTGTATTACCTTTTAATAAGTTAGGAGAAATTGTTGTTAATTTCCTATAGTAATTTCTAGCTCGTGGTCATCGAGAATCTGATACAATATCTTAATAACAATTTGATAAACAATAAAAAGGCAACAATATTATTTTCAAATTTACCCCGTTAACGAGAAATAATGACTAAATGTAGAGAAAAGTGGATTAATTTGAAAATTCTGTGTTAAGGATAATCGACGACGAAATAATATTTTTTTATTTTACTATTATACTTGAACACTTTTAAGGCGACAATGTAAGGTCAACTACTAACTTTTGAACGAACTCATGTACGGAAATATATTGTCTCAACGCTGGAGAGAGTCATAAAATGGTACCAATATTACAAACAGCCTAGAGAATCAATTGTCATGGATGGCCCTTTTAATACCAAATAACTTTTGTCTGATTTTTTTTTTATTATTTAACGTTTTTGAAACTCCCTTTTCATTAACCGAAGTTTTGTAATTTTAGTACCAATTTTGGCCAATAATGGGTTATCTATAAATCTTTTTAAATTATTTGATTATATGATACTTTATACAACCTACTTTACTAAAGCAATTTCTAAAGTTGGTACAATATTCCGGCTCTCTGCAGTTCCTAAACGGTTCCTATCTGGACATGAGTTCGTTATCTAAATTTGGTCTACTACCAAAAGTTGACTATTATACCTTATCTATATATTCTACGCTTATTAGTTTAACACCTAGTGTATTTAAGATAAACTGCTCAGCAGTGCCAACAATTGCGAAGTAATGGAAACTAATAAGTACGATCAAATAAAAGTGCATACAACAATACTTATTTTGGACTGCAGCGCAAAATTTAGATACCGTATCTTGTCATCTTGTGGCTCTTTCGCGACTGTTACGAGAGGGCAATATCGCAATATCTAATAAAACTGACATTGGTGACAATAGCCGATAATAATGGGAATAGTCATCATTTATCTAGTAATTTTTTTTTCATCCTTCACTATACGAAAATGTCATTTTTGCATCTTTGTAGGGACACGAAAGACGCTAATTGCCCGCTAGGCGTTTAGTTAATAACTTTCAAGCCTAGCCGCGACAATATTTTGCATACAGGCCGAGCGGCGACTGACCTGTCTGTTAAATAAATACATAGCTTTCAATTCGGTTTGATATGCGAGATCAATCTGATCAAAAAGATCAACCTGATCTATGATCAAAAGATCCATCTGATATGATAATAACCGATTTATCGATCAGATCTATTTATCGGTCTTCAATTGTGATCAAAGATCGATCACAAATTTCTCGCCCACTCCTATCTTTTTCGTTCCCCCTGCCCATATGTAACGGCGCCCATGACTGCAGGTTTTTTTCTTGACAAATATTCATATACTTAGCAAATATGTATTTGATATTTGGCAAGTATACGAATGTGTAGCCCCGCCTTAAGAGAAACCCTTATAACATCTAAGTTTAAAACTGGGGATATAGAACTGCTTAACCATCGATTTGGGATAAATAATCCGAGAGGTAAAGTAGATGATTGCAATAATGCGGAGATATATTTTACTGTAATAAGGGATAGGGAGAGAGAGAGAGACAGAGAGATAGATAATTTGCATACGCTCAAAATGCGTAATGTGAGGGACCTCGCAGTGTAAGAGATGGAAGTGTATTTTTATCACATCATACTTGCTTGAATGAATACATAATGCTATTCACATTTGTTTCTGTCGCCCTTTTTCCGCTCTAGGTGACGGCCCTGCCCTGCCCAGCCCCGACAGTCCCGACTCCCACCCTCAATTCGCATTATCTCGCGGAATTGCATTTTAAAACATGTAACAACATATGTTTTTGATAAAATGATTGTCTGTCTGGATGGTACGCTCCCCCCTCTAAAAAAAACTTCAAATCACAAAACCCCAATTGCGAGTCTGACTGTTCAAATCCGTACTTGATTTATACAGCAAATAAATAATCACCACTTCCCGGTATATTTCAGAATGCAGCATAATTTTTCCCCGTTTTGGTCATATCATATAGCGGCAATTTCACCAATAATTTGGGTGCGACTCTATAGTGTATTCACAATAATATACAATATTTGCTTTTAGTAGAAAATTTGTTTGTGTTAAGGCTCGCGTTTCCGACCCCCAAAACGCGAAAATAACCCACGTCATAATTATTGCGCCAATCGTCAAATGCTCGCTACCATTCGATTCCGCAGGCCCTTATGCAACTGCCATCGGAAAGGAATTTCAATATTTATGAAAATTATTTATGCAAATTTTGGTGTGAACTACAAATATAGAAATTCTTTCCGATGGCAGTTGCGTCTGATTATTGTCTGCTGTAATACATTATAAAATATAATTAAATGTTAACTATAAGAGCACAAGTTATTTTCTTCTGAACTTCTCTAGACTTGCACTCTGGAGTATTGTAGTGCGTGTTTGTAGTGAGTCGGCAACCATGTTTACATAAAGTTGCGTAGTGTTGCATGGCGTATTTTATTGAGATTCAACGATTTTGTAATTGTGTTTGTCGTCTCAATTAAGTCTGATGGCAGGGCGTACTTATTAAAATGATCCCGTCGAAAGTTTAATTGGAAAAAATCGGGCCGATCAGTCCAACCCCCTAGCGGACGCTCTCGAAACTAATCTAATTAGGATCGTCCTAGAGTGTCTTAAACAAATTCGCCGCCGACCTGGGGCTAATTTTCGGCGGTTCAGACATTTGACGCTAGAATATAAATACCGCTGATTTGCATCCGATTATTTCGTCTAATTAGTACCACTTCCGTGGCTTTCTTCCGTGTCTAATTCGTTAAAGTTGATAAAACGGGGGTTGGCGTTTATAATAAACCGAGGTTTGAATAATAATATGGCTTCGTAAGGGATGTTAAAGGCGAGTAGATCAACCCAGGCCCCTACACATCCCGAAGGCATGTGAAATGCACTGTGAAATGGCCAATATTGACAAATGCATGCATTCGACTCCGCTTTTGCCGGAGTGACACGGATTGATAAGCGTTTGTACCGGAATTGCTGCCTGCGCTGTATGGCTTTTATTTTTCTCTAGAGGACCCTTTTTATTACCTGGAACGCTACTTATCCGAGGAAGTACATTTCCTCCAAATTCAAATATTCAAATTTACCTTTTCTGTGGTTCATTTACTATCGCACCCCTATTGCGCCTATTCCGATCGTCTACCTTCAGTAGGCACTTGAAAAACGCAGCGCCTCATTTTTTAATCTGGACGTAGTGGAAACTACTGTGATTTTTTACTACGTTCTGCTCTAAGTATTAACATATTTTCTTAAAAATTCACGTGTTTTCAGAAAAATTTTCGTCTAGTTCGCCATGACATAATTTTAGTGAAAATTTTGTGTTCTTGTGAGCGAGTTTCAATAACACAGTTAACGTCACTTTTATATTTTCATATTAGCCCGAAAGAACGACTCCATACTCGAGGTGGCCTTGAAACGATATTTACTATTTTTAACCGGTTATTGTAACAGTTTGTACATTTCGAATTTGCAAGATTTTTGTGTGGTTAGCTTGATCGATCCTTAAAACCCACTTGGAGGAACAGGACTAAAAGCAAATCAGAACGGTATACAGTGTGTCCCCGATGGACCTAACTACACCTATAATAGACATAATTTTTAATTTCTCGAAAAGAAGATATCCTTTATAAATGGTAAAATTTTAGAATGCCAGCACTGTAAATTAAAATTTACCGTGTTGAGATTGTATATTTTCCTTTAGAACTGCATTATTCCACAACAACAGACTTTTCCCCAATAATTGGATTGGACGATTCGGCCCTGTAGGATGGTTCACCTGATTTAACGCCGCTGGATTGTTTTTTTTTTCTGTGGGGTTATTTAAAACAGAAGGTATATGCCAATAACACTGTGTGAAGGAGCTCCTACACGCAGTGCCAACGTCTCGCCAACGTTGGTGATGTGACGCGCTGCGCGTAGTGTGCGCATTCACTTCGCCGACATTGGCCAACATTGGTATTGGGCGCAAGGTATTTCTGTGTATCGTAGAAGGCTCGTAGCGTCCCGTAGAGAATTAAAAATGAACAGTGAAGACGATATCATTGCTGTTGCCGCAGCTCCCATTATTTTAAGCAGGGCATTGTTGCGTAGAATTAAAAAAAGGAACCCTCGAAAGAGGACACTGTTTAATAAGGTTGTTAACTATTAAACATGTTTTCAGTCATTATTTATACAGTACGTTCGAAAATATTAAATACATTAAGGAATACAATATACAGCAATACAGGAAACAAAATTATTTAGTTTTTTATATTTGTCACGTGACATTAAAAAAATCTCCCTTTTTATTTTCTTTATGTTTCAAGCAACAAATGCTGAATAAGATGGGATAAGATCTGATACACTGAGTGGTCTATATTTTTATGCAGGACCCTGTTAATTTGTGTCGTTTCTTTATATAAATATTTCATCTCAGTCAAATCGATGAATTCACAATTTTGATTTAAAATATAATTTATATAATAAAACTGAAATTATTTATAATAAGATACAAAGGAAAATTGAGAACCCTTACATACACGGAGTTTTAATTATAGATATTAAAACTCCGTGTATGTATATTATGTAGGTATATATATTATCAACCCAATATTTTTTGTAACAGATATACTTTTTGATATTTTTCTGATAACCAAAATAAGGAAAAGCATCTAGTATAGTTTTTAAACTTTGTTGAATACATTAAATACATCAGATTATTTAAATTTGCCGCTTAAAACTAATCTATAAATTGTTAATTAATAAATAGTTAATTGTTGTTAATTATATAAATGCAACTTTGTTTGATTGTAGTCAAGATTGTAGGGAAGAGGGTTGACCGCAGTCCTTGGACCCCTATACCGTATTACTCCCCATCGTGTGTAGATTCATATCCCGCTTCCCTCCAAGCCCCTCCCTCACCTTTCCCACCCCACCCTAGCGAATAAGGTTGACCGCAATCTTAGAACCTAAATACCGTCCGCCCCATTGTGTGCGAATTCATTTTTTAAATTTTAATGATGACGTCATTTCTGGAAAACCCGGAAGTCATACTAACCTGAAGACCATCCCATAAATTGGCATTTTCTGTCGTAAACGTAAACGTAAACTCTAATGTACTTAGTAACATATTGTGATAGTCTGGCAGTTAACTTAAAAATATTTTAATAGTAGAGACAATTTTGTGTAGCTTTTTTATTCAACAAAAAGGTTATATTTTGAATGCTAATTTGTTTAAAATTTTGTTTCAGAAGCTAATTGATCTGTATTTCAGACAATATTAGGACATATTTATACAACGAACCTAGTAGTACAATTGGATTTAGTAGAACTTTAAAGATGACGAAGAAACCATATCTATCATTTCTTTTATGGGCAATATCTTCCTAATTTAAATAAAAAAATATATATTTTTTCTCATTAAAATAATAATTTATTTAAACCAGTTCATATCAAATGACCAATTGTATTGTTTTACAGTCTGTTAAAATTAGATGCTGCGAATTAATAATACAGAAAGCTGATGAATTAAACAAAAAATCATTAAAATGAAACAAACAGTTTCGTCAAGACTTGTTTTGTAAATTTCCACAAGAATGCCTTTGTTAGTACGCAGTGAATTCTGCACTTATGTAATTAAAAATATCTCGTCATTATCAAAATAAAACCTTGCTTGTTCGTAATCAAATTATTTGATTTGAAAAACCTAATGTGCAAATAAGGCCAACTAATCAAAAAACTAGCTAGTGCCCATTCGGTACGCACATGTAGCAACTCCTCAAAGAAGATTTTCACGTATTAGAAAATGCTATGTGGCGATGCATCAATGTCCGATGCATTTACTGTTGCAGTGCAATTCTGACGGTCCGAAATCACAAACGAATATTGTACAAATTTGTTGGTGTCATAGATTTTTTCGAGTTTTATAAAAATCAGCCGGTAATTCAGGATGGATGAAAAATATTCGGTGAACGAACTTAAAAGGAAAAATAAATCACCCATTACATCGTTTAGACCAATCAATAACAAAATTTTCGATTTGCGTGGCAAATATATTTTCCAAATATTTAACATGTGGCAAATATTTGATATTTGGCCAGTATACGAATATGTAGCCCCGGCTAGCCATAACAGACATCAACAACAGGCCAAATTCTCTAACAGATTTCAAAACACTGCTTAGAATAGGCGATGCAAATTCACGGCAAATTAAATAATTCCTTTATCCTGGGTATCCGCGTGTAGAGAATTGGTATCCACCTTATCCACCCTCTGAAGATAATTTAATATTCTATAATCGAAAGGAAGGGTTCAGAGTTGTCTTAATACATACGACAACGCCTTCCTTGCAATTTCCTGCTTCACCCTCCGGTAAAGGGTGAGTCGCCACTGTCTTACTTGCTTACTTCCGTGGATTACATTCATACATATTCCAGTCATCGCCACTTCTTGCATTCTCTTAGGTTTTCGTTGGATTAACTCGATTCTATCAGTCTTATTGGAAACCCCATCGTGATATAATGTAGTCCGCTTCTTCTGCGAAGTTCTCTCCCTATGGGGTTGTTTAGGGTATATCTCAATTCTCTATAGTTCAATCCCAGCGTAGATAAGAAGACCATAACGCTAAAGAGTAATTGTTTTATGTACAACTACTGTCAGTTGATTGGAGATAACTGGAGGAGGGAATCCACTGTTTTCTGTAGAAGACACCAGTAACAATGGTGGTGAAGTAATCCAATTGACGAGTGGAGGTAGTGATTTAAAGGCAGCACCTAATGAACTCGGTCATTACACTATATTTACTTACGTAAGTACGTTGACTTAGGGGATGATGGAAAATTATATAGGGGGTAGAGGCTGGAGCTGCGTGACAAGTGCGTCGAGCGCAGCTCAGACGGGGGGCTTCGCAATTTATTCCGAATGCGTAGCCATTGTTCAAATGTGTAGCCCCCAGTGGTCTACCAACTCATACGAGCTAGACAGACAGTGCGGGAGAACAGACAGCATTCAAGATTTGATCAAATACCTTCTCTGGTTTCAACCGAATTTACTACTCAATAATATCTCCGAAAAAGTAAAGTCGTAGTAAAGTTATAGTAAATATGAGTTGAAAATAAAAGGACGTTAGTCGTTTCCAAGGGGTTTAATTTGTTTCTTTGGCTACTAGTTTCAAACTTTCGTTCGTCATCAGGCCAGCTGCTTGAAAATAACGAACCCCCTTGGAAACGACTAACGTCCTTTTATTTTCAACTCATTCGAATCCAAGCAATCTCTTCGCAGACTAGTACGAAGCAAGTGTGAGGAAGTGATTCGTGCTCGTGGAGGGCATCACTGTATTAAACGTCACCGATCCACAGAAAACCCGACTGTCATCGATACTATGACAGTCATTTCCATTTTCTTTTGCGTTATTAATTTACATTTTTAAGTGTAACTTAGAAGTAACTAATGCCCGTTTGCACCGTATTTGCTAAGCCAGACTTAACTTTAGGAATGACTCAAAACTGAATCGAACTTAAGTCGCCGTTCATTTGCACCGCATATGTGTAGGAGATTCCTATCTTAAGTTATGCGTGATTTGGCAACAAGGTAAAATTTTAGTAATATCGGGAGATGTTGGTACCAATCTGGTAGTATTCTGTCAATTGTCAACTTTACAGTCATTTTTTTTTTCACTAGAATACTTTGGCGGTAAATTTGAATTACTTTGATAATGGCAACAGTTATCTTTGATAATGGCTGCAGTTATCAGCAATACACAAAATTTTACGGTTAAATTATAACAATTTATTTTCCATTCATAAGAATAGAGTTTAAGGTCTAGGAATTATGCTAATAAATGACCAAAATAATAATAATAATAATAATAAAAAGGCTTTATTGATCAAAATTATCAAAGATACAAATAATGATTTCGATCAGGGGGAAGAAGTCATTTGATCAGGTTCATTGAATGACAGCGGTCATACATTCTTTTAACAGAAGTCACAATTCAACCTCCATTGACCTCCATTCAGCCAATCACGAGTACGCAACCCGTTGCCTAAATTTAAGCTAGTCTTAAGCCACCGTTTTTCATCGGCCTAACTTAGGTCGTTCTTAACCATAGTTAGGTGACAGATTGGTGACGGTGCAAATGAAATCGATGACTTAAGTACGATCCCATACTTAAGTAAAGCTTAATACATACGGTGCAAACGGGCATAAGAGTTGTAACATTGTTTTTGTAATTTTCTTTAGTTAATTATATGCCTAGAACTATTATTGAAAAAGTTACAGGTTTCGAAAAAAGTGTTCCCCTAATATTTTTGAGCAAATGCCTTATCTGGTTTCAACGGAATTTTCCTCAATAATACCTCCGACAAAGTAAAGTCGTGTAAAGTTGTAGCAAAGATGTATTTCCATGTATTATGCACCCTATTCACTAATTCGTAATAACTCTTTGGGCAGTGGCTTGTCTCAAATGCATGTGTGTCCATGTTGGGCCATATCTGATGATCTGGGACCAGAGATTGCGAATAAAGAACAGGGTTTGGGGGTTCTTGCCGAATAATTAGAATATCTTAATTTGTATCTGCTTGACCCCTCCTTTTAATTCATTTACTGCTGATAGCGGCGGCCGCAGTCCTTGCTCGACTCGCTAATTTGCATATTTTTCTTGTTAGATTGAAATAAAAACAACCCTTGGTCCGTCGCACGGTCTCCACTTTGCGCTAATTGTATCACTCTAGTCCGGAGATATGTAAACATAGAGGTCGCTTTTATTACACTAATACGGCAAATGTTATCGTTCAGACGCAATCACGCTTCTCTTCTATATGGGGGTACTTACACTGTCAACTGTCATTAGTTGAAAGTAATGTCGTTATTATTGAACGTCTAAGGTCAATCAATATTGATGAAATGATGGAGTAATTACAATACGAATAACTATTTATCTCTTGATGGTAAAATTGGAACTAAATGTATTTATTTCATTTGGCTTCTGTGCCATTAAAAGCTGTGTGTTCAGTATACAATGTGGTTTTTCGGAATTAGAACAAAAATGTTATGGGTAAAAGTTGTTATATATTTAAATTTATGCCCAGATATCAAAGTTTTATATTTTATTTATTTTTAACAAAGTAATTTAACAAAACATGTTCCCCTCCTACAGCTACACAGTTTTCCAATCTTCTGCTAAACTCTCGATATACCAAATCAATTGTTTCTTCATTTATTTCGTCTACTGCTTCCCTAATTTTTAATTTTAGAATGTCTACATTATCAAGAAAATTATGCACATATACCTTCTATTTTAAATAACCCCACAGAAAAAAATCAAGCGGCGTTAAATCAGGTGAACGTGGTGGCCATCCTATAGGGCCGAATCGTCTAATCCACTTATTTGGAAAATGTCTGTTCAACCAATTGCTGACTTGATATGCGCCATGAATCGTCGTGTTGATAGTGTAGTGAACATCTGAGCTGTAAGTTGATTTCGTCCAAAGTAGGTAGCAAAAAAGTATGATCCAATTATTTTCTTGTAATAAATCCCACACCAAACATTCACTTTTTTATATTTTTGAGAATTGGTTGTAATACGGAAATTTGGATTTTCTTGAGACTAATATCAGCAATTCTGTGAACTAACAACTCCATTTGTGGTAAACGTCGCTTCGTCAGAGAAAACAATTTTTCTGTAGCAAAATCTATTGACCATAATTCGTTCTCCCATTAATAGGCAAAATTCTAATCGACGAGCATCATCTCCTTCTACTAAAGTGTGTATCAGTATTCAGTACTGATTTATAAGGATGCCTCAACGATTTTTTTGGGCAAGTGTCCACGGAATCAATAGCTCCTGCATCATCTTTGCCATTTCGCTTTTTATTCTTGATATATTTCACGTCTCCTATTGCATGAATTTTTTTTACCAATTCACGAACACGATTGACAGAAACGTATACCTCAGGGTATTTTCTGTTAAAAACTTCAATAGCACGGCGGTACGATACCTCCCCTATGCCGTAACAAAGAACTAAATAAACCCTTTGCTCTAAAGTCAACATACTTTCAATCAGCTTCTATCAACAAATTGCTTGGATACGCTGTTACTATTGTCGACTGATCAATCATAATTGTGGTGTCTAAATTTTTTGTTCACTTTTATGTAATGTCTTTTCACTGGTCCCAGATGTAAAATTTGAAATACACCATTCAGCATCGTTAGATCTGGTGTCTATTGAGATATTATGACCATAAGCCTATAAGTCTTTGCAAATTCGACTATGAGATGGATATTTTAAAATAAGTCAACGCTGGAAAATGCTGTGTTGTGTTGTTTTATGTGTTGTTTTATGGCTCTACGCCGAATGTTGCTCGAATATTTCAGCAAAACAAACTATGTAGTACCGTCAATGCTCCACAGAAAAATATATTTTTCTAGTTGAAAGAAATTGTTATAGGGTCAGTACCTACGAGTTTTCCTTTTATTTTATTCATTTCCAGTTGGTTTGTTTATTAAATTTAACTTGATCAATCTCATATTTCTCAAGAATTAAGTATAAAGGAACAAATTGATTAATTGCCTGATTAGTGCGACTTTCCGAGAATTAGCAACAAAATAGTTGACTGATAAATTATAGGATCTTGATAACGAGTTTATACGGGGTGTTCGAGAATTACGAAAACAGTTAATGGTTTAATTAAAGTAGCTAGTTTGAGAACGGGTAATAAGTATTGGGTTATGTGTAAAATGTACTTCTATCTGGTAATTAATCTAATTTAATGCAGTTTGGCGAATTCGACTTCGGGGGCCCGAATATCTGGCACGGGGTGGTAAAAAGGGGGGCCTCTGCGACAATTGGCTGCCGATACGGTGGCGGCGGCGAACGAGCAGTTTATCACCCGCCGGGGGCGGCACATACTGGCACTGGTCTAAATCTGCGTTATACCTGTAGGGCGCCACTCATTCACTCCTAATGGCCTGAGTTGCCCAATTAGTTTTCAATTACTGCACCTCCAGATAACCTTATCAATTCTCAGGGTGCGCACTTTAGACCATTATGCCCTTTCATTTATTTAAATTAATCGACTTTGTGTATAAATAAATTATCTTTATCACCCTTACCCATAATCTAAACCTACAATTCTCGCATAATAATAATCGATGCCCTTTCACATACCGGGTGAACCACGCCATAGGTAATGCCGTTTATTTCTTTTTTATTTATGATACTCGACAAAGAAATATTGAGAAGTGCTAATAGACTTAGAATGCCATTTTTTGGGATACACTTGAGGTTAGAATGACTTCCGGTTTTTCCGGAAATGACGTCATCATTGAAATTTTAAATAGCACCCTATATTTTGTATGATATTTTCAATCAAGTTTGATTACCAAGGCGACAAAATGATAATTTTTTTGTTATTAGTCTAGGTCAGCGTTTCTCAATCAAAAAAGATATACAATGTCCTTTCCAAGGCATTTCGAGTATTTTTTGCGTACAGAAAAACGTGTAACGTATTTCAAGTAACCAGATACAAGTTTGTCAAGAAACGCAGTTCAATGATTGAATATTACTTACTACTGTGAAATTAAAGTATTTTTCCTGTAAAATTTTAAAAATGCCCTGACAAATTAAGGGGATACTGTGCTAATTGCACAGGAATATGTTTGTGGAATATGTGAATTCTGTAAAAACAATACAGAAATTTAGCTGGTATCCAATAACCAGCGATGTTGCAGTTTATTCTTCTTTTACAGTTTTTTGCTAGATTATTACATTCATTTTCTGTAACATTGCAGATATTTCTCTCTAGGTACAAACTTATTTGTTATTTTTAGTTCCTTCAAGTATTACCAAAGGAAGGGAGAAGAAAATACAAATCAAACAATGCGAAAACGAAGAATGCAAAAAGTACCTTTTACAATGAGTTAAATAAATAAATTCAGTATAAATTTTAAAAAAAATTATTGGTCAAAATACAAAAATTAATAAAAATTTATTCTGAGTAAAAAGTTTCATATGGACCTATTGATAACAAGTTCATATTCCTTAAGAAGTTAGAGCCATTTAAAATACTATTTTATTAATATTTTAGTATTTTTTAAGGTATTGAAAAAATAAATAAGTCTTTATGAAACATTTTAGTCCGAACAATAATTACGTTCTGAGAAAGACAGTGTGAGAATAAACACCCAAGTAGAAGATATTTATGCACACTAATTGTATCTATAACAGATGATCTCTGTATTTTCTCTTAAAGTTTCTTAAATTAGAAAAAGCTTGGTCATACATACACAATGTTGAAAACTGAACTGATGCAAGGTAATTTATAACTCGAGGTGAAAATTTAATGCAAAAACATACCAAATTATAAATGAAAATATGTGAAGCACTTTTAAATTTGTTTCATTGTCAAAATTAATACTTACGTCAATTTAATTTAATCATTCTTTGTTTAATTAAATGCAGTCACGAAATTTTAAATTACACTTTAGTTTCCTGTCCGCATAAGTCTTCGTCTATAATTGCAACTCACTCTGTATATTTATTGATTTTCTATGATGAGGACCGACATAATTTTTGTCATAGAAGCTCAGAACTTGTCTGGTGATATAGGTTAGTTATCTTCTCTGGAATGTAAGATCATATTGAACTCCACCACCTACAACTCGGTTCTTCTCCTAAAGTACCTACCATTAAGAGCAGCAGATTCAAATTATAGGTTTATTTTGTAACACATTTGGATGGCAAAAATATTGAAAACAAATAATGTTAGAGTCTGACCAATAACTCTGCCAGATTGTTGTTTCCCATAGGCTATTTTGTTTTTACGTAACAGATAATTGTTTATAATATTGTCAATTGAAGTTAATGAATAGTCTAGAATGTTGCCCGTTGGATGTAATATCGAAATAACAGTGGTTTATTGGGTTAGATA
Source organism: Aphodius sticticus (assembly GCA_963966075.1). Lineage (NCBI taxonomy): Eukaryota > Metazoa > Arthropoda > Insecta > Coleoptera > Scarabaeidae > Aphodius > Aphodius sticticus. The sequence goes on along the minus strand of OZ014515.1, from coordinate 10,313,647 downwards.
TCAAAATTATTCATGGATTGACCCAAATTGATTTTGGCCGATATTGTAGTACTGGTGAACAAATAATATAGGGTACCATTTAAAATTTCACTCTTGACGGCATTTCCGGGAAAACCGGAAGTCTCAAAATTTCATTTGTCCAGCATCATAAATAAAAAAAATAAACGGCAGTGCCTATGGCGTGGGTCACCCGGTATAAAATATAACATTCGGTCTTAGCTCGGTAAAATCCGTTTATTCGTGTAGAAATTCTGTTTATTCGTATAAAATTGGCGGTCACAAATTGGCCCTAACGAATGCCATTGAACGATATGTATCGATCTAATCGATAATGACGTGTGTGCGCCCTAATAATACTACTACAACCACAAGGGCTTTATTGGCCTCGTACGGGGTCGGCGGGTCTCTTATTTACTTCGACTATTTTTCTGAATCATCGCTCTAATCGTGCTCCCTATATAGCCTACAGTAGTCAGCAAAGCTAAGGGTAAGTAATCAATGTGAGAATCATAAGTTGTAAACCACAAATTAGGGGCGTAAAGATTGTATAGGTAATTATTAGGTAAGTGCTCTATTAATAGCTGTAAACTAGCATTTATTGGTGTCTACTCTAAACGGTTTTGTTAGTAAATACTTTTATTGGTACTAACATGACAGCTGTAGCTAGATAGATGTAAACTGTTACTTTAGAGTTTAGACGTATGTATTTTTGGCCATGTATTATTTATGTTGGGACAAGGTGGAGAAAATATGTGACAGCTGCGCGTAGTGTGACAGATCCAAAGATTGACCCATGCAAAATCTGTCCCAAACTTTAATCGACACTAGGGAGAAAATTATTTCAAACAATAAAATACAACCAATAAAATTCTCTTTGTCACTAAAAAAGTAATATTTTTAAAATTTATGAAATCATTTAAGAGAAATTAAGTTTAAGAGCTAATTACAATGGGATTTTTTGAACAGGCACTAAAACGAGTTTACAAACAGTTTTTTGTGATGTCGCAAATAAATCGGTATTTCATTAGTATTTATATTAGGGTGCTTCTTAGTTGATAAAAAATTACTGTTTTTTTAAGTGCGACCCCTTGAAAACGTTGTATAATCAAAAAAGCAATTAGGAAAGTATAGGAAAGTTGTAGATATTCATTTGTTCTACAGTCAGAGAATATTTTCACACATAACTGGAACTCTACGTACCTATATGATTGCAATTTTTTATTAAGATTTCTATCCTTTTCGCAACAACTTGTATTATTAAGTGAGATATTGTAAGATTAATGTCAAAAACATCTTTTTTTACAAAAAAAAACCTCTTTTTGTACAATTAAAATATCACTAATATAGATATATATTAAATCAATTATTATTGATTTCCGATTCTAATAAGATTTATCCGGAAAAAATGAAAGTTGTCTGAATGCCAACTAACTTAAATTTCTTAAATGGAACAGCCTGTATATCTTAACATACTTTGCAAGATCAGAAAAGCAGTCTAACTCGGCAGGTCAGGTTATTAAGCATCTAGTTTGACATTTGTAACTTATTGACAATAAATTTTAAATTATAATATAAAATATCTATCATAGTCCACGTTTAAAGTTAACAATCACTCAAATGTCACTCAAATCTTCTCTTCATGCAGCAAATTTTAGTAATTTCGAAATTACCTAAGAATTAGTTTTTTAAGTAGGTAGTACCAGCATTGTGTAACACCCTGTAAGCATGCATTTTCTGGCTGTAGAACAAATGATTACCTACAACTTTTCTACATGACAGAAACCCTTATTTCGATTTCTTAAGGCCATTAATGTACTTTGACACTAGCGTAGCTTTATCTTAACAAAAAATTCGTGAAAATCGATGTTACAACCGATTCAGGTGTCCTTTTCTCGTACATTCTGAATTGAACACAGAAATATTGTGGCTAGTTGTCTGATTTTTTCAAAATCTAGACTCATTTCACAATTTCTGTTTTCAGATTCAGAGGCTAAGATAAAAAAAGCACACCAGAAATAGTTGTCATTTGTTCGATTCCTACACTCAAAAGTTCGAATGTTTTTTTTCTTTTAGCTAAAATAATTGTAAGCAAATATTTATAGGTAGATACCTAGTTAAAAAAATAAAATGATTTTTTTAATACAAAGTTAATACATTTTCTTAACTTTGACAGCCGGTAGCGACCTCTAAATATATATATATATATATATATATATATATATATATATATATATATATATATATATATATATATATATATATACTTATTTCCTTTAATAACGCAAAAATTGTGTCGCAGGTCATATAACATTTTTAAGGGGTGGAAAAAAGAATTTTGGAACAAGTAAGAAACACCCTAGCATACAAGCACATACAATACCTACACTTTTTTTTTCAGGGTAAAAAAGTTTTTCTGTGGCTTTCCTTTACTCCACGGCGAATGCTGAAAGCCAAACAACTCGGACGTGCCACAGACGCGGGCCATAATAATGATAATTCGGGCCTGCCGATTCCCCCGTAGTGGCGAAAGCTGTTGGGGGATGTTAAGGCGTGGATTATTATTATTAGTATACTCATCAATTCCATATAACTTGGTGGTCGGATCCACGACTTTAGATTCAAGCTAAATCCGTTTTTTACCATACAAAATCAAGTTTAGTACAAACTATTCCAAACTAAAACCGTTTATTTTTATTCTACATAGAAAATAAGGAGACTTCTGTCTAAAATATTTTTTCGAATAGTGAACAATGCAATTCTTTCCAAAACAAGGAGACGATTTTACACAATTGTATGTTTATGTAGCTTCTGTGAAAAACATCTACCTACATTCCAAAATCTTTGGATCCAATTGAACTGGAATGCAAACTACTTGTTCTTTATGTTGAAATTTGCAAAAACCATTTAACCCAAATCAAAATTGTTACCTAATAAACTACATAAAAAAACTTAGGTGATTTTAAATTTAGGGGTTATCATTTACGCCTAAGGAAACAACTTTTCACGTGTGCAAATTATGAAATAATCGCTACCATTCGACTCTGAAGGCCCTTATGTAACTGCCATCGGAAAGGAGTTTCAATATTTATGAAAATTATTTATAAAAATTTTGGTGTGGACCACAAATATAGAAATGCCTTCCGCTGGCAATTGCGTCTGATTATTGTCTGCTGTAATACATTATAAAATAGAATTAAATGTTAACTATAAGAGCACAAGTTATTTTCTTCTGAACTTCTGTAGACTTGCACTCTGGAGTATTGTAGTGCGTGTTTGTAGTGAGTTGGCAATCATGTTTACAATAGCGACGATTGTGAAAGTACTATATCAACTAGAAAACTCAAACACAGTCCAGTTTGAATATTTGTATTAAAAAATGTAATAAATACGACCTAAAAACAGACATTTTGTTTATCGTAGCGCCATCTACATCTGGTGATTTTTTTTATTTCGAAGCTTTAGAGAGAAGTTCGCTACAGTTCTCTTTTTGAATTGAGACGGGAGCCTTAACTAATAGCCGTTTTCACTACGCAATTCTTGCGCAACATGTTAGACAAGAAGTCGTTAAGCAACTGAAATCTGCAAACAGAAAATGGTTCAATTAGGTACTAGACAAACTAGTCAGCATAAAAAAAATGCATCACAATTTCAGTTTAAGATGATGTTGTACCTACTTACAGCACAAATTGTGTACTAAATTGCGCACTAAATAGCGTAGTGTAAAACGGCTATAAGGGTTAAAACTGGATGTAACGAGGTTTGCCTGATCCTCAATTATCGAAAGGTAATGTTAAAAACATAAAATAAACCGGAAAAATTTACAGAATCGATAAAACTAGAACCGTCATAGGGCAATAAAAAATCTTAAAGGCAATTATAGGCCAATATTTTTGGAAGCGACATTTGGAAGCGTCGGAGACAGTCTTCAATTTTAGTTCTACTTGCCCTACAAGCGACTAAACACCCGGAGTTAGGCTGAAGCGGATTGTTTCAGGAGGGCGGATCAAGAACTCGTGTTAGCAAATGACCGAAGATTAGTGTCGAAAATTAAAGAGAGCCCGGAACTCGGACGTGCTTCGCGGCCTGAAATTTTGACGAGCGGGCCGCCGACCGCGGCGCGACGCGACACGACGCCGCGGCAGCGTCGCTCCTGGAATTAGGTGATAATATGACGCATGGCATTGGTGGTGTATCGGCTACTTGTTGAGTTGTGCGCGATGCGTGGGCGGACCGATCGGCGAATAGCCTACCGTCCTCGCACCTACGCCACTGTCGCTCATTCCGGGCTTAGCTACGACCAACCAGTTGATCTGGGCCGACCCTGCCCGCGAAACGCCCATTTTCAAGCCCGGACCGCACCGACGTCGTTCCTTCACACCCGCGCCGACTGCCGACCGCGCCACAGTGCGGTGCCGCTACCTGTCCGCCACCTATCCAGTTACGTGTAGTTTTTTTTACGTCTCCTTCAGTTCTGTTCGTTTGGTGAAAATACTGATAGTGCGTGATGTTGCCTTACCAGGCTGTGGCCATGGACTACGCCGTGTCCTCGACGTTGCAAAGGCAGACCCCCATCGGACTCGGGGTGAACATCAACCCTGCATTCACGCACTCCTGGTTCGTACCGGCGGATCTGTGTGTCCCATACAAACAAGCTCCTCTCCTCGAACCAGGGCATGTTATACTTATCTCTGTTCTAGTGTATTTTTATTTTGTTTCGGTAGTTTGTTGGTTTTTGACAAAACACCCCCAAACCAAGCATCCCTTGGTGGCATATTTACGGGACAACCCAACCCAACCCAACTCTTTCCGTTAGTTCCTCAAACCTCGCGGTTTTTCTGAATATGACAGCTAAGTATTATCGTCTTGTCTCTTTTTGCGGAAATAATACCAAATATTAACACAACCAAAACAAAATACGCCATCAATCGACCCAACCCAAGCAACAACGTATCTATCTATCTGTTTTTGGAACGTTGTGCCTCACGATAAATTTGATAACAAATTTGATGGGGTTAAGGGATCCGATACCAACGTGACTCTTCTTTTTTTGTTTGTTTATAAGAACGCAGATTCCACCATGATCAGTTTTAAAAGCCATAAATGGAAAACTTGTTTATTATTAATTTGTCCAATACTAAACCAACGTTTGATTAGGAAAAAGCTGCCCGGTAACATACCGTATGGAAGCTGGAGAGCGTTACCTACAACCAATGAGGTATGCTTGTTTTCCGTAGATCCTGACCCTGAAGTCAGAAATTTTGTGGCTACTAGTCTGATTTTCTCAAAAACTACGACTGTTTCACAATTTCTGTTTTCAGATTCAAATTCTAAGGAAAAAAGAGCACATCAGAATCAGTTATCACTTGCTCACTTTCTTAAATTGTGAACCAAGTTGATGATTTAGTGTCAATTATTGTATTTTTAACAAATTATGTAAAACATCAAGCAACCCAACCCAATTCAACTCTTTCAGTTAGTTCCTCAATCCTCGCGGTTTCTGAATATGACAGCTAAGTATTATCGTCTTGTCTCCTTTTGCGGAATTAATACCAAATATTAAAACAACCAAAACCAAACACGCCAGCAATCGACCCAACCCAAGCAACAACGTATCTATCTATCTGTTTTTGGAACGTTGTGCCTCACGATAAATTTGATAACAAATTTGATGGGGTTAAGGGATCCGATACCAACGTGACTCTTCTTTTTTTGTTTCTTTATAAGAACGCAGATTCCTGCACCATGATCAGTTTAAAAAGCCACAAATGAAAACTTGCTTATTATTAATTTGTCAAATACTAAACCAACGTTTGATTAGGAAAAAACTGTCCGGTAACAAACCGTATGGAAGCTGCAGAGCGTTACCTACAACCAATGAGGTATGCTTGTTTTCCGTAGATCCTGACTCTGAAGTCAGAAATTTTGTGGCTACTCATCTGATATTGTCAAAAACTAGACTGCTTCACAATTTCTGTTTTCAAATTCAAATTCTAAGGAAATGACAGCACACCAGTTGTCACTTGTTCGATTTCTGAAATTGTTAACCAAGCTGATTTAGTGGCAATTATTGTATTTTTAAATAATTATGTAAAATATCAAGCAACCCAACTAAGTATCGTCTTGTCTCCTTTTGCGTAATTAACACCATATATTAACTCAACCAAACCAAAACACGCCTGCAATCGACCCAACCCAAGCAACAACGTATCTATGTATCTGATTTTTGGAACGTTGTGCCTCACGATAAATTTGATAACAAATTTGATGGGGTTGTGGGATCTGATACCAAAGTGACTGCTTGTTATTGTTTGTTTATAAGAACGCAGATTCCACCATGATCAGTTTTAAAAGGATCATGGAAATGATGACAAAGAACAGACGAAGTACAAAACAGTTGGCCATACATAGAAAACTTGCTTATTATTAATTTCTCAAATACTAAACCAACGTTTGATTAGGTAACAATTGTCCGGTAACATACAGTATGGAAGATGCAGAGCGTTACCTACAACCAATGAGGTATGCTTTTTTCCGTAGATCCTGACTCTGAAGTCAGAAATTTTGTGGCTACTCATCTGATATTGTCAAAAACTAGACTGCTTCACAATTTCTGTTTTCAAATTCAAATTCTAAGGAAATGACAGCACACCAGAATCAGTTGTCACTTGTTCGATTTCTGAAATTGTTAACCAAGCTGATTTAGTGGCAATTATTGTATTTTTAAATAATTATGTAAAATATCAAGCAACCCAACTAAGTATCGTCTTGTCTCCTTTTGCGTAATTAACACCATATATTAACTCAACCAAACCAAAACACGCCTGCAATCGACCCAACCCAAGCAACAACGTATCTATGTATCTGATTTTTGGAACGTTGTGCCTCACGATAAATTTGATAACAAATTTGATGGGGTTGTGGGATCTGATACCAAAGTGACTGCTTGTTATTGTTTGTTTATAAGAACGCAGATTCCACCATGATCAGTTTTAAAAGGATCATGGAAATGATGACAAAGAACAGACGAAGTACAAAACAGTTGGCCATACATGGAAAACTTGCTTATTATTAATTTCTCAAATACTAAACCAACGTTTGATTAGGTAACAATTGTCCGGTAACATACAGTATGGAAGATGCAGAGCGTTACCTACAACCAATGAGGTATGCTTTTTTTCTGCAGATCCTGAGTCTGAAGACAGAAATTTTGTGGCTAATTGTCTGATTTTCTCAAAAACTAGCCTCTTTCATAATTTCTATTTTCAGATTAAAATTCTAAGGAAAAGAGAGCACACCAGAATCAGTTGTCACTTGTTCGATTTCTGAAATTGTGAACCAAGCTAATAATTTAGTGTCAATTATTGTATTTTTAACAAATTATGTAAAGTATCAAGCAACAACCCAACCCTTTCCGTTAGTTCCTCAATCCTCGCGGTTTCTGAATTTGAGAGCTAAGTATCGTCTTGTCACTTTTTGCGTAATTAACATCTGATACCAAAGTAACTTCTCTTTTTTGTTTGTTTATACTTTCCACCATGGTCAGTTTTAAAAACATCATGGAAAGGAAGACAAAGAACAAACAAAGTCCAAAAACGTTGGCCATGCAGAGAAAACTTGCACCAATGTACGATTGGAAAAATATCCGAAAACTTACTGCATGGGGGGGGGGTATTAGGTCGTATGAGGTATCGTAGAATAAATCTTTTAAAAAATCTTAAGAAGAAAAGATCGAACAAGTTACCTACAAAGCAGGTATGCTTTTTTCCGTAAAATTTGAATCAGTGAAAGTCAGAATTAGTTGTCACTGGTTCGACTTCTTAAATTGTTAGCTAAGCTGATGATTTAGTTTCAGTTATTGTATTAACAAATTATGTAAAGTATCAAGCAAGTATTCTATGTTACTGATTTTTGGTGTGCCTCACGATTAATTTGATAACAAATTTTATGTGGTATGATTAGGTATCATAGAATAAATCTTTTAAAACCAAATAAGTTTCGTTAAATAAAAAATAGTTTTCAGTTTCAAGCTTCATTTAGTTTTAAAATAGCTGTCATATGATATCCCACACTACCTAGGTACTTCCCCTATGCTATTTCTAAAGTTCTCTCTCGCTCTTTAGCTTCAGTTTTCTATTTGTACTTGTCATCAAGTTTACCGAAAAGACGAAGAAGATAAATTGATCATTATTATCATATACAGGATATTAAAGAAAAAGCTAGGTATCAAACCTCAGTAGGCCCCAGTGCTTTTTTGATAGCTTGCATTTTTATCGCAGCAAATTTATTAAACAATTGCACCAACTTTAGAAACAGCATGTGAGGTATCATAGGATGCTATAAATAGTAAAACCAAACCAATGTTTGTCTGAATTTTTTTAACGTCACTAAGGCGAGTTAAGACTACCGAAAATCGGGTGATATTTGTACCAATTTGAGAAAAAAGGTGTTTACCTTTTAATTGAGCTATCCTGATGATTCCTCACAGAACCTGCAACAACAATAGATACTATGTGTAGGTTTTCATATTCAATAAATGTTAACAGTAAATACTTTGTGAATGTTGGCAAGTTTGTGAGTTTACGATTTACGATTTCTGGAAAATGCGTCGTTTTATATGCGCGCAAGGAACGCCGATTTAAATAGTTTATTTATTATCGAAGACAGCGTTGAAATACAAATGACATCAAAGAGGAAACGGTTGTACCATATTGACGCCAGTATGATCACTTTCTTATTGTTAACTGCCTGCGTCCGGCATACAAATGGACTTCGAATGGAGAAACGCTAGAAAAAAGAACGACGCAACTTAGCATTTCTAACCACAAATTCTTTTCGAATCACGTCACCATCGCAACATTTTGCTACACTTGCAATTTGAAATTGGTTTCGATCATAGGCAATAAATAAAGCAGCAATACGCATTTTCGGGAGACTTACTAAATCACAATCACAGTGATATTTAACATATTGCCAGGGGAAGATATACCCCACACAATTTATCTTTCCGTGGAAATGCTAAGCCATTATTTATTCATCAAACCGAAACACACCCTCCTACAACGCGTATGTGTATATTTAGAGGAACATATCGGTTTTGCGGTGAGATTATACAGGGTGTAATATTAGGTATTTCTAATTAAACATAAAGATTCCTCACTAACAATACTTGTCATAGTTTCTATTAAATGTTTGATAACTACCCTTAAATATGCCACCACAGCCCTCTCTTTATATGTTCGTGTAGCATGCTTTATTTCAGTATTAGTCTTATTGCCGCCAAAACTTGGATAAGCAAACGTTCCCTTAGTTTAATGCTGACGTATTAAACAAGTTTGTTTATACGAGTTTTATGTTATTTATTATTCGTGCCCGCGACAAATATGTGTTGTTTACACGCATAAATAAAATACTTTTATTGGGCAGTCCTCACTCCTCAATGATGCATGTATTAAAACATTCAATATGATATGAGCGCGACAACAATACGACATGAATAATTTTATTTAATCGGCTTGCCATTGTCGCCAATGCTAACCCATCTATGATTCAATAATACCACATCACCTTCCCATTCCCATATATTTCATTTGTTTTCGTTCACCACTACGCCACTAAGTCGTAAAAGGATCACCACTGGGAAACATCAATTTTCTGACTGGGTAATCAGGTTTTTGAAAAAAACCGACATCAAAAAGTCGTGTTTTTTGACACGACGTTGGCGTGTTGAAAACTTGCGAAAAGTCAAAGAGTTAAGCTTGAAGTTCGACATATGACGTCTCCTCTCTATTTTCCTTAGTGATATTTGAAGGGAATGGGCACTTTTCCTAGATTTATTTGCAACGAATGCAAATTCGAGCTCAAGAAACCTTATCATTAAGATTTTTGTTCAAAATATCTCAAAATGTCAAAAGTGATTTTGCAATGTTTGCAAATCTATAAGATCTCGACAAAAAAACTACTTTTGCCAAGAATGCTAAAACTTTATTCACATGTGATCTTGAACCACTGACACTGTATCTTTATATGGTAACTAATACACAAAAGCCTTACACAAGAAAATTTTCGAAAAAAATATAATTGAAAATTAGGGCTTTTTATTGGTGTAGACTAGAAAGTTTCCATGTAATGTTTTCAAAGAAAATAGGTTCAAATGTCAACGAAAGATATAAAGATACCAAATTACAGCTTTTCTGCCACAATTTCGTTTGTTTACTTTGAGAACTTATAAATTCACAAACCTTACTAAAACGCTTGACATTTTGAGCTGTGTTTTAACGAATATCTTTCATAATAGGAAACTTTTCAGGCCGTACTTACAACCAAAATCAATGTTTTGTATAGTCACAAATATGTTCTTAATTTTTAATTATCTCTTTCTTGAAAATTTTCTGGTGTAAGACCATACATTTTTTTATGCTGCCATGAAGACAATTATCTAAATCACTAAGAACTAGTAAGAAAATTATCTTCAGCCGGGACCGGAGTTAAAATACCCCCCACCATAAAAAAAAAATGGAGTGAACCGATTTTGCCCATTCACGAACTTGTCCTTACTTTTTAAGAGATAAGCTTGTATACCAAATTTCAGATCAAATACTTCAAAATTAAGGCAGTTATCGTGTACACACACAGAGAGAAAAAACAGTGTTGAATCAAAGAATCCATTTCTTAAACAAATATATTGGCCCTAAAGAGATATTTTATTAACGTAAATAGATTTTTATTTATAAGAAAGAATTCAGTTTCTTACATTTTTTTTGATGATTTGCTAACAACAAAATGTTTGCTTGTTTGAAACTTTATTTGATATTTCTTTAATATAAAACAACCTAAATATTTGCTTTAATCAAACGATTGTTTTAGTTTAAGAGAGTAGTTGTTTTGAAAATAATGTGAAGGATGCCGATAGATGGCGCTTTAGTTTCTCGTCGTAAGAGAGGTCTCCTAGAGGGTATATAAGCGCATACATGTCTATGCTGCATCAGTGATTGTGCCATTATATCATCAATGTACCTGACGTAGAAATGTCCAACAGCTCTAATATTGATGGAAAGAAATTTATTAGAACGCTTGTTTAAATTATAGCGTATATTTATTTAAATTGAGTATCATATTTAATAAAGTCAACAACATGACTAATTCTTTCTATGCATATAATGGTTTATATCAAAGAAATGTATAAATTTGTGGATATAAATTCGAAGGAAATTTTAGCACTTGAATGGAAAGAAGTTATATTCGATTTCACCATATAGTTGCTAGGTGTAACAAACTTAAATTTTTAAATTTAACAAATGTATGAAAACATTAAATATATAAACAATTAATTTAATAATTTCTAATTTCACTAACAATGGAATATTTCTTTAGAGTAGAGCAATATATGTTATTAACAAATGAATAGTTTGCTGTATCAAACGAATTGGAACTTTGATACAACTAACTAATTTTACATACAATATAATGATTCTTTATCCTAAAACAATATATGTTAATAACAAATAAATATTTTGCTGTATCAAGCAAATTTTTGCTTTGGTCTAACTAATCAAAAATGTTTACTTCAAACTAAAGTTTCTTTGCTGATATTCAACAGTCATATATATTTGACTTAAATAAAGTTTCTTACTGTCAAAGAAATTTTTTCCTCTGTGCAGACAGACGGACAGACAGACGGACATAGCTAAATCTATTCAATTTACAATGCTGGTCAAAAAGATATATACAAGTCTATACCTACCACGCTTCCTTAAGGGTGTGACAAATGTTGTGACAAAGTCAATATACCCTACCACAGTAAATGTGGGGGGTATAAAATAGGCGGTTATCATTAAAAAAGCATCGATAGGTCGAAATCAATTTAATTTGATTTAGAAATGTGTATTTTAATCAAAAAAATTGACGTGTCCGAGGACTTAAAACTAACAAACTGGTTGTTAAAAATAACAACCCGTTTCAATTATAATAATCAACTTGTAGTCATTTCCCAATCGCATAAAACAGTCTATGTCAAAGTGTCAGGGTAAAACATTTAAATAGCGTATAGCGGGGTAGAACAACTTTAGCTAAAGAAGTCATGTCCGGAAACGCACCATGTGGTTATGTGAGGTATCATAGGATTGCTGTTTAAAAATCAACCTGAAACTTTTATTTATTTGATGTCTTTGAAGAGCTATCCTTTGATAACTCACAATCCGTTATATGAGTTCCTTATCAAAAGTTGGAACACATCTCAGGGGGTTATATACTGTGGAGGGATGATTCTTTTTCCTCTTATTCTCCTTGTGTGAAGTTTGCAATGACGTGGTAGCCGAGGCAGGCCGTAATTGTTTTTGCGTCCGGTCAATTTGCAGAGAGAGAATTCCTTTGGTGTTCGTTTTCGTTTCGGGTGGGGGCCGAAGAGGGGGCGCGCGGCAAACGTGTGAAAACAAAATTAAGGTGAAGTTTCGATCAAATTGATCGAAATTGGTAGACGGCGCGGGGCAGTGCTCTGTGGTCCCTCTGAGACTTGGCCCCTCCGTTCCGCGTTTATTAGGTTATCGGGTGGGCCCTGGTACCTGGTGACACCTCTGCATCTCCCCGGGGGCCCTGGACATCGCTCCTTTTATCTTCTTCTTCCTTCTTACTCGCCCGCCGCGACCCCCGTAAAAGTGAGACGTTTTCCACTGCTGGATGCCAGTCAGCACTACTGGAACCTGCAAGTGCCCAGTTTATGACTGGTCCGCGTCTCCTATCTAATGACGGCCGCCCTCCAGGGACCCCTACACCCTTGGACCCTTGGAACAACACGGCTCGCCCATTGTCCTTATGATAATATCGGACACTAATAGCGATTGCCCAAATTCAATATCTCTCATATTACCCGCCAGCGGAATTATTTCCAACTAATAATCCCAATTGATATCAGTTTTCATTCCTACAACTATGACTCACTTTATCATACATTACTTTGTCTTATATATCCTTTATCAGAGGATTGAAGTTAAAAAAAAATAGTTGTAAAAAGAAGAAAAAGCCTCGCAGATTTATTTTACTTTTAGCACCGGTTTCGGCAATCCTGCCTTCTTCAGCAAAAATAGTCAGATTAGCACACCACGTGGTCTGCACTCATTTTGTTTTTAGTTTAAGCTTTTAATTATTAGTGTCATCATTTTGTATTTATCTATTTTGTAACTATTGTGCTAATCCCCCATACCATGTCACAAATATTCCTGACGCAAGATTAATGTTTTCCTACAGCTATCCAAGATTTAACTAATCTGACTATTTTTTGCTGTAAAAGGCAGCATTGCCGAAACCGGTACCAAACGTAAAATAAATATCGGCAACGTTGAGAGACGTTTTTCCTCTTTTTACAACTATTATCGACCGGCATCATAGACTTTTCCCAAAGTAAAAAAAATACGTACAATTTAGTAGTTATATATAGGCTGTCCCGTGAGTTGATGGTCATTGCTTAACCACAGACTGCACGAATATAAGACGATTTAACCAAACGTATCTATATTTAATTCTGTTTCATGTCTTCTTTATACTGCTTCAACGTTCACTTTTCAAAAACGTTTTTTTTTTTTTAGAATTTTTAAACGAATGGTTCAGAAACGCATTCGTTATAAGAGTTATAACAAAATCTCAAAAGCTTTTAAGTAGCTTAACAACGAATTGTGGATCGAAAATTTTCGAGGAAAATATAATTGAAAATTAGGGCTTTTTATTGGTGTCGACATTGATTTTGTGAATGCGAAGAGAATAATCGTTTTTGATAGATTTCCTTGCTCTAAATACCTACGAATGTGGACTAGAAAGTTTTCATGTAATGTTTTCAAAGAAAATAGGTTCAAATGTCAATGAAAGTTATAAAGATACTAAATTACAGCCTTTCTGGCATACGCACAATTTGTTTTTTGTTTACTTTGACAACTTCACAAACCTTGCAAAATCGCTTGACATTTTGAGCTGTTTTTTAACGAAAATCTTTCATAATAAGAAACTTTTCACTTATTTATACTTATTTATATAGAAAAAAATATTTTTTTCTCCCTGATCCTCCCAATTTGTTCTTTTATATCCATAATTAATTCCTGTTAAATTTGAGATCGATCAAAACATATTAACCGGTGGCTCAAGGGAACCAAAATCGACAAGTTTAATTTAAAAATATTAAAAATAAAATAAAAAAATTTTATTATTTTGTATTATTCTTAATCTAAAAAAAATCTATTAACTTTAGATATCAGAGGAGTACGTAATATGTTAAAAACACAATAATCTAAGCTCTGTGACCACTTGGCCAACAAAGAACAAAATCTGAGAAGTGAAACCTGTTTCTGGTATGCTTTTTTCCATACAATCTGAACCTGAAAGCAAAAATTCGAAGTTGTGCTTCGGTTTTGAGAAAAATGCATTTTTGGATTTTTTGCAGTTTGTTAGAGTGCTTTTCTCAAAAAGTAGGCTCAAGTCGACATTTTTGCATTCAGATTCGATTGTACGGAAAAAAGCTTACCAAAAAAATTATTACTTGTTAGATTCTTTTCATTGTTGGTCAGGATAGTCCCGTAGCTTATATTATTGTATTTTTGACAAATTAAGTAGGTACTTGAAAATATGTGAAAAGCACAGATATCTAGACGCAAAAGTTAAAAATTAATTAAAAACATAAAAGAACAATTGAGAGGGTCACAAAGAAAAAAATCTGATGTGGCCAGGCACATGACTTTATCATACTATATAGAAAATTAGTAGTTTAGCTGCATGAGATGTCTGCATTAAAATAAAACTAGTAGAACTAGACAGATATGTCGATTAAAGCTGCGTTCGGATATTGTACTCCGTTGACACTGGGTACACCGTCCAAATGACACTTACGTGTTATTGGGTGTGAAAAGTGTAACGGTGTACAATATCCGAACGCAGCTTATATTGACAGTAGGTATTGTCAAAACATTAGCGTTTGACACTACCTACTGTCAGAATCAAAATCTCGATGGAATAGAATTTGCTCATGCAGGTAAACTATTGATTGTACCAAAAAATGTCATAGTCATAAATTATTCAGAATTTCCTCTAATTTAATTTATTATTTAACTATTTCGACGAAATTCCAGAAATTGCGGCTTATTTGCAAAATCTTTCAAAAATGCTAAGACTGCACCTCCAGTTCCTTTGGACCCTTTTCAACAGAAAGCTTTTCAGCTCTAAGTTTGGTCTCTAAAGTTCTAAATATGAAGTTTCGTCCCGATACCTTTCTCCGTGTTTCTCCGGAATCGTCGCCACAAAAAAAAGGTACACAGACATTTTTTTGTACCTTGGACAAAAATGTTCAGGGGACCCAAAAAGACATATTTCCGCTAAAATCTCAAATTTTTTTTTGGCACGATTACAATGTATGATAAAGTAAAAATCAAACTTGCAAAATAAGAAATAAGGTACCTACATAAGTTTAGTTAAATCGTCTTTACTTGTTCTGCTTTGTTCAGGAGGATTTTCTAGTCCTGGTACCTTAAATAACATTTTTAAATCACTGGATCCTTAATTCCTTTCGTATTATCTTCACTGGACTTTAAAGTCGACGGTTGTTTTTTTGTGTAGATGTTATTTATGGATTTGTCGTGTTAGAGGGTGAATGTATGGAGTAGTGGTCATATTGAAATCAGGACTCCCCCGAGAGGGTGTTGACTGCGAGTAGAATGAAGGTGGAAAGTGGACAGCAGTCCCTTAGGATGGATAAAAGTGAAAAGTAACATTGGCCGAGGCCTACGCGAGGGTCAGAGGTTGATGATTAGGCATTCCTAAAATGAAATGACCGGTGATTGGGGTGGCGTGCGGCGGAGGGTGGGGAGGGAATTAAAGTTGATCAGAAGGAAGCGGTTTTACGATCGGCCAATACTACATAAATAAGGCCCAATCAGGCAACCCCAACCCTGCCGCCAGAAACAAATCAAATCAACGACACAAAAGAACGAAACACCGACCGCCGCGCGCTGTAAATACTGATCAAACTAAATATATACCCGGCCTTTTCCCCCCTTTCCCCCCTACTAACGTTAATTCACTACACTCCCGAAAAGTTTACTTCAGCCGAACCTAAAGCCCTTTCTGTCATCAACTCCTTCAACACTTCCCTTCCCTTCCTTCATTATCCGAATTTAAGCTTCAAAAGAGAGAATTTTACCACAAATGACGAGTTGAAGTAAATAATGAACTACATAAGTGCAAAAAAATTGAAAAATTAGTTTTATTACATTAAAATGGGCTGGACATCGGCTTTAATGTAAAAAAACGGGCTACAAAAAAATATGTCGTGAAATGCCGTATTTTCGTAAATAGCGCTCTAAGTGCCTTTAGTCAGTGCCAGTAGTTGCTTATAATTAAAATATTATGCATTTTATAAAATAATGATTCCTACAAAAAAACTCTTAGAATTAAAAAAAATAAATATACAGGATGTTCTATTAGAAAAAGAAAAGGTTTGCAAATTTCGATAATAAAATGAATAATATATTAAACAAGAGCTTGTTTAAACCCAACAATCTTTTATTTGAAGCATTTTTTGAAACTATTTACGGTTGGGGAATTATTTAGGTTGTCCGGTAATTTTGACAAATTTTGATATACCGGGTGGTCTTTTTAACTTGAGACTCCTAAATATCTCGAGAAATATGCATGGTACGACAAAAGTGTCTTAAATAAACTTGTAGGACTCAAAGGGGGAAATGAGATGTCGATATCAGTTTCATTGCAGGGCTGCAATCGGTGAAAATGAGGCTAACTTAATTTTTTTAAATGAAATTATGATTTTACGCTAAATAAGAAGAATCTTTTTTTGAATTATTTTTTTGTACGTGTCCCCGTTATGCACATACCTTCCTACGTTGTACCATAAGTGTCTACTCAGTTGTCGCTTTGACTGCCAGACGGCAAGCGCATCCCATGCAGTGGCAGCGGTCGTAACTACCTATAGATGCATCGTACGAAAAAAATGTTCAAACAAAAGATTGTTCTTAGTTAGCGTAAAGTCATAATTTTATAAAAAAAAAGTTGGGTATTCCCATTAAAAAAAAAGATGTTTACCTCATTTTCACCGCTTGCAGCGCCATCTGCAATGAAACTGATATCGCCACCTCATTTCCCCTTTTGTGTCCTACAAGTTTATTTCAGACACTTATGTCGTACCATGTATATTTCTCGAGATAGTGAGGAGTCTCAAGTTAAAAAGATCACCCGGTATAAGTTGTGTATACTTTTAACTCAAAAATGACGGATATTAAAATATGTAAAAATATACAGGGTCTATAGGAAAAAAAGGATAAGTTACCCTTGGTAACCATAATACAATAGATTTAAACGATAGCTTGTTTAAAGCCAAAAAAAGTTTTGTTTAATTTTTTTACGGCTGGCGAATTATTTGCGTGTTCTGGTAATTTTATTATTACAAAAAAGTTCATGTTATTTCTGTTTTTATTTTAGAATTACATTTTATTTTGATTTTCAATTAAAGGAAAATGTACGATATTGTTAGTATCAATACTGTGTGATACCGTGAGTAGTTTGTGAAAAAAAAAATATTAAAGCTCGTTTTTGGTTTTTCTAAAATAATAATTCAAAATAAAAGGAAAACGTTGAGTGGATTTTGATTTCTGGTCCTTACTTTTTCTGAAGGAAGTTACTAAAATAACTCATTTTCAATGTAAACTTTATATAAACATCTTTAGATTAGAAAGATTGCATAAAAACAACAGTATTTCAGTACATTTGCAAAATAACAAATAAACGCATTTTTAAAGAAAATTAATGACTATAAAATTCAGCAGAACTATCAAATTTCAGTAAACGATCTAATTACTATCAATATAATATTTAATTCTATTGAATAAATTTCAAAGAAAATACGATTTATTTTCATTTGCCTCTTTTATGTAATTTAATTTACACTCCGTGTATTGTATTATTATTCTTTTCTACAATATACGAAGAATTTCTGAATAATAAAGTTATTTGTCTAATTTGAGTATTTATCGTAAAGCGAATGTTACGATTTCCGTCAATATTGATAAATAGATCTTATGAGAGTTGATAATTGTGATTTTTTTGATTTTATAATAAAAACCAACATGATCCTTTGTTTTGTTATCTGTTTTTTAAACTTATTTTGCTAGCTTTATTGGTTTAAATATTTTTATTTTTTGCCAATAATCTAAAATTATCTTTTAAATTGAAGAAATCAAAAAAAATATAAATTTTAAAATAAGAAAGTACAATCATTGCTTAAAATAATTATTTAATGTTAGTAAATGGTTTTCGTTTTTTCACAATTATAAATATTTTCTTATAATATATTTATTTATTCTTTGTTCACTAGAAATCAAACTTTGTTTTAAAACTAAATTATTCGTTTAAAAACAGAATCTTGTCTTCAAATTCTTTTTTACAATTTTAACTTATTATTAGTGGTTTAGAAATAAACTCTGGTTATAACATCAAGGTAGTTCAAAAGAAAAAAAGATTAATTAGACAAATTTAAAGTATAAAATTTTTTATCAACCATATTATTTTAAATTTTTCTCTTTAAATAATTTTGTTTTTAGAGTTAAGCCCTCAAATTTATAACATATTATTACATTTTTATTCTTCTTTATTTATGTAAAGATTCGACATGTTTTTCATGATTTTTTGCATTTAGTCTTGATTACATTTATATTATATATTTGTATGATTATAAATGATGATATTTGTTTCATGAAGCCAATTGTTAATTAAATATTATATTAACTTATAGTCTCTATGAAATAAAGTTGATCTAATAGTTATTTTTTAAAAATAAAAAATTTTATTAATTACCATTAACAGTTTAAAAATAATTTATATTATATATATTGCTAAATAAACGAACAACGGACACTGTATGAAGTATACTTGGTCAAGCAACTTAATTTTATTACTTTCTAGTATAAAAAAATATCAACTTAGCTTAAAATATGTATAAATAAATATTATGGCACTTAGCACTTTCTACGAATTTTTGAATTTCCTTTAGATTTGTGCTTGCGATACAAGACCTCGGCAAAAAACAACACCAACATGTGATGTACAATCTGTTTAAATATGCACAAAAAAATAGGGATGGCTTTCTATAAAACATTTATTTTGCTGCACACTATTTTCTAAATATCTCGGAATAATGTTTTTGGCACTTAGTTCGTTATTTACTTCAACTCTTCAAATTTATTTGATGATTTTTCTTTCAATGTCTGCTGAATGAAGTATTGGATCACGTCAATATAGTATCGGAATAATTGTGTTTGCGAGGTCTGATATTTGCGGTTGATATTACTTGTGGCCACAAACAAACCCTAGATAGGAGGAAGGAAGGGTCAAACGTTTATTATTTCCTGACCGCCGAGTGTGTACCCTCCTAGCAAACCAAATATACGGTTACCAGAAGGGAGGCCCTCCAGAATCTATCTCTATTTATAACACCTACGTCCAGTTAAAATGCGTTTGAGGAGAAATCCTGCAATCCACGTTACGAAACCAATTTATATGGACGACGCTGGTTATGCGTTTCACCAATTGACCAATACATACTTTTGATATGCAGAGGATGAGTTTGGAACTTACTCGACACTGGTCTTGAATTTGTCATAGGTATAATATATGAAAGCTGCTGACCATGAGTTCAATCCCTTTTTCCAATTTGAATGACCGATAATTCCGTCCAATTTGTGCCCAGTGAATAGATGCTCATCGAAGCATCGAAGAGCGTAACTAGTTTTTTCCTCAAAGCCAGAACAAAAAATAGAATCGTCCAGAAATAAAATGGTATTAGGATTGTTTCTCCCATTTAGTTGCGGTAGCACTTCTTCTCCTCAAACAAATTAAACAATCATCTCGAAATGGTTCGGTTATAATTAACTGGCGTTTTTTTGCTAGGTCGCGTTCGGTGGAATCCCTCTGTAAAAATGATGTGTTACTCGATTACCGAACATTTTTTGTTTGTTCTCTGAAAACGAACGAACCGACACCGGACGAACGACCTTCAGGCCAATTTTCACCCGATCGCACAACAGCAATTCCAGTAATAATTCCAATAGCCACAATTGCGGTTTGTGACAAAATTACATAGTTTCCAGTTCGGGGTTTTAGATTTTTCTAAATGTAATTTGTATATCCATGAGCTACCGCTAAGCCGGGGCTACACATCCGTATACTTGCCAAATAACAAATATTTGCCAAGTATATGAATATTTGACCACCTTTAAAATAAATGTATATATTCAACGTTCAGCTGTGCTGACGAGTTCTTTTGATTTTGATTTTTCTAAAGGGCGAAAACCGCATCAAATTGTCATTGTCAAGACAATTTTCCGGAAACCGTCAGACAGAAATAAAAAAAAATATTGTTGTTTTTACCTGTCCACATAACCGCAATGTTATTTCTTTCCAAGAAAAACGTACACCAGTGTATCCTAAGTTGATGCTTTTCTATGAACAATATAGATGATACTCATTTACGAGCTTTCAAAATATAACCTTTTTGTTAAATAAAAAAGCTACACAAAATTATCTCTACTATTAAAATATTTTTAATCGTTTTCGTTTCTCTTCAAGTAATAAACATCATAAAAATTCTATAGACAGCATGTCTATAAAATAATTTATTTGGAGAATTATACTTTATTTGCTTGCATTTATATATTTGTCGATTTTTATGATGTTTATTATTTGAAGAGAAACGAAAACAGTTAAAAATATATTAATAGTAGAGACAATTTTGTGTAGCTTTTTTATTCAACAAAAACGTTATATTTTGAAAGCTCATTTG
Source organism: Aphodius sticticus (assembly GCA_963966075.1). Classification (NCBI taxonomy): domain Eukaryota; kingdom Metazoa; phylum Arthropoda; class Insecta; order Coleoptera; family Scarabaeidae; genus Aphodius; species Aphodius sticticus. The sequence goes on along the minus strand of OZ014515.1, from coordinate 10,292,826 downwards.
TTTAAATTTTTGTTTCAGAACCTAATTGATCTGTATTTCAGACAATATTAGGACATATTTATACAACGAACAATTGGAGTAGTACAATTGGATTTAGTAGAACTTTAAAGACGACGAAGAAACCATATCTAACATTTCATATCTTCCTAATTTAAATAAAAAAATATATATTTTTTCTCATTAAAATAATAATTTATTTAAACTAGTTCACATCAAATGACCAATTGTATTGTTTTACAGTCTGTTAAAATTAGATGCTGCGAATTAATAATACAGAAAGGTGATGAATTAAACAAAAAATAATGAAAATGAAACAAACAGTTTTGTCAAGATTTGTTTGGTAAATTTCCACAAGAATGCCCTTGTTAGTATGCAGTGAATTCTGCACTTATGTAATTAAAAATATGTCGGCATTATAAAATACAACCTTGCTTGTTCGTAATCAAATTATCAGTTTGATTTGAAAAAGCTAATGTGCAAATAAGGCGAACTAATCAAAAGAATAGCTAGTGCCCATTCGGTACGCACATGTAGCAAGTCCTCAAAGAAGATTTTCACGTATTTGAAAATGCTATGTGGCGATGCATCAATGTCCGATGCATTTACTGTTGCAGTGCAACTCAGACGGTCCGAAATCACAAACGAATATTGTACAAATTTGTTGGTGTCATAGATTTTTTCGAGTTTTATAAAAATCAGCCGGTAATTCAGGATGGATGAAAAATATTCGGTGAACGAACTTAAAAGGAAAAATAAATCACTCATGGCATCGTTTAGACCAATCAATAACAAAAATTTTCGATTTGCCAAATATTTAACATGTGACTTTGTATCAAATTATTTTCGGTATTTTTGGTTTTAAACATTCTCTCTGGATAACTCGAGTGAATTCCAACTAAATTAATAAACATTAGAAAGACGAAAATGTTTGTTGGAAAGTCAGTTGTTTAGAGAGAATGTTTTAAATTGTCCTCTGATAAAAAATCTTAATAATAATACCTATATGATAAACAGGCAGAGACTGTTTGCAACCAGAAAACAGATACAAACTGGATAAAATTGAAAATGTATAGTGGTGTAACGTGAAACAAAAGAAAGGCAACAAAAAATTACTGACAAATTTTATTTAAGAGATTCGAAATATGGTACCAATTTTAGAAAGAGCAATCATAGGATATATCATCACCATCATGAACCTATGGATAGTACTGTATCTGTTAAATTTGTCTAGTGTTGGGTGCTTGCCCTCTCAGTCCATTTGGGGGTAGTAAAAAACTGAAGGAAAACCCTGGACTAATACAATTTTCTCGGCGCGATGCATTAGCCATCCCTCTGCGGCTAGATTTGGGAGGGGGGGTGTTAGAATTATGGTGCAAATCCGCTATAAACCTAAAATAAATAAATCCCTGCCTCGGCAATTGAGCATGTTTTTATTACAACCCCCGAAAAAAGGCAATAATCTTATTACCGATCCACCCCATACATCTGGGGCGCTTCAAAAAAAATCCACCGCCACTTTTTAGGTGTGTAATTTGGTTCTTTATTTGCAGCATCCTCGAGCTAAGGAAGGAAAAGAGCAGAGACGCCGCCAGGTCGAGGAGAGGAAAAGAAAATTTCGAATTTTACGAACTCGCCAAAATGCTCCCGCTCCCTGCTGCGATCACCTCCCAACTGGACAAGGCCAGCATCATAAGACTAACAATCTCATACCTCAAATTAAGGGATTTCTCCGGACATGGAGACCCTCCATGGAGCCGGGATGGACCACCACCAAACAAAACCCTCAAAGGTAAGACTTTTCACTCCTTTCTTCTAGTTTTTTTTTAAAATAATCCACGACCTCGAAATTTGTTTATGGACGAGAGTCATGGATACAAGAAGTGTGCAAATCTGGGCAAAGTTAATCAGCAAGTTAACTTCGTTAATCATTAATCCGTTAACGAAAACTTCAGTAACCGATACTTCGTTAATTTGTTACAAATGTAACGGAAGTTAACGTTAACCGTTAATCGTTAACTTTTTATAAAAAAAAAATATAGGTTATGTTGAGTGCCGATCTACCGGTGAGTATGCAACCCAAATAACTGCGGACCTTTCTTGCGGTTGCATATGTAAAAATTGCCTTAGAAACTTATCAAACTAGGTACTTTTAACGTAACTAAAAGAACTACAAGTAAGTACGTAGGCTTTCAAAACCAAGTCCGAACTTGCACATAATGCCTATACAACCATTTGAAATATTTATTGATGATATTTCCGATTTAACGGACTTCAATTAACGGATGATGAATGTAGCGGAAGTTAGTCAGTCCGTTAATGGTTTTGAAAGTTAACCTAAAAGTTAATTCGTTAACAAAAAATTTAACTTCGTTAATTAACGATTAACGGATTAACGCTTTTGTGCCCAGCTTTGGAAGTGTGTTTATTGATATACCGGTGTGTTATTTCTCGAACAATAAAATTATAACGCCGCATGTACGAGACGCTCAAATAAGTCGCCATTTTGTGCCGCCATGTTTTACGGTCGAGCATTCATTCCACCGAGCTGCTTGTACGTGATTGTTTAGTATAATATTTGAATCTTAACAAGCAATCTGCCACAGTCGGATTATACTATCAATACGCTACACCAGTGGTTCTTAACCGGTGCTCCGCGGAACACTGGTGCTCCGCGAGCTTGTTGCTTTGCAAATAGATTCCAAAATTCCGTATATTTTCGGAATTAACACACAAATATATCTTTTTCTTTTTCTATATCACATTAATGATTTTCGCCGCAAATAAATTTCATTCGAGTACCTATTCGTTTTTTCAATTCGGTAAAAAGTTAGAGCTGATGAAAATATCAAAAAAACTGTATTATAAACGGCTACAACTTCTAAAGGAATTGAGAAAAAAAGTCCATATGAACCGTTTTACTCGGAATGGCATTTAGTTTCTAGAAAAAAATTTATCAGGATTTTATTTCGTTAGTTTTAATATTATTACTTAAATTTATTTAGTTTTTACTGTTGTAATGGGTAGTGATTGTGTTATTTTTTTGTTTTCACATTGTTTGATATCTATTTTATCTTTTATATTTCTTTGTTTTTTAACATATCATATAATAATAATAATCCACGCCTTAACATCCCCTAATAGCTTTCGCCACTACGGGGGAATTGGCAGGCCCGAATTGTCATTATTATGGTCCGCGTCTGTGGCGCATCTAAAGGGTATTTTACACTATACTACTTTCGTCTTTTTCTATACTTCTTTTTAGTCAGTAGAAAAAAGTTCTAAATAACAGTATAGTTGGAAATGCCATGCTATTATATTTCTAAACTTTTTCTTAGTATAGACGCATGCGCAATGTAGGTATTTGTAAGGATTGCCAACAGTGCGACCGTGAATCATTTTGTTTTGTTTTGACATACCGCAGAAAAGTATACCTTTAACGTCACAGTGACGCGCTACACTTTGTACAGTTGGTTTAATTTATGTAATTTAATTTGTAGTAACATGTTTACACAGTAAAATATTGCACAAATAAACCTGTATACAGTAAACAAACAACATAACCTTAAATGCACCAGGTTGGCTATGCTGGAATACATAAAGAAGTGTGTCTAATATACCCATCCCTTGTTACTTTAAAACTTTTTTCTAGTTACTAAAAAGAAGTTTAGAGAAAGACGAAAGTAGTGCAGTGTAAAATAGCCTTTAGGTTGTTTGGCTTTCAGCAATAGCCGAGGAGTAAAGGAAAACCACATAAAAACCTACACGCTGAAAGCATGGCATGAGACTCGAACTTTCACCCCCTATACTGTCGCTCTACACACAGAAAAGTGATTATTTGGAACGAGAAAACATAATTTCTTGAAATTATTTACTAGATTCAAATGCATATTTACTTGGATGTAGAAAGTTAGGTATATACAAGAAATGCCACATACTCAATATAAGTAAAATAATTTCTCAGAGAAATGCTGTCAACAAATAAATTCTTTCTTTATAAGAACAAATATTGTATTGAAAGAAGTAATTGAATTTTTCGTCCCAAAAATGTTAATTTCGCCAACGAAGTAATAGTAAATCCATCCAAGTGCGTAGTTACTTGATCCAAGGAAATATAAGATATTTAATATAAGTAAGTATTGTTTACTGAATAAAAACGCAATTATTTAACTGAAGTGATTCTCACTTCTTTCAAGTAATCCCTTTCTCTGGAATAAATATGCGCACCGTGATTTTGTCAAGGCTCGCGCGCCCGCGCGTGGTGCTGGCGCCGTAAAGGAGCCTAACCTAGTACGAAAACCACAACGAAGTACCCGTAGGGGATGTGCCTTGTGATTTATTGGGGATGTGTATTGTGATTTATAGTGTACAATAAACGTTTCAACACGGAATAGTTTGATGTAACGCACGCAACAGTTTAGAACGAGTAAGTAAATATAACATACCTATCTTGTTAATTAGCAATAGAAAACGTATTTGTGCCAAATCTTTAAAATTCTTACATTAAGTAACTAAAAATATTTACCGGGAATAAAAATATACACTTCATTGAAGACTACTTACTTCACCAGAGTAACCACTTTCTTAAATCTAGTAATTATTCCAAGAAATAAAATTTCTTGGTTGAAGTCAATAATCTCTCGCGTATATACGAACCTACCAACTACTGTAGCCAAGTAATTCTCTCTTCGTTCGAGAGATCACTTTTCTGTGTGTACCGCTGCGCCACAGTCTGGCTAAAACAGCTGTAACTTCTTAAGGAATCGAAGAAACATATAAGTCCATATAAAACATTTTACCCAGAATGACATTTGATTTCCAAAAACTAATTTTGCCGAAAAAAAGGTAGACTATTAGTATATTTTATATTTTTTTCTAATTAGTGTTATTTTTAACTGTTATGTAATAATCGTTTTAATTTTTAATACAAGTCTAGTTTTCGGTGCTCCGCGAATTTTTCTTATGATCAAAAGTGCTCCCTGACTTCAAAAAGGTTAAGAACCACTGCGATCCACAAAGGCCAAGCCCATTTAAAACGTTCTTAAATGCGTCCACCGATAAAAAGTCGAATTTATTATGATTATTATTTCGAAAACTGACCGGAAGTAGGTACCGATAATTTACGAGGAGGGCCTGAGGGCCTACCGGAATTCAGTTCAATTTTTTATGCAATTGCCGTAATGATATACGATAAGCCAAAGGATACCGAAGGGCCGTTATTGAATTACCGGGGAAACTAAGCAAGGACCACTGGTCACTCGTCAGGGCTCCCATGGGGCTCGACCCCACCTTTTCAATATTGTTTTATGAGAGATGCCCGTTTTTACAGCTATTCGCGTGCTATAACCGCACCTTATATCCCGACAAATAAATGAATTTTCGCATTCGCCCACAAGTCTTAACTTATATTTTTTTTCATATATTGTGTGATTAAAAATCGACAGAATTGAGACGGGTATGTTTTGATTATTCGCAAAGCTTCAAATAGTCTAGAATGAATTTTTAAAAACCTAACACAGGTGTAACAATTGATAGAAAATAATTAAGTGTATTTGGTTGCATATACTTATGTATGATTTTAAACACCATCATAAAATGCTTTGTGACCAGAAAACACTTATTATTGTGACTTTATCATGGCATGACAATCTAGCGAATAATATAAAGAGTTTTGTACAATAAAAATAAGAATTTGTTAAATTTGCTCAAGAGTAAACAATCAATGTTTTACATTTAAATTAAAAATGTTTTAGGTAATTAAAAATAATAGAGATCTGAAATTTTGGAAGAGAAATTAGAATCAAAGTACTACAAAACTATGCCCTACAAATATTTTTTAATTTAATAAATCAGGGCTGGCCAACTTTTGTCTACTTAAGATCTACCTTTTATCTTTAAAACATGCCGCGATCGACATGTTATCATAGGCGTAGCACTCCCGCGAGCTATGGGTAGTAGATACGCAAAATATGTTAAACACTATTGTTTTTAATTTTTTATATCACCTATTAAGTTTTCGATATAAAGGCATAAAGAAAATAAATTTCCTGACTCAACGTTTCATATCTGCAGAGTTTATTATAAAAATGCACAGTATGCCTGAAAATTTGATTTTAAGATTTGGCGAAACTTTTTTTGCAAGGAAAATTAACCTGAAAGATTTTTAGACTTATCTTCTAAAAATTTTAGACTTGTACTGAAACAACTTGTTTATCTACCTACGTTGTTTATCTACGAGTAATATTAACATATTTGATTGGGTTTGAGTTGAAAGGATAGCCCTTTGCTAGAATTTTTATCTTGTTGAGTTGAAGGTCAGCTCTTTACTCAAATGTTAATTTATTTTGTATGGCTGACAGGTCCCTTTTCTACAATTTATTTATTTTGTTGAGCTGAAAGGTTAGCCCTTTGCTAATATCTGAATGGTTTTGAGCTGAAAGGTTAACCCTTTGCTAATGTTTGTTTATCTTCTTGAGATGAATAGTTGTCCCTTTGATATTTCTTTAATTTTTGAGATGAAAGATGAGCCCTTTGCTAATATCGTGTTGAGATGAAAAGTTACCAATTTGATAATATTTGTTTATATCGGCCCTTCGCTAATATTTGTTTATGTTGTTAAACTGAATGATTAGTCCTTTGCTTATTTGTTTATGTTCATGAGCTAAAAGGATGACCCCTTGCGAATATTTGTTTATTTTGTTGGGCTGAAAGGCTAAACATGCTAATATATGTAGCTGAACTGAAAGGTGGTATGCTTTTTGCAATTAGTTGACTATGTTTTGAGTTAAAACTTTTAGCGTTTTGAACGCAAAAGGCAAAGAAATACATGTTGGCAACTTGATTATTGTTGAATTAGTAACACCTGTGACTTTCGGCAAATTATAAATTGTCGAATGGAAGTTTGAATGTGTTACTGAGGCCAAGTTTATAATTGAGGATAATAGTTCTGGAGACTGGCTTTGAGAGCAAAGCTATGTCAGGACTGGCCGTGTTAGGAATTATTTTATTTGTTGGATTAATTCAGATATTGGGCCAGCGATAGAAGATTATAAACAAGCTTATTTGTAAATACATGAGTAACTAGACTCACTTTTTACTGTTAACTGTTTTTGTTACAATGCGATAAGCAAAAAAACTGCTATCGGTAAACGGACAGTTCTGTGAGATCAAAACTTGATTCTTGATTCAAAACTATCTTTCATTTTCATCTGCCACATTCGCTAACAATAGGGTTATATACTTAGGGAGAAAATCAAAGGTTCTTCACTGTTCAAGCAGTATATTGGGCAATTAGTTTTTATTTGAACGTATTTCGTGAAAATGACCATGAAGTAATTTTAATAATTTCGAATAAAGTATATTTTATTACTTTCATTGGAAATTTATAAAGAAACTCAGCCTTGAACATCATATGATCCTCAGCCGTCAACATCATTGGATCTTCAGCCTTCAGCATCATTCGATCCTCAACCCTATACTGTAGGTTCGCAGGCAAACAAAACAAGTTGTCTTTTCGCCTGAAGTGGCCCAAGCACTGCCTAAAGCTATAGCGCAAAAAACTGTCAATAAAAAACGCCGCAAAACGCTGCAAATTTGACTGATACTCCTGAAAAGGAAAATCTGCTACAAGAAGAAGATAACAAGAAAAAAAAGTGGCTAAGAAGGCACTTAAAAGATACAAAGAAAGAAACATTAAACAGATTAAGAAAATAATTTTACAAAAAGAAAATAAAGATTTTAGTTTTGACGAAGGATCTTTCTGTTGAGTTTGCTGTGAACAACGCAGCATGAACAGCGTTTCTGGCAAAGGCAACTGTATTTGCAAACATCAGGAAAAATTTATTGAAAATAGGGCACAAATTATGTAGGTACTCTGCTTGTAAGAATATTGTGATTCCGACTGGGCGACTGATTAGGATGATTACAAATATATACAATAATCTATTATAAGTAGGATAAAAACAAGTTCCCCTTGAAACTGATTGAAGTTTTGTACTTTAGAAAATAAATAAATAATATTTTAAGTTTTGTATTTTATAGAATGATTTGATTATTATATTAAAAATGTTTCAATATACCTGTTAAAAGACATTATGATGATTGTAACTCAGTTAGCATTAGCAAGTTTCAGATTAAGCGATAAAATAACAATAAGCTACAAAAAAGATTAAATAAATAAATAAATAAATTAAAATTGATACAAATTATTCAAATTTTATATCCGAGTATTAAATTCAATTTAAGACAACTTTTTCCAGTGACATTTTACATTTAATTGTAAAAAACTGAAAACAAAAACCAAAAACTGAAAATGTTGGTCCATTATAAGTGTAGTTAGGTCCATCTATTTTTTGTAGTGAATACATTTCATATTCTCTCTTTTTATTAACGTAATTCCTTTATTTGTTTTATTTATATAGAAAATGTGTTTAAGTTAAAAAGAAAGTTAGGGTCGGTTGAAAGTGTGTCATTTAGGGGTGGGAGTCCTCGGAACTATAACATGTAGATAAATCGAATCACGAGCGCCCCCTCCGTCAAATTTGTAAACCTAATTCCGGGTGCTCTCTCTATCTCTCTCTTCGCTAATTTTATCATCCTATTGTAAACCAAACTTGACGGAATTTACAACTGTAATTCGTAATTCGCGCTTCGCGCGGGGGGTAGTCATAATTATACCGAATTAGGGGCTGCTAAGCGCCCGCAACCCTTAATGAATTGACATTGATACGGAGGCAGGAGACCCTCGGATTTGTTTTAATTTTCAAAAGCTGGGGTGGAAATTCCAAATCTAATTACCACCGATCCGATTTCAATTCCACAAATATGCGTTTGCAATACAATCGTCCTAGCAATGGAATACCAATTTTTAAAAGAAATCACTTGGCCGACCAGAAACGATCTTTATGAATTGCATTCAGACTTTTTTAAACTCGAATGATAGTTTGGTGTTGGCTATGAGCAAAGTTTCGGAAAATGGTCGAGGAATATCTAGTAACTAATCCGCAAGCAAATAGGTACCCACCAACCGTAATAACTGAAATGACTGCTAGAAACTTGGCGACCAAGTGATATTTTAATTAAAACAAACCAGCAACTACGGTACAGAGACTATATTATATCATAATTTGAAATCTAGGCCGTTATTAAGGTGCGTGCTCTGTATTAATATGGGCCTCAAATGTAGGGGAGAGATTATTGTTAATAAAATCAAGTTGGACGAGCTTTAGTATGTCTGTATATGTCTCGACTTGCTACTATATTCTTTGGGTGTATTATTTAACATGTAACAATAATAAATATGTACTTGTCTACATACTTAGAGGATATATAGGTATTATATTGCTAGTGGTAGCGGTCTAAGAACCGCCACGACAACTTAAAATTCAGTGCCCATCTCCGTTCAAAATATTCAGGTGGCTCATGTTGAGTGCATCCTCTCCAAACATGAATGGAATACATATCGGCCCAACTAATCGCCAACTAATCGTTACGACATCTCTATACCAACCTCACTCAGAAATTGACTTGGAAATATAGACATCTTTTATATTGTTAAATTGAAGCCAACCTTTTCATGACACCTGTATAACTAAATATAATTTCAAAAGGCGCTATTCATGATAATTGCAGAAAAATCCAACTGCCTTCGCTAAATTTATTTCTAGGTTAGGTTTTTACTCTTTTAATTGGACGATTGATGTGATATGTTAAGACTGAATAATTAATAAACATTAACAACGTTGCCAACCAAACAAAAAAGCTCCCAGATTACATTCACTTACATCAACTGTCAAAACAACTCGAAAATCCTACCTTTTTGTTGTCTTGATATGCTCGCGAAAACGGCGTTCAGACTAGGGATCTAACTTTCTGAATCCACCTTGGTAGTCCACGAACCCAAAGCACTCATAAAATCACAATATGCTAAAGTTTTATACACTCAAAATAGTGATAATTACGGAGCAATATATCAAACAACCGCACTTCATTTTTCCGATGACTCGTCTACAAAAACGCAAGGCATACGGGAGCGCTGGATCCCGGCCTTCTTGACATATTTGCACGGATTTTGGTACTCGGCTTTGGTACACTTAACCTATAATTTCGAACGTTCCGCTTTATATGTTCACAATTTAATAAATACCTATCGATGAGTGTTAAATACACAGTCTAAAACCGTAATTTATATTATTTAATTTATATTAACAGTCTTTAACACCGCGTAATTTATACGAGATATATCAAATTAAACACAGCCCACAGCACTGTTCGCGAACTGACGTTTACTTATAATCGATGTACGAAAAGTAGATTGAACAATCGATGTACAAACAAATGATTGAACAAATAATTTTTATATAACTATAATTTAGTATGAATTTGTTTATACTATTAGCTATGTATATGTAGAATAATAATATATCGGTTTTCGTATTGGAAGTGACGGACGTATACGTAATATAGAACTTTTCTCGGGATATATATCGCTTATATTGTCATCCGTGAATTATGGCATGTTTTGGGGGTTGTTCGACGGCACCCTGCTGCCAAATTTACCCCCGATAAATTGCTTCTATAAATCATCGGTTCGTCGAACATGGCTAATTAAATGTTTCCTTCTCAAATGTTGCAATCGTTATTATAATGTGTATTATTAACGTATTTTTAAAATATCTTACAGCTGGAAGAACTCGAGGGGCTGCTGGAATCGCCATGGATATCTTCGAACAACACCAGGGCACACACATACTACAGGTAAGTTGTTCACAAATGAACCGTAAGTGGAAGAACAGAGTAAGTCCAAATCGGTTTTTTTTTTTTTTGGAAAACTGGAGAAAACTGTAATTTGACAACTGTACATTTTACTGATTTGGGATGCACAGAACTGAAGTTAAATTGTCTGTCAAGAAGCAATAATAAATTAGCTATTAGGTAAAATATCGGCTGGTCTTGTTCAGACCGAGAAGTTTTATACAAGATGGTATCTTAGTTTGAAATGACAAATTTTGGTCTTGTTCTGTTTTTCCACTCACCGGTTACTTAATCTATTGTTAATAATAATTTTACATTCTCAAAAAAAGAAGTTCTGCAGTCAGGAATGATTTTTTTTTCATAAATATGGCTTCATTTATCAAAGAGGGCTAAAGGGTACAAGGGATGTGGGGTGGGGGGTTCTCTGCAGGCGTATCAAGTTTCATAATGTCGGAGAGAGTTAGTTATTCTTGTCGTGCGCTGCCGGTCATTCTTTATATACCGGCGCAGCGGCGGTGCCGCGACGCGGGGATCAAACGTCAACCCCCGGACAAGTACGGTAAAATTGCTCGGAAGAAGAAAGTTAGGGCTGCCCAAGATGTACCGGATGTGTTACACCAGACATCACTCTTACCCTAGAACCCACCAAAAACATCGCCAATTTTCCGAAAAAAAAACTAGAGAAAAACACCCTGCTTATTTTTAAGTCGTAAATAATAGATGTAGTGAAATGTGTAACATCTGCGGTCATTGTAGTTGGATTGAACATCACCCTTGCGAAGGGGAGGATTCCGAATATAGGTGTTCAATCTTTCTTATTTTGATTCAACTTGCCAAAAAAATACGAATGGCCCTCTCCGGGTTGATTTATGGCCAGTATAAATCAGGATCGCCCGATTTGGGATGAAAATTTAAAGGACAACCATCACGGGGCTTGTTTTTAGGGTGTACAACAGACACTTGTTTGAAGGGTGTTATTTGAGTAAACTTTGTAGATGTAACTAGAGTTGGTTTCATAAAATCGTAGAAATAAATGGGTTCAACACAAAACTGTACGTTTCATGAGTAAATAGAGTAGTTATTTTTTTGTAACAAAAAGATGTCTTCTCCTCTAGTTACGGGGGAAGGATTTATGAATGAACGTTGGACGCGAGATTTTTATCGGAGCTGGGTACATCGTCGGAATAAATAAATAAGAGGGGTCAGCCTTGGGCGCATTGCACGCTGGACAGACTTAAAATTCGTGGTGCCCTCTGTACTATTATTTTAAGCAGAATACGGGTCCCCACGTTTCAAAATTTCAAGATCGTATGAACGAAACGAAGAGATACCACCACGCCGGATGTGTCCCATAAAAATGTAAAACCGAATACGAAAAAAGAATTTATTATTTACGTTATTACTTATTAGCGGCCGGAATATCGGGAAGAAATATATATGCCAGCAAAGCTCGGATTTTCAAATCATCGTTCCCTCGGTGGATTTCAAATTATTTCCTCTATTTATGCGACTTCGAGAACTCGTCCCCTGAGGTTTTAAATCTACCCTCCGGCTGAAGAGGGACGATACCGCGCTTAGGTTAAAACAAAATACGCTAAACGGAATGTATACTCTTTCGTCCTTATAATCCCCTTTGATTTTTATTATATTGACCACAGGTTTCTAAAAAAACATTTTGTTTTTAAATTACCTATTTTTTTTTGTTTTTATAACCTACAATTACGTTGTAGTATACGTTATGTATACGCACGCTCGCGCCAAATGCAAGGAAGAACACGTCTGAATGTTCCTACTTAGTTGTCTTGACGTCTCGTGTGACTTAGGTGAGAAAATAAATCCACTTAGGTTGTGTTGGATTTTAATATCTTAAGAAAAATGTAACGAACTAAAACATAAATGCTTTTGGAAATAAAACGACGCGTCTGAACGTGTCAACTTAGTTGTGTGTTGACGGCACGTGAGCCTTATGTGAGAAAATTAATCCACTTAGGTTGTGTCGGATTTTAATATCTTGAGGAAATCTTAACGAACTAAAACATAAATGTTGTTGAAAATGAAACACCTCTAAACGTGTCTACTTAGTTGTGTTGACGTCACGTGAGCCTTATGTGAGAAAATGAATCCACTTAGGTAGTGTTGGATTTTAATATCTTTTGAAAAAAATTAACGAACTAAAACAAATGCTTTTGAAAATGAAACACCTCTAAACGTGTCTACTTAGTTGTGTTGACGTCACGTGAGCCTTATGTGAGAAAATGAATCCACTTAGATAGTGTTGGATTTTAATATCTTTTGAAAAAAATTAACGAACTAAAACATAAATGCTTTTGAAAATGAAACAACACCTCTAAACGTGTCTACTTAGTTGTGTTGACCTCACGTGAACCCTATGTGAGAAAATTAATCCACTTAGGTTGTGTTCGATTTTAATATCTTGAGAAAAACTTAACGAACTATAACATAAATGCTTTTGAAAATGAGACAACACGTCTGAACGTGTCTACTTAGTTGTGTAGACATCAGGTGAGCCTTATGTGAGAAAATTAATCCACTTAGGTTGAGTTGGATTCTAATATCTTGAGAAAAACTTAACGAACTATAACATTTTGAAAATTGAGCTTTTGAAAATGGAACGACACGTCTGAACGTGTCTACTTAGTTGTGTGTTGACGTCACGTGTGCCTTATGTGAGAAAATTAATCCACTTAGGTTATATTGGATTTTAATATCTTGAGTAAAACTTAACGAACTAAAACATAAATGCTTTTGAAAATGAAACAACACCTCTAAACGTGCCTACTTAGTTGTGTTGACGTCACGTGAGCCTTATGTGAGAAAATAATCCACTTAGATTGTGTTGGATTTTAATATCTTGAGAAAAACTTAACGAACTAGAACAAATGCTTTTAAATTGATAAAATAAAAAAGAAAATCATTTGAATTGTTTCAGTCTCTCGATGGTTTCGCCTTGGCTTTAGCAGCAGACGGAAGGTTCCTGTATATCTCCGAGACCGTCTCCATCTACTTAGGGCTTTCCCAGGTGAGAACAGTATAATTTTCAACCCTTAATATACAATAAGTAGGTATTACTACGTCTGGGATATGACTGCGAAGGTACATCGGACTGTCGTCCTCGGCGGCGAGGCGCTGGTGGCGGCGGCTCCAGGTCCGAAGCTAGCTCGCAACCGCCCGCCCGCACCCACAAGCCGCCCCCCGATTTCCCCGAATGGTAAATGCTCCTCACGTACACCTCTGCAGCGTCGTGCCTGCCATTCATAATGCGCCTGGCGGGGTTACAATCAATAGGGTGTTTGCAACTATACGAACATGGCGGCGCCGGCGGCGGACCAGAGCCGGGCAGACCCGCACGTACAGGTTATCGGCTATAGTTTTAAATCCCTTTCTCCAGCCCGAACGCCCACATAGGTACTAATAGTCACTTAGTTTAGAGGGTACGGTATGGCAACCCTAAACGCGCGGAAAACGCCGCCACTCGCCGCCAACCGCCTCATGTCACCATCCATCAATCCGCCGGAGAACAACCCTTGTTGAAATGTTTAAATGGGGATAGCTAATGACGTGGACTTTTCCATTTCCCGATGGTTAATTTTCGTGTTCATCAAGAAGCATGGCTTCATTTTATAGTAGTTGTAGTTTATTGCTGTCCCCCGTAATTTGGGGATGGTGTTCTGAAAGGATTATCAAAACTCTCTTTTATTTTCAGGTTGAAATGACTGGAAGCAGTATATTTGACTACATCCATCACCAAGACCATTCTGAAATGGCTGAACAACTGGGTTTGGGTTTAGCCCAAGGTCAGAACATGGCGTCTCCTGGTAGCAGTTCAGAGGAGAGCTCTTCAAACGCTGGTACAAATAACCCTGACGGTAAATACACATAATTATTATGTATTTCTTGTTAGTCCAGTAAGTCCAGCAAGTCCAGTGTGATAATTTTGAATTGAGGGCGTACGTATGTATGTACGTATGTAGAAATTGGGCTACTTGCGCTGAATAGAAAATCGGATTGCGCCGGACAGTCGTTTGAATACTCGATTAACGTACTGACCAACAAATTGCCCGTGCATTCCTAGGCGTGACGCCCGCCCTACGACTTGAATAACAATTGGACGCACGTAATGTCGAGAACCGCTGTCTTTTGACCAAACAACCGTTCTACGACCGCGCCAAAATCGGTTATGACCGTCACCGTTCATTTAATATTTTATACGCATATCTTCGCTCCTCCATTCATACAATTTACTACTTTACCCCATTCCATATTCAAATCGCAAAACATACAATAATCGCGTGTAAAAACTTGTCTTTTTACTAAATTAGAACTGCTTGAAACGCTTGAAACGAAAAATTAGAAAAGTATTCTTCGCGCGACATCTAGCGCCGTTTAGCAGAACCCACACTACGTACCTCACTGGTAGTGCACGGAGCTAAATATAGATGGCGTGCAGCGTTTTCTCACAAAATCAATACAGTAAATTTAAATTTTGAATTTTACGGTTTTGGCCTACAAGTATATTAACACTACACATTTATTTAGAGACCTATGACATGATTTTGTTTCCTTTTTTTTAAGTATCATCAATAATGACCCTAGGAAATAACCCAACGTATAAAGGACTGGACAGAGCATTTTGCGTTAGGATGAAATCAACTCTAACAAAACGAGGCTGTCATTTCAAATCTTCGGGCTATAGGGTAGGTACATCCCCGGATTTCATTCTACAATGTCACTGAAAAACAAACTTTTTCTTATTACAGGTGGTTCTAATGTTATGTCGACTGAGGCCACAGTACACCTTTTCACATTCGCGTAAGAACCAACCACCTCTATTGGGGATGGTAGCCCTCGCCATAGCACTACCACCCCCAAGTGTTCACGAGATTCGACTGGAATCCGATATGTTTGTTACTAGGATCAATTTCGACTTTAGAATAGCGCACTGCGAACCCAAAGTTTCAGATTTACTGGATTATTCTTCTGAAGAGTTAACAGGGAGGAATTTGTATACTTTATGCCATGGGGAGGATGCTAATAAACTTAGGAAATGCCATATCGATTGTAAGTATTACTCCTGAATGTTTTTACAGTTAATTTTTTAAATATTTTTACAGTTTTTACGATTGCTATCTGGGTTATTCTATTATAGTAATAATTATTTCTTTGTTCTCTTTTTGCAGTGATAAACAAAGGGCAGGTGTTGACGCACTACTACAGGATTATGAATAAAAACGGGGGTTACACCTGGATCCAGACTTGTGCGACGGTGGTCTGCAATACGAAGAACGCAGACGAGCAAAACATCATTTGCGTAAACTACGTGATAAGGTAAATGTTTGGATATAACTAGGATCTCCTTGGATCATGATTGTTTTTTCTTTATTTAGTGGTCGGGAGTACGAGAATTTGATCATGGACTGCTGCCAGATGGAGGACAGCTCGCACACGGTGAAGCGTGAGGAGACATCGAGTAACGACCCGGAGAATGGATCGCCGGACGCCGATAGAGGAGGTACGTTCCCGTACCACCTATAAATAAAAACAAACCTAGTCTAACTGTGTGTCTGTGATAAGATGGCCGGAACAGCGGAGGCCCCCCGAATCCACCCCAAGACCAGAACGGCGAAGATGGAGCGTCCACCGAGGACCCCGAAAGGACGAGGACGACCGTGGATAATGTGACCCATCTGCCTGTAACGTCTACTGATGGAAAGACAAGACGGGGGACCAAACGGAAAAACGTTGAGACTTGTAGTTCTTCGGACGAGGAGGCGAATGTGGTGTTGAGTCCTGCGTCATCGTCCTCGCATTCCATCCACGCTGCGATTCCTGAGTCGACCGAGACGATTCCGAAGCCTGTCGAGGAACCGAGCGGAACTTGCGTTAAAGATTTGGAGAACGCCATGTCCAAGCATCTCCCAACGTGCAAGTCTCCAGTTCACGCTCCAACGGATTTTAGTACGGATGCTTTACTGAAGCAGCAGAGAACAACGATTCAGTGGATAGGGGCCCATCAGCAATTGCAACAGCAGGGTCCGCTGCCAGCGTCAGCGCTTCTTCGGCAGTTGTACGCGAATAGGGAAAGTGTAATTCGGGCGAATGTCCATGGGACGCGTACTGGAGGGTCTGGGTATTACCCAGGTGAGGGGCAAGTAGGGCCTTTGCCGACTCCTCCCGGAAGTGAAGGTTCTTCCTCCTACAACGAACATCAATTTCTGCTATCCCAACACCAAAATTATCCAACAACGTACCCATCGGATTACCACTCAGCTATGACACCTCCGTCCAGTGTTTCCCCCAGAGATAAACACCAACAGTTGCATAGCACCTTCGAAAATCCGATATATCAGGATGTTTTAAGGCACCCGTATCAAGATAGTCCCCTCCCGTTGAAGCCCCAAGTTTATTCTTACGTGGAGCAACCGCAATTCTACCACCATAGTGCCACGGGCGCAGGCTTTCACTTATACCATCCCGGGAAAACCACACCAACGGCTCCAGCTAACTGGTACTCCTCATCATAGTGCTTAAATATATAAACAATCGAGATCACTCTGTATATTAATAACGCTTTTATATAGTGTTCCTTGAAGGTACGATTCGTATGCTGCGTCGGGCGACTGTTGTTAGCATAGGAATCATACCATAAGGTTGGATCTGATTGCAACGTCCACAGTGGTCGGCCACTATTAACGTTGCAACAAAATTCCATACCTTTAGCATTATTTTCGATTGTTGTATGAGTGCGGCGGATGTTGCTCTTTTTTGTAAAACGTAAAACAAAAATTTGTATTTTATACAATCGAGTATATCTTTGTGTCGTGTTAACTATATCTAAACCAAAGAGGGATACGTGCGAATGGAAAACGGCCCGCCGAAGAGCCCGAAAGCCTCTATAGTAGTAACTTATTCGCGTCACAAAACGGTAGCATTATTTTCGAACGGGGTCGGTCTTGAAGCGTGTCGTTTTGTAGTTCGCTGAAGACAAATCGTGCAATAATCTTCTGTCGCGTTGTTGTTGTCGAAGAAATTGATTCAGTTTCAATTTTAGCTTTGAATAGTCAAACACTTTTTAAAACACCAATCTTAGTCGGTCTATGTTGAATCTCTTTTAGTTGTTTTAAGTTTAAGCCCAAAGTTTATCATATAAGTGTTTTCTTTTCTCTATTACAGTTACTTAGATTAAAGTGTTCTCATCCATTTTATTATCATTATTATCATTAAAGTGTAAGTATGTTTTACGTATAGGAAACTATGTTTTTTAAACCTTTAGGCATATCTAATGTTATTTAAAATATCCAGACGTTCACTTTTATGCATCTTTGAATTGTAAAATTTTGTTTTTAAAACTGTTATTGACTCTATAAAAGTGATCGTTTTGAGTAAAATTTGTAAATATTGTAATGTAAATTGCATCAAATTAAATATTTTTGTTTTAATTTGGTCAATTTATGTTTCATACTTTTGTAACATAGCTAGTAAATTTATCTACGTTTTCTTTTTAAAAAATTGTTTGTAGTTAAAAACTTGTAAGGTACTTTTAGTTGCTCTTACTGTAGTGGTAAATTTACTGGCTCTATATACATATATATATATATATATACTTTTTTGGAAAAAGTAAACTTTTGAACATTGTTGTTTGTGATGTACGTCATACATCAAATGTATAAAAGTATACTCCTGGGCATTGACGAAAAAAGTATTGCGGCTAAGTAACCTTTTTGTATATATTGTATTACAAGTAATGCGATCATATCTACATTCCATTATCGTCTCAAGATGTAATGTGTTCCGTTGAAAAGTAAATGTCAAGCCTAAGCCTACCCTAACCGCCTCCCAATCCCAGCCCAATATAATCCCAATTCCTGACATAATGTGATATATTCGTCTTTGTCAAGTCGTGTTTTTATTATTTTTCTCCTTTGCGCGCAGTACAAAAGCAAAATATTTGTATTTACATGTGATACGCGACAATGTGTATATCAGCGATGTGTCATTATATTTATTCATTTTATAAAAACCTTATTTCTGTATATCTTCATCTATAATCCATATTGTAAATAAAGCTTATATTAAAAGTAGCCTTTTATATCTCCACAAAAATTGACAAAATATCTCATCACCTCCATGTGATCCTAGTATAGAATCATTTATCAATTTTGTATACTAAGTACAAGAACAAAAGTCTGGTAATCTTAAAGATTTAATACTCCTAAAGAAAATTTAAACCCAAAATTACGAACTAAACATTTTATTAAATTTACTCTTAAATACATATGAAATATATAAAAAAATCAACAATAACTTTGGCATATATAAGGGTACGTATTATAAACAACCACTGCTGTCAGTCTCAAACGTAAGTAAAAAAAACCTAATTTTACACTTTGGAAGATTTGAAGATCATTGAAGTTTTGTGTTCCGTCATAGCCTTTGGCTTCCCAGAATTCGAAGGCGGCCTAGTATCCGAAGAGTTACTCCCCTTAACAATATGCAGCAACTTCGCATACGCAAGCCTGTACTGTTTATTGGTAGCAGCGTAAATAAACGGATTAATCACGCTGGAAGCCCAAGCCAAAATCGACGCACAGACGTGAAGAATTGGTAGGTCTATGTCGTCGTCAAAGACGTTGACACACATCAAAGGGAGGAAACAGAATTGGAAGGCGATGAAAATCAGCAGCATGAGTTTCGTCAGTCTTCTATCGTCACGTTCCCGCTTCTTCTTCCTGTCGATAGGTTGCTTCGGCCTGTAAAGAAATATATTCAAAAAGTGCTTGTTAAATAGTTCTTGTAAAAACTTACTGGTGTAATTGTAAATTCTTTTTTGTCGATCTCACTTTTAGGTAGATAAATAGGTAGGAGATCATTATCACGATGCAAGGTATCACAAATCCAACTAGGAATATAAACTTCTTTGGCGATCGACCATATTTATCTTCAAGTATTGTGCATGAAAATGTTGATGGGTGTAGTCCTAGTCGTCCCCACACTTCAAAAAACGGTAATAACTGCAAAGAAATAAAATGAAATCAATAAAAATTTAAATTTCTGTGGACAAGTTTTAGGTAATTTCACGTAATTTGATTTGGTGCGCCATCTATTGACAGGTATGAGAAAGTCATTAGTACCAACTAGAGAAATCATGCAGAGATGGCGAGTCAATCGATTCGGTTACCCTGGTAACCGTATGTAAACATCTAGCGGCCATTTGCTTTATTTGCTTTTAGGCGCGAGAAATTGCCGCTAAGGTTTAAAAAAAAAATGTTATTACCAGAACTACGAATGCGAATCCCCAAATGAAGACTAATTGGATCCATATTGACGTCTTGGAGTAAAGTTTTTTGTAATATGCATGGTAGGCGATGATTGTGTACCTATAACAAGCAACAAAAACAAAGTTTGAGATAGGGATAAGGAGCGTAATGTTTGTAAATATAAAGTAAACGGAACGGAGGCTTTTATGAAGGAGGGCTTCTGTTCTGGCATAATTATCTGAAATGCATAAGAAGCAGACGTACGCGGCTGTATCTATAGTGCCTCTGTCTGGAAATAAACCAAGGATTGCATAGTGCCCCCTTATTCACTTGACTCCACATCATTTAGAATCTATTTAGATAAGAGAGACCGCGGACCAACAATTATTTTGAAACCAAGAGATGTGATTGAACTTTCATTTCCGAAATGTATCAAATGTATCGCTTCACACAGTAAATTATAAATTAATTAGGACCAAGAGCAAAGAAAAAACGGAACTAGGAACACGTGTTCCAGCTGTGACTTTATCGATGACTGTTTTTATAACAAGAGTTAATCATCAATTATCTCAAAAGTGTAGGAGTAGGTCAGATGTCATTCAAGTCTCATAGCAATTAAAAACACTGCCCAATGCATCATCTGCCATTCTGCATTCGTCTGCAATTCATAAAATATATATAAAAATATATTTATTTTTTTATTGGCAAATCACAACAGATAAAGTTGCCAATAATTAAGAATATGTAAATAAAACACCGGATAAGATATAAGGCAAACATGCCTAAACAAACAAGGTATCGAATATCTATAGGTAGTACATACAAGAAATCTGGCTTACCTATTGAGAGTGATAGCAACCATGTTTAATAAGGATAAGGCAACATTTCCATAAAGAAGGACGGGGAAAATCTTGCACCACGTGTCTCCCAAGGTCCATGCTTCGTTTATGTACCTTACTGCCACCAAAGGTAGATTAAACGAACAGAAAATTAGGTCTGAAAGGCACAGGGACAGCACAAAGTATGTCGTAGCATGAGTCCTTAGTTTTGGAGACCTGATCAAAGCCAATATCGTCACTGCATTTCCTATGGGACATACATTACTGATTGAGTGAATTGATGAGAAGGGTGCGCACAAATTATGTACTGATTAATAATGAACTGTGATTAGTAGTTGTTAGACCGTTGAATACAAGGTGTGGCGGAAGTTAATATTACCTATACAGAGGATGTAAACAAGTACAATTGAAAATGCAAATATGCCCACATAAGGGCTCGGCTTTCCTAATTCTGTCCTATATAGAATATAGTATTATACAGTGATATCAAAAAAAAATAGTAAAAATTGTATTAAAAATAATGTTTGCTCTCACTGTACTAAAAAATTTAAGGTATATTGTGACGCCGTCATAATTAAACAAAAAAAAATCTAAAATCACAGAAACAATTTGAATGACAAATGATAAACCAAATGTAACTTTAAATCAAGTATTTGAACAAAGCATCACGATCATTTGAGTTCAACGAATGACTGATATTCGATAAATATTAACATAATAACAACACAGGCATAGAAAACTGATTCTATATGTAAACAATCTTACTATCAGCAAAAAAATATTATAAATCAAACTCACCGATTACTCCAAGCACACAAAATGTCACGGCTGAAATCGCCGCGACAATTGTTGCGATTCTTGGGTAACTAACGACGTCTCCACTCATTTTCACTTTTCAACCCCGTAGAAACTGCACATCACAAGTTTACAACATTCTGCTTGCTGGAACCCGAGGCTGGAACATACCGCACTCGCATGACGCACTCTTAAACAACCAATTCACGTCGTTCTCCGTCTCCTTCGCAAGCTCCTGGAGGGGATATGGACCGCGGCTGGTAACCAGTCCCGAAGTGGTATTAGTTTTTTCAAATGATTTTGGTTTCGTCAATTCAAAAACAGGTAAATTAGTCATCGATGCTTGGTGTCTAAAGGAACTGTGCATTAGCGTGGTTAAAGTAACACAAAGGTATCTTTTATTACGGTTTTTATTTAAAACTTATTTAAAATATTTTAAACCACAGAACATAACAATATTTCTTTTCTTCTTGAAATAAATTGAATCTAGTAAATGTTCGGTATGCATCAAACAATAGTACAGTAAATAATAAAAAGTAATGCTTTTTGTTTAATTGTATGTATAGGCATTTCTTTAAATATAATTATTTAAACATGTTCATCATAGTAACAATTTGTTAGTATTTTTACGTTACCATTACATTTTTTTTTTCAACGCGACGTCCTTATGCAAACACTAACTATGTATTTCGGGTGATAAAGACAGAGAGATAGAGAGAGAGAATAGAGAGATGGAGAATGGATGAATGAGTAGGTTTTTAATTTATTTATAATAATAATAATAATAGTTTGACACATTGGATATTACAAAAATGTAATTACAGTTTATTTAATTTAATTCATTCGGCTTTTACTTTTCAAACCCTGTCCGTGGACATTGGGGTATCAAATTTGTTTTAAACGGGATGAACAATCCTTGTTATTTTTATTTCTCAACTTATTTTTGTTTCCAAGTAAATGTTAAAAAACTACACGTTAAATTAATGAATAATAATAATAGAATCATTATTATTACTTATTATCATTATTATTAGTCTCCCTTGGACCAGAAGAATATTTGATTAGGCACTTGGTTATATGGCTTTTTTGTGTTTTGGTTTAGGAAACCACTACGGGTCTTGTTGGCATCTGCTATAAGTCCTGCTGTTTGTGAAGGCTGTGTGCGTTGATCCTCTTCCTTCCCTCTTTTTCCTGCTGCAGAAGATGATGTGCCGCCCTGTCCATCTCCTCTTGGGTCATGTCCAGCGCCTCTTGCATCTCTTTAGACGTGTACCGTACGAAGTCCGGGTCGCAGTACTTACCTAACCCTTGTTCGACCAAAATTCGACCAACCAGACTCTCCGCGGATCCTATCACTTCGAATGAAGTCACCTTCCTGTCAGATGGACTGCCAGGCAACGAATGAGACAACCTTTCCGATCCAACGTGCCCATTTGACTCACCAGTCGCTGTAACTAACTACAATTAGAACCACGCATACCAAAAAAAAATCAGCTAAAATTTTATATCTACACATGCGCATTTCTTTTATATTTACAATTTAGTTCACCAATCACCACTTTTCAGAGATATACCGATTGTTATGAAATCATATAAATGCATGCATATTCTGGGTAGATTACAAAGTGGTGATTGGGGTACATGCATAAATAAATTTACTACAATCGAAAACAAAAAACGTATAAGATGTTAGTGAACAACGAAACATGGCTAGGAATATGCTTACGGGATGACTGACTGGATATTAAGTGCAGAAATATTACAATGCATTTACAAAAATGGGCCGGTAGATTCAGGAATCATCTATAGAAGCTTGAGTATATCAGGCTTCCAGGATCAGGTATAACGTCGGGTTAGGCACGGGAACAGGGCGTTTCTTTAGTAAGCAAAACTACCTTCAGTTTGTTCAAAACATGAAGCAATAGCGAAGAGTGATGCGCGGCCAATAAACAAAATTGTCTGTACTGGGCCATGGAAAATTTTCAGGAATACATCAGTAACCAAATATAATAACCCAAAATCGTCACTGCTAATTTGCAAAACGACTCGTTCTCGTGCCGGACCGTGTATATTAGCAATACTGTACTATTTTTGATTTCTAATCTTTGGAAAGAAGTGCTGACGGTATGTGGAATATAAGCATGGTAAGGAATCTGGGTATAGATTCTGTACTAGTCTGGAATTTTGGTTCGAGGCAGAAACAGAAGCAGAAAGAATGTCCAGAAAGTACACTATTGCGAAAAGTGTAAGAGAGAAAGAAAGAGTAAAGGAATGTTGCTAGCTGTGGTGAGAGCAAGACGGCGGGCTAACCTCTTCCATGGAAGGAAGCCCTGTGATTTAGGATGGAGCAATGCGAATGTCGTGCGTTTCCTTCCGTGTCCGAGGAGTGCGGATGCGACTCGCCGGTCGCGCCTGGCCAATCTGGCTCTGGTAAGAAGCCTGCGACAGCCATAGCTTGTGCTTGTGCTAACTTGAGGCCGCTAGCGATGCGACTGAAGCCGGGCACGACGGCGGACACCCCCGCTCGCGGCTCGCCGGTGGCCGCCGCCGTCGGGGTGCCGGCCATCGTCGTCGGCTTCGCAGCCTGCAGGTGATGCACGGGCGATGGTGGCGCCTGATGGCCCGCCGCAACCGGCATGCAACCGCCCCCGAGCCCCAGGCCCAGGCCCAGCAATACGCGACGCGGAGGTGGCGTCGGAGGCATCAGCTCGGTGTGGTCGCCCTGCAGACTGCCACAAACACCACATCACCACACAGAAAACCATCAACGCACTCCTGTACCCCATACCTCGAAACCCTCATACTGTAGATTCTCCTATAACGCGAGTTCTTACAACGCGAATTCCTACAACGCGCTGAAGATTTTGCGACAACAAATTCATATATGTAATGCGATTCTCCTGCAACGCGCAACATGCGCGTATGGTTGTCCGCCCGATATGTGCTAACTGCGCATGAGCCATAAGCATGCCGCTGCTATTTTGAACTGTCACCACGGCGATACAAAAATACATAAAGGCGGGTTTTCCGCCTTTATGTATTATACCAGGCTTTTTACGCAGCGTACAACTGAATAGAGGCATGTCAAGTATCAGCTGTTGTTTGCGTGTTGTCAAAAGTGACAGTCGTCTGAGAAGACGTACGTCCAACGTTCATGTCAATCTTTTCACATGTCGTTGAAAGAATGAATGCATGACAATCGCATCTTAACTAGCTCATGTCACTTTTGACATTTTGTATTTTGACATTACGTTTTGCGCTCTGTAGGAAAACACTCACACTGCTTTGCTATCGGTGATATGACGACGTGTTGCGCTGCCTTTTACGTTGTACGCTGCGTAAAAACCTGCTCCTAGGAAAACCAGCCTTAACCAAAATGTTTCGTAACGGCACGGCACGATGGATGATGGAGACAAACAAAAGTTACAAAGAGAATATATTATTATTAAATTAACAAATTCAAGTACCATACTGCATAAGAAAAACGAAAACAATGCAATATAAGCTGTCTGTAGAAGCGGTAAATGTACACACGATTTTGCGATAAGAATGAATTAGTTTCTTCGAGCTATTCTTAATGTTGCTCATCAACATAACAGGTAGGACATTTAATTCCATTTATTATGTGTTTTCGGGTTATGACGTCTATTTACTTATAAATTTTGCATTGTTTTTGCGGTTAAAACGCTACAGGCGGGCGGCGCATGCGTCAAAATTCGCAATCGTCGAGTTCCTATAACACGTTTTCGTACAGCGCGTAAAGTTAAATCGCGTTGTAGGAGAGTCTACTGTACCTCAAAACAGCGTTCGTCATTATCGTAAATAACAAATGTCAAAAATAGATGGGGAGTTAAAAGGTATAGGGTACATGGGTAGCACAAGAGCAGTTAATCTCAAACGAAAAACAAAGAAAAACAAAATGGTAAAACATATTGTTGTTACGCACACCGCACACCACACCTGGAACACTTTTTCTTAATCTTACCATTGTAGTGGGGGTGTAGGAAGCCAGATTTACTGAAAGTCAAATCAAACCACGTTAACTCCTGCCCAACTGACATCATCCATTACTTCTTATACCAACCAAACCTTGACCCCAAACACTTTTGTCAATCAGTATTATCTGGCCGTACGATAAAGACTATATGCTGACATCACCATGAGTGTTTAACAAATTACGAGCATCAAATCGACACTCAAACATAAAAGGATGGTAAGGTACATCAAAGACTTACTCGATTACTTGGTAGCTATTCTTGTCCATGTCGCCGTTGTAGACGTTGGTTAGAGATCTCAGAGGTATTTCTTCGTCACCGTAGTCCTGCTGGTGCAGACAGGCCATGCTGGACCTATTGGCGACCGGATTCTTCGAAATGTGGTTCATGCGCTCGTTGGTCAACCGCTGGTTTGAGTTGTAGTGTAAAAAGTCCACACTAGAAGCTGGCGTGATCTTTATTTGGGTGGAGTTCACCTTAAGGGACTTTGCCCTATTGAAACTGTGGCCCCTCCTCATAGAGGACCACACGCTACCAAACAATGAATGATTTCTCTGCAAAACGAAAATTGCATAAAGTTTTCAACAAATTTCCTGTTTTTAGGACGTGACGTGAGCATGGTGGATTTATACAATAACAACAAAGAAACAGTTTTTGACAAAACCAAGTGCTGTGCGAGTAAGCGTATCTTGCTTAAACTGGTGCTCGACTCCTTCTTACCTCATTTTTTTTGTTGTTACTGTAGATAGTCGCACTTTCGCACAAAAGAATTTCAGTTTAAAACCGCTAAAACCCACAAAATACTTACCCTGTGCATTGGTTCTGGATTGTCGTCGATCAATTCATCAAGATTGCCCGAGATAGCTCTCTTAAGTTCTGGTCCAGCTTCATGCAAAGTCCTCAGGCCAGCTTGTAGCGTGACAGTATTATGAATCTCCTTGTCTCCCTCCTTCAGCTCTTGCTCTTTTCGCTTCTTGAACCTCCTGAAGTAGTCTTGGATGAGGAATGTCGCGTAGAATTTTCCAACCGTAACCTCATCATCAACACCTGGTGGTGGGACAACTTGGTCGAGCAACTTCGGACTAGTTCTCTTCCAGATCTTCTTGATAACCGCGCGCAACTCCGAATTTGCATCATCAATATTGCCTTCAGTCTTTATCCTTAATGAAGTTCTCACCACAGCAAACAAAGTTGCATTAAATAACACTGTACCATCACTGTTTAAAGGCATGTTCATCGAAACCAGCCGTTTGCAAGCCACCCTATGCGGACAGAGTTTTCCAAAACCAAGCGGTGGTGAGATCTTTCTTAAAAGCGTCACCACGTCCAAATGTTTAATCCTGCCTTTCGCGTCAGGGTCGTACTCGCTCCATAGCCTGATGAACTCATCTAAATGATGTGGCCCCAAAATAGACCAATCTCTAGTCAGGTAATCGAAGTTATCCATGATAACAGCAACAAATAAATTGATGATCTGCAAGAAATAGAGTTTATATTCTGTTTCGGACGTAGAATGAGACTTACCAAAAATGAGCACAAAACGTAGAATGAAATAAAATAAGGGTAAGCCACATCAGATCCACAACTAACGCTTGTCGAATTTGTGACTCTTTCATCACAAATGACTTCATCAGTATTGGCACAATCCAGCATGATGTCCTGCCATGCTTCACCCGTAGCAGATCTAAAAAGCACCAGAACTGCTTGAAAGAACGTAGCAAAATTGTTGTTCCTGTTAATCGAAGTCTCAGAATCGGCAGTCCTAATCTTGCCAAACATCTTCAAAAGAAAACAAACGAATGATATGTTCTCATAACCCAATAATCATCTTACCTGCATGCCAATGACGGCATAAATAAAGAACAACATAACAATAAGTAAAGCTACGTAGGGTAGAGCTTGAAATGACTTGAGGAAAGTCCAAAGCAATGTTCTGATGCCCTCTCCTCTGCTGAGCAACTTCACCAACCGCATCACGCGGAACAACCGAAAGAAGTTAATAGAAATGAAGGTACTTGGTTCGCCAGGCTACAAAGTAACTTTGGTAACATTGAATTTAATCAATCCATAAAAAACTTACGTTTACTTCCGACCAAACAATATCTATGAAGCTTCCCAAAACAATGACAAAGTCAAAAACATTCCAAGCATCTCCAAAATAATTCTGAAATATGTTATTTTATTTAGGAGAACTAAAAAGCTTAAATAAACTTACTTTGAATCGAAACGCTGCTAATTTGAAGACGAATTCCAAAGCGAAAAGTGCCGTGAATATCATGTTGAGTATATCTAGAGCTTGATTGTACTCCAATGGTTGTTTATGGAATTTCATAGCCAAAGTGATGGTGTTTATAAGAATAAGAATGAAGATTGTATATTCAAATGGTTTTGAAGTCACAAACCACCAGACTTTGTATTGGATCCTATGCTTGGGAATGTACCTCCTGACTGGTTTAGCTTTTAACGCAAACTCTATGCAGTTGCGCTGGTTCTTATCGAGCTCGCAGTTCTTGTATTCTTGTTCGCCTTCGTTTTGGAATGTAACGATTACAAAACCGACGAATATGTTCACCATGAAGAACGCTATTATAATAATATAGATAATATAATATACGGCTACTACAGGACGGTAGTTATGTATTGGTCCTTTATTTTCTTCATTTGAGTCTATCGAGACGTACAACAAACCAGGCCAACCTTCAAACGTTGACACCGTGAATAAGGTCAACATTGCCTTTGCTACGTTATCAAAATGAAAACGGTTATTTTCCCATACTCTGTCTTTCCGCATGGGTTTCGTTATGTCACCATCTTCATAAACCAAATAAGTCCCACTAAGAACAGTGCAAACGTTAAAGATATTTTTAGCAAGTTTAAATAAAGTACCTACTTGCATTCTAGAGCTGTTAATTTGGAACCATCGCTGCAGTTTGAGAATTTCCCCTAAAGATGCACAAAGTTATAAAAGTTGTGTGTAAATAGTGTGTAAATCGAAATACAGGGTGTCCCGGTTTAAGCTAGCAAAAACTCACACCGAAATCGAAAAACATGACTAAGCGTGGGCAAATATTACAGCTTGCTGTTGAGTATGAAACAGCTAATTGTGGAGTATAACAATGGCGGCTCTATTTTGAAACACCCTGTATGTAAATCTTGAACAAACAAGCCCAGAAATTCTGTCAAAAATCGAACGAATATCTGAGCCGTATCACGAACACTAAGCATGCAAAAGAAAGCATCTTTTGGTTTAGAAAAGTCAGAGTAGAGTAAAGCATCACATCCATGCAAATTAACATAAAAGAAGGTATCGTTTTGACAAGACACTTGTAGTCATAACTAGTAGAAGTATACAAAAAAAATAATGAAAATACGAGAATAGTAATGATATGGAATATATAAAACTAGTTCCGCTCTGTTAGAACCATTTTTCTCGCCGTACAGCTGCTTCTCCTAACGTGCTCGAACTGGTGATGGAAAATAATCGAAGGTACGTACTCATGTATAAATATGTGTATAAGCATACGAATGGGGGAACGTATAAATAAATAAAAAACAAAAACAAGACGATAAGATTTAAGCTTACCAACTAATAACAGATGCAGGCAGATGAACATACATTTATAGATAACGGTGTTCGGGTATGGTATCTACAACTAGTTCAAACCAGTCCGCGTTCACGAGCTTTCGGCACAGATCCTCCACCTTACACAACACCCTCTTAAAATCACCGGTGCTGTCAAATTCCTGTGATTGCCACTCGCGCGTTTGTTTCTGCGCATGTTGCAACGTGTATGCAACCACAGGGATGCATCTGACCAGCCACTGGGTGGTGTGTCGAGTTCTGGCGATTGATAAGGGTGTACCAATAGCTCTGCAGGACGCCACTGGTGGTAACTATGATTAGAACATGCAGTTCTACTCGAGTAAGGGTGCAGCAAGGGCAAGCAATGACTATTACCTTAAACAGCTGCACTCCAATCACAGCAAACATGAACTGCAGGAGGTAGGTAACCAGCATGATATTGCCGATAGTCTTAATGGCTACTATCACGCATTTCACTACATACTAGCCACCCAAGAGGAGATGGAACAAAACGAAACAACAATCAGTTTTATGAGAGTACTAGCTGTTTAATTTTCTTTTTAAAATTCGGTCTCGGGTCATCTGTTTGCTATTCTTAGCTTTACTGGGACAAGGGTTCTGGCAGGATTTCGAATTAGTCCAAAGGGGGTAGAGGCCACGTTAATCACAAGTCAATATGTTACAAACCACACGAAACCTAAATACCTAACAGCCACTGTTCAGGAGTACATCTTATCATACAACACACAAACAACCAAAACTCTTTGGCTTTTATATGACCATATATACATAAAATAAGCGTGGTAAAACCCAAAGAAAAACAGTTACGTGTATACATTCAACAGAGAGGTCCCACGTTGGACCAGCTGGCCAATCCTGCAAAATTGGTAGCACAAACCGTCAAATGCACCAAAGGGTTCGGCGATTGAGGAAGGGAGCCAGCACATTTTATTTTTTTTTCAAAAATCGGCCCTAGACTAGATATGACTACAAGTGCTAAAAGTACACACTGTACAGCCGGTGGGTCTTTTTTAGTTGCTGCTGAAGGTACTACTGTTGAAGGGATGGCCACAAACACAGAAGACATGCAAAGGTTGTTAAACTGTTTCTTTTCTTTATTTATGGGGAACGGGACTGGACTGCTGGGACTCCCTACCTCGATACCAAGGACATAGGATGGAGGGAACCCAGCAAATATTTTGGTTGTAGTCAACTCATAAGAAACATCATTATCATCAACAATTTTGATTCATGCCAATAATGCTGCAAATATTTCTGAAACAGATATAATATCTGTTTGATGTGTCGTACAAGCAATAGTTGTTGCAGTAGAATTGCCCAGTGTTAGTAAAAAATGTGTGAATATGAAATTGTGTGTAAAATATTGCTTATAAGGTGACCAAGTTAATTAAGGCATAGAGATAGAGATATGGTGGATAATAGGCTTGTCGTAAATACAAAAATTGTATACATATGTATAAATCTATGTATATGTATATATATATCTATATATAAATATATAACAATGGTAATAGTATACCCAAAGGTGCATTTGCTGAATGACAACAACGTATTGCCGGTGCCTACCTTGAACAATTGGACTCCTATAACAGCAAACATGAACTGAAGTAGACAGGTAACCAGTACAATGTTGCCAATGGTTTTAACTGCTACAATCACGCACTGGACTACATGCTAGAGACAAATACAATTTCATATAGCGGACTACATTCCCTGACCGCCACCTCGCTGCACCTAATTTCAATATAACCACGAGACGGGAACCCACCCACAAGAGAACACCTCCTCTCCACTTTCCTGAGACCTTACCTTCAATCCTTTCGCCCTGTTGATAGCCCTCAAAGGACGCAGCACGCGCAGCACCCTCAATATCTTCACGACCGACATATCTCCTTCCCTATAAACAACAAAGTCAGATTTGATCTAGTAGAATCATCATTCAAATTTACCTGAATATAGAAACCAATGAGACGCAGACCACTACAAGATCTAAGACGTTGAAAGCAGATCGCAGGAAGGCACCGTCGTGCAAGATTACGCCGTACGATATTGTCTTCAGGAGTAATTCCACTGAGAAAATGGTCGTGAAAAAGTAATCAAAAACTTGCAGCACCTGCAAATGAGAAATTAATTGTTTTATAACTTATACCTTTTTTATTAGTATGCGTACCAGTGGCGGCTTGTGCATACGGTTGCAGCCCCAAAACCAATAAGAAACAAAAACCAGATTCATTTTATGCAATATTCTAATAGCCAATAACTCAAGCTATGTAAAGGTACTAACTATGTTAGTTTACATCAATAACTTTGCAGACAACTCAGAGCCAGTCAAACAAACAAACAATAAATTCTCTGCAAAATGTAATTCAGAACCACTCTGATGTAAAAATTGCATCTACTTAAACATACAACAGTCCGTGTAAACTAGAAATCAATACATAGATACAATATTCATGACCTAATTTAAATTATGCAAATAACAAATAATATCAGCTTAGAGGGCTTGGAGGCCGATTGGTTCAAAAACCAAACAAAACCAAAATTAGGCAATTTGCAAACTCAAACTATTTCTACAGCACAAGCCACCACTGATGGGTACCTACAGATAAGAAGAATAAAAGTAATACTGGCACTCATAATAATCACCTAATAGGAGGCACCTCTTTGGTCACAAAACAAAAATAAAAAACAAAAACTACTTTTAAAGTGTACCTATATACTTTAACGTGATTCAAGCGGAAGGCACAAGATACAGAAAGAAGTGTTATTCACAATATACAAATCTGATATCATATAATATGTTACAACAATCAGGGTAAAGATATCTACAGACCTGCTAAGGATTTTCGGGTTTTTTTCTCGCGAAACGACATTGCATGTCTCAATATTGTAAAACGCTGTACCTATTATGATTGGCACTTTCGGTGAGCGGTTCGCGGCAATGTTACAGGTCTGTACATAGCATTAAATTATCTACGAAGGTGCATCTCTCATAACCGGTGACTTTTTGGCTTACCCGGAACAGAGGCCAGGGATTGGTTTCCTATTTAACAGTGAATTCAGACATTATGACCAAACCATTTTACCAGACGGGAAATGTGTTTACTTACCGCGTTCATGTCCGATTTTGAGTTGATGGGGTCTTCAAGCGCAAGTAGCGCAGAAGAAATTAAGATGCAGGCGAGTATAACATTTCCGAAGATATCGTGATTGCATAGCCAATGGCAGAATATCCGGAACCTTAAAGCACATAATCAGATTAGGAAAACGGTTCTAGAGCTTTAGGAGTCACACACCGATATGAGTATGATTAAAATTAAAAAAAAGTGAACACAAAAAAACATCCATCACGTCATTGCAGCCGGGAAAAGAGCAACTGTAACTACGGTATCGCTGTCTAAGATAAAAACTACCAGAAAATAATAAAAAGAAAAAATTAAAAACATTGAAAACACTGGTGCTGGGATCACGCATACGCATGGTGTGGGGAAAGCCAAACGCACTACGCTATTTGTTTGATTCTGTTTTTGGTCGTAATTATTATTATTTTTTGTGTACTACTCCGCCAATTCATTCGTTATGGTTTTTGTTTTGTTTTGTTTTTGCTATCACAGCGATCACCTGTTCGTGGGAGAGAAAATGAAGAAAGACGTTGCGGGAGGAATAGGCACTTTCTTTGAGTTGTTTTTAACCTCCGATAGGCGGCGCGGCCTAGCGCCTATCGCATCGGACTCAGCGTCCCCATCTGAAATATTCCACACCACACATGTTACTCTAAGTTTCGAGTCGACATAGCTGCAAGACCCAAAAGGATATCTCTTAAAACTCATAATTATTATAACGTGCTATAGCTTTCGACGGATGGGTCAGAAACAACGTACGACGAAAACAAGAACGAACAAGTGCCATAGCACGGTTGTTTGCGCGCTTCTGTCTTGCAGCTATGTCCCATATCCAGATGCCTACCTGTTCTTGTGCGAAAAGATAAAGAAGGCACTGCCCTTTGGTATCGGTCGAACTTTCTTAACGATGTTTACCTCGGAAAGCCTGCGCGGTCTCGCCGACACCGGA
Source organism: Aphodius sticticus (assembly GCA_963966075.1). NCBI lineage: Eukaryota > Metazoa > Arthropoda > Insecta > Coleoptera > Scarabaeidae > Aphodius > Aphodius sticticus. The sequence continues at coordinate 10,259,498 of OZ014515.1, read as the reverse complement.
TCTACTTCTACATCGTCTGAAAATTATGTCAATCTTTTTTTTGTCTCCTCCATATAGTTACCCCCATCTGCGGCCATCTTTTTACCACTCCTAATTTATGTACACCAACTACTTCACACTTAACATCAAAACTCACCCTGCTCCATACTCGTATGCTCGTCCATATCGTCAAACGCCATATCATCATCCATGTTGATGTTCACTTTAGTCTCCGATTCGACGTCATCATCCTCTCGATCCGACCTAAATATAAACATGCATGTCTAAATAATTATTATCAATTTGTATTTTACCTTTCTGAATTGTATTGGGCATCATCAATATCCTCCTCCAGACTCCTATCGTCAATGTCGATTTCCTCGTCATCATCCACAGGCGTGGGACTTTTTGATTTGTTTTGATTCTCTGCAGCTTCCTCTTCTTCCTTCTCTATGGCTGTCAACGATTCCGCGTCAGCCAAATTATCCACAGCAATGGCCAAGAAAACGTTTAACAATATATCTGCCGTTATGGTCAAGAAATAACACTTTTAGGGCAAAACTACGACAATTATGTGAATTCAAAAGGATACAATTACCACAAATAAATAATATTATAAAATATATACAGGCTAGGACTCCAAAACAAGCAACGCCGCCGTATGCTTCTATTCCATCGTACATGACCGTATTCCAATCTTCGCCGGTTAATATCTGGAATACCGTTAATAAACTTTGCCAGAAACTATCAAAATTGTGCCTGGGCTTCATCTGCTTGGGGTTGAAGTTGAACTTTCCGCCGAACACCTGCATTCCGAGCAGGGCGAATATAACAATGAATAGAAACAACAGAAGTAACAAAGACGCAATAGACTGTATAGAGTTCAATAGGGATGCAACCAGATTGGACAACGATCGCCAATACCTAAAAGTATAACAATGATGTAAACATCCTACAAATAGCGATGTTCGACATCAATGATGTTATACTTACTTGGTCACTTTGAAAACGCGCAACAACCTTACGCACCGAAGTACGGACACACCCAGTGGAGGCATAATATGCGTATTCGACAAAACAGTCTCCGTAATACTGCCGATAACAACGAAACAATCAAATCGATTGAACAATGACACAAAATATCCCTGAAAACATACCAAAAGTGGGTCAACACCAAACTTACGTAATTCAAAAGCTTGAGTTAATTACTTGAAAACCTAAACTGTACATCTTCAACAACATCTCCAATGTGAAAAGTGCGATAAATATATTATTAGTATATTCTTGAAATTCATCCAACCACACCGGCTGTGAGTAATGTTCTGTAGCTAACACAGCGGTATTGAGGAACACTAGCACGATGATGAGCCAATAAAAAAACTGGGACTTGACCGCCTTTCTGCAGCCTCTGCGCATCCGCCTGTTGATCCTGTCAAAGTCTTTCTTGCGCTTCTTAAACCAGGACTCCTGCTGCTGCAGCTCGGTCTCATCCCCTAATTGGTCCGTCGACTCCATCTCGTTCGGAGGCTTCACTTTCGTATCTTGGTTCACTTGGTCCTCCCCTTCGGGCTCAATATCCTCAGCTTGGGTGATCCAATCCAAGTAACCTCTCAAGTCTTCCTCGATCTGCTGCTTCTCGCGCAACTTATGGAAGTCACCCCGAGCTTTCGCCTTCTCTCTCTCTTTAGAAAACTCTCTGCAAGCATTTCGAAGAGTTAATGTACAAAGAAATTTGATCAAGTTTAAGATTCGTACCCGCTCAAAACACCTAAAATTAGATTCATAACGAAAAACGCACCGAATATGACCATGGAAACGAAATACGACCACTGCCATGAACGCCCCAATGCATCTTGAATCTGAAAATTATTTGTCAATTATTTTTTGAAGGGGAGGGGGTTGGGCGATTATTTAGTTACATTGTATAATACATCAGTCCAGCCTTCTAGGGTGATGCATTGGAAGACGGTTAACATCGAAAGTCCAAAATTATCAAAATTGGTGATTCCGAAGTTTGGGCCTTCCCAATCACCCAAGCACGAGTATTCGCCGAGCTCTGTGCAGTCGAAACCGGTGTCGTTACCGCACGGATGAGGGTCTTCCATTAGTTCACCTGTAAAAACGTAAAGCGTGTTCTGTAGAAACCAGGGCTGTGGAGTCGGAGTTCAGACAAATTTCAGAGGAGTCGGAGTCGGACAAAATGTACCGACTCCGACTCCGGGTCCATGTTTAAATAACGTAGAAATAGACATGCGAGATGGCCGTTGCCTCAATAAGTAAACGATTAACTAAACATATTATTAGGTCTTTTACAAAGTACCTATAAGTAAATATAATTTACCTACAAAACACACAGGTCGGTGGTCAGTGATGATTAGCAAAATGATTATTGTGAGTAGCTTTCCGCGTCGCATATATATAGTTTATTTCCATATGCGCTAATTATGATAGCTCGATCATCTACAAATAAAAAATCGGACTTCGATGCATACTTATAGACGAATTAGAACTTTCCAAAGTGAAGCGACCACGTGTAGTTTTCCCTATTCATCAAAATTAAGAGAATTTGCTCCTAATCGCTCGGCCACAAAGAGCAGCTGAACAATTCATCAAATATTGCAAAAAGTATTTTTCTTTGTAAAAAAGATAATGCTTTACTAGTAAAACTTTGCAATTTTAGCTTTAATGTTTGATAACTTCAAACTTTTAAGCGAGATCGATTCTCTTTTTTCGGCACATGAACAAATTTATCAAAAGTATCACATCCCTTTGTATTTAACAAAATATGTAGAGATTTTAAATTGTTACTGAGATTGTGAAATAGGACCCTTTATTTAAGGTTGGCTTCGGATTGAGTAGGCAACCAAATACATAATAATATTGTAATCAGATTTACACCGAAATGCTTAGGTATTTCCATTCAAATTATATGTTATAGTGAACTTGGAACATTTGCCGATAATATAAAAAATATCCGGCTCAATTCTATCGAGTGTAGGTGACGGATCTTACGATTATTGGTGGCTATGTCGTAGTCTTCTTGAGATTAACTATTCGCAGAGAGAGATATTCGCAGAATTCGTCACAAACTAGTTCAGAATTATGTAATCTAATGAGAGAATAGTTGAACTTCTATTGACTTCAGAGATATTTTGAAAAAATAAAAAAGCGTCCTGTTTAAATATGGTCATAATATTGTAGTCCAATCAACAGGCCTTTTTGATTTTATTTACAATTAGATTACGTCAGTTTAATTTTTTTTTGCCAACAAATTCACAGCAAACAAAATTTTGCCGGAGTCGGAGTCGGACTACGAAAATTATCCGGAGTCGGAGTCGAAAGTTTCTTTACCGACTCCACAGCCCTGGTACAAACTAGAACATTTAATTTTCGTTGGCCTATTCCACCACCAACAATTATCAACTTATATTCCCATCACTTGCCACGCAAAGGGACTAGACTAGCGTCTAGCCAGCAGGTGCAACAAACGATCTTGCCGATGTATGGCTGCAGGTATGCCACCCACCATACACTATTGGCGCGCGCATTGTGGACCTAGCCCCGGTAATATCTCGGTTCTGTTTATTCAAAAGAATTTGGTGTTGTTTCGGTTAGGAAAAGCTGAATATTAACGGTAATCGGTAAGTAATCTATATTATAATAAGTATATTAACGACTTTACAGTAAACGTATTTCTAGTTTATTAATCCCAAGCCTATTATTCCCTCAACATGGGTGACGAACAAAAAGAATTAAATCGGTCAAATAAATGTAATGAATGCGGTGCAAAATTTAGCAGTAGGAGCAATTAAGGAAAACACGTAAACAAAATCCATGAACGCAAAATAAACGTGTTGGCTCCGCGAATTTATAAAGTCTGCGCCGAATTTGGGTTTTCTTGTAATTGCAACAAAAACTTTAATAATAAACGTACACTGCGTTACCATATCTTAAAGGCACACAACGGAGAAAGATCGAGAATTACCCAAACTTCAAAAAAATGCTATAGATATGCATCTATAAATGTCATTTTAAGAAACCAATGATAACCAGCGGCGCGTTATGCTAATCATGGGGCTCTGGGCAATTTTGAATTTGGGGGCCCCCATATACAGGGTTGAATTAAGAATTATTTTTTATACAAAAATAATATGTACTAATACTAAAAAAATCATAAATAATAAGTAAGGTATTTGAATTTTTTGCAACAACATTGGTATACATTTAATATACCTACATCGTTATTTAAAGCAAGAAATGAATATTCTTAAGAAATACAAAATAACAAATAAATAGCTTAATAACTTAAAAAACAAAATTCGTAAAAAATAAAATACATATATTATCTTAATTCATAAATCCATATTCTTAACAAATAGAAATAAATAATTTTTCACATTAGGGAATCTAGATATATTGCTGCTTGAACAGCTTTTTTAATATTTGCCTATTGCAAGCACTGCGATAGTTTATCCTTAAATACGCCATAGCCAGCATCTATGTCCTCTGGCTATGTACTTATTAAATTTGTAATGCAGTTTTCATAGTCTTTTAGAGATGTTTCTTTTAATAAACTGTAATTTCCTCTTTCTTTTGCTAACAGTGTCGGTTTCATAAACTTTATTGTTAGTTAACTCATAAGATTCCGATTCCATATCATCAAAAAGTTAACAAGAAGAAAAGTATAACGTGTCAATATCTGGTCCTGAAAGTTTAGAAGAAAGAAACCAAATAAAAATTTTAGGAAATGACTTGAGCTACAAACTGAAATGACTTTTGAATATACAGGGTTATGCATTTGTAAGAAGCAGACGTCAATACCTCGACCTCTGAAAATTTTACAAGAAAAAAAATAAATAAATGTTCTTGAAAATGATTTAAGCTATAAATACAAAATACTTTTGAATATATAGTATGATTCATTTCTAAGCATTTCAAATTTGTAGCTTAAGCTATTTCCTAAAACTTTTATTGGAATCTGTTCCTTGTCAACTTTTTAGAAAGAAAAATATTGAAGATCGAATTTTTATTTCGACTTTTTTGGAGAATTAATTTTTGCAGAATAGATTTCCGTCGATTGAAAATCATCAATGTATTCATACAGTATTTTCGCTTCTTCAACTTTACCAAGGGTCTCTTAAAATTAGATGTTTCTTTTATGGAAAAAAATGAGTTTAACTGCTAAAACTGCCTCTAGAACTATGCTAAAGTTAAAATTCGTAATTCTCACTACGTTAATTTATTAATTAATTTATAGTTTATACAAGATTCCACTCTTTTGAATAAACAGAACCGAGATATTACCGGCTAGGTCCACAATGCGCGCGCGCCAATAGTGTATGGTGGGTGGCATACCTGCAGCCATACATCGGCAAGATCGTTTGTTGCACCTGCTGCTGGCTAGACGCTAGTAGTCGCAAAGGGTCGCCGCTTCCGTCTGGAAAATCAATTTCAAGCCACCAGTTTGCATTATTAGTTTCCCGTGAATGCACTCGATCGAGTTTTACATGTCATAATGCTCAATTTGCAAAAACAGTAAAAGAAAAGTATAATAGAATTATGAAAACAGCACTTACCGGTTTTTGTGTGGTAGCAAGATGTGTGCAGTTTTCCTGAGAACAATTCCAACCCAATGATTGCATAAATAATAATGACGAACAACACCAACAGAGCGATGTGAAGTAAAGGCACCATGGCACGTAGAATAGAATTCAGTACAACTTGGAGACCTAGAAAATAAAGCAAAAATGATGAACTCAATATTACCAAGGGATGATTAGGATTACTTACTGGGTACACCCGAAACTAATCTAAGTGGTCTCAGTACCCTAAAGGCCCTAAGGGCCTTTACATCGAAACTGTCTTTTGTAAGATTGGTTAATATCGTACTTATCATTCTGCAAACATACAAACGAATTGGTCGTGGATATATCCAAGAGTTTCGGTAACCTTACCCTATGACTACGATGGTAAAATCTAACAAATTCCATCCATTCCTTAAATAAGCACCTTGGTGCATGATGAACCCATACGCTATGACCTTCATTACGCACTCAATTGTGAAAATCACTAAAAATATATATTCAATCTTTTCCTGAAATTAAAATCAAAACATGATGTTGCATTTGATGATTTGTTGGTGATTGCTTTTTACCAGAACTGCGTTAGTGTCGTTCGAATCGCCACATGGAAAAGGTGTGTACACTGCTAAGGCAATACAATTGGCGAAAATTGTTAACAAAATTAAATATTCAAACGGCCTAAGTACATTATTAAGGAAAATATTATTTTTTACACTTTTTATTTCTATTAGAATCAAATTGTTTGGGATGAATAATACCCAAAACACGGTTTTATAATTTGCTGTATTTCATGAGTAATATATTCCCGCGCTACTATATGTCACGGTTTATTTCTGAACAGCAATATATCCGCCGCTGTCGAGGACACTTTACTGACAGTTCATTGTTTCTTTGGCCAAAAATAGAACTGAAAAACTTCCCAAGATCATCTCTTAATTTTTAACATCAAAAGTGCATACGCGAATTGTTTTGAATAAATAATAATACGCTATTAGTTAAAACCGATGACCTCTTTTATTTTGTACACTGGGAGCTCTCGTTCTATCCACGCCTGTATACAAATTGTATTATAACTATAACAATAACACAAAAGATAGATCGCACCACGCTGATGAATTGAATACTCCGAAGAAGAACAAAAGCCCTAGCATAACGTATATAATGTATTCATTTATTTTGTCGTCCACGATCATGAAATTATAATTTTGCTGTTTCATTTCGTTCTGTATCACCAAGATGATGCAAAACCACGTTATTTGCAATTAATTGCAATAATTCCAAATGAGCTCAAATGCGATATCGCTGATATCTCATTTACGCCCGTTCGTTCTTTCTCGACGACTAAGGGCACAACAACCAACTCTCACGGGCCTCTCATAGCACCATCTGTAGTGCCCTTATGTCGACTTTTAATAGCCAATTACTCTAAAGCCAAGATTTAACATGGAAATGTTTTACCACAACCAGAAGCAGACGTCAGTAGGTATTAGGGCTTCCAATCCCGGACAATATACTGATCCCGGGATTCATGAAGATTGCCGGATCAAAACGCCATCAGTAAGAAACGTCTAAAATATACTATTTTTTGTCAATATCTTTTCCCCCGAAACTTCATCACAAGTAGAAAACCAAAATTGACGGTTTAAAAGGTAAAAGGCGTCAAAGTGTGCGTAGTGACATCAATAATAAACAAAATTTAAACTTTTTTTAGATAATAACTTGCTCTTGCATCTTACATTTGCTCAAAAATTTAAAATTTTTGTAAAATGCTTCAAGAATAGTCACGGCAAAAGAAATTGTTTGATCGAGACACATTTTCAATTTTTCTTAATGATGCCAATAAAACATTGTATAATTTTAGAATTCACACATAATCAATATTTATTAAGCAACTATTTGCATTTTAAATAAAATATTATTGTTTACAAAAACTATAAGATTTTAAAACCCAGTTCTAAACCCGTTTTCAAGAGAAGACGTTATTTATTGCTATTCTGTCCCACTTATTTGAATATTAAATATTCAAGTAGCCCAATTCATATTATAAAAATAGATTTTTGTATAAGTGCACTTTTTGACAAAAGCGAAAAAGGCGATAATTGTGCGATGAAGCAATGTCAAAAATGAGCATATTACCGCTGTCCAGGGGCCGGGTAAATACCCGGCGGGTGGGAACTTATAAAATGGGTATTTACCCCTACTTAGGGTAAATACCTAAATTTTGGGTATTTATCCTTTTTATCCTTAAATCACCATTTAACAACATTTTAGAGATATTTAAACAGGGTGTAACACTTTTTTCACGCAAGAACTATTTTTAGATAGTAAATGTCATTCTGAGTATAACTTTCCATATGGACATAATAGTTTTCTCAACGCCAAGTTACAGCCGCTTGAAATATTAATTAAATAAAGAAAAATAAACAATAAACTACATATCAAACAGTGCTAAAACTAAGAAAGAGCACAATCAATACCCATAACAAAATTAAAAGTAAATAAATTCAAGTAAAAACTTCAAAATGTTAAAAATAAACTAAATGTTAAGAATTAACAAATGAACGAAAACAAAATACATATGCAATCTTTTAGACATTTGTTTCTTTACAAGTAATTTTCATTCTGAGTATAAAGTTTCTTTCATATGCCGACTTATTGGGTTTATCAATTCCTAAAGAAGTTAAGTCATTTAATATACAGTTTTGCAATTATTTTACAATTATTTCAAACGGTTGTAATTTTTGAAGGAATTTTTAAGAAAACAAATGTAGATTACTCTTGATTAGTACTCTTGATTACAAATAATGTAAAATATTTGAGTTATATAAGAACATTCAGTACGTTTAGTTGCATTCATAGCAAAATAAGAAATTGATTAACAACGACAAGCCGCTAAGTTGACATACTTAAAATATAATCATAAATTTCTGCTAAATCTTCTTCGATAACAGAATCAGAAAGTATGGAAGATTCGCACGATTGAATGGACGATGATGACAAGGAAATGTCTGCTCTCGATATATCGTCAGATAAGACGATAAGACTTGTTTATAAATACCCAGTTTGAGTAAACACCGGGGTATTTACCAGGGGTATTTACCCTTGATAATAAATACCCGGGTTTCTAACATCACATCACTGCCGCTGTCACAGCTCATCGCAAACTCGACCTTAAATTGTATTTTATTATCTATTTACTAATTTTGTATTCTGTAGTAGAACACTGAATACAGGTAAAGAAATCCGCCACTTTTTTTTTATTTTTACGTTTTTTTCTTCTGTTTTAAATAATTGTATTTGTTATTGAAGGTATAGTAACTAAGAAGCCTTAGCAAGTTTAAAAGGTTCATGATTGCCTCCTTCATATTGAATTATATCTACTTCTTCCAAATCTATTCTTCTTATTATAGCAACATGTTGGTGTAAATATTTTATGCTTGATATTAAATTGAATCAGAAAGGGTGCTGTTATAGTATGAAGTTCATACTTAAACAATAGCAGATTAATTCATTTATTGTAGATAAGTGCCCACATTTCGCCAATTAACAAAGAAATGTCCCGGGATCCCGAAAAAGCTCATTATTTGTCGGGATCCCGTAATCCCGGGATTGGAAGCCATAGTAGGTATAGATGTGATTGAGCGTACTAAAAGAAAAGGATACTTCCATTCAACGACGTTGATGCATAATTTCCTAACGGGGTTCTTGAGGTGAAGACAGAAGAGTGCGCGCTGTGGCCGATCAGGCGGGGGCTTGCCACCGCGTCGCACTGGTCGTTTGGGGGCTGTCGGCGTACGGGCCCCCGTTTGACCCGGGCTCGTGACACCCGCCCCCGGTGTACTCATCGCAACTGGCCTAGGACTGCAACAGACTGCCACTGGCACTGGCACTGGACCACCTTGCCATGGGCTTGCACACCCCGCATGCGAGCCGCCTTGCACACCTTGCCCTTGCGCTGAAAACGGAGGACTACTGCTACTTTGATCCTTAAGCTCATACTGCAAACCTACAACATAAAAGACAATCATCATAATTACATCGAAAGGCGAAGGTCTACAAAGATCGGGAATATAGCTTTCTACTAATGCTCTTGCAAACTTGAAAACTGCAACAGATGTGATTGAAGGCCATGATGGAACCAATCTCTTCTTCGATGCACTTCTAGACATCTCAATATTCTTTTATCTCCTGTCCTATTCTGATGCGACAGTCCAGCTTTACAAGACGAAGAGTAAACAGGTACACATAGAGATAGTTTCGAAGCCGTTATGGTCGCTCTCGGAGAAACCAGGTCATCCGGGCTCAAGTATGTAAGTAAGCAATTTCAAGATGAGTGGGCATTTCTTCTCTATTTTTGTAATTGGTGTGTTTTCTGCGAGGTCGATTTCAGCAACTTAGGCCAATCACTGACGTTGAGGGCAGGCTACAACTCCACGCACCCAGGAATGTTGGGGATTCCAGCCCCCAGTAAGAGTTCTTTAACGTGCACGTCCGAAGACAGCATGCAATTTGTTCCCAGCCTAAAATACCAGAACAGTCGATTTTGGCACGATTTTGCTCTAGCATATACGCCATTAGGGGAACTGTATGTCAACTAAAGAAGGAAATATAAAGTGCTTGTAACCTAACAAGCACTCTTTCGTGTTTTTCGTTTATGTGAGATTGCAACTTTCAGTTACTTCTGGAAACTGTCCACAAACTTGTTGTGACTCCGTCCCCTAACATCCAAGCCTCCCTGGAGTCCTCACCTTCTCCTCAATTATAAATTCGTGTATTAATAATATAAACTTTAAACCAAATATCGCATTTCAGTTTAGTTCCGACCCTTTCGGCTGAACATTCTCCTGCCCTTGACGGTCTAATTAATATAATTAATTCCAAAAACGTTACTTTACATAGCCAAAGATCTACCTTATGGGTACTATGTAGTATCCAGTTCCTAATTTGAATGTCGCCCAAACTTCGTTGCTGTCATGTCATTTTCTTGATACACCCTCGTTGCGAAACCCGTTTTTTTTGACGTGTATATATTTATAATCTCACTCTACGTATTTTATAATTAAAACGTTTTATTTTCCATTGGATATCTGGAGCATTTTGGTGGACCTAAACTAGGTTTAGATTTAAACATTGCATTGCAAAACCCGCAAAAACTAAGAAACAAGAGAAGTTACGAGGCAAATTGCAGGCCTAATTGCTTTTTAAAGGATGTCTCAAGTTGTTAAAAATGAAGATTAGATTTGGCAAAAACGCCACAAGCACTCCCATTTCTAATTTTGTAGTTCTGTAACGTTATTAAAAAATTACTCCTGTGTTAATTATCCAAAATAGATCTAAAAATATCTATGTCACAAATGCTTAGAATACTAGAAACAACAACAGCATACGGAAGTCTGATTGCTTTTTTGACTTGGTATTTGTTTTATCGATCTGGCAAACATGCGATATGGGGAGAATAACCGAGATCCGTGAGCGTCATTCTGCCGACAAACTGGCACAAAACCGCAATTTTGCGGGTTTAGTCAATCAACATGTGTAGGCACTCGATGCAAATCGTACACACACAGCTTTGGCCAGCCACGTTCTATTTTGACAACTCCACACTAATAATTTCTGGTGTACCGAATTTGACCTAATGATGATGATTAGTATTTAATTGCCATTGGATTTAACATGGGAAAATAAAACACCTCCAACCGTACACAGTTTCCATTTCAACAACTCCACACTAGTAATTACTGATGGACCGCATTCAACCTAATGATCAGTATTAGTATTTAATTGTTATTCGATTTAACCCGGACAAATAAAACACTTATAGCAGCAATCAATCCATGGAGTGTAATATCTGATGGTTATAAATACACTCCTGGCCAAAAATTGCAACACACAGTAGGAATCAAAATGAAGTCTTATATTTCTTACAACATACTTCATTTTTTCATTTAAATATTTGTAAAGTACACAATAAGAAGAATAAAGAGGGATTGATGATTGATGAGGACCATATAGTATGAGATGAGAGGACATTGAGTACACTGACTTGACAACTTACGAGTGCCAGATTCTAGTTGCACTTCAATGATAGTATCAAGTGGGGCACTGTAACTTCGACGCATGATGAAGGGGTAGTACATCGTCGTGGGGTAAACCACGCCGCCACGAGCTGGTCCCCAAAACTGTTTTGCTGGAGAGCGCCAAACGGCCACCACTTATATAGAGATTGCGCAATGAAAATGAATTTGTCCGCCCGGCCTGATCGCTTTGATGTCTTCACTCAACCGCCCTATTAGGGAATCCCCTTACTACAACTAAATATCCTATATCCTTGTCCTTATCTTACTTGACGCCCCATCTTACTTGACAACTTTAAAATTACCGCTATGGCGGTTAACAGAAAAAAAAAGAACAATTTTATTTACTTCCGGTGCCTACTAAATTAAGTTGTTTCTTTACGGTAACAAAAAAAAAACAATTTCATTTAAACGTCAGTTTGTGCAATACATTCGTGCGAGCAACAGCTCTTCAAATATCTAGATTATTTTTGACTACTTAGGTAGTAGAATGGACTAGAACCACGTAAGTAGATTACACTCCACGTATATAGTCAATTGATGTCAACATTTGACAAACTAAGACACAAATTTATCTACAATAACAATTTTTTATGTACTGTCGTATAAAATATGTTTGTATCAATAACGTTTTTCGTACAATAAAACAAAACGTGCGCAGCTTTAGTGTATTTCCGGTTGCATAGCGCATCTAGTGACGTTTGACAAGCGCGTACGGCATTGCTGTTTACTGCACAATCAGGACCCTCCGAGATATTTTGAAATTAAATGGTTGATAAATGAAACGGAAGCGTAAGTAAAACGCTTATATTACTAATTTGCCAATATTTGCACTTTTATTACCTTGAGATCGCTATTTTATACCGTGTTAAGTGTTGGGTTTTATTGGATGACATTTGACAGGTTATGATTTGGGTGTACTTTTCAACAATATGAAGCTAAATTTACTTTTAGCGTTACTCTGGTAAATACAATTCGTCGAAAAGGTACAAGAAAATGTAAGTTAACTATTTTACTAGTAATGCTTATTCAGGTTTTTTGACTACTTACAGAATTGACTAGAACCACGTAACTAGAACACACCCCCCATAAAGTCAATTAATGTTAACACTTGACAAACTTAGACACAAATTTATCTAGAATAACTGTCGTATAACATCTTTTAATATCCGCATTATATCAATAACCAGAAAACGTTTTTCGTAAAATGAAACAAAACCTGCGCAGCTTTAGTGCATTTCCGGTTGCATAGCGCATCTAGTGACGTTAGACACGCGCGTGCGTCATTGCTACACAAACAGGCCCCGCAGAGATATTTTGAAATTAAATGGTTGATAAATGAAACGGAAATGTAAGTAAGACGCTTATATAACTAATTTGCCATGTTTTACACGTTTATTGCCTTGAGATCGCTATTTTATACCGTAAGTCTTGGGTTTTGTTGGATGACATTTGACAGGTTAGGTTTGAGTGCACTTCAACAATATGAAGCTAAATTTACTTTTACCGTTACTCTGGTAAAAACAATTCGTCAAAAAGGTACAAAAATATAAGTTAACTATTACTAATAATGCTTATTCTGGTTTTTTGACTACTTAGACTACTTAGAGAATTGACTAGAACAACGTAACTAGAACACACCCCCCACAAAGTCAATTGATGTCAACATTTGACAAACTCAGACACAAATTTATCTAGAATAACTGTCGTATAAAATCTTTTAATATCCACATATTATCAATAACCGGGAAACGTTTTTCGTACAATAAAACAAAACCTGCGCACCTTTAGTGCATTTCCGGTTGCATAGCGCACCGAGTGACGTTAGACAGGAGCGTACGGCATTGCTGCACAAATAGGACCATCAGAGATATTTTGAAATTAAATGGTTGATAACTGAAAAGGAAGTGTAAGTAAAATGCTTATATAACTAATTTGCCATTTTTGCACATTTATTGCCTTGAGATCGTTATTTTATATTGTAAGTGTTGGGTTTTGTTGAATGACATTTGACAGGTTAGGGTTTGGGTGCACTTTTCAACAATATGAAGCTAAATTTATTTTTAGCGTTATTCTAATGATCAAAATTAGTCGAAATCAATGCACCGAATTATATTTCGATATAAATTTTGACCGGATTTGTATAGAGCATGTTCGGTCCAAACCTAACCTAACTTTTTCAATTTTGCCTGTATGAAGGTTAATTTTGCCTTATTATCTATTTTCCAAAAATAAACATACATAGCTTGCTCGTAATCGCAAATAAACAATAATGAGTCACCCTCCCTACATATATTATTGAAAATATTAATAAATAAACATTGTGTCCCAAAATGCAATTATATTCGAGTGTTATAAATAATATAATAGAATCTATCCAATCTTCAAGTGTCTATTCAATTTCAAATTATCTGAAACTCCCTTTGAAAATATTAGGTACCTACTGATCAAATAAACAAAACGAATTTCGATTGTTTGAAGAAAGGGTTTAAAAAAGGGTCAAAACAAAAGCTTAACTAACGTCATTGCAAGCGTCGCCCGGTTTTAGGGTGCAAAAAGAGCAAGCAAAATCGAATCTAGGTTAGATAATTATTAAGCGATATAGAGACGTATCTCATAGGGTTTTAGCCCTTTGTGGGGGTTATAAAGGGTCATCGCACGGATGAATAGACAGTAACATCAAAAGGATCTAACCTACATGTTACTTAATATTGATCTCAAAGGGCGTGGTTTTACATTTTCGCTGCGATTGCATACCGATGCATTATGATTATAATTAATACGGATTATTATTATGGATAATAAATACATAATGGTATTTGATTATTTGTTTAGGCGTGTTAGGTTAGGTGTTAACACGCAAAATGCGTGCAAACGAAGGTACTACATGCGGTGACCGGTTTTTGCCAAAAAGAAACAACAAAACAAATTTGAAATCTTAAACTGGGCATTTCTTTAGCAATTCGTTTTATTTGATTTAGGAATTGTGCCAAAAGGTACGAACCAGATGTATATCCACTCGATGGGTCCATAACAAACATAGAACCGTTTAACAACTTGGTTTAATTTTAAACAATTGCTGTCCTCCATAACTGTGCACTAACATTCATAACAAGTACAACCGCGTTTTATACTTTTTGCCGGCACTACAACTCGGATATTATATAGGGCATGTTGTTACGATCATACTTTAGAAAAACTCTTGTGTTATGTTATGACTTATGGGCCTCCACCCGCAAATTTACAGGTTTGACGTACTAGCGTCGCGATGCGCCGTCCCGTACACGCCATCTACCGACGCTATCCACAACCTCCAAGAGAACCCTTTGAAAGAGCGACACGCTAAAAAAAATTTGCTAAAAATAACTTATAACCTGAGCATTTTTTATTACACCATTCCCAAGAAACTATTTATTAGTAACGAACAATACAAGGCAACAATTAAACAAATAGCTCAATAGACGAATATCAGATTATAAACAAACACCATCAATTCATATCTTACCGAATCATTTTTATGTATCCCTTTGAACTCGAATATTCTCTCAGTCACTTGTCCAGAAACGTAAAACTAAAATGTGGGGCACTGTTTGCTCTGGTAATAGAAGAAATGACCCGCTTATAGAGACAGAGGAGAACATATCCCAAATATAAATGGAAGGGTCCAATTATACTTAGGGTATATCATGAGCAATTGGACTAAAATTATACAAAGCGAATACGCAACTTGATCTACATGCGCGCATCGTGGGTTGCATAACCAAACACAAATTTCAAATTCATTTTTTAATAGTGAGCCTCAATTTTTAAGCTGAAAAGTTTTTAGGGCTTTATATTTGCAACATGTCAAATAAGAATTATTAAAATCGGAGTAATTTCAAAAAGTTCCATGATTCAGTCCCAGTGTTGAAATAATGTTTCTAAATTAATAATAAATCTAACTTGCTATATATAAATTGAATCAGGGCCGCGTCTAGGGTTTTACAGGCCCTAGGCACACCTGAAATTCCGGGCCCCCCATCCTACATATCGTATATGATATAAGACCAATAATAAAAATATTTTTTAAAGAAATAAAATACGCATTGTTAAAGTTGTTAATTTTTATTAAAATTTTTAATGAAAATATGTTATTTTACAAACCTAAAATGCTCTTTTTCTGATTTTGGCTTCAATAAATGTTTTGATGATATCATCATAGTACAGGTTTTTAGAAAATCCTTTTCGATATATAGTAAGCGCGTTGAGTTATTTCACTTATTACGTATTACTCCAAAAGTTTACTGCGCAAATAATTTTTTACCAGCTTAAAATGAACCCTCAGCATTGCTGACTGGTCGTGTTAAAAAGAGATCTTAAAATTATTTCGACATTAGGAGAGGTGGATTAAATTTGTGTGTGGATTAAATTATCTAAAATATAATTTAACTTCTCTGAAGCAAATCATATTCTCTGCGATTTTTAATAAATAGAACTGTTCTATTCATATTTTTTGTTCATCGACATTTAAATCTTTGTCATAAGTATATAAAATTTGGGTAACTGCAATAAAATATGTTTTGTTATTTCTATAATTATGTGGTAGAATAACTTACTAAAATTACATTATTAAAACTATAAATATGGCTGTATAATCGACTGTAGGTCGACCAAAAAGTTTGGCACTTCTAAAAGCAACAAATTTCTTTTTTGTCATTTTATTGAGTTTTTTTTTAATTAACTTAAAAGTGTTATGGGTTCTGCAGTTTACGTTACAGTTTCCCTTATTTTTTTCTCCTTAGCATTAGCATTCTTTTTTCTCGTTTGTTTGAAGAGATACAAGAATTAAATTCGGGCAAAGGTATTTTTTACTGATCAAAGCAATTTCCAAATATCAAAAAAAAATAACATTTTCAATTTTCGTTACTATTTTTGTACATACATGACTACCCTTGAATGTACTTTTGTCTACAAATGTATGAAAAGCGCCCAGTTCCTAATAATTGGTTTTATGTATTATTTTATCTTATTTACGCACGTTTTGAGAATTATTTTCATTGACATGTGAATTCCTTAAAACATATAAAAGCCATGCTGTTTGTCACATTAGAAAATAAAGCGTTTGGTATTTTGCGGTGCGGTTTTGAGAATACTCGGGATTGTTCGAGCATTTTTGTGTCCCGCAAAGAAAAAAACAGATCATTATGATAGGTTTTTTCAGATTTTAACACAAAATCTCAAAATTTGTATCAAAATTTTTACAAACTCACAAACTCTTAGTAACTTTTAGTTTTCCAAGATTGACGAGATTGACGTCCAGTGTCAAATAAGGCTGACATCTCAATCGCTATTGGCTCGCGTCAATCGTATTTGTGAATTTTACCACAACTACTAACTGTTGAATATGAAACAACTCTAGATTATAAGATGACAACCGCAATTTTCGAAATTTATGTAAATTTAATGTCGCAAAGTAGAAAAAATAGCATATAACACTCGTTTTATAAGACGTATTGGCGCACTTGTTCCATTTGGGCACTCCTCGGTACGCTCGTCGTGCCCAAAACAACTCGTGCGCCAATTTTCGTCTTATAAAACTTGTATTATAATATACTATTCATTTCAATAAAATAATTTATCTTCCTTCAATTGCTAGATATCTTCGATATGGAGCAGAGCGATTCAGAAAGATCGGTGTCTATGGTAAGTATCTGATCCAGAAAGATCCAAAGGACCAGTATCATCAATAATCATTATTTTTATTAACAGAGCTCCGAGTCATCAACCGAGACGTTGCCTGGTGGTCCTCCCGAATCAACGGAAGTGAATGTGTCGACGCTGCCTCAGCCTAGCGGCGAGCCTGGTGCAGAACTAAGCGAATTCCTGATTCTTCACTCGCCACGTCCTGACCAACGCGACTCTACAGCCAGCTTGCCGGAGACTGCAGAAACCCCGGGCTATTCCGGAGATGGCGAATTTGCTGGTCATCACTCGGGTTACGAAGCTTCCGGCGAAGGTTCGAGCACTTCCGAGCATCACTCTTTAGGCCAAGATGAAGCCGGGCCTAGCGCCCCATCTCGCAGCGTTTGGGCTTCTCGATTCAACACTCATTCCTCAAGTCCCGAGGATTCATTCACTTGGAGGCGTCATCGTCAAGGTGTAGGCCACTCTAGTTTCATTCCGGTCAACGCGGATACTGTAAGTTTTGATGAATATTCTCAATGAATGCATCCATTAGTTTTCCGTTGTTGATGAATATATAAGAAATAAAACAGGATTTCTTCTGCAAACTATTTAATTTTATTTTAATCTTTGGTTATTAATTTCGGGTTTTTACACCCATCTTCAGACCAGCGTTAATGACATTAAAGAAATATTGAGACTTGTTGAAACATTATGTGAAATTATTTGATTTAGGTGATATTATATGAAAAATATTTGAATGATGAGCGTTGTAATTGAAGATTAAATGTGAAAATTTGTCAAATGAAATTAAAACTAAGATTCCCCGAGAGCTACAGGTGTTGAAACGTTGGCGAACTTAACACAACGGGTATATGTATGCGTTTTTGAAAAAAAAAAAAAAAACTAATAAGTATGCTCAAGAAAAATCGAAAATCCCAAACAAAACTTCGTTTTTTTTTTTTTTTGGAAAAAATTTTTTATTTTTCTTGTTTTCCATAAAAAAAAATTTAAAAAAAATAAAAAACTAAGTGTTGTTTGGGATTTTCGATTTTTTTTGACCATATAGTTTTCTAGCACGATAACGTGAGGTATAGGAGGTACCGTAGGACTAGGGAGTGGAGTACGCCCTCGACTACGGATGCAGAAGGCGCTGGGGAACCAGGACATCCCAGATCCGAGTTGCCGAGGCACCTTGTAAGACCTGATCCAACTACCGCAGAAGAAGTAAGAATTTTGTGTTAATGAACTTCGGAAGGAAAGTTGAGGTTTTTTTTTGTAGGTAGGTATGGATGTGTCGCTAGATGACTCCTCACAAGATGAAGATGAATGGTACCAGGATCACGGGGATAATGTCGATGATAGAATTGACAGCGAGGGAGAGGATTTGGAGGAGGTTGGGCAAGATATTGATATCATGGGTGAGGACGACGACGTTGAACAGATTCTCCTCTTGGGGCCAAGAAGCAGTTCCTCCAGCGAGGACCTCTAGATTCCTTTTGTCTAAATTATTCTAAATTATCGTTTATTAATTTAATTGCACCAGAAATTCAAGGCTGATGTTCCTGTTTCATAAGACGTTGCTTATGTTGTGATATAAATTTGTTTGTTAAATAAAGATTTGTAAAAAATGAGTACGAAATTTTTATTGAAAAAGTACAAAATTACAAACGCTTAGAAGAATATACAGGAACAAAATAATACTGTTAGCACAGAGTATTCGAGCGACTAAACAAAATACCATTAAGAGTTAATTTCAGAAGGTCAAATTGCACTATAAAAAATTTTAGTTAACACCAAAAAACTGCAGAAGGCACTTTGCCGAGTACTTTGGTTTAATGAGAATTACCACTAACACAGCCATCGCGTTACAATAATACATGACAACGATAAACACAACATCAAATTATAAAAGCATTAACGTGGTGGCCAGCCATACAACTAGAGCATGGTGTGTGGACATATGGAAATCGTAATCCCATTTATAATAGATTTCCAACAAACTGCTAGCAGAATATGCATCATCCATGATACAGCCCAAATAGGCAAGGTGATACCAATTCATAAGCATATTGAATCCGTTGAAAAGCAGTGCCAATGGATTCAAATAACCCATAAAGTGGGGACAGTGTGCCCTACATGGAAAAATCTTTACGCATAGATTAAACTTATCCGCCAATGCGTCCTGGCAGACTTTTTGCCCGAACGACAAGCATCCCAAACTTAGTAGCACCAGGGTAACGCGTAAATTCAATCCGTGCAGCATCGCAGAGAAAAAGAATGTGAAAAATATGGCATATCTTCTTCCGACTTCGCAAAACGGAATATAAATATCTAAAAATAAATTTAAATTAGTGTTACTGTGATTAAAGAAAGAAAGTCTATAAGCGGTTAGCAGAAAAAAACAAGCACTAAAAATGTAGTGTTGGTACTTACGATAAAATACAGGATGGTTTATTACCTCATTGACATATTTTAACATTATTGATAGTGTAGGAAAATTAGCTTTTTTAGAAGAAAAAATTTATAAAGTTTTGAAATTTCGGTTATATACTGCATTTTCTCTAATGGCACTGTTCTATTTTAGCTGGTTAAATTCAAGCTAGTTGTGTTACTCGTTGTAGCAAGAAAAGGCAAGAATAAGCACCTATGTGATAAAATAAGAAAAACAAGCATAAATGTAGTGCTAAAATTCGCTTCATCTGTCTAAACGATTTTGGCTAGCTTACAGTAAATTAGTAGCGCGCAGATTAAACTAAAAAAATACGTACGTAATTTCAAGAAGCGGTGCACTGGGATGTTCCAATTTTTGACGACAACAGCTACAGATCTGGGAAATTCAACACCAAGTGGTTTGGTACAGCAATATTTCCAATTTCCAGATTCGTCAGTTACGGTATTGAAACCAGCAGTGATCATCGTAAATTCGGCCATGTAGCAAATAAAATAATTGCTACATCGGAACGCCCACGCGTCACGAATTGCAATGCGCCATCTGCAAAATAGATAATATCAATTATATATTTATTTATTCGAAAAGTTGTTTCAACGTACGGCGAAGGGTGTTGAGTCACCACAAGCATCCTTTGAATACAGTTCGATATCACCATATTAATCATAGCATACGTCAAGACTTGCACCATTTTTAGTGGCCACCTCCAGTTCTAAAAAAAAAACAATTTGAATAATATAAAAAATCAAAATATCGGTAAACGGACTAATTTCGAATGAACTACGTTGTGCAGCCTGTAATCTTGAATTGAGATCCATGGACCAAATAAAATTGTAGCTGGGCAAAGCATGTACCCCCAATATTCAGTCACTGTAACCAGCATAATCCTACTTTCTTCTGTGGTCAAACTTATGAGTTTCATAGCCATCAACATGATCACTCCGCGGCATTCCGTCCAATTGCGATAATCAGGATAAAAAAATTCTCTACAAAAATATCACTCGTATTAAAAGGAAAGGGTATAAAATAAAATACTTACCCTACGATTAAAATGAAGCATACAATTGCAGATACAAAATAGACAGGTCGCATCATTAGCGGGTTGTTGCTCATGATGTACTGAATTCTAAGTACCACGACGAAACCAAATAAGCAAAACGCAAGAATTAAATACAAATTCCGAGGGAATGAATTCGTGTTTAGCAACATCATCCCGGTTATGGCCGACATTAAGTTGTATTTCTTTGGGGAATAGCGTCCTGAAATAAAATCCAAATTAAAACAAATATAAATCTAAGATAAAGGAATACGTACTCCATCGTACCATAATGTTAAAAATTAAATTCATTACCAAAACTGTAACCAAGCGGCGCGTTAAGTCATCAACTGAAGGCTTCACGCAGAATAGTATTATGTCTTTGATGAAGTCGCTTAGCTCTATATCCCTAGAAATGGTTACGATTAATAATAAAATACGGAAATATTCATCGGAAATAAAATTCTTACGTGAATATGTTGGAAGAAAAATATGATGGAAGTACGATGGTCCAAAATAAGACCAGCAAAATTATCTCTATAGTCCATTTCACTAAGTTTAAACTGAGCGAGCAGCAGAACTTTGCTTTTTCCAAGAGCCCCATAGGCATCCTAATCATTTCCCCAAGTCTATGTTTTAACCTAAAATTTCAATTTAAGTTAAGACTAATGAAGGGTGTAAAATGTAAACATTTCAACACATGACACTCATGTATTTACTCAATTCCGACTTGGAATTTCAAACCGGCTATACTGGATAATAGCCATAAATGTCAACAAACAAGGCAATCTGACGGGGTACATTCCGAAATCGTATTCTCAAGGTCAACCATTCATAAAATTATAATTATTACTTATTAGGGAGACTTACCCTATCAAACGATTTTTAGTTGTAGAAAAACTGGCCGAAAACCTTGTCTTACAGTGCTTCAAACGTGCCTTAGTACTAGTTTTAACGCGATTGTACCTAAAAAGAATTACCTAGACTTTTGATCAGCTCTGTATACTACTCAAACTATCGTGGATATTAATTTATCTTTTTGCTTTGTAATATTGGTTTTTCGGTATCCTATTTTAGGGTAAAATAGACGAGATGACGTGCGTATTCTATTTTGAAAAGGCAAGTCCCTCGCCCTACGCTCAAAGATATTCTTTTGTTTATATTACAGATCTGTCTGGATCAGTCATTCGGTTCACATTTTTGTATATAAACAGAATCGAATCTACGTTGATTTTTTATGGCTGTTAGAAAGCAGAAGCTTCGGGAATTTGTTTGAAAAGAGGTATTCTATTTCCAAATATAGCCATAGGAAATGAAAACATTTATATGGCGATGACGGGTATGCATAGGATGCAAGCAGCTCAATAAAAATGCTAATATAAATCATTATAGATTCGAAACCGGTTTGTGGGTGGTACATCCTTTTATTTATTATGCCATTTGATTTATTTCGGGATTATTGGGGGACGATAGTGCAGAGTCGTCCATAAATTCTTAATAGCGCATTATTGAACAATAGAAAGGCGACGATTATTTCGTTATTACGATAACAATAACAGTCTACTAACAAAATAACGTTTGTTTAAACGAATTTCAAATAAAATGTGATTGCTTAGACAAATAATATTTTTTTTATATTAAGTTTGACATTCTTTGGGTTTAAACGTTGGTGGCCGACGAAACACGTGTTTTTTTGAGAAATTGGCAACACACTACCAACAGCATAATCGACGGTGACCTTGAAACGATATTTACTATTTTTAGCCGTTCATTATTCCTGTTTATTTACAAATCTTTCGCATTCACGCCATTAAACAAAAACGAACAAGTAGGTATCAACAGATAGAGTCTATCTAAACTGTAAATACAAAACAAATTCGTAGTGATTATTTGCACTACGATATGGCGCCACTTATCCACAAGCATGATTACACTACATTATTTAAATTTATATGATTAATGTATAAGACGCGTTAATTATAATTTATTTTAATGTGTTTGTATATGAGGAGTCTGTATGCAAAACGCGACTTATCACAAAACCGTAAAAATTGAGTTACGCATGTCTTTGGATTTGTCTATATTTTTGGCACCTTCCTAACATAATTTTGAGTGCAAAATCCGACAGAATGATATAGTATTCATCATTTGAAAACCATAGTGATATGCAAAGTGCGACATGTTCTTGATCATTCTGTTGCAAACTCTTTCACGCACAATTTTTGACGAGCTTTATATAGGTAGGAACATTTTTAGCTAAATACATTGGTGGACCATGGATTTTGTGAATGTATAATAAAATAGTTGTTTTCGTAGATTTTTATTGCGTTGGTTTAGGGAAAATAATTACGTCAAAATGACAAACAATTTTTACGAATTTATTATGGATGCACTGAATATAATATACATAAATCTTTTATATAAAGTCTTAAAAAATCCTTAAAAAAAAGCAAACTAGCAAAAACTCACGTCAAATCGAAAAAAAAAAAAAAACACACGTGATTACAAAATTAAACAATCTCCCTGTATTATCAATATTTGCTAATTGTTAATTACATTTTTTTTCTATTTTTAACTATTGCCATATTGCTGGATTGTTGATCCCATACAATTTATACAGTATCTAAGACAATGTTATTAAAGGATCAAAATAAAAGAGGAAAAGGAGTAGCTATTTCAAAATATGTTCATGAATGTCATCTTTCAAGAACAATTGAAATCGTTAATTGAATTTTGTATAAAAATATATTGTAATCAAAGAAAATAAATTTGTTATAATATCAAGCAGTTTCAAATTGAATTAATTAATTCCATACTTTTTCTACAAACTCTACATAATTTATAAAATTTTTATTATTATTGATTGTATTTGCTTTGGTTTAATTAGACGCATAAAATTTTATCTATGCTTTAAAATACTGAGGCTATTATTTTTATGTTCTCGAATTTCTCATATTTATGAGCTGTAGGAAATCTTTTGTGAGTGACTGTAAACAATGTGTAGCTCAATTTTGAATTTTAAACAATAAATTGTGTTAACATAAAACTGAGTTAACTGAAAAAATGTCCTGTCTCACACCGGACTCTGTTTAGCAACAATAAAGAAATAAGTTTTCTAAATAATCTTATTATCAATTTCTGTGGTAGTTGGAAAGGATAATATGGCAAGTATGTAGGCTTAGGGTCAATAATATCGTCCGTGGGCGAAGAAAAAAGGCGGTCACGCGAAAAGTATGTTGAAATTGGGTTCATTTGCCTTTATTCTCAATGAGTGTTAGCCATTTTGGCGCCAAGTATTTATTCTCCCTACTTCCTTGGACCGTGGCGTCCCGCGTCGGACCGGTCGATGCTTTGGCGGTGACGGAGTCACGCATGTTCCCCTGTTGGCCTGTAGCCGTAGTAATATTCTCGTGCCGTGCAGAACTTGTACGTACGCAGAACTGAGTGGGTGTAGTACGTATAATAATCGCGACACAAGTTATAAGTAGGTGTTACTTTATAAATACAATTCCAAACCAATTTCTGAGATAAGCAAGATGAGTACGCCAGTGAAGAAAGTGCCCATTCACCTGCAGGTAGGCAAACAGCGGACGGAACAGGTGTATTTGTTAAATTATGCAATGCCGTAAGCACACATAGGATGCGAAATGGTTTACAGTTAGAGGAAGTCTTATTTCCGGATTATATTACTCATTTATATTCTAAACGCTCCCTTTTGGTAGTCTAAACGCGCATTAGCATGAATTTCCCGTTTCTCGATAGCGCAAACTATTGATTTTCTGATATTATCGACGTTATTTTCAAACTGGAACGAACTATACCCGAAATTTCTAATCTAATTATCTAGTTCATCTCATTTAATTAGTACAGTATCGCCGATACACATCGCAAAAAACCGGCATGCATCACAAAACTCTATAAATAAACAATATTACGCTGCTAATAAACACTACACGGCATATTCGGCAGCTGCGTATACATCATTATTACAAAAGTGAATATTTGGAGCTGTTGAAACTCTGTTGTAATTATAATGTGCTAATTAAATTGTATGCGCAATTATAGGGGCAAAACTGTAAAAACTGTTATCTGGTAACTGTTTCAACACATTTTCCAGTTGTTTTCTTGATAGTAAATATTGTAGGTGTCAGGCAAATAAACGAAAAACGCCGCACGATAAAAATACCATTTTTACAATTATCACAATAATATAAATATAGAAATAATTGATACTGAAGAGATTAATTTATCTAATCAAAAACAAATCGATTTTTTGAGTACCTCAAATAAGTTTGTAACAGTCCTCAAAATAGGTCAGATCATAATCTTTCTTGATTACCGTTCTTCTTATCAACACTACTAATATAATTCTTTTAAAATTTAAGAGCTCTCAAAATAGACTGCTTATCAAGAATGGCAAAGTGGTGAATGAGGATGAAATTTTTGAGGAGGACATCTACGTTGAAGATGGAATTATTAAGCAAATTGGGAGGAATCTCATCATTCCAGGGGGAACTAGGGTAATCGATGCAAGGGGACGCTATGTCTTCCCTGGAGGCATCGACCCCCATACGCATTTTGAGATGGAATTTATGGGGGCCACATCCGTCGATGATTTCTATCAGGGTACTAAAGCTGCCATAGCCGGTGGTACAACAATGATTAGTAAGTATTGGAAAAATAGATACTATGCGTTACTAAACATACGTCAATGCCTTATGCTAACAGTACAATATTGTTATCTTTATGCCAAATACGCTTATCAAATCATTTAATGGTCACCATCCTAAATTCCAACAGTTGTAATACTTTTGTAATGTTATCTAATGTTTGATTAGTCATGGCCTTTAAACAAAATACACTCAGAGACACAGAAAAACGGACACCAAGTATTTTGCTAAACTTTGATGTTTAATAACTTTTGTAATTAACGAAGGATTTAGATGATTTTTTCATCATTTTGTAAACAAATTAAACAAGATTATCTTTGCAATTTTGAAAAATAAATGTGTAATATTTTGTAGGACTTTTTAAGACGTGTCTACGGTTGCTTCTGCTTCGATGACGGAATTGCCCGACAAATACCTTTCTCCTTAACTAGACAAGGTTTGCAAGGAGTGTGTTACAAAGCCACATCAGTCCCTACTATTTTGATTTTTGATTCATCCCAATATTTGTATTTTTGTAAAAGATAAAAAAGGTCGCAACTGTAAACAGTTCTTTGTACAATGGGCAGCCCTGGATTTAAGGTGGGGCTGACTGGGCTGCAGCCAAGGGGCCCCCACCAAAAAGGGGTCCCCACCAAAATAAAATAAATATTTTTTTTTTAAAATAATACTTTTCAGATGGCTACAAATAAAACCATAAAATAAGCAAAATAGCTAATTGAAAGTACTGTAATTTGCAATTACTCATATTTCCAATGATATTCAGTTAATTTAAGCATGTCTTTAAAAAAACAGTAGCTTATATTGTGAAGATTGAAATCATACCATATTCGCAATAAATGAACTTTAAATTCAATTATTATACCGAAACTTATCTTTGCAATATGGATTCAGTACAATTTCAGTACAATACAATTTCAGTACAATTTAAATTCAATGTTATGTTACTTTACGTATGGCTATGCAACATTTCATGCGACATGTGAGTGGTATTAAATAAGGTAGGTAATGACATTTTTTTGCTTTTGCCCAAAAGGAACAATACGGATTTTCTAGCATTGTATACAGGGTGCAATTTTGAAACATTATTTTTTTATTGTTTTTACTCAAAAAAGCAGTGGAAGCACAAAATGTTATCTTTAAAGATGGTGGAGAAACCATGGTCAACTTTTAGTTTTGTTATGGGCGCCATGTTTGATTTTGACATTTTTCTTGCTTCTGTTTTACATATTAGGATTTTTCTTGCTTCTGTTTTACATATTATACCACACTTGTTCGGATGTAGATTTATTGCAAACTTTTATGTTATTGTTTTTGCAGTGTTTTAGAATTAAAATCAACATCTTTTTTTATTGAATTGAAATTATGACAGTTTGGTTTCACTTCTCTGACGGTCAGGACGAAAGAAGCGGGAGCAACACAATGAATTCAGGGTTCAGGCTGATGTTAGAAATGCTCTGCATTTAAAAATTCCATAAAAAATAAAAAGCAAAACTTGGTGTAAAATGATGTGACATACTAACTTAAAAAACGTTGATTTCAGCTCCGATTCAATCTTTGCAATAACAAACAAAAGATGTAAGTAACATTTGCAACAACATAACAACAAGTGTGATATATCATAATTTAATCTGACGAAAAGACCACATAAAATGTTACAATCAAACATGCTGCCCTTAACAAAACCGAAACTTAGTAATGGTTTCACCATAATCTTTAAAGATAACTCAAGTACTGACACAATTAGATTTCTCGTGCCGGTTACAAACGTCCAATTTATTTTATTTTTGTATTAGCTATTTTTTAGTAAAAACTATAAAAAACACAAAATTTTACCCTGTAGACGATAAAAAATCACCTGTATACAATGCTATAAAATCTCTACTGTCCATTTTTATCAAAACAAGACAAATGTAATTGCCTATTGATTTTAATACACCTGTAATTTCTCTATAAATGGACCCGATATTATCAGAAATCAGGGTAGTTATGTTTAAAACACTTTTTTTAAAACAGTGTATTAAACATGTTTAAAAAAATATTTTGTTTTAAACTATTTTGTTTTAAACATGTTTTAAACAGGTTGTTTTAAATGTTGTGTTATAGATCAATTAAAAAATCAAAAATAATTTACATTTAAATAAAGTAACATAACATTGGATTGAAACGTTCTGTTATTGCGAATTTGTTGTTGTTTTAATCTTTACAATACAAGCAATCCGTTTTATAAAGAGATATTTGAATTGACTCAATATTAGCTGTGTTCGCTGAGTGCGTTCGGAACGTGTTCGGGACGTAATTTATATTGGACCAGATGTTTTGTGTGATAATGGTAGAGAAATCATAGCGAGACATCGGATTGGTCCAATATAAAAGAGTACCTGAACTAGTTCGTGATTCGCTCAGCGAACAAAGCTATTATTAGAAGAAAAAGTAATTAAAAATGTGTACTGCTTTTTGTGGCCCACAATAATCAACATTCTGTACTGAAACTTACGTATTTACAAAGCAAAATCATGTTATCAAGTAAATGTGCTTACGCCTTATGTCTTTAGGAGCTACTGCAGCGTTTCTGTCAACGGGCCCCCACAGCTTTCTGCCCAGGGGCCCCCACAGTCTTAAATCCGGCACTGAAAATGAGTTTTAACAAAATTCATACACATGCCAGCTTGAACATTTTTTGATATGCAAGGTCAGAATACTAATATATTCAAATAAGGCTTGGCAACACAGTACTTGAAAATCTGACCAAGCAACTTAATTTTTCCACAGGTGTCTCAAACTTGGACAAGACATTGGTTCTCCTGGTATAAGCTGCAAATTTATTTATTTTTTCTAAATTTCAAAAGCTTTTTATATTCTTGATAAATTTGTTTATGTACTGCAAACAATCAAAATCAGTTAAAGTTTACAAAAGATATTGAACATTAAAAATTGTTAAGTTTTACTTGTAAAGCTGTTTTTGTTACAAACACTCAGATATAGGCACAAATCAAACACGTAAAAACCGGCCTGAAAAAATCATTAAAATCGTTCAAAGTTTACAAAAGTTATAACATCAAATTTGATCAAAATATTAGGTGTCCTGTCCAATATATTTTTAACCAATAAATTTATATTACTCACATATCTTTATCATATTTCAATATTTCATTACTTCAATATTCTTCCAAATCAAATACTCTTAAAAGACCTAACAAAATCAGGTAAAAATTAACCAATATTTTTCGAATTTCAGTCGATTTCGTATTACCGAGACAGGGCGAGTCCCTTCAGGATGCATATTTTAGATATAGGGAAAAAGCCGATAGCAAAGTATGCTGCGATTATGGTCTACATGTAATAGTAACTGGTTGGACCGACAAGATTAAGGGTGATATGACAGCGTTATGCTCCCAGCACGGTGTAAACTCGTTCAAAATGTTCATGGCTTACAACATGATGATGAATGATGGCGATCTGTACTCCGTGTTTGACCATTGCAAGAGCATTGGTGCTGTTCCGATGGTCCACGCGGAGAACGGTCACATCATTAATAAAAATGTTGAGAAATTACTGAGCAAGGGCATAACGGGCCCTGAGGGACACGAGATGTCCCGGCCAGAAGAAGTTGAAGCTGAAGCTGTCAACCGTGCTTGTACCATCGCTCAACAGGTAAGATTTTATTATATTAAGTAAAGTTATTTCAAAATTTGTATGGAAATCAATAACATATTTGTGCTATCATAACCTTGATCTTTATGTACAAGTTCTGTAAGGGTCAATCTTGGTTATTTGGTTGATTTTTAATGAAAAATTAGATCTTTTGGTTCTAAAACATCTGGTGGGGTTGTATTCTAGTATAACTCACCTTAATTTGTGCAGAGGAGTCCCTAGAGGTGAGAAAATGCGCTTTGTTTTCAGAGGAAAAGAATAACTGTCAAGTAAGGAATCTGTCTTACCAACGCCGGTTATTTTAAATTTCTACATTTTTATTTATGTTAATTTTGCCTTTAAAACAAATAAAAACAACCAATTCGTTTGCAACATAATAAATTTATTTATCCTTCATATCTGTAACACAAAAAATTTTGAATTTAGAAGCTGTATATCAGTTTAATTTAATAAAATTAGATGGTCTTTGCTTGCATTGACAATTTCGACATTCAAATACGTGTTCCTGGCACGAGCAAAAAGAAACAATAGCACCATATCCTCGACAGGCATCTGAAAGCCTACATTGCTGCAGACTAAGCGGTGGAACACAGAGAAATAGATGCTACAGGGCCTCGGTATCACCTTCAGCAGACATACTATCTCTTCTTTTACCCTTTTTTGCTTCTCATATTCGGTCAGTTCCTTAACTTTGGGCTCTTCATCAGTAGCCATCAATCTATAAGTAAAAACAATAAATCTTGTTGTTGTTTATTATATGTTGTACTGTTAATTACCTGTATAAGCTGTAGTATTTGAACGGTAGCAAAAACTCGCAAGAGTACTCATGAGCAAACTGTCAGAAATGACAAAAACATAATTTTCAAGTTGCTTGGATCAACTACTTTTCTCTATATTCATTATTATAATTTGTACCCAAAGTACACTGTTAAAATATGTAAAAGGCATATATAGAAGCTCATTGTATTGTAGATTAACAAGGGAGAAGTGAGATATCATAGGATACCTCTTTTAGAAACCAAATAAGTTTTAACTGGATCTTCTTTTCTATTTAACTAGGATTAAAGGTGGGCCAAAAATAAAAATGGAGAAATACCTACAATCTTTTATTGTTCAATAATCTAAATACTACATGTTTGTGTTTGTTGTATTTTCTTCATATTTAATTATTTGGATCATTGATGATGACAACTTCGTTGCGAGTCAGACTTTCCAGCTTCCAGTCGTTGTCTTCGAGTGACATCTCCAATAATAAACCAAGAGCAGCTTCCCGTTTTATTTTGATGCCTGTTGAAAGGCGTACACTTTTATGGATAAATGAAAACAATAGAGGTTTGGGACAATCTCTAATCACTCTTCTCATTGCTGCTTTCACAATTTGAGTCTCTTGATTTGGTACACCCATAATAATGAATTAATACCAATGTTACCAGAGATTAGAGCGATGGGGTTTTCTCTAGGTATACTGTGTAGTTGTCGTTGTTTTGCAGTCGACGAATAACTAATTTAATTGCAACTATTTATATCCACTTAGGTAACTGGAGTCTTGTAAATTATCAACGAGCTCAGTAACTTAGATTAAGGTATCACTCAGTATCCGGTTACATGATGGTTATAAATATGTAATTGATTTTTTTATTGTATTATTTGGTTTATACTTATTTGTATTGTAACTTTTTTCTTTTCTGTATTTTCTTATTGTTACTTCTTGTAATTTACTATATAGCAGATATAGTTTCTGTCTCTTTCTGTCTTTTATTTTTTGTTTTCTATCTTCTTACAATAGCATGTAATTTTTGTAGGTAGATAGTCCTTTGTATATAGTGCATGTAATGAGTAAATCGGCTGGTTTTCTTGTAAAACAAGCTCGCGAGAAGGGCATCGAAGTTATTGGCGAAACACTGGTTGCCGGTTTGGCTTGCGATGGCTCGCACTACAGGCACCAGTGCTTCCAGCATGCTGCGGGGCACGTTTTGAGCCCCCCGCTCAGGCCTGACCCCTCAACACCACAATTCCTTCTGAATTTCCTAGCACAGTAAGTTTATTTACGTTTTTTTTTGTTTTTAATTGGGTGTCTCTTCTTTTTTGTGTTTGTTTCTTGCTTGGAGAACTTAACAATCTCTAATCCTTTGCTTAACATATGATAGTATGTATTTTGGAGATTCCTGACTTCTAGGGATCTTATTGAATATATCAGGAATATCTCTTTGGACAGATCTGTGGTTTTTGAGTTTTATG
Source organism: Aphodius sticticus (assembly GCA_963966075.1). Lineage (NCBI taxonomy): Eukaryota > Metazoa > Arthropoda > Insecta > Coleoptera > Scarabaeidae > Aphodius > Aphodius sticticus. The sequence continues at coordinate 10,228,155 of OZ014515.1, read as the reverse complement.
TGTCATCAGGTGAAAGCGGCTTTATGCGTGGACACGGTGTCAAGCGCGGCGACAGCCGAGCTGATACGACAAAAGCAGTCGGAGGGGCAAAATGTCTTCGGGACGGTGTTTGCTTCGAACTTAGCTTGCGGCGGGGACTCACATAACCCTGACGCGGTTACTAGCCCACCTATTCGCTCGAATCCAGATACCCCCACTCAGCTAATCGGGTATCTTGGATCGTAAGTGTGCATTATATTTTAATAGTGCTAACTAAACACTAATGCTAATTTGTTTTGTGTCTCACACCAACAAACGTATACAATGCAAAATGAACTAAAATATTATATCGTAGGGATGTTTTACAATTGACCGGTAGTGATAATTGCACATTCAACAAGACGCAGAAGGAAATCGGAAAAGGAAACTTTGCGAAGATTCCTAATGGGGTTAACGGTGTAGAAGACAGGATGTCGGTTATCTGGGAGAAAGGAGTCCACTCGGGGGCCATCGATCCAACAAGATTCGTTGCCATAACTAGTACAAACGCTGCCAAAATTTTCAACATCTACCCGAGAAAAGGTTGCATTGCCGTGGGGTCTGACGCTGACATCGTGATCTGGAACCCCACAAAAACCAGAGTAATCTCAGCCAAAACTCACCATCAAGCTGTAGACTTTAATATCTTTGAGGTAAAAACTTCCCATGAAAACTATCTATTACTTTTAATTGTTAATAATTTTTTTTCTTGAAGGGTATGGAATGTCATGGCGTTCCCGAATTTGTAGTCGTAAACGGTAGGGTCTGCGTGGATGAGGAACAAATACGTGCCGTCCAAGGGTATGGCCGTTTCGTGGATACCCCCGCATACCCCCCACATGTCTACAACCCCGAAAAGTTGGCCGATATCAGGGCCTGTAAGAATGGCGGCATCAGTCAAGTCGAATTGACCAATAAACTTGAAAAAATCGAGTTGGATCCTAAGGCTTACGTAGCCCCAACTCTACCGAATTCTGCAGTCTCAACTCCCTCATGTAGAGGTGCCAGACCAGAAGGACAACGTAATATACAAGAGTCAACGTTTTCTGTTAGTGGTAAGTTTGGAATTTCTTTAGGGGGATTTTGATGTTATTTGCGTTACTTTTTGCAGAAGATACTGATGTGGAAAGGAAGTCTTGTATAAAGGTACGAAACCCTCCTGGTGGAAAGTCATCGGGATTCTGGTAATCGCTCCGGATGTTTCAAGACGGAAAATGAAATCTGCTGGTACCAAAGTTACTCTTCCAGTGTAAACGATAGTATACATAAGTATTTTTTGTTCATGTACGTATCGGGAAAGAGTGGATGTCTTTTGTAACAGCTCAAGATGCTATTATTATTATAATACGTGTTTAATATTTATACTGTTAATCATTGTTTTGTTAATGCGTTCTTTCGTACTAATTGTCTTTACGTAGGGCCTCCTTTTTACTAGCTAACATCTTTATTACGTTATACACGCCATTTTGGTACTTGTTATTATATTGTAGCTTTCGACGTTTCCTTGACCATTGTGCTAAAACTTGACATAGGGAAAGCTGCTATTCTTCAGTTTACCCTTATCACCAAATTAATGTATGTACATCACCTCATATATACCAATATTTAATACAGTGTTACGATACTAGCACTCTTTTTATTTCTTCCTATATTTTTAACCTCAATAAAAAATACAAAAAGATTTTGAATGCCTTTATTAAAAAGATGTCAGTCACAGAAAATTTTGAAACATTGTAATATATTACTATTAAACTCATATGCCAAAAAGTTACAACAAATTTTGAAACAATATTTGTTATTACAATATTTATTAAACTAATATGCCGAAAAAATTCAAATCATCGTCCTGATATCATGGAACCACTTATTTCATCTCTATCAACGAAGGGCTGGGATCTAAGCAGGAGCGTCTGCTCTGTAATGGATTGGGTGCGTACTTATGGCGTTTGCCAACGCTTGGGTGCCACAATCCGTCGTTCACTCCTACGATGGTGGTATCGGAGCCTACGTTTGGAGCCATGGACCTTAGGGAAGCGTTCGACTCCCGCTGCTTCTTGACGCGGATGATTCTATTCGCCCAGCACATACACCACCTCATAAGCCACGTTCCTTCTTCGGACGTGTCAAGTTGTTCGTTAATGCGGATCTGCACCGACAGAAACTTATGAACCAGCAGGACTACGCCCAAGGGTGCTATAACCCAAGGACCATACTTGAGGAGCATCAAAAGACAGCTCACAGTTGGTGCTAAGAAATAAACGAAAATATAGAATTTGGGCAAAATCGCATTTTGACAGTTTGACTAAGTTGACAACTTGTAATTTCTATCATGTATAAAATATATCGGTTTTCTTATACTTACGGTCCTCGGGGGGATAGAAGCGGTCACGGACATAATCTAGGAGATAATACTGTGGAATTTGCAAGAAGAAAGTCATCTTGACTATACGACGATCTGCACAAGAATGAGAAAAAGCGGCGTCATGCTTGCGTTTGTTTTAGCGTGTCTTCCGGTTTGCACTTTTGCGTCACTTCCGTTTGCGAACAAACGTCAAACCCGCGAAAAATGCGATTTTAATGATAATAACTCATTATAGTTAATTAGATTCAGTAATACATTTTAGAGAGGGCTAAATTTCTTTACGGTCAAAGTTAGCTTTTTTTGTATTGAAAATGTGTATTCCGTTGAATTTTGTTTCACCCTGTATATGCGTAACAGTCTACCGCGTTCAAAACTGTATTTGATTAGGCAACCAAGTAGACACACATTGTGAAATTGTCGATTACGCTAAACACTAAACATTATTTTATATTTTCAGTATTGTCTGAACTTTTTCTTTTCGGGAACAGACATAACAGTTCCGCGCCGGAGTTAAGGGAGGGCAGGCTGGACGGTTGAATGCTGACATTGAGTCCATACACTGTGCTGAATATATAATAATAAAGAAACTGTACTGAAGCTTACGTGTTTACAATGCAAAATCTTGTCATCCATTAATGTGTTTATGGCTTTAAGAACCACTGCTGCGTTTTTGGGCCCCACAACTTTTTTTGCCCAGGGCCCCCCAGAGTCCTAAATCTGGCGCTGTAACAGTTTGTTAAAGAAAATCGAGAACAGCAGTTAAAAATATAGAAGCGCTTTATTGTATATATAAGATAACATACCAATAAACAACAATTAGGCCTTAAAACTATTGTGATGCTGACTTATTTAAAAAAAAACACTCAAAAAAATGTATAATATATATTAATGTAATCACTAACAATCACTGTTATTCCTCCTGCTGGAACTTCTGTTTAAGCGCTTCGAAGCTGCTCACAGTATTGTCCTCAAGATCAGCATCCCACGATGGGAACAATGTCTCAAAGGCTTCCGGCTCTTCTCCTTGTTTAATGATAAAGATAACAGTGGATTCACGCCCTTGTGTCTTCAATTTTCTCTGCAAACATAATACAGTTAAGGATGTAACACGAGCAATAAGTAATTATAATTTTACCTGGATTAAAGCATAGCTCTTTTCCTTCTCCATCAAGTCAGAGTTCCTCCCAACCCAGATGAAGACCTCATTACCGGCATCCAAAATCATAACATCATCTTCAACAAGATCTTCTTGTGAGAAGTTATGGATCTCCTCAACCTTGAATCTATTGTTCGATTTAATCGCTGCGTGGAACAATTGCGTCGATAACGGTTTAAGCTCGTCCTCGAACGTCTTCTTATAATCAGTCTTTCCTCCAAGAGCCTCCCAGAACTCATCGGGTTCCTCTCCTTCCGCCACTGTTGTCGGACTTGAACCTGGAGCCAAAATCTCCAAGAATCCTTCAGCCAAATTCCTCTCTATTTCATCGGAATCTTCTCCAGCCCAAATCCAAGCGTTCTCGTCGTTTTCAATGATAAAGACGTCGTCAGACTCCAAGGAACTTGCTTTTGGTTCAACTTGCACCGCTCTTACATCAACCTCAGTCGTACCTCTAACCCTGTAAACTCGAGTTTCATTTTCGACGTACGTCTCGTGTTCCTTTATGTTCTTGAATCCGGACACGTGTCCGCCCAAGAAAACGATCATCTTTCCTTTGAACATGTGGAGGAAATGCTTTGGTTCGTGGCCTTGCACAACGCGAATTTGTGTTGCTTTGCCTCCAAGTTCGTTATCCAAAGTAACAGCGTGTAACGCGGATGCGGCCTTCTCATCCTGACTACTAGCGTTTCCTTGCCACATATAGATGATCCATTTGTTTCCTCCATAGTTGTATTTGATAATGTAAGAATCCCCTCCAAAGAATTTCCCATAGTTTTCTGGGTCGACCTCTGCGAGTTCGAAGTTTTCAATTCTGAAGATTTGCACATCTCCGGTACCGTCGTCAGGCATGAACTCTGGTGCTTCACCGGAGCTCTTGAGTTCGAGTTTGGTTGGTGGTGCATCATCTGCGGATCTGATAAGACGCGTGTAAGTTTCTCCAGCGCTCTTCCACGTTTGGAAGTATTGCTTGAAGATTGCCGGTTCGGCGTTCTCAACAATTCTTTGTACTTGCGTCCACGCCGGGTAGTTCTTGCTTTGAATGAATTGTTGCGCCTTGTTCATCGCTTCCGTTCGTTCTTTAGTATTGCATTTCTTGCCCACCCAAACGTATATATTCGCGGCACCGGTCTCCAAGATGAAGCAGTCGTTGGTATCCAAAGACGCTTGTTGGAAGGGTTTAGCGCCGATCGATCGAATGACGAGTTTTCCCGTGCTATCAGAAACGCTAGACAAAGTAACAGTCTTTTCTTCGTCACTTTCAAATTCATCATCGCTACTTTCGGCGGTTTCATCAGGAACATCATCCAAAGAACCACCGCCTAACGCTTCAAAGAACTCCTCAACCTCTGAAGCATGGGCAGATTCATCCAAAATAAGGACTTTACCCCTTCCGGAATGGTCCTGATCCCTCACCTGGTTAGCAGCACTGATAGCCTTCAGTCTTTCAACTCGCTTACTCTGAGGACCAACGTATACATAAATGGTCTTTCCAACGTCCAAAATAAAGCAATCTCCTTTGTTCATAGACGCTATGCTAACGGCAACTTGCTTCACACGGATGTTGCGTTTGCCTTTAACGTGGAAGAGTCTGGTTTCAATGGCGTCTCTATCGACTTGCGTGAAACCGGAGGCGACACCGCCAGCGGCGTACCGGACTCCATTCTTGAAGTGCGAGAGGAAAGCTTGCGATTCGTGATTTTGGACTTCGCGGTATTGTATCGGACCACCGCCAAGTTGGTCATCGAGTTGCACGGTCAAGATTGCTGCTGTTCCCGCTTCATCTTGGGAAGTTTCTTTCCCCAACCAAAAGTGGACGTCCCAACTGAACACTCCCCTGTTTTCTTTTGTCTGTTTGAAGGCAAGAGAAAAATATGTTGTTGATTTGTTTCAGTAGGATACGACAATTGTTATAACTTACGAAAAGAACAATGTACGAATCTCCGGTGTAGAATTTTCCGTAGTCGTTCTTGGGGTATGCGACAGGTTTGAAATTCTGCAAAAGAATTTTTATTACTGGTTTTTATTAAACCTAATAAATCATTAGGAGACATTTCCAGGCGGTGGGGACGTTGAAATTTTTATATATCCTGTTTCTTTCCTAGTTAATTCGACTGTGGGAATGTGTTGGTGGCATGGAACTCGAATAAAACGCTTAAAAATAGAGTTTAGCACGTGGTGGACTGAAGAAACCATGACTATATGTTAGGCTAGTAGTTTTAATTTTACGGTTTGTTTAAGTTTTCAGTAAATAAACTTGATAATAAAGCAGCATAGTGGGGTATTGTTGCGGAAATTATATTAAATAGAAACCTAACTTTAGTATTCTTAGTAAATATGAGTACATAGGTACATACATACTGTACACGTAAATAATAATTGAACTCATTCGTGCCAAGCCGTAAACAATAAAGATGTAATAATTCGCAGATTTATTGGAATTACAAGAAACCAACACACGTGTTAGGTTTTTATTTTTAGTTTTGTGAGATTTTAGCCTCCCGAAATAAGGAATATTTATGCCTGTTGTCACGTTAAAAAATAATGAAATACAAAATAATATTTTACTGAATACTCGAACAACATCCTGATAATATGCCAAAAAAATAATCCAGAATAAGCGAAACAAACAAAACCTCAATCATACTCCAACATATAAAAATGAGTGACTTCAATGATTGCAATGTTTACTAATTAAAATATATATTTATAATTGTTAGTTATTATTATCGCGGATTTGTCGGTTGTTTCATTTCCGTTCACGATAAATAAAGATTTCTTCCAACAATTTTTCTTGACTACCTTGGCAATGTGTTTACTTTGTTGTATGTCTTACATGTCAAATAATTTTTGAAACTCAAAAAATACCCAGACTGCACATTTTATTTTCGGACATTTCAAGCTGAAAGATTTCTTAGTGATGATTCTTAACGCCAGAGAATATTTTTCTTACGTTAATCGACTTAGAATGAAAACAATGCATCGAAAAAACCTTGTTTAGACCTTGGTACGTAAACAATTGCTTTGTTCAGATTACATGAAAACAAGCAATGATTCATCCTATGCTACTTCCTTTTAAGACGACTATTTTTATAATAGAATTGAATGGAATTTAATGAATGCATGTCGAAATTATAAATAAAACGATTAAAACTAATTTATTGGCAGCGACACAAAATATAGAGTGAACTATTGACAGCATCTGTGTATAATTCATCCTAAAATAAACTTGAGAACTCCTCTGGTGTTAACACTTAACTAATGGAATAAGTAAGTCCTGTTGAAAGATTAGCTCAAACTTTGTTGGCAAACCAATGAAGCTATAAATATGCAATAAATACATATTGTACATAATTGCATTTTGGCACCTTCAATAAATAACTTAAAGCTAAATTATTATTGTCTGACGATTGTGTGGAGTTTAAAAATGCTGAATGTATTTTATCTCTGATTGTTAGTTTTATACTTGGAACATAATCCTACTTATCAATCATGATTATTTGATGTGAGTAACCTGTTGAAAAGATTTTATAAGCCGCTAGAATTATTTCAATATTGCGAAATCAATAGATATCTTAATCTTGTCTATATTTTATTACCGCTGATTAGCTCGAAAATGAGTTTTATGGTTTATCTAACAACATGATTCATGGCCTAAAACGTTATTTATTTTGGAAATCGATTTCACTTAGGTAACATTTAACTGTTTTCATCCTCAACCATGGGCTGACCTTTAAAAAATAATTGCCTATCGATACAGGAAACGGCGCATTAGAGCCAAACCTAATAAAAAATGAGGCTTATAGGACCACCAACAGATGGTGGCAGAGTTATCTTTTTTATTATACTTTATCTACTAGCATAAACAGCGTTGTTATGATAAAACATAGCAAATTTGCATAATGTCTGGTATATAAATAAATAATTCTGGATCAATAATGGAGGAGTGATAAACCCAGAAAATCATTTCGAACCGCTTTACGCTGAAACGGGTTTAGAAATAACTTAGCAATCAGTTAGAATTGTAAACGCTAATAGCTTGAATACCTGCTCCTACATACAGTGTGGTAAAATCGGAAATTTATTATTTGTTTTTAATTTTTGATCTAAAGCAAAAATCTAAAGGGGCTATTGCGATTCGAATAATAGCAACTTAGCAACATCATTAGCAACTTACTAACTTAGCAACGTTTAAATTTTTGCTCTTGCACAAATATTAATGAAGTTATCGATTTTATCGGTTAGTTAATTTCCACACTGTATACGTATTCTTTCGAGTAACAAACAACAGTAAATATTTGAATTCTAAAGAGTAATTATATATCATAAACTTTAAAATATTGGAATATTAATATTGTTAGATAAACCTACATACTAAATATAATATTAATATTGGAATATTAGTATTAGATTGAGATAAACCTACATACAAATAAAAGTACCTACTTGTTGCTACATATCTACTATATCACATCACACAGATAAAGCTATTATGCGCGACAATAAACAGACATAACAAAATTAGAGCGCAACACTTAACAAATACAAAATCTCTCACCTCTATTCTCCAAATCTCTAACCCTGGCGTCTGGCCGGCGTTCTCAAATGCTGGCTCCATAATTCTTCCTTTGCCTTTGCCGGTGTTCGTGGTTTTCCCGATCTGCGGTGTCCTTCTGCCAGCTGTCGCACTTTCGATTTCGCATACGAGACTGCCGGTGAAAAGCAAAACACACCAGAGAAAACATAACGATCGTTGGAGACACGATATCGGATCGCCTATTTTCGGTCCCATCGTAACAGACTTGCGCCGCCAAACCTAACAAAAAAACGATACAATTGTTGCTATTCCGGATTACAAGAAATAAAAACAATGTAGGTAGGTTGGTGGATGGATCTGATTACGAAAGTTCCACAGTTACCTTGGCTTGCTTGCTCAAGATCAATTAGCACGGTCTCGAAACATTTGTAAAACTTTATTTAATTATTAGATAAAATTTTAAATAATTTATGTATTATTTTTAAGTATTTCTCCACACGAAACGACAAAAAAATGCATAAAATGAATTAATTATACAAATTAATTAATTAAACTTTCTATGAATTTAGTAAATTCTATAAATATTTTAGCAGTGTGTCGATGATACATCCAAGTACAAGTTTTTTGTTATTCTGGTCGACCGCTAAGTGCAAAAAATTGTCCGTTTACGCTTCAACTCGTATATCGGAAATGAATTATTTGCGAAATCTTGTTCGAATGCTTTGAATTGGTTTATAATGATTTATATGTTTGGTTAATGTGTAATTAATTAATGTAATTCATACATTGCAATGTAATTCTGTTTTTATTAAATATGACATTAAATTTATATTAATAAACATAAAAGTTTTCGATTACATGAAATGAAAATCACATTTCAAGATATTGCATACAACACAACAAATTATACTTACAACCTTATTGCATCTAATAGCTTTTTTGCGTTAATAAATACAAAAATCAATTTCTTGTTGTCAATATTTTTACTTTTCAGGTTATTTCAGAACTGATATATGTATTAACATTTATTCACAAAATAGAAATAAATTAATTATTAATTATTATTATTATTATTAATTTTTATTATTATTATTATTAATTATTTATGTTAATTTGTTAATTGTGAATTACTGGCGTTTTCGAGATATTTTGCTTCAACGATATTTTGCAGTGTTTAACTTAATAAACAGAAAAGAGTATTTTGTATAGCACGAATGTATCATTACTATTTTTTTATATTATTATTTTGTATTTACTTTACAGCAATATTTTTCAAATATCTGACAACTGAAAATAATGACAATTATGTATATCACTAATTTACAAAAATTTTTGGAAGCAAGCTCTAAACTTTCGACGAATTTTGATGGAATGTAAATATGTTATAATTATTATTAAAAAAAAAACTAAAATATACGACCATCTAAATTCTAAAAGAACATTTATACAACATAAAAATTATTTCATCAAATTTGACCTGGGATGAGTATAAATTGTGTTGGGTACCTATATAATTTCCCAGAAGGAAACGCTTCAGAAAGAAAAGTTGTTGGTTTCTCTGACGTATAGCTTTTATTGCATACTTACTTACTTAAGCCCGTCATCCTACTGCTGGGCAAAGGCATTTACTTGCGTAATTAATATGTGTATTAGTTAACATACATTTATATAATGTGTCGTGATATTACGCAATATCTTAAAATGAGATTTTCGTATCATATTATCAAATGTCATGTTTATTAATATTATTATAAAAGTAATTATATATTTAATTAAATGCATTGCCTACTCGTAAACTTAACTGTAGTGATCATATTTGATTTATTACATTGCAATGAAGATATCACGTTAAGGAAAAGAGCGGACACGCTAAAAATAAACTAAATCGCGTTACATTACATCCATCGAAAAACCACCTCGTGACGGACAACTTTTTGCGAACCGGCCGGGTCGAGGTAGAACAGTACACGAATATATAACAGACATACTATTTTCAAATCCTGCGATAGCGATACGAACTTACTTATTTCCATGACTGTAGACTGCGCGTCAGAATTAATAAACAACAAAAAATTTGTCACAATTTCAAAGTTGGGTTTCGACTAGGGCTTACAATACCGGACCAAAATCTCAATACCGGTATTAGATATTATTTTTAGAAAATTTACTTATACACTTTTGTGTCCAACTTTCTTCCCGCAAAACTATTTTTCAGCATGTAAATGTCATACAGAGTAAATAGTTTCATATGGGCTTATTAGTTTTTTCAATTCATTGAATAGTTATAGCCGTTTGAATCATTAAGTATTTTAAACTACTTTAAACTTTCTGATGAATTGAGCAATTGATTACTTTGTGTCGTTGTAATAGGTATTCATGGCGTTATTTTTTTGGTTTTGCATAGTTTGATATGTATTTAATTTTTTCTTTTTTCTTTGTTTTGTTGATATTTCAAACGACTGTAACTTTTAAGAATTCGAAAAAGCAAATAGGGCCATATGAAAAGTTTTACTCAGAATAAAATTATCATTCTAAAATAAATTTTTGCGTGGTAAAAAGTGTGACATTATGGCAATAAAGTCCAGAAAACAAATAAAAATGAATTCTTTAAATAAACTTTGTTTTCCGTTCAGTTTTTATTTATGCATTTATTTATATTAAGTCAATGCATTGTTTTTAAATGGGTATGATGGCTACTAGTAGGTCATCCAACGCATCATATTTCCTTTGAGCACTTCCTAAATTTACCCAATAGGCAATTGGGTAAATGATTTCAAACGGAAGCTATTCAAAGTTGTTTTGCATTCATGGCTTATGTTATGTCCAATAAATATTTTTGAAATATTTTTATTATTGATGTTATAATTTGTTTACGGAAGTTCCTATTTTTACTCTCATAAAATCATAGTTAAATACAGACATCCATCAACTAATCCATCACGCTAATGATTTTGTTAACATAGAAAACTGTGTCATACGTTACTCAAGAAAATCAGTATCTACAAAAAGGGCAACTTGATACATTTTCCGTTCAATTTTCCGGTTGAAAAAAGCAATTTTTTTCTTTCATATTTTGAAACCTTGAAGTGTATAAAATAAGCCGCTGAAACAGTTTTTTGATTCTCGCATATTTACGATGATAATTTTCGGTAACGTTTGGGTCCAATTGAGAGAACGTATAGATCTAGGTGCTTACGTGGTGTAAATTATTATATTTCCATGAAAGCATGAAGAAAAGGAGAAAAGGAGTTTTAAAAAGTATAATGTTTCTACCTTTTCTTTGTAGAGTTTATTACACCGATGCATCCTACGCGTTTTTCTAGAAACACGATCTGTCAAACTGGCATGCCCGATTGCTTTTGGATTGTTTAACGGATGGAGTTAGTTTATTGGAGGCTGAACATCATAATAAGTGAATCATTTAATTAATTATATTATTTATAACGATTTGTACACGAAAAAAAAACAGTAAAATATTAATTTTCTGTCAGTCACGATTGACCAAATTCTGTAATAAATCTTGTTGACAGACAATGCACTGAGTGTTTGAACTTTTGATGTCAATGAATGGTATTTTATAGTCATAGAAATGCAGCAATTTCATAGAAAATAATGATTAACCCATTTCAAACAATTTTTAAACGAGTAAGTATTGTGCAATTTAGTCAAACCGATTTTCATTGATTTTAAATTTGAATCGATATTTATTTCTAATAAAGAAAATTATTATTATCGGATTAGTCAATTAGTCAAACAAAAACAATCATTATTGTTCATATAATCTCTTTAATCCAATGCACAAACTTCATTTGATTGTATCTGCTGCTAATCAAAAAGACTTCAGATAAAAATATGTGTCAATTATTGACGATAATTTATACAGTAGAGGGCGATCAATGGGACATTTAACATCGCATGACGTTGACTTTTGTTGCATTTTAAACGTTAAATATTTGATGTCTATGTAATATTGCATACAATTTAAATGTAGACCCAATTGTTCATTTTGGTCCTATTAATGTTAGAAATAACAAAAATATTCGTGTAATGTTGAATGGACGTTTCACATCACCGACGTGATGTTCTAATTTTAACCACAAGACTTAATTTGTACACAGTATCGTTACTGATGAATCAACCTAAACAATAGAAGCACCAAAAGCGTATGAATGATTGGAAAGAAAATAATATTTGAACTTGTGAAAATTTTACTGGTGCGTTTTAATTTTGAACGCGCAGTGTATATTATTATGTAAAGTTGCCATAAAAATACGTTGATCCATACCTGGGGTCTTTCGTAACGTGCGTAATTTTTATGTCTGCTAATTTATTATTACAGGTGATATACCTACATACAACTCAAAATGAAACGTGTTTGGTGTCTTCTTACCTCTAGCACAATAAGTCGGTCACTATCTTTTTCTTCTTCGAGAATTATGTTAAGGCGACTGAACGGCTATAACTGTTATCACGTCAAGATACAGATGATTTGTATATATACAAGTTGAGTGAAATGAAGTGACCCATTACTTCTAGGCAAAGTAGCAAGGTTACGATAATTTGTAATTCTGCTTATTTCAGCGACCCTCAACAGTTTCTTTGTTACTCCAAGAGCGTCACACAACCAAAATATCCACTCAACCACGTAATTAGATTCTAGATCTTTTTTTGTGATTATCATCAGTATTTTTAAACATTCTTATAATACTTCGACGTCTTCATATTATTTGGTGGGAATAAGGACATTATTTATAGTTTGGTAACCGCTGATTTACGCCGATTCAAATCATCGCGAAAAAAATCGGCAAGATTGGGATTTACTGCTTTGAATTCCACGAATTTGTTATATATCTCTTAAATATTGTTCGTAAATATTTACGTATATTTGTTTTTATATTAGTACGTAGTAATAGTCTTATCAATTTTAGCGCAAATTTCCCATTATTCGCAAGAGTTGCATTTTAAAAGTTAACGCAAAATGGACAGAATTATTTCCTTAAAGTCACGTTTTAAAGCATTAATTATCAATCACGTTTGGTTATGAAGAATTGAAGCAACATTGTCTCTTACAATTCGAATTTTGGTAAAAGAATTTAAAATTTGTATTTAGATACATTTAGCGTCATCTAATGATCACTAGTGACATCAACAGGTTCCTGTAAGACGGTGGTATAATAACCTGATTTCTTTTTGTATAAAAATATTATCGGAAGTGAAAACACACAGAATTTGATATACCAAACAATTTAATTTCCGATTACCACAAACGATTTTGCCGAGCAGACGATTTCCTTTGCAACATTGAACTTAAATGTTACAATACATCTCAAGTTCATTGTTATTACATATGTATTTAGAGAACAATTACAATATAAATATTTATTATTGAATATTGTTATTTGCAGAGCAATCTATTACAAAGAAATTTCACCCAAACAATAATCATATTTATTTATACAAACAGATTAACCACTGCTTTTAGATCTTCCTGAAAAGATATCCATACACAAAGAGATAACTGGTGATGAGTATAATTAATCTTTATGCTCAATAAATTGAGTAAATACATACTGATAGTGAGCATTTCCAGATTTTTATACTTATATTTGTAATATTTACTTCAAAATATTGAGCATATAGTATATACTCATGATGAGCATTAAGTACATACTCATTTTTATTCCAATGTTTATATACGTGTCCGGCAGAAAGTCCGATACTATAGAGGAAAAATTTTATTATGTAACTTTTCACAAAATTTTATTCTTCAAAAAAGATTCTGGATTGTCAAACCTAAAATACAAATATTAGAATGTAATTAAAATTAATAAAACTATCTGTTTGCATGTACCGGGTGTTACCAAAACTATGAAAAACTCTTTAAACTAATATAATCTATACAAATTATAATCTCATTCGTCGTTGCATGAACTCCCGGTAAATATATGCGAAGTCAAAGATGAGTATACTTTCATATTTAATGTCTTCTAATATTTTGCAATACCTTTTGGAATAATATTTTTGCATAGCTTTGAAGATGAACGTACTTTACTCTTATGTCATTTGCATCTTTTTGGCAACACGCGGTACATGTAACGAAGAAAATGATTGTAATTTCATATTTAAATACCTCCCTTTATTTTCAATAACTTTTCCAAATAACATTTTTGCATGGCTTTGAACATAAAGGTACATTACTCTTTAGTGTTTTTCATAGTTTTGGTAACACCTGGTACATAAATGCAAGCAAATACTTACATTCTAATATTTGCATTTTAGGCTTAAGACAATTCAGACACTTTTATAAAGAATAAAATATTTCGAGAAATTGATAATAAAAATGTTAATTGTTAATGAAACACCCGGTATATGCAATGGAGAGATGATTATAATTTCGTATTGATGAATATTTCTAATATTTCTAAATACATTTTTTCAATTAACATTTTTGCGAAGGAATAGAGTTTTCTGAAAAGTAAAAAATCCCATTAGTGTCCAACTTTCTGCCGGACTCGGTATACACAAACAAATAAATTTTTTATTTCAAAATTTTCGTTAGTTTTATGCAAAAAACTGATATAAAAATTAAACTTTAGAAAGGATTTCACGCTTTGCAGTATTCGAATTATTTATTTCTCATACATTGCCGACGTTTCGCCAATAGTCTTTGGCATCTTCAGAGCCTACAACGGTTACATCAAATAGATTACAATAATTAAAGTCAAATAAATCACATTGCTCATTGTTTACATCGTGTATTTTTTATTCGCTTTGTTTCAAAAATATATAGGTATAAAACATACCATAACAATTTCTAAGAAATGGGATCGTCTATGAACTGTACACCTTCCCTAGGTAGAAAGTTCTACGAAGTGTCTGACTATCTGATATTTGTTTGACAGTTGACAGTTGATTAAAAGGGTATAAGCATGTTGTAAACAAGTCGTAAAACTATTTCTACAAATAAGCAATAACAAAAAACATAATATTAAAATTAATCAAGTGTTGCCATGGAATAAATGTTTAATTTTAAACTTATGTTGAGCGAAGTATAAAACAAACATCACTATGTGAATGCATGTAATGCGAAAGCATAGAATGATTGCGAAGGGGTGTCCAAAATGTGACCAACAGGTCCCGGTAGCATGTAAAGCTTGTCCTTGCGGTTACTCGTTTTTCAATGCAAGGCGAACTTCAAAAGTGTTATCGCAATCCGATGATCGCAGGAGGACGCAACGCGTTCGGCGTGAGAAACCCGATTATTACGACGTACTAGAGTATGATAAGCACATAAAGAAGGTAATGTTATCTTTTATAATTTATCGTAGATGCTTTACGATTACATTTTTAGACAAAAGCGAGGAATAGTGAATGTGAAAATGACGAAGATGGGTATAAAAGGGATTCTTCGAAACCGCGGCGAAAGAAGGTGAAGAAAGAAGAAGAGGACGAAGACGATATAATGCTTAGCTTGAGTGCCGAGAAGCAAAATCAATGTGCTGTCATTTTAGAGGAATTAAACAGAAAAATGCAGCTAGTTATGTGGAAGCCTACATAGTTTATACTAATTGTAGATGTCTTTTCTTTTTTATGTATCTTGTATAATGGAGTACTAATAAATATAAAAATATTAGAGGCTGTTTTGTATCACCCATTAGAGTTTTTCAGGGTTTCTCTGCAAAACACCAATTTACAACAGCGGACCAGATATATTATTGTTGTTGACAATTCCAATAAAATTGTCTTCGACTAGGTCAGGTCCGTCGCAAAAAACATGTTGCCTACTGTTGCCCAGGTGTAAATGAGACTGTAAATCGCTGTAAATAGTAGAAATGAAACAGTTTTGTGGTATAGGTTGCCTATACAGCAGGAGTCAAAGAAACAATAGTGGTGGATCTGCTTCTAGCGGTAATAAAACAAGTTATTGTTTTCATAAATTATAATAAATTAGTTATTACCATATAACATAATAACATTAATAGACACAATAAAATATTTCATATATATATATATATATATAACTACCTACACATAAATACGAAAAATATTGTTGGTTATACATATACAACATATTCTATTCATTTGCTAAAATACTGGAAAAATTAAGTTAAACAATTAATTCCAAGTAAAAACTGTATATGTATACGATTGTACGAGGAAGACTTTGGCTACAACAAGAAACACGTTGACGGTTGAACGTAATGTAACATGAAACCAGTAGCGTAGCGAAATGTAAGGAGTTCTTTGTTTTGGCAAGAATTGCTGCTTCTATTAATTAATTCGTTTTTGTTTTAAATGAATCATCAGAATTATTAGTACTTAGGTGGACGGCAGATATTTATATACCCAGTTAATATCTTTGGTCACTTTTAATTTGCTATCTTGTTCAGAGGCTTGCCATATCACATATTTCTTTAGATATGCAGTACTTTTAAATAATAAATTTCACACATACTTTGTACTAAAGTAATCAATTTGAATTAAATTATTATTATTTTCTGTACAGAAACCGTATTCTGTACAGAAATTAAACCAAATTAAATTGGTTAAATTATGAGAGCTACGAACGAATGAAGTAATTTGTATTTGAATAATACAACACATTATGTTATGGTTAATTTGGCAATAGCTTGTGAATTATTCAAATAAAATAAACTACTATCATATACACTCGTCTCACCAGTTCCGCCAAATTTCAAAATCTGTTAGAAAAAATAGCATTCTTTTATACAAAATTGTCAGACTGTTTCTGTCCTATTAAATGTCCATATTTTGACAACGTTAACCCTGTTTTTTTCTGTATTTCTTTTTTATGAGTGGTGTCATGTTTCGCTACACTATTAGTCCATAGGATTAGCACTCACTCACTTCAGGATTTTGATTCGCCGGTACCTTTTCGGGTTTCTTTTTAACGAACGGTAATAGCCCCCACAGCGAGGCCCCTACCACTAGCACCACCCCAAGGGTCGTAAAGAGAGACGTATACGAATGGGTCTTCTCAAACCAGAGACCGCAGAGAGGCGGCCCTATCAGTTGTATCAGACCATTCACGAATAATGATATACCATAAGATGACTGCAGCCGTTCCGTTCCTAATAGATCGGCCATAATTACAGCCGTCACTCCAACGTATATTCCGGAAGCTAGCCCAAAAACGGAACACGCCGTAGCAATTACACCAAATGACGTTGCAATGGGCATTAAAGCTAGAGAAATACCAGAAACTAATAACCCGCCAATAAAATATGCTTCTTTAGGTATTATCGGGAGATCGGATAAAGCGGAGCCCCCGATTCTTCCAACCAGATCCAACGCGGAAACAATCGAGAGTAATATAGCACCACTGTCCTTTCCGAAACCTAACGTCATCGCGTAAGACGGTAGCAAAATAATGAAGTTTGTGTAACTTATAGCGTTGGTACAATTTGAGATTAAAATGATCAAGTATACCGGGTCTTTTAATAAGGTTATATCGAATAAAGTCTTCTTAGGAGCTGGGTCGTCTTTGCTTTGCGATTTCAAGCTAAAAGTGCTTGCGATTGTTTCCGGTTGTAGGGTTAGCGTGCTCCCGTGATACGGAGTCGATATATACTGGAACGAGCTGGTTGATGGGCTCCGTTTAGGTGTTCGGTTCCTCTTCACACTTAACAATTGATTTTGGATCTCATTCTCGGGAACAGCGTCTAACCCGGACGTGCTATTCAAATAACTCAAACCCGACGAACTATTTTTGTTACTCCTTAAGGCAGCACCAGATCGAACCCTGGTCATTTCACCTTTAGCGGGCACGCTTATCTTCCGTTCCTTTCCAACAGGGCTTCGATAATTTTGGACCGTCGCACTTGACGCGCTCCTTATGAAGGAATTTTTCGAGACATCCGGCGTTTCAAAGAACGAATTGTTACGGCTTAACGTGTTGTCGTCACTGCTCAACATGAACGTTGGTCTATTCAAAGGTTCTTCTTCGGGTTCGTCTTCCTCTTCTATTCTATCCGGATTCCTCGGAACTTTCTTCATGTGTTTTTCAACCGGATCGTAGAATAACGCTGCTACCCATACGTTCAACGTAATTCCACCCATTATAAGAACAGCACCCCTAACACAAAAAGATAATTAATAACTTATAATACAGATTACAATATTTACCTGTAGCCGTAATAATCGAGGATCAAGCGAAGGAATGGTGGCAGTATTATCGAGCCTATGGCGGACCCTGAGATGCAAATTCCGTTTGCCAAGCCTCGCAGCCTTTGGAAATAATTGGTTACTATGTATACTGTAGGAGGAAACGAAAGACCTGCTCCTGTGCCCACCAGCACCCCATAGCTAAAATTTATCAATTTTTAAATAATTAAAAAATGTTTTTAAAATTCATTTATTTTTTTAAATTACCTTATGTAGAGGTAGTCGACGGAGTTAGCGTAAAAGCTGATCATCATCCCTAATGCAGCTGAGGTGCCTCCGATGAGGGTGACGGTTCGGTAGGAATATTTAAGCGATAGAATACTAGAGATGGGCCCCAACGAGCTGTAGAGGAAGTAACATAATGCTGGAATCCAGGCGGCTGTGGATGGAGTAGCCTCGAACACCTCCAGAAACTCTACGAACAGCACTCCAAACGATTTTACGGTACCTGGTACTAGGATATTGACTAACGTCGCCCCGAATAGTACTAGCCAACCCCATCCCCCGTCCGGGGGCACTAATTTCCAATCCCGCATACTTTTTTCATTGCTCTCTTTTATCGAGACACCTGTAAGCAGAATAAAACATAAAATAAATTACATTATGGACTTGCTACATTTTTTTAGTTGTTAATTAATTAAATATATTTTCATTGAATAAATAAATTTTTAATTAATTAAATAAGTTTTCAGTTAATTAAATCAGTTATCAGTTAAGTATGAAAGAAATGTTGCGGCAATATTTTTTTGTTTAGCGGTTATTCTCCATTACAATGCTGCTATTGCTAACGTCTGTTATTTATACCGGTTATTGTGTAATTGATAGAGGAAATGGTGACATGAAAACAAAAGGTTGCCTCAGAAAGATCTGGAATAATTTACCATTTAACTTTTATTAACGATGTTGTTAATTAGCAACGAAGATGCCTTTTCGTGGCGGTACGCAATCGCATAACGTAGATACGTAAACACTACTTAAAGTTATATTTATTAGTACATAACATATGGAAATAATTCTGATATGACATACAAAGGAGGTGTTTCATAAAACACCTCCTTTCACCCTTCTCAATGTCAGACCTGGGGATCAGTTCAAGTTTTGTCATGTTCATTCCATTAATTTTTTATAAATATTGTTAATTATTGTTGATAAAATTTGGTGCTCTATGATCTCGGGACGCAACCCGACACACACCTAGGGTTGTCGGTATTTTAGGGCTTCGGCCGGTGGCCGATAAAGCCATCTGAAAAGCCGGTAATGATTTATACAATACCAACAATTATATACATTTAAAAAATGTAATAAAAAATGTTACTACTGATTATACTGAGTGAAAATGACGTTTATGGTATAAGTTTGACACGCCTTGTGGAGTAACTACGGATTTTATGGTTTCAAGAACACCGTTTTAAAGCCATAATAAATGAATAAAAGATTATCAACATTTTGCTTTTCATGCCAATATCTGAATTTTCGTAAAAGGAACACGTTTTGTAGGAAAATTTTGCATTGTCTGTACTACCACAACCACTGGAAAACTGTATTTTACAATTCAGGCTGGTTTTTTCAAAAAAAAACATTAAAAAAAGTATTTAGCAAGCACACGTTAAGTATTGCTTCTTAAAATTTGTACTCATCGGCTTATCAGCTGTTAATGTCCGGTGATTATCTTTAAATTAAATCATTGTTGCAACATTTGCTACAAGGTTTAACAGTATTTCAAATTACGAAGGTTTACTCGAAATTATGTATGTTCTACACAAATTCAGTCAGATATTGAAATAAACCAACAACACAAAATGTCGAGAATTGATTTAGGTTTGGTACAGAGTGCTAGAGAACTCCCATGTTACATACATACTAGAGAGCGGATATAACAACATTTAATTTTTGAAGAATTAGCATCTTAAATAAGCAGAAAATTAGCTCCTTAAATGAGGAAAATGAGAATCACACAAAAAAACAAGGTTAATTTAAAATAAACCTAGTAAGATAGTTTTTACATTAACGTTTAACATTAAAAGAACATAAAAAATAGACTGTCCGGTGCTTAGGCCGGTATTTTGACTTTGAAGAGTTGGTAACCCCACCCTGTATATGGAGTTCTTTGTCTTTAGACTCTCAGACTTTTAATCTAGAACATTTTCCTTATACAATGAAACTGTTGTCCTGATATTGTTGACTAATATGCTAGAAGCAATGGTGTTAGTTTCATGGACAACACTAATTTAGAAAGGAATGCTTTGTATGTAAATTTGTAGTGAAGTGAAAAGGTTCTAATCTACAGGTGTCCGAAAAGTTGCAGTTTATTTAAAAGTGTATTGTTGTTACATAACTATCTCACGCAACAGCTTTTATGTATGTGTACCACAATTAAGAGTTTTATTTGTAATTAACATCATTCATTTATAACGATTATGCCAACACTTGATTTATTATGTACTTAATGTCAGCTCAACAACATTCCAACTAACGATAGTATTGCGGTCATACCTACATTGTTTTTTAAATTAATCTTCAATTTGAGAAAATTGTCATCCTCTTGATTAACTTTCTAGTTTATGGTTACTCTTTATGGTTCTAGTTTATAGTTATTGGCCGGGTGCTTAGTATAGGGTGGGGGGTTCCGTCAAACGTTGCTCTGAATAATATATATAATATATATTATAAACACCTGTATATTTGTGGTATATTTTGGCTTAGAATTTAAAATGTATAGACAGGACCTACGTTTCTTATCAATCGACAATCAATGATATCTATTGTTGATAAAATACTCTTGTAGGCGAGTATTATTATAAATAAATAGTATAATGTGAAGTTTGTAAAAGATAATCTCTCATATCGACAATTCGAATATTCTAAAGTGCGAATGTCTACGAAAAAATAAATTGATAACGAAGGTATATTTGTAATACCGTCACCAAATACAAAAATTATTTTTTTTTAAATTTTAATTTGATAAAAAAGCGGTTTTTAAATTCAAAGCAAAGCTAGAATTAAAAATCAACGGTACCTCATGAAATATCGACCTCGTAGATAAAATATGCAAAGCTGGTGAATAATTTCATACCGTCAGATGTGGTGTCCCTGTAAATCCTTCCAAGGTACATGGGAAAGTATTTTTCGCCACACTCAGCAAAGGCTTACTCCATAAGAAATCGCACCAAACACGAGTAGCAAAAAGATTGTCTCATGCTATATATCAAACTCGAATCAGCATTGTGTTTGAAATACGATCAGTATACGTAATGTATTAACGTCTTATGTGAAATTATCATTATACTAAATGTGCCTATTAACACGATGATGTTGATGTTTAGGTGCCTCATTCAAAATATTAGTGAAGACTATTAGGTAGCAATGTAATGCTGGTGAGTCACCACTATAACCTGGACTAATTTATGATTAATAATTCATTAAAATATAACCCTAGTTCACATTGGATAATTAATTCAGCAAATTATCTGCTCTACATTGCTTAGATGTATAGACTTTACATAACAAATAAACGAGTTTCACATAATTTCGCGTGTGCACATTTTATTTATCGAGAACAAATATTAGTTTTGTTGTTTACTGCATGATCTGATATACATTTGCTCTATTTATTTAGGCACACAGTTTCGCAAAGAAAAACGTTCGTCAATAAATTATTTGTTTACTTCATATAGTCAGGACTCAGGAATAACAATTACAATGTCACATGTTCTGCAATTTTCCATTATCGTATTGGAAATAACCACCATAAATGTTGACTGTAGGAGCAATGAACGGATGTACCCGAAAAGAATACACTTCACTGGTTTTGCCAGACAGAACATTGGCCTGTTTAAAAATAGGTAATATCAATTCGTCTTACTTCGAAAAGACAACAATGGAAACAACATCTATGTAGAAACATACATACATACATACATATTTATAAGAATTGTCAGTGAAGAAATAAAAACACCCATTTTAATTATTTCCTAGAAAGATATTATGGTGAATAACAACACAATTTATCTGCTGTTCATCAGGCCGCCACGCGTCACTTTTCGACGTTTATTGGGAAGACAAACAAAAAAATATCGGGTCAAGTTCACAAACGCATGCATACGCCGAAAAATTAAAACGATAATAATGTACATATGAGCTGTCCTAAATGTTTCGCTAGCACCAGTAATTTGATAATAAAACTTCTTGGACATGCTGTATGTTAGAAAATTTTCCACCACACGTGATTTTAAATGCACAACTGCGGCTTGTATTTTTCTTATCGATGTGGTGGTCTTTAATTTTATTACACGTATAGAAACTCAGCCAGCATTTTAATTATACTGATTATGCAGTTGCATCAATGAATGGATAAAAACGCGTTTGGTATCGAATGATGGTACCTAATAAAAAATGTTGAGTATCATGCGATTTTACTGGGTTTCCCTGAAAATGTTTACTACTACAAAGTGTATACGATAAATACGGTTACTATGGTAAACAGTTTAATAAATACCTGACAATGTTAAAATTTTCCAGCTGTGAACCAAGAATATATTATGTCTATATGAGAAAACCACATGGAATAAGTCTACTGCTTATATGATAAATTAAATTGTTCAAACTTACGATATGGTATCTGGACAAGAAATAGATTTCCTAGCTAGTGTTATTCGAAAAATTGTTTCGGGAGGGCTCGCTGATATGATGATCTGCGATAACGAAGAAGTGAGCCCTTCCATTTTCAACATTTTATTCAGCCTGTCCACGCCAGGCTGGAGTTAACGGACTGAATAAAAATCAATAAATTTCGGAATTACGCGCGACATTTAAAACACCTCCCGTGTTACATGTATAAGGCCAATCAAAAGATTCCGACCAATATCGATTTAACTCTCTTGTGTTATTCAATGAACAAGATCGAATAAAATCGTTAAAGCAAATTTGTTTAGAGACATCGTTATTTTTTGTTTCATTAAATAGATCACATTTTGCACACATAGTATGTATAATGTTAATGTCAGATAACTAACGTTTGATACGTTATCAGGCGCCTCATAGGCATACAAGTAAATTATTACTTATTGTATAATGTAATACTCCAAAAACACTGTAGTTAACATTGTAACTCACTTAATATACAGGGTTATCCATCATAAAGTCCAAAGAATGGAACTCTAAGTTTATGATAATAAAATTTTCCGCTATAGCTGACAGTAGTTTCAGTAGTTTTGAGTATTAATAATTCATTATCAACAGTATAAACAAGATGACGGAAATAAAGAATATTTCCATTAGCACATGTGAATGTCTTCAAATATTGTTTTGTCATACAATATTTTATGTAAAACATGCTACAATGTTACAAATGTACAAAACATGCAAGCGTTCACGAGTTTAATTTCCAAGAAGTAATAATGGTAATGCCCTACGTTAGAAATATTAGTATCGATTATCGAATATATATAAAAAGAAACTACTTGAATTGGCCAGTCGTGCTTGACCCACAAAATAATTGATTGCTATCTACTCGAAAAAAAAACAATGTTTTTTTTCTCCTATAGAACGTACAAGAAGTAATAGAAAAAAATTAAATACACTGTATATGTGATGTTTCATTCATCAGAAGCATCAGTCATCATATCAACATATTTACGTGAAAAAGTACAAACACAATGTAAAAACAAACATGTGTGACCGCATAGTATGGGTTATCTGATAGCATATGTATGTTGATACAAACTTAACTATTCTTTGTAAATTAATTAGTATAATACAATATAATATAATAGAATATTCTGGGTAACGCAATTTTTATGGCCTTTTGTTTCTACTGGAAACCGTTCCAATGTTTAGCAAAGAATTTATTTTGAAAATAGTTAAAAATATTAGTATAATCATTACTAATATAAGTACTTTCAACAAGATAGTTGAAGAGCGCCAAATAGAGTCAGTAATATCTGGATTTATGTAGACATAACCGACACATAAAAAGCAAAAACAGTTCTTCAAGTAGGTGAGCCATCTTCAACTTTTTCTTTGCATTACAAAACAAAACAAATGCTAATTGAAAGTTGCCACGATCTTTTGTTTAACAAACAAAGGATTTGGCGTGATTCGCATAAAACGCCGACAAAGACAATTATTCCAAGTATAAACGATCAATTAAAATAAATTTTGCAACCGAAATCGAAGAAATAAAACATCCTGACATTCGTACCTTTTCTTTGTTTCTTTGACGCTGGTATGCCATTTTTCTGCCGCTCGATTTGAGCCTGTTGAGATCCTTTGTTTTCGGAATTATTCAATAATTTCGAGTCGGTTGTATTTTGTTCACCAGCCATTTTAGCGCGAAACGAACCCACTATAAGCACCTTAACTCGAAAACATCGTCGAACGATTTCAAAACCAGTGCTGTGGACTAAATAACACGTGGTTGGGTCGCGTTAGTAAATCGCGCTACTCGCTTTGAGGCTATCTGGTGCTCTAAAGAGTGAAGTGTTACAAACATGGAAAACAACGTCGAGGGACGTGCTTTTCCACGAACTGCGCGCGAGTCGCCGCTTTATGATTAATATCGAATATAGAGTACGTTATGTGTCTCGTTGACTCGATACAATGTCATCCTCGTAATTGTCACCGATATACACACATATTGATAACAACTCGACAGCTGACAACTCAAAACGAAAGTTTACTGAACTCAATCTCGCCTGTGTAGTCCAAATTCGTGCATCTTTTGTTACGTACAAAATGTATATGTATAGCGCGACACCAAATATACACATATATAAATCTGCCCAATCATTTCCCAATGTTTTCTTATGTAATGGAGTTTTCCTCTCTCTTTTTATACATCAAGAGGGAAAACGATTTTTTTTATTTGTGCCAAGCAACCAAACGAACACTGGTGCTTCCAGCTACATATACCATTAATTTCTCGTTAGACTATTTCTTATGACTGGTAAATGTTTGTTGATTTTCTCATTATCCTAAACATTGCGTGCTCGTACTCATCAGGTTCATACATAATCCATCATATCGTGTTAGTCTACTCTATAAACTATGTATGTCTGTTTGGTTTTCTCATAAACAGTTATTTAACTTGGATTTTAATATTTTTGTATTTGTTTGCTTCATCGAGTTGCTAACTTGAAAGTAAATTGACATAACTAATGTGTTAGTACACAAGCCAACGTGGGTTATATCCTAAAACAAAATAAAAATTGTCAAAATTAGCTCCGAAAATATGTAGAAGGTTTTACTATAATGGTTATGGCAAGTTTCACTGCTGCAGCAATTAAGTCACAAAGAAACAGGGTTCAAAATATCCCAAATATCCTTGCAAAATATGTCTGGGTAGTCCTCCCCAGTCAGCACAATGGGACATTTAACATCGCAAGGACGTTGAGTTTTGTTGCATTATGAACGTTAAATTTTGATGTTTATGTAATGTTGCATAGATGTTCAGTGTAGAAGAAATTGCTCATTACGGTCCCAATAATGTTATAAATGTCACTTTTCAGTATGAACATTCATGTAATGTTACATGGATGTTATGGTACTATGCGCGCCAAAAAAAAGTCGTACACCTTGTAGCTTTGTAAATGGTTCTTTGATAACCTATTCGCTGTCATTCTGACATTAATCATAGGTATGAAACATGTACTAACTGTCAAGTTGACAAGCCAGAATTACATGATGACAAACTTAGCTGTACGACTTTTTTTGGCGAGGATAGTACATCCCGGCGATCTATTTCAGGATGTTCAATTTGTGACTTCAACATCTCAGGAACATCGCTGAGATGTTTTTGTGCTGGCTGGGTCCTTGTCCGTGTTATATACTGACATCACTCTTATAAATATTTAGGACATGTAACGGCACACACCCTGTATATTTGAGGGTTGATGAACATGATCTAGAAATTCTTATAGCAGATTTAATAGATATTCAAAATCTCGGAGACTATTTTTTTAAACAATTGTCACCATTTTTTATTAAAAAATTGTATCTGTTTTACCTGCTTCTGGGTTCACTTACCACTGAGTAAAGTATGAGATGAATAATAATACTTTTAATGCATTGGAAACATTATACATTTATTTTATTTGTACAGCTGGGTCTTCTTATGAAAGCTAAATTTCTAATTTACAGTATACGAAGTCCTCTTATGAAAGTAAAAGGAATAAATAATAAACGTCAGAAAACATCTGAAATGTACATGTGGCTCATAGGTCGAGAAGGGTATAAAATGTTAATAAAAAAAAGTTTTACAGACTGAATCGCTAAGTTCTGTGAGCTATGAACCATTTGTATGAAGGATGACAAATTGATATGAAAAACTAAATAAAATTTTCGATTTTAGAATTTACAATCGACAAAGGTAAACAAGAAATAAAAAACCGTAGAGATCTGAAAGAATGAATGGATTAATAATAATAATGATTAAAAGATCTGAATATATTTAGCATTTACTTAAATTACAATATGCAATCATACATAAGTTATAAGGGATTATACCTACAGCCAGAAAAATATCACCATATATTTTAAACTACACTTGAGTCTATTAGAGCATTTTACTACTTGTCGCTCGAATCGAGTGTCCTTTGAATAATAATTGAATTAATTAATTCATTCATTAATTAATAATAATAATAATAATTAATAATAGCTAAAAACGGGGTGTGTATAAAACATTTCTAATTATACATAGAAAATTAAAA
This sequence comes from Aphodius sticticus, assembly GCA_963966075.1. Lineage (NCBI taxonomy): Eukaryota > Metazoa > Arthropoda > Insecta > Coleoptera > Scarabaeidae > Aphodius > Aphodius sticticus. Next base: position 10,201,189 of record OZ014515.1, on the reverse strand, counting down.
CTTGTATAAAAACACCATATTCGGTACTTCCTTTGTACATTTATTTAACCATATGAGACATATATAAAGCATTCGCACAGATATACCAAACGTGAAAAAAAAAAACAGAAATTAAACAATCGAGGTGTGCAGAAATGAGGAGAAAAACACCACCATATCAGACATACAAGCACCAAACCACCGCATACCATATCGCAAATTAGTCTTTTACCATTTTTGTATATACTTATCACTCTTTTTAATGTAAAAAGAATGCCTGTGATCGAAATAAGCTATTCCTTATGTTATATTTTGAAATACTTTGTTAAAAATTTCGTAAAAAAATGTACTGATCATTTCAGACTAGTTCTTAGGGATTATTTGTATAAAATTATCTACAGTTCATCTTTTCCTTCATAAATAATGTTTCTATGGTATATAATAGGTACCTCATCTGTACAGTATTTCAAAAAGTTTTGCACAATTTATAAATGTTTTTGAAATAATATTCACTCTGTCCAACGATATACAATTTCCGAAACTGCAAGAGATACAAAGCAGGTTTAATTTGGAGCAATGTGGATGTGATTGGAGATCGTGAAGCTTGTCGACTATGTATCGGTTACAGTTACAGTTACAGAAATCGAACACCTGTATATTATTTATTCATGTGACATTCGACTTGCGTAGATTAGAAAAATAATACTCAAGAATGTACTTTTAGAATGAATTACTTTATGTAAAATGAAAATATGTACAACATTCGGATAATCAATTAAACTATCGTATAGTAAAAATATTAAATCGAAGAAAAAAAATACCTACAAAAAAAAGAAATATCTATACAAATACACTAAAAAATATAGTAACACAAGGAAATAACATAAAAACAAAAAGCTAATAATTCCAGGTTTAATTACAATTCTTTAGACACCTTACAATTTGTTGCGATCCTAGTTTTAAGTATGCCAATCCACTTTCTAATTAGTCGTAATAATAGCTAATTATACATGCGAAATTGATTGAACAGAGGGGACGAGGGCTGGGGCAACTGTAAAAAGATAGGTCAAGTAGAAATTACTTGAAAAATAAATATTTTCAATCAAATACTTGCTAAATATACAGGAGTATTTTTTTAAATATTTTTAAGGACAAATTTACAAGATTCCAGTTTGACCAGAAATTATCATATTCTATTATAGTAGCGATAATATAAAACAAATCGTCTGTTTCCCACTATTTTGAGGGTGGTCTTACTTTAGACTCTAAAGTTTAGAGGAAAAAAACTTAAATCCAATGATTTTACTTTTTAACATACGACTGATAATGAGTATAAATAAATTACCCGGCCAATTATTTTGGACTTGTTTAACTAAGTAAAAAATAAGTAAACGTTTAAAAAATCGGTAATATTCATATCTCATATCATGTTACGATCATCGGAATTAAGCCCCCTCAAGTGGTAACGCCCCGAGGTGAAATTTTTATAATGGATAGATAAAACAATTGCTTACGTGTTAAATAAAAACGTATCGCAGTCTTCGTTTTGGGTCACATCACCGATCAACGCGGCCGTCGAGAAAACAAAAAAATTAACGAAAAATAATAATAATAATAAACGGGTACCGTGGTGGTGTGGCGCTTAATTTTAAATTAATAAATACATAAGAAACACGAATGTATATAACATTTCTCTTTTTTCCATACCAGAAAGACGTTTGCTTAATTTACAAAATGGTACATGGATTATACTATGTGGGGGAGGGGGTATTAGTTTAGCGGAGAGAACTCCGCCCGCGACAACACATCTCTTACATCTCGAACCTCACGCTCGCGCACTCCTAATTATTATTGGTAAATAGTCAATCAATTATTATTAATTTTTCTGTTTCTTCTTAAATCTTCTTAAATCACTCTATACATCTCTGTACACCAGTCCAAGGCCGCATATAAAGTATCTACAGGGGAGAGATTAGCTGTGCGAGATCTTATACAGCACCTTCGACAACAGTAACGCCACCTGCTGGTCAAGTATCTGACTCATAACCAACGCCAACAACCGCGACTCCTGCTGAATCAACAGCGGCCTATTATCCGGATGCTCCGCTAGAAACACCAGCGTCGACGCGGCACGCCTTAGCATGTCCAAACTAGTTCCCATAGAATCTGGATTATCGCGCAACGCCGATATACCGTGTTGATTGGCGACACCCAACGCACTCATTTCCGCTTGTTCTATGAACGCGACTAACAACGAAACGCACGGCTGTTGCGACGCAACAACTCTCGCCATACAACTATCGGCCGCCGCTAAATAATGGAGCAGATTTATCGAGAACTCCCGAAGAACTTGGTCCTCCGATCGGCACAGATGCTTCGTTAAAACCGCACAGAGCCGTTCGAGACGCGAGAACGGAGGTGTCGCGATCACTAGATCGACGTTATTGTTGGTCACGCACAATTTACAGAGAGCTTCCAACGCTAACCGCTGCGGGGATAGGAGCGACGTCGCGCCTACGGAGGGGAACGGATCCTGTCCTTGGGCCGAAGGGCATATCGCCCAGTGGAGGAGACCGTCCAGCAGAGGCCTGGCCACCTCTTCGGGGTACTGGTCTAAGTTGATCTGGCCCGCGATGTTTGACGTTGAGACTAAAATGTTCTCCCGAATCTGCAGCAGGAAGTCCCACCACCATTCGCCCTCTCCTTGTAAACTGCTACACGAATCAGAGAAATCCGCATCCTCCTACAACCAGAAAAAATTTGTTTCAGTTTTCATCCATATTGCTGATAAAATTTAATCCTGAGGCTCCTTCCTGTATACCTAATATAGTTCAATACTGTGAAAGGAATAATAAGAAACTGTTTATGTTTTCTATCAATATCCCATACTTCTGCATTTTTTTCCTGATGCTCCTGTAACTCTAATATTGTATAATACAGAATACTGTATAAGGAATATATGTATATTAATAGTTCTATGAAAAATTAATATTTTTCTACAATTTTTTTAAGGCTCATGTATCTCTATTATTATTTAATACTAAAAAAAAATACTGTCTACAAAATAAGAAATACTGTCTAAGAAATTATTATTAGTTTCAAGAGTATATGGAATAACCATTTTCTATCAATATTCTTCTGCAATTTTTCCTGAGGCCCCTGTATTTAATACTAAAAACATACTGCCTAAAAAAAAGTTATACTGTCTAAGGAATTATTATTATTAGTTTCAAGAGTATATGGAATAAACTTTTGTATCAATATTTTTTCCGAAAATTTTCCTTTGGTCCTGTATCTCTAATATTGTTTAATACTAAAAAAAAGTCTAAGGAATTCTGATTACTAGTTTCAGACATATGGAATAAACATGTACTTTCTTTAATGTCTAATATTATTTAATACTGTCTGAGGAATAATTATAGTCACACTTTACCTCTCTATCGTAATTCCTAGTCTTCTGCGTACGTAAAGGATGTTCATGATGAAACAAGAGCAGTTTACCAACGAGAGCCAAGAACGTGGAGCTGCGGGAAAATTCGAGCTCGTTGCCCGGTATGAACGTCAGACTGCGGAGAATATTGGATATGCAGACGCACCGTTTCCCGACGCAGTCCTGGCTCTCGGTGATGAGGACGAGGCTGGCGTCGTCCCTGCTATACGCCTCGTCTTCATAGTCGGACATCCTACGCCTTTTGAGAGTACGCGCCGTATCTTTCACGTCTAATGCGGCTGCTTCCGCGTCCGTTTCCGTCTCCCCGTTCACATTGTTCAGATCTACACCGTCACTCACCGCCACTTCAGTCTTAACTTCCTCTTTGATTTCCGAGCTTAACGCGTTGCTTTCTGTAACGGTTTCTTCGTTTTCCGTCGTTTCCTTTTTAATTCGAGATATCACATCGTTTAAAGTTTTTGTCCTACGTTTTTTGTCACTAACATTCGTTATTTCTTCTTCCGGGTCCGTCCGATGGGGCTCCTCCTTGACGTCCTTTCGGGTGTCCTCCAATTTCCTATTGAATGGGATTCGTCCAAATTCCGCTTGAAACGTCGCTAGGATGTGGTCGGAACTGTGGTGCCAGGGGTCCGTCACAACTTCTGCTAATAAATTTATACCGGCTGCGTCCCCTCGGTTGTCCCAGTCTTTATGGTGATCGTGTATGAAAATATCTTCGTTACGCTCAACCAATCGTACAGGGCAACCTTTACGACTCGTAAGAGTGTAGTTTTCCGTTTTATTCAATACGACAGTCCGACTATCGGGATCTATCGGAGCCACAACACCTCCCAAGTCGACGTCAGGCTCGGCAGGTTTATCCTCTTCATTTTTCGGGAAGGGGCCATCAAACATATCCGATAGATTCTTACGAAAATGCTCTAACAATAAATCTAGCAGACCTTGCCAGTGGTTCAACCCGAAATAAGCTACCGATGCATCATCAAATAACAGCACATTTAGCACATCCAGCGCATAACAACTTTCCAATAATAACCCGGACCGTAAACACATAATTATACGCCAAGCGTCAACTGGGCCCAAATCGGCTCGACAAATTCGTTTCCTCCGATACAAAACTGGTAACGTTCCTTCGACACTATCCGGAGGGAAAGTGATCTCTCGCTTCGGTAGTTGGCTCGGGTACGAACCTGATGGTGGAACTTGGGGTGGCGCCCCCTTTCCCGATGGCTGTGGTTGCATGTTGAAAGGCTTTCCTGGCCGTGACCCCATCGGTGGCCGTAAAGCAGAATTTGGGGGCACCCCTGGAGTTCCTGGGATCGATGGCCACTGCTGGTTCCCGGGCTGCGATCCCTGGTAACCTTGATTTGGAGAGTATCTATCTGTCCATTGCGCCCCCTGGGGACGACCGCCTTGATTCCATTGCTGAGACCCAGCTGCGGGGCCACCTGGATACGGGCCCCTAAATTGAGAATTATTCGGCCAGCCACCTGTTAAATTTTTTTATATAATTATTTATTGCTTGTGACAATTACAAAAATTTCTTTAAATGTTATACAGCTTTATACACTCTATTACTATTAAGTAAAACATTTTTGTTGATAGTTATTATTAAACTGCCAAATTCATCCTTACCATACATAGGTGGCCTTTGCTGTCCGTATTGCGGATACCCTGGCTGGTCTTTAGCAAAATCTGGGTGACGTCTAGGAGGCGGAGGCATGTTCTTATTGGGTTGCCCTCCGGGATAGTTTGCAGTGGCTCCAGCAGCCTGCTGATTAAGACAGTTCTCCCCATTAGAAATCAGAATCAAGAACAAGTTTATTGGCAAAGGTTACTGAAGACCCACACAGCCCCACTTCTAGTGGGACCATGTGGGTCACCGGTCATCAAAAGTTGGACTGTGTGAGTCACCGAGGATGGGACCATGTGAGTCACGAGTGGGACCATGTGAGTCACTGAGTGGGACCATGTGAGTCACCGAGTGGGACCATGTGAGTCACCAAGAGTGGGACCATGTGAGTTACAGGGGACCAAAGATGGAAATAAATGTTTAGTTAACAACTGACTTACTGGTTGATCAGGCCTGTAGTACTCTTGTTGTCCGGTGTAAGGAGCAGGTGGTTGTGCGGCAGGAGGTCCAGAAGCGGGTCCGGGTGCGGCGCCATATCCGGGACGGGGCGAGTATCCGGCGCCGTACCTGGAGTATGGATCTTGTCCTTGGGGCGGCGCACCACCTTGAGTATTATTTGCGGATGAAGCGGTGGCAGAGTCGCCGCTGGCATACGGGGGATATACGGGCCGAGGTGATGGATACCCTGTGGCGCCCCCGTAACCCGCATATTGGTCGGGCGGAGCGCCCGGCCCCGGACCGGGATACTGATTGTAACCGCCTTGGCCCGAATATCCTTGCCCTTGGCCTTGAGGGCGTGGAGGAGTACCTGCGGAATACGGAGGGTGCTGCCCGCTCGGGAAGGCGCCTCCCCTCGCCGATTGGCTAGGAGAGACATCGTCAAACGGGTTCGACACGTTCACGTTGTCCGAACCTGGACCGCCCGCCGGACTGGCACCAGATGGCGCAGCATTACCTAGATGGTTCGCACCACCGGAACCTTCAATCAAAACACAAAATTAATTTCCATTTACACTTTGGGATAACCTCAAAATTTTTTTTTTTTTTTGATATGCAGAGTGTCTCAAAATTGTTAATTAAATGTACCTCCATGGGGAGAAGGCGCGTTCGATTGTGACGACGGCCTCTGCGATGGGGGGTTAAATTCGGGATTGGTTCCCTGAGGGTAACCGTACGCCGAATATCCGTCCATCGACTGTCCTCCCGATCCAGGCGCCGGGAAAGAATCTTGCGAGTTCGAAGAGCCGGGCGATGGGACTGAAGCAGCCTTGGCGCCCTTTTTCTTCGAACTCGCCTCGACCTGACTGATGATGGGTTGTGGGTCGATACCTCCGCGGTCAAACTGACACTCGTAGGCGAGAAGATTCTTCGTGTAGTGCTTCCTCAACGTATATGCAGCGCTAGATGAAGCCCCTATTCCAAGCATACCAGCTATGTCCTTCCATGTTTTGTTTTTTGTCACCTATACAACCAAAATTGCACGTTAGGACGAATTTGAATGAATTTTTGAAAGGTCAGTCAAGGTTACCTCCATAAAACCGCCACGCTCTTTGACGTAGACATATAACCGGAATAAATCTAGCGGATTCTTCGATATTGTAGGACAGGTCGTTATTGGAGACCGCCTTTCCTCCATGAACGCCAGTAGTTTGTCCAGCCAAGCCCTACGCTCGGGACTGTCGTCCATTTCATATAACTTGCTGAGACTATCCGTTTTCTACAAGAACAAGCGCGGCCTTAGATTTTATTGTACATTAAATACAATCAATACAAACCTTTGATCTGTATGTATCCGTTGGTGGAACATGATTAAATACCTGGAAGAATATCAGTGTATGTTAGCTAAATGTATCTCAAAAGTCTTGACATTAGATTGAGTTATATCAAAACAAAGTAACATGTGGTTGTATTGTATGACAAATAATTATATATTGTTTAACTTAACCTTAAATTGCTCCATGACCTAATGGTTTAGAGTAATCGTTTCACTTGTTCCAAAAAAAAAAACGAGAAACCATAAAAAGAATTCAAATGTTCAAACAAAAATATCGAGAAAAACATCAAACAAAATCCACCTTGCCCTACTAAAATAACTAATTTATTTAAACATGATTAGTAACACTAATATTCGTATTAAGTAACTAGCAAAACAACACGTTTCTAATTTGTTTTATTAGAAACCACAAAAGTAAAACACAATTCGAGGTGGCTAGTCATATAGTGGGCCGCGTCGGCCAACAGATGGCAGCACTAGTCGGGAAACGGGACGACGTCAATATAACTTTCGAGAACAGCGACGTAATCCAATAGTAATGGGCCGTTATTGTTGCGAAATTAGGCGCGGATTGGTCATTTTCGACGTCCAACGTGTAACAAGCCGTACAATAACGAAGTACAGCGAGTTTTAAAGCAGTAAACAGCAGCATGAATCATGTTTGAAGGCTCGCTCTTTATCACTTTGGAATCTGATTATTTCCACAACAATGCTATATTATTTTTAGCCGATTTAACTTGAGAGTTTTTTTTTAATGGTCACGATTTTTATGTTGAGAAATTAAAATGAAAAACAAGTTAATCTTCTTGTGGTTTTCCACTATGACACAATGACTTGAAGAATAACATAACCTATTTTTGCTATGTTTGCAACAGTTACCATTAGGAACTAATAGGCATCTCAAATAATGTTGACATTTTTTGACATTCTTTGTTGATAGTAAGGTCAAAGTTGATGATTGCTTACCGGACTGGCCGGTGTCCGTGGCCAGCTTGGATTGCTAAGTTGTTCGTACTCCTCGTGCGAGTTCATGCTGGGTGCTGGAGAAGGCACTGTGCTTTGAGGCGTAGTGGGATGACTGTAGTGTCCCATGTCGTTCTTGCGCGCCTTTGGCGTTGGGCATTGAGGGTCCTCTCCGGAAGCTGTGAAACATAATCAAACGATGAGTCTTCACGTATTAAGTAAGGTCACGATTAGTAGTTAGAGATGTGAGTTGTGGGTGCATGCAGACAACAAACGATTAGATCTACACTAATAGCTAATGTGTACCTGCTGAAGCGTTTGATAGCGTAGACTGCTGAGACCCTTCGTCAATGGGAGTGCCATCAGGTCCTGTCGTAACGACAGAAGTAACAGACCCAGCAGAAGCTGCCGTAACGTTAGTCGCCAAGTTCCCCGAAGCGATGGTAGTGATACCATTATCCATGATATCCGATCCCATTTGGTTGTGGGAGTTAGGAGTAGAACTAGGAGGAGGCATCGGCCCATCGTGGGGAGGATGGTTATTGGTCATGAGCGGGCTGGTTGTAGGAGGCATGTTTGGGGGTCCCATACTAGCCGGAGGCCCCATTCCGCTTAAATGGTGACCAACCGGAGGGGGACCCATGTGGTAATTCTGGGGAGGACTCGGGCTGGGAGGCATGGATGATGGTACAAAACCCATCTTGTGCTGCAAGTGCTGCTTGAGGTAGTGCGGCTGCCGTGGTGGACCAGGAGATGGGGAATTTGGCTGAGGCGGAGGGTTACCTTTCGCCCCCGAGGAACCCGTCGATGGCTGGTTGATGTGATTCCCCTGACTAACAGCAGGACCTGGCCACTGTTGCTGATATGGCGAGAATTGGGAGTTGGTCATGTGATTTGGGGCGGTCGATCTGTTGGAATACTGTTGGGGCGGCAAGTGGTTCGTCGGTGGCGCTTGGTACCCAGGGTACCCCTGCATGTTGCCAGGGGGCCTCGCCGGGTACGCGCCTTGCGAGTACTGCTGGTTCCCCTGGTAGATCGGCAACTGCTGCCCGCCTTGGGGCACCATTCCAGGGTGCCCCTTGTACCCGTGTATGTGATGAGGCGGGTACGTGCTCCCCTGAGTCGCGATCGGCGAGTGACTCATTCGACTATTCCCGCTTCCATCGCTCTGGCCGCTCGAAGGCCGGGGTGGTATCGGAATGTTTGGTTGACCTAAATAACCAACGGTTTGTACCAAATCCAAACACTTATGTACATCAGCTAACAAATACATTTTGCGCCAACACGATTCGCGAAAATTAGAACACTGCGCACCCCACAAGAACAACGTTAGTTACAACTTCTTCGCGAAGCTATATCGTCTTCCCAAAAAAACAACTGCTTTCGGCCGCTAGGCTATGTCGAAGCAAGATCCAGAACATCATTTTTTAACGCTTTGAATGAAAATTGTTACGGGGTGAAAAACAAAGTGCTCCAGAGTTCCAAGTTTTACAAACCAGTGCACAAAAACAAATATATATAGGGTCATTATAAATGATTGTAGTCGAAATAAGCCATCCCTATGTTACTACATTTATGCCGCTTTACACACACATAGTAGTTTTCAATTCATATAACGCGGCAAACTTAAGGTTTTACATCTCAGCGCCTACTTCGACTACAATCATTTATGATAACCTTGTATAACCCAACACCAGAGGGACACCGAAAGAATTTCGAAACGAAATGGACTAAAAACTGCGACACACGTAAAGCCCAATGTCCATAATCAATATATACAGAACTCAAACGCGGTTTTAGCGGTTGTTCGTGAATTCCTAGTGCAAGAGGAGACATGATTTGAAGGTTTTGATGTAAATTTGAGTCGGAAAATGATGATCAAATTTTGATAAAGAAGTTGTTGGTACTAACCTACAGCAGGCGACATGGACCTAGAACCCGTTGAACCTGTAGGGCTCGGCGTTGGCCTCATCCCCTGTGAATTCGGCGTGCCGGGGGCTGCGCCCCCTGAACTATCATTGCTGTTTCCACCACTCAGATCCTGAAAAGAAAAAAAAACATGGTTCAAGTCAACAGAATTTAATGAGCGCGAACAAGTGTCATTTAAATTACTAATGACGTTCTATTTTGGTAACGAGAACTTGAAGGCGTGGGTCAACAGGTGTCATTTAAATATAAATTTCCATTTGTTTAATTTTTGATGAGATAAGAATGAGATAAGTTGACATAAATAAAAAGAAAAAGCCGCTTGAAACAGAAGAGACGAAGAAGGAGGCGAACAAAACAAAACAAGAGTGGAGTCTTGGAATGCGGGATTCCCGACTAAGAATGCACCTTCATTCACAACCTGACCTGCTCTATATTGACACAAGTCCCTTCCGAAACTACCCTTCCACCCACACCCCTCGCCGTTTTGGGGTTGCGAGACTCAACGACGACATAACACAAAACATGTGCACAAGTGAAAGCGAAAGGGTATCCACTACTACAAGGGGGTAAATAAACCACAAAATTAATTATATATACTACTACATAGGTGTAGGTATGTCCTCGCAGAGCTCGGATCGTGAAATTTTAACGACGATACTTACAGAATAAATTACCTAGTAGCGTGGTAGAATACTACCCCAGTTGTGAACAAATGAATAATTAAAGATCAAACTCGATAGTAAACCTTTGAAGCCATCGTATAATACAGATAATGATAGACCACCAGCATGCTCGAAACGTGAAAAATTACACGACGCGTTTGGCCTGAAATTTGTTTCAGATGTTTGGAAAGTTTTTCATATGGCCTGCCAAAATAACAATTAATTAAAATAATCGACGGTTTGTTTGGTCTGTATCTAAGAATTTTCCTTCAATAACCCAGAGCATTTAAGGAAATTTTCTAAATGCTTCAAGTTCCACAACTTGCCAGTCAGTCGATTACCTACGAAGCATGTTTTTGTTGATACGGCGATATTCTGCTACTCAATTTCGAGTCAAAATACGGTCAAAATAAACATTGTATTGCAAAACATGGTCATGCGATAAGAAACATATACATGTAAACAGTTAAATAAATATAAACAATTTCCAGGTTGCTTGGCTTGGCATTGCTACCTCAAAGCTTGATCAGCCATACGTCGCACAGTGTGAAAAATTCCCAAAAACCTGACCAAAAGTCGAAAGTATTGTCTATTTAGATAAAACTCGGTAATCTAAGATTTGAAGGGTCACCGATTACAAATCCGAAATCAAAAGTTTAAAAAACAAAATGTCCAATCCAATATGGCGGACATTTGCTCGAAAACTATTTTCAATTTAGTTGAAATGAAGTATTTGAGGGGATTTGGAGTAGGTGATTATAAATCCGAAATAAATAAACAAAAAATCAAAATGGCGGATCCAATATGGCGGATATCAGATCTTAAATTGCTTTCAATTTAGCTGAAATTTGTTATTAGACAAAGATTTGGGATCGCTGATTATAAATCTGAATTCAATATACGGACATTTCTGCGAAAACTACATTCAATTTAGCGGAAATTCAATATTTGTGGGCATTTGAGGTAGATGATTATAAATTCGAACAAAAAATAAAAAAAGCAAAATAGCGGATCATATATTGGCTGACATTTGTTTTTATATTTTGAATTTACTTGAAATTTAGTATTCGGGGTTAGTGATTACAAACCCAAAATTAGAAGAGTAGAAAAATAGCGGACATTTGTTCCAAAATTACTTTTAATCGGATAACCTAATAACAACGACAAATCCTGAAAAGTATGTCCCACCCAGGTTAAAATCCGGTTGTTCCCATATCATGAAATGGAAACGCACTTAATTAAGTTTCTATCTTAGTGAACATACATAATGTAACAGAGCATTTATTCTAGGCACTAAAGGTTAAAATGTAAATATGGTTTGAATGATGAAATAAGTAATTTTAAAAATTTAGTAAATAAAAAGATATTGTGCCTATTGAATACTATAAAATTATAAAAGAGAATAGTATTTGTTCATTCGTCTTGATCTTCTTCATCTTCATCATCAGCTTCACTATATTCATCTATACTTCATTTTCTACAACTTCATATTCGAAACTGTCTTCTCTATTTTCAAGTTCTGTTGATACAATTTTTAGTACTAATTGTGATGATATTAGAAAATAAATTGATTCCGGGTTATGCTATGCGTCCAAATAATTAATTGCTGACGTTTTGCAAGCCATGTTGCTCGCTTCTTCATAACTAACTGAATATTTGTCATTATGGCTAATTTCAGAGTTTTAAAACTCCTTTTTGCGTCTAACATCATTCTGCTTTGGAATCGGTCCCTTTCAATATCCAGGCACACGTGCCTGCACCAAAAAACGACATTTTAACAATTTTTATCACCAAGATAGCAAAACTCATCTTTTGTTGTTTATTGATACAATTAATTATAATATTCAAAAATTATTTAATTTTTGTCCTCAGTTGTCGGCAGTTTTTCAAGTCGTCCTATTAAGACACAATAAAAAATTTAAAGGATGGCGCAATTTTTGTTAAGAAAAATCAATCCAACCTCAAGAATATCTCATAGAACTAGAAATCCTTTACCAAAGTTGATTTGTATTACATTCTAAAAATAAACAGAAATTCATTTTGAGTAAGTATGAGGAGAAACTGTCTACATATTCAAAAAGTACAAAGTATCATCTTTACAATGAGCTATAATTCTAACCGGGGATATGCGGGGAATTTTTTAAAAGTCTAGGCGAACTTTAAGTTTATAAAATTTTTGCTACGTTGTAATAAAAGTTGCAAAAAAACATGTTAAATTATTTAACTGCATAGAATAAATTATAAAACGTATTTATATACCGTGAGGAACACTATTCATTTTAGAAAAATAATTAAGTTATTGTCAACAAGCCCACAGAAAATTACATTTGCAATGGTGTCAAACACCCAAACATACGCTTTGCACAAATCGACAACTTTGAACTGATACCATTCTTAAGGCCCTTTTAGACGGTCATATTAGTTCTCAGTTCAGTTTCCGTTTCCGTTCTCGTTTCATTTCACTTCGGAAGAACGTTCGTCACTGTTAAATTTTTACACATAGGAAAAACTGACAGTTAGACTGAAACTGAACGGAGAACTGGCATGACCGTCTAACAGGGCCTTGAACCGGTTCAGCCAACATTTTTACAATTTACGATTCTGATACGCGAGTGATCAAAGAGTTGTTATGTAGAGTCAATTTTGTTTATTTTGAAAACTATAAAATATGAACTTTGGCCAGCTTTTTGGGAATTTTTCACACTGTACGTCGTGACAATCATGTTCGATCATGTTCTTCTAACCAGCCTCCGCGGTCTCTCGTCTTGTCAGTTCTTTCAAATGCTGATACATCCAGCTTCCTACATGTACCATAGGTAAAGTGTTTTGTTGCCAAATGAAATATACCTTGAAATTGTATGTGCATGCTGATGAGGCGTTGCTCGTGCGTATAATAAACTTAAACGGAAAACAAAGCGTGTGCCCACCAGTATTAAATTATCCTCCGAAAAAGGGAGGACATAAATTAAACGCGATGGTGGTGTTGATCCTTTTGAACAGCTGAGCGCGGTGTGGCGCCTAGTATGCGCGGGTGTCCCCATCCTTTCCTTCCTGCCTGCCCCACAACGTCCTTGTCCCTTTTAAGGTCATCTCTTTAATGCCCATTTAAATTTCAGAGCAACCTGTTTTAAGCAGCCTTCGGAATGAATCGAAAGTAAAAGAGATGTATGAGAGCGTGTTTGTGTATGTGTGACTGTGTGTCTGTGTGTGTGTCAGTTGTAAACGTAGTAGCGGTTCTAACCTAGTCACGTGCTTCTTTTATGCGAATTTCATTCAACCCGACCGTATACCATAGAAGCCGGTGCAAGTTTCCTTCTTTGTCATAAATCCAGATGGCTCAGTTCAACCAAGTAACCCTCTAAACTACTCAGACCAAGAACAACGGCATCTCCCGCCAAACACACATCTCGGAGTATTTCTTCTATCGCTTATAAGTCCACAGTTCAGAAAGCAAAAGTGTTCCATGTGTTCCATTTTCAAATAGATAACGATCAAATGGCAATTGGTCAAAACTGATTAAGAAGTTGTTCTTCTGCACACGGAGGATTGGTTGGCTTGCGTTAGAAACAGAAAAGGATGAGCCACCTGTGGGCTTTTTCGGGTTGGGCCCACTTGAACCACCCCACCTGGGTGTTTTCGGGTGCATCACTTTTAAATAATTGTAGAGAAATGCCTTTCAATTGAAGCTGATGACGCAGGAGCAGACAAAAGTTAAAAAGAAAGTAGCAAAATCCATTTGGTAGTTTTTGAAATTTGGCCGTTCGTGTGCACACAATTTTCCACCATTGTCCTGCGGAAAACTGGTTTATAACACTTGGATGCATGAGCGAAGGTGGAAAAAATCTTCATCATTTACTCGAAATGCCATTATTGCCGAAAGATAATCGGGATGTCTTTCCAGAATCCATTTTTCAGCAGCACTTTTGGGTCCATCAAATTTTCGAGAAAATGAACGGGATTGATCGCTTGCTTAAACCTGCACACGAACAGATCTTTATATGATTGTAGCACCTCGCCGTTGTTGACATCAAGCCAAACTTGAACTGCTTCTGATACTGATGTTTTATCTTTTTGGAGTATATCAAGACCATTTGCAACTTTCGTCAGTTCTTTTTCGAGATGTACTGCTTCGCTATATATTCCAACGTTATTTAAAATGTGTACTACAGATAGCTGAATCTCATCTTCATGTTCCAAATTTCTCTGTACTTTGAAAATTCGTCACAAAGGTTCTGATACAATCCGGGTGGGAATTCCATGTGGTGCCATTAGGAATCTGAGGCATCAAACCCATGCTTTTCTTTTAACCAGCCGTGTGCTTGATGAACATTCCGACAATATTTTTGTACTTCAATAATATGTTTCATGACAGTACGCGGTGTCAGTCAACCGTAGGTTATCAAACCAGGATGATTTTCTTCCAAATACTGCCACATCTTTATCATCTTATTTTCATTGTCGGTAACAATAGCAAAAACAGCTAATTTTTCCACTTATACCCGAAAAACCCCGAAAAAACCCACTTGGGCCCAGTGGGTTGGGCTTTTTCAAATCCTGGCATAAACGATACACAAAACATTACATTATCACTGGTAATGTGTTATTAGTACTAGGTATTCAGCTATGTAAATAAATCGTGTTTGAAGGCACGCTAGCTTTGAGGGTAAGAAGTTTGAATGACATAAAAATCGATAAGACATAAAACGTGGTGATTGGCAAAGACGTATTGTATTACCACCGATGATGGGAGGGGGAGGAGGTCTATTAATAATGCTCGTAGTATACGATGAGAGAGGTATTTCATTCACAAGGCGCAGTTATAGATCTTCAGTTCTAATTTTAGAGTGCCAACACGAAACGTTCGCTAATGTTTTGGTTGTTTTGTCGGAGGTGCTCGATGGATGATAGGGAAAGTTATGAGGAAGGAAGGAAGGAGCTCGAAAATTCGTGCACACCTTAAAGGAGACGGATACTACTGCCGTATTTGCGCTAGGAAAAGTTTATGTTGATGAGCACACCACGACCCGAGAGTTTGGCGAAGGTCGGAATCCCAGTTAATGCACAAACATAAATTCGACCCCCGAGATCGTGGTCTACAGTAACACCTAAACATATTCACCCCCTTATCTCAATTTCCACCCCATTCAACGACATTTCTCTTTCTCGAAACTTGGAATTAGGACAAAGCTCTCTAACGGCAAATACGACCAATCTAAAACAGTTGCCAAACTGGATCTACTGGAACACACTGAAATTCCATTATGTTAATAAGCACCTGTTGAACCTACAGAGTTTGAAGAAAAAATGATTGATCTGAGATGACGAAGATAACATGCGTAAACACCAAACAACTCTACACATATTTGATTATTTTCAATTCATTGTCGTGATTTGATATAAAACACAAACTTCTTAAAATGGAAAAGAATGCGTAATCCCAGACAATTACGTCCATCGAGCAAAACACGTGTTTGTGAAATTCAGTTTACATCCAGACCTTTAGTAGTCCACGTGACGCACAACGCGGGGTGATTGACGTCCCGTTACGCAAACATAAAAAGGACTACAAAAAACCGGCCAACGCATCGGGGAATTACATAAATGCAGAAACAGAAGACTTACAGCGGTCAGGAGATTCCTTTGACATTATATATTCCGGTAGAAACATTTTCCTTTCACTAGAATTCAGTAGAATTCAGTAGAATTCTCTCTCTCTCACTGGTTAGCTAAATTTGATGACACGCCACGATACACAGGAAAAAAATACGTCACAACGCGAGCCCGTCCGCTTTTTGGTTAGTAATATAGAAACGAGTGTTGCGTTTGTTGTACGTGAAGGTTTTAAGTGCATAGGGAAAGGCAGCTTCGGCCAGAGTGAGATGGAACGAAGTTGAATAACTGGCAAACGGAGGGGCATAAAGCAAATACGCGGGACTGGTGTAGCCGTAGCCGTTGTCGGACCGCACCTAAGGCGCGTGCGCATTCAGGGGGCCCGGTAAGCGTTTTTAATGCTGGAACCCTAGACTGTTCTCGCTCCTAGCGACCAAGCTTGGCTTTTCTCTACCTCTCCAACGTGCTCCCTCCTGGCAGCCTTGCCTGGCTGGATATCCCATTATTTCTGCTCGGTAACCATTCGTCCTCTTCTAATATTCCACCAGAAAAAAACAACCCGAATTTTTGCTTCACAATGATTTAATTACGGGAATATTTGTTTATCGCGACAACCCAAGCGTGTATTTCAAAGGTGAGATCAAAGTAACCACAAAACAAATCCATAATTGAATTTTCGAAACCAAACGGCTGGTCAAGTCAAGTCCACTGGAGAGGAACAAGTGTCAGATGAGAGTATGTACTGGCTACAAAGCAACATGATTATGAATATGGTTGGTAGGTAAACAGACATACCATAAAAGAAATATTCCTGGAAAGTGAAGGATATTGGAACTCGATAACACATATTATTGCCAACAATGTGCGAACAAAGGACAAGCACCGAAGGCAGTGATATAAAAATCGAAAACTTAATGTCGTAACTCTATACAATTAACTAGTAACGGGACGATGTAAAATCAGGATACAATAAATTTAATAACCTAAAGGTAAACACCGACCTATGATCTGAGAGTAAATATTGGGACCGCGATTCCCGGCAAATTTCTAGCTGATCTAAACAAGTGCAAATATAACTTCCGCAAATACGGATGCAATAATAAGCTGTAACTGCCCCAGTTCCCAACCACCAGTTTCCGATATATAAGGAAACCCTCCTAATGTACTATTTTCTTTTCTATAAGAGTATACCAGCTTATTATTATTATTATGATAACATTTATTATATAAATGTAATAACTTTTGAAACTGCTAGTGTGTGAATGAAGCCTAAATCTATTGAATTGACCATTATCCAATCGAATATTGCAATTCATAACTAAATATTTGATAATGTATTTGATAGGTATTGATGCTTACCTTAAAGGTACTTGGCGATTGTCTTTATGGAAATGAATCGGTACCACTTATGGCTACAGAGAAGATACAGAACATACGAAGCCCGGCTAAAGATAACTGAGTATGCTAGTTATAAGTAAGTAAGCGCGTTTGTCGTATCTACTGATAGGCTCTTATCACAAAGTAACGGAGATATTTTCTAACAGTAGGTAACCGGGTATACTCTGATAACAGCACAACAAAATATATATATTCTCTCTAGAAAATTGCATCAAAATTTTCACGATTAAAAGCTGCAGAGTGTACACCAGCCTTTAAAAAAAACCCTTAAAAATATAGTATCAATAAAAAATTAACATAATGCTGTAATACCGGTATTACTGTTATTGTGCGTCGATGCAAGTTTAATAGTCGCGTCAAGGTTGAAGCAGGTTCATTAATAAATACAAAATGAATCACAAACACAAAACCTACTACAGAGCTATAAAAAAAATAGCTTTATCAGCGTACACCGGTAAAGCAGATAATGTTTGAAAATGTATGTATGCAAAGTGACCACGTGCTTGTACTATATTCAGCTAGCGAGCGCATTGAATAACTGCTCTGTTACAACACAACATACTAGGAATTATTAAACAAACGATCAAACACTTGTTCCTTAAGCTTCCTATAAAATTCGATGCTCTGCACTTTATAGCATATTATAATGCAAGTTTTATAAGACAAAAATTGGCGTACGAGTTGTTTATATACCCAAACTCTATTTTCTACTTTGCGACATTAATTTTACATAAGTTTCGAAAATTGCGTCTGTCATCTTACAATCTAGAGTAGTTTTATCTTCAACGGTAGTTGTGGTAAAACTGTCAAATACGATTGACGCGAGCCAATAGCGATTGGGATGTCAGCATCTTTTGACACTTCACATAAAGTTCACAAATCTTGGAAAACTAAAAGTTAGTGATCTAGTGTTTTCTAGAGTTTATAACGAACGTAAAGTAGAAAAACCTGGGTATAATAGTATATTATTATACAAGTTTTACAAGACGTTTACTCGTTCCATTTGGGCACTCCTCGCTGCGCTCGTCGTGCCCAAAACAACTCGTGCGCCAATACGTGTTATAAAACGAGTGTAATATACTATTTTTTCTACTTTGCGTCATCAATTTTATATAAATTTAGAAATTGTGTTTACTATATTGCGCTAAATTAGAATCTAGGGTATTTTGCGGGTACCACGTGGCAGTACTGTAGTAACTGTCAACTTTGTAAGGATGGCAAAATCTAATTGTGAATAATTTTACTCTAGTTTAGCCTACGATTTACTAAATAATCAGCGAGGTCGCAACTATGATCATTATGGAGTTTGCGGCAACACTTTTAACCCTACTGTGATAAATACATGAAACATAGCCTAAAAAGTTAACTTTAAAATAGTGGTTTCATAAGTATAATAATCAGACGTGTTTGGACTGATTAGTTACTTCAAAGAATAAGAACTTACTAAAGAATTGTTATAACGGTTAACGTTTAATAGCAGTTTCTACCTAGTACCACTGGCTTATACAAGTTTACACGCGCTTATAATTGAAGCAAAATTCTAATTTCGGTGTAACAATTTATTAGAATAAGTTATACTTAGTAAAATTACATGTTCGGTCCAAAATGTTACCGAAAACTTATACGTTACATAAACTAAGAAATCCTCAACACTTTAAATGTACTATAGGTTCCTACGTGTGCGCTGATATTCAATAAACCATTTATTGCACATATGCAATCTCGCAGCAGTAATTAAAATCGTTCATATCTACGATGTAAGTTTGATCTTCGCATAATCCCTTATTAAAGTAAATGTGGTCCTTGAATTATATCTGAAAAGGGGATTTGATGTGTAGTTGAAAAGAATGATGACTATCACTTACCAGAGTCGCAAAACATCACCGAAAACATCATGTTGGCGTATTTTGATGAACACAGCGAAAGTAAGAAAGCCCCAATCCTTTGGCCATACTATAGCAGGCCCACGCATGTTTAAATATGTATAGAATCTTGATATTTCGCAGTTTATGCGATTGCAAACGATTAAAAAGAGGCAGTGTGTGATTATGTGTTGGACGTTTGACATATGGCATTTGATATCAATCGATATCAATGTGTACCAATCTTATGAAAAAAAGTTGCTAAAAACGATGTTACAATTTGTTAATTGTAACACCGATAACAGTGTTACAATGTGTGCATTGTGAATGCAAAGTAGAAAAAACGTATTTTGAAACCGAAGACAGTGTCACAATGTGTTCATTATGAAACCAAAGTAGAAAATAGCAATTGTTCCCGAAAAAGCCTGGAGAACCAAAAGTATCCCTCTAGTCAATTAATAAAACTATCATAAAAAATGCAATAAGAAGATGTTTCAGAAAGAAACCGAGTGAGTCGCTGGCGATCACCGACCTGTAATTAATCTGTCGATTGAAGGAAGGAAAATAAACATGGGCCACCACGTTGTGGCATCGAGCTTTCATTCACCATCATCTCACCTTGACCCCGTGAAGCTGAATGCTCACGGTCTGTCTTTTTTGCGGCACGTTTGTTTGTGCTCGTCTCTTCTCCGTGTGAGTACGAAAGCCGGCTACCTTATTTAAAGGGATAGCGCCGTCGGCACCTCAAAGAATCAGGTGCTACTGCTGGGAGGGGGCAATCAATACAAAAAGAACTGGAAGCCAGTCGGAGAGACTTCGCTCGTAAATAGGGGTATTTAAGGATACCTAATTAACCTCTGAAATCGACACCAGAGCGATATCTTAGTCACTCGAAAAGGAAGGAAGCACGGAAATAGAATGAGTTGGTAGATGTGTGGACCTTCTTCAATCTGAAGTCAGAGACACCAAAAGGAGGCATCGAGAATGTCCTTATGATGGTATGGTACTATATTCCTCATGGAGGAAGGTCTTTTTTGGTGTTCATTCAATAAGCCAATGTCAAATTTTCCTACCCCAATTCAAAAAGTAACTGGTACACGTAGTATTTTAAATGTAGCCCCTACGGGTTGACATTTGCTTTGCCACGTGATGTATCGATGGAAAGGTCAGTAGCGGAGAATCCCCTAAAAATTGGGGTGACTTAACGTAACGGAGTAGCCCTCCAACCCTCCAATTTTGTCGAGAATTTTAAATTAAGCCGCATGCACAAAGACCATGCCGTTCAACCAGATTGTATAGCTCAATGATTTAATTCGTGAATACTATTTCTAGAGTCCGGAGCCTACAAATGTAATTTTTAAGCCCATGTCCGAGACAAATGCGTCGACAGATCAAAGAGCTCATATCTGTATTTCCCGGAACGATTCGGGAACACAATGAGGATGATACTCGTAATTTAGTAATACAATATGAGGCACACACAAAATGAGCTTAATTAGTAGTTAGGTCGCAGGTATTTCGCCGCAATTAAGTGAATAGTATAATGCGGGGTTCCGATGAGGATGCAATTCCACTTCAATGATCTTCACTATGTCCTGCTGCAAGCCGATCAAATTTCAATCAACTGAATTGAACGCAATGTATTGCCTACAACATCACACAGAAACTAGGGGTTTGTTGCCTTCATTTTAGAATAGTAATACCTCGTAATAAGGGATGAAGTCGTCCACGTCAACAGTTCTTTAACCCTTCATAGCATAGTTTTTTTGAATGTTTAAAATTTAAGTGAAAAAAATTATTTTACGCATTTTTATAAGTAGCTAACAGCTAGCGAATGAATTAAAAGTGTATTTTCTTTTTTCAAGGAATTTAATGTACCAATCTATAAATGTTGCAGATATACAAAATTGCGCGTTATGTTATATAATAATAATTATAGATGCTACTGTTCTACACGAAACATTTTAAAACAATTATTTTTCTTTTCACAGTACAAGTTTAGCGCAAATGTTTGACCCAACCGTACATCTTTCAGAGTTACACGTTGAGATGGTCAACCCTTCTTCTTTATCATCATATCTTCTAGAATGATTAAAGAGGGATCCTCTTTTTACACTGATCGATTGTCTAGCTCCACACAGGAGTATTGCAACTTCTCTAAGAATGTCAAAGAATGTCATTTTGTACCAAGAGAGGACTTTGAAGTGGCTATTCCGATGTAATATCCATGCGTTTGAAACACTAGTTTGTTACACATATAAATTTGATTCAATATCAATTTTATCTCAAAAGTGTCAGTAAATAAATATTTCAAACATTCATGGGGTGTGGACAAATTATAAAGTTATCCATTCATTATTAAGTTATCCTTTTCTGTGAAAAGTTACTTCTAAATCATTTTCTTTACTCTTCGCTTTGTTACGTTTACATTTTCTTTGGTCTTTTGGTTGGTACTAGCAGAAACTACATTATCATAGTTATCCTCACTATCAGTATTTGCATCTTCTGCATTAGCTTGTTCTTGAACTGATAATATACAGAATCAAGTAAGTTATCAATTCAAGTGAGTCCATGATGAAAAATTAGTAGATAAAAATAAAAACATCTTGACACTTTGCAGGTTTATTTAATTGCTACAAGCATGTTACAGCTTACGTCATCATCAGTGTAAGTAAACTAAAAAGCACAAGAAAACAAAGACAACCAATGTCACAAGTAAAAATCTGTAAGGAAACTTACAGTCAAAATTCCAGTATGAAAACTTCTTTAAATATTTCTTACTTGTGACATTTGTTCTCATTGTTTTCTTTTGCTTTTTTACTAACACTGATGATGGCGTCAGCCGAATCTTGTTTGTAGCAATTAAATAAACCTGCAAGCTTCCAAGGAGCTTTTCATTTCATCTAATAAGCTATTGATGTCAGAGAAGTCTTCATGATCACTAAGATTACTAATTTCACTCAAATCATGGCCAAATAGTATCCTTGTTTTTCACGTAACGATTTCTTAGGTACCGCATTTTATCCTTAAAAGTTAGGTAAAACTAAATGTAATTATAGAAAATACTAATGTTGTCTTTCGTAGCAGATATTTACACATTTAGCTACTATAAAAAAACAAATTCTGTACTGAACGCATAATGTTGTGGCACTACAACAAACCAATCTTATACTGCAACATTATATGACAACTTTACCTATTACAAATGACAAATAAAACAAATTCTGTACTAAACGCATAATGTTGTAGAACTACAGCAAACAAAATTCGTAACATCTTTATATCACAAATTTATCTTTTATCATATGTCAAATACATAAAACAAATTCTGCACTGAACGAATAATGTTGTAGAACTACAACAAACAAATTTTGTAACGCAACTGCTTTATATTACAACTTTACCTATTATCAAATGTCATAAAATATTCTACTAACTTAAAATAAACCCCTACAATTTTATTTCACCATAATATTTTACAAATAACTTTCATTTTCAGTTTGTAAGCGAGGTTACGATGACGCTTCCCCCTAACTTTGACAACTGAAGGCAAATAACCCTTGATATAAAATTATATAGATTGCTCAACAATTTTACAAAAGTATTTTACAAAAGTAAGTTGTACGAATGCACCAGTAGGTGGCAAACATTTCTATAATTTGTAGAGCCATGTATATAAAGGAAAATAATTATGTTGCAGTTCTGCAACCTATATCGGCCTGCTGTGTCCATGTTCATACGTTTAGTATATATGTTGTCATCTATGGACCATCTTGCGAAACACCGCGACATAACCTCAATCCAACGTACAATCCAGCGTTGTCGTACGTCGATTTTTACTCGATAATAGCGAAAAGGAAGCTAAAAAGCGACAATCCGACAGTCCTAAGTATGGTAGAATGGAATTCGGAACTAATTTTACTAGAAATATAGCCACAGTGAGTGTATAATATGTACATATAAAATAAAGAATCGGCGATGTTAATTTTTAGGCATAACCTTGCATGTCATCAAATATGTAACAGCAATGAGAGTGATATAGATTAGTGGATATGTGTATATTTACATGGTAGACGTAAGCGTTTCCGAGTATATTTATAGATAAAATTGAGTAACAATAACGCGGATAACAATAAAAATAAACTGTTAAATAATCTATTTACATCGGTGGGTCGGAATCGCTTGTTTGTTTACGCTGTTTGAAATATGTATCTCGATCGTTGGATTACGTAATCAAAAAAGTGGAGACGAACCACCTCCGCCAGACTCTCTCATTCTCTCCGTGTATATTTTCAAGTTTAAAAATAGCACGACGGTGGGTGAGGGGCTTACGAGGGGGGGATTGTGAAGCGCGGAAAGAATTTAAAAGATTTATTTTTAAAAGTTTTATCGTCCTTGACCCTGTGTTACCTTGGGCCACCTTTTCTCGGGACTTCGAGATCGCATATTTTATAGATCAGATGTTTCTGTAAGGGAATAGCTTCCGTAAATATCCCATCAGTCAAACTCTCTCGTATATATATATATATATATATATATATATATATATATGTATGTATGTATATATATATACATACAAACGACACAGCTGTTCGAGCCTGGATTCTCACCAAACTCAACGTTGGACCACTCTCAAGTTTTATGATACTTTTACATGCGCTTTATATGCTCTCACTTTGTACATAAAGTTCACACACCCTTAACCTAGGTCTTAGCCCGCCTCCCTATTTATAGATAGACGCAACGGTAAAATTACAAATAAAACATAAGGTAAAGAGATATTGGTTCTCCTAGATTATTTTTCTATTTTTCAATTTATCAACCTAATTTGTTCTTATTCCTACACTAAAATTTCTAATTTTTGTTCTCAACATGTGATCCTGGTTTCTAATTTCCCATTACGGATTGATATTTTGCCGCCTTTTCTGTCATTTCGTCAAAATAGTTAAATAATAAATTAAAGTAGATGAAATTTTGAGTAATTTATGTCTATGACATTTTTTGGTAAAATTAATAGTTTAGCTGCAACAGCAAACTTTAGCGTTGGAAGTATGCATAATAGCAGTTGACTCTCGCTCAATGCTCTGTGCATTATGTATTATACAGTGAAGCGTTAGCAGCTTTTATTCGAACTAACGCTAACCTGTCTACACACATGATCGAGATCGCTCGTATCTGCATTACAACTAGTTTGACAGATATTGTGATTACAATGACAGTAGTGACACTGCTGTATAGTATGATAAAGTCATGTGCCTGGCCACATCAGATTTTTTTAGTTCTCCATTACTGATTGATATTTTCTATTTATTGGTCTTGCTTCACTATATTTTCTAAGCCTAATTTCACATTATCATGCTATTTTCTCATTCCTACTTTCCTATTTCTCATTTTAATTTTCAATTTCTCGTCTTATTTCCCATTCCTGACTAATACAGTCCATCTGCTGACCCTGCTAGACTTTTTTCTATGCCTATTTTTCAATTTATAATCCCAATTTCTCATTTTGTTGTTTAGTTCTCCATTACTGATTGTTATTTTCTATTTATTGGTCCCGCTACACTATATTTTCTAAGCCTATATTTTACTTTATCATCCTATTTTCTCATTCCTACTTTCAAATTTCTTATTTTCATTTCCAATTTCTCGTCTTATTTCCCATTCCCATTCCTGAGTACTACAGTTCATCTGTTGATCGTACTAGACTTTTTTCTATACCTATTTTTCAATTTACAATCCCAATTTCTCATTCCTACGATCCAATTTTTCATTTTTATTTTGCAATTCCTCACCCTATTTTTTTAGTTCTCCATTACCGATTGATATTTTCTATTTATTGGTCCCGCTACATTACATTTTCTAAGCCTAATTTCACTTTATCATCCTATTTTCTCAATCCTACTTTCCAACTTCTCATTTTTATTTCCAATTTCTCGTCTTATTTCCCATTCCTAACTAATACAGTTTATCTGTTCATCCTGCTAGAATTTATTTCTGTGCCTATTTTTCAATTTATAATCCCAATTTCTCATTCCTACGTTCAAATTTCTCATTTTTATTTCCAATTTCTCATTCTGTTGTTTAGTTCTCCATTACTTATTGCTATTTTCTATTTATTGGTCCCGCTACACTATATTTTCTAAGCCTATATTTTACTTTATAATCCTATTTTCTCATTCCTACTTTCAAATTTCTTATTTTCATTTCGAATTTTTCGTCTTATTTTCTATTCCCATTCCTGACTACTACAGTTCATCTGTTGATCGTTTTAGACTTTTTTCTATACCTATTTTTCAATTGACAATCCCAATTTCTCATTCCTACGATCCAACTTTTCATTTTTCTTTCTAATTCTTCATCCTATTTTCTTAGTTCTCTATTGCTGATTGATACTTTCTATTTGTTGGTCCCGATACACTATATTTTCTAACCCTAATTTCACTTAATCATCTTATTTTCTCATTCCTACTTTCCAACTTCTCATTTTTATTTCTAATTCTAAAACAGTTCATCTGTTGATCCTGCTAGACTTTGTTCTAAGCCTATTTTACAGTTTATAATCCCAATCTCATTCCTACGTTCCAATTTCTCATTTTTATTTCTAATTCCTCATCCTATTTTTTTAGTTCTCTATTCCTGATTGATATTTTCTAATTATTGGTCCCGCGACACTAAATTTTCTAACCCTAATTTCACTTTATTATCCTATTTTTTTCATTCCTACTTTTCAATTTCTCATTTTCATTTCCAATTTCTCGTCTTATTTCCCATTCCTGACTAAAACAGTTCATCTGTTGATCCTGCTAGACTTTATTCTAAGCCTATTTTACAGTTTATAATCCCAATTTGTCATTCCTACGTTCCAATTTCTCATTTTTATTTCTAATTCCTCATCCTATTTTTTTAGTTCTCTATTCCTGATTGATATTTTCTAATTATTGGTCCCGCGATACTATATTTTCTAACCCTAATTTCACTTTATCATCCTATTTTCTCAATCCTACTTTTCGATTTTTCATTTCTATTTCCAATTTCTCGTATTATTTCCCATTCCTGACTAAAACAGTTCATCTGTTGACCCTGCTAGACTTTTTTCCTAACCTATTTTTCAATTTATAATCCCAATTTCTCATTCCTACTTTCCAATTTCTCATTTTTATTTCCAATTCCTCATCCTATTTTTTAGTTCTCTATTCCTGATTGATATTTTCTAATTATTGGTCCCGCGATACTATATTTTCTAACCCTAATTTCACTTTATCATCCTATTTTCTCAATCCTACTTTTCGATTTCTCATTTTTATTTCCAATGTCTCGTATTATTTCCCATTCCTGACTAAAACAGTTCATCTGTTGGCCCTGCTAGACTTTTTACTAAACCTAGTTTTCAATTTATAATCCCAATTTCTCATTCCTATGTTCCAATTTCTCATTTTTATTTCCAATTCCCCATCCTATTTTTTTAGTTCTCTATTCCTGATTGATATTTTCTATTTGTTGGTCCCGCTACACGATATTTTCTAACCCTAATTTCACTTAATCATCCTATTTTCTCATTCCTACTTTTCAATTTCTCATTTTTATTTCCAATTTCTCGTCTTATTTCCCATTCCTGACTAATACAGTCCATCTGTTGATCCAGTTAAACACTGTTTCTATGCCTACTTTTTAATTTATTATCTTAATCTGTCATTTCTAATTTCCAATTTTTCATTTTTTCTTCCACTTTCTCAAGAATTCTAATTTCTCTAATGTAATTATTTGAATACCTTTTGATACATTGGAACTAAAAAATGTTTTCCAATTGATACTAGCTGTTTGGCGGTCATCGGTTATTAATTCACTAATTGATAAAAACTAATCAGCCAATGCGAGAATCAATGAATGAATGATTTCAATGTTTGGTTTATAGAAGTGGGGCAGACTGAATAGAATAGTCTGCCGGTGTGTTTACTTCCGTATATTTGCGACATTGACCTAATTAAGGCCAGGTTCACATGTACACACAAAGCTAGATAGAGACGGAGTGAGCTATCGGGGACCAGGGGGGAGTTCGCGGGACTATATATAAATTATTCCAACAGACTAATTTCACGGCCAACATAATTTCATTACAAGTAACGGCGTGGCACAGGTCGCGTATTAAGGTATGCGTCACCTCTGTGCTATTTGAACACAATTACTACTACACTAACGTCTGGTATCCTGGTCTGTTGTTACGTACCGCTGATGACGCGATAATGTGTATTGACCTTTGATTAGTAAACAACATAGAAATACTACTTAGTAGATTATAAATGGAGCAACTTGTTTGCAATTCAGCTCAAAGTCAAATTAGGCCACTGATCGTCAAAAAAGAACCGGAAATGGTGGTTCGATAGATGGGTCAACCGAATGAGAAAAAAATATCCTCTCTGATGAAAAAAAAATCGGCACGGAGATCGAAAGCGGTGGTGGTCCGAAATTCGCACTCGGAACGCGGGGATGGTTTGTGAAGGGGTGAGAAGGGTGTTTGCTTTATGAATGGAACAAAAATATTGATTCGCTGAAAAGGAAAGTGTTTACATTTTAAGCGACGTATCCGTCAACCGGTTGAATTACATTTTATTATGGCGCGGCTCGGTTGTAACGGGCGCCAACCACCCCCCACAAACTACCCCTCGGTACTGGCACTTTCCACCCCGTAAAGAACCGATTGGCCCTCGAATTCGCGAGCAGGAGTACGAGCACCCGCGATAAATTTACTTTCCGAGTTATACCGTAAAATATCATCCCCGCTAAAGCCGCATTCACATTTCATACAGTCAAAGTGAGAAAGGTGATATGATAAATTACTTTCCCATAGCAGAAATGAGGTATAACAGTAAAAAGGGGGAAAGAGATACGGGAATAAATTGATATGTAACTGATGAGCAATGGTAAATTGATAGAAACAATGAGAAATTGGAAGACAAAATGAAAATTCAGAAGAAAAATGAGATGGAAGAAAATGGTAAAAATGAGAAATTGGAAGAAAATGAGAAATTGAAAGAAAATGAGAAATTGGTAGAAAATGAGAAATTGGAAGAAAATGATAAATTGGAAGAAAATGATAAACTGGAAGAAAATGATAAACTGGAAGAAAATGAGAAATTGGAAGAAAATAGAAATTAAAAGAAAAATGAGAAATTGGAAGTGAAAAATTAAAAGAAAAAAATGATAAATTGGATGAAAAACATGAATGATCAGAATAAGCAATTAGAAGACTTTTATAAATCAGTAATTGGACAATATGAAAGAGACGAAATTAGGAATGAGGAATAGGAAAAAAAGGATTTTAGCAATTGGACATCAAAAAATAGACTTCAATGATCAGAACAAGCAATTACATTTTTTTATAAATCATTAATAGAATAATAGGAAAGAGAGAAAAATGAGAAATTGGAAGAAAATAGAAGTTAAAAAAAAAATAACAAATTGTAAGTGAAAAATTGGAAGAAAAAATGATAAAGTGGATGAAAAACCTGAATGATCAGAACATGAGAAATTGGAAGAAAATGAGAAATTGGAAGAAAATGATAAACTGGAAGAAAATGAGAAATTGAAAGAAAATAGAAATTAAAAGAAAAATGAGAAATTGGAAGTGAAAAATTGAAAGAAAAAAATGATAAATTGGATGAAAAACATGAATGATCAGAATAAGCAATTAGAAGACTTTTATAAATCAGGAATTTGATAATAGGAAAGAGGCAGCAAATTAGGAATGAGAAATAGAAAAGAGAAGACGAGAAATTAAGATTTGGAAATCGATTAATAAAGTTGAATGATCAGAACAAGCAATTAGACGAGTTTTATAAATCAGTAATTGGACAATATGAAAGAGACGAAATTAGGAATGAGGAATAGGAAAAAAAGGATTTTAGCAATTGGACATCAAAAAATAGACTTCAATGATCAGAACAAGCAATTACATTTTTTATAAATCATTAATAGAATAATAGGAAAGAGAGAAAAATGAGAAGAAAATAGAAGTTAAAAGAAAAATAACAAATTGTAAGTGAAAAATTGGAAGAAAAAATGATAAGGTGGATGAAAAACCTGAATGATCAGAACAAGCAATTAGAAGACTTTTAAAAATAAGGATTTGGACAATAGGAAAGGGACAGCAAATTAGGAATGAGAAATAGGAAAGGGACAGCAAATTAGGAATGAGAAATAGGAAAAAAGAGATTTTAGGATTTGGAAATCAAAAATCTTCCATGATCAAAACAAGCAACTACATTTTTTTTATAAATCAGGAATTGAATTATAGGAAAGAGACAGAAAATTAGGAATGAGAAATAGGAAAAAGAAAACGAGAAATTAAGATTTGTAAATCGATAAATAAAGTTGAATGATCAAGCAATTAGACGATTTTTATAAATCAGAGAGAAAGAGAGACGCCAAATTAGGAATGAGAAATAGGAAAAAGAGATCAGAACAATGATCAGAACAAGCAATTACATGTTTTATAAATCATTAATAAGATAATAAGAAAGAGACAGACAAATGAAAAATTGAAAGAAAATGAGAAATTAAAAGAAAAATGAGAAATTCGAAAAAATGAGAAATTGAAAGAAGTGAGACATTGGAAGAAAAAATGAGATATCGGATGAAAAACGGGAAGAAAAAAATGAGAAATTGGAAAGTGGGAATAAGTAATGATAAATTAAGATAATAAACTCAGAAAAATAGTCTTGCGGGATTAGTAGATAACAAATATGAATTAGTAATGGGGAACAAATAAATATAAATGAGAAAGTGGAATAAAAATAAAAAACTGGATAGGAGAAATCAGTAATGGCAAATTAGGATGATAAATTGGAAAAAGAACGGATAATAGGAGTGGACAATAGGAGTGACGAACTAGAAAATGAGAATGTGGAGACAGACATCGATGCGTAGGAATCAGAAATGAGAATAAACAAACCTTAGTTGAAAAGTAAAAATGAGAAATTTGAAAGTAAGAATAAACAATTTCACTTCTTCCTTCCTTTCCCATACTTTAGGAAATTCAAATATAAAACGAAGCTACGTACAAAGGCCCATTGACAAGATCGACCGTAATTATGTAATTCTCAAGCGTGGATGCCTTTGCCCTCTTTACATGTGGAACAAATGGACGACGACAGCCAATGCCGTCATATGACGTAACGAAACATATCATGAAACAAGAGCTGGCCATTATGTCAGCTGATAACGACCAACACGCTTGCGATTTGATTACCACAATAAACAAAACGATATCATTTAGTTCTTTTACTCAACCATTAAAGAGTTTAATTGGAGAGAGGAGAAAAACTGGCCGCGTAGACTTCCTTGGAAACCAGTTCAGGGAATTGGCGTTCCATCTCGTTATATTGCCTAACGGTACAATCGACAAAACACCCAGTATAAATAAGGCACGCAATTACGGACACGCTAAAAGGTAAAATTCATTGATAAAAGTGGTATTTGCCACGAAGCTCTGATGACATGCATAAACAAAAGCGGGTCGCATTCGCTTTCAGCATATATCTACCAGACTTACAACGTATATGTATAGCCAGCGCTGGTAGTGGTGCTTGGTTATATACATAGATAGATAGAGGAAACACGGCGCTCTGAAATGCAGTGCAGTGTACTGTAGCAAGCAGTGTTGCCATATCGTCGACGTACCAATCAATACGGGGGCACTCCTCGCTTATTCTCGACCGACCGTCGAATGAACGGCAACGTGGCACAGGCACAAACAACGAGCGAGCTATAGCGGCTGCCCCCCGATATGTATGTAGCAATATCGGAGCAGATAACCGAACAGCACGGATTATTTATTCTCGTGGTGAAAATTCACGATCGGTTCAGCATTTTTGAGAAACAAGTACGAACAGGAAAAGAGAAATATGGAATTAGGAATGTGGGATTACGATGTAACAATTGAGAATTGGGAATGTTGGGAATTAGAAAATTATACATTGGGAGGAAAATAGGAAAGGGAAATGTCGGAATGAGAAAACGAGAAAATGAGAAATCGCAAAATAGACTTCAATTATCAGAATAAACATTTAGGAGACTTATAGAAGACAAACCAGGAATTGGATAATAGGAAAGTAATAGAAAATTAGGACTGGGAAAATAGGAAAGAGAAAACGAGAAATTCGGAATTTCAAATCGAAAAATAATGTTGAATGATCAGAACAAGCAATTAGAGATTTTTATAAATTTGGAATTAGATAAAAGGAAAGACAGCAAATTAGGAATGAGAAATAGGAAAGAAAACGAGAAATCAGGAATTGGAAATCGAAAAATATACCTGGATAATCAGAACAAGCAATTAGAATTTGTCTAAATCAGGAATTGGATAATACAAAAGAGACAGCAAATTATGAATGAGAAATAGGAAAGAGAAAATGAGAAATTAGGATTTGGAAATCGAAAAATAGATCAAGATAGAAAGATCAGAACAAGCAATTAGAAGATTTTTATAAATCGGAAATTGGATAATAGGAAAAAATAGAAAATTGGGAATGAGAAATAGGAAAGAGAAAACTAGAAATTAGGGATTGGAAATCGAAAAATAGACTTGGATAATCAGAACAAGCAATTAGAATTTGTCTATAAAATTAGGAATAGGATAATACAAGAGACAGAAAATTATGAATGAGAAATAGGAAAGAGAAAATGAGAAATTAGGATTTGGAAATCGAAAAATAGATCAAGATAGAAAAATCAGAACAAGCAATTAGAAGATTTTGATAAATCGGGAATGGGATAATAGGAAAAAATAAAAAATTGGGAATGAGAAATAGGAAAGAGAAAACGAGAAATTAGGGATTGGAAATCGAAAAATAGACTTGGATAATCAGAACAAGCAATTAGAATTTGTCTAAAATTAGGAATAGGATAATACAAAAGAGACAGCAAATTATGAATGAGAAATAGGAAAGAGAAAATGAGAAATTAGGATTTGGAAATCGAAAAATAGATCAAGATAGAAAGATCAGAACAAGCAATTAGAAGATTTTTATAAATCGGAAATTGGATAATAGGAAAAAATAGAAAATTGGGAATGAGAAATAGGAAAGAGAAAACTAGAAATTAGGGATTGGAAATCGAAAAATAGACTTGGATAATCAGAACAAGCAATTAGAATTTGTCTATAAAATTAGGAATAGGATAATACAAGAGACAGAAAATTATGAATGAGAAATAGGAAAGAGAAAATGAGAAATTAGGATTTGGAAATCGAAAAATAGATCAAGATAGAAAAATCAGAACAAGCTATTAGAAGATTTTGATAAATCGGGAATGCGATAATAGGAAAAAAATAGAATATTGGGAATGAGAAATAGGAAAGTGAAAACGAGACATTAGGGATTAGAAATCGAAAAATAGACTTGGATAATCAGAAAAAGCAATTAGAATTTGTCTATAAATTAGGAATTGGATAAAACAAAAATTATGAATGAGAAATACGAAAGAGAAAATGAGAAATTAGGATTTGGAAATAAAAAATAGACTTGAAAGATCAGAACAAGCAATTAGAAGATTTTCATAAATCAGGAATGGGATAAGAGGGAAAAGATATAAAATGAGGAATGAGAAATAGGAAAATAGGAAAGAGAAAACTAGGAATTAGGGATTGGAAATAAAAATTAAGACATGAATGATGAAAACAAGCAATTAGAAAATTTGTAATAAATCAGGAATTAGATAATAGGAAAGAGACAGCAACTTAGAAATGAGAAATAGGAAAGAAAACAAGAAATTAGGTATTGTAAAATCGGAAAATAGACTTCAGTAATCAGAACAGGAACTATTTTTTTTATAAATCAGGAATTGGATAATAGGAAAGAGACATCGAAAATAAGGAATGAGAAATAGAAAAATAGGAAAGAGAAAACGAGAAATTAGAACATGGAAATAGAAAAATAGGCTTGAATGATCAGAACAAGCAATTAGAAGGTATTTATAAATCAGGAATTAGATATTAGGCAAAAGGTTAAATGTTAGTAATGAGAAATAGGAAAGAAAAACGAGAAATTAGGAATTGGAAATTGAAAAATAGACTTCAATGATCTGAACAAGCCATTACATTATTGTTATAAATCAGGAATACATACTTATCGGTGATCAACACAAGCAACTGGAATATTTTTGTAAATCAGGAATTGGTTATTAGGAAAGATGCAGCAACCTATGAATGAGAAATAGCAAAATAGGAAAGAGAAAACGATAAATTAGGTTCAGTTTCCGGCCCACGAGTTTTGTATTCCTCAAGGTACATTAAAAATAAGAAAGTTAAAAAATACCTTTTGTAATGAGTGGAAACAAAATTGGATGAGGTATGGCGGAAACAGCTGTTCGAGATGAGGAACCGCTGTAAGGTAACCTCCTATGCCGAAGGTCAATAAGAAAACAATTGCTAATGAAATGAGCTGTTCGAGGAAGTCGACCAAGATCAAGGACGGATGCGAAACTAGTCCAATAAAAGGAGTGACGTCAGTGTCAACAATGCTGTGGCGCCGTGCACCACACACAAGAGCAAAGCGGCGAAGTTTTAAAATGACTACGGACAGTATATACTAGGAACTCGAACGACTCTTTCTCGAATATGTTAAGTAACGCGCGTCTGACTCGTTCGTGATGATACGAAAATAGAAAATCGCGGTTGGCCTATACGTTGGAAAAACCCGACTTGAATCATTCCGCACTACAGATTTTCAACCAATACCAGCAGAGACAATAACGTGCCTAACATCAAGTCGTTCTTATTCTACCATGACAAAATTGATTTCTTACCGTTTCTATATGTGTATAAGAGCCTACAGGTGATTATAAATTATTAAAGATACTGTCTCCAGTTTAACTGTCATGTAGCTAACCAATGGACCAGTAAGGCTATCATCGACAGCTATCATACTTCATGAGTTATGAAATTATCAACTTAACACATCAACATAACTATAAAAAAAAAGGAGACGAAGTAAATATAATAAACAACCAGCAAATAATCGACCAGCATTGTTGATCTTCGATAATAGATTACAAATGTGTGACGTATAAAACCTAAAACGTAAGCGATTCCGTATCCGATCGAGCATAGCAGTAAGCGATGACGAAATTCAACAACGTCAAGAGTAAAATTTAAAACAGGAAGTATTTCATTGTTGTTCAAATTACACAATCTGGCGCATAATCGGTGTTGACCTTTGTTTTCAGACTATCGGGTAGACACCACGTGCTTCACTTGCTTACCAGCTATTTCTATATTACATATATATAGATCTTTCAAAACTGCCGATACTATATTTTTAAGCGCAAGCGTCATATTGCATCCGTGATTTTATTGAACGTGAAAAATAACAACTTACCGCTTGGTCCGGAGCGTGAGCATTTGGCGTTGTTGGTTGCGCTGGTCTACTAGGAAAGCCCTGAAAATAAATCTGTCGTCAGTAGGCATTCAAAACAACTCCAACGTCTGGATGAGATTAAAAACAATAATACGTCGGCTTTTGCGAAGCATTTTCAAGGGCTTTAAAGTACGAAGTTAGCAACGAATTTACTAACACCTACAATCACATTTCTATGCGGAAAGGGTCACTGTAACATTTGATTTGGTAATAAATCGTTGCGAACGGCTGTACGCGTTCAGGGTGTTGCAATACATGTCTGGGAATTTCGGATATCCCCTTCATTGTCTCCCCAGGGCCTTAAATATTACGACTTAGACCAGCGTCTGGCCTCGACAGACAGGCAGCAGCAACAGCAGCACCCGTTTGACCCATTTACCGAACGAAATGGGGTGACAGGTCATCTTGTATAATTACATTTTGACGGGACGAGCACCACCGTCTACCGTATGTCTATCCTGCCCTCCACTTATTATCAACACCACTGGATTCGTCTGGTTCTAAGCAAGGTACAAACAACCGTTCTGTTGATCTTGTGATAGTCCTTCTCCGGACATTTTAGAGTTTCCATCATTTGTATACAGGTTGACTTCAGTCGGGAGTTGGGTCAGTATACCTTGTGGAATAACGAGGCTTAGTCCCCCTTTCATTTATTGTCCGATCCGTATATCGCTTTTGAAGTTATCTTTTTAAAAGGTGGGTCTTTCTGTTGGACCTGTCTCAAACAATAAGCCGGCCACCTGTCATAAGCGAGAGCCCTGCCAGTTCAAACCCCACATCAATCATTATTCCGCATTTTGCTTAGGGAAATTGTGAACTGCCTTACGGGATATGACTGATAGAACTAACGTGGACAGCTTTACGTTAACGGAAAACATTTACGTTTACTACTCTTAGAACAACTCCTAAAAACTTGATAGGCGCATAAAATACTTATTATACGAGCGCTTCCGGCAAAATACGTGAGCATGGCAGTACAATGTTGGGAAGACTGCCGTTCAGTTTTATGGTCTATTGTTGCCTCTATCCGAGGAAGGCACTTAATTCGAATTAATATCTTATCCCATTCACTCCGAGGGATATACAAATCCCAGAGCAACCATCCCATCATCGTTACCTATGTTATTTTAGGAAACAGTGTAAAACTATCTTACCTGGTGTGAAGATGGAGTCTGCGGCTGATGCTGTGGACTTGGCGGGAGACCAGGGCCTGGCGAATGGCTCGGTGGTTGAGATGGCTGAGGGGATGGTTGATTAGCAGATGTCGAACTCGGAGGTGGCCCTGGACTACCAGGGCCGTGCTGACCAGAGACCGGAGGCCCAGCCCAACCACCTCGCCCTTCGCCGTAACCAGGACTCGACGACGACGACCCTGTATAACCGGGCGACAGCTGAAAAATAAAGCAACCTACAATGCATCTGATATCTTTGAGGAAGGACCTATGGGAGAGGTCAGGTTTTCAGGATTTTGTGGGAAGATTCATCATGTAAAATTGTAAAGCCTTCTTCGATTTGTTCAAAAACAAAGTAACCTACAATGCATCTGATATCTTTGAGGTAAGACCTATGGGAGAGGAAAGGTCTTTATGATTTTAGGGGAAGATTGATCATGTAAAATTGTAAAGCATTCTTCGATTTGAACAAAACAAAGCAACCTACAATGCATTTGATATATTTGAGGAAAGACCTATGGGGGAGGAAAGGTCTTTATGATTTTAGCGGAAGATTCATTATGTAAAATTGTAAAGCCTTCTTCGATTTGGGCAAAACAAAGCAACCTACAATGCATCTGATATCTTTGAGGAAAGATCTATGGGAGAGGAAAGGTCTTTATAATTTTAGGGGAAGATTCATCATGTAAAACTAAAGTTTTCTTCGATTGGGGCATTAATTTGGTGCGATTTTTAGGTAACCAATTCAATGAAAAGCAGGGATTTTATAATACACTGATGATTTAATAAGCTGAGAATCGCGCTCCACGGACTGACTATACTGGGTGACCCACGCCATAGGTACTCTCGTTTTTTTTTGTTTATAAAGCTGGACGAATGAAATTTGGGAAAATGTTAAATAGACAAAAAATGCCATTCTTTAGCATACTCTTTGAGGTTAATATGACTTCCGGTTTTTCCGGAAATGACGTCATCATTGAAATTTTAAATGGCACCCTATATTCTTTGTGTGATATTTTCAATCAGGATGACATTCTGAACACAAAAACATATCGATTGTCAATTTTTATCACCAGAGCAACGCAAAAATAACTTTTTTGTGTATTAATCTAGGTGGCTAGGAATTGGTGAAAGTAGTCGAAAATTGTCAAATAAACACGAAATCGATTTAATTGGTTTTTGGCCAGTGAGTCATTTATTTCACGGGTACCCAATGACCAAACACTGATTATTCGATAGAAAACATCTTTCCGATTACAATGATACCAAATACTTGATATTTTCTTGAAATTCTTGGCGTACAAATGTTGTTAGAAGCAAGGAAATCGAAAACAATATTGACCTAATGATCAAAGT
Organism: Aphodius sticticus; assembly: GCA_963966075.1. NCBI lineage: Eukaryota > Metazoa > Arthropoda > Insecta > Coleoptera > Scarabaeidae > Aphodius > Aphodius sticticus. The sequence continues at coordinate 10,163,990 of OZ014515.1, read as the reverse complement.
CAGCGTACAAGTCAAAGTCAGTCAATGGTCTACTCGAAGGAAGTACCCTTAAAGGTCATTTTCACGCTACGATTATCAGCAAAATATCACGAATTTGGTATTACTATGTCAGAAAAATGTTTTTCCCCGAATAATCAGGGTACTTCCTTTGAGTAGTCCATTGAGTGACTTTGACTTGTACGCTGACTTTTATCATTAGATCAAGATTTTTTTCGATTTCCTAGCTTCTAACAACATTTGTACGCTACGAATTTCAACAAAGTATTTGGTATCATTGTAATCGGAAAGACGTTTTCTATCGAATAATCACGGTGTGGCCATTGGATACCCGTGAAAACAATGACTCACTGGTCAAAAACAAATTAAATCATGCTAGAGGGCGCCAGTAATGCAATGTCGGTCAAAATCGGTTTAGTTAGTGTTTATTTGTCAATTTTCGACCATTTTCACCTAGATTAATACACAAAAATGTTATTTTTGCGTTGCCTTAGTGATAAAAATTGACGATCGGTATGCTTTTGTGTTCAGAATGGCATCCTGATTGAAAATAGCACACACAGAATATAGGGTGCGGAAACCCGGAAGTCATATTAACCTCAAGAGTATCCCAAAGAATGGCACTTTTTGTCTATTAACACTTTCTCAAATTTCATTTGTCCAGCTTCGTAAACAAAAAAATACACAGGAGTACCTATGCCGTGGGTCACCCGGTATGTAATTGCATATGGACGCCAGTTGCAGAATTATTGTAATGTAAATGATGTGTAATGCATTATATAAGGAATGTATTGTATGTATATAGTTGAATAATCCATTGTAAAATTGTATGCTACACTGTCGGTTTTTTGATATATTCTGATATATCTGTCCATACAATAATTTTCTGCGTCTTCCTATGACTGAGCACAGAGAATCATGTGGTCATGTGCATACATCCATGGTATATGGAAGCTATGTCCTTCGGCATGAATAGTGCATCGAGCAGAATAATTGTCGCTTTACCGTTCAGAATACAGGTGGGCTTTGTCGTCAGCGGACTGCGTTACAGGATTTGGCCACAATCCTTTCCGGTACGAACGCAGCCCATCAATAATCTAGTGCGGCATAATCATTCCATGAGTGAATAGACCAACAGAGGACAACACTGTTTTGGTACCCATTAGCGGGTCTCTTCGTTAAATTGAATTTACCAATAGAGGATAACACTGGTTTTGGTACCTACCCATTAGCGGGTCTCTCCGTTAAATTGAATTTAGCACACATTTCTGACTGGGTCAAATATCAACACCGTAATTTTTCGCAATTTTCGAAAGAGAATAAATGATAGAACTACATTTTTCTAATTTCTACGTCAAAAAATGGGCCCTAACTTAGGTCAGGTGTCACTGTCAGCAACCTTCTTCTAAAGCAGGTGCCTTCACTTTGTAATGAATCCTCCCTTTTGGTGGTTCATCTGTTTATTTTGCGAGTTCAGGTTGTCTATTACGCGGTGTGACAGGTTCCGAAATAGCAAATTAAAAACCAGAATTTATTAATTAACCTGTTGACTAACCATGTGTGCGTTTACACAATTACTATCCGCATAGTTGGAGAGCAAAATAAGCACTAAAATGTTGGGAATTTCCGATAGCGATTGTGATTTACGACTTTGGTTGTTACCGGTACGTTTGATTCATTGAAAAAAATAATAGTTTCCCATAGTACTGTTAGAATTTCAATATCTACTTATTAACAATTTCGTTGGCCTTGACCTCGAATGTATATCTTAACGCAGCGTGGTTGTCTTAAAACGATTAGAGCAACCAAAGTGCACATGGGAGTAATATAATTGGAACTTCCGCATCATTTTGGACAAGAAAGTGAAATGAAAGAGGATCACCCATTTTCTGGACTTTTGCGCAAATTAAGAAAGTGTATGGCGAGCAAAACATACGTAGAGAAAATTAAGAGAAAGCTCTTTCGATAGGTACAACAGTACAACAGCAAAGAAAGAGAAAACCACTCAGTAGCTGCTGCATAGACTGGTTAGAAATGACAATTTATTATATTAATTTAATATTAGACAAATTTATTGCGTTCATTTGCAAGTTATTTTCATGTAATAAGAGCTTGGAAAATTAAGTTTTACAATAAACAGTGGTTCTTTTTTTGTATAGTTAAAGTAAAACTATTTTTTTACTGTGGGATCCTTTCAATTTGTTCTTTTTGATGCATGTCAAATTTGAGATAGATCAATACCTTATTAACCCTTCCCACAAGGGGCTCAAATTCGAGAATAAGTGTAATAAGTATATCTTGGGTAATAATTAACAAAATCAGACAAGTTAAAACTGCTTCTGGTATGCTTTTAACCATACAATTTGAATATGAAATTCCAAATTGTGTAAAAAAATATGCATTGTTTCAGATTTTACTGAAAATACATACGTGAAACATTTATCACTTGTCAGATTTTGGCAATTGTTGGTCAGGATAGTCACGTCTCTTAGATTATTGCATTTTTGACAAATTAAGTTCTTGAAAATATGTGAAATGCTATTTACATTCAAAAGAAAATTGATTTTTTTGAAATATGTAAAAATCAATATGTATTCATTGCTCTTAAATTTCACAGGAATTAAGTATGGGTATAAAGAAACCAATTGAGGGGATCCTACAGAAAAAAATAAAAAGTTATGTTTGTTTACTTCATTTGAATTTACTTTCGGTTTCACTAATCTGTTTGCAGGCATTGCACTCGTAATAACTGGAAGGACAGTTGTCTATTTTTAAATCCAATGGTATAATCCATACTCGATAAGTAGCTTCAATTTTGCATTTTGTTTAACAATAAAGAATGAGCAATCAGAGAGATCTACCTTATGTAGGTTTTTAGCTACAGAATAAAGGGAAAATTTTCATTATGCTGCTATTAAGTCATAAACAAACTATTCATTTTGGTTTCGTTATCCAGGATTGTGACCGGTTTATTTATATTTACATTTTCATGTTTACCACAAAGTTTCCTAATTGAATACGATGGGTCTATTTCGAAATTTCGCTTTTCGAGGAGATTTTTTGATAGTTCATGCTTCGTTTTTATGGTGTTCTCGCGATCGGTCAAATCATCGGATGAAAGTTGCCGGCGACTGTTATCATCAGAGAGAGTGGTCTCATTCAATCCGGCGGGCACATAAAAAGTACATCATCTAGATAGTTCGTAAAATGCGGTTTTTACTCATTCCTCGGCGAGTGGCTAGTAAACAAAAAGCACGTGGTCTCGCTCCGCCCATATAGTCGCGATTGGTGTACGGAATTAAATTAGTGATGATAAATAAGTTGGTGGACTAGGAGAGGAGATAAGGAAAAAACGCGCGAAAGAGTGGAGCTCTGGAGGTGATAGACGCCATGGAAGTAGCGGCGTCCTCGTTAAGGTCAAGCAAGACAACCACGTACCTAGTATCTTCCTAGCCCAAGTATTCGCTGTTATATGGAAAGAATACATAGAGCACGTGGTGTTGGTGTCCCAACGGCCAAATTTCGTTTTCGTGGGACATTTTGACGCGAGAGGAAGGATTTTGGGGTCTGTTTATCGGTTCTTACCGTTTGTTGATTTCGATAGACGGATCCTGGTGGCTGTCCGGCGGCGGAGTACGCGGCCAGAGGCTTTTGCGGGGGCCAGCCTTGGGCGTAAGCCGGTTCTGGGTGTCCGTAATTGTTTTGGTACCTCGAAGAAGGGTTGTTACTTTGTAACAGCTGATTTAAGGTCGGCGTGGGGCCGGTAGGTTGCGATATCGACTGTCCGGAGAAGATTCTCTGCGGCTGGGGCATAACGCCGGGTACTCCGCCGGGTCCGGGTCCGAGCGGTTGCTTGGGGCCCCCGTACGATTGTCGCTGCGCGAACGCGTGAAGTCCCCCCTCGGCCTGACTGTGGACGTCCCTGTTGACGGTACCGAACGGGAAGTTGTAAGTGTGGACGTCACCGACCGTTGGCCCCTCTGTCGCGGCAACGGTAGGGGCAGAGGAAGTGTACATGCCGGCGGCCTCACTGTTGGGCCCCATTTCGGACTCGCTGAGCGTCTGGTCGGCGGGATTCGAGCCGGTCACGGCTCCGTCCTGCCGATATTGACTCATATCTAATCCGAGGGGTTTGTTGGAGCCGGTGTTCTTCGTTTTCGTTTTCGAAACGCCAACCACTACACAACCTCCGGCTGCTCGAGCAGCGTTACTCTTATCGGTCCCATTTTGCAACAGCGTGTTCCGCACGTTCAGATGCTGATCGGGCTGCACTTTTTCACTATTCACGTCATTTTGTTGCTTCTCGGCCTGCGTTGCAGCCATGTTAAGAAAAACGGCTGCGATCTAGCACAGCCAGCACGGGCAATCGTTGCCAACACCCCGCCGATATAGTTAGTTGCCGATGCTTCCTCACATTTTTGCGGTCAAGTGCGCACCCGCGACGATATACACACATAATAGATTAGTCACAAACCCACTTAACCGAATTTACAAATATGCAAAGCCACAAAACTTAAAATAATCCAAAATGATGGACACATCTGACACACAACTTAATTCCGTATCTACTCCAATAACACGAAAGGAGGTTATGGGAGAAGGTCCGTATTCCTACGCCGACGTATTAGATAGTAATTAACGCGAACACAACATCACCTCGATAACACAAACACGCAAATATCATCGCGCGGAACCACATTATCACAATACACCAACAATTGCCAATTAATTATTTCCCTTTTTCGAAATATTTCACCAAAACCGGGTACTACTTTTCACAGTAGTTACACAAACAGCATCATGGCGCTAATGCACAGGATTGAAACGTAAACGCGGTTACATTTCTACGGGACCAGAACGCCCGCCAAATTCAAACTTGGTCTTTTCGTTGTTTTGATTCAAACCTCGCAATCTACAAAGCACGCACAAACGATTCAACATGCAAAAATCAACACCTTGCATAAAATACTATTAGTCATACACAATCCGAACATAACCTAATTAACATTATCTTAATTATACCTTATCTTGCAATGGCAAAATAAACCGCGCCATACATGAAAAGCAAAAAGAAATCTGTATAACATCTTGTGTGAAAAAAACGAATAAGATAAATATTTTCACGATTGCGATTATTGCAAACCACTATTGTACCTATTGTATTGTAGACTAAAAAGTAGACTCTAAAACAAAAATAAACGAAAAAAAAAATGTCTGCAAAGAAACGTAAAATAGAAAAACTTGAAAGAAAATATTTTGATATCTAACAGTGTCTGAATGTTTATACCAAAACTGTGCCCAAAACAGGTTTCTAAAAAATTCAGATGTGTGTAAATCTTGTTTGTTATAGACCAGAAAAACATGAACCAAAATATTTTGAAATTGAATAGAACAAAATGCGTGGTTCCTGAAAAATGTTTGGATATAGGATATAGAATAAGGCCAAAATAGTAAATTAAAATACATATTATTGTTTTTAACATTTTAATTTTAATATTAGACTACAAAATAGATTTTTGAGTTGTTTAACATACAATTATTATTAAATATCCTTGTTTATTAATAATAAAACAAAGCATAAACAACACAACAAAAACAGTTGGCGTAAGCCTTACCACATTTTACGATTTTAGAGCTATATAGTCGAAAAAACAATTAATACTTTATTAGAGATATATTATGTTCGTAGACATAAGGAAGTCTTGCACGATAAATTATTGATTGTTATAGTCTAGAATAAATTTATTATCAGAACTAATACAAATTAGGTGTATTTATAAACCTATTTTACACAATAAAGTTGAACAGTCATAAATTGTTTGCCAAAATGTAACAATAGTACTCTAAATTGTAAGCTTTTCTAAGGAAAATTGGCAGTACCTGCGTGTAACAAAAATAAACAACAAATAACAGAATTTCATTATAGATTAGAATTAGTATTATAAAACGATTAATATAAATGTGATTTAAGCACGATATACAGAAAAATGAACGAGTACTAATAAATTTATTCTAGAATCTGCTTGATTATTTAATGTAAATCGAAATCAAGGACTTTTCCCGTTCTGTTGTTAAAAACAGAGAAACAGCGCAAATTAATTAATTCCTCGATCACAACTTTGGGAGATTTCCTAAAAAGGTTACGACTGGCTAAATAAATAATTTTGTAACATTTTTCGCGTTCTATCATGACGATCCGAATTCATTCATCCATTTCACGTATTTGTCCAAATCCTCGCGAGAGACGCTCTTGTTATTCTTCGCGATAGCTTCTTCAAAGTCTCGACAAGTAACAGGCAAATCCAATTCCTCCTTAGGCAATTGCTTTATCTGATCCGGTCGCAACCCGAAAATTTTCCGCCTCATAGACATCATAGAAGCATCACGGCAAACATTCGTAATATCCGCACCAGAATACCCTCCTAATTTACGCGCAATGTCCGGCAAATCGACGTCTGGATCCAACTTGACCTCTCGCAGATTAATTTTGAGCAAAGCCTCGCGGCCTTCCTGTTTCGGAAGCGGAATATATATCCTCTTTTCCAAACGACGTCGTAAAGCCTCGTCAATATCCCATGGGAAGTTCGTAGCTGCTAATACCATCACAACTTTACCAGGTTCATCGTTATTTACCGTTATACCATCCATTTGGACGAGTAATTCTGATTTTACTCGACGGGATGCCTCGTGTTCCGACTCCGAACCTCTACGCGAACATAGCGAGTCTATTTCGTCTATAAATATCGTGCTTGGAGCGTAGAATCTTGCCTGGAAGTAAAAAAGAAAAATTAGGGTGATGCTCGCTTATTTACGTCATTGAAATATACCATTTCGAATAAGAGTCGGACCATCTTTTCGGATTCGCCGCGATATTTTGATGTTAACGTGGAGGAAGAGACGTTGAAGAATGTAGTCCCACATTCGGTGGCCACAGCCTTTGCAAGCATGGTTTTGCCTGTTCCTGGAGGTCCAACCATTAAAACACCTTTCCAAGGTCGTCTAATTCCTGAAATTTACAAGGCAAAACATTAAACAGGCTGTCCCACTTTTAAGCAAAAATTTTCATATGGACGTATTTGGTTTTTCAACTCTTTAAAAAGTTACAGGTTTTTAAAATATTGACAAAACAAAGAAAAATTGTAAATAAAATACATATCAAACAACGAAATAACATCATCAACCATTACAACAATAAAAAGTAAATAAATTTGAGTAAAAAAAGTAAAGATAACTTGAATAAACTTACAAAGAAATAAGTAAATTAATATTAAACTCTTTAATGATTTTTGTGTTCTCGAAAGCAAATGTCATTCTACGTAAAAAGTTTCATAATACGGTTTTGTAAATATTTCAAACAGCTGTAACTTATTAAGGAGTAGAAAAACAGCCTGTAGATATATTATGATAGTCAACCTTTAAAATAATCTGGCATCCACATAGGTAGTACGACGGCCTCTTCGAGCAGTCTCTTGGCTTCCGCAAGATCGGCAATGTCGTCCCACTTAATATTTGGATTTTTCTGGACGATATCTCTTTCAAGAACATCAACCAGTTCTCTCTCCATTCCGTGACATTCAAATTTCTTTTCTTCTTCCTGTTCTGGCTTATCCGTCCCTTCGGCATCTCGAATTTCCTTTTCGAGCTTCGACAGATCAGGCTTGTCCGCTTTTGAAGAAGAAGGCCTGTCATCTTTCTTAGCACGCCGTAACGGCTCTGTTTTCCGTGTTGTGTTTGAGGAAGCAACTCTAGTGGTTTTCTTTACGTCAGATCTTCGAGAAGATAGTTGAGCCTTCGACTTTGAGGGTCCGTTACTAAAAATTCAAAGTTATTACCCATTGAATTTGTATAGGGGACGTTGTACTTACCGGTTTGAAAAACCATGATCAGCGGGGGTAGGCGCAGGCCATACGTCAGGATCTGATGTCAAATATTCCATACTGGTAAGTTCGGTGATGTCTTTGACGGGTTCGTCGCGCAATATTTTCTTACCGAACGGCGTATCGACGTTGATAACCAAACTTATTGTGAGTAACGTACTTTTGATAACTTTTAAGTTCTCGTATTCGTCGGCTACTTTACGTTGTACCTAAAAAATGGCAAGTTAATCCCGGGACAATATGGAAAGATTGTGTTACGAACTTGCTGCCATTTATTCTTCCGTAAGGGCTCCGAGATTGTTAGAATTAACCGATTAAGCATTTGTATCGTACCCTCGTAGTAAACTTCGGCGCTTTCGTATTTTCCCAGCATAGACATTTCCCTAGCGAGCGTGACATTGTCACAAATTTCCTTTACAGTAACAGCCATCGTGTTTACATTGTTTGGAACGGCAAATTGTTTTGCGATCGACCAGCGATGCTTCTTGTTGTATGATTTTCTCAATTGTTAGTTAACGTTGGAGGTTTTTATGCTCGTAGGAGAATACCGTTCAATAATCTGCAAAGAAAATATCACAAATGTTTAGCTACAACATCCAACCTTGGTTATAATGGGTCACACTGTAAACTTTGAGTGTTTATTGTTACTTACTGTTATTGCGTTATTTAGTTTATTTTGTAAGCTGTATCTACTCAATCAGGTGTTTATTAATTGGTATTTAACACGGATGTTTTTTTTTATTTGGAAATATGACAAGTCGCTGATATCGCTAGGTCTGTCAGAAACCATCTGTCAAAAAGGTTTAAGTTTTTTATTTGATTTATTCTGCGAGATTATAAGATAATTTTCGCGATAAATCGTAAAGGTGTGCTTTGAATTTTAATTTTATATAATAAACTAATATTGCATTGTAAAATAAATTGAGAAATTTGTTGAATGTAGCCCGAAAACTATAGCGTCAAATTGAATACACGTGGAGCCATCTGTGATCCTATTTCTTCAATGCGTGTTGCGAACGCTGCCACTTATTTGAAAATTCTTACAAACAAAATAAACACCGCGGTTTGATAAATAAAAATAAGAATTTCTAATCAACAGTTTGAATGGATAAATAAGAATAAATCAGTTTATCCGATATATCGATTAATTAATAAATTAACCTCATTAAAAAGGTATCGATGTACTTATGTGGTTTTTTATTATTGTATTCGTGTAATTGTTGTAGTTCTTATGCTAAACACGAAGCGCCACGTGTGTTAATAGGGTTGCCAACTGGTTTATTTGTGGCTATTATTGAGTGAGCTCCGTGCCTCTTTTACCAACTGTACGAACACGTAAGGATTTTTCGACTGGGGGTCTGTTATTTTTGTTCATGGACTAAAATAAGTGGGTAAGAGATGGCATCAAAAGGGCTGCACTACGTCCCCCCGGGCTCTGATGGCACGGATCACGCTTACAGGCAGCGGGTCGCCGCACAATATCAAATAAGGTACAGTATTTCTAACCTCAAAATAAAATTTTGATTTGTCCTGATATACTTTGTAGTGCTTTAAATAAATCAAGGCTGAAGCACTGTATATTTTTCCATTATTTACTGTTTTTTGTCATGTTAGCGAAGCTATCTGCTGACATACTAGATAAATTAGATATATTTATTTTAGAAATTGAAGAACTACGAATTCCACAGGTAATATCTTCCGTTTGGCTTTAATTATCGGTGAACCAAACGTTTGTTATTGTTTTCAGCCGCTTTGGTGGGAGTATATTTGGTGCATAAGTCTGTTAATCTCATTCCTCGGGTTGGCAGCTGTAAGGAAAAACAACTCAAAACACATGAAACAATATTTAATCGGACTTGTGACATTTGGATTTCTACCTTTAATTTACGCTCTGGTATACTACTTTCCTGACGTTTGGGTCTATTTGACAGCTGATCCAGAAGAAGACGAGGAAGAACTAGACGCAGTTCATATGTGGCAGGTGAGAATGACGAAAAACCAGACCAAACTTTTATTACTAATTATAATATTTTTTAGGGTTTGCCGTACGGCCTTCTATGGTTTGTATTCATAATAGCGGCGATTCAAGTTCATACATTTTCTGTATATTTTGCGTTAAACCTGATGAAGGCGTGGAAATCACGCGGAGCGAGAAAGACAGACTAGGCGGCCGCCTCTCTTGGATCAATTAGTTTAATAAAGTATTGGTTTGGAACGTGTCAATTAATTGGATTCTCCGTTCTTAAGGGACGGAAAGAAATATATAATTAAAAAGAAAATTTAGTATGGAGACAAAAAATTATTTTTGCCACTATTTACTATGTGTTCAATTCAGACTAGTTTAGTTCAGACAATTGATATAATCCCTCACATGTTTTGGGAAAAAACAAACGAAAGAAACGAGAAGTGTCTGGATTATCTATGTATGTGTAGATCCCCCTTTCTCATATTTTTCTTTCAAGTTGATACAAAATTTTGTCAGTTTTTATCATGTACAGATACCTATCGATTTGTTATAATTGTTTAAATAAATTATATTTGTTAGTATGCTATTGTTTTATTCTACACTAATCGTGACAATTGAAGAAATCGAAAAAATAATGAAAATCGGTCAAGAACTATGATCCAAAAGTTATAGAACATCAAATTTCCTTTATTTATTATTTCCTTTGATTGTGCTCATCAGTCTATATGTGTATAAGTAACTAGAAAATAAGCGTTAAATATTTAAATGTTATCTAAACAGCTAACATAGCCAACAGTTGTGAAATACAACATTTTTATACAGCAAATGTTCAGAAAATTTTGGTGTGTTTGGACTACATGGAAGTTCTCTGTTTGATAATAGATGGCACAACGATATCAAATACTGATTTTTTACGAACTGCATTCGTTTCAAAAGAAGAATCATAGATGTCGCACGTTTTCCGTTCTGATTTTACTTGAATTCATAACATGCATAAATTACCACATATTTTGAATGATAAATATCTTCCCTCTTGCAAAAATGCCGCATACATTGAAATTAGAGAATACATTGTATCTGAACAGTGGTTGAAGTTATGGAATAAGATACATGCTCTTGAGAAAAGTTGACATGCAGATTATGATGGATAAAATGTTATTGTATTTAATATCAGGTGTTGCTCAAGGTTGTTGACATAATCGACCTTACTCAGTATGAATATTTACAAACATGTAGAGTGTATAGGAATATTATTGTAACCTCCGTGTTGAAAAAAATAAAAACTGAAGAACAATTGAAATTTAAGTAGTTTCATTAAATATCACTCGAGCGGGAATATTCTTTTTCATCGGATGGATTTGATTTCCTGGCTGTGTTTAAGTTGGCAACTTATTAATAAATATTGACATTGAACGAAACTAACTACACACGGTACATTGAGAGATTATTTTTCACATAGGCCCTAATGTTATGTATTTTTAGAGTTGTAGTCAAAGTAGGGTGTTTTGTGAGCAACCCTTATCAAAATGGCTGTCACTCCCACCCTACCCTAAGCACAATTTTGCTAGTATGGCGGTTGCTTCCTATAAACACTAACATTTTCCAAGAAAACTATGCTCTTTTCCGACTGATAAACAATTCGCTAGTGTCCGCATTTGATAGTGCTATATTTTGGAGACAATCGTACGCATGATTTATCTTACAGATGTCTGCAGTGACACATTCCATACCAGGTTAGTGTAATTATCAATTGTTCACAATAATACGCAAATATAACACGAAAATCGTGATCATTACAAACAAGAGGCAACCGAAAACAATCGAACAACGATTCCGATAAAAGATGTAGGTTGGCAATTGTTTTCAATTGTCATAATACACAGAACAACATCAGCAAACCCTAATTGATTTTTTAAACATATTTGTAATGACCACACATGTCGATTATCACCGGAGAATCGCTAATTACGCACCAATCTCTTGGTTATGTTTTATCACCTTTCGATACTCTATCGTAGAATTGTTTTGACAACAAGTCTGTGAGTTATCAACCTCGTCAAAAAGATACACAGACCGACTATCTAAGTATAATTCATTCTTTGTTTTAGGCACTGACCCTACGAAAGGTATTCAGAAACGAAGAGGCGGCAGTATAGGGTAAGTCTTCATTAATTTTAACCTAGAAAGTTTACGAACGATGTGTTTAACGATTTTAAAAATACTACAGTAGATTCGTTGTTTTGTAGTTTTTGGAATAATATATTTTCATATTATAGTGCGGCTTACAAGACGTTATGGTCTTTATTATTGCGTTTAGTCTACGATGATATTCTTATGTATTAAAACAAAGATCTGATATATTTGTTGTTAGGATTCAACCAATAGCTCTGTTGGTTCGTATGTTTGTTTAGTAATAATAATAAGGCTATATTTTTTAGAACGCCAAAATTGGGGTTTTCATATGGTGAATAAACCCTAGACACCCTTAAAAACTGCTATTAACAACGTTTTAGGTCGTAGTTTTTTTTTAGTTTATTTGTGTGTTTCTGAAGTAGAAGGTTACAGTTTTATACATATATTTGTCTTCTTAAGATTTTCTGAAATCTACTTTCTTTGTTTTGTACTAGATGGCGCTGGGTGAACCCTGAATATCTCTTTTCCTCAAATAAATAAATATTGCATATAAATATCTTTTTTTTTATTTTATACTGTATGAAAATCGTTTTTTTTAATGAATTTTTTAATGCCGGTAAATGGTTTATTCACCGCCACCTAACCACAAAAAGATGGCAAATTATATAAAAATAAAACGGTATAATTACGACTTCCGGTGTCAATTTTGCTCGCAATTATTATTATTATTTCCCTCAAGTGAATTTCAGTAATAATTTACTGATTTCCCAGAAAGATATAATTATTTAAGTGTATAATTTGCACGTCTGCGTCCATATTTCGCCGCCGCGTTGGGACTTTATTGGTGAAGAAAAACATACAGTATGTCCCAGAAATAGGTACATGCTGAAATATCGCTTAGCTAAAATTCAGTCATGCATTTCGTATACAGGGAAACTCAAAAATGTGTATAGGGTGTCCCGTATTTTAAGATTATAAACATTTTCAACAACATAGCTATAAAAATCGTTTTTGTCTATAATTACTGTCAAATTAGTAAGCTTATGTTGCCACCTCGTCAATAGGGTATTTGAATGTATTAAAAATAGGGCTTGTATTATAGTCATCCTAATATATTACAGTTTAAGAACACTATTTGTTACTTTTCAAAAAAATATGCTTTATTTCTATTAAAAACCAAAATTAAAATTGAATTTTATTCACGTCCTATCACGTGATTGAAAACGCTCTGTAATTAGCTCAGTCTCCAGTGACGTCATTCGTTAGTACGCTTAGAGCGCGTTCGGTTTGTCAGGGTAGGGTATGGGGAGAGCAATGCTCAGATAACCTGGGTCGGCTGTCTCTCTCTTATATGCAGATAAACGCCGTATGACGTTAGTCGCCTATTATGCAGCGCGTCACTCTCACCGTACAATACCGGGTTATCCGAACGCGTTCTTATGCTTCTCCCGTTTGAATTTAATAGTACTAAAGTGCCATGTAAGCATAACTTTGTAGGTTAGGATAGCCCTAACCTTACGCTGTCAGATCAGATAATACCTGGTTCGAAAATACGATAACTTATTCTAGTCAGTTTTACTTATGTCGAAGTAATCTTCACAACAAGAAACACTTGTATTGGCCGCTATTAATTTCAAATCTTGCGGAACAGCTACAAATAGTTTATCCGGAGTTTTTCTTGACGTATTTCTGCGTTGTGGATTTATACACCATTTATAACCCATTTTTATGTAGAAATTGTGAAAGCAACACATCATACAACACAATTACCAAACGGCGACGATGCCGATGCTGACAGACCATATAGGCCGATTTGACATCTACTATCGGGTGACGTGACACAACAGAAAGTATCGTTTTGGCGGAAACTTTTTGTGATTCAATTTTTAACGCTGATTTTTATGAAATATTGAGGAAATAATCACGAAAAATAATGCATTTACAATGTAGATTGAAGGAATAAACACACTAAGATGGTTTTCCAATAATAGTCAAATACCCTATTGTTGACGTTTGTAAATTTGACATTAGCCCTACAACTTAGCAAGGAATAGAACCAAAATCTTTCAAATCTGTAACGGCTGAAATATGTAGAATTAAATTACAGTTTTGCGACTGAATATCCTAAATATTTTGCCCGTGTAGCGGAATGTGGTATTCTATTCTAACGGAGACAATTATGGCGGGTGGGTTTAGTAATTAAAAAGTCGTTGTTTGCTCTCGGACTTTATCCGTGGAAGCGATAATAAATGGCGCTTCTAGAAGTAAAGCAGAGGCAAGTATATACAGTATTGTGATATAACCCGTTGGAGCGATAAACGAGGCCCCGTCTAATGATGAGAAATGTTGATGCGAAAGCGCCGTAGCCCCCCCGCACCGCCCGGGCGTCCCCCCTATCTGCCGACGCCGCGCCGCGAGCTGGGATCATTACCGGCTGTGCATTATGGCCTTGCGAAAATTCGCGTTTTTTTTTCTAAAATATAATTTAACGGCATTCCGGCTTCACGGCGATTCAATTACGATAACCGCGGTTATTCCGTTCCTATCAGTTAATAAATAAAAGCGTCGGATGCCCCCCCCCCCTGTGGTTACCTCCTTATTTCCCGAAAATACACACAGGATGCATTTTCTCGCGATTTTTTATGGTACACTAAATTTCAGTTTTCTGAAATTATTAAGATTTTTTTAAAGACAAAATATGTGAAAATCTCGGATATGTTCATTTTTTTTTTGCACGAGTGTACTTTCGAACCTATAGTATTACAGTTTTAATACAGGGTGTCTCGATGTCAGTTAAGGATCCCGTCGCAGTTCAAATAGCAAACTGTAGCGAACTTCTCTCCAAAGCTTCGAAATAAAAAAGTCACCAGATGTAGATGGCGCTACTATAAACATGTCTGTCTTTATTTCGATTTTTATTACATTTGACGTATGGCATAACCTAAAGAAATAAATGTATTGCTTTCTATTTGTATAAATATTCCAACTGGACTGTATTTGAGTTTTCTAGTCAACGATATAGTACTTTCACAATCGTCGCTATTGTAAACATGTTTGCCAACTCACTACAAACACGCAATACAATACTCCAGAGTGCAAGTATAGAGAAGTTCAGAAGAAAATAACTGGCATAAGGACCTTCGGAATCGAATGGTAGCGAGCATTTCACGATTGGCGCAATAATTATGACTTGGGTTAATTTCGCGTTTTGAGGGTCGGAGACGGGAGCCTTAAATGGGACAAAAGTTGCGTAAATTCAAACACTTTTCAGGCCAGTTTTTACTTTTCAAAAATGTTGCATGGGTCACTAGTTATTACGGAAAAAGTTAAAACTGTTAAACTCTTTTTTCTACAATAACTTCGCTATTACGATAAATAGGAAGTCGAAATTTTGGATTCTTACATAATAGCATACTCTGGAAGCTATTTTTGTTTTTACAAATTTTTTTTTTATTTCTTATGGACCCCTAATTAAATTTTTATAGATCCAAAGAGAATTATTATTAGACATTATTGACTGAATGTTTTACAACCATGTATAAAATCATGTATGAAATAAACACAAAATGTATTAAAGGTTTTATTAGGTGGCCCGCCAGATCACCCGCCTGAACCCCCACGTTTTTTTTCTACGTGGCTAAAAAATACTAGTCGCCATGCAATAAACTGTGATAGTTTATAGGGGCTTCAGGCGTCAGTTGAGGAGGCTATTAGGGCTATACTTCTTCAGTAATTGTTAATTCTTGTTTAGAAGACAAAATTTATTATTATTAGTTTATATATTATTTATTTTTTATTATTTTTAATATTATTTAGGCCTTGTAATAAGAACTCCTTCAGCAAAGTAATATAACAAAAGAAATCATTAACATAAAGTATTTGATACAATTTTAGATTTGGTTATTTTAGTTCTATTAGTTATCCATTATTAGTTCTAATAGTTGTCACTAAAAGCTCTCTCACTACTTCATGAATTTCCGGCACATTGGGTTTCATAAACCTCATTGAAAAGAAAATCATCGGGGTAAGTCGGGTGATCTGGCGGGACATCTAATGGCATTTTTAGTGATAATTATACATGGTTGTAACGCATTTTCAATATTATGTTTTAATATGTAAAAACTCAGTATTGCGTCCATAAAAAATAAAAAAGTTTAATATCGCCCAGACACGGATGAAAAATTTATCGTAATAGTGAAGTTTACACATTTAGAAGATAGTTTACAAGCCTTGGAAATAAGAAGCAAGACTAAAAAGATAAAATACATTCCGAAAACATATAAAAAAAATATTTTTACTTTATCATACGGAGTATGTAAAGTATTGTAATCGTACCAAAAAATGTTTTGAAAATACTACTGTCAATGTAGGCTGCGTTCGGATATTGAACACCGTTACACTTTTTACACCCAATAACACGTCATTTGGACGGTGTACTTTCAACGGAGTACAATATCCGAACGCAACTTTAATCGAGATATCTGTCTAGTTCTACTAGTTTTATTTTAATGCAGACATAGCCGATCTCGATCAAATAGAATCTCATGCAGCTAAACTATTAATTTTATATATATAGTATGATAAAGTCATGTGCCTGGCCACATCAGATTTTTTTCTTAATATTAATGGTTATCGATATGCAAAAAGAAATTTCGTAAGGGTCATGGTTGTCTTGATGGACACATGAACAAACATGAATTATGGTAGTTGAGAGAGTTTGCCATAGTTAAGGTAATAATTTTTAAAAGAGGTTCGCATCAGTATTCATGACTGTGGAGCTCGCCGACGATCGGATTTAAGGGTGAGATGAGTCGCAGATTTTTGAGCATATCGTACAACTATTAGGGATAAAACACAAAGCCTTATAAATGATGTCGCCCCTTCACGGGGCTGCGGCACCAATTTAAAGACTCTACGGTAAAATTCTATTTATTCAGGCTTTAACCCTCTTGTAGCTTTTTTATAAACCCCCACCAAACTCCACTATTAATGGGTCCGTTGAGTACGTATTTTTTTTCTTAAATCGTAGTAGTACGTAACTATGAACCCTAAGTTTTTTTTTAAAGATAATCCAAAAGTTTGACGAAGAACCTTTGGACTCTTTGGGCATATGTTCTGAGAAGATCGAGATCTTGGAATACTTCTAGGAATAAAATCTTAAAATCTCCCATATATTTTGATTAACATCTCTCAAACAACTGGCGACATAAATAATAAATATATTTAGGTTTGTCATTGACTTTTATTTAACTAATCAGACAGGAACAGCAAAATGATAACAGTCAAAAATAAATTACTTATATTTAAATTTTTGATTACAAAAACCGATATGACAGACCGATATTAAAACCAGGTGAAGTATATTGACAGGTGACATTATATTAATCTTTATCTATTATTTATTATCCCGAACAAATTACTGTACTAAACTAGTCATTGTTCTACTGAAATATGCCTTTTTAAGATAAAATTTTTACTGTTTTGTTTGTTTTACGTTTGCCATACTTATCTGTTATAGTTTTTTTCCTTTATATTACATTTTTACTTTGTATTTTTATCGTTTTTATTACTAGTGGTTAATCTAGAAGTGCGATAAACCATGTACATGTAATTATACTAAACAAATCGCAGTAATCTAAAGACACCATTACTTTAGTTAGTTACTAATGCGCGAGTTAAATGGGAAAAACAAATTACATCAGGCAATTCAACTTAATTATCGAAATTAGCAAGAAATTACTAATAAAAATAGTTTTCCGGAAAACGATGATATTTACTTCTTGAGCCACAATTGTGTGGTTTCAGCAGTATATTCATGTGTTTGGTGTTTTAAATTTTGAATGAATTGTTGGGTTTGAAAGGAACAAAGTTGCAATAATACATATAATCGGCCGCTTTGATGTGGAAATATATTATAAATAATTCGATGCAATGACGACAGCGAAAACTGCGCTAAAAATAGACACAGTAATATGCAATTGCTACGAATGGGTTACATAATAATGCTTTTAAAACGTTGTGCTGAATTTTGTTTCATTTTTTTGTGAACAAAGCAACGCTGCCAAAATACTGTCAGAGGCATTACTAGTTTTACCAGAAGAAAACGCCATCTGATGAACAAATCACCTAGCTTTTAAGAATACAATATTATTATAGATTATGTGTTATAATTATAAGTTATTAGTGCAAAGTATTACGCTTATCAAGATATTAAGAATTCTCTATGAATTTTTTAAAAGTATATTTATAATTTTGCTGTCGTTTGGTAAACAAACCCGTGACTTAAAAATGTCAAAATTACTACTAAAATAAACTCTAAACCCAGTACTTTTAGGTTATTAAACAACATTTTGGGGTCGAAAACCGTTGTTTCACAATTGTATTTTTTTACAAATTAAAAAATATGAATTACATACTCATTTTAGATAACTTACATACCATACTAAATATAAATTAATATTCATTTTTTTTAACAACTAGACTCTAAGCTAAATGACTACAAAGCAGTTCCTTCTGTCATTTAGTCGCAAAGCAAGAATATACATAAACTTAATAGAAAACACAGAATCTTAGCAAAACACCAAACTACAGGTAAAGAATATACAATATTCTATTTTGTCAATGGTGGATATTTAATATTTTTGTACGTTTTTGAAAAATCGTAACTCTAATCTGTAAAAAGAATTTATGGTTTTTTGCATTATTTACAAAAATCACAGGACAAATTAAATTGATTTAGAAAACCATCCTACCTTTTGCTATACGTGTATAAAATTTCGCAAACACGTAGCAACGTTTGATATGTCGACTGACCGCCTTAAACGGTAAAAAAAGTTAGCTAAACTTTGATATTCAATAACTTTTGCTGACTTAAACCGAATTTCATTATATTTTCGAGACATGTAAAGAAATTTATCAGATTTATCATATTAATATACATTTGATAATCAAAGAAAATAAGATGTTCCAGCTGGTTATTTATTCTTGGAGATCAAAAATAGTGTTTTTGGTCTAAGTTTGAAACACCCTGTGGGATAATTAAGGAACTGGTTTTCTCGCAGGTTGGCAACTAGGTACTGTCTTACAAAACCATATCAATTCTCAACATCTTGTTTTCTAATTCATCTCAATATCTGAATTTTTGTAGAATATACACAGTTTGAAGCAAGATTTTGTATTTCACTCATAATCAAGTAACAAGGAAGCAAGCAAGGTTTAACAAGTAACAAGGAAGGAAGCAAGGTTTAACAGCAAACTTAAATTGCTAAGTTTTATTTGAAATTTGAAATTGTTAATCTTCTACAAAATTCAGATATTGGAATGAACTAAAAACAAAATGTTGAGAATATGGATGTCTTTTTAACAAAGTTCTGTAAAATTTGCTCATGCTCTGCAGTTATTTCACAGCGTGTATCGAAAGTAGATCAAAAACCACCATAATGTTGGTTTTTCTTTCTGTCTGTTTTTCAAAAATTACAAAAGTATGTGCTTATCTTTAAGAAAATATTTATTTCGTGCCAAGGGCATATATATGAAGAATTTATGTTAAAGGGAAGAGTTAATATATACAATTTTAATTCCTATAATAAACGATAATGAAATAAACTTTGTCTTATATCAAAAAAATTTTTTATTTAAAACAAATATGGCAAAGCAATTAATGAATTTATGTGTTGTTCAAACAAATATGTTTTGATCGCCAGCGCAACAATTTAAAGGAGTATGTGTGATGTTGCTTAAAATACAAAAATCTGTGTAACCAACCAAACTAGAAAAACAGACTAATAATAATTTTTGTGTTTATAAGAATCTTAGAAATTGTCTATTTTTGAGTACGATCTTTTGAAAAGACGGTTGGTTTTAATTACTACCTCCCACCCCGCCCCGCTACTGTTCCGCAATTCTACAATAAAAATCTGGTCATCTTAAGCATGCTACGATCCCCTGTATAGCACATCAATTTTTTTCATGATATCTGCATCTAGCCATGGGGTTAGTTATTACCAGCCAAAATTTTTAGGACAATATCAACAAAAATATAGTATTTACGTAGTTTAAAAAAAGGCCAATTTTTATATACGAATTATATAAGTACAAAATAGATATACAGTATGTTATGATATATAAGGCTTCCATTTAAGAAAAATAATATTTTTTCCTTCACGCCTAAATGCAACATCCTGTATAAATGAAATAATTTTCTGTTGTAGAAAATGATGGATCAAACAGCTTTTGTATAAAATATTTTTTACTATCTCTTAAGCAGTGGCGGATTACCCACTAGGCGCAAGAAACGCGCGCTTAGGGGCCCCCGCTAGTGGGGGCCCCCAAATTGATTTTTTATTGTAGGATAAGAAAGAAGCTAACATTACTTTTTGACGAAATATGACAACATTTTCAGAATAAAACAGTTTTATCGTAAACGTTCATAATGGAATTGGTAATGACACACCTTTATCTGAATTAAATAATAGGAAAGCAATTTACCACTATATTGTAAAAGATTACCATACAGTAGTAAAGGTTAAGGGGCCCCCAAATTGCAATTTTGTCGAGGAAATAAGAAAAAAGCGAACATTACATTTTGACCAGGCATCGCCTAACAACATATACAACAACATATGTAATTTCTAACACATTTATATCGAAATTAAACCATAGGAGCAAGAGCAAGAGCCTTATACCACAAAATAGCGCAAAATTAAAGACCCCACAAGCGTGGGATCCAAATTAAGTATTGTTTTTAGACTTTTAAACGCAGGAACGAGAGCGAGTTTGTTCATTGTTGAAATACCTAAATAGTATTAATAAACAGAAATGCGAAAATGTATGAAGTTTAGCTTTTGGCTAAATTGTCCAGAGAGGATATTTAATGTAGAAAGTAAGAGACAAAATTGACAACATCGGAAATTCCACAATAACTTCATAGAGTTTGCAATAAACATTTATAATAGCGAATTAATAAACAATAGAAATACGGCAATATTTGTTGGAATTCAATCTATTAGCGAGAGAATTTTTACATTTAAGACGCAGAAAAAGAATCTGATGTGGCCAGGCACATGACTTTATCATACTATATATAAAGTTAATAGTTTAGCTGCATGAGACTCTATTTGATCGAGATCGGCCATGTCTGCATTAAAATAAAACTACTAGAACTAGACAGATATGTCGATTAAAGCTGCGTTCGGATATTGTACTCCGTTGACACCGGGTACACCGTCCAAATGACACTTACGTGTTATTGGGCGTAAAAATGTAATGCAATATGCGAACGCAGCTTATATTGACAGAAGTTATTGTCGAAACATTAGCGTTTGACACCAAGACTACCTACTGTCATTAGAATCCAAAAATCTAACAAATCCTGGCTACTAGTTTTCAGGCAGTACGACCGATCTCGTAGAAATAGATTTTGCTCATGCAGCTAAACTATTGATTGTACCAAAAAATGCCATTGTGATAAATTATTCAGAATTTCCTCATCTTTAATTTATTATTTAACTATTTCGACGAAATTCCAGAAATAGTAATAGAATAATAAGCAATAGAAAGACGACAATATTAATGGGAATTCGCTCAATTATCGAGACAGAATATTAGAAACTGAAAATACATACCAATAACAAATATAACAAACTTGACAAAATAAATAATAATAAATAAATAATAAATATAATAAATAATGCTTGATTAATAATTGAATTTTCGATGTTATTACATTTTGTCAAGCATGCGGATAGGATATTTTTACCATTTCCTTGCGAATAATAATAATTTTTGGCAATAAACTACTTTTCGTGCCCTTTTGTTTCTTTTTATTATTTTAAACGCGGCCGCAAATAAAACAATTTCTTTTATTTTATTTACAGTTTGGTACTAAATCTGTAATTTATTTTTTCTTAGCGTTACAAATCACAATGTAATATCTTACTTTAATTTTTTTACTTAAAATACTAAAACTTATAAAATCTTTCTTCATTAATTTCGAAATTCAGTTCCATCCCGCTGAATTTTATGTTATATCGTTTTGTAATGTAAGATGATAGTAATAATATAATTTTGTGCTTGTGTAATTTATACATTATGTATTTGTTGAAATTTTTTAATTTCATTTTACATTCTGCACAACTTTTTATAGATTTTCTTAATTTTTGTTACAAATAGGTATATTTAACATTGTAATCAATCTCTCCATGGTACTTTGGATGTATTTAGTCAAGTAAATAAAATGCAAGGTTTGCAGTAATTTTACTTTGGGATTACTGCAAACCTTGCATTTTATTTACTTGACTAGGTATATTTATTTTATTAAATGGTTTCATTTTTGTTTTCGAATGGATAAAGTATAGAGGCCCCGAAATCAGGTTGCGCTTAGGGCCCCCAATTTAGTTAATCCGCCACTGCTTTTAAGATAAATTCAATATCGACCACTGCGACTCTATTGACTCACCCTGTATATTTACGACCGCTGGTTTCCATTTGAGTAAATCAAAGCGAGCTATAAACTACATTGTATCATCTTTTGTACGCTCATAGTACCAATAGTACGCTCTCTAAGAAAATCCTAACTAAACCGATGTGGCGGCTGGCCGGGCGGCGGCGAACCCCGCTAACTTTTACCTGTTGGTTTAAACTCCCCACCACGGCTCTATCAAAGCAACAAGCGCTCCTCATACAAACCGTAGCGACCAAACAGTACGCGAGCATACACCGTGCGGTGCGCGCTCTATCCACGCGTTTTTCGGTACTCACGTGTGCTCACGATGACAACAAACGTCACTAGTTTTCAATTGATAGTGTTACCCTAAAAAAAGAAGAAGAAAATAGTGTAGTGTGATCTGCAAAGTGATATTTTTTGTTCTGTAAGAATTTTGGGAAAGTGTTTTCAAATTTGCCGCCAAAGTGGATATGTACGCGTACGCTGCGGCGGGGGGAGGACCGCCGCACTATGCGCCGCCTCCAACCTATCTTCAACCGCCCCCACCACCGTCACATCATACGCAACCCATGGGCTTACCCCAGGAACCACAACCTCAACCCATTGCACATTATTCAAAAAGAAAAAGGTATTTTTAAAATTCTTTTTTTCGGTGTCTTCTAAAATCGTTCAAAATTTAAAAAATTTTTTTTAATGCTATTCAACGCGTACAAGTTATCTTTTTGGCACGTGTTATTATACCCAATTTGTGTCATTTCTGTAAAGAAGATTTAATTTAATTATTTAAAAATTGAGTGATTGCAAAACCACTTTTTGTTACACTCTGTATATGATCTAATTCTAAGAAGATTTTTAACCATTGTGGAAGTTACATTTTTTGTGTAAGCTTAGTTGCTATTTAAAAATAAGATAAATGTTTTAATACGATTAAATAAAAAATACTGTTTTTGAACTGAAGATTAACAACAAAAATCTGTTGTCAGAAAAGAAAACTTGCACAGCAACTCTAGAATTTAAATACATCATATAATAATTAAACTATTAATTCATTCTTGTGGGATATTAAACTACAAACTATAATCAAATAAATAAACAGTTTTATTATACCGTTTGATAACCTAAATAAAAAGCCCCATAATTCATAAATCTGCCCATAAACAGTTCTTACTTTTAATCGAGTTGAAAATGGTGTAGTCAGTCAACATTTGAGGACAGCATAAATTCTGGGAAGTTTCTTACACTCTCACGAAACACCTGCGCAAAAAGGTACATTTAAGACTGATTTTTACACAGAGCCCTTCGGACAATAAACCATCGTGTTGACTGTAGGAAAAAAGGTGTCGGTGTCAAGAAATGAATAGACCCCATGGACTTCCTGAATAACAGTTAACTGTAATACATCTCGGATTTGACTTGGTCCCAAACAATGCTTTTTTCGGATACCACGTTGTCAACCAGAATCATACGTCATTCTTGAAAGTGGTGTCCCGAAAAAATAATTAAAATTGATCAAAGCTTATGCGTATTATTCAAGACATCAATTTAATCTTAGGTTTTAAATCTGTACCTTTTTGAAAAAAATAAATAAATAAAGATTGACACGCGATGTTCAAGAAATAACAGGCTTTGTAGAGACGAGAATTACACAAATCCCGGGGTTTAAAGTTTAGAAACCGAAATGGATACTTTGTTAGCCACAAAAACCAAATTATAATGGGTTTAACCGCATCCTACCATTTAACCTATTATTGAAGGCCATCTTTTTTAGATACAGGTACTCAATTATGTATCTAACTTACTACCTATTTTTTTCAAAATTGCTATGTTAATATAGATTTCTGTGAAACATAAAATCATAAATATTACCACATCGATCCCCAGAAATAGTTTGGACGATTTTTAGTATTACATTCACTTAATTTTACTTGGAAAATAAAACAGATAAAAACTGTTTCTCGAAGAAAATTTGATAAACTAAAATAACAAATAATAAAACGATCCCCAGAAATAGTTTTGAAGACTTTTAGTAAATACATTGACTTAATTTTAATTGGAAAAGAAAACAGATTAAAACTGTTTCTCGAAGAAAATTTGATAAACTAAAATAACAAACAATAAAACGATCCCCAGAAATAGTTTGGAAGATTTTTAGTAATTACATTCACTTAATTTTAATTGGAAAAGAAAACAGATGAAAACTGCTTCTCGAAGAAAATTTGATAAACTAAAATAACAAACAATAAAACGATCCCCAGAGATAGTTTGGAAGATTTTTAGTAATTACATTCACTTAATTTTAATTGAAAAAAAAAAAACAGATGAAAACTGTTTCTCGAAGAAAATTTGATAAACTAAAATAACAAACAATAAAACGATCCCCAGAAATAGTTTGGAAGATTTTTAGTAAATACATTCACTTAATTTTAATTAGAAAAGAAAACAGATGAGAACTGTTTCTCGAAGAAAATTTGATAAACTAAAATAACAAACAATAAAACGATCCCCAGAAATAGTTTGGAATATTTTTAGTAAATACATTCCGTTAATTTTAATTAGAAAAGAAAACAGATGAGAACTGTTTCTCGAAGAAAATTTGATAAACTAAAATAACAAACAATAAAACGATCCCCAGAAATAGTTTGGAATATTTTAAGTAAATACATTCACTTAATTTTAATTGGACAAGAAAACAGATGAAAACTGATTCTCGAAGAACATTTGATAAACTAAAATAACAAACAATAAAACGATCCCCAGAAATAGTTTGGAATATTTTTAGTAATTACTTTCACTTAATTTTAATTGGAAAAGAAAACAGATGAAAACTGTTTCTCGAAGAAAATTTGATAAACTAAAATAACAAACAATAAAACGATCCCCAGAAATAGTTTGGAATATTTTAAGTAAATACATTCACTTAATTTTAATTGGACAAGAAAACAGATGAAAACTGATTCTCGAAGAAAATTTGATAAACTAAAATAACAAACAATAAAACGATCCCCAGAAATAGTTTGGAATATTTTAAGTAAATACAATTATCCTTGAAAAAAAATACAAAATACGCATGTTTAAACAAACATAATATAGGTACCATAATTATCGTAATACGTAATTAGATTGCATACAATAAAATATTATTTAAACTGTTCAGATTCAATTTTGTTTTTTTTTTGCGTATTTTCTGTATCCTGTATGAAACAACATTCACTTTGCAACCAAAACCTTTTACTTTTTGCCGGTTGTACACCGACTATACTTTCAGAAAAACTGTGATTAATGTATTTTTTCGAGGCTGAGATATTTGTGGGGAGGCACAACTTGTTATCGGGCAGCGTTTTGTATCAAGTAAGGTTTTATTTTTTATGCATGAGGCATGTGCACGTGTCCTCTGTAATATATTTTTTCGAGAAAGGCATCTTGTTCCTGGAAATGTTTCACCTTGTAGGCAATTAAGAAGACAGGTAGCTCCCTGGGGAGCACAACTTTGTGGGACCTTTGCTCGTTTCTTTTCGTCCATACTTAATTAATTACTTAAATTGTGCGTACGTTTTTTTTTTGTGATAGCCCTCTTACATGCCTTGTTTATGTACTTTAGGGTGACCAACTTTTTAAAACTCCAAATCTGGACGCTAACATATTGCCAATAACTGAAACATACTTTTATCTTAAGTATTGCAAGGCTTTTTGATTATCGGGAGATAAATGGAAATAAAGTTAAAGCTAGGTTTCTACGCTAGGTCTTTGGTCTTCTTTAATTTTTTTTAAGTTTCTTTTTACATTTTTCTAAGAATACAATTGAAAAGATTGTACGGACATTCCGTAATGACCAATTGAAATAAGTAGTGTAAACTCAAAAGTGGTTGACACTGGTATTTGATTAGTATTGAATTATGTACTTGGGTGCCAACGTTTTGGAGTGCCAATGATTGCTTGTGTACTTTACCATATAAAGAACTAAAAAAAGCATGTCATAGGCCCTGATAGCATAGATATTTGTGCATTGTCCTGGATACCAGGTTTTTTCTTTAATTATTATTAATTCTATTTAACTTAAAGTTTACGTCCTGCCCATGTCTCAACATTTGCTCTTTATATTTTTTAAGAAGTTTGCTAACCAATGATACTGACATAGATAATGATTAGAAATGTACCTGGAAAATATTTTTTCTTCCAACAGTTTCACCTCCACCGCCAGAATATTATCAATTTTCAATTTAGAAAACTACACCAAACCACGTGATTTGTTTCCAACTGATTTCCAATAACGGAGTTTCTTTTCTGAAATGTTCTTAAATTTTCGTTTCTTGACTATTTATCCAGATTGTGATTATTTTTAGATTAATGAAAAATATCTGTATGAATATGTGATGTTAATTACAAGGTCATTTAAATTTAAATTTTGAAAGAAATTTTAGGAACAAAAACAACCTGATGATAATATTTTTCTTTATTACAAATAAATATCGATCAAAATTTAAAATTAATCAAAATCAGTTTGACTAAATTACAAACACTATACGTTTTTAAAAATCGTTTGAATAAGTTAATTATTATTTTTGTGAAAGTGTTGCATTTCTATGACTATAAAATGCCATTCATTCACCCAATCAGGAGCTCAAATTAGTAAGTTATCCGTCAGCAATATTTAATATAGACTTTGTCAATCCTGTTTGACTGAAATTTCTATACACCTGATCTGTTCTTTTATAGAATAAACAGTCGATTCTCTAAACACAAAGTAAATCCGTATCCCCTACAATCTACTCACAAAACACGTAAAAGTTCGGAGGGGTTTCCAGAAGAGGGGTTCACAGAAGCATAAAAGCTATACACCAAATTAAAGATACAATTTTCCGTCTAGTGATTGATTTTTGAAATTTTTGATCGTTTTTGACAAAAAGTTACTGAATCTGACATAAAATTGCCTGACTTTGCGATTTTTTGTATGACTTTTTGTATATCTCAGTTACACCTTCCTGTATAAGTGTACAAAATCTTGTGTAGAAATATCAATATCCCATATATCAAAATTTCACTGCTTTGAGTACATGAGTCAGACATATTTTATCACATGGCATGGATACAACAATAACAATTTATACATATACATTACTGCAACAAGTAATACATTTTTATCTGTAATTTGAGGAATTACATAAGATCATTGATACAAAATTAAGCTCACTATGGATGCTTCTTCTATAGGACGCACTAGCTCTAATGATTCCTCTAACTAAATACGCTAATGTTTTCAAAATTGGCTAGAAATAATCTCAATTACCTATATTTCTCTTGGATACGGCTGGGTCATTTTGTTGAGAAATTTATGGTACACTTTAATATGCTAACAAAATCATTACTTTGATGGCTGGTGTCTGAGAAATTCTGGACATTAGAATAACATTTTTAAAAATCGGGACGATTGGTCACCCTAATGTACTTGTGCCTATTCGGACTTTGGTCTGGTAATTTTAATGACATTCAATAAAAAATATTAACATAATACAATATTGACATATTATTCATTATTTTTGTATAAGGGTGGGCCATTTTAATGACGTTAAGTTTTGGGATACCCTGCATGTAATCTATAGCAAAATTCACTCTACAAATTGTCAAAATGTCTTGACAATATAAAAGAAAGTTACATTATACAGGAATCATCGAAATGATGTTTCTGTGGTTTAGGTTGGGGACACCCTGCTGAGAATCATGGGCTACCTCTTGTTTGTCAAGGGGTTGATATTAAAATTTATATACTCTCCCCACCCTGGTCGTACCTGGTGGAGATGTGGTAGCGGCGATAAAAGAATATTTTATGCGGTATGCGTTTTGTCTTTTATTGCTTTATGTACATGTCGTTTCATTTCATTTCCTGAAGTTGTAAAAACGTAGACATGCCTTGTTAACTAAACACTATCGCTGCTGTTTCGCGCTCCTCTTCTTTCATGCATAAGTTTACCCAGTGGTACCAACATGTATATTATTTAAGTGAAACCCAACGCAGCGATGCTAATTCTTTCAATATATCCGTACCGTGGACTGAATAAACTATTATTATTGGTTGAAGAAATCAGAAATTTGATTTTCTTTTATAGTTCTTCGTATTTGTTCATCAATCTTCCTTCCTCCATTTGGTTTTGCTATTTCTTAAGCCGGGGCTACATATTCGTATACTTGCCAAATATCAAATATTTGCCACATGTTAAATATTTGGCAAATATATTTGCCATGCAAATCGAACATTTTTATAAAACTCAAAAAAATCTATGACATACCAACAAATTTGTACAATATTCGTTTGTGATTTCGGACCGTCAGAGTTGCACTGCAACGGACATTGATGCATCGGACATTGATGCATGAAAATCTTCTTTGAGGACTTGCTACATGTGCGTACCGAAAAGGCGCTAATTTTTTTTTTGATTAGTTCGCCTTATTTGCACATTAGCTTTTTCCAATCAAACTGATAATTTGATTACGAAAAAGCAAGATTTTATTTTATAATGCCGACATATTTTTAATTACATAAGTGCAGAATTCACTGCGTACTAACGAAGGCATTCTTGTGGAAATTTACAAAACAAATCAACGAAACTGTTTCATTTTAATGATTTTTTGATGATTTTTTTAATTCATCAGCTTTCTTTATTATTAATTCGCAACATCTAATTTTAACAGACTGCAAAACAATACAATTGGTCATTTGATGTGAACTAGTTTAAATAAATTATTATTTTAATGAGAAAAAATATATATTTTTTTATTTAAATTAGGAAGATATTGCCCATAAAAGAAATGTTAGATATGGTTTCTTCGTCATCTTTAAAGTTCTACTAAATCCAATTGTACTACTAGGTTCGTTGTATAAATATGTCCTAATATTGTCTGAAATACAGATCAATTAGCTTCTGAAACAAAAATTTAAACAAATGAGCTATCAAAATATAACATTTTTGTTGAATATAAAAGCTACACAAAATTGTCTCTACTATTAAAATATTTTTAACCGCTTTCGTTTCTCGTCAAATAATAAACATCATAAATATCGACAAATATATAAATACAAGCAAATAAAGTATAATTTTCCAAATAAATTATTTTATAGACATGCTGTCTATAAAATTTTTATGATGTTTATTACTTGAAGAGAAACGAAAACGATTAAATCTATTTTAATATTAGAGACAATTTTGTGTAGCTTTTTTATTTAACCAAACTTTTTGAAAGCTCATAAATGAGTATCATCTATATTGTTCATAGAAAAGCATCACTCTGTATATGGTGTACGTTTTTCTTGGAATGAAATCACATTGCGTTTATGTGGACAGGTAAAAGAACAACATTTTTTTTAATTTCTGTCTGACGGTTTCCGAAAAACTGTCTGTCTGACGGTTTCCCAAAATTACAATTTTATGTGGGTTTCGCCCTTTAGAAAAATGAAAATCCTTACTAATAATTATAAATCTATTGTCAATCTTCGTATACGACCTAGGTACTACACACAAAACGAAATTAAAAAATCGAAAAATTAAACAGCGTACTAAAATGTTCATCGAGTACAAATAAATGCACCAATATTTGTCGCCTCTAGCCGAACGTCGAATATATAAATTTATTTTAGAGGTGTATTCGCTACGAATTGAATAGAGCAGGTTTTTTTTTTTCTTGACAAATATTCATATACTTGGCAAATATTTGATATTTGGCAAGTATACGAATGTGTAGCCCCGGCTTTATATCGGGTAGATTAGCCATAAAAGATATCCATTACTTTTTTTATCGAAGTTTTTAATGAAACATACCAAACGATATAGCTGTCCAAGCAATAGACGCTAGAGTTTTGAAACGAAAATTTATCAAACGGTTTTGCCTAAAATTCGATTTAAACAGACATTTTTTATTTTATTTATAACTTTTATCAATATTGTTGCATACCTTTTACGCGTGAAACAAAAATTATGCAAAAATATTTCTTAATTAAATCCAATTTTAGGCAAAACCGTTTGATACAATTTCGGTTAAAAACTCGAAAACGCCCCAATAAATATATCTACACAATCCAAAAATGTTTATGCTATTCTATATTACTAAATATGATGGCGACCGACGGTGTCGTTATAAAACTGGTTTGATAATTATACAGTGTCATGAAAACATCAAAGATGTTACAATTAAGTTAAACCCAGAGGCTCACATTCGAGCCTTGAAATATGCCACACAATTTTTTACTCTCGATTTTGAAACACGAATCACAAATAATGTATCCATCAAACCAATAATCATTCTTCCACAAATACACTTAAATCTTAACGTGTTTTCTTTAGATGCCTGGTTGTTTATCATAGATATTCCTTAAAAAAAAACAACATATCCTCAAGGTAAAACTAATACAGTACTAATTACATATCCAAGTCTTTCGTATACCACTACTCCTGAGTTCATTTTTATCATAGTCTACAATGTTGCTTCTAATAATAAATGTGTGTAGTGTAAACATAGGAGAGGTTTGTTATTAGTTGCACAACAAAATGTATAATTAACCCGATAAAACGACTAAACCGCGTTTGAGTTGCCCAGATCGTGATACAAGATCAGCTCTTGTGTCGTTGCTTTAGTTTCAAGAAGCACAACAACGGGAAACGTTACACTTCTACCGCGTTGCCTACACATGTGTGGTCGCCACACGATACAAAGCACAGCCCAACAGCTTTACTTTTATCTAAAGCACGATATTTATAGAGATGCTTCTTCAAAGTCGTCATAACTTACTTCAAATGTTGGTTTTTAGAAGCTATAAAGCTATAAATGTTCTATAATCTGTATAATATAAATAAATAACATAAATAACATTTTGGATGTCCTAAAATACCACAGTCATAGTATGAGTTTTGATAGAGGGGTTGCAAAACAAAAATTGTTAAATTTGCATATGATGAGCATTGGAATCGTCAAAATCGGACGATAATATCGGACATAGTTCATTTAGAAAATACCTAAACGTCTAGAAGGGGTATCCAAAACTTGTTTAGAAGAAATTGGGTAATGTCTAGGTAAGGTGAAGTCGAAAATCTGGGTTTAAGCAATGATCAGGTGTATAGTAATTAGGATTAGGATCATAAAAAAACAGTTTCGTCTTAAACAACTTTTGAATACCCCTTTCAAAAGTTGTTTAAGACGAAATTGGGCAATGTCTAGGTATGGTGGAGTCGAAAATCTGGGTTTAAGCAAGGATAAGGTGCATAGTAATTAGGATTTGGATCATAAAAACACAGTAACATTATTTCTAGCAAAAAAGTAATTCTTTAGAAACAGTTTTGGATGTCCTAGAAACACCACAGCCATAGTCTGAATTTTGATTTAACATACAGAGCGGTTGCAAAACAAAAATTGTTAAATTTGCATAAGATAAGCACTTGAATCGTCAAAATCGGACGATGATGTCGGACATTGTTCATTTTGAAAATACCTAAATGTCTTCAAGGGGTAGTCAAAAGTTGTTTAAGAAGAAATTGGGTAATGTCTAGGTAAGGTGGAGTCGAAAATCTGGGTTTAAGCAAGGATCAGGTGCATTGTAATTAGGATTAGGATCATAAAAAACAGTAACATTATTTCTAGCGAAAAAGTAATTCTTTAGAAACAGTTTTGGATGTCCTAGAAACACCACAGCCAGAGTATGAATTTTAATTTAACATACAGAGGGGTTGCAAAACAAAACTTGTTAAATTTGCATAAGATAAGCATTTGAATCGTCAAAATCGGACGATAATATCGGACATAGTTCATTTTGAAAATGCCTAAACGTCTAGAAGGGGTATTCAGAAGATATTTAAGAAGAAATTGGGTAATGTCTAGGTAAGGTGATGTCGAAAATCTGGGCTTAAGCAAGGATTTGGTGCATAGTAATTAGGATTAGGATCTTAAAAAACAGTACCATTATTTCTAGCGAAAAAGTAATTCTTTAGAAACAGTTTTGGATGTCCCAGAAACACCACAGCCATAGTCTGAATTTTGATTTAACATACAGGGGGGTTGCAAAACAAAAATTGTTATATTTGCATAAGATAAGCATTTGAATCGGCAAAATCGGACGATAATGTCGGACAGTGTTCATTTTGAAAATACCTAAACGTCTAGAAGGCGTATACAAAAGTTGTTTAAGAAGAAAGTGGGTAATGTCTAGGTAAGGTGGAGTCGAAAATCTGGGGTTAATCAAGGATCAGGTGCATAGTAATTAGGATTAGGATGATAAGAAAACATTAACATTATTTCTAGCGAAAAAGTAATTCTTTAGGAACAGTTTTGGATGTCCTAGAAACACCTCAGCCATAGTATGAATTTTGATTTAACATACAGAGCGGTTGCAAACCAGAAATTGTTAAATTTGCATAAGATAAGCGTTTGAATCGTCAAAATCGGACGATTCTATCGGACATAGTTCATTTTGAAAATACCTAAACGTCTAGAAGGGGTATTCAAAAGTTGTTTAAGACGAAATTGGGTAATGTCTAGGTAAGGTGGAGTCGAAAATCTGGGTTTAAGCAAGGATCAGGTGCATTGTAATTAGGATTAGGATCATAAAAAACAGTAACATTATTTCTAGCGAAAAAGTAATTCTTTAGAAACAGTTTTGGATGTCCTAGAAACACCACAGCCAGAGTATGAATTTTAATTTAACATACAGAGGGGTTGCAAAACAAAACTTGTTAAATTTGCATAAGATAAGCATTTGAATCGTCAAAATCGGACGATAATATCGGACATAGTTCATTTTGAAAATGCCTAAACGTCTAGAAGGGGTATTCAGAAGATATTTAAGAAGAAATTGGGTAATGTCTAGGTAAGGTGATGTCGAAAATCTGGGCTTAAGCAAGGATTTGGTGCATAGTAATTAGGATTAGGATCTTAAAAAACAGTACCATTATTTCTAGCGAAAAAGTAATTCTTTAGAAACAGTTTTGGATGTCCCAGAAACACCACAGCCATAGTCTGAATTTTGATTTAACATACAGGGGGGTTGCAAAACAAAAATTGTTATATTTGCATAAGATAAGCATTTGAATCGGCAAAATCGGACGATAATGTCGGACAGTGTTCATTTTGAAAATACCTAAACGTCTAGAAGGCGTATACAAAAGTTGTTTAAGAAGAAAGTGGGTAATGTCTAGGTAAGGTGGAGTCGAAAATCTGGGGTTAATCAAGGATCAGGTGCATAGTAATTAGGATTAGGATGATAAGAAAACATTAACATTATTTCTAGCGAAAAAGTAATTCTTTAGGAACAGTTTTGGATGTCCTAGAAACACCTCAGCCATAGTATGAATTTTGATTTAACATACAGAGCGGTTGCAAACCAGAAATTGTTAAATTTGCATAAGATAAGCGTTTGAATCGTCAAAATCGGACGATTCTATCGGACATAGTTCATTTTGAAAATACCTAAACGTCTAGAAGGGGTATTCAAAAGTTGTTTAAGACGAAATTGGGCAATGTCTAGGTATGGTGGAGTCGAAAATCTGGGTTTAAGCAAGGATAAGGTGCATAGTAATTAGGATTTGGACCATAAAAACACAGTAACATTATTTCTAGCAAAAAAGTAATTCTTTAGAAACAGTTTTGGATGTCCTAGAAACACCACAGCCATAGTATGAATTTTAATTTAACATACAGAGGGGTTGCAAAACAAAACTTGTTAAATTTGCATAAGATAAGCATTTGAATCGTCAAAATCGGACGATAATATCGGACATAGTTCATTTTGAAAATGCCTAAACGTCTAGAAGGGGTATTCAGAAGATGTTTAAGAAGAAATTGGGTAATGTCTAGGTAAGGTGATGTCGAAAATCTGGGCTTAAGCAAGGATTTGGTGCATAGTAATTAGGATTAGGATCCAAAAAGACAGTACCATTATTTCTAGCGAAAAAGTAATTCTTTAGAAACAGTTTTGGATGTCCCAGAAACACCACAGCCATGTCTGAATTTTGATTTAACATACAGGGGGGTTGCAAAACAAAAATTGTTATATTTGCATAAGATAAGCATTTGAATCGGCAAAATCGGACGATAATGTCGGACAGTGTTCATTTTGAAAATACCTAAACGTCTAGAAGGCGTATACAAAAGTTGTTTAAGAAGAAAGTGGGTAATGTCTAGGTAAGGTGGAGTCGAAAATCTGGGTTTAATCAAGGATCAGGTGCATAGTAATTAGGATTAGGATCATAAGAAAACATTAACATTATTTCTAGCGAAAAAGTAATTCTTTAGGAACAGTTTTGGATGTCCTAGAAACACCTCAGCCATAGTATGAATTTTGATTTAACATACAGAGCGGTTGCAAACCAGAAATTGTTAAATTTGCATAAGATAAGCGTTTGAATCGTCAAAATCGGACGATTCTATCGGACATAGTTCATTTTGAAAATACCTAAACGTCTAGAAGGGGTATTCAAAAGTTGTTTAAGACGAAATTGGGCAATATCTAGGTATGGTGGAGTCGTAAATCTGGGTTTAAGCAAGGATAAGGTGCATAGTAATTAGGATTTGGATCATAAAAACACAGTAACATTATTTCTAGCAAAAAAGTAATTCTTTAGAAACAGTTTTGGATGTCCTAGAAACACCACAGCCATAGTATGAATTTTAATTTAACATACAGAGGGGTTGCAAAACAAAACTTGTTAAATTTGCATAAGATAAGCATTTGAATCGTCAAAATCGGACGATAATATCGGACATAGTTCATTTTGAAAATGCCTAAACGTCTAGAAGGGGTATTCAGAAGATGTTTAAGAAGAAATTGGGTAATGTCTAGGTAAGGTGATGTCGAAAATCTGGGCTTAAGCAAGGATTTGGTGCATAGTAATTAGGATTAGGATCCAAAAAGACAGTACCATTACACCACAGAAACACAGAAACACCACAGCCATGTCTGAATTTTGATTTAACATACAGGGGGGTTGCAAAACAAAAATTGTTATATTTGCATAAGATAAGCATTTGAATCGGCAAAATCGGACGATAATGTCGGACATAGTTCATTTTGAAAATACCTAAACGTCTAGAAGGGGTATTCAAAAGTTGTTTAAGACGAAATTGGGCAATATCTAGGTATGGTGGAGTCGTAAATCTGGGTTTAAGCAAGGATAAGGTGCATAGTAATTAGGATTTGGATCATAAAAACACAGTAACATTATTTCTAGCAAAAAAGTAATTCTTTAGAAACAGTTTTGGATGTCCTAGAAACACCACAGCCATAGTATGAATTTTAATTTAACATACAGAGGGGTTGCAAAACAAAACTTGTTAAATTTGCATAAGATAAGCATTTGAATCGTCAAAATCGGACGATAATATCGGACATAGTTCATTTTGAAAATGCCTAAACGTCTAGAAGGGGTATTCAGAAGATGTTTAAGAAGAAATTGGGTAATGTCTAGGTAAGGTGATGTCGAAAATCTGGGCTTAAGCAAGGATTTGGTGCATAGGAATTAGGATTAGGATCCTAAAAAACAGTACCATTATTTCTAGCGAAAAAGTAATTCTTTAAAAACAGTTTTGGATGTCCCAGAAACACCACAGCCATAGTCTGAATTTTGATTTAACATACAGGGGGGTTGCAAAACAAAAATTGTTATATTTGCATAAGATAAGCATTTGAATCGGCAAAATCGGACGATAATGTCGGACATAGTTCATTTTGAAAATACCTAAACGTCTAGAAGGCGTATACAAAAGTTGTTTAAGAAGAAAGTGGGTAATGTCTAGGTAAGGTGCAGTCGAAAATCTGGGTTTACGCAAGGATCAGGTGCATAGTAATTAGGATTAGGATCATAAAAAAACAGTGACATTATTTCTAGCGAATAAGTAATTCTTTAGAAACAGTTTTGAATGTCCTAGAAACACCACAGCCATAGTATGAATTTTAATTTAACATACAGAGGGGTTGCAAAACAAAAATTGTTAAATTTGCATAAGATAAGCATTTGAATCGTCAAAATCGGACGATAATATCGGACATAGTTCATTTTGAAAATACCTAAACGTCTAGAAGGGGTAGTTAAAAGTTGTTTAAGAAGAAATTGGGTAATGTCTAGGTAAGGTGAAGTCGAAAATCTGGGTTTAAGCAAGGATCAGGTGCATAGTAATTAGGATTAGGATCACAAAAAAAGGCATTATTTCTAGCGAAAAAGTAATTCTTTAGAAAAAGTTTTGGATTAGTATGAATATTAATTTAACATACAGAGGGGTTGCAAAACAAAAATTCTTAAATTTGCATAAGTTAAGCATTTGAATCGTCAAAATCGGACGGTAAAATCTGACATAGTTCATTTTGAAAATGCCTAAACGTCTAGAAGGGGTATTCAAAAGTTGTTTAAGAAGAAATTGGGTAATGTCTAGGTAAGGTGGAGTCGAAAATCTGGGTTTAAGCAAGGATCAGGTGCATTGTAATTAGGATTAGAGACTCTGGAGTCGTGCGGCGGATTTTACCCCCGTTCTGTGCATAGGGTTTGGGGTGGTATAGGTGGCGGTTGAGGCGGTTCTGTTTGCGGTGGAGTTTACGCTGGATCCGAGGACCGCCCCCTATGTTGTAACACTAAATCTGCTTTACGTGCCATGATCCACTGATAAAGGTCTCATTAGTATACCGTAAATCGGATATTAGTGGCTCGGTGCTCTCCCTTCGAGCAAATAGCATATTTATTGGCTCTAATTCCGCATAGAAAACTGATACGGATGCCGCCGCGGGCAGTTCCCAACCCATCGATTGTTATCCACTTCAATCCACTCCATTGGGACACCGTGTTTATCCAAACCTATTATCCACAACGAATCGTGCCAGCAAACCTCTATTCATTTATCCCTTTTACAATTTTCGGGGTAATAAATTTCATTATCGAACACGAACTGTGAAATATCCTTCCATATTTGTAGAGAAGGTATATGATTATCCTGAACGACGAGCGGAAACATTTCGAGTGGCCTCTACGTCACAATAGATTCACCATGAATATGAATGATGCAGTACGAATTGGGGTTTTGTGGTATTACGAGAAAACTAGAAGTGATATAGACCATTACCATTGGTCACAACTGAATTAGATTATCAATCCTGAAAATTACAACCCTCTGTCTACTTTCGCTTAATCAGGAGAATTGTTCAAACTTCGAGTATGTATGTATTTAGGCGATTTTGTGTTATG
The DNA here is from genome assembly GCA_963966075.1 of Aphodius sticticus. Taxonomy (NCBI): domain Eukaryota; kingdom Metazoa; phylum Arthropoda; class Insecta; order Coleoptera; family Scarabaeidae; genus Aphodius; species Aphodius sticticus. Next base: position 10,126,370 of record OZ014515.1, on the reverse strand, counting down.
GCTTTGGTTTTTGTGGCATTACGAGAAAAGTAAATGCAATAGAGACCATTATCATACACGTCTTGGTCACAGATAAATTAGATACGCAATCCTGAAAATTACAATCCTCAATCCAGAACTTTACAACTCTCTGTCTACACTGGCGTAATCAGGAGAATTTTTCAAACTTCGAGTATGTATGTATTTAGGCGATTTTGTGTTATGGCTTTGATTTTTGTGGCATTATGAGAAAAGTAAATGCAATAGAGACCATTATCATACACGTCTTGGTCACAGATAAATTAGATACGCAATCCTGAAAATTACAATCCTCAATCCAGAACTTTACAACTCTCTGTCTACACTGGCTTAATCAGGAGAATTTTTCAAACTTCGAGTATGCATGTATTTAGGCGGTTTTGTGCTATGGATTTGGGTTTTGTGGCATTACGAGAAAAGTAGATGGGATAGAGACCATTATCATACACGTCTTGGTCACAGATAAATTAGATACGCAATCCAGAAAATTACAATCCTCAATCCAGAACTTTACAACTCTCTGTCTACACTGGCTTAATCAGGAGAATTTTTCAAACTTCGAGTATGTATGTATTTAGGCGATTTTGTGTTATGGCTTTGGTTTTTGTGGCATTACGAGAAAAGTAAATGCAATAGAGACCATTATCATACACGTCTTGGTCACAGATAAATTAGATACGCAATCCTGAAAATTACAATCCTCAATCCAGAACTTTACAACTCTCTGTCTACACTGGCTTAATCAGGAGAATTTTTCAAACTTCGAGTATGCATGTATTTAGGCGGTTTTGTGCTATGGATTTGGGTTTTGTGGCATTACGAGAAAAGTAGATGGGATAGAGACCATTATCATACACGTCTTGGTCACAGATAAATTAGATACGCAATCCAGAAAATTACAATCCTCAATCCAGAACTTTACAACTCTCTGTCTACACTGGCTTAATCAGGAGAATTTTTCAAACTTCGAGTATGTATGTATTTAGGCGATTTTGTGTTATGGCTTTGGTTTTTGTGGCATTACGAGAAAAGTAAATGCAATAGAGACCATTATCATACACGTCTTGGTCACAGATAAATTAGATACGCAATCCAGAAAATTACAATCCTCAATCCAGAACTTTACAACTCTCTGTCTACACTGGCTTAATCAGGAGAATTTTTCAAACTTCGAGTATGTATGTATTTAGGCGATTTTGTGTTATGGCTTTGGTTTTTGTGGCATTACGAGAAAAGTAAATGCAATAGAGACCATTATCATACACGTCTTGGTCACAGATAAATTAGATACGCAATCCTGAAAATTACAATCCTCAATCCAGAACTTTACAACTCTCTGTCTACACTGGCTTAATCAGGAGAATTTTTCAAACTTCGAGTATGTATGTATTTAGGCGATTTTGTGTTATGGCTTTGGTTTTTGTGGCATTACGAGAAAAGTAAATGCAATAGAGACCATTATCATACACGTCTTGGTCACAGATAAATTAGATACGCAATCCTGAAAATTACAATCCTCAATCCAGAACTTTACAACTCTCTGTCTACACTGGCTTAATCAGGAGAATTTTTCAAACTTCGAGTATGTATGTATTTAGGCGATTTTGTGTTATGGCTTTGGTTTTTGTGGCATTACGAGAAAAGTAAATGCAATAGAGACCATTATCATACACGTCTTGGTCACAGATAAATTAGATACGCAATCCTGAAAATTACAATCCTCAATCCAGAACTTTACAACTCTCTGTCTACACTGGCTTAATCAGGAGAATTTTTCAAACTTCGAGTATGTATGTATTTAGGCGATTTTGTGTTATGGCTTTGGTTTTTGTGGCATTACGAGAAAAGTAAATGCAATAGAGACCATTATCATACACGTCTTGGTCACAGATAAATTAGATACGCAATCCTGAAAATTACAATCCTCAATCCAGAACTTTACAACTCTCTGTCTACACTGGCTTAATCAGGAGAATTTTTCAAACTTCGAGTATGTATGTATTTAGGCGATTTTGTGTTATGGCTTTGGTTTTTGTGGCATTACGAGAAAAGTAAATGCAATAGAGACCATTATCATACACGTCTTGGTCACAGATAAATTAGATACGCAATCCTGAAAATTACAATCCTCAATCCAGAACTTTACAACTCTCTGTCTACACTGGCTTAATCAGGAGAATTTTTCAAACTTCGAGTATGTATGTATTTAGGCGATTTTGTGTTATGGCTTTGGTTTTTGTGGCATTACGAGAAAAGTAAATGCAATAGAGACCATTATCATACACGTCTTGGTCACAGATAAATTAGATACGCAATCCTGAAAATTACAATCCTCAATCCAGAACTTTACAACTCTCTGTCTACACTGGCTTAATCAGGAGAATTTTTCAAACTTCGAGTATGTATGTATTTAGGCGATTTTGTGTTATGGCTTTGGTTTTTGTGGCATTACGAGAAAAGTAAATGCAATAGAGACCATTATCATACACGTCTTGGTCACAGATAAATTAGATACGCAATCCTGAAAATTACAATCCTCAATCCAGAACTTTACAACTCTCTGTCTACACTGGCTTAATCAGGAGAATTTTTCAAACTTCGAGTATGTATGTATTTAGGCGATTTTGTGTTATGGCTTTGGTTTTTGTGGCATTACGAGAAAAGTAAATGCAATAGAGACCATTATCATACACGTCTTGGTCACAGATAAATTAGATACGCAATCCTGAAAATTACAATCCTCAATCCAGAACTTTACAACTCTCTGTCTACACTGGCTTAATCAGGAGAATTTTTCAAACTTCGAGTATGTATGTATTTAGGCGATTTTGTGTTATGGCTTTGGTTTTTGTGGCATTACGAGAAAAGTAAATGCAATAGAGACCATTATCATACACGTCTTGGTCACAGATAAATTAGATACGCAATCCTGAAAATTACAATCCTCAATCCAGAACTTTACAACTCTCTGTCTACACTGGCTTAATCAGGAGAATTTTTCAAACTTCGAGTATGTATGTATTTAGGCGATTTTGTGTTATGGCTTTGGTTTTTGTGGCATTACGAGAAAAGTAAATGCAATAGAGACCATTATCATACACGTCTTGGTCACAGATAAATTAGATACGCAATCCTGAAAATTACAATCCTCAATCCAGAACTTTACAACTCTCTGTCTACACTGGCTTAATCAGGAGAATTTTTCAAACTTCGAGTATGTATGTATTTAGGCGATTTTGTGTTATGGCTTTGGTTTTTGTGGCATTACGAGAAAAGTAAATGCAATAGAGACCATTATCATACACGTCTTGGTCACAGATAAATTAGATACGCAATCCTGAAAATTACAATCCTCAATCCAGAACTTTACAACTCTCTGTCTACACTGGCTTAATCAGGAGAATTTTTCAAACTTCGAGTATGTATGTATTTAGGCGATTTTGTGTTATGGGTTTGGTTTTTGTGGCATTACGAGAAAAGTAAATGCAATAGAGACCATTATCATACACGTCTTGGTCACAGATAAATTAGATACGCAATCCTGAAAATTACAATCCTCAATCCAGAACTTTACAACTCTCTGTCTACACTGGCTTAATCAGGAGAATTTTTCAAACTTCGAGTATGTATGTATTTAGGCGATTTTGTGTTATGGCTTTGGTTTTTGTGGCATTACGAGAAAAGTAAATGCAATAGAGACCATTATCATACACGTCTTGGTCACAGATAAATTAGATACGCAATCCTGAAAATTACAATCCTCAATCCAGAACTTTACAACTCTCTGTCTACACTGGCTTAATCAGGAGAATTTTTCAAACTTCGAGTATGTATGTATTTAGGCGATTTTGTGTTATGGCTTTGGTTTTTGTGGCATTACGAGAAAAGTAAATGCAATAGAGACCATTATCATACACGTCTTGGTCACAGATAAATTAGATACGCAATCCTGAAAATTACAATCCTCAATCCAGAACTTTACAACTCTCTGTCTACACTGGCTTAATCAGGAGAATTTTTCAAACTTCGAGTATGTATGTATTTAGGCGATTTTGTGTTATGGCGTTGGTTTTTGTGGCATTACGAGAAAAGTAAATGCAATAGAGACCATTATCATACACGTCTTGGTCACAGATAAATTAGATACGCAATCCTGAAAATTACAATCCTCAATCCAGAACTTTACAACTCTCTGTCTACACTGGCTTAATCAGGAGAATTTTTCAAACTTCGAGTATGTATGTATTTAGGCGATTTTGTGTTATGGCTTTGGTTTTTGTGGCATTACGAGAAAAGTAAATGCAATAGAGACCATTATCATACACGTCTTGGTCACAGATAAATTAGATACGCAATCCTGAAAATTACAATCCTCAATCCAGAACTTTACAACTCTCTGTCTACACTGGCTTAATCAGGAGAATTTTTCAAACTTCGAGTATGCATGTATTTAGGCGGTTTTGTGCTATGGATTTGGGTTTTGTGGCATTACGAGAAAAGTAGATGGGATAGAGACCATTATCATACACGTCTTGGTCACAGATAAATTAGATTATCAATTATGAAAATTACAAGTCTGTCTATTCTGACTTAAACAGGAGAATTTTTCAAACTTCGATTATGTATGTATTTAGGCGGTTTTGTGCTTGGTTTTGGTTTTTGTGGCATTACGAACAAATTAGAGGGGATAGAGACCATTATCATACACGTCTTGGTCACATATAATTTAGATAATTAATCCTGAATAGTACAACTTTCTGTCTACGCTGGCTTTATCAGGAAATTGTTTTTCAAACGCGGCTATGTATGTATTTAGGGTGATTTTGTGTTTTGTGGCATTACAAGAAAAGTACAGAGGATATAGACCATTACCATACACGTATTGGTCACAGATAAACTAGATAATTAATCCTGAACATTACAACTCTTTGTCTACTCTGTCTGGTTTAATCAGGAGAATTTTTCAAACTTTGAGTATATATGGATTCAGAGAAAAGTAGATATGGCAGAGACGAGCATCATGCACATCTTGGGCCAGGGAATCAGAGATAAATTAAATAATAAATCGTAGAAATTACATCTCTCTGGCTACTCTGAGTTGATCAGAAGAATTTTTCAAACTTCGAGTATGCATGTCAATGCTAAAACCTTCAACACAGAAAAAGAAGCAATTGTTACAGTTTCAACACGGTTTCAGCAACACCGGAGCATCGTGCATATACTTTCTACGGAACTATTTGGGTTAGAAAATGTAGAAGGCTTTGTATTTATTAACATTCAATGTGCACAATAATTATAAAGAAGAAGAATTGACAAAACAAACGTCGGTACCGAACAATAGCCTAACGTGTAGCGAGCTTACGCAATACCGACACAATTTCAGATGGTATAACGCTTTAATATTTAATAAAAATTATGAGTCTGTCGCACTCATAATTTTAGCATATTAAAGTCTCGTTATATCGTACCCCTAACTAAAAAAAAAAGTTGCACGAAAGGCATGCAAGTTGCAACCACTATTGGTAGTGCGTTTTCATGGTGGCACCATTTTAATCCCGATCAACAGTATAGATAAGGTGACATTTGGTTTTATATTGGCCAACCTTTAACAATGAACGCCGGCAGTTGTTGCGCGAGTTTGTGTATTCGTATTGAATTTCCTTTTTGTTTATTTTTCTCTTCTCTCTTTTCAGGTCAGATGAAGACGACCCGACTGGTAGTAAATATTCGAGGATGGAAGACGATAGTATCCAAGACAAAGAGAGATTCGCCAGGTATCTATCAACCTCCTTTATATGCTTCTTCTTCTAATAGATACCTTACGATAATGTTTTGTTTCATACAATTTTATAAAGCTGCATTCTTAATCTTCCAAAATAAACGGGTTACCGATAAATAATGAATTGAAAGTTTTGGTTTAAGTATGAGTATGAGTGTGATACCATTAGTCAATGTGGAAGCGAAACTTATTCATAATTTGATAACAATACAGAAGAGAAAGTCGTAGTTTGTACATTGTACTTATTGTTTGGGCCAGCATGGCCAAGCAATACGCTCGCAGCCTTTTGTCTGACGAACAAATATGGAATATCGGCATTAATCTTTATTGATTTTGCATCGACGCTGGTTAGAACTTTAGCACTTCTTATCGACGGTCACGACCAAACATTACACCGCAATCCATTACCTTATAGACGATGCATAATTCGCAAAAATACGTAAAAACTTCATATCTATATAGTTTAATATCATACGCATAGACAGGATATTGGAATTTGAAAAGCGATAGTTCGTTGTTTTTTTTCAAATACCTGACTACTCTATGAAGTGAAAAGTTCGCAAGGTAGTATTGGCAACAGACATTTTCACACCAACATCTTTCTTCTATTCTTCGGCATTGCAACTAAACTACAAGGGGTTTTGAATTTTCAATTTCGAACCTCATCCATGTTGGGTTGGATTCAGAAACATCTTGAGATCGACCAGATAATTTAGCACTTCTTATTTCTTATCCACGGTCACGACCAAACATTACACTGCAATCCATTACGTTATAGAAGATGCATAATTCTCAAAAATACGTAAAAATTTCATACCTATATAGTTTAATATCAAATCCGTAGACAGGATATTGAAATTTGGATTTCGACAGTTTGTTGGTTTTTGAAATACCTACCTGACTACTCTATGAAGTGAAACGTTTGAAATGTTGTCAGTTGGTAACAGATATTTTCACACCAAAATGTTTCTTGTATTCTTCGGCATTGTAACTAAACTACAATTGGCTTTGAGTTTTCTATTTCAAAACCCATCCATGTTGGGTTGGATTCAGAAACACCTTGAGATCCACCAGATAATTTAGCACTTCTTATCCACAGTCACGACCAAACATTGCACTGCAATCCATTACCTTATAGAAGATGCATAATTCTAAAAAATACGTAAAAATCTCATACCTATATAGTTTAATATCAAACTTGTAGACAGGATATTGAAATTTGGAAATCGACAGTTCGTTGGTTTTTTGAAATACGTTACAACTCTATGAAGTGAAACGTTTGAAAGGTAGTATTGGTAACAGACATTTTCACACCAAAATGTTTCTTCTATTCTTCGGCATTGCAACTAAACTACAATTGGTTTTGAGTTTTCTATTTCGGAACCTTGAAAGATAATTCTTTCAACCCTTTTGTTCAAACTGGTATCTACCAAAATCTCCAAAACTATTTTCAAATACTCAAAATAAGACGACGCTATAAAATAGCTATCATATGATACCTCACACAATCACATTCCCTATGCAGTTTCAAAAGTTGGTACCATCGTCCAGTTCTGTGCAACCTTGCGCACTTGTTGTCTCTCTAGTTTCTCCAGTTATTTTAAGGTGATAGTCATTGCTTTTGAAGAATGTCACATATTGGAAACGCGCGTTTTTTAAACTTTCGTGCCTACCATCAAGACGTAGAAGATGCAATTGAAGTCAATTTGCGGATAGTAATAATAATAACAAGACGGGAAGTATCATGGTTTTATCCTGGATGGCCGATGGAGACAAGAAAAGGACAAAGTTGAAGAAGGCACTGAAGAAGAAGAAGAAGGTAATGAAGAAGAAGAAGAAGGCAAAGAAGAAGAAGACGACCCAGGGAGAGTAAGAGGAACACGCGATGGTACAGATCTGATTTACAGTGGACTGAGAGCAGGCCGGAGGTTGTAGATGAGACGTATATTAAAAGGGAGCATCAGCCTCGTGTTCTCGAGCAATCGTGACCGACCGCGGGGGAGGCGACTGTCAGGCCAGAGTTCCCACGCTGCCGACCGGGGCCCGCACAGTGTACCCGCCAGCCCCCCTTCTCGAGCGGCGCGGCATCCACCAAGAGCAAGCGAGCCGCGGTCCGCGATCATCCTCTCATTTCCTTGTGTCGCAATCGCAGCCGGGCGGGCCAGAGACCAGAGAGTAGACCAGAGGTGAGCTGCAATACGCTAATAAAGGTTACATACCTACCTCTACTTATCTGGCACCGTACCACAACCATACCGAATGCTCTCCTATGCTTTCTGCTCCTGCTTGCTGCTGCTGGTGTGCTGCTACGGCCAGGCCAGAAGCGGGTGAACGCGAAATTCTTCGCCTTTTTTTTTCACGCAGCTCACTTTCTTGCCCCACCGAGGGTACTACCAGAGAAAGGCTACAGTTCAAACTGCCATAATTATCCTGGCTTCAGTTTCGTTCCGTTTGTTAAGGAATATCCGACTGAAGACGATCGTAGGGTAGAGTGACCAACTTTTTAAACCTCCAAATCGGGATATTATTATTATTGATAAACCCAATAAGTCGGCATGAAAGAAACTTTATACTCAGAATGACAATTACTTATAGAGAAACAAATGTCTATAAAGTTTCATATGTATTTTGTTTTCGTTCATGTGTTATTTAGTTTATTATTAATATTTTGATTTTTATACTTGAATTTATTTACTTTTAATTTTGTTATGGGTATTGATTGTGCTCTTTCTTAGTTTTAGCATTGTTTGAGCATTGTTATGTAGTTTATTGTTTATTTTTCTTTATTTAGTTAATATTTCAAGCGGCTCTAACTTTGCGTTGAGAAAACAATTAGGTCCATATGAAAAGTTATACTCAGAAGGACATCTACTATCTAAAAAGAATTGTTGCGGGAGAAAAGTGCTACACCCTGTATAAATATCTCTGAAATGTTGTTAAATGGTGTTTTAAGGATAAAAAGAATAAATACCCAAAATTTAGGTTTCTACCCTAAGTAGGGGTAAATACCCGGGTAAATACCCATTTTATAAGTTCCCACCCGCCGGTTATTTACCCGGCCCACATCACTGCTTGGGTGCCAACCTTTTGGAGTGCCAATGACTCTGCATGTGTTCTTTACCCTATAAAGAACTAAAGAAAACCATGTCATATGCCCCGATAGCATAGATATTTGTGCATGGTTCTGGATACCAAAAGATGCCTGGTTTAAATCCAGGTTTTGGCTTTAATTTTTATTTATTCTATTTAATTTAAAGTTTACGTCCTGCCCATGTCTCATGATTTGCTCTTCATATTCTTTAAGAAGTTCATATTCTTTAAGAAGTTTGCTAACCAATGATACTGACATAGATAATGATTAGAAATGACGCAATATGTTTACTGTAGTTCACTGTCTTCGTCGCTAGAAAACTACACCAAAGCACGTGATTTGTTTCCAACTGATTTTTAAAACGGAGTTTCTTTTCTGAAATGTTCTTAAATTTTCGTTTCTTGACTATTGTGATTATTTTTAGATTAATGAAAAATATCTGTAAAAATATGTTAATTACAAGGTAATTTAAATTTAAATTTTGAAAGAAATTTTATGAACAATAAAGTAGTGATGTTTTCATTTGAGCCGAAATCTGATAATAATATTTTTCTTTATTACAAATAAATATCGATTAAAATTTAAAATTAATCAAAATCAGTTTGACTAAACTACAAACACAATACACGTTTCAAAATCGTTTGAATAAGTTAATTATTATTCTTGTGAAAGTGTTGCATTTTTATGACTATAAAATGCCATTTATTCACCCAATCAGGAGCTCAAAGTATTGTCCGTCAGCAATATTTAATATAGAATTTGACAATCCCGACTGACTGAAATTTCTCTAAACACAAGGTGAATCCGTAACCCCTACATTCTACTCACAAAACACGTAAAAATTCGGAGGGGTTTTCTTCGCTATTAGTTCATAGAATCATAAAAGCTATACACCAAAATAAAGATAAAAGGTATACAATTTTCCGTCTAGTGATAGATTTTTGACATTTTTGATTGTTCTTGACAAAAATTACTGAATCTGACATAAAATTGCCTGACTGCGATTTTTTGTACGCAGAACACAACTTAAAATTGAAAAAAGTATCACATATCTCTCAGTTACACCTTCCTGTATAAGTGTACTAAATTTCGCATAGAACTATCAATAACCCATATATCAAAATTACACTTCTCTGAGTACATGAGTCAGACATATTTTATCACATGGCATTGAGGTATTACATAAGATCATTCATACAAAATTAAGCGCACCATGGATGCTTCTTCTATAGGACGCACTAGCTCTAATGATTCCTCTTAACTAAATACGCTTTTCAAAATTGGCTAGAAAAAGCTCAATTACCTATATTTCACTTAGATACGGCTGGGTCATTTTGTTGCAAAAAGTATGGTACACTTTAACATGCTAACGAAATTCGGCACAAAATTCAGGACGCTTCATCAGGCGGGACAAGTGCTCAGAATTCGGGACTGTCCCGCCCAAATCGGGACGGTTGGTCACCCTATCGTAGAGGAGCAAAAGATCTTCATGAAGATAGGAAAAATTCTAACATATGTTGCAGTTTCTACAACTTTTGCAGACTTTCATGATCTAGTTTTGCAATAATAGCAATTTATTATAATCTTCTAAGGAAGACCTTTTGATACAAATCACGCAATGTATTATTGCGTATTCCTAGGACGAAGTAGGGCACCATTTCAACTTGTCCAGACGTGTGATGATAGTTCGAGTTAGTAAATCCGTATTATCAAGTATTATCAGTATTATCAAAAGTCACACGGTGGAACGACTTGCTTTTAAAAAGAACGTACACCAAGGACGAGCTACGAATATTTTTATCAATTAGAGGTCTCGACTATAGCCTCCTACATAACTTAAAACATGAAAGAGCCGAGATGAGGTGACCCAGCTACAGTTCAAACTTCCATAATTATCCTGTCTTCGTTTGTTAAGGAATACCCATCTGAAGACGATCGTAGGAGAGCAAAAGATCTTCATGAAGATAGGAAAAATTCCAACATATGTTGCAGTTTCTAGAATTTTGCAGAGTTTCATGATTTATTTTTGCAATAATAGCCATTTGTTATAATCTTCTAAGCAACACCTTTTGCTACAAATCACGCAGTTTATTATTGCGTATTCCTAGGACGAAGCCACCCTAGGGCACCATTTCAACTTGTCCAGACGTGTGATGATAGTTCGAGTTGGTAAATCCGTGTACTTAAGTATTATCAAAAGTTAAGGTGGAACGACTTTCTTTTAAAAAGAACGTTCACCAAGGACAAACTACAAATATGTTTATCAATTAGCGGTCTCAATTATAGCCTTCTATATAACTTAAAACATGAAAGAGCCGAGAGGAGGTGACCCAGCTACAGTTCAAACTTCCATAATTATCCTGTCTTCGTTTGTTAAGGAATACCCAACTGAAGACGATCGTAGGAGAGCAAAAGATCTTCATGAAGATAGGAAAAATTCCAACATATGTTGCAGTTTCTAGAATTTTGCAGAGTTTCATGATTTATTTTTGCTGTAATACCATTTATTATAATCTTTTAAGCAACACCTTTTGATACAAATCACGCAATGTATTATTGCGTATTCCTAGGACGAAGGCACCCTAGGGCACCATTTCAACTTGTCCAGACGTGTGATGATAGTTCGAGTTGGTAAATCCGTGTACTTAAGTATTATCAAAAGTCGCACGGTGGAACGACTTGTTTTTAAAAAGAACGTACACCAAGGACGAGCTACGAATATTTTTATCAATTAGAGGTCTCGACTATAGCCTCCTATATAACTTAAAACATGAAAGAGCCGAGAGGAGGTGAAGTTCTCTCGGTACTTGTGAAGGCATTTCGATAATAAATAATCTTTGCTTAGCCTCGGGGTTACTTTGTCAATATTTACTGATCCATAATTACTTGCGGTGTACACCTATCGGGAAAGATTTATTTTTTTGCTCAGTGGACTGTGGAAAAGGAACATGGATATAAAAGCACCGGCCCGCACAGCGGCGAGAATAATGAATGGTTTGCCTCTTTAAATTGCTAGAGGAGTCTATTAATTTGATGACGATCAGGTTTCATGGCATTGTCGTGTGAGAAGTATATCGAATCTAACCTAATATTCGTATTCACGCAATTTTGTATGCCCCCATCTATCGACTAATGGCAGAAATGGGCAACTCAAACTGTCTAAACCTTTACATCAGTTTTAGTAACTGTAACTTGAAATGACTTGGTAAAAATTGCCAACAGTCGCGAATTTTTGAGAATTATGCAGTTGCAGTAGATTGCATTGTGTTGAATTGAGGCGCTTTCACATCATACACACAGATAAATGGTGGTCTAATGTTAAGGAAATGACATTCTTAACATACTTTTGTTTGTTTTGAGACAACACATACTTGTCATAAGAATGTATTTAATATAAAATAACCTAAATACTTGCTTTAAAAAAAAACGATTGCTTTGATTTAAGAAAATCGTTATTTTGAAAATATTGTGAAAGATGCCGATAGATGGAGCTTTACTTTCTCGTCGCAAGAGGGGTCTCCTAGAGGGTATATAACCGCATCAGTGATGTGGGTCGGGTAAATACACGGTGGGTGGGAACTTATAAAATGGGTATTTACCCCTACTTAGGGTAAATACCTAAATTTTGGGTATTTATCATTTTTGTCCTTTAAACCCCATTTAACATTTCAGCGATATTTATACAGGTTGTAACACTTTTTTCCCACACGAATTATTTTTACATAGTAAATGTCACTCTGAGTATAACTTTTCATATGGACCTAATTGTTTTCTCAACTCCAGTTTACAGCCACTTGAAATATTAACGAAATAAAGAAAAATAAACAATAAACTACATACAAACAATGCTAAAACTAAGCAAGAGCACAATAAATACCCCTAACAAAATTAAAACTAAATAAATTTAAGTAAAAGATTCAAAATGTTAAAAATAATCAAATGAACGAAAACAAAATACACATGAAACTTTTTAGACATTTGTTCTACACGTAATTATCATACTGAGTATTAAGTTTCTTTCATGCCGACTTATTGGGTTTATCAATTCCTGAACAAGTTAAGTCATTTAATATACAGTTTTGCATTTATTTTACAATTATTTCAAACGGTTGCATTTCTTTAAGGAATAAAGGAAACAAATAGGTCCATATTAAACTTTTTACTCAGTGTGGCATTTACTATATGGAAAAAAGTTTTGCGGGGGAAAAAATGGGACACTCTGTAGACGTGTACTCTTGACTACAAATAATACTTGTGTTCCGTTCGATTGCTCGCTTGACGTCTGACTCAAACTGATTCCACCAATAGGAAGCAAATTTCAAATTTGCGATCAAAAAGATCGAAATCCGATTCAATTGAACAGATCGCGGCCAGCCATCGAACACAGTTACAGTATATTTAAGTTATATAAGAACATTCAGTACATTTAGTTGGATTCATAGCAAAATTAGAACTTGGTTAACAACGACAAAAGATGCTAAGTTGACATACTGAACATATAATCTGCTAAATATTCTTCGATAACAGAATCAGAAAATATGGAAGATCCACACGATTGAATGGACGATGATGACAACGAAATGTCTGCTGTTGAGATATCGTCAGATGAGACTTCGTTTCTATAAGAATAACTTCTATTTTGTGATAAGAAATTCCTTTTGATTTTGTGATAAAAGAAAAACCTTTATTTACTAGTTAAATGTTTCCTTTTACTGCTATTTTTAATAACAATATTCAGTTAATTGCATTCCATGTAAAATATTATTCCTTTCATACACAGAAAAGATTTCTTGTTTTTTAAGAAATATGTATATTCGTTTGAATTTATTCTTTTGGATCAAAACATATTTCTTTGACTACAAAATATTTACACACATTGAATACTACAATAATTTATTTGGAATATTTATTTAAGTTAAATACATACATATATTTGGATACCAACAAAAATTACTTTCCTTTAAAGTAATATTTTTGTTTTGAGTTAAAAGAAAAGTTTTTACACCAAAGAAATCTAATTTTGATTCAAACAAATATATTTGTATAAAAGAAGAGTCGTCTAAAGTAATATTTTAACTTTGTCGTAAAAATAGGTTTACTTCCGCCAATGAAGTCATATTGTTATTCAAATAAATATATTTAGAGTGATCTTTGAGTTAATGCATATTTGTTTGAATTAAACAAAAATTTCTACCTGTGTAATAACATTTAAATAAAAAAGTAGGTGAATGTTTAATCTAAGAATGTGAGCTGATTAATCTAACTACCCAACCTTTTGACTAGACAACCCGTCAAATCAACGGCTTTCTTCAATGAACGATATATATATTCTTACGTATATATATAAAACCACCGTTGTTTTGGATAAACAAAGGTTTCTTTGAAGTGAGACAACGTTTCGTTGTGTACCTACTCTGGTTTTGTGACGAAATCTGCCAAATTATGAAATTAAAAGCACTTAAAACGTTCTTTTGGGTCGATTTAGAAAACCCACGCGACTTAGGAACCTTCAATAGGACCGTTTATCGCCGTTTTGCGTCCTTGAAAGGCACATCCAAATGTTCCATAGCCAAGTAAAATCGAAGGATTTTACTGTAATAAGCAGCAACTATGGCACGGTGCAAAATCGAAAGTGGTATCCAATTTTCCAGTGTGAGAAGATCCCACATCGAAAGAGACTTATCAGCATAATAGCAGCAGACCCGTTTTGACAGTGGTACTGCAGCGAAGTCGAATTAGACCGTAACATGATTGCGGTAAATAATCAATGATTGTCGGCTGGCTAAATAATAATGATTATCTGTTGGGTCGGTTGCTTTTCGTGGGACTCGACTGGCCGCTAGAGGGACCGGGAATCTGCCGGTTTGCGGAGCCTAGCGAGCAACCCATGCCAGAAAGGTAGGCTAATGGCGGTAATAGAGATTACCGGGGGGATGCCCGATGCATAATAGCGGACCAATTGGCGAGACAAAGCAAGCCCGATTCTACCCTATGCCCAGTTTATTCGCAAAACGGCAACCGGACTATTTTCAAAGATTTATCTTTGAAAACATTCATTAGATTACTTATACCTTTGGTTTTTTCGGTTCTTCATGGAACAGAACGTTATCATTTAGTGAAAATGAGGGAATAATGAAGCATATTTTGTTTGTCATTACAGTAGGGAGAATCACTGCGAAATTGAGAGAAGACGACGGAACAAGATGACAGCGTACATCACCGAACTCTCGGATATGGTGCCAACATGCAGCGCCCTCGCACGGAAGCCAGACAAACTCACCATCCTGCGTATGGCTGTTGCCCATATGAAAGCCCTCAGAGGTAAGTTTCTTTGAATTCTAATAAACCCGCCATCTATTTAGTAATGGCTGAAATATGCAACAAAAAAATCTAGCCTATTCATAAGGTGACCATTATTATTTTGTTGAAAAGGAAGACATTTCGACCCAACCCAACCTAACCGTAAACCGACTGAAATACAAACATATTTGAGTTATGATAACTTCTAGATCAACGGGCATACAGGAAGAGGCTATATTAATGCCGTTTGGTAAAATATGGGCATTACAGCCAATGCTTAAAATGTTCTTCTTCGTCAATGTTTTCAATTTAGTATCCACATTATTTTTACCTCGCCTCCTGCAACCACCAAAGTTGGTATTCGTGTTGTCTGCTGACATAGCCACAATTTTTTCTTTTAAATTATGTTCGCATACAACTTTAAAGACATGACTTGCTAGGATATCAGATGTTTCACCATCTATCGCTTCTAAATTTAAAATGTTTACTTTAATTCCAGTATTCCGGTCAAGATATCTAACCATTTTAGAGTTTAATTTCCTTGTGATTAGATGCATCCGACAGAATCGATACAAAAGACACTTTTTCTAAGTCCTTTTTTTCATCAGTTTTTAAAAACGGAAACTATAATAGCTTCACATTTTGTTCTAGCACACGAAAATTTTGAGTTGCAAAATTTTTTAAGTAATATTTACTAGTGTAATCCATGCTTCTAAAACTGTGCTTCTGAACAACTGTATGAAAGGCAAATGTACCTTCGCAAACACATTTGCTTTTCATTTGCGGAGAACATTGATTTTGGTAGAAAGGTTGTAATTTTTGTGCTCGATGATGATGCAGTTAGATTTTGTTGGTGTTTATTAGTTTGTACGTGTTTTGTTATAGCAGATCGTACACCAACTGCTATTGAAAATTCGCCACTACATATTAAACATTTTAGTAGCGTAGGGTCATTTTTGTTGGTTGAAATCAAAAATGGATCGGCGGTATCTGCACTTGTAAAGATGTAAATACATATTTACAATTTAAATTGTATGACAGAACACATAAGCCGTCAAAAGGAGGACAAGGAGGGCATTCTACAAAAAAAGGAGGACCTTAGGAGGGCAATAATAAAAAAAGGCCCCCAAAAGGAGGACTGTCCTCCCTAAAGGAGGGCGGTTGGTTACCTTACTATGCATGACATTGTCGAATTGAGATGGCCGCAATCTATATATACACTAAAAGTCAAATCGGCGCATTTTCCGTCATAAATTTCGATCCTCAGCGCTTAGGCTTTCGATTTCGTCGATTTTCGGCCCCGCTGTCGATATGTTTTTATGTTTTCTTTTCGCGCCGAACGTAGGAGCATAGTCACGCGTAGATCGGCGCCCGCAGGCCTGTTAGGCCTACCCATTTTACTAGTATATATACAGTGTGTCCCCCGATGGGCCTAACTATACCTATAATGGACGTAATTTTTAATTTCTCGAGAAAAAGTTATTCTTTATAAAGAGTTTTGGATGTCCTAAAAAGTCGAAAGCCATTGTTAATATTTTGGTTTAACATACAGGCTGGTTAGAAAAACGAAAATGTTAAATTGGCCGAAGAGTAAACTAACGGTATTTCGGAATTAGAACAAAAATGTTATAGGTAAAAGTTGTTTTATATTTATATTTGTGCCCAGATATCAAATTTCAATGTTGTATTCTAAGTTTTATATTTTACTTATTTTTAACAAAGTAATTTAACAAAACATTACTCCACATGTTCCCCTCCTACAGCTACACATTTTTCCAATCTTCTTCTAAACTCCCGATATACCAAATCAATTGTTTCCTTTAATTGTTTCTTTATTTCGTCTACTGCTTCCCTAATTTTTAATTTTTGAATGTCTACATTATCATGAAAATTATTCGCATACCCCTTCTGTTTTAAATAACCCCACAGAAAAAAATCAAGCGGCGTTAAATCAGGTGAACGTGGTGGACATCCTATAGGGCCGAATTGTCCAATCCACTTATTTGGAAAATGTCTGTTCAACCAATCGCTGACTTGATATGCGCTATGAGCAGGACAACCGTCGTGTTGATAGTGTAATGAACACCTGAGCTGTAAGTTGATTTCGTCCAAAGTAGGTAGCAAAAAATTTTCCAACATATCAAAATAAGTGTTTTGGTTTACAGTACCGTTAAAAACGTATTGTCCAATTATTTCCTTGGAATAAATGCCAGGGTTGCCAGGTCTCCGGCATTGCGCCGAAGTCTGCGGCATTTGGGGCTCATCTCGGGTCTCCGGCAAGCATTCAAACATCTCCGGCAAAATCAAACATGAAGGAAATAGTTTTACATTCTTGTCAATAATATATATTATTATAAAAATAATAATAAAATGGTAAAGGTCACTAACTAATATAAATATTATAAATATTTTTATTGGAGCACGAATTAATTGTGGTCAAATGCTGATAAATGCGTATTTTTATCGAAAAGACAATCAATAAGTGTTATTAAAATAAGTTCAATGAGTTCTTAAAATCCATTAATTCTCTTGAAAATGGCATTATATTTATCATTATTTGAGATGTTTGTTAGTGACTTTTGCTTTTACCCGGGCGATATGCAGACACAGACATATTTTTGTTGATTTTACATATTCAATGTTATTCGAATTATTTTACACTACGCAATTTATCACGCAGAAAGTGCTACAATTTTTTAAGCAATAAAAATTGTGTATAGTGACATTAACAATAGTGTAAACCCACTATTATACAGTGAGAACGCAAAGTATTGAAACATGACATAATCTTAAACGGTTTGTTATTTCAAAAAATAACTCGGTTTTGAATTATCAAAATATGTAGGTACACATCAGAATGTGGTTGACATCAGAATGTGTATATTGATAGTAAAAGGTCGACGTATTCAAAGACAAGACGTTTTTCTTTACCGTATAAGAAAATTGAAGAAGAAACAAAATTAAAAAACGCAACATATCTGCATGGAGAACGTGGCTTTTGGAAATGGAAACTGCATAGGCGCTTATGATCAATTCTTCACCAACATTACCAAGTTTTAAGGAGCTCCTACACGCAGTGCCAACGTCTCGCCAACATTGGTGGTGTGACGCGCTGCGCGTAGTGTGCGCATTCACTTCGCCAACATGTTGGTATTGGGCGCATGGTATTTCTGTGTATCGTAGAAGGCTCGTAGCGTCCCGTAGAGAATTAAAAATGAACAGTGAAGACGATATCATTGCTGTTGCCGCAGCTCCCATTATTTTAAGCAGTGCATTGTTGCTTAGAATTAAAAAAAGGAACCCTCGAAAGAGGACACTGTTTAATAAGGTTGTTATATATTAAACATGTTTTTCAGTCATTATTTATACAGTACGTTCGAAAATATTAAAATATTAAATACAAAGGAATACAAATATACAGCAATACAGGGAACAAAATTATTTAGTTTTTTATTTTTGCCACGTGACATTAAAAAAATCTCCCTTTTTCTTTTTTTATGTTTCAAGCAACAAATGCGGAATAAGATTGGATAAGATCTGATACACTGAGTGGTCTATATTTTTATGCAGGACCCTGTTAATTTGTGTCGTTTCTTTATATAAATATTTCATTTCAGTCAAATCGATGAATTCATAATTTTGATTTAAAATATAATTTATATAATAAAACTGAAATTATTTATAATAAGATACAAAAAACAATTGAGAACCCTTACATACACGGAGTTTTAATTATAGATATTAAAACTCCGTGTATGTATATTATGTAGGCATATTTATTATCAACCCAATATTTTTAGTAACAGATATACTTTTTGATATTTTTCTGATAATCAAAATAAGGAAAAGCATCCAGTATAGTTTTAAAACTTTGTTGAATACATTAAATACATCAGATTATTTAAATTTGCCGCTTAAAACTAATCTATAAATTGTTAATTAATAAATAGTTAATTGTTGTTAATTATATAAATGCAACTTTGTTTGTTTGTAGTCAAGATTGTAGGGAAGAGGGTTGACCGCAGTCCTTGGACCCCTATACCGTATGACTCCCCATCGTGTGTAGATTCATATCCCGCTTCCCTCCAACCCCCTCCCTCACCTTTCCCACCCTACCCTGGCGAATAAGGTTGACCGCAATCCCAGAACCTAAATACCGTATGCCTCCCCATAGTGTGCGAATTCATTTTTAAAATTTTAATGATGACGTCATTTCTGGAAAACCCGGAAATCATACTAACCTCAAGACCATCCCATAAATTGGCATTTTCTGTCTATTAACACAACGTTCATTCCTTCGGCGTCAAAAAACAAAAAATAAATAAACGTATACCTATGCCGTGGGTCACCCATTATAACGACTTCAATATTGTCTTCAGAATATTATTTTATTGCTTGTTAATTTATTGTAACTGTAAGGTTAATATAATGCTTATAAGAACCATAATTATTGTGAATAAATTTACAAAATATTAAAGAAAGCTTTCATGTTTTTACATTTGGGCAATCAGGCATTAGGGCAAATAATAAATCACCATTGTCCTTAAAGTACGTACAAACATAAATAATGCAGTATATATGATAAAACATAGATAGATAACTAAACTTTTCATCGGTAGTACGTACAATGCTAAAACAGAATGAAATAAAGCGGACAAGGTCGACATATTGGCGATGTGCATTGGCACAGTTGGGTCCCGCTACGCGAAGCACTCCGATGGCCAATGATGGCCCCTATTGGCACTGCGTGTGGGAGCACCTTCAGACTTGTTTGGGTTTGGCACATGCGAGGTGAAACAGCCTGATTCACATCAATTATTTTAATATTTTTATTTTAAAAATAAGTTTGTTCTTTTAACAATTATTCATTTTATATTTTTTTGTAATCTTGTCGACTATACCTCCCCCCATCATCTCAGGCACTCTTGTGAGACTAATCTGGCAACCCTGAATAAATCCCACACCAAACATTCACTTTTTTATATTTTTGAGAATTGGTTGTAATACGGAAATTTGGATTTTCTTGAGACCAATATCTGCAATACTGTGAACTAACAACTCCATTTGTGGTAAACGTCGCTTCGTCAGAGAAAATAATTTTTCTGTAGAAAAATCTATCGACCATAATCCGTTCTCCCATTATTAGGCAAAATTTTAATCTACGAGCATCATCTCCTTCTACTAAAGTGTGCATTAGTACTGGTTTATAAGGATGAAATCTTTGATTTGAAAAGATCCTTTGCAGGTGGCTTTTACTGATGTTCAACTCTCGAGGTCTTTGCATCCACGACTTTTTTGGGCAAGTGTTTACGGAATCAATAGCTAACATAGCTCCTGCATCATCTTCGCCATTTCGCTTTTTTTCTTGATATTTTTCACGTGTCCTGTTGCATGAAATTTTTTAACCAATTCATTAACACAATTGACAGAAACGTATACCTCAGGGTATTTTCTATTAAAAACTTAATAATAAATTAATAATTAATAAACCCTTTGCTCTAAAGTCAACATACTTACAATCAGCTTCTATCAACAAATTGCTTGGATACGCTGTTACTATTGTTAACTGATCAATCGTAATTGTGGTCTCTAAATTTTTAGTTCACATTTATGTAATGTCTTTTCACTGGTCCGAGATGTAAAATTTGAAATAGAACATTCAAGTTTGATATTTGGGGATAAAACTAACTTTTAGCTATAACATTTTTCTAATTCCGCAAGGCCGATAGTTTACTCAGCGGTTAGGCTTTCGATTTTGTCGATTTTCAGCCCCGCTGTCGATATTTTTTATTTTTCTTTTCGCGCCGAACGTAGGAGCATAGTCACGCATCTACCTAGATCGGCGCCCGCAGGCCTATTAGGCCTGCCCATTTTACTAGTCAATTGACTAAATCAGAAAAGCGCTACCCAGATTCTAAGTTATATATTAGTCTAACCATGAAAGAAGAATATTTTGACCTATTTTCTTGGTAAGTTTCAACAACCATGTTTAGAATTGTGAGATCTTGTTATGCTTAATTTGCTCGAATGTCCTCGTCATGCTTAGTCAACGTCATAGTGAAATATAATAAGATTCAAAATAGTTTATAGTTAGTATAGGTGTGTAGATATACATCTTTAAGATCGAATAACAAACGAAATGTGTAAAACATAATCGAGGTACCCATCGGTATGTTTATGGTCGGTTGTTTACTTATTGTTGGTCGGACAATGGATGACAAGGTTGATAATACTTTATTTATTAACAATACGAAGGCAGCCGTTCAATAACAACTAATAATAACACGAGTCTTTGGTCAGCAACAACAACAAAATATAACCGTTAAATAGTTTGAGAATTGCTGATAAAAGGTGCTTCTATGCTTCTGGTTGGGTAGATTTTGTTTTCTCCTAATGTGACGTAAAATTATTTCGCATTCGCACATTTTTTAAATTTTATTATGTCGTAAAAACTGTAGCGCGCTGTAACTGCATACACGCGCTCGCTGGGCATGTTTACATTTGATTTAAAGTGACATTTTTACATTGCTGGACAGTTGTTTGAAGTTCGACCATATCACGTTCATAGACTGCCGACGGTACACTGGACAATCCAAATATGCATAAAATAAATAAACCAGGAAAAGCTTATTCACCAGACCAGAATTAATAAACATTAATAGCACGCAATCATACAATGTTGTTAACATGGACATCATTACTTTGATGGACAGACCTGTATGAAAGAGCGAAAATAATTGCTGATTTGATTAATATTGTATCAACTAAAATAATGGTAAAAACTATAAATATAACTATTATATCTTCATTTCAATAAAACTTTATATCCCCATTTTCTTAAATTAACCGACCATTTGTATGAATCACCAATTACCATAAGATCTTATCTCATCCATTGAGCGGTTTAATAAAAAACAAAAGACCACCGATTAAGCGATTGTTTCCTACAACCTTACACAGATACTCTGACTAACTTGCCAAGCGGTGCTGCTTTAAAATGTTAATTCTGACAGCGTAATTTGAACAATACATTAAAGAACTCGAATGGATATTTTAAAATAGAATATCTAGTCGTTTCATTGTTGACAACCAAAACAAAAATTGATGTTATATAGTTGGCAAGTCCGCCGCTGTGGAACCAGGCTGAAATTTATACCATTGACATCTCGGTAACGGCCATTTTGAATAACTCCCCGTAATACGTATCTTGAATAGTAATTATAAAAATAATGCGCCTCCGTACCGTTCTATTATGGAATATTAACAACGTAAGATTTATTCGAACAAAGTACAC
Organism: Aphodius sticticus; assembly: GCA_963966075.1. Lineage (NCBI taxonomy): Eukaryota > Metazoa > Arthropoda > Insecta > Coleoptera > Scarabaeidae > Aphodius > Aphodius sticticus. Next base: position 10,103,888 of record OZ014515.1, on the reverse strand, counting down.
CTCCATTACACCATATTTCGTTCAGACCTTATACTATCTTTGTATCTATAGATATATATATATATTCAAGCGCGTTTTTTTCCCGTGACGTATTACAGTTCTTCCGAGAAAATGTCACTCGAGCGCAAATAGAAGTTTAAGTCCACGTGCTACCAGTTTTATGATCCGAAGATATTCCGTATCAATCTCAACTTCGTATTTTGTCGATACATAAACATTTTATGGGCCGGCGTTAAAAAATAAACAAGCTGTCAGATGGCGATAAAAAGTGCACAATCCACGTAACGTGCGTGCTTCACTTGCCACGTGGTTGGGTCACTTCGTTAAGCGGTCGGTTGCGGTCGTCCTGTTATATTTAGTGGTTAATGGGTAATGCCACTCTAAATTTTTTGAAAAATCAAAAAGAAATTTTTTTGCTTAAATGATGTCTTGAGATCTTAGAAATAAGGTACAATACGTTTCATATTGGAAAAATATGTTTAAATGCTTATTTGATGAACATACGGTCAAGCATCTAGCCGAGCGTACATGCAAAAAGTTTAGCGTGAGACGTTACGGCCTAGAGACCTATACGCTCTTATCTTATTTGAAGGAATTACATGCGTGGTGTGAAATATAACATAAAATATTTTACCTACGACCGTATGTGTAAATATCCCTTACGTCACGGACTACTTAGCTCGTATATCGCTTATAACATACGTGTGCCTTTGGCTGTGCGTTTGTGTTTTTAACGCACGACCTAATGTCATAATGACAGATGTCGCGCGAATAGTTTGATTATTTATTTGTCATTTTTGATACAATTTATATTTATTGAAATTTTCGGTCGTAAGTAAGTGCAATACTCGAGCTGTAACATATTATTACTAGCACGTGATAATTTATGTTGAATTTGTACTGGGATTTTCGATCGACACTTCAGACAAAGTTCTCCGTAGTTGCAATAGATGTCGCGCGAATACATTGATTGGTTAACCGTCAAATATTCTTACCTGTATTTGTTTGTCATTTTTGATACAATTTATTGAAATTCTCGGTGGTAGGTAAAATTATGTACAATACTCGAGCTGTAACGCATATTACATACTCGTGGAAAATAACAAAACTCGCCGCTTTGCGGCTCGTATGTTAAATTTCCACTCGTACGTAATATGCTAGTTACAGCTCTTGTAATGTAATATACTAATAAAACACAAAGATTTTGTGGAAATATCCTCGGTACGTTCGTTGAACTGGCGCTAGCCGCACAATGTTACAGCTGTCTGATGTAACGTGTGTTGTTCTTGATTAGGTAAAAAATAGCAGAAATAATTAGTGACATTCTTGGAGTATATCGTGATCAAAAGGAGTCGCAAGGAACCAGCTTATTTTCAAATAGAACTAATATGACAAGCATTGAATCGTTTGGAGCTAGAGTCGCCTCTGCCTGATAAAGTATCCACAGTCCACACCGGTAAAAAAGTAATGTCGGTTGAAGATTATTACAACGTTGAAGTGGATGACGCTTAATTATCATCTTTTGAACTTTGTTGTTGTGTTTTCTGCTATTTCACAAGTTGTTGTGTGTAAAACGTGCAAATCAAATGCGAAATTGGCCGAAAGTGGCAACCGTCACTTAGTATTTCAAATCGTGGTTTCTTGTGAGAATTTTGAACAAACTTTCATTCCGAGTTGCCGATTTGTTCAAAAAGGATATGAAATGAATAGGTGTAGATGTAATTGAAAAGTTTTGCACATTCAATGACCTTCCTTGTCAGATTTTTCACTCATTTTACGATAAAGTTGTTCGCACCATTTTTGTGGAAACAGAAGCATTGTCAACAAAGTATGCAGAAAGCAGCAGAAGAAGGGAGGGCTAAAAGTCAATTGAAAATAGTAAAAAAAGAATGGCGTAACTGTTTCGGACGATGGAACATAGAGAAAACATAGCTTTTCTTCTCTGTATGATTGGTGGCGCTTATCAGCTGGAGAAATGTTGTTGACATTCTCATAAAATCTAAATACTTACTGCAAAGCTTGCAAATTTTGGAATAAGAAAAGGAAATAAGAAAAGGAATGCATAGATCACATGAAAAACTAATGGCACTCGTCCCCGCCATTTGACAAAAATTAGTTAGGACCTCGAAGAAAAAGGGAACTTAACCCAGAAGCCTATAAATGAGCTTTCAATTTATGATGGACTAGCCATTCATCATAATCATGATTCAATTGATAAAATGAAGAAAATACGTCTGGGCGACACTGTATCATAAATTCTGACCGATGAAATGCCACCTGGTGATTTCATTTTCATTTTCACTTTCAATAGTGGCAAAGTAATTGTGGATATTGCAGCAAGTGTAGCTATATGTGTTGTCAATGATGCATTATCCAGCCTTATGAAGTGTATGGAGGTATTATGGATGTGCAATGTGCATCTAGCCAAACTGCAATAATATCTGCGCGAAGGCTGACGCACGGCGCATCATGTTTTCAGAGTCATCCCTGACTGATGCTGCAAAACAGGCCCGTCTGTCGTCAAAATCAAACAGAAAGAAACAAGAGGAGGAAAATGTTAATTTGAAAAGATAATTATATGGTCCAGGCTTCGCCGACTATAGTAAAATATAACAATTCTATACATCAAAGTGACACAATTTTTTAAACGGTGTTTTCTCAAAACCGCATTTTTCAAACTGGCCGGAAAGATAACTTCAACTGATCTTCGTCAATTCACTTGAAATTTTATATGCAGCTTCAGAACAATATTATCTAGAGAAGTACGTACGGATTTTACGATAAGTTCGAAACTTTTTTTGTTATAAACAACTTTTAACCTAATTTTGTACCTAAAAGTGATATTTTGTGTTCAAACGTCCACCATTTTGTCCGCCAACGTCCGCCACTTCCCGAGATAATCTTATATAGAATCAATTCTTTTTTTGTTTTTATGGCTAAGTGAAAAACTACGTGCAAAATCTTTCCGGCCGTGCAACCCTGTTCGCCGGAAGAGGTTTCCTTTGATGTCCTCTAACGCTGCTATTTTTTATTTATTTTTGTTTTTATTTATTGTGAATACTCCTCAAAATATGAACAATACGGGGCTTTAAAGAGATTTTGTAATTCATTTACTAAAAATATACCTGCAAAATCGGCTATTTTTTGTCGCGCTAGAGTGGCATTACCCCTTAATACGGGAAACCCCCGATAACATATCACCTATAAAATGGTTTCCATCCATAATTCATTTCCTACCATTTTTGAACTTGCATGCGCGATCCACTACACCGGTCTGCTCACTTCGTGTATCAAATTCGTTTATTGCTGCGCATGACGCCACTGCGAGAAGGATGTTGACACGGACACCTAGGCAACCAAATACATCCTTAGTTTTTGACTTTTGTAGGTGATTTTGGTTAACAAGTTGACAACAATACCAACTCTTCCAACGCTTTAATTGTCAAAAAGGCTTGAACGCAGTGGCGGCGCGTGCATTGGTTTGCAGGTTTGCTCAACCCCCAAAAATACCAAGGAAACAAAAAGAGTTTAATTGTATGTACATAATAGTGTAATAGTCAATATGCAACGAGTTATAACATATAATTTAACAAAATATGTTCTCGATAATTCCAAGCGCAAGTCGGCTATACGGCCTAGGGCCGCAGCAAGGCCGCAACCGTCTGCTACCGCTACACTGCGTATCGACGCCTGCATTCTAGCCCGCGAGCGAGCGAATTTCGCCGCGTCGATTGGTTCGTTTACTCTGAAATGGTTGCAAGCATCCAGTACACCAGAACTACTGCACCACGACCCAGTGGTGTCTAGAAGCGAAGCGACGTCATGCTTACGCCATCGAGTTTAATATATAGTATCTGGAGGTCGCACGCTATAGTCCCCACCACGGCGAAAACGGGTCAAACGCCGACTAGTTATCACAGGCGATTATAGAGGGCCAACGCGCGGGAAATTCGATAACAATAATAACAGACCACTTACTTTACATAATTCCTAGGGATTTTTTGTTTATAATCAATATGTAGCTAAAGTTAAATTATTAACGTAAATAAATAAATTACGGATTTGCAATTGAAAGCTACCAAAGCGTATTCAATTGCCATTCCCAAAATCCATATACTTTAGAGTAATAAATATTTTACGAGACAATGTCCTTTCTCGAAAATTTTCTTGTTTTTATCTAGTCTAGTTTATCTAGAAATCTAAATAGTCATCGTTATCTGGTATGTTAGCAAATATTTTGTAACGAATTGCTACCGCAATTCCCAATACAGCACTTGTTTACCATTGCTGGCACAGGTGACAGGCCAATTGCTAAAATATTTCGTCCAAATATTAGAATAAAAGCGATATCAAACACGAACCGAGCGGAATAAAAATACAATTGACATTAGCAACTCAAGTTAGTTACTTAAAAATCACTAGAACGCCTAACTTAAGGAGCCTGCGACGCTGTTAGAATTTTCGGCCGCCCCCACTCCTGTACCATGCGACCTCCAGATTACTACAATTAAACTCGATGGCTTACGCGACTGGTGGCGACGTGCATTATTGCATTGCAGGTTGTAGACAGTTGACACTCGTACGCTGTGGAGTTTGGTTGCCCGTGAAGCGCTAATTACACGAAATTAAAAACAAACAATGAAGTCAGTGCAAATCTACAGTAAAAATGAGTGGATTTGTGGCTGTTACGTCAAAAATGTTTTTTTTTATTTTCCTTGTTTGAAGCCGATGACCGGTGGACAAAAACAGTTATTGCTGATTTAAATCATTGAACCGACCGAATTAAGAAGCACTCATTGTCAGCAAAATATATGACATATATTAAAATATTAAATTATATAAAAGTTTTTCCTGATTCTTTTTAGAAAGTAAATGTAATTCCGAGAAATAAGTTCCATATGGACTGGGTTTTCTCAATTGCTTAAGAAGTTAGAGCCGTTTAAAATATCAATTTGTTAATACTTCAAATGGCTGTAACTTTTTAATGAATTCAAAAAACTATAAGTACATATGAAACTTTTTACTTAGAATGAACATTTACCATCTTAAAAAAAGTTCTGCAGGAAAAATGTGGGACACCGTGTATAGTACTAAACAACAACAGGGATTGAAGACCCATGGGACGTAGCAGCCAAAGATAATTAAAATTAGAGTACTTAAGAATAAGAATGAGTCATTTTTTAGTGCACAAATAAAGTTGCAACCCCCATTTTTTCTAGATCACGAGCCGCCACTGCTTGAACGTCACAACATATTGGCTACCAGGGCAGCGCATGCTACTTCTCGCAATGATGTCAGCGCATAAATGTCATTTCAACCGTGACAACGACAATTGGCTACTAAGGCAGCCATGGAAATTAGCGCCATATTAACGCTACTTCCGCGTCTTTCTCGCACTGACGTCACTTGAAGGCGTGGCCGATGCGCGTGAGCAAACCGTAGTAGCGGATCGTGCTTGTGTCCCGCCATCTATTGAGTAGGGTCAGAAATACGTACCTCAAAATCTAACAAAAAATAATATCTGCAGTTGTTTTAATATTTGATTTAGCACATTTGTGTGACTGCAATCAATTGAGTTACGCCAGAAATACGCAATGTAGAGATTTTAACCTTTACATGATATTTACCTTTGGGTAATTTTCGTCTCTTATAATCTATAATTTCGAGGCGTTAAGCTTCTCATACGCGTATTTGTGTGCCGGTTTCTGGTATCACGATTCACAATTATTATGACGCCGTGATGCGCCGTTATTAATCCATTGAGATTCCGGTGCAGTTATTTTGTATAATTATCATAATTAATAACAGCCAGGTGTACTACATACGGTTTGATAATTAACGGCATACAAGCGTTGCGTTTAACACATCTTTAATTAAATTTATGTCTTCAAACATAATAATAATCCCTAGTCGGTTAACCGCATCTCCTTATATTGCGCCGTCTGACCACTCAATTTACTTTTACCTTCGGCGATAAAAGAATAAGATGCCGTACTTAGTATGGATCTTTTTATATCCAATTATTTTTTATTTCACGTGCTGTACACGCCGTTTCGTAGTTTATTGTTTTGTGAATTCTTCCTTTCTAAATGATGCAATTGTTTTATTATGTAAGCGATGATACTCCCATTGAAATCCGTTATAATAATTCCACATTTAAATCATACGGAGCCTAGATAACCGAACAATCACACGTATTCTATCGTACACAGTTTCATTGATAACATTCTTTACTTTAAGTTGTAATTTTCTGACTGAGAACTCTGAACCTCCCCTCCCAGAGTTTTGTTTAGAGAGTGATGATCACCCTTTGCACCAAGATCTTGCTTATGACAATATTCCGAGCTCTTTGAGCTTCTTTCTTGACAAAGATATTCAGGAAAAACAGCAAACTCTACCTTCTTACATTCCAATAACATCTTGCCTATGCTTTTGGCATTATTATCGGCAAAATGTATTGTAAATTTTGTAAATGTGTAAAAAAAATGTGAAATGATTTAAAGTTGGTGAATTTACTTTACTATAATACGAAGTAAATATAATAAAGTACATATATATAATATTAGCTTTGTTTTGTTCGAGGTTGATCTGTGAAACATTGTACATATACATACATATACATTGAAATGCCGCGCGTGTTCCCGGTATAATATACCTAAAGTTCAACTTACTACTATGAGAGGGCACCGTATGCAAATTAGGATTGTCGTCCACCATTTTGTTGTCGGCTTAACATGCATCATATGGAATTCATCATATATGAGTCCAACTGTACTTCTCGAAAGACAATGGTTAATGTTAATGCATCTAATTTCGATTCAGCACCTGTCGTACTATCCATCCGGTACCATGAAATTCTTAAAATACCAAATTAATATTTTTAGAAATATGCGATTTACGAAGGAGTCAGCGGTTGTTGTCCAAACTATTCGAAATTAAAAAAAAAAAGAACACTGGTGTAATCTAATTTCAGATTATCAGTGAGTTAACTTGGATATTATTATATCGTAGTTGAGTATTTCTTCCTAAATAATCTGCCTGTCCAACGTTGCTAGGAAATTTAATCGCATTTCTCGCTAAACCCCTCCCTTTATAATTTTTAGCGCGCCGCGAATGTGGACTTCAATCTTTACTCGCAAATGTTTTCAAAATACGTGCCTGGTGTCAGCTAAAACCTACGTCACGCGTACACATTCCGGAAACATAAATTGTTTTTCTTATTCAAAATTAACGATAACGTAAATTCCACTGCCCTGACTTACAATGTAACAATAACATTTACGCATTTATTTTCCTGGCTAATAAAAAAAATATATAGACTGTCCTAAAATAAACAACACAATATTTTATAGTTGTTCTTCTTTTGTTCTATAGGTACGGGGAATACCAGCACGGATGGAACGTATAAACCATCATTTCTAACGGACCAGGAATTAAAACATTTGATATTAGAAGCGGCGGATGGGTTCTTATTCGTCGTGAGTTGTGATACAGGACGTGTTATCTACGTCTCGGATTCAGTGGCCCCAGTTCTGAATTACGCCCAGAACGACTGGTATGCGTCTTGCATATACGACAATTTGCATCCGGAAGATGTCGAAAAAGTCAGAGAACAACTGTCGACGCAGGAGCCCCAAAATACAGGACGTATACTAGACTTGAAGACGGGTACCGTTAAGAAAGAGGGACACCAATGTAAGTAAGATATACCGAAAATAATGTTAAGATTTAAGATGTTAGTGTTTAAAAACCCGACTAATGAGTTTTGTTAAGATAAGCTTCGAAATGTGTAGGCAACCAAATATACCTCATAATTTTGTTGTCAGTATTTCAATATCCTTTCAAATGATATGTTAAACTAAACTTGAAACCTTTGCCGATAATACAAAAAATTTCCGGCTCAATTCTGTCAAGTGTAGGTGACGAATTCTGGGAATATCGGTGTTTTTTATTGATCGCAAGAAGACTACGACATAGCCACCAATAAGCTTAAAATCCGTCACCTAGCCTCCACAGAATTGAGCCGGATATTTTTTGTATTATCGGCAAAGGTTTCAAGTTTAGTTTAACGTATAATTTGAATGGTAATACCTAATCATTTCGGTAAAATACTGACAACAAAATTATGAGGTATATTTGGTTGCCTACTCATTTCGAAGCCCACCTTAAAAATGCGCGACTCAATAATACTAACATATACATTTGCAATTGATATATACTATTTGCAATAGACAATACTAATTTCTAAGTATTTTAAATTTGTAGATTAAGCAATTTCCTAAAACGTTTATTAGAATCTTTTTCTCCATCACTAACAACATTAAACAACATCTATTAGGTAATGTCAGAAATGCGCAATTCATTTGAGCTATTGAACTTCTTGTCAATGCGTAGTTTTACCCGATAAAATTTGTGACGCCGATGATGTGACTTATAAAATTCTATATTTTTAGCATCAATGAGATTATGTATGGGCTCGAGACGAGGATTTATATGTCGGATGAAAGTTGGTAGTTTAGCATCGGAAAATATGGCAGTCGGGCACTTGAATAGGCTGAAACAGAGGAATAGTTTGGGCCCTGGTCGTGATGGCCAACACTACGCTGTAGTTCATTGTACAGGGTACATTAAAAACTGGCCACCTACAGGTAAGTTCCGAAACAAATTAGTCGACTTTATCGACTATCAAAATCGCATTCCATTATTTCTTTGTGTTAGAAATTCTGTAATATCACGATTTTGGGGAATGTCTCTAAGTAGAAAACTATCAGATATGTTCACAGGCGTTCAAATGGATCGACCGCCCGATGACGATATTCACTCTTCACATTGCTGCTTGGTAGCTATCGGCCGGTTGCAGGTTACGTCTACCCCAAATACTAGTGAGTTATCAGGCTCGAATAATACAGCAGAGTTTATATCGAGACATGCTATGGACGGTAAATTTAGTTTTGTGGACCAAAGGGTTATAGGATTGTTAGGTTATGCTCCAGCAGAGCTTTTAGGGAAAAGCTGCTTCGAATTTTTCCATCCCGAGGATCAAACTCATATGAAGGATAGCTTTGAACAAGGTATTTATTATTTAGACATTTTACATAAACTTGAACGTAAAATTTAACTTATACTAACATAACCTTGTTCTTTAGTACTTAAATTAAAAGGACAAGTGCTATCGGTGATGTACCGGTTTCGAGCAAAGAATCGAGAGTGGGTATGGCTACGCACATCGGCTTATGCCTTTCTCAACCCTTACACGGATGACGTAGAGTATATCGTTTGCACGAATAACACTGCCAAGTCGTTACACGCTGGAAGTGATACGGCTACGGAAGCACCTGAACAAGTCTCTTACCAGCAACCGGGACTCGACTATAGCTTACAGCGTCGGGATGCCGGACTATATTCTCACATGCTACCTGCTACACATATACAAAGTAAGTCATTTTATATTCTATTTAGTTAAATATGTTGAAATATGTTCAAAAGCAAGAGGAATTATTTATTTTCAAAGATTCTGGTATAGGTTCTGTAGTGATTCTTGTATACATTGTGTAAAGATTCTAGTATAGAAAGTTATACGATCAGTATGAATACAGCTGTGTTGTTTATCGATACAATTGCTTCAGATCTCTTTAGTCATTGGTTAAATTTTCTTTAGTACTTCAAGGAAAAGAGAAATTGTTGCCTTTAAAAGATTCTTGAATAGAAAGTTATAGGATCAGTGTGAATACCTGTGTTGTTTATTGTTACAATTGCGTCAGATATTTTTAGCTGCTATTTAGTTTAATATGCTGTATATTTCAAGGAGAGAGGAATAATTTTCTTTCAAAGATTCTTGTATAGATTCTATAGAGATTCTTGTTTTGATTTTCTAAAGATGCTTATAAAGAAAGGAATATGATCAGGATGGATAGAGCTATATTGTTTATCGATACAATTTCTTCACATCTTTTGAGCTGTCATTGGTTAAATATTCTTTAGTAGTTCACGGTCAAGAGGAATTATTGTCTTTGAAAGAATAAAAATGAATATGTTGTATAAAATTAAATATGTTGTATTTCAAGGGCAAGCAGAATTAGTTACTTTCAAAGGTTCTTGTATAGATTCTGTAGAGATTATTATATAGATTCTCTACAGATTCTTGTATAGAAAGTTATAGGATCAGTATGAATACAGCAGTGTTGCTTCAGATTTTTTTACCTGTCATTGGTCACTTCAGGGACAAGAGGAATTGTTTTTGTTCGAAGATTCTTGTATAGTGTATTTCATTACAGTATGAATATGTTGTATTTCAAGGGAAAGAGGAATTATTTACTTTCAAAGGTGCTTGTATAGATTCTGTAGAGATTATTACATAGATTCTATACAGATTCTTGTATAGAAAGTTATACGATCTGTATGAATACAGCAGTGTTGCTTCAGATTTTTTGACCTGTCATTAGTCACTTCAGGGACAAGAGGAATTGTTTATGTTCGAAGATTCTTGTGTAGTAGTTGATTACAGTATGTTGTTTAACGATGCAGATTACAGATAATTTTCATTACTTTCTAAATTTTCAGCACCTCAACAAGTACCACGGCCAAGCAGCGGTCAAAATGTCTACACGAGCTATGAACCAACACAATCACCAATAACTTACGGTTCGCCATCTCAAACGAACGCGACAAGCAGTAGTGCAGTTTTAGGACGTTTAACGAAAGGTAGTACGACGAGTCCAACGCCGGCGGCGGCCCCGTGGAGTTTACGCCAGCCTCAGCCGACGGCAGAAAGTTACCAATTCAATCAGCCGAGTCCCAGATCTCCAGGACCGACCTACACCCAACTTAGCGGCGGAGCGAGAGCAACGGCGGCCCCAACACCATACCAATGGACCTGGCAGAGCACCAGTCAAGCGCCTGACTCCGGAGGACCGGGGGCTAGCGGCTCGGGGCCCCCGCAACAGTCTCAGCCGCACGAACTTTCCGATATGCTTCAGATGTTAGATCAAGGTGGGGCTGCATCATTCGAGGACCTCAATATGTTCAATACCACGTTCGAATAGTGTTGTCGGGATGTTTTATACGCTGGGATATACGTACAAATTTCTCTCTTGTAAAATAATCGTTTTTTTTTTTGTTCGTTTCCGTTCTTTGGGGAGTTCTTTCTGGTGGAACACTATTTGGGAATATTGCCATGTAATTTATATACATAATATAAATAATATATAAGATATAAATATGTAATAACGAAGTGTAGATGTGCGTGTGCGGGTCAGCAAAGTTTAAGAAAAAAAGTGCGTTTCTTGCGTTGCATCGAAAAACTAATTGTAAGTTTTAGGTAAATAAATTAATGAAAAAATCGAGACTGTTGCGTACACTGAAACAGCGTCCAATTTGTATAGCTTGTTGTAGCGTGCCGCCTGTGAGTAGACGTACTCGACTTATTTCTTCTGTTTTTTATTATCGTAATTGCTACGGTAAAAAAAATTAACTGCCAAATATTTTGCTAAATCTTGATGTTCTAGAAGATGTTTTTATTCATTCCATTATTTGTTTTCTTTTTGTATACAGAAGAGTTTCTAGTGAAACTAACCTTGCAAAAGATGTTTAAAATTAAGAAACGCTGTGGAACATAAAATTTGGAAAATATTAGGTCGTTTCTTTTTTCCGCTGAGTATATGTTAGGTATTTTAAACACGAATCTTATATCACACCTTTTTAACTTATTTTCCTTTTCTCGCAAGATGTTTACTTTATCAAAATCGTAATAATACTCTCTATTTAAATAATTCTGCGTGGATTGTACGCATCACCAAAAGTATACTTAACAGTGACACTTGTGAGTTAAATTTTTATCTATACATATCTTCGTAGTGGTTTTTCTTTTGAACTATTAATTGTTATGTATGGGTAACATGTAAAAATATTAAATAAGAATGTTCTTCGGTTTGTGTTTGCAATAATAGGCCACTCATGTCTTACGTATTTTTGTAATTAAAAGTATAAAGTATTTTGTAAGATGTGAAGATTTAGCAAAACGTGCGATTCTTAGTTTATCAAATTGTGAATGTGTGCGCATTGTTTTTCCTTTTGTTTTTGAAACTTTTTCACATCATTTGTATGTATATAAGGTATATGTGCATACGTACATATATGGCATGATAAGCACAAGGCATATATATATACATATATATATATATTTAAGTTAAATGAGAAATGATTATATTTTAATGCAATTTGAAAGTCAATAAATAATGAATAGTGACAATTTGTTTTATTTTGCAACAACCCTTTAACAGCAGTTAGCTCTGAACAAGCGAACATGGTTCGCGGAACGTCAACATTTACGAATTTTTACTCGCGGCATAACCCGGAAGCAATTTATTTTCTAAATGATTCTGGCCGTGAAAGCATACGTAGTTATTTAACCTTTTAAAAATTTGAGACAAAACAATATAGAAAATTAAAAACTAATTTTATGACCTCTTGAATTTTTGAGAAAAAGAAATTTTAATCTTGCTTCATCAAACAGCTCCATGAAGCGACATATACCAATAAAGTGGCATTTCACATGTTTCACATAATGTTACTTATGTAAGTTCTATGCCACTCCAGTATCGAACAGAACCAAACTTTGTAATATTTTGTGATTTTTATTCTACTTACCTTGTGATTATTATAAACCTGACGGTCTATAAATGAGTAGCTGTGTCGATATATGCTCAGATAACCAAACAGTAGAAAGTGAATTAAGTAAGAAGTTTGTTACCATTTGGTGCCAAGCGAAACAAAAAATATTTACAAATATAAATTTATTTAAATACAAATCCGGACTTTTACATAAGAGATAATGTCTAACAAATAAATTTGTCCACGGCCAATAAATTTGACCAATCTACTACGCTAGTACTTTTTACAGTAAGTGAAATCCGTTAGAGTGACCGTTGACAAATTGCTTTTTGCCTGATGATATTACACAAATTTCATCAAAATACTAAAACGACAAATAATAAATTACTGTAAATAACCTGACACAAGCTCAGTTAGTCAATACCGCTATTTTATATGCATTTACTGGGTGTAATGTTGTGTTTGTGTACCTCCGAGTATAACTACAAACTATTTTTTATTTTTAAATCGGTACCCTATTTAAAATAAATAAACCTTGCATTCAGCTATCTGTTCTTATTTTTTCTTTGAATCGTTCAGGTACCTTAGCCTGATAATATTAAAAGATCGCGATTTACAAACATTTAATTACAGTAATATAAAAATGAAACATAACAAAATACTCCGTCGTACTTACTGTATATTAGAAAAGCGGAACTGTGTATGTTAACAATAAGTAATTTTATCAAAATAACAAAAACAGAAAAGTAAAGATCATTCATTTTGCGCGACAGATATTCGAATATACAGAATACACATATCATGTATATTTCTGCAAGACAGGGAAAACTGGAGTTCAGTCAAATTTTTACAAAGCATATCCTATAAACCCCTGTTATTCTATATATATAAATACATATATATATATATATCGAATACACTGTAAATTCGAACATAAATGCACGAAATATGTGATGGTTCCATGTAAACAGGCTACTTAAAGTAATATTAGTATTTCATTCAAAAATGAAAACCGCTTCTTTTAACATAATAAATAATATTGCATAAGTAAGTTCGTTCTATCACGTTTATGAAAATGAAAAAAAAAACAAACAAATCCTTCTGAACGAAAAATTTGTGAGAAACAGTCTAGAATACAAAAAGCTGCTAAAAACTATACTAAAACTTAATACACAAAACGCATTTTGTGTCCGCCTAAGTTTCCAAATCACGATTACAAAAACTAGGTCCGCGATATTCTACAAAATACATTAATTGAACAAGTAATGAAGTTTCAACACAACTTTACGTAAAGCTCCCATATTTTCTCCGTACAAGCAGTAATGTTTATTAAATTTTGGTCTTTTAATCTTATACCGGGTGTTATTTCTAAAAGTAATATGTAAACCAATCGATTTCTCTGTTACCTTTAAAATATAGATTTGTACATATTGGTCTTTAACTACGTATGGAACAATACTTTACAAAATCTCCAACAAATAATAATATAAATCTGAAATTGATTGATATACATGCGCCGGTTTATACATACATCTATAACAAAGGGACAATTATGTCAAAAAAGTATTTGAAACAAATATTCAAATACTTTTTCAAACTGCATTTTATGCCCAATAAAACTATAATGAGGTGGTAGATCTATTGTGTTAGAATAAACAATAAATCTTACACTAGCTTTAGTTTTATTTCAAAGGAAAAATATCAAATAATTTATAATATGATCGAATAATACTGTAATACAACTGTTAACAATTTTTAAGCTTAGAGAGCACATTTTGATTTTGTAAAACAATTTGGTACTTTTTATACTGGAAAAGAATCTGTGTAATAAAAATCCTTCCTGCAAACAAAATTAAATGATTTCTTTACAGCCAAAAGATAGGGTATTTATTAGACAGGATTCCGACACAAGGTGTCATGAAAAGTGACAAAAGTACAAAACAACTCCACATATATATCAATCAACAAACCTGAATCAATCTGTACTATAAATAATATGCAATAAATTAGAACCGAAACAAAAATAAAAGAAATCAACACATATACTGTTACCGGTATTCCTATGCAATCTGAAATGTAAAATATAGTTCCCTTCTAAGAAAAAAATGAAAGAAAATTTAATAGCAAGAACGAAAAACATAAAAAAGAAAACAAAAGAAAAGTATCAACCGATATCTCGAAAATACGATAGAGCTATATCATAAACCTCCATGAAAAATGTGCATCATACAAAATTCTTAGTAAGTGTTTTTCATTGTTCTTCCCTAGTTTATAAAAACTCTTGATAAAAGTTATACGCCATTTATAACACTACATTTTTCACTGTACACCGTTAGTTTGGTTTTGCTTTTCTCTCTACCACATCCGTAACGCGAGAACGGTTAGAGCGGCAGGCTCGCTAGGCCATGAAGTCCGGATCACTGAAGTCATTCTCACTTTCGTCGGAACTAACAAATTTCCGTCGCTTCTTCTTGTGCCTATGCTTCTTACTTTTTTCCGCTGTCTTCTGCCGCGGCGTCCGCTTATGTTCACTGTCTATCCTCCTGTTAGATATCACTAGTTTGGGCACTTTTGGTGGAGTGTTATCCTACAAAAAATTATTGAAAATAATATATACGAAATTTAAATTCAAAGTCAGAATTATCAAAAAGATACTTGAATTCATAATTCATAACATACTATATACATTAACTACAGCTATGCGTTAGACCAGTGGTTCTTAACCGGTGCTCCGCGGAACATTGGGGCTCCGCGAGCTTGTTGTAAGGGCTCCGCAAAATTATGAAAGCCGAAATTGTCGACTCATTTACCGTATGTGATTGAAATAATAATATTTGTATATTATTAACGTACAAAACATTCTAACAAAACTTCAACAAAACTAACAATTAACATATTTACAACTTTCAAATAGTAATAAATATGAATAAAATAAATAAAGAATTCTGAACATAATACAATTAAAATAAAAATGAGTATAATAATAATAAAGGCTTTAGTATTATCAAATAATACAATATGGTTCTGATCAGGGCGAAGTTCAGTGCAGTCATATATATGTCTGCTACACATGTCACATAAAAAGTTCGGAATATATGCAAACATTTTGAAATATATTTCCTAAAATAGACCCTCATCATATCATCCACATGTTATGTGCGGATTTATGAAGTTTTATATTAGTATAAAGCTGTATCAAAAATGAGCTTATCAAAACTACTTGAGTAGGTGGTACATAACTATAAATATTTGACAAATTAGGAACGTTTTGAAAGTTTTATTATATTTAGATTTATATTACCGCGAACAACTATTATATCAGATGCTTAGAGGAGCTATCATAACATACCAAATAGGTGGTGGCATTTATAACCACCAGGTGATAGTTCACGAACAACACAGAAAATATGGAAAATATGTGGATGCGGAAAAAAGAAAGAAAACTTTGGAAGCAATTCGGTACATAGAGAGTGCTTTTTCCTTGAACATTTTTAAAAGTTCGTTTGTAGAAATAAATTCCAAAATTGCCGAATATTTTCGGAATTTATAAACAAATATATCTTTTTCTTTTCTGTATCACATTAACGATTTTCGCCCAAATAAATTTCATTCGAGTATTGGTTTTTTCAATTCGGTAAAAAGTTAGATAGAGCTGATGAAGATATCAATAAAACCGTATTTTACGGCTACAATTTTTTAAGGAATTTAAGGAAAAAAACAATAAGTCCATATGAACCTTTTTACTCGGAATGACATTTAGTTTCTAGAAGAAAATCGGTAAAATCTTTTATATGGATTTTATTTTGGTATTTTTAATATTATTACGTAAATTTATTTAGTTTTTACTGTTGTAATAGGTAGTAACTGTGTTATTTTAACGTTTTCGCGTTGTTTGATATGTATTTTATCTTTTACTTTTCTTTGTTTTTTAACATTGCAAAACGCTGTAAGTTCTTAATGAATAGAAAACCCATATAAGTCCATATGAAACATTGAACTCAGAATGACATTTGATTTCTAAAAATTAATTTTGCCGAAAAAAGGTAGACTATTAGTATATTTATATTTTTTCTAATTAATGTTATTTTTTAACTGTTATGTAATAGTCGTTTTAATTATTAATAAAAGTTATGTCTAGTCTTTGGTGCTCCAAGAATTTTTCCTATGATCAAAAGAACCACTGCGTTAGACTGTAGTAAAAAATATGAGCATAGCTTTGTTTTAAAGTCAAAGCATTGAAAAAATACTTGACCATTTAAAACACCCTAAATTCTGTACACATGAAACTAACTACAGCTATGCCTTAACTGTAGTGAAAAATATGAGTATAGCTGTAGAACTTGTAGCTAAATGTTTATTTATGGAAACTTGTTTTAAAGTCAAAGAATTGATAAAATTCTTGACTATTTATAACATCTTAAATTCTCTACACAGGAAAATAACGGCTGCTATGCCTTTAAACACAAACATATTGAAAACGTACTTAAAATAATATTAGCATATTATTAGCATGTAGAACTTGTAGCTAAAACATATTTCAGTAAAGTTAAAAATTGATTACCTGATAATTCGACAATGCAACTTGATCAGCTTCCGTAAGCACAGAAGCCCCACTTGCGTTGATGGCCTGTACGGAAGGACTAGCCGTCGCACTGAGAGCAGTTAGCGCCTTATTACCTTCCTCATCCTCGGGGTCATCCGGGTCAAGTTGTAACATTAACTGCTTAAACTAGAACAAAACACAAATTAAACAAACGGTTCTATCAGTAATTCCACCAACCATACTTCTAAATATTGCTTGATGAGATCCTTGCGTCCTTCCTGGTCCAAATTCTCTGGGGGCGTACCCTCGTTCAGCTTATTAAGTGTTATCGAAGGATTAAACAAAGCGTTACTCCTACGACTGGCAGTCTTTTCATACACCTTCGCAGGTTCCGAAGGAGAATACTGTTGAATTTTACTGAAAAATTGAGACGATTATGTAGAAACAGGGATATTAAATTACGGTAGTTAATTTTTTTCGTAAATTACCGTTGAAATTAAAATTATTAATTTCAAATATTAAATTACCACGTATATAAAAATTAAAAATGGTAAATTACGATGGCATAAATTACCGGGTAATTAAACATTCAAAATGGTAAAGTACACCTGTTTAAATTACCGGGTTTTTAAATTTCAAAACGGTAAATTACGTTGGTTTAAATTACCGGGTGATTAAAAATTCAAAATGGTAAATTATGCCTGTTTAAATTACCGGGTAATTAAAAATTAAAAATGTTAATTTGAACAGATCACTGTAAGTTATGATTACTACTAATGTTAATAAAAATGTTTGGTAAAACCTTAAATCATTATTTTGTGGATAACTAGCAATCTTTGATCTTTTGCCTGGTTTGATAGTACTAAAACCAAAGCAGAGACTACATAGAAAATAAGCAATTTAATTCTGTCCACATTCGCAAAATAACTCTCTGGTTCACAGAGGGTTTTTGTCATTTGTCATTTTTCTAACACTGGCATATTTATTAAAAGGTGAATTCTGATAATAAATGGCTTCTGATTTCAGAGCTGCATTATCGGATTTGTTGGATTGGTCGCCATTGGCGAAGGGGCTTTCCACTTCTCTATTCATTAAATACAAAATATTAGTTCTCTATTATCTCAAGTAATGTCAGATGATTTGCATTGGCTAAATGACACCTTGAATAACTTGAATAACAACGAGTCTGACCATGCACCACGCGGATTGTTAGGTACACCCCAGGCAAACGCAAACAACAGTGCACTTGTCGACTGCTTAGAAGGGGTGGGGCCCATTCATGTGTCTACTGATGAAGGTCTTTGAAATTAATTTATAAATTCCGGTAAATTACCAACGGTAAATAAAATTTTCGGTAAATTACCAACGGTAATTTAAATTGACGGTTAAGCACCATCGGTAATTTACGCCGTAAATTACGGTAATTAAAAATCGGTAAATTACCATTAATTACGGTAATTAATTCGGTAATTTACGCGGTAAATTACGCTTTTACATCCCTGTGTAGAAACTAAGGTTCTACTAAACTAAGTCTTACCCGTCGCTTAAACCATATACATCTTTCAAGTGCTGCTTCAGCACCAGCAGAAGAAAACAACCTTGCGCTGCAGTAATGCAAGCCTGGAGTTGCGAGGCATCCTCCGGAACACGTTCCGCCAGCGCGTCAAAATCGTCGTCGTCTTCGTCCAATGCTGATACAGCCTGATTCGCCTCCGGGTTGTTCTCAGACATTTCCATTGCCAATTTTTGCGCTTCAGTCATTATTAGGCCCTAAACGTTGATCAATTAATTAGTATTTGATTTGTATATTTTATATATTTTATTATAGAACTAACCTCGCGAAATGTTTGTAACAAGTTTGTACCGGAAACAGAAATCATAACATCGATGTGATGCACAATGAATAAGGGCTCGTCCTGGACTTGATAGGGGAAGTACGACAAGTTATCCGCCAGGTACAGCATGAATGATAAACTTGTGCGCTACACAAAACAAAAAAACATTGAGATGTTTACAGTAACAATCGCAAAAATGTTTCGTACCGCTTGATCGTCGAATTGTTTTAAGATATTTAATACTAAGGCACGTCTCTGTTGTCTGGAGTTGCGCAGTATCGAGTATAAGTAGCCGTTTAGCGCAGAAGGGTATTCCCCTGGCTCCTTAACTCTGAATCCCCGGACTATCTGGCTCTCCTGGAGGATCTTCTGCAGTTGGTACGAGAGCAAAATTCCCAGGGATGATTTTGTATGGATGAAACCTGGATATTTTTTCTCTATCTCTAGCAGTTGTTTATCGGCAGTGTGGGAGACCACTTTCTCACAGTCTGTGCTCATGCATATCAACGAAGGTACGATCTGTAAGGAGAGTAGTTTTGAGTAAAATTCTCTAGAATTACTCGTGAGTAAGTTTTTCATAATTACTCGTGAGTACTGTTTTCATAATTACTCATGAGTATTTTTTCTCATACTCGTGGTTAATTTTTTCATAATTACTCGTGAGTACTGTTTTCATAATTACTCATGAGTATTTTTTCTCATACTCAGGAGTAATTTTTTTCATAAGTACTCGTGAATAATGTTTTTCTTAAAAACATACTAACCTGTACAGGATGGACTAAACCTTGCTGCAAAATAAGTTGAATGACTTTCAGGGCAGGTTGTCGTACAGCTAAATCGGGGTGTAAGTAGGACTGCAGGATTTCTTTGAGGTATAACTGAATGACCGTACTGGCCATACCAGATGACACGTCACCCATTTCCTTTAGATTCTCCTCTTTCGACCGTTTTGACCCTATGGCAAAGAAACAATGGGTAAACAAAACGAACCGATTTTAAGAGAGGTTAACCTACATTCCAAATCTTGCTGTATCATCCGTTTATCTTCCTCCAACAGATAACTCTCAATGTTGATCAAAACTTCTGACTTCATCTTTAGCGGGACGTCATCAGATGTCAGCATTTTATGATAGAACAATTTTAAGTCGTTTTCGAGCATGAATTCATAATGCCGAATACAAATTGAGCCGACAGCTTTTAAAGTATTTGCCTGTATATCGACATCGTCCTGGTGTAAGAAATAAGTCATCGTGGCGAATACTTGATCTTTAATATCCATAGGGAGATCACCGATAACTTCAGCATCGCGGAAGTCAAAATGCCGTAGTAATAAGCCAACGATAAACAACGCTCTACGGAAATATTGCCGATAATTCAGAGTGACAAAATGCTCCCTATTCTCCGAATCTAACAAAGTCTTATACCGACGCAAATAATCGTAATACTTGTTGAAACAATCGCGGATCAATTTAAAGTTTCGAGTAACGTTATTCACGATAGATCCTAGGCACGAAATACAACTTGCGACAATTATTCGATTATGCTGAAGGACTAACTTCATGGAATCTTCTTCTAGTTGTGCTAGGAACGATTCTGAAGGATGTTCCATCAACGGCACGACAAGCTCAAGCATGCACGCCACGCTGCTTATGATTTGAATATCGCCGTTTGATTGACATTTCAAACTGAGATACGGTTGTAATGTTAAGGCGTGTTCTACTAAGAGTTGAGGACGAATTTTTGCGAATAGGTACAAAGTTGTTAGACAAGCAACTAGTCTTTGCGAAGAAGTACTGCTGTCATTTGTCTCTTCTAACCGGAGTATGTTCTCTATCAAGCAGTTTACTATTTGCTTGCACGCGAGTAGTAGGGCTTTTGGTGGCTCAATTTGGACTTTCGTGGAGTCTTCTTTGTCTTCTTTTGGCTTAAATAACTGTAATTTTTAGAACGGTGTTAATTGTTTTTGTCGAAGCATATTTCAGGAAATTTACAACCAGTGATGCCAACCGTACTATAATTATAGTATTTGTGCGATAATTCGAACTGTATGTACTATAAAGTTTCACAGGCGATATAGTACGCACATTGTACTATAATCTGTTGTTTCTTGCCGACACAAAATTTTAAAATTGATCTATGCATTGAAATGACATTAATGTAACTCTTCACAGCCCTTTGGCGCCATCTGATAGGCAATTGCCCAATTAATCCGTACTGCACAGCGCATGCATTGCAGAAGACGGGGGATTTACCGTATTACAAATATTTTGTCAACTTGGGATTACAAATTATACGGGTATTGACGGGAAACAAGTGAAACAACCATACATAGTAGTAAACAAGACAACGACGAGTGCTGACAGTATACAAAGTTGTAACATTTGTTTGTGGTTTCCAACAGTGTGCACTATTTTCAAGTAAGTTAATTATTTTGTATAATGTATATGTATATCTAGCAAACTTTTTATGTGTAGAAGTCGAATATGGATAACACACCACCGAACAGGAACAAAAGAACACAAAAATACCGTAAGGAGTGGGAGTCAACTTTTAATTGGATTTGTGGTGACAAAGACTCTAAAATAAGAGTGTATTGTAAAATTTGTTCCTGATCACTAAAATCGGAGATAGAAGTACTAAAACTCCATGAAAATAGTGCCAAACATTAAAAATTTAAAATCACAGAAGTCCTAATCGTCATTGCAAGGTTTTGTGAAACCTATTCTTCATAATTCTTGTTTTTCTTTGGTTGTACTATATTTTTTTTGATTGTACTATAATTTATTAGTGATCGTACTATAACAACGTCCAACACAGTTGGCAACACTGTTTACAACATAGAAAATATAATTCATGTGCTTATAGTCCATTTATAACCAAGAGGAAGTTTTCAAACTTGCCGAGTGTCTTTAAAACAGCAATCTAAATAACAGTGTTTTTTTTTGTTTTATTTATAGGAGTTGTAAAATCCACTGTTAAGGAGTAATATTATGAATTTTAAATAAATCGTTATTAAATACGTTTAATCTGGTGATTTACCCTAGTGTGAACCTGGCATCTGGTTTTATTCGTCCTGATTATTAAATGGACTCTAAACTAACTATTGAACTCTCATCAGCTTGATAAACAATATAAAGACAGTAGTGGCCGACGCCACCCGATGTTTGGGGAAAATTTATAGAAACGAAGATAATGGCAAACTTCTTAAAATCATCCAATGTTTTGGAGAAAAAAATTACAAACCCAAGAGAAAAATTAAAAACGTTAAAATCGTACTTACACTAATAAGGAGTTGTTCAAACCACTCCAAACCAATATCCTTTGATGACGCGACGACATCGGTGATATTCATAACTTTCCGTATCAGTGAAGTATCCTTAGTTGGCGTAAACCACATATTCTGGAATACCTCCATAACTAATTTTCGGATACCTTCTTCGTCGTTAACCCTCCGGATCATCTTCACGCATATTTCAGGAATTTTTGGGAATTCCGGACACTCGATACAAATATCCTTCAGGATTTTGATGACCCGTTTCCGAACGCTCACACCCGTGTCTAATATTCTTGCGGAAAGCATCTCATAGTACTTGCTAATCAATTCTGGCCGGCTCAAAACAAATTTTCCAACCAAATCAACAGCAGCTTCTCGTACTGACGTCGAATGGTCGAGGAAAGAATGATTTACTCCCCATTGCATGTCGTGTCTTCCAAGAACAGAGGGATCAGCTTCCACAATCATCGTAAGACACTTTAGAGCCTTCGTACGAATAGCTATAGATGTTTCTTTGAGTACGATGAGAATCTACAAGGGAAAATATAAAAATGTAGCCGTTGTCGTAACGGAAAAGCAGGACAACTTACGGCTTTCAAATAATGGTCGAAACTCTGTGAAAAATATCGTTTCGAAGCTAAATACTGCGCGATTAATTCCGCACTGTTATAATCAATATACGTCTGAAAGACTTGTATACGATTTCCAGCTGACATTTTTTCCTGGAATGGGCGTACTTTCGATACAAGGAACTTCTTACGGTCTTCTAATATCTTGAACTTCTCCATGTTTGATTGATCGACAGAGGCTTGCTTGCGTTTCTCCCCGTCTTCATCATCGGAACTAATTTCGTCATCTGAAATGACCACTGAAACGAAAACGTTGAAGAAGATAATCAAAACTTCCGAAAAAGTTCGCTTACCCCTCCGGTTTTTGTGGTTTTCTTTCGTGCTGGATATCTTTTTCTTCTTATCTCCTGATGCCAATTGGGATTTTTCGTTGACGACCTCTTTGTACCACTGCGCTATATAGAAGTGCCGCGCGTACTTGTGAGCTTCGTCATTCTGCGTGTTTACTGCTAAGAAATCTAGTAAAACACGTTGAAGGAATTGCGTTCTTTCCTCATCAGAGTTCGTTTCCACAGTTTTTTTCTTCTACAAGAAGAAATAGAATTTAGTTTCAATACTGTATTTATTTATGGCCTTTTTATATGTTTACACAGAGCAACATCTAACTTATTTGAGCTTAAGTTACTTCGCCGATACAAAAAGTGTTATAAAATAGATTTATTAGAACAATTGGAAATTGAGAAACAAAAGAAATAATAACATCACTTTACTTAATGGTCAATTAACATTTAATATTAAACCAATGTTTGAGTTTAAATTCGTAAATTGCCCAACCTGTTTTCTGCCAGTACGCTGCTAACTGCACAATGGTCGTATTGTCATTTGTGTTGTGTGTTTAAAAACAAGCAAATGTTGTTATGTATCGCAAATTTAACGTTGACCGTAAGAAATATTTTAAAACAATTGTATGTACCTAGATTATGTTTTACTGTATTGTAGTTTTGGGCTGAAGATGTCTTTTTGACGAAACATGTATCCATTAAAATAATTCCACAAAACAAAGGAAAAGATGTTTTTATTTACACATTTCCATTAAATTTTCACCTTTGTACCAACATGGACATGTTCGAAACTTTTTATATTTGGTTTTGTAGCATAGGAGAAAACTAGAGCATTTTGTATTTAATGTCGTCTAATATTTCTACACTTTTTTTCAAATAACATTTTAGATAGCTTTTAAAATAAAGGTACTTTATTCTTAAGAGTTTTTCATAGTTTTGTTAACACCTAGTACATGCAAGCAGATAATTACTTTCTAAAATTTGCATTTTAGGTTTAAGACAATCCAGAAACTTTTATGAAAAATAAAATTTTCTGAAAAGTTAATAATAAGAATTTGTCCGAGAAGTCTCAAAACTTAATGACATGGTATATTTTTTCTTATTTCTTCAATAGTTAGTGCCAAAAACAACTGCTTTGTCGGAAAATATATTACAGACATTTAAACTTCAGTAGAACGTCAAAAATCCAAACTCATTTTAAAAGAGTTTAAATACTTAATTTATGTAATAGTTTTTTTAATATATCTATATTTAATTGATTAAAGTAAATTCTTCTTTAGCCTAAAGTGTCATTTTCTAGGTTATTTTCGAAAATCCGAACAATTTGATAATTTGAAGCACCTTTGGTACCAATTAGTTCGGATTATCGACGCTCTACTGTATATCATGAAAAAAGCTTACATTAATATTAGATTAAGTTAAAATACTTACTTTTGAGTGAACTTCCTCATCATTCTTCATTTCCTCGGATTTGATCTCCTTGATAATTTGATCGATAGTATTCAATTTGCACCTAGAAAGGACACTGTCCCTACGTAATCTGGCAGCTACCACGCCCAAATAATCCAAACTAGCCACTCGTAGAGACATATCAGTTCCTTTATTGGAGAAATTCTTCATCAGCATCTTCCCTAACAAACTCAGCAACAATTCTGTCGCTGGCCATTCGGGTTTATTGACAGTCGACAGCAAATCCTGCACGAAATTTTCGAAAAGAGGCCTATAATCGATCTCTTCGGATTTACTCCCGCACTTGCTGAGGAAAACGGTGAGAAACGTTCCAGCCGTCGATGTTGCTTTCTCATATTTATTACAAATCAACACGTCGACGTCGACGTTTTTTAAATTCTCGTTTCCGTCCGGACCTTTCTTGTTATTTAAATTTTCCGGTATTGACACAACGCACTGGATTAACTGCAGTACTAACGCGGTTAGCATTTGAATATGCTCCTCGCTATTTAATCGGTACGTCCGTAAACTCCGTTTAGTGCTAGGAAGACGGGCTATTGATGCAAGAATGTCGTCTAGTAACAACCTCCGATGTTTCTCGTATTTAGTAAAGATCGTCGTGACTAATTTTAGGCAAGCCAGTTGCATTTCACTGACATTCTCCGCGAAGAAAGGGGAAACACCCATGGAGGAAGCATGTAAGACGGAGGTATCTGTTAAAACTTGGATATTCAACAGTTCCGCTAGCAGATTTATTAAATCGGACATTTTGTTGAAGAGTAACGTAATGGACTTTTCCAAGACGTGCATTTGTTTCTTCCGCCTGCCGTCTTTCTTCTTGTTGTCCAGGCGGTACGTGGAATCGTAAGACGGGAAAATCGTGTTGTGCATTTGATATTTAATAAACAGCACAATCCTATCGATCACATCTTCTATATAAACGCGTTTCGGCATGTTTGGGGACGTCAAGATATGGAGGCAGATTAAACAAGCATCCGCAGCACCCATTATCCGCTCCATGGCGGTTTCCATCCACATCTGTCGTATGCTCTCGTTATCCTCCTATAAGAAAAAATAAAATAAAATTTTTCCAAATTACGAAATTTGCAATTTTTACGCACGTCTGTGATCGGTGAAACTCTATCGCCTCCTTTGATATTAATCTCAAGAACGTTGAGCAGCCTCACAAGCTTTTCAGCGGGGATCATCTCAGTCGCTCCGTGAATTTTTAGTTTTGCCGTTTCCGTGTTTAACTCTTGCAGGGTATGCCTGCTTAGCAAGTATTCATCAGGTACTATGCCATCTTCAGCTGGAAATTAAAGAAAATATAATTAATGAATATATAAAAAATCTGATGTGGCCAGGCACATGACTTTATCATACTATATATAAAATTAATAGTTTAGCTGCATGAGATTCTATTTGATCAAGATCGGCCATGTCTGCATTAAAATAAAATTAGTAGAACTAGACAGATATGTCGATTAAAGCTGCGTTCGGATATTGTACTCCGTTGACACCGGGTACACCGTCCAAATGACACTTACGTGTTATTGGGTGTAAAAAGTGTTAATACAATATCCGAACGTAGCTTATATTGACAGAAGTTATTGTCAAAACATTAGCGTTTGACTACCTACTGTCATTAGATTCAAAAAATCTGAAAAATCCTGGCTACTAGTTTTAGATCTCGATGAAATAGAATTTGCTCATGCAGCTAAATTATTGATTGTACCAAAAAATGTCATAGTCATAAATTATTCAGAATTTCCTCTTCTTTAATTTATTATTTATCTATTTCGACAAATTTCCAGAAATGGCGGCTTATTTGCAAAATCTTTCAAAAATGCTAAGACTAACCCTCCAGTTCCTTTGGAACCTTTTCAACAAAAAGCTTTTCAGCTCTAAGTTTGGGTATGAAACTTCTAAATATGAAGTTTCGTCCCGATACCTTTAGTAGTTTTTCCGGAATCGCCGCCACAAAAACGGGTACACACACACACACACACAGACCTTTTTTGTACCTTTTTTGTACCTTGGTCAAAAATGTTCAGGGGACCCAAAAAGACATATTTCTAAAATCTAAAAAATATTTTTTGGCAAGATTACAATACTTTACATACTGCGTATGATAAAGTAAAAATCTAAAAGTTCTAAAACTACTGGAGATATCAGTGTCTAGCATTTTTGAATATTTTTTGCTGAAGTTATAAGAAAATGATAATTTTTCAATGATCAATTGTCTAAGATATTTACCTTACCATTAATATATGTGACCTGGACTACGGAAACGGAGTTTTCGAGAAAAACGTGGCATTATACATATTACGTGCAAATAA
This sequence comes from Aphodius sticticus, assembly GCA_963966075.1. Classification (NCBI taxonomy): domain Eukaryota; kingdom Metazoa; phylum Arthropoda; class Insecta; order Coleoptera; family Scarabaeidae; genus Aphodius; species Aphodius sticticus. The sequence continues at coordinate 10,076,929 of OZ014515.1, read as the reverse complement.
CTCAGCCGCTAAGATAGCTACTAAGATGGGTTCATTGGAAAGATTGTACTTTTCTCTATTAGAATCGTCCAAACACTCAAAATTGACTTCTTGACACATAAACCCCCTTTCCGTAGTCGACCTCACATATTTTGATTTAATTTTGGCCTAAAATATGCCTATAAAGTTTGGTATAAGGTGTAAAACCATAGACTGTAAACACCTTGATAATATTTGGAACAAAAGCTAGTTACTAGACATGGAGAAATCAAGTAAATACCATAACGCTCCACAAGATTGTAACAACGGAAAGTAATTTTTACTTTATTTTCATTTTTGAATTCCGTCCTACAGCCTTAAAATTATGAATTACTTATTTTATTCCTTACTTATTTCAGAGTAATCTATTTCCTCGGAACTCTTCAAGACATGCTCGACGTTCTTGTTAAACCTATCGAAAGTATTCGTCTCCATCAATTCTTCAACGGACAACTTCTTGAGAACGGGTACGAATTTCCTCTCGACCCTCCGCAGTTTCGGCTTGATGACGACGGGCGGGGGTTCAGGTTTATCCTCCTTCCTTTTCCTTTTACCTCCGACCAACTGCGAAAACTTATCCGGGTAAAATTCATCATCGTCGTCGTCGTGGTTTCGTTTACGCGACTTATGCTTCCTCTCGTCTTCTTCTACTTCCGATTCAACTTCCATGTCTGCTTCAAGTTTCTCCTCTTCACGAACGATCCCTAATTCTTTCGCTAACTTCGGTCTGTTCTCAGCGAAATCGCTTAAGCTAACTTGCATTAGTTTTTGATCTTCTGTTGATATTCGCGGTAATCGCACTATCGGCAGCATTACGCCGGTTGGAAGTTTCTCTTTTTCCGTTTCCGCTGGTTTGATTTCGTCTCGCGTTGATCTTCTTCGGGGCATGCCATTGGGGAGCTCTTTCGAGGCAATCGGGACAACTGGGGCAGGTTCCGTAGGCGTGATAATAGGCGGTATAGGTGGTTCTTCCTTTGTCCTCGATCGAGTATTATGCGTTTCTATCGGCAAGGATTGCTGTGGTTGAACAGCTGGGTGCTGCAGGCTAGCCTGCTGGGCTGGTGCATCACTGGCTCGAGCAGGAGATACTACTAAACAATAGAAACGATAATAGAAAATGATATCTCAACAATTCTCAACATTGCTTTTGAATTCATCCCAATATTTGATTTTTTATAGAAGATACATAGTTGCAAGTAAAATTTGTTTGATTGCTGAAAAAATAATTTACTACAAATTGTGTATCTTCTACAAAAATTCAGATATTGGTATGAAATGTATTGTATCGTATCAGTAGAAAGTTATAATTATAAGGAACCCAACCATAATTGTAATCTAATACTTTCAATTTGCAAGACAATACATACAGTCACTCAAAAGTTAAAAAAGAAAAAAAAAATACGTAAATACCTTTGTTTGAAATTCCGCTAAAAACATTTGGATTTGTATTTGTCATAGCACGTAGAAGTTCCGGTATGCAGTCATCTTGCTGCGCAAGAGGCCTGCTTGGTGCGAAGTGATCCTTAACTTCTCTAAAAATAACAACAACAAAAAATACGTAATTATTCATTAATCTTCGATAAAACGTTTTACGCATACTAACATGTGATCGGCCGACGTTTGGATTAAAGATTGAACTAACTGAGGTATTAACGTCTCATCCCGTACAATTCCCAATAGGTTCATAGCTTCTTCAGCAACCCGCGGATGGAAGAGTAGTGATTTATTACTCAACGTTTGAGGTAACGGCGTCGGCAGAGGCAAATCAACGCACACTGTTATAAAAAAATAAAACATTAGTATACTATTTTTTAATGATATAATACCGTATTTTTTCCAGTACAAATTATATGCGCAATAGATAATATAAAGTATGTTACAATAATATAAGCATTTAATAAAATATTAGACCCAGCAATGCCAAAAATGGCGAGCATTAAAAAAATAAATGTGCAAGAAATTTGTATCAATGTGCATTAGAATAAATAATATTGAATTTACATATTTGAATGTTCATTTCATAATATATTTGTACACATAAATAAATAAATGTACAATACAATCGTTCGTCTACGAAAAATATAATGAGCAGCTAAAAAATACTAGTTCGTTGAAAAAAAAAATATTTCCAATAGATTAAATAAATCAGCGTTTGAAAATACTATAAGCGCATTCAATAATCCAAATTGTACCATCAGAAAATTATATTGCACCCTAGAAATAATATTATGTGCCCTAGAAAGAATATAATGTGCAATAAGGTCTGCAGCCTGTAGTAGACATATGTATATAGTTTATCGTAGACGTAGTCTGTAGATAGTAATTACTCTGTGGCTTCGGTAGATAAAACATTTATTACTAAATACCTAATTACCTAATATACCTAAAAATTGGCGTTGAAAGGTAAGTGCACCGTTTTAATTTCTTTGAATCAAATCAGTGAATAGTAAATATAATTCTTGTTACAATAATAACAATACTTATACCTACATGTATAAATTTCAAAGTTTAATCGCTAGGGTAAAATAGATGTGTCAAACTAAGAAAAGGGTGTCCGGCCAATATATTTTAGAGCAGTGGTGGTGGTGGGGGTACCCTCTTCTTATTTTGAAACATCTCTACCTACATAAACTATTGCTTAATGTAAGATTTTTGTTTAACATAATATTTATGGTCAGTCATTTGAATTAATTTTATACGCTCGCATAATTGAACGTACACGCTACTACTATTAACATACGAGTAATGAAAATCAGATCAACGCTAATTTTGATGCGCAGTAGATTTAGTGCTCAATATTGATTATTTTAATGCACAAGTTATCATTCTAGGCCACAATATGAATAAAATATTGCTCATTATCACAGTTTTTTTGTCACATACACATATATAGTTAATGCACAATATTTATCGTTTTAATGCTCAAATTATTAAATCTAATGCACAAAGTATTTATTTTAATGCACATATCTATTTAAATAATGCACACTAAAATCGCACACCCTATTTTTTGCTTTTATTATGAAACCGAAAAGCAGTGCTATAATGTATGAAACCACGGTAGAGAAAAGTACATTATAGGGTTTATTATCTACGTTTATATACAATGAAGCTCACAGATAAACATAGAGATCATGCAATTGTAATACCGAATTAACAATTTTCGATTATAATAATTTGTATCATACATTTTTGGGTTTTGTTTGTTGTTTTTCATGTACACTCAGACTTTAGTGACGTAACTAAACAAAGATAGTCCATATCGTTATTTAAAACCATAATTTCGAGTATTTTGAGTCTATTTTTCTTTCATATTTTTTAATACGAACTCGACCATAACATTTGGTTGTTTGTGAATCATATATGAATGTGTAACGTCTGATAATAGTTGTTTTCGTGATTGGTAGGGAAGGATACTTACCGTCGCTGAGGCTTGTTACCCCAGCCAATGTGGTAAGTGGAACGCTTGGTATTTCGCGATCCATTTCCACATTTGAGATCTGCGTTTACCCTGTAACCATGACTAACTGTTCGGTTGATAAACAGTAAACACATTTATGTCGGTTGTTCGGGTACGGTAGAGTTATTACAACGTTTATACGCACAACAACAACCATAACCTATAACACTGATCCAGGGATTGTATGGCACATAAACATGATATTGTCCCAGGTGTGGGACAGTCTCCTGAATTGTTATTGTACACCACGGCACATGGTTTTTTACCGAAAACTAGCGTATTATAATTAAAGTGACATAACTGTCAACAAAATTGTGTGACACTTGACGTGAAGAGAGAAACTCGCTAAAACACATTATTTCATTAATTTTCTCTGGTTATTGGAGCTGTAGGACGATTTAACACACCACTTGGCACAACACAGGACCGCTAACAACGATTCAATTCGTTTAACTTTCGAATACCTGATGAATGCATTTTCGGTAGTAAATAGGTTTGTTTTCGTCTTTCGTCGACAGATAACCCGTATAGGTTCACATCTCGCATAATGGTCACCGCTCCTAGACGCTAGCCCGCTCTGCCAGACTCCCACACATCGCCGTACACAGTATCCAGGGGCAATCTACCTTAATTTTCATGTGTAAATAGAAAAATATAATCGAATGGCGACTGTTCTAAACACAGTTGATGGGAGGCAAACTCCAGTTAAGCAGTTCTTCTTATTACACTTTACCATCACTTAACCAACTTTCGCTTACTAGAGGTCAGCATGATCGCCTAGCGCGGGAAGCTCAAATTTATTTAGCAAAATATACAAAATACAGCATAGTATCCATTATTTCCCGACAAGATCAATTAAACTAAGTTAATTTAACAATATACTACTAATGTATGCTAAAAAGAACTCATACACAAACATGATAGACAAATGAACCCAATTATAAATCTGGCTGCTATAACTTATATTATACCTGTCATTTGTGTATCAATTCCAGTTTTAACAAGCTTTTTACAATTAATTACGGCATAAATACAAAATTAGCAATGCACATTTTGTTTCCTGTTACACCGTATAATAAGACGAGCGAAGGTGAACATATAAGAGGGCAAATACAATAATGTGACTTGTTTGCAAAATTTAAATATTTGTGAACGGTTATGTTGTGACGACGATGGCGCCATCTATTCCAAAACTACTGAACGACCAGAATTCCCACTCTCCGTTCAAACGCACAAAAACCGTCGCTTTTGCCGCTTCACACAGTAACTGAGATCAATTTATGGTTATTTTATTGCATGCAAAGGTATGTGATTTTACTGTACGTTGTATGAAGCATTGATTTATAAATCCAAAAACAAAATTTTAAGTTATTGTCTATTTTCAGTTCTGACAAATTCTCTGTATGTATACTCTTTTGTTATCAATATTGTGCATCTTATACTTGTTACATTCAATTAATGTGCCAAATATCTCCAATTCAAAAGCAAAATTAAGAAATATGTGTGAACTGAAGTCACTGAAGTACTTTTATCTTTTTGCTGAACATTTTTAGGGTACGTTCTGCAGTCCCTCCGCAATTCCCTCCCGCGATCCAACGTGAAGTTGGCTAATCAGCATCAAGCATTTGTAAGCAGTGTTACCACCAGTAGCTGAATTTTTGTATTTTTTTTTGTAGATATTTCACCTTTTCCAATTTGAAAACAAAAACTGTTTTTGGTAGTGGTTTTACTCATAAGTATGAATGGAAATTTCCCACAAAAGAACTTGTTGCGGTAGTACTAAAATTCTCCGTATTACTTTACTTTGAGAAATAAAAATTGTTCGTAATCACACTAGATCAACACTAGATATAATTTTGGTGTTTATTTATATTGAATACAGGACAAATTCAAAAAGTATGCTCACTTTTCAAAAACGGATATACAATAATTAATTTTCGCTAAAACACTTGTCTCTTATTATTTATAAAATATCTACACATTATTTTTGCTCCTCAGATGCGATAAATTTATCGATAAGTTTTTTGTACAATTTATATTCAATGGCAGTTATTTTTTCATATAAATACATACCTACTAAGTTTAAACGATTACGTTTCCAAATTACATTTACTTTTGTATACATATTTCGCAAACGTGTACTGTACAAAGCTTATTTAACAATTACTTTCATAAATATTTATATGGAAATGATCTTTTTAACACGATCCAATTTCAAGGATGTAAAACCGCACTCTTGCCACTTTGTGTTTTGGTACGAGATGTCAAATTAACATTACTTTGTTCTTCGTAGTTCTGTGCGTCCAACGTCAGCACACAACAACGTTACAACACATAATTTTTGTTCGTACAACATTGATATATTGCAAAAGAGGAACCGAGTAAGTACTGTAGTTTTTGATTATACGGCTATATTAGTTAGGTTATTTATAATGAAATACAATTAAATTAAAAGCCGAAATTCATATTATGTAAGACTTGCAGTGATTATGGTGTTGGTGTACTTATCATTTCTTAAAACTACATACAATTACAATAGTAATCAATATGGTTACTACTTCCTACATGCTATGGATGTAAATGTGGTTGCCTATATGCAGGCGCGATTTTTCAAATATTTGTTCTTGTGTTTTTCCCATTAATTAAGTTATTATAAGACGTGGTGGTTGTTTAATATGTTGCAATTTGTATTTTTCTAGTATGTCTCGACCAAAAGTTTACATTACACGGCGTTGCAATTTTTCTGCTGCACATAGATTACATAGGTACTGACTTCTTTATATAAAAATAAAGTTTGAATTGCAATTTTTTAAATTACAGTTCAAAATTGAGTGCAGAGGAAAATTCCATTATTTATGGTCCTTGCAATAACCCAAACGGACATGGTCACAACTACATAGGTATACAAAGTAACACATATCATCGAAAAGAAAATAACAAATTGTTTTTGTAGTTGAGGTCACCTTATTTGGTCCAGTAGACCCAGTGACTGGAATGGTGGAAAATATGACCATTCTGAAGCAGTACATGGATGCAGCAGTGATGAAGGAGTTGGATCACAAGAATCTCGATAAAGATGTCGAATTTTTCCACGATAGACCAAGCACTACGGAGAATGTTGCATTCTACATTTGGTGCAAGATTCGAGGCTTGATGTCGAAGCCTGATATGCTTTATGAAGTCAAAATACGTGAAACTGAAAACAACTCTGTTGTCTACCGTGGAGAATAAATTATTATACCTATATATTGATATGTTAAATGTATGTTTGATATCGATGTTAAATAATTTTAAAACAGTACATTGTTGTTTTTTCTTAATAACTGTGGCTTTATTTGATCGCAGTTTTTTTTACAAATGAAACAAAGAAATTGGATATGTAAAAATATATTAATAGATACAGGATAGATTACAGAACAAAGCATTCCATCTGAATATCTCTCCAATGTTGTAAACATTTATAAAAAACTATTCGATGATTACTTCCATCACAAATCCCCACAGTAATAAGATCACCAGTAATCTCTATTGGTATACAATCTATCACATCAAAATCACATCGGTTAGACAAAATAATTACATATTATAATAGTTCCCATATAACTTTTACAGATACAGATTCTTAAAACGACGAATTTCACTCTTGTAGGTTACACAATTCAAATTACACTATAATAAATACTAACATTAAATTAGAATGATGCTAAACGATTTATTTACGTCGTTTTAAATTTCATCGCTGAAATCGACGAGAGCTGTTTTTATTGAGACGTACGGTATTCCAAATTCGAAGTCGTTCTTGGGCCAATAGCGGAGCACAGCTCTTTTCTCAGGTTTCTCTTCGCGCACCGAGAAGTACGCAAAAAGTACGCAGGCTGTGTACGACGCAATAAATATGAAGATGTGCCATAAACCGTGCAAGTAGGGAAACTTTATTGCAGACCAAACTTCGCACAAAAGCCTGTCGTTAACCCAGCAGAACACCGCTACAAACCATACCGTAGCACATCTCGCGCCAAGTCTGTGAATTCGCTCATTTTTGTCTCTGGAAAAATAAGAACTGGACATTAGGAATTATATCTAACACTGTTGTTTAACATACACGATGTTTTTCGTCAACTTTTAGATTTGATTGGTAACATACTACACTATATTACCGACTGCAGACTCGACAGAGACCTTGAAATGATTTTTACTACTTTTAACAGTTCATTGTTGTTGTTTATTTCCAAATATTTTGCATTCACGAAATTACACAAAAACATCAATAGGTATTTAAAAATCAAAACAAAAATGGCATTGTTGATGTCATAAGATATCATTGAAAGTGCATTTTGCTTAATAAAAGTAACCGATTTTTGAAAATAATCAATATTAAATTTCAATGAAGTTAGTTAGGCACAAGAAATCAGCTTGTTTCTCAATAAGGTTTGCATTTTTTTAAATCTTTTTTTATATACTATATTTGTCCTGATTTGTGAATACAAATTTCTAGACTTGGCAGCAAAGTAATACAAATATTTTATTTTATTTTTTCAAATATTTGTACAGCTCTGCAAAAAAAAAGAATTTAAAAGTCAAGCAAAGCCACTATTTTAGCATTGTGCACACTTCCCTTTATTCTTTTCATCCCTGTTAAACTTGACCATGTATAAAATAAGATTTAATAGACATATAATAAAATAAAATGTTTAATATTCAAATTACCTTCGAACTTCATGTATTAGGAGAATAACGGATGGTATTCCCAGCAACATGAGGGCAAACGCATTTACTGCAGGGTGAATAATAGCCAAGCCTGTGCCGATTACTCCAAAAGCAATAGCTCCTAAAGTGAATCGTCTCCTGGAATAACCGAAATAACAGAATTAAAAAAATCCCACAATTCTGAATCAGTTCTACCTGTCGTTATTCATGAAATACGGGAAGAACCGCCGTGGGTAAAACATGGAAAACGCTGCGGAGAACACCCACAAGATAGCAACTTCATCTAAGAGTTGCCCCACAAGGCTGAGGGTTGCGTGAAAGTAAGCCGAAGACAATCCAACAACAATCAATAACAACCAAATCAGATGAATTCCAGGGTTAATTATTTTACCGTACGGCCTAAATAGGTGCATAAGCAGCGGCGGCAACACAAAGAACAGGACGTTGCTAAACTACAGACAAATATTAAAGTTACACTTTATAATTTTTAGGAGAAAAAATTATTTAGTTACCGTGTTAACGAATTCTGCAATCACTGGGGAGAATGTGTAGTTCTCCTCGCACCAGTCAACTGGTGAACTCCCTGGCTGGAGGGTGGCCCACATTGTTTCGTACTGAAAAAAATCCATGCTATCGAGTCAACGTCAAGTTAGTAAATGGGGACACAAAAATTTATGATCACGAAATGGTTATCAAAAGCAATGGTGATAAGGCATGTAATGCTTATAGAATTTGAACGCTAGGCTTTTGCTGCTGATTAAATAGGTTACAATTGATTGAAAGGACTGTGACAAACAATTCTTTGTTTAAATATCACCAATCCTCATTCAGGTGTTTATTTCAGAGCACACTTACAACTTCATCTATGGCATACATTCTACAATAATTGTTGCAATGATTGCATTCATAGTCAAAGTGCATGATTTGCTCCCAATACTTACTCCTATTGCGGTATTTATTAATAGTATTGCAAAATATACTTAGTTCGCAAAGTGCACTAAAAACGTGGTCACAATAAGCTATGCACGATTCATGGTAAACAACAATTTATAAACAAAGGATCTGACGTTTCACGTGTTGGGCTAGCAAGGACAGTAACCCCAAAAGAGAGAGAACGCGATATCCATTATTATAATTAATAATTATAGATACATTATTGTAAGATAACAACACAAAAAAAACAGTTTATATATTATTTATTTTATGCGTATTATCCAAATCAAAATACCGCCTACAAATATTTTTTGATTCCTGAGTTTAAAACACCCGCGGAAGGTAACTGCACTACAAGTTTAGTGTTCTACCGTTAGATGTCGCTAGATGTGTTCGAATATCTGATTTTTGATATGTGGGGTTCACAGCCATGCTCATTGCATGCATCTAGGGTTACCAGGTGTTCTGAATTTCGCAGGATCTCCTGCATTCATGCTTAAATTTGCGCGTATTTCGAAAGACGTCGGCATGACGCTTAATGTTCTGTAATTTTTGCCAGGTCCAAAAATCAAGTTTCCAGGACAAATGTTAAAAAATCCAGGACGCATTACAACAAAACATTCATTTATTTGTCATAAAACCTTTTAATAAACAAAATTTAATTATTAAATTAGATTATTTAATTAAAAATCGTATATTAGCATTCTATTCACAAAATCCGTGTTTTCCAGGGTAATTAATATTTCCCAATTTCCAATTTGGCCTTTCTTGTCTTATTGTTGCAATAAAGAAATTAAAAGATCAGTTTTTATTAAAAGATAAAGAAAAGTAAGAAAAATAATATGTTAGTATAAAACAGAATATGTATAACTGGGCGTTTGCTTATTTTGTTCCCTTAGCAACTGGTTTTACTCCTCCTGCAACTGAGCTCTATCTATCAAGGTTGTTATAAAAAACTTTTTTTTTATAAAATGATGTTTTTAAACACGAAACAATGTTTTTAAGCATTTCGCAAAAAACATGTTTTAAACATGAAAGAAAACATGTTTTAAATCATTCAAAAAAATCATATTTTAAATATGGAATAAAAATTGTTTTAAACATGTTTTAAATCACGCAATTGCAACATTTTCATCGGCGTTTTTTCATATGTCAGTTCTCAGTGGAGTTAACTCTGTTGTGTGAATGACTTCTTTTTGTTACGCTAGAGGGCGCCAGTAATGCAATTGCGGCCAAAATCTATTTAGTTAGTGTTTATTTGACAATTTTCGACTATTTTCACCAATTCATAGCCACCAAGGTTAATAGACAAAAAAGTTATTTTGGCGTTACGTTCGTGATAAAAATTGACGATCGATATATTTTTGAGTTCAGAATGTCATCCTGATAGAATATATCACACAAAGAATATAGGGTGCCATTTAAAATTTCAATAATGACGTCATTTCCGGAAAAAACCGGAAGTCATATTAACCTCAAGAGTATCCCAAATAATGGATTTTTTTGTCTATTAACTCTTTCCCAAATTTCATTCGTCCAGTTTTATAAAAAAAAAGAAAACGGGAGTACCTATGGCGTGGGTGACCCGGTATGTTATTATGTTATTATAAAAGTCTTTGTTTATTGTAGTTACATGCTATCACTGAATGTATTACTATATTTTATAAAGAACTTTTTTTTATTAATAAATACAATATTTTAATATTTTTTTGATTTTTTAATTGATCCATGCATAAAAATCTTGAAGACCAGCATACAGCTCTGATTAAATAATTAAATATGTTGTCCAAATTTCGGTACCTAGTTTAAAATACATTTATTAAAATACATAAAACAAATGTTTTAAAACATAACAACCCTGCTATGTGTCAATGAAGCCCACAAGACTTTATTGTACCTACCTTTCCATGTTTTCAACAGTTTTATATCGTTAGAATAACTAAGGAGAATGTTATTATTTAAAGTTACTGTGATAGTTGAAGAGGCCTCTGAAACTTCTTTTATTATAATTTTAAGTAAGTCAGATAAACAAAATACAATGCAGGCAATTGCTTTGTCTAATGGAATATTTTTTCTATCGTTGATATGTTTTAAACTATCAATCGTCAGTGGTTTTAAATGGAATATTTCACGAATGGAATATCTCTTTAAGATGCTATGGATTGGAAAATTATTGGGTCAAATTTTCCTTACTAAATTGCCCTTTAAATACAGTACATTATTCAATCAAAATGTGTCTTTTTATATGTATTTTGATGAATAGATTATTTAGTAATTCATTTGATAATAAATATTTGTCTATCAGAATTTTTGGCGAAAGTTGTAGTTTGTTGTCTACCACATCTCACCAGTTAGAACGATGGCGGGTGGCGCAGACATTATGGCGATGCGCCTGATCTGATTATGTGATTTAAAATGTGCCACACAGTATTATCTTGTTGCGTATCGGGCAAAAATCAATGAAAGTGTATGTATGTGCATCGAATTGTTGCTCATTAGGGCACATTATTTGAACTTTGTCCATTTCGGCGACAGTGGTATAAATACTTTTTGCGCCAGTCCTGGACCTCACAATTCTTTTGAATCTGTCGCTCAATACTTACCCCCTACTCTACCGCAAGCAAGCGCACGACGGCGACGAGTTTTCCAATATTACACATTTAAACCTAGAGGGCATCGGTTTACCAATTTCATTGTCCACAAGTAAGTACAATTTTCCCATTTTCTGTAAAATTGCAAATCAAACACCATCGCGTATTTCATTTTCACAAAAATTATTATTTTTTTAAGTTTGGATATAAGCAAATTCGACATTGCGATTAATGTTTGGTTTGTTTACGTTCATGCCTTCATGTTTTGCTTCTACGTTTAAAAATATATCAAGCTGATTCGTTCGACAATTAAAAAAATAAGTTGAGATGGATCAGTAAATATCATGATATTTATACATGATTTACCTAATAAATATTGGCAGTAAAAATTATTGTTACTTATTTTGACAATTGTGTTAAATTATCGTTTTGGATGCATTCCAGGTTTTGAGAAAAGCCGGCAATTGTGTACTTACAATTATATGTATACTTACAGCAAACCTTTTGATTACAAAATCAATATGAAGGCATCAACCCTTAAGCGACCTACTAAATTTATGCGTAGTTGTGTTTTGACAAATCATTGTTCAGCTTCTTCTGTTATCTGTGGATAATAATAAATTGACTTGTAATAATATTGTTATACTAGGGTCACATGTTTGTACATTTTTGTGTTTTGCGCTGAAAACAGATATTGCTGCTAATAATTAAACACAACTTCCGCCGTGATCTCATAAACATGATAATTTGTAAGAATATTTTTAGAAACAAGTACATTTTCCAGTAGGCAACAAAGGACGTTAATAAATTTATTTGCTCCAGAAATCAACTTCTATTGACACCAATAACTGTAACGCATCGCAATCGTTCGATGTCTTGTTGACAGTGCTGTTTTGTTTTATCATCTGAATAGGTGAATAATGTTGACCCAGAGGTCATTTCATTGTTATTTTTTTCCGAGGGAACGATAGGGATATTAATATACACTTTTATATTGCGTAAATGTTATTGCATTGATGTTATTATTAATATCTGAATTTAAAAAAAGAATTATTCATATCATGTTTGCATTGAGTTTAGTCGTGTGCATCTACTAATATATTTATTGAATATTATTAATATGTAATAGGAATTATATAATACCAACCTTGAGTAGAGAAAAGGTATTTTATTATACAAGTACACATCAAGGCTATTGCAACTTAGTATATTTTATTGTGGAAAAAGTAATAATTATATCTGGGAGAAAACCAGGAAGCATTTGAATCAAACGAGACCGGTTTGCACTAGCAATAATTTCGAGAAATTCCCTAGTCCAAAGTCCAAATTACTGTAAATAGTATAATATGTACATAATTTTGACGTTTCAAGTAAGATTCGATCTCTAAAACTTTTCCTTTCCAACGCAAGCAACTACTTGCGTTGGTGATAATTTGGAAATTTTGTAGTTTTGGGCTCATGCCCGGTAGGAACTAAAAATAAACAAACTATTGTATATACGTTGACCGTCCAGTAATTTTGCGCACAATTTTATGCGATATACACGTGTCTAATTATTTGCAGCAATAATTTTAAAATAAACCGTTTACAGTTAGTAAAATTTTGAGAAAAAAATGAATTCTAACAGAGGGAAATGTAATGGATACGAAAATATTTTCTGAACGAACTTATTTGTTATTTGCCATTTCCGAACAACACGACAATAAAGACTGTAATAATCTCTTAATTAAAGACAAATATATTTGTTAAACGTAACAAACAATTAAATACATTCCTATTTCTGTTATTGCTTCTTAATCATACATGATTATAGCATTAAAGGGATAGGTAGCATATTTTTTTAATAGTTTGATAAGATCTATTGTTGCATGACCTTTAAACACTTCACAGTTTAGATGACAATTTTTTCAGGTGTCTAAAGGTGCGTTCTGATTAGTGGCAATGGTAGTGGTAACCATTACAGTATTTCTGATACAAAATTGCTAGTACGACTCATGTCCGTCCGGAAAATACTAGAATTTCCCTTTGCTACCACTACATTACCGCTAATCAGGACACACCTTAACACCATATATGTATTATAGTACTCATATTGAGATATAATGTATGAGGTGCCATTTTGACGGATTGGTGATAAATCATTTATTAACTAATTAAATTGTATCCAGATCGTTCTGTTACTATGTTGCTTGTATCTATACAAGTGATTTGTTATGTTAACAAATCAATAGTATAGTGAGCATTATGGGAGGGTAAAACTGATTTCCCACTTAAATTGGGATCAATATTCATAGTTTGATCTCAAAGTTCATATTTGAGTGCAATAGATTGATTTCAGAACACGTATAATTGAAATCGAAAGGTACTCGATTTATTATAAGTCGAGTAGTAAATATGAAAATGACTTGGTCAAGGTCATATTTGTTGCAACAAAGTTCATCGTCTAATGGGTGTGTTTCTACTATTTTTATTTGATAATGCTGCTTGTATCATCTGGATTAATCTATAAAAATAATTTATTGTCTCGTTTTGTATTGTGTTTTTTTTTTCACTTATTTAAGATCAGTTAAATGGACGACCCTAAACGTCACTAAACATGATAAAATACAAAATAGGAGTTTATCAATTTGATATGATAAAACTTATATTATTATATTCGGTACGCTAATTTACGAGAGATAAGATGCTGTCTTATCTTATATTATATATTAGACGCTTAGATAAAGTACCACACGCCCCCATTGAAAAAAATAGTACATACTAACGTCAGGGTCATACGACTGAATGAATCATTCATGCTTATCGATTGGTTATTTTCACCCCGTTCATATTCAAAATGCTTCTGTAGTACCTATTCACCTTATAAATAAGTTGGAATTCACGGACAAAATGTCAATTCTTATCATTATAGATATATATTAGGGTGGTCCAAATTTATACCTTGCAAAATCCTTTCTTTTGCTGGAGGGCAACGATCCCCCCCAATCGGCTCCTTTTCCGGGAAAAAAAATTCTCCCCAAATTTGAGAAAAATCGGTTTTTTTCACGTTTCGGATTTAGAAAAAAAGTTGCGGGAGATTATCAGAAATTGTTCAGAACTTCCCAAAGATTTCACAACCACTATTTTTCTTTTCACCGCCCCCACCCTCTCCTGCAGTACCCTAAAAATGAGGCAAAATTGTCCCAAAATTTACAATTTTATAAATTTACGTGATTTATTCTTTTTTTGACAGAAATTACTATTATTGAATTGTTGACAAGTGTTTTTGTCATTAAGGCATAACTAACTTTAAGATAACCGATGTTACAAACTCATTTTTCCATTTGTTGCAAACATCATTAAGTTATTGTTTTTGGTCATTTATTAACTAATTAGCAATTGTTTAAACAATTACCATTTGTTTAAACAAATATATACATTGTTATGCACATATTTTTTATATTTATTGCAGAAATTATTATTAAATTATTGGCATTTCTTGTCATTTATTAACGAATTTGCAATTCTTTAAACAAGTACCAATTATTTAAACAAAAATTTACAATGTTTTTTGTTTTTTCTCTAGTAGTAATTATATTGTTACATTGTTGCAAGTAATTTGTTACTTAATGTGCAATTGTTTGAACAAATTAATTCGTTTAAACAATAATATTCAATGTTACTACGTATTTCTTGACAAAAATTATTAATAAGTATTAATAAGTAATGTGGTTGCAACACTAATTATTATTATGTCATAATTGAAAATTAGAAATTACAAATTTGGCAAGAAAAGAAGACAAGAAACACAATAATAATTTTTGTCAAAAAGATACGTCAGTACTATTGTATATTTGTGTTTAAAGAAATGGTATTTATTTAAACAATTGCAAACTAGTTAATTAATGACAAACAATGCCAACAATCTAATTATAATTTCTGATAAAAAGAGATGAATATGTCCGTAACATTGTATATTTTTGTAAACAAATGGTATTTGTTTATACAATTGCAAATTAGTTAGCAAATGACCAAAAAATGCAAAAAATGGTGAACAACAAAATAGTGGTTGTGAATTTGTTCCTTAGAGAGTTCTGAACAATTTCTGATAATCTCCCGCAACTTTTTTTCTAAATCCGAAACGTGAAAAAAAAGGAAAAAAAGATGCATTTTTGCCATGTCTTTTAAATGGGAAATTTGAGGTGCTCGGTGACACGTGTTAACGTTAACCGATTTTTCTCAAATTTGGGGGGAATTCTTTTTTCTGGAAAAGGAACAGATTGGGGGATCGTTGCCCTGTAGCTAAAAGTTCTAACCAGAATTGATATTTTGTCAGTGAAATTTGACTATTACTTGCGTGGGTATACAAGGAAAATTCACAAAGTCCGTTTCAAAAAGTGCCATTATTCATGTCGCGCTTTGATATGAAGCACTAATGATGGCCATCTCCTTTGGTCTTAATTTTAGACTTTTAGAATAGTCCTTGTATTGTGACGTCTTTATAAATTCATATAGCTAAGCCATGATTGTTAATGTGGTCCATCCCATTGCAGAATAGTATGAGAAAGGGTTCCTCGAGAGTGTTTTCTTCGCATGCTTGGCAGCGGCTTCAGGTCGGTTGCAAGTACCAGACTTTGAAGTTCGTCTTTAACGACGACTTTAGAGAAACCATTTAACTACATTGCATCATTGTACATAATCTCTTCGTTTCATTTTCCAACTGTAAGTTTCATCATTTTCCTCCACCAACAGTCTCTAACACGTTTTTCTCATCATAGAATCCGCATAAATATACTACAATGACGGCATTCGACAATGTTTCCATCTATGCAAAGCTTCTTACAGCTGGTACATCTGCATGTATAGCAGATGGTCTTACGTTTCCATTGGATACAGCTAAAGTTAGACTGCAGGTAAGTTACTTAAATTGATAAAATTCGTTTTGACTAACAATAAGTTCTTCCACAGATACAAGGTGAAGCAGCAGCAGTGGTGGACAATGGCGCAGTTGCCATCATTAGGACTCAAGCCAGACAGCTTGGACTTGTTGGAATGATAGGAACTATGGTCCGACAGGAGGGTGCAAGGTAAAGATTTGTTACTTTTGGGTTGGATTCTTTTGGCAGTTATTCAAAATACTTCCAAATTCCATGAGACAACTGAAAATAATTCAAATACGTCTTCGTATTTGAAAGTTTTTGAGCTTTTCGACTACTTCTCCACAATATATCAAATGATATCATATAGTCGTCATATACCATGGAATAAAGAAGTAATTGTTTCAAAATTGAATAAGGTGATGGGAATAAGGTTCTGCTTTTGAGCGGGGTTTTAGTGGGCTGGAAGGGTGAAGCAGAGTTGATGAAGTTTCATTACAGGAGTCTATACAGTGGCCTGTCAGCCGGTCTTCAGCGTCAGATGTGTTTCGCGTCAGTGCGAATTGGACTCTACGACACCTTCAAGGCATTCTACCAACAGCTGATTGACGGTACGCTTACTGGCAGCCATGTGTGTCTGCTGGTAATCGATCGTTGGCTTAAACTCTCATTTAATTTTCCGATTTTTTGTACTTATAACTGTAACATCAGCACAGATTTGTGCATATATAATATATGTATGTATGATGGTCTGGTCTGGTCTGAAGTCTCTTAAAGATGGAGCCAAACAATCTAAACATCTTCAATTTTCTTCCTTACTTTATTTATTCATTGTTTTCTTTTATTTATATTTCAATGCTACAGTTATTTTTACAATCAATTTTTAGTTTAATCATCCCACTCATGCTTTTGTTTCATTTTTTGTTTATTTGTTTACAATACTAAACGCGCATGCGTATGTCTGTTTTACGCATGCGCTCTAAATTAGTTCGAATGAAGTAGATAAATATAAAGAAAATATAACAGCAAACTTGTTAAAGATCATCGCGGATTAAAAGATATTAATAATAAATAGTTGATAATTTGAGGGAGGTTTTTATATTTTATGTGGTTATTCGCAGGTAATCAGCGCACAGGAAGTTTAAACATTGGGGCAAGAGTAGCTGCAGGATTAACCACAGGCGGTTTGGCTGTTCTTTTGGCTCAACCAACAGACGTTGTCAAGGTTCGATTCCAAGCAGCCATCACAGGCAAATCTAATGCCAGATACAAGTCTACGCTACAAGCTTACAAAAGTATAGCAAGAATCGAAGGAGTTAAGGGATTATGGAAAGGTATGATCTAAGAAACATATTTTAACATGATGATTCCATATGGGCTTCTTCTAGGTACTTTCCCTAATATAAGCAGAAATGCTATAATAAACGTTTCGGAGATTGTGTGCTATGACTTGATTAAGGACACCATAATCTATTATCACTTAATGAAGGATGGAATCCCACTACATTTTACATCCGCTGTTGTTGCCGGTAAGTTTCGTTTTATTTTTAATTACGATGAGATTCTTCTGACGTCATCATTTTATTGCAGGCCTTTGTGCGACTATTGTAGCTTCACCAGTTGATGTTGTTAAAACTAGATATATGAATTCTGCCAAAGGACAATACAAAGGTGCTGTCGACTGCGCCGTGAAAATGTTTATGCAGGAAGGAAGCAAAGCTTTCTATAAAGGGTAATTATGAAAAATCTTTTTGCAATTTTAAAAACAAATCATGTCACTTGGTATAGGCAACACATTTTACTAACTTGGTTGGCCTGGTGGTCTATAATTCATGTAGCACTAGAAAGTATTTTGTACCAGTAGTATTGGTTGCCTAAACAACCTTCTTTTATACAATTATTTTAATAAAATGTTTGTTTTTTTACAGATTTATTCCATCGTTCTGTAGATTAGTAAGCTGGAATATCATGATGTGGGTGACATACGAACAGATGAAGATATTAGTTGGTAGAACAGTTGCACAAGTGGGAGATAATAAATAATCATAATGGTTCCTTTAATTTTTAATTATTTTAACTGTGTGTTAGCATCGAGAATGAATCTGATGAAAACTGTTTTTTTTTTGGCAATTTGTGATTGTACATTATAAGTCGTAATTAAGACAATAGAATGTAGGCGTTTTCCTTAATTGGATGTTTTATATATTTTATAAATGTAACAAAGAGTCAGGAGGATGCAATAAAGAGAGGAGAAATAAGAGACTAGATTCTTTCGTTTTATTTGCTTTATTTTATTCGCGAATGCAGATACAGTATAATAGAAGAGGAATGTTAAACAAAAGAAAACAGACCGCGAAGGCGTTGCTTTTTTTGCTCTCGTAAGGCTAAACCAGTTTACATAGGTAAGCTTAGCATGAAACAAAAATAACAATTAAAAACCGTTTATTACGTACGCGTTGTATGTTTTCGCTCACGTTTGCGATAAAATATCAACTTTTCAGAGCGCTTACAGTGCTTTAAAACACCGTTTAGATCGGCCGTACTCACCGGCAAGACAATAAAAATCCAGACTCCTTTTATTTTCCCTTGGTTAACTGTGGTAAACTCGCTAGACTTGTTATAATACTGATACCGATATCACGCAACATCTTTGTAGTCATTTTCTGGAATGAAAATAGGCTTGTGAGGAGCCCAAAAGGTACAAAACACTGCGAAGATCTGTTACCTTTTTATTCTCGCCGCTGCAGTAAGAACACTCGAGTGTGTACGAGCATTTTATTGCAAATTCTCTCCACATCACCACTCTACATGTAGATTCTCGTTTCCTCTCTATTGTATTGCGGCAGAAGCTCGTCTTCATATTCACATTTGTACTCAGTAATCTTGGGATAAACTACAACAAGATTAACTCATGCCATTGCAATTTTCAAGTACACAGTTAAGAAATTTGGTTATGTACTCAAGTACTGTGATTCATCTAATTTTACAGTGTTATTATTTGGATAATAGATTTCACATGCATTGTGTTTGATAAGATCAACAAAGTAGTGCGTTCAATAATTAACCATATAATGATGGTTGTTTGCATTAAATTATCCTGGTTGTAATTGCGATTTTTATAGTACCTAGTTCTTTGTTTGTCTATCGGGTACACTTACTAAATATGAATTGTCGAATGATTCATCCAACGGTTTGTCATTATCATTCCAACTCTGTTTCGGGTTACACCCATAAAAGAAGAAAAATTTCTTCCGGCTGTGTCCGTGGATGTCTATAAACGTTAATATCTCGTTCTTGAGCTCTTCCCTCGCATACTGGACCAATTTCTTTAAAATTACAACGCATTAATTCACAGATAAGCCTCTTTGCACACTATACTCACTTTGGCGTAGTATATCTCTGGATGCAAAGTTGAATGTGGATTTTTCCAGCATCTATTCAAATCCTTACCGGTAAGCCCGCAGCGGGTACTGCAAAAAAAGCGGACAAAATAAACGATTTTTGATTAATCACCTATTTCTATGTGACACAGAACTTGTTTGCATGCTTTTTCGCTGCCATCCAGTCACGATTCCTACAATAGATTCTCCTCCGGAGCTAAATAGTTGGGGATCAGGTTGTTGACTGAGACGTCACTAAATAACGACTTCACGACCAAACCGAATTATTTAATGCGGGTTTGTTGCATCATTAAAAATAATTACATGAGTCTACGTCGTGTAGTTCAATGACTATAAGGCCAATCTTCTATTAGAGGTAACTTCAAACCAATTTCCTTATTTTTTTTTCAAGTTTCACCTCATGATTTCCTTTGTGTATTTCAGTTGTTTCCCATAATGTACTATAACTACTTTCATGTTGATCATTGTTTATTATTTTAAATTTCAAACCCACTTCAAGAGAAAATCACAATTCTAATGCATACTCGAACGACTTTGAATATTTCTTTGGTTTAACCAACCCCTATTTTGTAGAAACGCGCACAGCACTCTTAATATAAACCAGACGAGTCGGGATGAATCACAATTTGCGGGTTATGTTAATCTTTTAGCATGAAAATAGACAATTTCTCGGCTAACCATTTTTTATGGGAGGAAGGAAGTGTCGCCGTGATTGCTGAATACTAATCATATTATCTATGGAATTTGTATGATCGCGTCGTGTTGATAAATCCTCCAGACAATGCTTACACCATTCTAGTAATTGTGTTTTTCTAATGGTTATTACTGCCGTTAAGGCAGACATTGTATCCCTACTGATGTCCAGATGTGGTTCATATTATTTATACAATACAACACAATAGTCGTCACAATCCGTATTTCTAGATATTTTCGTATAATAATGATTTGAGCCAATTCCTGCGTCTATAGATAATAATGACCAATAAAAGTTTATATATACCGATCAGTTGCATACAGGTTTTTATTTACCAAGGTGGACTGCTACATTACCAATGGTAAACATAACATGTCAGCTCCACTTGAATGTTTGGCTAACAAAGAGTTTAAAACATACCATATTATATCATACCATTAGGGTTAAATTAAATTAATAACAGCCGCCACAAAAATGTGCGGCTTCGACACATAATTTTTAGTAACGCTTTGGTGTAAAATTTGGATATAGGTAGTGTACAATACGATGAGATCTAGAAGCTCATTACTATGTAAATTAATTTAAATCAATTAATGTCTACTAGTTTTGCTTCTTTTCGTTTCTGCCTCTTATTGTCGATTTTTTACGACACAACTAACATGAGACAAAATTCCAATATTACCACTTAAACCAAGCATAATTTTGATGTACAGAGAGCAATTTTTTAAGAGATCATGTGTTTTTGCTTGAGGTAATTATCTACACATTCCTCAGTCTTTGTAAATACATAGTCCAACTAATAATAAAATTTTCAAATAAAGGTATCGCTGTCGTCTTCTCCATGATTAAAAAAAAACTGTTTTATGGCAGACCAGTACGATACTATTCTGTGAACTGCCTTGGACAAACTCAAACATATTGTTGGGACATTTCTTATCATCTTTCTTATTAACATACATATTAAAATAATCAATGAAAGTTCAAAACATATTTTGTTAATGTTTTGTTAAACAAATTGAATGTTGATTTCTGACAAGCAAAATTCTTACCATTAAATAATACCCGTCTTTTTGAAAACCATTTTTGATATTAGATTTGTCTCAGTCTATGACCATCGAGGCAGGATACAATCTTTTGCGTTCGTCGTGCCGCTACAGAATTCCTACTGTAGACATGTCACAAAATCAAAAAATTCTACATTTCCTACTTTCAAAGTTTCTCACATGCTCTCAAAAAGTAAAATTAAATTGTTGTGAAGACTGAATAACAGAGTGCTTCCTATTTTGAGAAAAATGCCTTTTTTTCAAGGGAAATGTCGGAAAACTGTATGAGAAACAGGTATAATAACAATTACTGTAATATCATAATTCTTAAAAAATATTTAGGGGTCGTTACAGTTTCTCAAAAGATCGAGTTAACTGTAGTTAACCCGGAAAATTTAACTGATAACCTGTAGCCCGGAGAATGGTCGCCAAACCCGAAGTCTCCGGGTCAAAATGACCATGTTGGCAACCCTACATACCTACCATATTGCAATATCCCAAAAAACATCTTTACAAACTTATTACGGACGTTGAACCTCGAAACAGTTAACACGCCGTTTTTTTAATGGCAGAAGAGTTATCATTTATGTCATTCTCAACATTGGGTAATATAAAAAAACATGCTAAAATATGCGGTGCTTAGTTCAAAGAACTCAATTCGTTAATTACCGGAATCCCATGTTTACGAATTTAGTCTTACGTCATTCAGCAAGTTTTTTATACGTAGACCAGAAGAATCTCAACCTCAATACGACACCAAATCATTATTCCTATCAATGGATTACCAATCTGCCATTATTCGTCAGCCATTGCAAATTCTGACAAACTTGGAGATGCAGTGGAATGTTAGTTAAACCTTTATGTGCCCATAGATGGAATCGTAATTTATATACAAAATTGACCATGTAATTCGAGATAAGAAAAGTGAAAAGAGCTTAATGGTTTTAGATGGAGATGAGGCGTGCTGAACATAGAAGGAGAGGGTCGATTTCAAATATAGTATCCGTGTAATCTATGATCTATTTATTGCAGGTTACGCATATACATGCGACTAGATGAGTATCTTCGAACCTGTTCCAGTTGGTATAATTGTTTGAAGAAGCGAACGCTAGCCTGGATACTAATAATAAATGCCTGAAATTTTATAAAGCAATTACAAGACTGGGTGAGATTATTTCAAATAAGTTATATATCTCCGACTGAGGTTGCCCTTGTCTGAAACACTAAGGAGTCTCAAGACAATGAATATTTAAAACTGAAGGTTAAGGTTTTGTCATATTTCCCCCGCGTGGACGATACCCAGTTTTCCCATAAAATTAAAAAGGCATAATAATGAACCGATTCTGAGAAGGAGATCAAAGCACAACGAAACTATGCATATATGGCTTTGTGAGCATGGTTTTGTGATGGGGCTTTGAAAGAAGTTAATTGTGTTTACTGAGGCTGTTTCGCGGGAAACTTAGGACGAATTAGGATGCATTAGGACGGCTTTTTTGCTAATGGAAGTAAAGCAATTATTATTAAAGCCATTATCCGAAAAGTATCGTAAAATGTGAGGTTGCATGGATGATTAACGTGCCTTTCGCAATATGTTGTGGAATTATGAACTCGACAATGACCTGTCTATAAAATACCATTAAAATTCTTCTTCATGGTTTTGTTGAGCCGACGAGCATAATGTGTATGGTATAATAGACGGTATAAACAATTCGTAAGGTCAATGAATCTGATGAATTATTGTAACAGTGCCGTGATCTTGAACTTGCAACGAAGAAAGCCTTTTTATTGGCGGAGGAATACCGAAGAATGGTGAAACACTCACTTTAGATTCCTTTATATTTTAATACCCGATGTGCACGTAGTATATAAATAGATCCAAACAAAACAATAAAATCAAGAGCCGGTTTAAAATTATATGCTATACATACAATTCAAGATGAAGGTCTTCTTTCTCTATACCAGCGCTCTTCGCTGCTCTTCGCTTAATGCACACTTTACCGAACTCGAACGATAAATAATATAATTCTCCAACAAATTTTTATTGACGGTTTATAGTAATTGTCCAATTTATTAAAATATAACATTCTGACCACGATGTATTATTAAAGAATTTATAAGCCATTTTCTTCTCTCTCTCTCTCTGTAGAAACACCCATTACTCTTGTTCTTCTCACCATTATAATCATTCTCCATGGCATCTTGATTTAAATTGAGCCCACAGGTTTATCACACGCATTGCAATTTTTCATTTTGTACGATTAAAAATAGTAACACAACCACGCAACATCAAAATAAAACTATTAGAATTATTTCTAACTTCATATAGATAACTTCAGTTTGGTCTAAATAGCTTTACCAAAAAAAGTCAAATCATAATATCACAGCAGCATTAGTATTATCACTATTATTATTAAATACTTATAATCTAAATTAAAAAAGAAATCTCGTGATTACGCTAGAGCAGAAAGATTTATTTGTGACCAAGTATGATACGAATCTCTATCCCTATCTACTATTTTTCTCGTAATGTCACAAAAGCCAGAATCGCAGCATCATGAGCTTCAGGGATTTTGTCATCGCGAGACGGGTATTTGTTATCCTGCAGTCTAGCCAATAATGTGTTGAAATCATCAATAGGGTTGTCAATAAATGTCTTGTGGGCATTGAGAAGATGAGATGAAAAAAATATAATTTACATTCCTACGAGGAGATGCCTGGGCGGTACCTAGGGCCTAAGAGGTCATTGCCGTTGTTCTATTGAAAGCAGAAGTGATTTAGCTACCGAAAATACTCCACTAAAAAGTGAAACCTCCTCCTCCGTGCTCTGCGTACCTTTTTACGTAGTCATTATGTTGTTAATAAGATTGTAAGAAAAAGACCGAGACTTATTGGTTTATTGTTGGCTCAATATATTCTACAATCAAACTATGATTATGCTTCTTCTAGTTTTACGTTTAATAAAGAATCTGATATAGTCGAAATTCGGAAATGTAATACATCAAAGGTAGTTGTGGAAACCAGCGAGGAGGAATTCAAGATCTTATTGCATTCTATATCAAAGGCATGCAGCGCCATATCTGCAATTACAAACGAAATTCAATCGTGTTTCTTGGGAGTCATTGCTTTTCCCAGAAGTATTCATTAAAAACTAATTGCAGTGGTTATAAATATTTGATACCGTTCGTCAGAAACCAAAGGCAAGACATGACATGACATAGCGGAAACAAAGAATTGTCGGTCTTAAAATTTTCCAATCAATTCACTCGTCACTGAATTTCAACTTATTATACCACACACTACAAAATTAATTAATATAAATGAGCCACAGGATATAGAAATAAAAGAACAGTCAAATCGTATTTTAGTTAAATCGTTGAGCAAAACACGTAAAAGTTCTGAGGGTTTCTCTCAGCTATTAGTTCACAGAATCGTAAAAGCAATACACAAAATTAAAATAAATAGTATATTATAATACAAGTTTTATAAGACAAAAATTGGCGAACGAGTTGTCCAAATTGAACGAATGCGCCAATACGTCTTATAAAACGAGTGTTATATACTATTTTTTCTACTTTGCGACATTAGTTTTACATACATTTCGAAAATTGTGGTTGTCATCTTACAATCTAGCGTAGTTTTATATTCAACAGTTGGTACTTGTGGTAAAATTCATAAATACGATTGACGAGAGCCAATGGCGATTGAGAGGTCAGCCTTGTTTGGCACTTGACGTTAATGTCATCAATCTTGGAAAAGTAAAAGTTACTAAAAGTTTGTGTTCTAGTGTTATCATAACGACACCGAAAGCGGTTTCGTTATGAGCTTATAACGAACGCAAAGTAGAAAAAGGTATATAATTATCCGTCTAGTGGTAATTCTTTTATATTTTTGTTTGTTTTTGACTAAACGGTTACTGATCTGACATAAAATTGACGGACTATGCGATTCTTTTACGGAAAATACAGGTTAAAGTTGAAAAAAGTACCACATAATAGATCTAAGTTACACCTTCCTCTATAAGTGTACAAAATTTCATGTAAAAATATCAATATCTTACATGCGTTTTTCACTCAAAACTTTACTTCTTTGAGTGCATGAATCAGACATATTTTATCACGTAGCCTGGATAAAACCATAACGATTAATACATTTACATTACCACAACAAGTAATATACTTTTATCTATAATTTGATGTATAACATGTGAGAATTGATTCATAATTAAGCTTACTATGAATGCTTGTTTTAAACGACGTACTAGCCCTACTGATTCCTCTCAAGGGTCAAAAATTTGTTCAAATTTATACCGTTCCTTAAATTGATGTCAATAAGTAAAATAGTTATCAAATTCATGACTTTTGTCAGAGTAATGCTATCTTTAATTCATTTTTAAGGGTCGGTGGCAAACGAAAAAAAAAGTGTTTTTGAGAAGTTGGTAACAAGCTACATGATACTATCAACTGCACAATCGACGGTGACCTTGAAGCGATTTTTACTACTTTTAACCGTTCATTGTAATTGTTTATTTCCAAATATTTCGCATTCACGTAATCTGGTTGTAGATACTAAATACCATTTGGTTCAGAAGGATATGGTGTTTTTTTTTTTATCTCCAATGTTATCTATTTCATGATTTCTGTTTGCTGAGCTTAATCGGCCTCCGATCTTTGAGTGTACCACAGAAAATAATCATAAATAATTCAGAAATTCGAAATCAGAAAAGAAATAGGGACTATGACGTTTTAAGAGGGTTTAGTGATGCGCTGATGGAAGAACCGTGGTAAATTGTGATTTTGTATGGTCGGTGATCTAAAAATTTACGACTTGTGATCTACGGTTATTTTTGAATCGGTTTCGCATGGGGAACAGGTAAAAGTGCGAGAGAAGATCAATATAGTTGCGGCGAACATTAGATCTTCTTGCAGAAGAGGTGGAAAAAATCAACACACACACTCCAGAGGGATAGCGGGGTGCATCCGGCGGACTCTGCACAAAACCATCGCACGCTACCGCAAGAGGCTAGTTGGCCGCCGTCCATTCTCGACACCGTACAAGAACAGACCAATATCCAGCAACATGAACACTGTCGGTGCAATATCCACAATTGTATTATTTATTTTCATCGCGACTTCAAACTGTGAGTATATAAACATAATTTTTTATTTATTATTAATTCGTGGCGCGGGCGATAGAACCAGGTCGTTGTGTTGTTTAACTGATAAATTCATCGTATCCTGTCTTCGAATTGATACAAATATTACCAAAGCTATTATTATATCGCGTTATCTTATAATTCTTCTGCATAGTTAGAATTATATTACGTTTTGTTTTTAATGGATTTACGTTGGTTGATTATTAGGCCAAAGGATTACGACGATCCAGCTCGATGGAGTGCAGTATTTCGTTAGTCGTATGAATCCTTACTCGCCGGAGTTAAACTTCTTCCTCGCGTATCAGTACTGCAGGTCTCTGGGTCTTCAATTGGCTTCATTTGAAACAAAGGAAAAAGCACTGTCCATAACGCAGTACCTCAAGAATGCAGGTACGAGTTTTATTGTATTGCCCTTGTTGGATTCACTAGAACAGATCATGTTTAGGATACCAGAAGTACGACTTCTGGACGTCTGGAAACAAACTTGGCACCGATATGTACCTTTGGATGAGCACTGGATTGCCTTTCAATGCCACATTCAACTTAATGAGGGGCTCCGAGAACATCCCTGATATTCCAACTGGCAGCACCAGCCCTCAGAGGACCGCTAGAGAAAGGTATACAACTGATTCTGGAGATTTTAGGTTTTGTAAATTTAGATTTTTTTAATTAGTGGAGACAGTGGATGCGCCAATGGATGCGTGGCATTGAAGGCCCCTGACTTCACCTGGGATACCGACGACTGCACAACCGTCAAGGACTTTATCTGCGAGCAGACACGATGCTACTATTACAACTACGGCTCGATACCTGTATCTTCTTCGCAGGGGTAAGAAAGGTGAGCCCTCGCAACCCCCCACCTAGGGTTCGAATTAATCGCATTTTTAACAGATCATTTAGTTTATTGCTCCAGGCCATAGATGTAACCCAGGTGGTCGGTGGCTCGGTGGTTGGGCCATGCTTTTTAATTAATACTAATCGCACCTTCCCTTCTACAGTTTTATTACATTCCATAGCAAAATTGTAGAAAATCGCTTTTTAGATATTTTGACATGAGCTTTGCATGGACTCGGAGACCATTTTGACGATTTTTATGCGTGTTTTTTGTTTCGTGCTAGCAGGCCAGTATACACGACCACCACAACAGTAAAGCCGTTTTCTTCATCACCGCCACCATCGAAAAACAATATCTACGCGCCGGTAGCGATCAACGAATTGCTGAGTAAATATAGGAAGCCGACGATTGGAACCGACAAAGCTGATGACAACACGGCTTTACTTAGGAGTGAGAAGGAGGATGTCGATATCGAAAAGTCGACCAATGGCCCATACGACAGCAACTTCCACGCCAACGTCGAACTTCAGGACGATCCTGCTGCTTCAGTTGCGGAGAATCAAAAGCCTGATGACGAGTACGTCTCCACAATTGAACCCGACACGGTCACAGTCCTAGCACGTTCCTTCAATCCGTCCAGTAAGAAATAATTTCTAGGTTATTATTTATGTGTTTTTCTCATATATCATCTAAGTATTCATATGCAATCATTCCATTGTAAAAAATAAGTGCGTTACGTTTCTAGCGAAATAAGATTATTAGCCCTAAGTATGCTACTATAATGTTTACAATAAGTATTAATCCAACGAATTGTACGAACAATCGCGACGAATAAAGTTTTTTAAAACTCCACTGATCTTATCTTTACATCAACCCAAATCAATCGAATATGTAAAACAGACATACAAATCTTCAATTACAAAAAGAATCATATAGAAGAGGCATTCATGTTAAGAGATAGAAAATAAATGCTTTATACAATATTTTATATCTATTTTATACCTACAAACTAGTAAAATTTTTGCTGGTTTCAAAAAATCTTAAAATATCTTAAAACTTTGTCAGACAATCATTTGTAAAACCTGTAGTAGATGCTGATGTTGAAGAACATTGAGTACGCCATACAGCGTTATCATACCTTACGTTTTTTAAATGGAACACTCTGTATAATATGTGTTTGCTGTAATAACTAACCCTTTGCTTCTCTTAAAATTATATCTAGTATGTCACACACCTATTTAACCTATAACCACCTATTTAACCAGATTTATCTTTACACAAGGTATTACGGTTATCAAGATATAACAATTTTATATAAAATTGATTCAATATATTTAGCAATTTTTGCAATCGTATGGCAACCGAACCTAGAACCTAAAAACTTAAAATTACTGCTAAAGTAAACCATAAACCCTGTACCTTTAGGTCAACTATCGCAAAAATTTGTTGTCTTCTTAGTCCACAATTCTGAGTTCTTTGTTGTGGTTTATGCGCTCACATATAAAATTCAAATATGCAAAAACTAACTGATAGGCGTCTTTAAACTCGGATTTTTATTCAGAGCAAAAAAAATCTATAGAAAACACCCCCTTCCTCAGTTTATTGTTGTTGTGGGTAGCGGCGCGTTATGCCATCATGGGGCCTGGGCAATTTTAAATTTGGGGGCCCCCATATACCGTGTTGAATTAAGAATTACTTTTTATATAAAAATTATATGTACTAATACTAAATAAAATCATAAATAATAAGTAAGATATTTGACTTTTTTGCAACAACATTTAATATAAGTACCTACCTACATCGTTATTTAAAACAACAAATGAATATTCTTAAGAAATACAGTATAACAAATAAATAGCTTAATAATTTAAAAATCAACATTCGTAACAAATAAAGTATATTATCTTAATTAATAAATGAGTATTCTTAACAAATACAAATAAATAATTTTTCACCTTAGGGAATCTAGATATAGGTACTCCTGCTTGAACAGTTTTTTTTTAAAAAATATTTTGCATATTACAAACACTGCGAGAGTTCATCCACTATCTATCTATGTCCTTTGGATATGTACTTATTAAATTTGTAATGCAGTTTCATAGTCTTTTGAAGATTTTTCTTTTAATAAACTGTAATTTCCTCTTTCTCTTGCCAACATTGTTGGTTTCATAACCTTTATTGTTAGTTAACGCACAAGATTCCGATTCTGTATCACAAAATGTTAAAACGATTTCTACCATGTCAATACCTCAATCTCTGAGAAGTTTACAAGAAAAAAAATACATAAATGTTTTTGAAAATGATTTAAGCTATAAATACAAAAATACTTTTGAATATATAGTATGATTCATTTATAAGCATTTCAAATTTGCAACTTAAGCTATTTCCTAAAACTTTTATTGGAATCTTTTTCCTGTCAACTTTTTAGAAAGAAAAATATTGACTAGTTACATTACTTTTTATAAAAACTGTATAATGATAAAGATTTTTAAAGGTATATAACCATTTTGAACATCGAGTTGTTATTTTACAGACTTTTTTGGAGTATTCATTTTTGCAGAATAGATTTCCATAACAAAAGAAAAAGTGTCGACTGAAAATCATCAATGTATTCATACGGTATTTTCTCTTCAAATTTGTCATGGCTTTCTCAAAATTAGATGTTTCTTTTATGGCAAAAAAATGAGTTTAACTGCTAAAACTGCCTCTTCTTACTACGTTAATTTATTAATCAATTAATTTATAGTTTATATAAGATTTGTTTTGGTCCCCAACCGGCATGGCATGAGCGCAAAAATAAAATACAATATTCTTGCCACGGTAGTGAATTTGTTAAAGAATAGTTGGGGCCTCGCTGTGATGTGTTTGCAACGGTAATGAGGATTGGCATGGTGTGGTTGTTTACTATAGAAACGAGTTTCCAAAATACTTGTTTGGGGTCCCCCTGTTGTTGGGGGGCCTGGACAAATGCCCATTTTGCCCATGGGATAACGCGCCACTGGTTGTGAGCAATGAAATTTTCACAGAGTCCACCTAAAAGTACACTTTCGCTATACGTTTGCAAAAATGGCAAAACATACTTAGAAAATTATGACCATGACTATGACTATGACGATGACTATGAGTATGACTATAATAGCGTACTACTTCTTAAGGGACATTGCAGTTAGCAAATAATATGCAGGATGTTTCATTTAAAAATCACAAGAACAAGTCCTTTGAAAATGCTAAAAAATCAGCATCCAGCTATGGTTTTAGTTATTATCCGACAAAATTCTTAGGACAATATCTACAAAAATGTAGTAGGCATTTATGTAGTTTCATATAAACTTACTTGCCGAACATGACCCCATCTGGGTTAAGCATTGGAATGATTTTGAAGATGTAGCTATTCCTGGCGATGAATGCACGCTCGTCCTGATCATCTAGTAAAAATGCAAGAATCCCGTCCATTATCCATGAGGAGTTTGATTCGCTGGGATGCACCCTAGCAGTGAGAAAGACCAACGGACGTGTCTGTGGAAGTAACTTGTAAATTTCAGAGGAAGACAGCTGTGTCAGTCGTAAAGCACCTCAAGCGGGATGTAGGTAGATCTCTTGGTGTCTGTTGGCCCAGTAATTGTAAGTAAAGGTACATCGTTAGAGCCGCTTAGGGTGGAACATAATTTATCCAGCCTGGTGTACATAACATCTTTATGCTGAACGGTAAATGGAAATAACCTCATCTAGAAAATTTTATATTCATTTGAAAATATAAAATGAATATCTATTACTTTCCATCAGTCTTGAATAAGTGTATGGGTAATGATACGCCAAGTAACAATAGTCATTGGTATAAGGAAACGAGATAGTAAAGGATAAGGTACGGTATTGCTTATCATCAGAATTAGCATATTCGTTTCCGTAATATATAATATTTTCCCCGGTCTTCTTCCAGCCTGCAATCAATTGATTAGATTTTGGTATTACATCAAGTATACACACACCTATTCCGTTTATAACATAGTTCGTGCATGAAAACAAAACGGGTTGCATGCCGTAATTAAATTGGCTGTTCACCCTTTGGAAATTGATGATATTGAAGGTGTATTTCACATCCGCTGTCATTTCGCTCACTTGAAAATAGAACCACTGCAAGCCACCACAGGAATTGACATCTGGCGTTAAAAATAAATTGTACTCGTTATAAGAGATCTAAAAACAAACAAAAAAATAATCGCACTCATTTGATTCAGGGTCATTATAAATGATTGTAGTCGGACTAGGTCATACCTATATTAGTACATTTTTACCGCTGAACAGAAACAAGTATCAAACTTACTGAGGCTATGCAACCAATTTAACAAATTCTGTACAGAACAGCGGCATTCGCCTACTTCGACTACAATCTTTTATAATGACCCATTATAATAATAATAGTGTAATATACTTGTTCTGCCATCCGAAGATTTCCACTTTCAAATCTAGATTCAAAACAGAGTGACGTTGGAGAAGTCTTTGAAGGCTGTATTTTATATCTTGACTCGAGTTTTGTGGCATTTTGAAAATCACATTCTTCTTTGAACGTGTCAGGACTAATAATATCTATCGTTAGCTAAATACTAATGAATTAATAATAAACTTACTTTGGTATATAGATCCTGTTGGAATTTGGATTTGAGAGTAAAGCATCTAAGTCATAAATTATTTTCCGCGGGATATCATCAAGTAATCCTTTCGCTTTTTTCAACTTTTTAATTATGGCTTCACTAAAATGATTATTAATTATTAATTGATGATTATTAAAAGATATTGAGAAGTGATACCTCGAAAAACAATTTATAGTTGAAGTCAGGTATTCTTCTGAATCGTCTATAGCACCGATGGCATCGGGGAAAGCGAGGAAATTCATATTTTCATATCTCTTCACTCTGTTTTCCACGAGTTTTCTTACTGTAGAATTATCGCCTTGACGAAAATTTATTAATTCTCGCAAGCCATCGTATATTTTCAACCTGTTACGCTCGCTATCGCCACATGAAAATTCCTGAAAACATCTTTCCACCCTGAAAAGATGAACGGTTGTGATTTATTTACCAGAGAAAACAAGTAGACTTACGTAAATAAATCAGTTTTATTCGGTTCATCACCATCATCGAAATGGTGGTCACTGTCACTGTCATTATCATCAAAATCTTCATCATCGGATAAGTCATCTTCTTCCGAAGTGTAAATTTGCTCCTGACTTCTTTCTCTGGCATTTCTATTGTTATTTTCATCGTCGTCCTCACTTTCATCCATTTCATTATCACTTTCATCAGAATGTTCTAAACCTGTAAGTATAGATATTAGATGATTGCGACATAACTAAAATTATGGAAACTAAACAGTCTCTTTGGTATTCCTTCGGAAGCTGTATGTTTAAATGAAGTGGTTGTATATTATAAGGAATTTTGTTAACACCCCTGTATAAGATGGTGTAGCCTTTTATTAAGATCAGTCGAAATTTTTGCTCCTCCTGTCTATCATTTTTAGACAGGAAATCAAGGAGTGCATTCCAGTATAGCGGTTTGCTTATAATGTTGATCCCAAATTCTGAAAATTAAAATAATAAATTTGTTATACCTATCAACAAAAATAAGAACTTTTCGTACGAGTTTTTGTCATTTTATACAACACCGCCATCAGATATTTCTTATAAACAGCTTTATCACCTGGTATACTCAGAGTATTCAATATGAAGCTGTAAAGTTTTTCGCATTTACTCATAATGGCGACAGCTTCAGCTAGAAGATTCACAAAAAATAGTTAATCAAGAAAATGATATTAAGAAACTCGCTTACCGCTTTTTGATGTGAGCTTTAATATTGATATTACTGTTGCTATTTTGTTTACTGTAGGCAACAGCAAACTCAGGCAAGTGAAAAATTGTTCGGTAATTAGTAAATTAATGTTCTTTTCTTAAAAAAAAAATAGTGGAATTATAATAAAAAAATATATCATAAATACACAGTTCTTACTATTTTTTGATAAAACTTTGATGATTGGTAGTATTGCTAGGTAAATATCTTTATGGCTCTTGTATTCTATGATAAGATCACCAATAAATTGAACTGTAAAGTTACTAATCATCACAATTTGCGTGGTTCCTTTTCGCATGTATAGACAATTTGTAATCTTTAGGATTTTGAGCAGTATGTCATTAAATGTGCATGTGTGGTCATCTTTGTAGTAGAAGTAGATGCATTGGATACATTCCAATACGTTTTTGAAGTTCTGCGGATCCCAAAATAGCTTTCGTATAGTTCTTCGCTCATTTTCCGGAACCAACTTGTTTTTTATAATCAGCCTGAACAGGATTTCAACGCTGTATACGGTGATTTTAAAATTTCTTGAATTCTGAAATGTAATGAATTGATGAGCTGATAATCAGTTGATAGTTGGGAACTGGGTTTAGCTGGCCTTGCATTGCGGCCACTTGTCAACAGATTCTTCAAATCTAAATGGTGATGGTTAGTGTTTGACATTTACCTGACCTAGTG
This sequence comes from Aphodius sticticus, assembly GCA_963966075.1. Lineage (NCBI taxonomy): Eukaryota > Metazoa > Arthropoda > Insecta > Coleoptera > Scarabaeidae > Aphodius > Aphodius sticticus. Next base: position 10,042,718 of record OZ014515.1, on the reverse strand, counting down.
TTATGACTTTATTGCCAATAATCGTATATTTTTAGATGTATTATAGACAAAAAGATCACCGAATAACCATTCTTTTGTCACATTTGCCAGAAAACTGTCCAGCGTTTGGCTTCAAACCGTGAATAAATAAATCATTCGGCAGATGGGTGCATTTGTTTTATACATTTACTCTTTCCTATTAAATTGTCTATATACATACAGTGCCCAAGGAAGTCAGATCTGACAACTAATGGAGTGGCGCAAACAAAGTGTTTTATGTGAGTTTATATACATCTTCATTCATTTGAACTTGATCAGATACACGAATATACTTAATATCCTTGATATACCTAATAATGGCTCGAAGGTGAATGTTATTGAAATGCGATAACAAAAATAGTCCACAGTAATCAATCGGTCATGACTGGCTTTCCATATGACGTCGGATATAAACACATACAACCACTGGCTGGTTGGAACTGATCCAAACATCCACGTGTTACTTGTAACGATATGCGGCTGCTGGCTGTTTGTCATTTCATCCCAAACGCATCATCTTCGAACAGGTACATCTCTCAACTCACGCAGAGCCAGATATTTCATTCTAAATCGTCCGTCGTTGATTATATGTCGTCAACACCTACGCTAGTAATTTCGTAGTACATTTCTTTCCCCAAAAAAAGACACATATTGCTATTTTTATACCGCTGCTAGCCCAATATGTTGGCAACTGAAAATAAAAATATTACTGAAAACAACTGCACCGATTTATTGTCTCATAAATTGCCCTTGTCAAAATCAGCAAATTAAATTGGGAAATTGCCGGATGAGTTATCGATGCCAAATAATTTTATTAAATCAGTTTGATGCGCGTGAAGCCAATGTTGGGGTAAGCTATTAAAATTAATTACCAGCAGTTAAATCAATAGTTAATTACTTAAAATTGTATACACGTAAACGCCGTATTACGACAGGAAACGACAGTTTTGAATACTCAACGTCCACATTTAAGAACAATAAAATAACTTTACCACAAATTTACTGGTGATTTGTAAAAGAACTACACCGACAATCACAATTAAAGAAACGCTTAAGGATCAGTGGCAAAGTAAATATGGTTTTGAGACCTTTTTTTTTGGGGGGGAGTTTTTGAGACGGTGACCTTGAAACGATTTTTACTAGTTTTGAACGTTCATTGTAATTGTTAATTTCCAAATCTTTCGCATTCACGTGACCAAACAAAAACGAATCAGGATCACAATAGATAAACTGTAAATAAAGAACGAATTCGTACTGACAATTTGCACCACGAGATGGCGCCAAGTGTCAACAAACTTATGTCATATTTGGCCGATTGTTTGGGACTTTGTAAATAAATTTATCAAGATTGTTAAACACCTTAAAAATGTGAAAAATAAAATGTTTTTTGTTCACAACTTACTTACCTTAATAATATCGACAAGTGTGATGGGCAATATAGGATGATTGCAGAGATATTTAATTGAAAATTGTGATGCGGGGAACACTACAAATAGCATAATTAATTTAAAGATGTCTTCACTTCAAGTGGGCAAAACTCACATTTTGAAGTTTGTTTATATGCTATAAGCATGGTGATCTTATAAAGGTATTTGAGACTTTCTGCATCTTTCTTCGGACTGGAGACATCTAAATGTTTTAGGACGTTGAATAGATTGTTGCAGTCCCTGACAATGTTGTGTTCACCTAGAAGAAAAATGTAGACGAGTAATTAAAATTTTCAGATGGAGCGGGAAATTAAAAACTCTAAAAATAATACTCGAAGATTTAAAATCGTGTTCAAATGTTTTGAGTACTAAATATGTTGCTTTTGGATGTGCGCCAATTGTTGGATTCTCGTACACCTTCCGAAATTGTGACATTTTCTGCGGACGCTATTAATTCCGTGCATATGATGCAGAAATAATCAGGGTGATCGTTAGTCACGCGAAACAGTAGTTACAAATCGACTGGTAATCACTCACATCAAAACTTTTCAATTTATATCAACCAGGGAATTATTCCGATGGGTTCATTCCCGACACATAACGAGCCAAATGATGACCCGGTCGTGCCAACCGTCAGCTATAGGGCGATGATGCTTCATAGCTTCCAATATTAATTGCAAAATTTGACATTCGTTAATATTCGTTCAGTTTACTAGGTGAAAATGCGATGTAATTCCATTCTCACGCGGATGCCTTTTTGCAAAAGAGTAGAATTCACGCACAAACTTACCAAGGTCAACTCTTCTTAAAAGGATGCATATTTTTAACGTCGATGCATGTATGTACAACATACAAGTATTCAGCCGCGATAGCGTGTCTCCCTGCCCTCCCAAGAAACCCCAGCTAAAGTCATTTTTATGTCAAGGTCTGGTCTATTATTTATTTGTTTTAGTGCACATCAAAGTGCATCAGATAGTCGAAAAATAACTAATAATTCAACACGTCAAAATAATAATTCATTCCCCAGCTTATTTTGCCTATTCATATATGAATTTTATTTATGCTTAAACTTCCTCATAGAGTATCAATCAATATTATTAATTTTATCAGTTGGTCATGACTCATATTTATAGATAGTTAAATATGTTATCAGTATATTATACATACACGCGCATAATTCTTTTGTCCTTACATACCTAAATACATAAATGCTGTTTTGATGAAACTTTTTCAAGTCAATTTAATTAAATAGTTTTTTTTTAATTTTAAGAACATATTTGAACGAGCACTGTGCGCGTGGCTTAAGGTCAGAAGAATTTCGTAATATAATCATTATTACGCTTTTATAAAATCCACAACGATAATAAATTTGTATGCAAAAAAATGGTTAAAGAAAACATGTAAACAGTGTTGGAGTAAGTCATGCAGTTGCAGTTTGTGGATATGCAGCGGGACAGTGAGGGTGAATTACAATCAAATCATGCAAAATGGACTATCGATACTTTACATTCGTCTGTGTATATTTGGGCCATAATTGTATTTGTATACCCGGAAACTGAGACGTTAGCCGCACCACCTGGAGACGCCAAAATATACACTGAAACTTACGACTGAAAATCTCTCCCGCCAGTTTGCTGTTGGCCGCACAGTTCAAACTTGCGCACTGTAGAAACGGCCCAAAATATTCTCCCAATCTAAAACTTTTTTTTGAAAAAAATTACATCCGCACAGGAAATTTCGGCGTGCGTTCTAATCCAAAACAACCCATTCCAATACAACAATAATTTATTGCTCGTTCATTGCAGTAACCAATTAACAATTCGAACAACCAACATGGATGCAGTTACCGCATATAATTTATAGTGGACGTTTTCTCATACAAGTAACACTTGTTAGAATTATCTTGAGACTTGGTCGGTTGCCAATAACCGTTTCCTTTCATGTGTGCTGGAAATATATGCAAGAAAGCTACCAGAAACGCCGTAAACTGGGTATAAATAACCTTAAACTACTCATAACTCTTTTGGTGTTCATTCGAGACAATATGACATCTCACTAGACATTGAGGAAGTAGTAGAATCCCATATTCTTCCCGTCTTTCAGCGACTGAAACCCCCTTGTTTCAGCAACATATTTCTCACCCACATCCTGCAAGCACTTCTTTAATCTTCTGTCAAAAAGTAAATACCAAATCACTAAATATTTTTATTTACATTTTAATCATTTATTACTCATTAGTTGCCCAACAAATATACAAAGTTTGGTAAACAAAATCCCCACCCATTCTTGGTATTCGTTTTCATATCGCCGAGTACAAAAATAACAATAATGCTTTTAATAAATGCTTTATTGATTACACGGAATAGTACCACAACTCACTGCATAAAATATACATAATAATAATAACAACAATACATTCATATATATGTACCTAAATAAACCCATAATCCCAGGGATAGATATAGTCAATGAATAATAAAATATTTAAGCACGATTATCAAACATGTACTTGATGACAAGTCCAACTTTGGCATCAAATCTCTTGAGCAGCTCCACAAGATAATCTGGATCAGCGAAGCCCATTTCTTGAAGTTGTTTTAATCCTTCTGCAAGTCTGGGATCTGCAAATCAACATGATTAGAACCATATAAAATAAACATAGAAGCATCATTACCTAAAGGTGGGGCTGATGGCTGCTGTGTAGGCTGTTGAGTAGACTGCTGGGTAAACTGCTGGGTAAACTGCTGGGTAGACTGCTGAGCAGACTGCTGAGATTGTTGCTGAGGTGGTTGCTCCACTGGTGTGTTCTGAATGCTGATGTCAGTATCTAGCATAGTCCACGATCCACGCCTAGGGGTCCTTCTCATTGCTTCAACATCCTCTTCCATTGGGGTAGCTCCTCCTGGGGACTGCTCATTAACAGGGGTTGATGTTGGCGTTTTAGGATTTGGATTTGTTGGAGTTGGAGGATATGGAGTAGGAGGAACTGCTTGAGTTGCTGGTAGATGTTGCTCGCCGAAAATGTTATTCAAAGCCTTGACCATAATGTCAACAAAATGTGGCTGTTCCTGTTGCGGTGGCGGCGTTTGCTCTTGATTTGGTTGCTGTGGGCTCTTGGTGGACTCCTCTTCGGGAACATGATGTCCGGACATTGCTTGAGCCGCAGCCGAAGCCATTTCATAGAATGCATTCGGCATTGGACAACTGGTCATTCTACTTGGGCCTGGTTGAGTATCTTGTCTCCAACCAATGTCTGCTGCTTCCTCGGCCTGCTTGTAGTGATGGTAGTGGTCATGTTTGCGATCGAATTTTCGGCCAGCTTTAGCGCTGCGGCAAGCTTCCTTGCCTTGGAATCTTCTTATAGATTTGTTGATGGTCTCAGAAATTCTCTTGCAAGTACCGCTGAACGGGAGCTCTCCAGTTGATGTCCTGAGCATGTAGTGTTCAGAATGAAGTCCAGCATGCTCACAGTCAATGCATAGATCAAAATCTGGACATTGCAAGCATTTATATCTGTATCCAATAATCACCTTCTCGCAATTATCGCAAATTACGTTTGACACTGGATCTAATGAGAGAAATGTTATTGTTTGATTTGTAAGCTTTTGAGGGACCAGCAACTTACTCTGTGGTGAGGGTGAACGAGTTGAGATATGAATGTAGAGTGTTTTGACAGGTCCTGTCATCTCAGTAAATGCCATGATGAGGTCTTCATCAGTATCAATAGTTATATCATCGCCTTCTGAATCTGGAAACAAACAATTCGGTTACGGTAATCTAAAATTCGTTTACTCTCTTGTTTATTGTTACCTTTCCATATTATTTTGAACGGGGCATTGCGTAGTTGCGAAAAAATTGAACGAATTTTCTCTTTCACAAAGAGGTAGCTCGTGATATTGGAGGCGTCATCAATGATGAACTTCCTGGCCTCTGGAGAGCCATTACTTCTTAAGAAGACTTTAAAGACTACGCTGGATGAAGCCATTTTGTTCCTGTAGATATATAAGAATTAAAATAAGGATAGCACCAGAAAATTGTGCTAAATGCGTTGTGAATCATAACAACCGTAATTAGTTTTAATATGCGTAATACGTCAGCTTTATATCAAATTGAATATCGTTCGGCAACGTATTTTTCTGATGGACCAGATATATTACTATTCACAACTCAAATAAAAAACCATTAGCAATGTATTTGGTCCATCATAACTACGCGCATAGGAACAAAGAAGAAATTAGGACACGTGTAATTGTGGCTGCATATGCTTCAACAGTAAACAGAAGTTTACTGCTCTAGGAAAACATGAAAAGTGAAAGTAGGATATACATATCTAAGAATGTATCTTAATTTAAAGTAAAGGTATATTGTAATATCCTTGCACAAAAATTAAAGTTGATTGAGGAATGTTTATCATTCGTTAGTTTAAAAACATGAGATTGTGTCTATAAATAACAGGATTAATTAATTTAGTAATTACTGCGTACACGTAAATTATTTAGGCAGAACGTTATTTAAATATATTCTGTAAAGCTGGAGTGACACTTACCACGTATTGTCAGATGCTGTAGACACTTACTATTAAATTTTCCGAGCAACTTGTTTTTATATGCGACGCGATAAAAGTTGCGTATAATGGTGGCCCCACTATTGCCAATATAACTGGCCTATGTTGTTGTTGTTTTTATCGGGGATTGGTGCCCGATAGGTTGGTAATACGAATGAGTCATCGTTTTGGAGCCACATACATCATGATTCAAATGATCCTTCCTGCATATTCCAGAACATTGGAGATCATTATTGTCATAATATTTCGCCATATTTGTTCTTATTGTATGTCATATGTGGGATAGCAATTAATTGATCTTTATTGTTACAAAAAAACAATCGCCAATTGAACTGTATATTTATAGCTTTTTGTTATATAAATTATTGTTGCTTAAACGATGACCAATAAGTTTTATTTCATTTGTAAACAAAGTTGATTGAATGTTGTTAAATATTCATTTGTCCAAAATTTATATTTATTTTTTGCTTGTTTATTAATTAAAAAAATCCTCACAACAAAATAAATTCCTACGAATTTAATGTAAGCGTGATGTAAACATTGTCGATTTTACTGTGTCATGGTGAATGTAGGCAACCAAGCAAGCACATGATGCTGAATATTTATTTAGCCCGCTTTTATATCATTTATCTTGTGTGGTAACAAAAACTGTTTACATTGTCGGAAAGGTTTAGTTTAGTACATAGTGATAAAAAGTGGAGGGCAATGAAATGCAAAAGTAGTAGGAAAAAAATATATTTCATGGCATTTATGTATTTTATATAAATTAAAATTGCTAAAACACAATGCTACTAGTTACAAATACTGGGGATTTTTTTTAGTATAATTGCGTTTTTTCATACATTTCTCATTTTGTCCTAAATTGTTGCTAAATTCTAACATTTCATATTTCTCATTTTAACAATTCAGTAGCTAAGAGATTATTACACATTATTTTTGTAAGCTCATTAGGTAATATACATATAGTATATAATATATATACATATAAATATATTATATACATATATATTATACATATACAACATACATATATTTTCTTTCTTAGTTAACGCTAAACGTACAATAATAATATTTACAATATTTAAGTACATACATAATATATGATTTTCAGTTCGTCAGCAAAATTTGAAAATTATTGCCTGGATTACCAAGTATACATTTATAACTTTATTATGGCAGGTGAAACAGAGCTTTTATTTAGATTATCGAATAACATCATTGTTACCAAATCAAAGCACATTAACATTTTCCTCAGTAATTTCCTAATTTAAAGCTATCATAAACGCCATCATAAGGGCAATGGCTCAACTACAATAATTTACACATTTTCATATGTACCAAAATGGCCAGGGCATAGTAGATCTTTGGTAATTTTATACAATTTTAAAACTTTAACTACATGATATGTTAAAGGGGTATTACTTTTGTTCAAAATGATATGTCTGAAGGATATTAATCATTGCACTAAGAACGGTACCAACTGTTTTGATACATATGAAGTACACAGTTTTGAAAGCGTAAGTTTTTATACATGGATATCAAAGGTAAAAAAATTGGTAAGTCAATTTCTTGAATTTATGCTATCGTACCTTTGACAGTCCTTGATTTTCAGAAGAGTATAACTGCAACCATACAGATTGTTAAAAATAACATAACTTTACAATTAATATTTCTTAAAATGTCTTTTTTTTAAACAACCTGCATCATTTCCAGCTATTTACATTCATTTAGTAAAATGAAGAGTTACACAATCAGTCTCAGAATATTTACACTTCATTATCATGACAAAATTGGATTCCATTTGAAGTACTGTGTTTTAGCATATTCAGCGGCTTCACGTTGACGGTGATATGTTGTATACAACCCTCATATCCCTTATAATATGAAGTTGGCAAACCTCTTGGTAAATTACCCATGCCACCTATCCAGAGTTTCGAAGTAGTACTTAACGAAAATGCGCCCTTCTCTGATATTCCTTTTACTGGATCTTCACCATCCACTGAAATGAAAACAACACGTTTCCTTCTCTTCACATGGATGGTATGCCATTTGCCATCATCAACTCGTGACTTAGCCCTACAAAACATCGATCATCATACATTTCACTAATTTCTAGGTATTCAAGAGTTTACCTTACAACCCAGAAGTCTTTTTGTTTCCCCAGATTGTAGCTAACTTCAGGGTGTCCATTTACAATAGCAATGGAGAAGTAATCCTCTTTCAGACTCCTGGATTTGCTACGCCATAGAAGTAAACCATCAGATACGAAGGTCTTTAAACGAATTTCATATCTGTTGCCTCTTTCTTCTTTTCTCCTGAAACATCAGATATGTGTAAGAAGGCAGTACGACAACTCCTTTTCAGAATAGGTAAAAATTAGTTATTGTTAGTATGCCCTACCCCATTAAGTCGTAAAATTTAGAATCATAATAATTATCTTCATCATAATCCAAATAAAAATTCTCGTTTTCACTTTCAGCTTCTGCTAGGGATTCTTCATCGTCTTCGTCTCCATCTATAAGATAATCTGACTCTTCGGTGTCTTCTGTTGCGTTGCTGGATTATTAGTGTTAGTAGGTTAGCATTTAAATTCGGGAACTTCTTACCTTTTGTAACCTCGATTCTTGTATTGAAGGAAGGTGTTGCCAGTAAACTTTATTGCTGAGAATTCTTGCTTTTCTGTAAGGGATAAGATGATTCATATTTGTTATTATATTCGAGATTAAAATCATGATTCATGCGTTAAGACGATAATACTGCTCGTTATCAAGCGTATATAAATAGATAAAATACGTCATACCATTTTCACAGTGGCTTCCCTCAAAGTTCGAATGGCATTGACAGATGTAATCATTAAGATGTGGTAAACATAATCCGTTATTTTGGCAAGGGTTCTTGCTCACTGGGCACGGTGGTCCGTCATAAATTTTTATCTTGTACCCACATCCTGTTCTGTTAACTGGCGCAAACGTACAATCCTGTAATTTTCCTGAAATTGGCAACGGATTGGCATTAACTAAAATTCGTTGGATGGCTCCTTTGAAGCCTCTTGAAACTCCAGATAGTTTGTGGATCTCTTGCCAGGATGACACGGAGCCAATGTAGAAAGGAAGCTCAAGGTTGAGTTCAGTAAGTGGGACTCCTGAGTGTCCTCTTACAACGGTTGAATTGTCTAATTGGAGCCTGCCTTCTCTTCCATTACGGATTATTCGAACCCAATGCCAATTACCAGGGGTTATGGTTTCACTGGAACTGAAAGAAGATGATGGAGGTGGTATATTTTGAGATGGTTTAACTTACGTTATGTTAGCGATACCGCTTCCTAAATTAAAACGGAACTGGACGTGGCCATGGACAAGATTTAATGAGATGAAGTCTCCCCTGCCATTCTTCATTTGTCCATTATACAGAATTAACCCATTTAATGATCTGGTTTGGAAGAAAATCTCGATCGAGAATGATTTCCCCACCCCGTCCAACTTCGGAAATTCTATAAAGCTCGTGCTATCAAATTCTGGGGTTGATATATCGACTTCCTGGTCAACTAAAGAAAATCATTGCTCAAACATTGATGTATGGCTTTGCAGTACCTACTATACCTAATTCACACGCATTTCCCTTTCGTCCTGGAGGGCATCTACAGAAGTAGTTTCCGTTCTCGAGAGCGTCGCATGTGGCGCCATCGTTGCAAGGATTGGATTGGCAAACATCTTGGATGTTCTCGCAGAACTCTCCTGAATATGACGGCCGGCATTCGCACTTATACAATTCGGAATCTATTGCACTACATATACCACCATTTTTGCATGGCATGCTGGAACATGGGTTCTCGCCACATTCTCGGACACCTTTTGCCTTTATTACCAACTCATCCCTATTCTCATGCAATTCCACCGTTCGCCTACCAATTCTCAACTTTCTTATGCACCCCTGAAGCCCTCTATCGATTCCAATGTTCTCGTACACCCTACAATGAAACATACCTCGTATCGCTTTTCTTTATTAAGCACAATAGCTTGCGAAAGGGCAATCAGCTCTTCCAACACTGGAGGTGAATCCAGTTTTTACCACTGGCCATGTTTTGGTAATGATGTTTTTGGGCAGGGAATAATAAACTGAAGGCTGAAACCATTGCTGATAAAAGAATTTAGTAGAGGAAGGATTTACAGAGGAAGCTATTCGAGATGCGGAGCGACACACCCAGTATAAGTTAGGACAAAATAAGAATAAAAGATTTGGGGAAAGGAAGAACAAGATCGCTGTTTTTTTTTGTATCAGTAAGAGCCTTTAGAGTATTCTAATGAAAGAAACGTATCAAAGGATCTTTTGAAAGTCTTACGAATGCCGTTGTGATTTCTCGTTATTCTGTAAGGGAACTGCCTGGGTGGGCTGGGCAGGGTACGCTTTGTGTTAAAAATTGCGGATATTTACTAATTCACAAGTTTTGGTACTGATGTTTTTGGGCAGGGAATAATAAACTGAAGGCTGAAACCATTGCTGATAAAAGAATTTAGTAGAGGAAGGATTTACAGATGAAGCTCTCCGAGATGCGGAACGACACACCCAGTATAAGTTAGGACAAAATAAGAATAAAGGATTTGGGGAAAGGAAGGAACAAGATCGCTGTTTTTTATCACTAAGAGCCTTTAGAGCATTCCAATGAAAGAAACTTATCAAAGGATCTTTTGAAAGTCTTACGAATGCCGTTGTGATTTCTCGTTATTTTGTAAGGGAACTGTCTGGTTGAGCTGGGCAGGGTACGGTTTGTTGTAAAACTTGCGGATATTTACTAATTCTCAAGTTTTGGTAATGATGTTTTTGGGCAGGGAATAATAAACTGAAGGCTGAAACCATTCCTGATAAAAGAATTTAGTACAGGAAGGATTTACAGAGGAAGCTATCCGAGATGCGGAACGACACACCCAGTATAAGTTAGGACAAAATAACAATAAAAGATTTTAGGAAAGGAAGAACAAGATCGCTGTTTTTTTTTGTGTCAGTAAGAGCCTTTAGAGTATTCTAATGAAAGAAACTTATAAAAGGATCTTTTGAAAGTCTTACGAATGCCGTTGTGATTTCTCGTTATTTTGTAAGGGAACTGCCTGGGTGGGCTGGGCAGGGTACGCTTTGTGTTAAAACTTGCGGATATTTACTAATTCACAAGTTTTGGTAATGATGTTTTTGGGCAGGGAATAATAAACTGAAGGCTGAAACCATTGGTGATAAAAGAGATTAGTAGAGGAAGGATTTACAGAGGAAGCTATCCGAGATGCGGCACGACACACCCAGTATAAGTTAGGACAAAATAAGAATAAAGGATTTGGAGAAAGGAAGGAACAAGATCGCTGCTTTTTTTATCAGTAAGAGCCTTTAGAGTATTCTAATGAATGAAACTTATCAAAGGATCTTTTGAAAGTCTTACGAATGACGTTGTGATTTCTCGTTATTTTGTAAGGGAACTGTCTGGGTGGGTTGGGCAGGGTACGCTTTGTGTTAAAACTTGCGGATATTTACTAATTCTCAAGTTTTGGTAATGATGTTTTGGGCAGGGAATAATAAACTGACGTCTGAAACCATTGTTGATGAAAGAATTTAGTAGAGGAAGGATTTATAGAGGAAGCTATCCGAGATGCGGAACGACACACCAGTATAAGTTAGGACAAAATAAGAATAAAGGATTTGGAGAAAGGAAGGAACAAGATCGCTGCTTTTTTTATCAGTAAGAGCCTTTAGAGTATTCTAATGAATGAAACTTATCAAAGGATCTTTTGAAAGTCTTACCAATGACGTTGTGATTTCTCGTTATTTTGTAAGGGAACTGTCTGGGTGGGTTGGGCAGGGTACGCTTTGTGTTAAAACTTGCGGATATTTACTAATTCTCAAGTTTTGGTAATGATGTTTTTGGGCAGGGAATAATAAACTGAAGGCTGAAACCATTGCTGATAAAAGAATTTAGTAGAGGAAGGATTTACAGAGGAAGCTATCCGAGATGCGGAGCGACACACCCAGTATAAGGTAGGACAAAATAACAATAACAGATTTGGGGAAAGGAAGAACAAGATCGCTGTTTTTTTTGTATCAGTAAGAGCCTTTAGAGTATTCTAATGAAAGAAACTTATTAAAGGATCTTTTGAAAGTCTTACGAATGCCGTTGTGATTTCTCGTTATTTTGTAAGGGAACTGTCTGGGTGCGATGGGCAGGGTACGCTTTGTGTTAAAACTTGCGGATATTTACTAATTTTTAAGTTTTGGTAATGATTTGTTTAGGCAGGGAATAATAAACTGAAGGCCGAAACCATTGGTGATAAAAGAATTTAGTAGAGGAAGGATTTATAGAGGAAGCTATCCGAGATGCGGAACGACACACCCAGTATAAGTTAGGACAAAATAAGAATAAAAGATTTGGGGAAAGGAAGAACAAGGTCGCTGTTTTTTTGTATCAGTAACCTTTAGAATATTCTAATGAAAGAAACTTATCAAAGGATCTTTTGAAAGTCTTACAAATGCCGTTGTGATTTCTCGTTATTTTGTAAGAGACTGTCTGGGTGGGTTGGGCAGGGTACGCTTTGTGTTAAAACTTGCGGATATTTACTAATTCTCAGCCCCTGTACAGTGATGGGCTCGCAAACGAGGCGCTGATTGCCCCTTAGTTAGGCTTAAGTGTGCCGGCCTGGAAAGTTTTATATTGTTGCGACTGTTATTGTTTCTGTACCAACCTTGAGAAGTTCGACGGTACGAAGCCGACAAATGCGTCCTCGACGAGATCGAGGGCTCGAAGGTTGCCCTTAGATTGGCCGGCTATGTCCTCGCCGTCATCTATTTTTAGCATGCCGTCTCTGTGGTATCTTTTAATTATCACTCTATGGAACTTCTTCGGCTGTACGCGATCCAAGGAAGTTATTACCACGGGCCCGTTTCCTAAGTTATATTTGAACTGCACGAATCCGTCGACGATCGCCAAAGAAACGAAGTCTCCGCTTCCATCCAGCCGCTGCTGATTGTAAAGGATTATCCCGTCTGTGGCGTACGATTTAAATTCAACTTCGATGCTGAGTTTGTGATAAGCCTTCAGAGGCTTCATCCTGACGTAGGCCCTTCCATCGAACGCCGGGATCTCATATTCCCGAAAAACGACCTCAATCTCGCAATAAACCCCCGTATAATTCATACCGCAGATGCACTTGAACGTCGCAGAGGGCAGATCAACGCACTTGCTGTTGTGGTAACACGGCGAAGAGCTGCAAGCGCGATATTCGTCCGTCGGCGTCGACTCAGCTACGATACGAGTAATTAGCCCTTTATGAATACAAAAGTTTCATTTAGTATCTTACCTATGCACTCCTGCCGGTCTGACGACTCGGAGTAATCCTCGAGGCACGTACAAGCCCCACGAACGCAGCTGCTGTACGGTATGTAGCAGTCTGAATTCTCCGAACAGAGGTCCCCCAAAAGGGCCGTTACTTGCACAGTTGCCGGAGTTGGCCTAAAAGCTGCCGCGTAGTTTCCCCCTGCTGGCAATAAAAATCATTTTGCATTTCCGTTTACTGATGCTCTAATCCTATTTGTATAGATATCTCTGTGGCTTCTCTCATCTGATGTAAGATAATACTTATTTCGAGTTTGTTTAGGAACCTTATAAGCCTCATTTATTCAATGGCATTGTTTTGCTATTTGCTATGATATTACCAGAGCCGGCAAAATAGTCAGTTTTATAATAATTAATTAGTAATTCGTTACGTTTCTTTATATTTCTATATCAGGTTTCATTTTGTATTATGAATATGCAGAATCAAAAAATCAAACAAACATCTATATTATGCAAAGGATTTATTTTTCAACGAGCTACAGAAGATTTTAAATAAGATCTCAAAGTATGAAGTAAGCATGATGTAGCGTACAATGTGTTGGAACTGATGTGTCAGCGCTACTTTTTATCATTGAATTGATTATTGTAACATAATTTGTCAATCGCAAAAAAATGCTATCTGAAAGGTGGTGGCAGATATCTATGATATTCCGCATGATATAATAATTGGAATATACTATATACGTACCACAGCAATTTGACAACAATAAATTAAATAATATTAAACTTTGTGAAAATTAGCTTAGCTTACGAAACCTAACTTATTGTAACATGCTGGGCAGCGTGTTTAGTGGCAGTATTCTTTTGTAAAAACATTTCTTTGTTTTAAATTACAACGATAATGAAGATATGATCCAAAAATAAAAATTTATTAGTACGCATTTCTTTGCAATAGCAAAAGCATTTACATTTTTGGAAGAATGTTAGTTGGAAGAAATTTAACATTAACTCTTGTGAGAGTCATTGTTGAATACATATAATTGATATGGTAATACAACGGTAATTATTTTATATGCTTTTAAAACTAATTTCAAATGTAACCTACGTTTAGTGATAAAAGTGAAAGCGCGTACTTAAAATATCGTAATTAAATACCAAACTTTTGTTTTTCGTGGGTTGCAAACCGGTTACAATAGATAATTTACAAAAATATCGCTATTATTGTACTAAAATTGATAATAAAGATTAGCGAAATAAATCGGCATGAGACCCGATAAATAATATTACGGACGCTCCATGACGCGGTTGTAGTGGAGCAAATGTTTTTTGAATGTGCAGTCGTGGAATTTTTATGCACTACCATCAGTGTTGCCACGTTAAACATTTATTTTTCCGCAGGCTGACTGGCAACATATCTGCAGATTAGATATTTTTTCCCAGAAACAAAAAATTGGAAAAAAACAAATAAAAAAACAGTTTATTCAGTTCAACAAATAAAAATAAACTCCGAAAAGAAAACCTTAAAATCCCATTTTGGTTCTTTTGAGCAGATAATCCCACTTAGTGTCTCCGTGCTCAGTGTGTTGTGCATTTTTGTTTTACTTCAGTTAATTGCGTTGAAAATACGCTCCACAGCTGCAGTACTATGAGATAGACACAATACATTTTTTTATAAATATTGTCAAATTCAGATATGTTGCGGAATAATCAGCATCCTTTGTATTAAATATGAGCCAACTAATGAGCCAAATAGTCAAATAGTTAAAATATATCATAATATATGTAACAAAATTGAACAATTCTTTAATAAATCAAATTTCTATGAAATAGAAAAGTAAAAGAAAATCCCCAGACTGTAACAAATTCCCCAAATCTCCAAACGGTACTGAAAAATCCCCAGACCTGGCGACACTGGCTACCATTGAGGCATGCGGACTTACAAAGTGACTATTTTGTCGAGTCTCTGTAACAGTCATACTCAACCTGTTATTATTTAGGGGCTAACAATTAATGAAATCGTCTGTACCGTGCGGGTGATTATTCTGCTTGTTTCTACCATTATCAATCCTGCTGTTTGCAGAGGTCTGCAAACATGGGCGCGCGTATTGCTAGCTGATCGCCATGTCGCTCTTTGCGTTTTGCGAAACTGACGAAAAAGATCCAATATTCCAGACTACTGTACCGTAGGCCGACTTCGGATTGTAATTCACTTTTATTTGTGGGATAACGGGCGTTTTATCCGGTTTAAACTTTTGGGGAAACGGTGAAGCTCACGTAATAAATCGGGCCTCTCAAAAACACAGACTATCTTTACTTCACTTTATTCAATCGGCATATACAGTCTCTCACACACAGATATATCAATTACAATAAGATCTAGGCATAATTTACATGGTGGCATAACTTTACAGTACGTCAATCTCACCGCGCGTGTTGTAAATGCTATCCGATCCTGCTGGCGACAGGTTATTTTCGGGGGACTCATTGTTGTCGTCGGGATCTGCGGGGTAAGGGGCACCCTGCGGCGGTCTCACAAGCTCTTTTCGTTCGTAGTAGAATCGCGGATCTGGCGCCAGGTGTCGCGTCGACTTTGACAACGGCGAATTTGAATCATCAGGTTGCGTGAATTGCTGCGGAGTGTACCTTCTCACAGGCCAATCCGTTCCGGCCAACATATCTTCTGAAAACACAACAAGAACTGAATAAGCAGTAGGTCATAAATATCCCTTTACCCAGAAAGATTGTATATCAAAGCTTAATACATCTACTGTAAGAATTTCTAACGATAATAAGATGTCATGAAGTAGCGGCCGCGAATGCGAAATTGAGCAATTGTTAGTATTCATAATAGAAATTGATCTTGGGTCAGTCATTTATCATCATTTGCCGACATGCAAGCTTCAATTAATCTCTTTCGTAATTGCCGTCCATTTAGCCCCGATATGTATTATTTTTCATGCAAATGCGAACCTTTGCAAGTTCCGAATGCTTGCACCACAATATCCTTCTGCGTACGACAGGCGACCAGGCGAAGTTGGCATGCTGATGAATACGTCTGGCCGTCGTTTCCGCAAACGATCTAAAAACGAGATAACGACAACAATTACAGGATAATTACTATTAAAGTGTTAATAATACTTGTGGGTTTGCTTCTTCCGGACACTCAGAGTGGCATTCGCAAATAGCTAAACCGTTCTTCTCCTTGCAAGTAGCTCCGAAGTAACAGGTTTGATCCTTGCAGAATGATGGAGTTGACGATAAAAGATCAGCTATGAGAAAATATCGGCATTAAAAATACAATACTACGTGAGACGAGACAAGATAAAACCTGAGGTGCATCCGTTGGGTCCGAGAATTTTGTCGTGGTTCGCACATACAGTACACTTTTGTCCTTGTATGCCAGGTTTGCAGACGCATCGCCCAGTCATTTGTTCGCAGTCATCTCGTACCGAGCCGAAGGCAGAGCAAGCACATGCTGGAATATCAAAACTTTGTATTACACAATTCTCAAATATAGGAGGTCACATACGTATGCATCCTTGGTGGCCGGAAGATATTTTAGGCAGTCCCCAGTAACCTGGTTCACACCTATCGCATTTGATGCCGCCGACTCCTGGTTTGCATTTGCACTGTCCAGTTTCTGGATCACAAGTATCCGAGTAGGAACCTAAGCGATTGCATCCGCATAAGGACGGACATCCTGCAGAATCTGGTCCTTGCGCTGGGGTTTTATTATCTGGACAGCAGCCATACCAGCTTCCCTCGCAGCTTTTCTGTTGCATTATGGCTTGATCTAAACGAATTAAGATGTGATAGTTCGTGAGTCTTGTTACAACTAACTACTAAGCCCCTAGTTAATAAGATTAGAAGGGTAAATGGAATATAGAGTCACTGTGGGGAATACCTTTGTGGCAGCACCTAGCAAAACGCGTCGTCTGGTGACAGTAACTTCCCGATGGGCAATCCTGTCTATTAGGCCCGTTACCGCAATCTAAAGGATTCATAGTGTTGGAGTCGAGCAGTGGCTTTTCTCCGTTGCATGGCTTTACCTCCATACCTAAAGACACCGGTATAGAATTATCCTAAATAGAGTGAAATAGGGGTGTCCGCACCTTGGCATAGCTCTAGGGGTCTTAGACGTAGCTCCTCTTGCCTCTGGCACGCTTCCATCTTCATAGCGCATAGCGATGGATACAGGCGAAGGTCGGAAGCGCATACAGCTTTAGCAGAGCTAGTTGCACCAGCACAGTCAAATTGACAAGTGCACCTAGGGAAGCTATCTGGCCCCAGCTCACACGTAGCCTCAAAATCGCAGTGGATATCCCGACAAGCCTCCCTTTCAGGAGTGCGGGGTTCCCCACCAGGAGATTCCGATATGTCAAAATCCAGCGCATTGGTGCTGGCAGTATTCAGAGCAGTGGATGGGGATAGAGTCGCTGGGAATTGTGTTACTTAAGTTAGCTATGTTAGTTTAATTTAACCAAATTCCAATTATGCATATGGTAAGACAAACCGCAAAAATGAAGCCCGTTTTGAAAGTTAAAGTACTCACTTAAAGCGACTGGGTATTTTTCTCGGCAGTCCCCGTAAAAGGCGACGGTTAAGGGTGAAGAATCCGGGGGCTGTTCGCATGTGGCTTTTTGTAACTCGCATTCGCTGGGATATGTGATCATGTTGGAAGCGCAGACAGGTTCATCACCTGACCTTTGGCAGTCGGTCGGGCAAACACACTGTCCCGCCTCACATCTGGCCCCAAATGTACAGTCGACGTCCTTGCAGAGGTCTAAGAAGGCGCGGAAATAAGGACAGGGACGGATTTTGTATGCTCTTTACTTACCACAATCCCCTTTGTAAGCGACTACTACATACTGTTGGGTCTTGCATGAGATTATCCTTAGTTCGCATTCGCTCGAGTAAGTGACACCATCCGTACCGCACACCACGCCCTTGTTTAGCTATATAGGACACAGAAAGGATAAATTAAAAGGTGTCGCATAAGCAAAAAGTTTGAAGGTAGCGCGAAGAGTCTAAAAGGATTTATGAGCGAGAATTCACACATCTCCGATCAAATATCCTGCATCCAACAAATCGCGTAAAATATAGTGGATCGTGATACCGCGTCGTATACATATATATTTTAAGTTGCGACCTATATATTCCATCATCTCCGACGTGATGGCTGTCAATAAGGCCTTCCCTGAGGATGAAAACGTCTATAAATATTACTCACTTCGATGTACTTTCCAACAGCATTCTCCTTCCACGCTTTAGATCCACCACGCCATAGTTGTTCTTATTTATTAAAGGTAAATGTATCCCAACTTGTTGCAAAGAAAACATCTGATTATTGGTAATATACACTTGGTAATCCCAAGTCATCACAATGTCTGAACTAGGTTAGAGAGTAAGTAATTTGATTTGGTTTGAGGGAAGTAAAGTCAATATAGCGTGAGGATGATTAAGTAGTAAACGCGACCGAAATGGCGCAATATAATAAATTTAATGGTGCGCTTAGAAGTAGCCGAGGAGTGCGTGCAATAAAAGTAATAAAATATCGTTTAATTAGGGGCGAAGTGGGGTCGTTAGGTTCGCGTAAAAACGCCTTAAGAAGTAGACTTAGATCTTTATTATCGCTTGCGGGGTCAGGGGCGCGGATCGATACCGTGTCTGCTCGCGACAGACGGCAATATCATCGAAGATGACCAAGGAGCAATTTCAAGAGGTACAAGATGAATAGGTTCGCTCTTCGGCGCGAATAAATAAAATAAATTCCTAGTGTTACTTACTAGGTAGTGAGTGAACGGGTGCTAAGATTAATGTTTGCCATCTGATGGTGACAATCTAATTTACGTTACCTTCTCATCTTTGCAAGATTGGGGGCACACACAGCGTCCCTCCGTAGATCCGTCTCTCTCGCACGTCGCAAAGAAATCACACTTCTGGTTCTCGCATCCATCTACACAAAAATATTACATTCCACACTAATTAGTCCATCCTCGGTCTAAGAACACTTTCTCCCCCTCTTGATCTTTCTGGTTATGATGGTTGAGCATTTATATTGAACCTGAGTGCAATAGAAATGCTCAACCATCATCCCCTTATAGAGGGTCATTATAAACGATTGTAGTCGAAGTAGGCCATGCCTTGCCGCTATACATAAACAACTTTCAAACTTGCAACCAACTTAACAGTGGTATTCCATTTAAAAAGAGCGCCAACCAGCTATCTTTACATTTGATATCATGGGATACTTCGACTACAATAATTTATAATGAGGCTTTATAATACTTACTGCAGGGACCTTTATATAGCACCCTGATCTCTCTACGATGTTTGCAAGCTTCCAGTCTTAGCTTGCACTCGTTTCCATAAGTGATACCATCGGACCCACAGGCAGGTTCAAATTCTGCAGGACAATCTGGGCATTCGCAATGCGCCATGCCACCCTTGTCCATGCACATGGCTCCAAAGGAGCATTCGTGGTTGTTGCAAGGGCCCATGTCTCCACATACGCCAGCGTATGCAATTTCAATGGTGGTTCTAGCTAAGCAAGCTGTTCTTTTTAGTTCGCACTCTGATGGAAAGGTGCGACCATCCTTAGAGCAAACCGGTCGCATGATTGGCTCGCATACTGGTGGACATTCGCATCGGGCAATGCCGTATTTGTTTATGGTACAACCTTGGCCTAATGTGCATTCCACACTCGTGCAAGGGTTGACGCCTGTATTGTAGAAATGTGTTATGTATGAAGTAGTAAGTAAGTCGAGAGAAATGGAAAATTATGGAAGGGAGACGTTCGGGAGAAAGTATTTTTTTTTATCACGATATTCCCCGATATTAAACGATTTCTTATTATTATCAGCGAGAACTTCTGACGACGACTCAGGTATTTTACGTTTTTTTTTCTGTATTTTATTTCGCTGGCCGTCCCTTTCGAATTAGGGTGAAAGTCCTTCCCTGCTGGGGCTTCGAACAAATGATATTCATACTTTTAGGTCCTCTCCGTTCTTTATAAAATTTTAAAATAATATGGAAATATGGAGGGGACCACCAGGCAAAACTTCCTTACCGCGCTTTTCCAGGAAGAATATATAAATTCCAGTATAATTTAATAAATAGATTCGAGCATGCGTCGTGACGATTTAGACCTCCTTAGGGAGGAAAGGGGTGAATTAGCAGACCACAAAATTCTCCCCTCATTTTTGTTTTATCTACGTAAATATTGGACAAATCAATATCTTCTCCACACATAAAAATGTACGCGCCCTTTAGGGCCCTTCCACGTTGCCCAAATAATGAGAAATCATCGCACGGGTTTGGGAGAGATAAATTTCGAGGGGAATGGAAACATATAAAGTAGAGGAGGGTAAATCATTAGCAAATTTCATGTTAACCTGAGCTACATCTCCCCCTGTAGATCATATGGAGCGTCTTGCGCGCCCTGCAGGCTTCCTGTCGTAATGAACACTCGTTCTGGTAAGTCTTCCCATCAGATCCGCAGACGGCCGCAAACTCTAGGGCGCACGATTCTCCACATCTGCATACAGGGTTACGATGCTCGTCTAGTTGACATACTTCCGGTTCCGCACATTCAACCCCGGCGCACGGGTCTGCGGACATTTCATAAAAGATATTGAAAAACGCAATGGCCCCAGGCCCGTTCGCAGGCGATAACTTTTTAATAAGACAATCCCATCACCGCAAACGCTACTCTGACTGACACTCGATCTTTATTGAAACTCCATCTCAACATTCATCTCGGAACAACTTTAAATTTACCTACATCAAATCGATTTTGCGATAAGTAACAGTTTTAACAGAAACCAATCTTTTAGAGATGTTTCAAACTAAGAAGAGGACACAATTATGACCTTGAGATGCCCCCAATGCATAGGCGGCTCGTTCCAGAGATTTTGAAAGATACAAAAGGAACAAAAGTGTCGTTTATGTTAGATATAGTTAGATATAGAGTATTGGAATTGCAAAATCTTATGTTGAAGTGATTCGACTAACAATAAATTGATGTTTATATAGGTTTTATAAATTTGCATTGAAGATAAACCTTGGGTAACTCCAATGGCTGTATAAAAATAACCATATCCTCATGGGCGCCCCCGGAGAGGGGCAATGGGCCTCGCTTTTGATATAACAGGGGAAAGATTAACAAGAAAAAAATCATGAAGTACCTACATGCTGATTTATAACTAGTGTTAAAAACATTTAATATTTAATTGAAAAAAACAATAAAATACAGAATTAGAAAAAAAAACAAAAACAAACAAGTGACAACTGATTATGTTATCAATTTTTGCAAAAGTTGAGCGTCGAGTGCTACTAGGTCTTTTAATTACCAACAGTTTTGGGTATGATAGAAATGTATGCAAAAATTTGGCAAGTTATAAAAATATTTCTGTAGCAACTGTTTGAAGTGCGTTTGCTATTCGAATGGACATTATCGCAATTTAAGGGTTGTTGTCCATGGGGCAAAACTCCAAGGCTCGAAGGGCTACTAATTCTTTTATTTACCTACAATTTGAGGTATGATAGAAATGTATGCCATAATTTTTGCAAAAGTTATAAACATTTTTCTTTAGCAACTGTTTGAAATACGTTTGCTATTAGAACGGACATTATCGCCATTTAAGGGTTGTTGTCCATGGGGAAAACTCCGAGCGTCAAATGGCTACTAGGCCTTTTAATTACCTACAATTTGAGGTATGATAGAAATGTATGCCATAATTTTTGCAAAAGTTATAAACATTTTTCTTTAGCAACTGTTTGAAATACGTTTGCTATTAGAACGGACATTATCGCCATTTAAGGGTTGTTGTCCATGGGGAAAAACTCCGAGCGTCAAATGGCTACTAGGCCTTTTAATTACCTACAATTTGGGGTATGATAGAACTGTATGCAACAATTTTTGCAAAAGTTATAAACATTTTTCTTTAGCAACTGTTTTGAAATACGTTTGCTATTAGAACGGACATTATCGCCATTTAAGGGTTGTTGTCCATGGGGCAAAAACTCCGAGAGTCAAAGGGCTACTAGGCCTTTTAATTACCTACAATTTGGGGTATGATAGAACTGTATGCAACAATTTTTGCAAAAGTTATAACATTTTTCTTTAGCAACTGTTTGAAATACGTTTGCTATTAGAACGGACATTATCGCCATTCAAAGGTTGTTGTCCATGGGGAAAAACTCCGAGCGTCAAATGACTACTAGGCCTTTTAATTACCTACAATTTGGGGTATGATAGAACTGTATGCAGCAATTTTTGCAAAAGTTATAAACATTTTTCTTTAGCAACTGTTTGAAATACATTTGCTATTAGAACGGACATTATCGCCATTTAAGGGTTGTTGTCCATGGGGAAAAACTCCGAGAGGCCTTTTAATTACCTACAATTTGAGGTATGATAGAAATTTGTGCCATAATTTTTGCAAAAGTTATAAACATTTTTCTTTAGCAACTGTTTGAAATACGTTGGCTATTAGAACGGACATTATCGCCATTTAAGGGTTGTTGTCCATGGGGAAAAACTCAGAGCGTCAAATGGCTACTAGGCCTTTTAATTACCTACAATTTGGGGTATCATAGAACTGTATGCAACAATTTTTGCAAAAGTTATAAACATTTTTCTTTAGCAACTGATTGAAATACATTTGCTATTAGAACGGACATTATCGCCATTTAAGGGTTGTTGTCCATGGGGAAAAACTCCGAGAGTCAAAGAGCTACTAGGCCTTTTAATTACCTACAATTTGAGGTATGATAGAAATTCGTGCCATAATTTTTGCAAAAGTTATAAACATTTTTCTTTAGCAACTGTTTGAAATACGTTGGCTATTAGAACGGACATTATCGCCATTTAAGGGTTGTTGTCCATGGGGAAAAACTCCGAGCGTCAAATGGCTACTAGGCCTTTTAATTACCTACAATTTGGGGTATGATAGAACTGTATGCAACAATTTTTGCAAAAGTTATAAACATTTTTCTTTAGCAACTGTTTGAAATACGTTTGCTATTAGAACGGACATTATCGCCATTTAAGGGTTGTTGTCCATGGGGAAAAACTCCGAGAGTCAAAGGGCTACTAGGCCTTTTAATTACCTACAATTTGAGGTATGATAGAAATTTGTTCCATAATTTTTGCAAAAGTTATAAACATTTTTCTTTAGCAACTGTTTGAAATACGTTTGCTATTAGAACGGACATTATCGCCATTCAAAGGTTGTTGTCTATGGGGAAAGACTCCGAGCATCAAATGACTACTAGGCCTTTTAATTACCTACAATTTGGGGTATGATAGAATTGTATGCAACAATTTTTGCAAAAGTTATAAACATTTTTCTTTAGCAACTGTTTGAAATACATTTGCTATTAGAACGGACATTATCGCCATTTAAGGGTTGTTGTCCATGGGGAAAAACTCCGAGAGGCCTTTTAATTACCTACAATTTGAGGTATGATAGAAATTTGTGCCATAATTTTTGCAAAAGTTATAAACATTTTTCTTTAGCAACTGTTTGAAATACGTTGGCTATTAGAACGGACGTTATCGCCATTTAAGGGTTGTTGTCCATGGGGAAATACTCCGAGCGTCAAATGGCTACTAGGCCTTTTAATTACCTACAATTTGGGGTATGATACAACTGTATGTAACAATTTTTGCAAAAGTTATAAACATTTTTCTGCAGCAAATGTTTGTAATACCTTTGCTATTCGAACGGACATTATCGCCATTTAGGGCTAGTTGTCCATGCTGGGGCAAAACTCCGTTCTACGTCTTTGAATTATTTACATACAATTTGGGGTATGATAGAAATTTATGCAACAATTTTTGCAAAAATTATAAACGGTTGGCTTTTATACAAAAAGCGGAACGGTAGCTCCGGTTTCCGTTAACCCTATTTTTTTTGGAGTTGGCAACTCTTAACCCAACCCCCCATGGCCGGTTTTCGTTTTGCACCCCGCTGGAAATATTTCTGCGAGCGCCCATGCACATCCTCCAAAACCGAGACGTTCTTGAATGCATTAGTTTCATTATTATACTCATTAGGTTTAACTAAAAATCATTCAGAATTTTCGTTTTCGCTACTAATCCTTACTGGCAAGGGAACTGTACAATGTACTTATATGCAAACTTGGTCTTGTACATTTTATGAACGCATCCCTAATTTCCCCAATAACATAATATACATATACTCGTATATTAGTTTGTAACCACTCTACCTACATATATGCAATCTTGGTCTTGGACTTGGAGTACATTTTATGAACGCATCCCAAATTGCCCCAATAACATAATATACATATAGGTACTCGTATATTAGTTTGAAACCACTCTACCTGCGAACGCTACAAAAAAACCTGCCAGCGTGTTTTGCACTCACACGCAGTTTCAATTTCTTAACGCGGTTAACTTCACGCAATAGATTTTACACCGACGCGACGCGGCGTTCTACAGTTTTTGTTCTCAGTTCGGTAGAGTATATTGCAATTTACGTTGTAATAAGCGTTGTTGTTTATTAGTAAGCTTAATCACGGTATTTTCATTATTCGCGTTGTGTTTGTCTTGGTATGTGCTGTGGATATACTGAAAGAACTGTATTGTATTGCGAGATGAGAGAGTGATGACATGACAGGAGAGAGGAGAGGACAGGGGAGTACTGACAAATGTTAAGGTATGTAATTTATGGTTTAATTTCTACGTTTTTATTAGTTAGGTCAAATTTAGTTTCTTCGGATAACCTATTTTGTTCGAAGAAATTGAATTAAGGTTATGTATGGTCTATAGCGCACTGTTTGACTTCGATTACGCTAGTATAATTGGATTTATAGTTTATCTTTTATAGTTAACCGTTTTCTTTTCCATATGGTTTTTGAAATAATGTCAAAAACAATTGATTTTTATTATGGGTGTATAGTATTGACTACAATTAGATAACTGTGGTCACCAAATTAGTAGCTCTATAAAAGTATAAAGCGCCGCTAGTATCAAATATGTGAATTTGCCCAGTAATCAAATGCACTTACTTGATTCTTTTCTGATGCCACGATAAAAAGGCAATTTTCTATGTGTTATCGAACAGTATAATAAATCAACATCGCTTCTATCTCCCATCATCTTATCGACACAAGACATTACTAAAGGCTAAAGTCAAGCTGAAGGTAAAGGCTTAATCGATGAAAATGTGGTTACCTTTTGTGTTCAAATGATATATAGTGATAAAATATATAAGAAAAACACATTGGAAGAAAAAAAATACAAAAACTAGAAAAAAGCAAGAAAAAACTAGAAAAAAACTTTTCCAAAATAGCTTTTTTAGTTTACTTGATAACTATTACTCGTAGTTTAAGTAGTATGTAGTAAATTTATCCATAGATGCATTTTCAGGGAGCTTTGTACTTAAAGAGACAATTGTTTTTGTTTTTGCTATAAGTAGTCCATTATGTATTTCATATTTTAAACCAATAATGATTGTATCGGTAAAAATAAAAAAGAAGATATACAAGCGTGTTAAACATTAAAAAACCAGAGGTCTTGAAAAGATATATCCACTCTCTGATCCTGTATTCAAAAACAGTTGTTGTATGTTCAAGTCCTATTGTTATATTTGTGTTACTTAACAAACATTTATTTAAAATTTTAGGCAGTTGATAAATAAAATATGTTTTAAATTTTTAAATATTTAAATATTTAAAAAATATTTTACTAGCTTTAAACACATTTTCTCTAAACTAGGCACCTCTCTTGTACATTTTGTTGTAAAATGATATTAAAGATTATTATTTATGTTGTAAACTCAATTTACGTATTCATTTATGAACAAATCACATTATTTTTTTTATATTATAAGATTATGATACCAAAACACCTCAATTAGTAAAATTTTAACCAAAATTTGGATAGTCCCTGAAACAGATCAATATATTATTACAATCAACACTACACTCAATAAGTTTTCAATATTTCTGAAATCAAAATTGTGATGCGACAAATGCATAAAATATTTAGGTGCCTATTGGTTTTATTTCAAGATCTGGCCGTACATTTTTTTACACACACACATAAAAATAAATACTTCACTCAAAGTAAATAAATGATTAGTTTGGTATACGGCAAGTAGTTATTTTTTCAAGTTGAGAATACAGGGATATGATTAAAGTGTAAGAATTCATGAATGAAAGAAAATGTTTCAAGCCAAGTAAATATTAACTTTCATTTAAAGCAATAGCCACAAGCATATAATTTCTCACGCAAATATACTTCGCTGTGTGCATGTTTTCACAAACTTTTGTTTGGCCTTCCCAATTTTGCGCCCCCATAATTCGTACGTCTGTAGCAGTTTGCTCCAACTGCTCCGCGGTAGCTACGCCACTGTTTCAAGAGCATATCTGCTGGGATGAAAGAAACATTTTTGTCAAAATAATGATGAAAACGTCCTGTTCTTAGTCCAATATAATCTAAAGTGAGATAAATATGTTCCTAGATAACCATATGATTTCAAACCAATCAGTTTGTTACTTACTTTTTTTACAATAACTAGAAGACAATTTTGCAAAATTTTCCTGATTGCTTACTTGCCTGGTTAGATGACCACGTAGACATGATGGTTATTATGTCCGCCGCCATATACATATATATATGATTTTTGTATTGGTTAATTGACGTCATAGAGGCTCAGAAAAATAATTGGCATAACATAATCCTATTTGATGTATTTAACAGCTTTAATTTCCAGAAAATGCCGAAAGTAGAGATAACTGCATTGGGGTGAAATTTCAAAACAGAAACTAGGTTGTGTGTGGTATCATTGGATAGATATTTTAATAAGAAAGAACACTTGTTTGAAATAAATATGTCTAAAGGAAATTGTTTTGTATTCGCGATTTGCTTCTACACGGTTAGCACAAATCTCAGAATCGTTAGAATAAAAATGTATCCCTTTGATTCAGTGATGTTGGATCGTATGAGATGGAAGAATGTCAGGTCGTTTTGTATTTTTTAGGAACTCGAACGAGCGGCGATGCGTTGCCGGTCTGGGTAAAGTTAAAATGAAAAAGTTGAAAATTTTTCGGGCGATCTTGAGTTTGTGTCAGGAAGTTTAACGCCAGCTTATATACAGTCGGGGTGCCGCGAAAGGACGGGGGGAAGGGGGAAAGGTCGACTGAGAGGCCGAAGTTAGCGAAATCTCGATTCAATATCATTTAAGTTGGATAAGTGGATTGGTAATTCATCTGAAGTATATGACTCTTGAGAAGCGAGGACGGGAAAATAGAGAGGACCCGAAAAAAAAATGGTGGAGTCAATTTAAAGGAAGGCAAACAACGTTTAAGAATGCTTTTTAATAAGAGGAATCATTAGAGCTAGTACGTCCTACAAAACAAGCATCCATAATAATCTTAATTTTGTATCATTATTTGATTTTCTTGTTGTACTCAAAATCTGTCAATTTTATGTCAGATTCAGTCAAAACGAACAAAAATATCAAAAATCCACCACTAGACGGAAAATTATATACTTTTTATCTTTAATTTGGTGTATTCCTTTTACGATTCTGTGCAGAAATAGCTGAAAAAACCCCTCGGAACTTTTACGTGTTTTGCGAGTAGAATGTAAGGAGTACGGATTCCTCTTACACTCGGAATGTATGTCGAGATGGAGAATTTGTAGTATTGATGAATAATATAATAAAAAGCCCTAATATCCAGTAAACGTACCGCATTTTCCGTAAAACTTGATGGTTATGTTGGTATTCGTGATGCATGCTTTCTTTCGCAGCTCACATTGATCTTTATAGTCAATGCCATCGGTACCGCACACAGGACGCGATGTCGAATGGTCCCCATAGTTTGGGCATTTTTCAGGACATTGACAGGTGAAGTTCCGTCCATCTGGCGTTGGTACACATCGAGCCCCAAAGCCACACTGCTTGTCTCTGCAGGGGTCACTTTGCTCTGAAACATAGAAAAAAACATTTGTGTTTTTAATTTGGTAAATTCTTATCTAAGCGAAGGAAATGTCAGATCGCTGAGAACTTTCATACATTAAATTTTGACATGTAAATAAATTAGGGGTTCTTATCGTACAGGGTGGGGGTTGTTTATTCATGTTAACTTGCCCTTCGTTCGGGGTTTCTTTCTTTTATTATGGCGCTCACCTTTGTGTGCCTAAACGGGGCAAGATAACCACGAACGAATATATTTCATTTGTTTTATGTAAATGCGCGGCCGACAACCGTTCGCAGGACAACGCAGGACTAGTCGGGGAATTTATTATTTCTCGCCCTGTAGTTGGATCGATTCGCTTGTAACAAGATTACCGAATCTCCCATGTAAACATTGCAAAGGGTTGTCTGTATCTTGCAACATGCCCTGGAATTAGAATATATCGATCGGCGAAAATGAATTTCACCCCATTCATGCTGAAATCTGTTATTAAGGTGGTCACGCCATCGAAAAAAGTCCCGTTAGAAACACCAAGCTAATTATTTTCTGCTATAAAGCAATCCAGAAAGCACCACGAATTATTTTTCATGCAGTGCGATTACATCTTTACATTACCAGGGCTTGTAGACCTCACTGATGACATCAGCCTTTACACAGGACCCCCATTAAAATACAATTTCCGAAACTGAATACACAAACATCATTTGTGTAAACACCTATGTTCCATTTTCAAAGACAGAACAACCATGAACTTCCATTCTGTAGTAGTATAAACGTGAACCTTTGTAAGCGTTTCAGGATATTTTTCTATGTGACGGATATAAATCACAAGGAAAATATATAGGGGCTATGGTTTGGCTCAAAGTTTGTTTAATTTATTACAAGGCGGGCGGCTAGGTGGCGCATATACCCAGCATTAGCCGAGCACAAAATTGAACAAGTTTCCGATCGAGACTGGGTCTGAAATAATAAGAACACCGGAAGTGGCAGTACGTGAACGTCTGTTCCGGTATAATTGATAAGATTTAGAAACGCTCTATAAATATGTGAGAGGGCGAGAGGCCAAGGATACTCACCCTTGGGGAAAACGTAACACCCGAGCACCAGTTTGCTCTTGAGTATAATGCACAAAAGTAATACCATATAGCAACATGTAAAATTCATTTTCTGCCTTGTTTATCGCCCTCGAGTTTCCAATACGCTGTATATCACAGTTTTCCGTTTCCCAGATCTGTAACTTCAACAACGCAACCCTCTATTGCTATTTTATTCCTTTGTTCGATTTCCAACAAGTTATCGCCTTGTTTATTTTTTAATCAATGACTATTGAAACTGGTATTTTAGCATACCAAAAGATAAAGTAAATAAGAGGAGGGGGTGGAAATTGTTTGGTGCGTAGAGGCAGTGAAAACATCGGTCAAGTTGGCAGTTGTTGTGAACTATGGAAGTACTTTCCGATGGTACAGAGAAAGGAATCCTCTATGGGGCAAGGCGAGCGTGTAATCGCTGGTAATACAAATTAATTAAGATTGCGAAGTTTATTGGGAAACCGTCGTAAAGAATCGCGAAGTTCGATAGAGGGCAGCTCTGTAGCGGGTTGCAGGAAGCGCATCGGCCGCGACAATAGCGCTCGAATTGTTCTCGCGAAAGGAAGCACTGGCGCTATCGGACGCGCACGAGGATGCACGATCGATCGCGAGCTATTGCGAACGCGCGAACTGTACACGGGTTAAACCGTCACTGACATCCACGAGTACGCTGTCCGCCGTTGTGGGGCTACCTGTACTCTAAGGTAGCGTGACTGTACGCCAGGCGAGCAGGCGCCATATTGATTTTAAGTTTACCAAACCACTATAAAAGTTACGGGACTCACCAGACACACTTACCCCATGTAATCCCACCAATGAACATCTACCACGAACCGCTCCTCCGCCAAACAACCCCCAAATTCCTCAAAAATTAGTTTTTGCAAAATGGCGGAGTCGCCGGGAAATTTCAAATCAACAAAACACCATAAAACTATAATTTTATTAAATTCATATTTCGTGATTCGTTTTATGTTCTAGTTAATCTAAAAATCTATAGACAGATAAATACAGAGTTTTCAGTATTTTCAACGTTTATGTCGGCAGACAGATGTTCACTCTCAGGGAGACCCCTAGGGACATTTTAGCCGTCGTTTGGACAACGGATAATAAAACAAAAAAAACATTGAGAGAATGCCGTGACTATTTCTTTTCAATTTTCAATACATTTTCGATATAAGAAACTACATATTTAGTTGATCCCTAGTATCCATTATGTGGTTGTATACAAGTTAAGTTAAATGCACGGAAGTTTTCCATGGTTATTTAGGGTTATATTTCGCAGCTGTTACTTGAAATAAAAGGGAAAGGAGTGAATGGTGGGATGTCGCGGGGGTGGCGGTAGGTAATTGCCTTAACACGAAATTAGTTTACGCATCAAATAGTTGGGCACAGTAGTTTGTAGTGAAATTAAGGCTCATTGTGTAAAGTTCGGGTTTCATTTCATTGTCATACATTCTAATTTTGGACCAACGGAAAGTTAAGCTGGCTTAACAAACTACGGGGCTTGACGAGCGCCGGCGATCAATATTTATTAACATTACAGCGCGTTGTATTTGAAGTTCCTTTACATCAAAAACTACTGTATCAGAGTACAAGCTGGGTGACCTAGAGTGGACGTTTAGATTGAAATTCTTTACAAATTGGGTACGTGGAGTTAATAAAGTTAGGTTGTACTAAATTAACTTTCAACGTACGTCGTAATGTAAAATAGGTTAATCTTGGAAAATTTCGCAACGGGTAGTTATGTGTTGAGATCAGTCCGGGACGAAATGATGCGAAGCCTGCATAAACGCTTGCACAATTCCAGCCCGGCTTTGGAATCCGGCTACTTTATCAATAATGCACAATTCGAGATGCCCGGTATTTATTGCCGCGCTTGAGCAGCATCGTGGTCATTGTGATTAGAAATACCAAGAAGATGTTAATTTAGATACCGACCTGAACGCCAATAATCCATGAGTTTGCATAATATCATCGCTGTGGTCACTACTTAATAATCGCAAAACTCAAATCCGCACAACCTATATGCTGCAGCATTAATTAGGAAGATAAGTTTAGTTGAAAGATATAACAGTAGTGAATAATTGAGGTTTCTGGACCGCACGTTTTAACCCTCCGCCACACGTTCCCTACTTCCACCGCCAATTGCAATCGGCCGGTACCGATGTTTAGAATTAGTCCTAATACGCGATTTACAACATCTTCTCTCAAATATTGCTTTAAAGCCACTTCTACATGATGCGATGTGTGTCGCCAACATTTGTCATTGGCCAACGTTGGCCACACACTTCGCATCATGTAGGAGGGGCCTAAGATACTATCCGAAGTTAAAATTCTTTACAAAAGAAAAGTGACTGTATAGACATAGGAAACTACAAGACGTAGCGTTTCAGCTGAAAACTTATCCGCAAAATTATTAATGTTGTGGTTGAGGTTTGTGTTGGAAAATTCATATGTGGGTTTGGGGCTATCGCAAACATAACCCGGCGAAACTAACAGCCGCGTAGTAAACTTTTAGGGCTGTCGTGCGTAATGTAAAATAGGTTAATCTTGGAAAATTTCGTAACGGGTAGTTATGTGTTGAGATCAGTCCGTGACGAAATGATGCGAAGCCTGCATAAACGCTTGCACAATTCCAGCCCGGCTTTGGAATCCAGCTACTTTATCAATAATGCACATTTCGACATGCCCGGTATTAATTGCCGCGCTTGAGCAGCATCGTGGTCATTGTGATTAGAAATACCAAGAAGATGTTAATTTAGATACCGACCTGAACGCCAATAATCCATGAGTTTGCATAATGTCACCGCTGTGGTCACTACTTAATGATCGCAAAACTCAAATCCCCACAACCTATATGCTGCAGCATT
This sequence comes from Aphodius sticticus, assembly GCA_963966075.1. Taxonomy (NCBI): domain Eukaryota; kingdom Metazoa; phylum Arthropoda; class Insecta; order Coleoptera; family Scarabaeidae; genus Aphodius; species Aphodius sticticus. The sequence continues at coordinate 10,010,490 of OZ014515.1, read as the reverse complement.
AATTAGGAAGATAAGTTTAGTTGAAATATATGACAGTAGTGAATAATTGCGGTTTCTAGACCACACGTTCTAACCCTCCGCGTTCCCTACTTCCATCGCCATTTGCCATTGGCCGGTACCGATGTTTAGAATTAGTCATAATACGCGATTTACAACATCTTCTCTCAAATATTGCTTTAAAGCCACTCCTACATGATGCGATGTGTGTCGCCAACATTTGTCATTCCCCAACGTTGGCCACACACTTCGCATCATGTAGGAGGGGGCCTAAGATACTATCCGAAGTTAAAATTCTTTACAAAAGAAAAGTGACTGTATAGACATAGGAAACTACAAGACGTAGCGTTTGAGCTGAAAACTTATCCGCAAAATTATTAATGTTGTGGTTGAGGTTTGTGTTGGAAAATTCAGATGTGGGTTTGGGGCTATCGCAAACATAACTCGGCGAAACTAACAGCCGCGTAGTAAAGTTTTAGGGCTGTCGTGCGTAATGTAAAATAGGTTAATCTTGGAAAATTTCGTAATGGGTAGTTATGCGTTGAGATGAGTCCGGGACAAAATGATGCGAAGCCTGCATAAACGCTTGCACAATTCCAGCCCGGCTTTGGAATCCAGCTACTTTATCAATAATGCACATTTCGAGATGCCCGGTATTAATTGCCGCGCTTGAGCAGCATCGTGGTCATTGTGATTAGAAATACCAAGAAGATGTTAATTTAGGTACCGACCTGAACGCCATTAATCCATGAGTTTGCATAATATCACCGCTGTGGTCACTACTTAATGATCGCAAAACTCAAATCCACACAACCTATATGGTGCAGCATTAATTAGGGAGATAAGTTTAGTTGAAAGATATAACAGTAGTGAATAATTTCGGTTTCTGGACCACAGGTTCTAACCCTCCGCCACACGTTCCCTACTTCCACCGCCATTTGCCATCGGCCGGTACCGATGTTTAGAATTAGTCATAATACGCGATTTACAACATCTTCTCTCAAATATTGCTTTAAAGCCTCTCCTACATGATGCGATGTGTGTTACCAACATTTGTCATTGGCCAACGTTGGCCACACACTTCGCATCATGTAGGAGCGGCCTAAGATACTATCCGAAGTTAAAATTCTTTACAAAAGAAAAGTGACTGTATAGACATAGGAAACTACAAGACGTAGCGTTTGAGCTGAAAACTTATCCGCAAAATTATTAATGTTGTGGTTGAGGTTTGTGTTGGAAAATTCAGATGTGGGTTTGGGGCTATCGCAAACATAACCCGGCGAAACTAACAGCCGCGTAGTAAAGTTTTAGGGCTGTCGTGCCTTTTGTTGTTTTTTTTTTCTAACGTGCATGGAGACAATGTCCTGACGTAAACGCGAGTGTTTGAATCTATAAATCATTGTTCTGAGATGTTGTGATAGTGTAGTCATGGCTGAGGGAAATAACTTTCGTGCAGGAGTGTGCCATTGTGCTGGCATATAATATTCACTTTTATGTAGGGTGCACATGCCTCGGCATGCCGTGCACCGACGCCTTTGGTTGGCATGCTTCTGCTTGAAACTAATCCGTAACGTTGTTATTACCGCGAAAATATTGATGATTCGAACGTACCTACCAGGGCTGCTTTCAATTTAATAAATATGCCAGGCGTGACGAGGCGCCGTATTTATTACAGTTCCTACGCCAGTTAATTATCGTACACAACTACAGGCCGATACTGTCGGCTAGACCATCGATTTTCTCAGTTTTAAAAATGCATGTCTATAGCTATACTAATACCACCCTAACGCGCCGTGCTTCGGAAGGCACGTAAAGTCGGTTGTCCCGTAACCAGTCATTACCTCTGGTTTCGATAAAGTATACTTGATAGACCTGAACTGTTTCCCTAATTTTCCTTAACGTATTACGTATTAAGTTTCAGTATCACATCAAAAGATACATACATAGAAAGCTTATATTAGCGACATAAGCGATGGTTTGGATAAAGGGACTGTGGTGGGACTGCAGTTAAACATCAACAACTACAGTTCTACAAATTAGTGTCATCCTGGAAGCAGAGGTTAGCGGCGTCAACACTTAACGGTTTAGTTTAGGGTTGGAATTAGTTGCGCAGGTTCCAATTCGAGTGGTGGATAACTTTTTGTGGGAAAATCTCTGGATGCTCTTCCATTTAGCCTGCTTAATTTAATGTCAACTATTGAAAAAGCGAAGAGGAAGTTCCCGACGAACACGGAATCCCAAATCACCTCCGAACTGCGCCGCGAAAAATTCTACCATCGACATACCCGCAATTATACAAAAGTGGCGTAATTTCAACCCTACAACTCATGTCGTCTCTTTCTATCCTTTCGTCGTTCGCCAAATTAGATCTAATTTTAAAAATATGCTATTGTCGCTCTGAATTGAAGAAATGGATCGTTTCTTGAAGCTTGTTATGAAGCTTTTTACTCAGTCACTGACGACATATACTTGAAACAATTTAGAAAAACTTGAAAAATTGGGACACTTTATATAAATAAGGTTTTTATTTCATTTACTATCTGAAAAAAACACCCTATATAAGTAATGTCTCATATGATCTCCTGGGAGAGTGCTCTTTAATGTCACATGTCATTTTGACACTTTGTAGCCGTTTTTTTTGACATAATAACTTTTCCCTCTGTTGGCATGTAGGTATATAAGACATCACAATATTTATAATCCCGTTCGATTCATATCAGAAAGGAAATATTTTTGAAATGTTTCTGTTGTAAAATTTACCTTCTTTTCAGAATTGCATCAAACCTGTGATATGAGAGATGAACAACTATAATTTTCTTTCTTTTTCAAGTCGGCTTTTGTACACTGCTCAAAAAATTAGGGGAACACTTTTTTCGAAACCTGTAACTTTTTAAATAATAGTTCTAGGCAAATCAGATTTGGTATACTTCAACGGCATATATTTATCTAAAGAAAATTACAAAAACAATGTTACAACTCTTAGTCACTTCTAAGTTACACTTAAAAATGTAAATTAATAACGCAAAACAAAATGGAAATGACAGTATCAATGACAGTCGGGTTTTCTGTGGATTGGTAAGGTTTAATACAGTGTATGCCCTCCACGAGCACGAATCACTTCCTCACACCTGCGTGGCATGATTCGTACTAGTCTGTGAAGAGATTCTTGGGGCATGCTATCCCATTCTTCAATTAGGATTAGGGCGATTGCGAACACGTCGGTCAAGCTGATTCCACACGTGTTCAATAGGATTCAGGTTAGGACTTAACACAGGCCATTCCATCACCTGAATTCCACGTTCTTGTAAAAAGTTTCTGATGATGCCGGCGGTATTGCATTGTCATGCATTAGGATGAAATTTTTACCGACGCCATATGCAGCAGGCACCACATGGTCCTCCAAGATGTTTTCGATGTGATTCATGCGAATTAGTCTACCAGGAACCACAACAAGAGCAGTTCTGTTGTCTATACTGATTCCAGCCCAAACCATCACAGATCCAGATCTATCCACTTCATGTATAGTAGCGGCTGCGTAGCGTTCACCAGGACGTCTACATACACGTACTCGACCGTCGCAACGAGTTAAACAAGATCTGGACTCGTCTGTAAACAGTACAGGCGTCCACTGACGAAGTTGCCAATCTCTGTGATCCAGAGCAAACCTCATTCGCGCTGCTTTATGATGCTGCGTAAGGCGTGGTGCGCGGCCAGGTCTTCTTGGTTTCAAATTCGCTTCTGTTAATCTGTTTCTAACAGTTTGATCAGAAATTTCTATTCCATGTGCTCGTCTCAGGTCGTTTAGGAGGTCTCGTGCTGTGGCAGTACGCTGACGTAGAGAGGAAAGGACAAGAAATCGGTCTTGATGTAGAGTAGTCTTTCGATTCCGACCTTGTCCAGCTCTTCCAACATTTTGGCCAGTCTCCCGAAACTGATTGCATAAACGCTGATTGCATAAACGTCCGTGCTAACATGTCGAATAGAGTGGCCATGCTGAATAAGGGCGACTTGCACTAAGATGCCTCATTTTACTTCTAATAATGTTTCTAATCAACGAAAATTGATAGCTGAATTCATTTGTCAGCTTTCGAAAAAAAAGTGTTTCCCTAATTTCTTTGAGCAGTGTATAAACCTTATTACGTAGGAAGTTTCAACGTCAAAGAGATCCTCAATAGCCAACGTAATTTAAGTTGCCTTGGTACTTTTCTCCCATGAGGGGAAACATCATAGATAGAGACAAACACGTTGGTGGCAACCTCTCAAAGAGAAAATATCACTTGTTCAGTTGTAGCTACTATCGAAAGGTGAACGTAGGAAAGAAGCACGCAAATACTTCGCTCAAAGGACACTGAATAACAAGTCAAAATAAACTTGCGCGTGGGGAGACCTCAGTCTTTATTTACCTAGCCTCTGATGTCGCCAGGTATTCTGAAAAGACGTCGGTATTGCACTATTAAGAGGGGGGTCCAACAGCTGATCGACAGAGGTTTGGCTGTTTTTGATAACTTTAGAAAAAATTAGTCGAGAATTGGTCTTTGCGTGGGGATGTCGACGTTTTCGCTAAAGCTACTTGGAACAAGATAGATTTCGTCGACGTGCGGTCAACATTATATGATCTAACGTCTTTAACGCTGTTTCAATTTATTTTTGCACACGTAATCAGGCTGTCTAGTGATTCTTTACAACGCTTACCAACATAACATGGTAACTCAAAAAATTACTGTGATAAATTGTTGACATAACCGTGACATAACCATGTTGAGAATTTGAGTTCTTTATCATTAGGGTTACCATAATTATGAAATTCCAAACCGGGACCGGAATGACGTTCGAAAGACATAAAATAATTATGTAAGTATTCAATTAAACGAATACTTACCGAATAGGACGTAGAATAAATCGAAATGATCAGTACTTTTGTGACAAAGAAATAACAGAAAGAAGTATGTATAATTACTTATTGAACCACTTCTATTTTTGGATAGTGTAGTTTTCTAAATATAACGATTATTATTTAATAAAAAAAAATATTATTTGTTTTATTCCATTTCATAAAATTTGAGATGCCAACATTTATTTTGTAGAACAATAAATGAAGTCAAATTAGACTATCGTTGGAAATACTCGGACTTACTCTAACGCGGAGGAAGAAATTTATGGGGATTTTAACTACGATGGCGAACATGAAAAATAAAAGAAGATGGCGTTTCCAAAATATTTTTGTGGGAACAATGGAAAATGTAATATTTCCACCGAGAAGTTCGAGACTCTTATTCAGTTTACAAATTATCCATTTATTTAAATATTTATTCTTAAGGCTATTTTACACTGCACTACTTTCGTCTTTTTCTAAACTTCTTTTTAGTAACTAGAAAAAAGTTTTAAAGTGACAAGAAATGGGTATATTAGACACACTTCTTGATCTATTCCAGAATAGCCAACCTGGTGCATTAAAGGTTATGTTGTTTGTTTACTTTATACAGGTTTATTTGTGCAATATTTTACTGTAAACATGTTGGTACAAATTAAATTACATAAATTAAACCAACTGTACAAAGCGTAGCGCGTCACTGTGACGTTAAACGTATACTTTTCTGCGGTATGTCAAAACAAAACAAAATGATTCACGGTCGCACTGTTGGCTAACCTTACAAATGCCTACACTGCGCATGCGTCTATACTAAGAAAAAGTTTAGAAATATAATAGCATGGCATTTCCAACTATACTATTATTTAGAACTTTTTTCTAGTGACTAAAAAGAAGTTTAGAAAAAGACGACAGTAGTATAGTGTAAAATACCCTTTATGGAAGTATTACTGACACTGTGACATAAATTCATAGTAGCAGTTTACAATGGCTGTAAGTTGTTGCATCAACAGAAGTATTACTACATTTTTTGGATTGTTGAATTTCGACCAACAAGATTGTCAACCAATCAGGATATTTAATATTAATTTATGAATTATTGTGTATTATTATTGTTAAGTCACAAATGATAAATTATATGCTTAATAACTTTTTAGCTGTTGTCGATCTTTCGAAGTAAGTCAAGATATATAGGGTGTTCCAATAAAAATTCTTAAACTATTTGACATTATTTAGCAAATGTCAAGTTGTTCGGGGTAAGTCATATTAGAATCGCAAATCAATTGTCAACAAGTGCGATACTTTTACTATGGAAAATTAGTTCCTTTGTTTTATCCTTGTTAGTTACCCCGGATAGATTGTTTGAAGAATGATTGTTTTTGATTTTAATTTCACAATATCTCAGAAACAGTTGACAAAAGCCTAATATAAGTTGATGTCACAACAATTAGGATAAAAATCTTACTGAAAACTGCAATAATATACCTAGTGTTCCATTTAAGCAAACATAAGTTTGTGTTGGTACGTTGTTGTGGGATATTGAGTAAGCATCAACATATTTTCTTGCTTTAGAGCGTATGACTGTCGTGGGACACCCTGTACATAATATTCTAAAATCACTACCAAACGACTATACAACCTCCATTATACAACTTTAAATCGACTAATGGTAGAAAATTATGCAGTCATTTTTGGAAAAGTTATAAATATTTTGCTAAACCAGAACACCGACATGTATATTCCATATTCTAATGAAGACACCTCAGTAGTTCGCCTCGGAGCATTCATGTATGACTAACCGAACTAATAACCTACAATTTTGTGTATGATAAAAAGTTATTCAAAAATTTTTTTAAAAAATATTAACATTTTATTTACGTAGCCAACTAAAATATAAATTTCCTCCAGTCGGTGCTCTACAATACTCTACATAATATTGTCATATGGATGTTTTTCATCTACAATTTCGTTTAGCAGAGAAATGATAAACAATTTTTTGATAACCTTCAAATCATGATAATGTGTAGCTTTCTCATAAAGGCATCACCAAAAGCATGGGGGCAGTTTTCTTGACAGAGAAAATTTGATTTGCACTCTTTGTACATTTCTAAAATATTTCAACTTGCTGACAACTAAGATAGAAATCTGTGATAGTATGCTAAGAATTTTAACCGGGACATAATACCAAACCGTCCGGGACACCGGGACCGATGTCTCAAACCGGGACTGTCCCGGTCAAACCGGGACGTATGGTAAGCCTAACTATTAACCGATTTGTATTTGGTGGGCTCGGTATCTCTTTTTCTGCATGTTCGCAGCGAAAATAGCTAGGGCTGTTATTTGTGGGTCCCGATAGGGGCTATTGTGGATGTGTTGTGAGTCGAGTCACGTGGTCCGCGTGTGTTACTGACTTGGCCATGGCGCTGTAACAATACAAAAGCTAAACACAGTCCGACTATATTCCTTATTTATTTTAGTGCCCTGATGGGAGCCCTGTTTGGCTTTTTATTTACTTTGTAGCTATAATTCTTCTGCCCTTAAGCACGAAGGACGCCGTATCAGCGGGTCGGTTGGTCGCGAGGGTCCTAGTGGCCCTTATCAGCGCTTATCGATTTATCTAATTGTGTCCGAACTAAGAACTGGCCGTCCTTCGAGGGCATGAGGCAAGAATTCGGAAGGGAAAGCTCAAGAGAGAAAGCTGTACAGCTTTGCCTCGTGAAATATTAATGAAGCGGAAACACCCGGGTTTTTTTTCGTCGCCGTTTCGTCAATATTAAGGGGAGTAATGTCCGTTATTCGCCGATGCTTTAACGGAAGTACTTCCAGTAGATACCGATCGGCCGGACAAGACGGACAACAAAACAAGAGGTCGGACCTGAGCGGAAGCGAGGTACAATTAAACTCATTTCCGGCCCGAGGCGAATCAAAATTGGCTCGCCAATAACGATAACATTTTAAACTGTCGTAATTGATTTGCGGTTTAATTGTGATTGTTCGACCAGCAATTTTAACCCGTCAATTAACAAATTGTTATAGTCCATTTAATAACCAGGAGTAATAAAACCAGACGTCACGTTCACACTAGGAAAAAGTTATCAGAAATATCGCCAGATATTTTAGCGTTTAAATATAATTTTTTTTGAGGTTAACTGTTTAATAACCCCAATAAATCTGGTACCGTCATTCGAGGTGAATTCGGACGATTTTTGCGGTTCTGTGTTGATTATTTGTTAACCCCTCACACAAGAGAATGCTAAAAAATAATGTAAAATCTCTCATATTTCCTACATAAGACATTTAAAAAATTTTTTTTTCGTGTTTATTGTGTCCGGATTCGTCCCTGTGTGTGGGGTAAATCCGGACGTACATTTAGTTTTCATTATAAATTATAATATGCTGTGGGCATGGGTGAATTCGCTCAGAAAAACTCCTTGCTGCGGCTGTCGTGCCCAAAACAACTCAATTTTCGTCTTATAAAACTTGTATTATAATATACTATACAAGCCGTACTGGACCCAGCTACATTACCCCATGCCATATGACTCCCCATCGTGTGCGGAGTACTACCCACGTCTCGACACCCCTCAACTCACTCAAACTCAATCCGCAAACGATGGGGAGTCATACGGTATACGAGTTCCGGGGCTGCGGTCAAGTCTCTTCGCTAGAGAGGGGCGGGGATGGTGATGGAGGGGGTTGGAAGGGAGGGGAGAGTGGGGTATGAATCTGCACACGATGGGGCGTCATACGGTACAGGAATCCCAGGGCTGCTGTCAACTCTCTTCGGGTGGGGATGGTTGATGGGGATTGGAAGGGAGGGTTGAGTGGGGTATGAATCTGAACACGATGGTATATCATACGGTATAGGAGTCACGTCAACCCTCTTCGGTAGGGAATCTGAACAGACAGACAAACCACGTTAAAGCTTTATTATAGAGTATGATAACAAAAGTTGGTTATGAATAATTTAATAAAAGTAAATAAAAAAGTAAGAAATGGTCATAGTGATATAACCTCGCCCTAGATCCTGCACCGTCTTAAGGCCTTTAAAACTTTGAGGGTCATCAACACTTTGATCGTTAACTGGTGGGTAAATAAAGTATACCCCCATTTTCCGCATTTTCTAAATTTTCTTGGCTGAAATTCATGTAATGTAATGTAATTAACGCCAATTTTTTTTCTATATTGCCGCACTATGGTGTCCGAGTTTACCTCATGCATTGTCACCGGAAATCTGTGCACATGCAAAATTTCAACTCGATTGGACTAATTTTAAAAATGTTGAGTTTTTCCAAATTTTGGAAAATTTTCCAATTTTTTATTGATTCATGCATTGTCACCGGAAATCTGTGCACATGCAAAATTTCAACTCGATTGGACTAATTTTAAAAATGTTGAGTTTTTCCAAATTTTGGAAAATTTTCCAATTTTTTATTGTTTCATGCATAGTCATCGGAAATCTATGCACATGCAAAATTTCAATTCGATTGTACAAATTTTCCAAATTTTGAAATTTTTCCTAATTTAGGAAAATTTTCCAATTTCTTTTATTGATTCATGCATTGTCACGGGAAATATGTCCACATGCAAAATTTCAACTCAATTGGACATTGACAAGTATGTAAAATTTCGATTACAAAATTTGAAAGAAACACGCAAACAAGAAAATTCTTGCTTCTATTTAAACCCCCAAAAGTTTTTGAAATTATGTAACTACTAACACCCTTCTCATTTTGTGTTGATAACCTGTAGCAATAAAGCAATTCATCTATTTTATAAAATTAAATTCATCATCGACTATAAACCGGGGTGAGATTGATCACACCAAGAACGAGTTGATCAATCTCACCCCGTTGTATATAGAAGGTCGTTACGATCTAATAAAAACATATACGAATCTGCAGTTTGGACAATAACCTTCCCAAGGAATGAATGTACAGTTTCGTCTTATACATAGCTTTGACTATAGCTCGTTAGTGGTCCAGTAACTAAAAGTTTGAGGCGTATAGAAATATTGGCTCTTTTTTTATGGTTTATTTTCAGTCACAAAAAATGACACCTCCTATCTGCGTGCGGTTCAATGATATACCGCTTCAAATCAACATATACTAGCACAATTAAACGACTGAAAATGGCGCTTTAAGGTGTTAAAATGGGGCGAAGATTTAAATATGTTTAGGAATACAACGAGTGATCAATCTCACCCCGTGAACTTCCTAACACTGCAAAGGTTTAAAAAGCCTAAATATGTTAAAATGAACGATACATAGTGGATTTTTCGACCCCTATAAATAATGCTGCTATTTGGATTGAGATTTTAAAGACAAGACTTACCAACTCGGTTCAAGTCGTTTTGAATGTTTTTGCGAGGTCATACTTGTGACAAGTTTTAAGTTTTAATTCCTCCTGATTATTAAAGTGACTATAGAACAGATACGACAGCGATATTTCATATTAACAGTTAATTTAGTTTTCGCAACGAGAATAATTAAACAATCCATTACGAGTAGCCTATAATTATTCTCGCAACAGAAATTTTAATAACGTTTAATTTAGATATTAAACGTTCTCCCGTGTTACGGGATCTACATATTTCAATTTGCATGTCTTCCGGCTGGAGCGGAAATGGCTTATTATTGCTCGTCGTGTTCGCGGTTACACCGTTTGCGCCCATACCTTCAGCTATCTTACATTGCCATGTACTATCACTAGACTGCAAACATTTCACCGTTCCACTTTGATTTAATTGAAAATTTACCCTTTGAACTTTCCGAAATAATTGCGATGGTGTTTTACACCAGGATAGAAAAAAGGGCAGAATGAAACACAAGCCATCAAGTCAAGCCTTGGTTCTGAGATAATCCTCGTAATTGTTTCCCATTTAAAGCCGGGGCTACACATTCGTGCCAAATTCTTGCCAAATATCAAATATTTGCCAAGTATATGAATATTTGTCAAGAAAAAGAACCTGGTCTATTCAATGCGTAGCGAGTCCACCTCTAAAATAAATTTATATATTCGATGTTCGGCTGTGCGGACGAGTTTCTTTACGCCATATACTTGGTATTTGCAATACCCAGTTGAAGTGGGTATAGCAAATGCAAAGGCGACAAATATTGGTGCATTTATTTGTACTCGATGAACATTTTAGTACGCTGTTTAATTTTTCCATTTTTTAATTTCGCTTTGTGTGTAGTAGGTCGTATACGAAGATTGACAGTAGATTTGTAATTATTAGTAAGATTTTTGATTTTTCTAAAGGGCGAAAAACCGCATAAAATTGTAATTTTGTGAAACCGTCAGACAGACAGTTTTCCGGAAACCCTCAGACAGAAACTAAAAAAAAAACATTGTTGGTTTTACCTGTCCACATAAACGCAATGTTATTTCTTTCCAAGAAAAACGTACACCATATACAGAGTGTATCCTAAGTTGATGCTTTTCTATGAATAATATAGATGATACTCATTTATGAGCTTTCAAAATATAACCTTTTTGTTAAATAAAAAAGCTACACAAAATTGTCTCTACTATTACAATATTTTTAATCGTTTTCGTTTCTCTTTAAGTAATAAACATCATAAAAGTTTTATAGACAGCATGTCTATAAAATAATTTATTTGGAAAATTATGCTTCATTTGCTTGTATTTATATATTTGTCAATTTTTATGATGTTTATTATTTGAAGAGAAACGAAAGCGGTTAAAAATATTTTAATAGTAGAAACAATTTTGTGTAGCTTTTCTATTCAACAAAAAGGTTATATTTTGAAAGGTCATTTGTTTAAATTTTTGTTTCAGAAGCTAATTGATCTGTATTTCAGACAATATTAGGACATATTTATACAACGAACCTAGTAGTACAATTGGATTTAGTAGAACTTTAAAGATGACGAAGAAACCATATCTAACATTTCTTTTATGGGCAATATCTTCCTAATTTAAATAAAAATATCTATATTTTTGCTCAATAAAATAATAATTTATTTAAACTAGTTCACATCAAATGACCAATTGTATTGTTTTACAGTCTCTTAAAATTAGATGCTGCGAATTAATTATACAGAAACCTGATAAATTAAACAAAAATCATTAAAATGTAACACACAGTTTCGTCAAGATTTGTTTTGTAAATTTCCACAAGAAAACCCGTGTTAGTACGCAGTGAATTCTGCACTTATGTAATTAAAAATATGTCAGCATTATAAAATAAAACCTTGCTTGTTCGTAATCAAATTATCAGTTTGATTTGAGAAAGCTAATGTACAAATAAGGCGAACTAATCAAAAAAATAGCTAGTGCCCATTCGGTATGCACATGTAGCAAGTCCTCAAAGAAGAATTTCGCGTATTAGAAAATGCTATGTGGCGATGCATCAATGTCCGACGCATTTACTGTTGCAGTGCAACTCTGACGGTCCGAAATCACAAACGAATATTGTAAAAATTTGTTAGTATGTCAAAGATTTTTTTGAGTTTTATAAAAATCAGCCGGTAATCAAGGATGGATGAAAAATATTCGGTGAACGAACTTAAAAGGAAAAATAAATCACTCATGGGATCGTTTAGACCAATCAATAACAAATATTTTCGATTTGCGTGGCAAATATATTTGCATTCAATTCGTAGCTAGTCCACCTCAAAAATAGCTTTATATATTCGACGTTCGGCTGTGCGGACGAGTTTTTTTACGTTAAATACTTGGTATTTGCAATACGCAGTTGAAACGGGTATAGAAAATGCCAAGGCGACAGATATTATGCTGCGAAATATTAATGCAGAATGCTGATGAATTAAACGAAAAATCATTAAAATGAAACAGGTTTGTCAAGATTTATTTTTAAATTTTCACAATAATGCCTTCTTCGTACGCGATAGTGACTTCTGCACTTATGCAATTAAATGTGTCGGTATTATAAAATAAAAACTTGCTTGTTCGTTATCAATTTATCAGTTTGATTTGAAGAAGCGATAAGCTAATGCGGAAAATAAGGCGAACATAAAAAATAGCTAGCGACCATTCGGTACGCACATGTAGCAAGTCCCCCAAAAAGAAAATTTTCGCGAGATGGAAAATGCTATGTGTGTTTATTAAAATCAGCCGGCAATGAAGTCAGTATGGATGAAAAATATTCGGTGAACGAACATAAAAGGAAAAAGGAATCACTCATGGCATCGCTTAGTCCTATCAAAAACAAAATTTTTCGAGTTGCTTGCCAAATATATTTGCCAAATATTTGACATTTGGCAAATATTTGATATTTGGCAAATATATACGAGTATGAAGCCCCGGCTCACACTGCAGCCACTAGGGTTTAAACAAATTGAATTTCCAATTAACAAAAAACCCACTCACTCATGGCCAATGCTCTTTAGTTTCATTTCAAACTTTTAAATATCAGCAGTAGTAATAATTATTTATTCTGGTGATATTCGAGGACGAGAAGAAAGAGCATTGTCGGAGCGAGAAAGGATAATATTTTTATGCTATCATTTCGGGCAATAACTATCTCTATAAGGATCCTCAAGTCGGGAAATCCGGCCTGTTCTCTCTCGAGGGAAATGAGAGCATCACATATTTTGGTGTTATCTGCTCGAGATGTGTTGAGACTCACGGGATACATGTCAGACCAGTTTTTCATCAAATAATTGGAACAGATTTCATCTATATAGCGCGTCGCCCTCGACGGATACCCTACACACCCCCCACAGCACTCCTTAACACACTTCATATCATCTTTTTATCACTTTAACCTACTTCCCTCCTTAATATCACACCAATACTTTAATGTTCAATATAAGAATTAACATGGCTGCATGAACATATATACAGTGTCCCCCAATGGACCTAACTATACCTATAATTAGGGTTACCATAATTATGAAATTCCAAACCGGGACAGGAATGACGTTCGAAAAGAAATATAAAATAATTATGTATTCAATTAAACGAATAGAATAAGGCGAAATGATCTGTACTTTTGTGACAAGAAAAACAGAAAAAGGTATAATTACTTATTGAACCACTTCTATTTTTGGATGTGTACTTTTCTAAATATAAAGATTATTTGATAAAAATTTTAAAAAAATATCTGTTTTTACCATTACATAAAATTTGGAATTTGTGATACCAACATTTATTTTGTGGAACAATAAATGAAGTCAAATTAGGCTGTCGTTGGAAATACTCGGACTTACTTTAACGCGGAGGAAGAAATTTATGGGGATATTAACTACGATGGCGAACATGAAGAACAAAATAAGATGGCGTTTCCAAAATATTTTTGTGGAAACAATGGAAAATGTAATATTTCCACCGAGAATTTGATGTTCGAGACTTATACGCATTGACCTGAGAGGGATGACATGTGCACTCTTGACAATCGTACTGAAATAATTATTATTTATTCAGTTTACAATTATCCATTTATTTAATTATTTATTTTTATTGTCAGTAATCACTGTGACACAAATTCATAGTAGCAGTTTACAATGGCTGTAAGGTGTTGCATGAACAGAAGTATTACTACTCTTGTGAGATTGTTGAATTACGACCAACAAGATTGTCGATCAATCTGGATATTTAATATTAATTTATGAATTATTGAGTATTATTATTGTTAAGTCATAAATGCTTAATAACTTTTTAGCTGTTGTCGATTTTTGAAGTAAGTCAAGATATATAGGGTGTTCCAATTAAAATTCTTAAACTGTTTGACATTATTTAGCAAATGTCAAGTTGTTCGGGATAAGTCATATTAGAATCGCAAATAAATAATAACTGTTGAAAAGTGCGATACTTTTACTATCCAAAATTAGTTCCTTTGTTTTATCCCTGTTAGTTACCCCGGAAAGACTTTTTGAAGAATGCTTGTTTTTGATTTTAATTTCACAATATCTCAGAAACATTTGATAAAAGCCTAATATAAGTCGATGTCAAAACAATTAGAATAAAAATCTTACTGAAAAACGGCAATAATATACCTACTGTTCCATTTAAGCAAACAAGTTTGTGTTGCTACGTTGTTGTGGGATATTGTGTAAGCATCAACATATTTGCTTGCTAGAGAGCGTGTGACTGTCTGCAACTTGTATGTATGGAAAAAACGTAAATTTGATTTCTTAAGCCCATTAATATACTTTGTTTATAGCGTGGGACACCCTGTACATAATATTCAAAAATCAATACCAAAGGACTATACAACCTCCATTATACAACTTTAATTCGACTAATGGTAGAAAATTATGCAGTTATTTATGGAAAAGTTATAAATATTTTGCTAAACCAGAACCCGAAATGTATATTCCATGTTCAAATGAAGACACCTCAGTAGTTCGCCTCGGAGCATTCATGTACGACTAACCGAACTAATAACGTACAATTTTGTGTATGATAGAAAGTTATTCAAAATTTTTTTTTAAAAATATAAACATTTTATTTATGTAGCCAACTAAAAATAAATTTCCTCCAGTCGGTGCTCTACATAATAATGTCATATGGATGTTTTTCATCTACAATTTCATTTAGCAGAGATATGATAAACAATTTTTGCAAAAGTTATAAACATTTTTCTGTAACAGAGATACATTCGTTCTATAAATTCGAAATTGTGGAATTGCGTTGAAATATTGTTACAATCATTAATCGATTAGTCACTATTTAATACTTTGCTGCTGATAACCTTCAAATCATGATAATGTGTATCTTTCTCATAAAAGGCAGCATCAAAAGCATGAGGGCAGTTTTCTTGACAGAGAAAATTTGATTTGCGCTCTTTGTACATTTCTAAAATATTTTAACTTGCTGACAACTAAGATAGAAATCTGTGATAGTATGTTAAGAATTTTAACCGGGACATAATACCAAACCGGCCGGGACACCGGGACCGATGTCTCAAACCGGGACTGTCCTGGTCAAACCTGGATGTATGGTAAGTCTAATTATAGGTATAGTTAGGTCCATCGGGGGACACACTGTATATATATATATATATATATATTTATATCAATCAATCAATCAAATCAATCAAATTATTATATCAGATTATTATTATTAAAGCAGATTAACTACATGGTACTTTAAAAATGGTAAATTTTTCCATTGACAGTAAGTTCAAAAGCACGTGCAGAAGACGGATTGTTTCTACGTATTCCAAGTAGTAAGGGCATGCAAAAAGGGGGTTAGTTTTCTTACCGATGGCAGTACATTCTCCGGCATGTCTGACCCGGGTGTTCAGCCTCGCCTTGCAAGAAGAGACGCGTAGTTGGCACTGGTTGGCGTAAGTTTTGCCGTCGGTGCCGCAAACGGGGTCAGTGAAAGGTCTGCAATGCGTGGGACACTGACAGAAGGGCCTACCGTCAGGCCCCGTGATGCATTGAGCACCCCAGTTGCAGAACATCTTCTCGCATGGCTCTGTTAATAAAGGAAATAAGGGTTTGTTAGCATTGTTAGTAAATGAGACATGCATGGATAATGTTAGTACTAAATTTATTTTCTGCCAATCATTGCCTGCGTAGCTAACCATAGAAGTGATCGGCGACGCGGAGTGATGCTAAGTGAGCCAACGGGTTAGAGAGAGACAACATTGCGAGGAAGACAGCTGAGCGCAGCTTGGCTTTCGCTCTCTAGTTTCACTTAGCATTGCTCCGTATTGTCGGACAGCTTTTGTTGGCATCTACAAAGTCAGCAAAGGAATTTTGTCATAAATATGTATAAAATATAGTTTCGTAGATATGCAAAATACTAGTGTTCTTGCAATTTGAGATCTAGATTTTTGTGATTAAGTGTCCGCTTGGGTTGATATACCTACAAAGAAATATGAATTATATTTTCTCGGAAAATCTGTTATAGTATATAACTCATACGACACGCGAGCGGAGCAAATCTTTCTAAAGTAATATCGAATCGATACGCAAGTGAGCTAGTCTAATCATCAGTTAAGCGTAGGCATTTGTCAAGATAGTTGTGATAAGCCTAACACGCATATAAAAGTCAAAAGTAGATACACGACGGCAAACAAAAACCGCAGTTTAAATATTAATCACTCCTGATAGTTTTTTTTTTGTAACCTACATAGTACATTAACGATTTATTTGTTTATTACGTATCCTATGATTTATGAAAACCGGCTGTCTTTAGCCTTCGATATGATATTCAATAGGAAAGTGTTGCCATACGTGTCGCTATGGCAACGACATGAGGGCCGTTTAAAGAAGCTATTAATAATAATAGTGATTTAAGCGGCGGTTCTTATACTGAAAATATTAACGAATAACTGCATAATATCTCTATTAGTCGGCGAGTTGGCCCATAAATAATGGCGTAATTACAATGAAATTAAATGTTATAATACACGGTAGTAATGACCTAAAGACGGGCGCCGCTGGGTATGCAGTTTTGTGTTTATGGCGCAGGCCGCCGTAAGGGCGGACGCCACTGGTCCAGGCAGCGTGAGGCTATGCACAAAGGGAGATTAATGAGTATGATTTGTTGGGACATGCAAATGCCGGTGATTCTCGCCTGCAAAGTTGGAATAAGGTAAACTTCCAACATGGTGTCCACACTAGAAAACAGCATTGATTAATTGACTACCCATGAATACCAACAACCCCAATAAACCATTCATATTTTTATTATATTACAGCCAGAATCATAAATTATTACCTAAAAGATAGGGCAAGTTTAGTGGCGGCAAGTGCTGTCCACCACTAAACTTGCCATGTCTAGACCATGTCGGAATTACTAACCGTCAAGTAAAAAGACGACTTTTCTATTGGCGGACAGCACTTTTAGCTATTAATCTTGTCCAGTCTAAATGATGCTTAATAATATAGTTTTATTTCAAACTTAAATTATATTATGGACATAAATTGAATGATTCCGAAATGTTCTAAAGTCTAAACATCCAGTACCATTTGAAACATACCTACGCACCTAACAAAAAACTGCTCATCCGACCAGCCCGGCTTGCAAACGTGTTTTTGCAACCAAGCACGTGTTTGGATTTACGCCTTTACATTTTGAGTCGGCATTCTACAGTTTTTGTACTCAGTTCAGTATTATTGCAACTCTTTACGTTGTAATACGTGTTGGTATTCGCATCAACAACTGTGCCGCGAACCGGTTAAACATTTTCGGGTGGATCTTGACTTTGTGTTCGCGAGTGTTTGCAAGCAAGTTCAATCATGGTGTTTCTACTGATTGCGTTGTCAAACTGTTGTTATCGTTCCATTGTCGTTGGTCCTGTCGCCACAGTATCAAACGGACCGTGGACGACTTTTTCCCATAGATATGCAAGCCATACAAGGTACCTTTTTCTTTGAAAATACCTCCTGACCAAACTAGAGCAAGGCGACGGCTGTAATTTTCAGGACTAATTACTGAATTGATCTGTGACCGCGGTGTGTATTGTAATAATCTTTATCCCATTTATTTTGATCGTAATCACATACATATAACCTAAAATCACAACCAAATTCCATTTAGATACAACGTAGGTTTGCAATTTTTAGGTCTAATTACCCAATTTATCTGTCACCGCGACGTGTATTGTAATAATTTTTATCCCATCTATTTTGCTCGTAATAGCACACAGACCAAAATCACAACAATTTTCCATTTAGATACAACGTATCTCTTTCTTTGAAAATTCCTCCTGACCAAACTAGTGCATGGAGAGGCTTGTAATTTTTTGGACTAATTAGCCAATTCATCTGTGTCCGCGACGTGTATTGTAATAATTTTTATCCCATTTATTTTGTTCGTAATTGCACATAGACCAAGATCTCAACAATTCTCCATTTAGATACAACGAATCTCTTTCTTTAAAAATTAACCAAACTAACTAAAATAACCAAACTAGAGCAAGGAGAGGGTTGTAATATTTAGGACTGCTTACTCAGTTTATCTGTGACCGCGACGTGTTTAGTAATAATTTTTATCTCATTTATTTTGTTCGTAATAGCACACAGACCAAAATCACAACAATTTTCCATTTAGATACAATGTATCTCTTTCTTTGAAATTCCTCCTGACCAAACTAGAGCAAGGAAAGAACTGTAATGGTTGGGACTAATTATTCAATGTATCTGTGATCGCGACGTGTATTGTAATAATTTTTATTTCATCTATTTTGTTCGTAATCGCACATGGGCCAAAAATCAGTACTATTTTCCATTTAGATACAACGTATCTCTTTCTTTGAAAATTCGCCCTGACCAAACTAGAGCAAGGAGAGGGTTGTAATTTTTAGGACTAATTACTCAATTTATCTGCGACCGCGATGTGTATTGTAATAATTTTTATCCCATTTATTTTGTTCGTAATAGCACACAGACCACAATCAACAATTTTCCATTTTGATACAACGTATCTCTATTTTTGAAAATTCCTCCTGACCAAACTAGCGCAAGGAAAGAACTGTAATGGTTAGGACTAATTATTCAATGTATCTGTGATCGCGACGTGTAATGTAATAATTTTTATTCTATCTATTTTGTTCGTAATCGCACATGGACAAAAAATCACAACAATTTTCCATTTAGTTACAACGTATCTCTTCTTTGAAAATTCTTCCTGACCAAACTAGAGCAAGGAGAGGGTTGTAATTTTTAGAACTAATTACTCAATTTATCTGTGACCGCGACGTGTATTGTAATAATTTTGATCTCATTTATTTTGTTCGTAATAGTACACAGACCAAAATCACAACAATTTTCCATTTACACACAACGTATCTCTTTCTTTGAAAATTCCTCCTGGCCAAACTAGTGCAAGGAACGTACTGTAATGTTCAGGGCTAATTATTCAATGTATCTGTGTTCGCGACGTGTATTGTAATAATTTTTATTCCATCTATTTTATTCGTAATCACACATAACCGAAAATCACAACAAAATTCCATTTAGATACAACGTATCTCTTTCTTTGAAAATTCCGCCTGATCAAACTAGAGCAAGGAGAGGGTTGCAATTTTTAGGACTAATTACTCAATGTATCTGTGACCGCGACGTGTATTGTAATAATTTTTATCCCATCTATTTTGTTCGTAATAGCACACAGACCAAAATCTCAACAATTCTCCATTTAGATACAACGTATCTCTTTCTTTGAAAATTCCTCCTGACCAAACTAGTCCATGGAGAGGCTTGTAATTTTTTGGACTAATTAGTCAATTTATCTGTGACCGCGACGTGTATTGTAA
The DNA here is from genome assembly GCA_963966075.1 of Aphodius sticticus. Lineage (NCBI taxonomy): Eukaryota > Metazoa > Arthropoda > Insecta > Coleoptera > Scarabaeidae > Aphodius > Aphodius sticticus. Next base: position 9,990,424 of record OZ014515.1, on the reverse strand, counting down.
TAACTTATATCCCATTTATTTTGTTCGTAATAGCACATAGACCAAAATCACAACAATACTCTATATTAGATACACCTTATCTCTTTCTTTGAAAACTCCTCCTGACCAAACTAGAGCAAGGAGAGGGTTGCAATTTTTAGCACTAATTACTCAATGTATCTGTGACTGCGACGTGTATTGTAATAATTTTTATCCCATCTATTTTGTTCGTAATAGCACACAGACCAAAATCTCAACAATTCTCCATTTAGATACAACGTATCTCTTTCTTTGAAAATTCCTCCTGACCAAACTATTGCATGGAGAGGCTTGTAATTTTTTGGACTAATTAGTCAATTTATCTGTGACCGCGACGTGTATTGTAATAATTTTTATCCCATTTATTTTGTTCGTAATTGCACATAGACCAAAATCACAACAATTCTCTATTTTAGATACACTGTATCTCTTTCTTTGAAAATTCCTCCCGACCAACCTAGAGCACGGAGAGGGTTGTAATTTTTAGGACTACTTACTCAATTTATCTGTGACCGCGACGTGTATTGTAATAATTTTTATCCCATTTATTTTGTTCGTAATTGCACATAGACCAAAATCACAACAATTCTCTATTTTAGATACAACGTATCTCTTTCTTTGAAAATTCCTCCTGACCAAACTAGAGCAAGGAGAGGGTTGTAATTTTTAGGACTAATTACTAAATTCATCTGTGACCGCAACGTGTACTGTAATAATTTTTATTCCATCTATTTTGTTTGTAATAGTACACCGACAAAAATCATAACAATTTTCCATTTAGATACAACGTATCTCTTTCTTTGAAAACTCCTCCTAACCAAACTAGAGCAAGGAGAGGGTTCTAATTTTTAGGACTAATTACTCAATTTATCTGCGACCGCGACGTATATTGAAATAATTTTTATCCTATTTATTTATTCGTAATAGCACACAGACCAAAATCACAACAATTTTCCATTTAGATACATCTCTTTCTTTTAAAATTCCTCCTGACCAAACTAGAGCAAGGAGAGGGTTGTAATATTTAGGACTACTTACTCAATTTATCTGTGACCGCGACGTGTATAGTAATAATTTTTATCTCATTTATTTTGTTCGTAATAGCACACAGACCAAAATCACAACAATTTTCCATTTAGATACAACGTATCTCTTTCTTTGAAAATTCCTCCTGACCAAACTAGTCCATGGAGAGGCTTGTAATTTTTTGGACTAATTAGTCAATTTATCTGTGACCGCGACGTGTATTGTAATAACTTATATCCCATTTATTTTGTTCGTAATAGCACATAGACCAAAATCACAACAATACTCTATATTAGATACACCTTATCTCTTTCTTTGAAAACTCCTCCTGACCAAACTAGAGCAAGGAGAGGGTTGCAATTTTTAGCACTAATTACTCAATGTATCTGTGACTGCGACGTGTATTGTAATAATTTTTATCCCATCTATTTTGTTCGTAATAGCACACAGACCAAAATCTCAACAATTCTCCATTTAGATACAACGTATCTCTTTCTTTGAAAATTCCTCCTGACCAAACTATTGCATGGAGAGGCTTGTAATTTTTTGGACTAATTAGTCAATTTATCTGTGACCGCGACGTGTATTGTAATAATTTTTATCCCATTTATTTTGTTCGTAATTGCACATAGACCAAAATCACAACAATTCTCTATTTTAGATACACCGTATCTCTTTCTTTGAAAATTCCTCCCGACCAACCTAGAGCACGGAGAGGGTTGTAATTTTTAGGACTACTTACTCAATTTATCTGTGACCGCGACGTGTATTGTAATAATTTTTATCCCATTTATTTTGTTCGTAATTGCACATAGACCAAAATCACAACAATTCTCTATTTTAGATACAACGTATCTCTTTCTTTGAAAATTCCTCCTGACCAAACTAGAGCAAGGAGAGGGTTGTAATTTTTAGGACTAATTACTAAATTCATCTGTGACCGCAACGTGTACTGTAATAATTTTTATTCCATCTATTTTGTTTGTAATAGTACACCGACAAAAATCATAACAATTTTCCATTTAGATACAACGTATCTCTTTCTTTGAAAACTCCTCCTAACCAAACTAGAGCAAGGAGAGGGTTCTAATTTTTAGGACTAATTACTCAATTTATCTGCGACCGCGACGTATATTGAAATAATTTTTATCCTATTTATTTATTCGTAATAGCACACAGACCAAAATCACAACAATTTTCCATTTAGAGACATCTCTTTCTTTTAAAATTCCTCCTGACCAAACTAGAGCAAGGAGAGGGTTGTAATATTTAGGACTACTTACTCAATTTATCTGTGACCGCGACGTGTATAGTAATAATTTTTATCTCATTTATTTTGTTCGTAATAGCACACAGACCAAAATCACAACAATTTTCCATTTAGATACAATGTATCTCTTTCTTTGAAATTCCTCCTGACCAAACTAGAGCAAGGAGAGGGTTGTAATTTTTAGGACTAATTATTCACTGTATCTGTGATCGCGATGTGTATTGTAATAATTTTTATTCCATCTATTTTGTTCGTAATCGCACATGGACTAAAAATCAGTACCTACTATTTTCCATTTAGATACAACGTATCTCTTTCTTTGAAAATTCGCCCTGACCAAACTAGAGCAAGGAGAGGGTTGTAATTTTTAGGATTAATTACTCGATTTATCTGCGACCGCGACGTGTATTGTAATAATTTTTATCCCATTTATTTTGTTCGTAATAGCACACAGACCACAATCAACAATTTTCCATTTAGATACAACGTATCTCTATCTTTGAAAATTCCTCCTGACCAAACTAGCGCAAGGAAAGAACTGTAATGGTTAGGACTAATTATTCAATTTATCTGTGATCGCGACGTGTATTGTAATAATTTTTATTCCATCTATTTTGTTCGTAATAGCACACCGACCAAAATCACAACAATTTTCCATTTAGGTGCAATGTATCTCTTGCTTTAAAAATTCCTCCTGACCAAACTAGCGCAAGGAGAGGACTGTAATATTCAGGACTAATTATTCAATATATCTGTGATCGCGACGTGTAATGTAATAATTTTTATTCTATCTATTTTGTTCGTAATCGCACATGGACAAAAAATCACAACTATTTTCCATTTAGTTACAACGTATCTCTTCTTTGAAAATTCTTCCTGAACAAACTAGAGCAAGGAGAGGGTTGTAATTTTTAGAACTAATTACTCAATTTATCTATGACCGCGACGTGTATTGTAATAATTTTTATCCCATTTATTTTGTTCGTAATAGCACACAGACCACAATCAACAATTTTCCATTTAGATACAACGTATCTCTATCTTTGAAAATTCCTCCTGACCAAACTAGCGCAAGGAAAGAACTGTAATGGTTAGGACTAATTATTCAATTTATCTGTGATCGCGACGTGTATTGTAATAATTTTTATTCCATCTATTTTGTTCGTAATAGCACACAGACCAAAATCACAACAATTTTCCATTTAGATACAATGTATCTCTTGCTTTGAAAATTCCTCCTGACCAAACTAGCGCAAGGAAAGGACTGTAATATTCAGGACTAATTATTCAATATATCTGTGATCGCGACGTGTAATGTAATAATTTTTATTCTATCTATTTTGTTCGTAATCGCACATGGACAAAAAATCACAACTATTCTCCATTTAGTTACAACGTATCTCTTCTTTGAAAATTCTTCCTGAACAAACTAGAGCAAGGAGAGGGTTGTAATTTTTAGAACTAATTACTCAATTTATCTATGACCGCGACGTGTATTGTAATAATTTTTATCCCATTTATTTTGTTCGTAATAGCACACAGACCACAATCAACAATTTTCCATTTAGATACAACGTATCTCTATCTTTGAAAATTCCTCCTGACCAAACTAGCGCAAGGAAAGAACTGTAATGGTTAGGACTAATTATTCAATTTATCTGTGATCGCGACGTGTATTGTAATAATTTTTATTCCATCTATTTTGTTCGTAATAGCACACAGACCAAAATCACAACAATTTTCCATTTAGATACAATGTATCTCTTGCTTTGAAAATTCCTCCTGACCAAACTAGCGCAAGGAAAGGACTGTAATATTCAGGACTAATTATTCAATATATCTGTGATCGCGACGTGTAATGTAATAATTTTTATTCTATCTATTTTGTTCGTAATCGCACATGGACAAAAAATCACAACTATTCTCCATTTAGTTACAACGTATCTCTTCTTTGAAAATTCTTCCTGAACAAACTAGAGCAAGGAGAGGGTTGTAATTTTTAGAACTAATTACTCAATTTATCTATGACCGCGACGTGTATTGTAATAATTTTTATCCCATTTATTTTGTTCGTAATAGCACACAGACCACAATCAACAATTTTCCATTTAGATACAACGTATCTCTATCTTTGAAAATTCCTCCTGACCAAACTAGCGCAAGGAAAGAACTGTAATGGTTAGGACTAATTATTCAATTTATCTGTGATCGCGACGTGTATTGTAATAATTTTTATTCCATCTATTTTGTTCGTAATCGCACATGGACAAAAAATCACAACTATTTTCCATTTAGTTACAACGTATCTCTTCTTTGAAAATTCTTCCTGACCAAACTAGAGCAAGGAGAGGGTTGTAATTTTTAGAACTAATTACTCAATTTATCTATGACCGCGACGTGTATTGTAATAATTTTTATCGCATTTATTTTGTTTGTAAGAGCACACAGACCAAAATCACAACAATTTTCCATTTATATTAATTTTATATATCATTTTATATTAATCCATTTATATACAACGTATCTCTTTCTTTGAAAATTCCTCCTGACCAAACTAGAGCAATTGGATGTCTGTAATTTTCAGGACTAATTACTCATTTTATCTGTGACCGCGACGTGTATTGTAGTAATTTTTTTCCCATCTATTTTGTTCGTAACCGCGTATGGACCAAAAAAAAGCAACAATTTTCCATTTAGATACACAACGTATCTCTTTCTTTGAAAATTCCTCCTGACCAAACTAGAGCAAGGAGAGGGTTGTAATTTTTAGGACTAATTACTGAATTTATCTGCGACTGCGACGTGTATTGTAATAATTTTTATCCCATTTATTTTGTTCGTAATAGCACACAGACCAAAATCACAACAATTTTCCATTTAGATACAATGTATCTCTTTCTTTGAAAATTCCTCCTGACCAAACTAGAGCAAGGAGAGGGCTGTCATTTTCAGGACAAATTACTCAATTTATCTGTGACAGCGGCGTGTATTGTAATAATGGTTGTTGCATCTATTTTGTTCAATTTTAAAACAAGATAGTCATGTTTAATATGTTATACAAGTAAAAGATATTTGTACATTCTAATTTCATCCATAACAGAAAATTTCTATATTTTCTCTTAAAGTTTGTTAACTAAGTAAAAGCCGATTGAGAAACGCTTCCTTAGAGATTGTGGTTGTTGATGAGTCTTTGGGTTAAATTCGTTTGCTTAGCTCGCGCTTTTCCAGTATCATTGGGTATCAGAGTTTTCCTGGAGATAAACAAGAAGCTGGCGAGGTAATGAGTCAGCAATCCTTTCAAAAGTAATTGCCATCAAAGTTCCAATCACGCCAGTCATCGAACGAGGGCGGGGCTCGTATAGCCGACGAAGCCCCCCCAAAGATTTTTGATGAATTTATTCCTATAAAAGGCTATTAATCAAAACGTTTCGTTTTGGGGGAATGTAATTGTTTTCCCTTTTCAGAAAACGTCTCAATTGTCGATTATATATTGGTAGATTATTGTGTAGGTCTTTTGGTGTGGTAAGAGTTGGACTACACAACCACTAAACGAAAATTTCCACAACGCAAACAATTGGTTGGTCAAGTTCATATAAATAGATGAGTGTAAACGGCCTGTGTAAACGTGTACGAAGCGTCATCTGTGCAGATGTGTCAGATTGTTTGGAGAGAATGGAAATTTTATGAATTCATCACCGGTCGTATTTACATTGTGCTGACAATTTGTGTAGGTGAGTGAGTGTCTGGTGTAGTAAGTTCATTTGAGTTGAACGAGGTAATGAGACGGTTGTGGACGGCACATGTTCATTTAGAAAGTTTAACAATAGTATATGTGATGAAGGTGCAATCAAATGCAGTGGCGTTGTGCAGGATGGCCTGAAGATGGCGTGGGTGGAGACAGTTTGCACCTGGGAGAAGGGTGGGCTGTGTAAAGATTTGTAAGGTAGTGGAAGGGAGATGGACAAAAGAGAATACAACGGTTACAAACCGCATGGTGAAACTTTATTTCTAAATCGATTATTAAAGCGGAACACATTCGGTGTTCGTATGGATGCGCTACTACTGCCGAATCGTGTGCCATTTATAATTATGGGATGCCGTGATCTGTAGGTATTTCCCTATTTTTATGTGCCGCCGCTAGCTGTTCGATTTTCAACTCTATCAATGCAAAAGCCTCACCTATAACATTGTTTCGCAGGACTTCTCCTCAAATTGAAGCCGAACATTCGGACGACTATATTTACAAAACTCTTACGGCGGCGGCTTCGATCAAATATTGGGTGAAAGCTTTTGTGTTCGCCGCCGATGTATGTGTGTGTGTGTGTGGTCGGAATTCTGCAGCTCAAATTCCATCAGCATTTCATAAGCGGAAACACCAAAAGACACGTTCCCAGAAAAATCCACTCCCCTCACTTCATCATCTCTCCACATCATCTATATAAAAATTTATACGACTTCTCTATACGCAATTTAACACAGTTTCTTAGATTTGATACCTAATCCGCATCCCATTCATCTAACTTATAATTAATGTTACATACAGTACGCGTGTATGTACAAACGCTTCGTAAAAATTCAATTTCCTGAATTTTCGTGAGGTGTTGGTATTGAATGAAAAACCCACTTCAGAAACTTGAATATATCAATGTAATGAAAGGAAATGAACGAGAGGCTGTTGAAAAAGTACATTAGTGTCACGGGGCAAGATTGTGTTGGCAAAATTGATTGGAAGAGAAAATAGATGATATTTATTCAAAGCGAATTTAAATTAGAATGGCCACGATTCCGTAGCGTTTGCCATAATCGCAACCCTGCATTCAAACCGAGCAACGCAGTTTATTAACGATTTTTACTCCGGGCGAACAATGCAGCGCGAAGGGCCGAATTGAAATTGGAAACAATTTAGCATTTTAATTTCGCGAAATGACACATTGGTTACAGGGTGTCTGCGCGCTCTCCCCCTGAATATTGTGTACATTCGTGACGCGCCCAAAACGAATATCGTTACGTAAAATGCAACAAAATTATACCCCCAATATCAGTTTGTTTGCACCCAGCCTTTTCCAATCCCGAAAAAAATACAGCCCAATAATAATAACGATCACCGTACAGAGTACGCCAAGTCAAATTTATCATCATTGTTATCAAAATTGAAAAAGCAAATTTAAATGATCACCGATTTAGTCTAATACTAATAAATTAGTACTAGTATAAGATGTCGCCATCTATGGGTTACCTTGCGAAACACTTAGACCATCTATAACTAGACGGAGTACGGCCTATCCCAATGCATTGGCTTGTTGTGGCCCAACATTCCTTGTCAATAAGGTCGAATTTCGTGTAGATTCTCGTGCACATTGTTCGCGCATGCGCACAGATGCTAGATACCGCCATTATTTTGAACATATGTTTACATCGAGGTTATGAGTTTGTTTACCTATGTAGATGCATGACTGCATGTAGATGGTACCTTGGATGGTTAAGAGGTAACAATGGGGCGAAACTGCTGCTTTTGTAAAAAGGCAGCATCAAAAAATATAACGTGTCACAGGTATGACCTTTATTACCGCAATACAGTAATATTAAATTATAACATATACCTTCTCGTAGATTTCCAACAGTTCAAGACTCAAAACAAGCTCGGATTGAATCTATACCTATAAAAAGTCGGGGTTTTAAAACAACTATGTTGTGTTCAAGACACTTTTCTAATAGCGATTATAAACTGGGAAAAGACGCGACTACCTAATTCAAATTTGACATATAGCCGCCAGTTTAATCTGACCGCTCATTGGTGCGTTACATTGGGAACGAGAAAATATACGACTTTCGACCTTATTATCTTTGGCCACAAACAAAGCCCGTCACGCTCCCTCTAGTCATATAAGCTCGATGGCGAAACACGGCGACATAACCTCAATTTAAAAATGTACAATCCAATAATTCGTAACGCGAAAACAGCGGCTGGACGTAGGATCTATGATTTCACGTTTAGTATATGTATATGATGATGATATGTATAATTCAAATTGATAGGAGATTGCAATGCATCGACGTGGACATGCGTATTTGGGACACATTGTATACGTACCAGTGCCGCATCCTTTATGCAAATACAATATAAAATAAATCAAAGCCACGCGGACATTTCCCCATCCCCACAACGGCCATCAACTGCCCATTGGAACGCTTTGACAAATGACTACGCCATTATCGATTAGGAAAAAAAAACAACAATTAGCCCTCAGATATTAAACAGCAATTCATATGGCATCTATTATCAATTTATAACCAACGTTGCCATATGTGTCAGGTCACAAAAAGACAAAAAAGACCATTAATATCGGTTGTGAATTAAAACATCGTTAGGTGCTTTTGGAATATCCAACGGTAACACACTAACATGCATAAATATACATAATTAATTCATACTAAATTATAATCTACCTAATTATGTAAAAGTGGCGACGAATTATGCACTGATAAAAAGATATATTGCGAAATCTTCGCTTTAGCAGTTTGGCAGATCAATCATAATGTCGTTAGTTGCACAAGAAACTGCATTAAGTTGAGTTCTCCGTTGAGAGTTGCTCGCTGTGGCGATATTATGTGATGCTGTCCACACAAATTAAATAAAAACGAAGAAAGTAAAAACACGTCTGTATTCGATGGTTGAAAGTTTATAATAATAATTTGAAATTAAACATAACATAGTAACGGTTATTTGGAAACTACTTGATTTTCAGTACAAATTATATGCGCAATAAATAAAATAAAACGTGCATTTATTGTAAGCATTTGATAAAATATTTGACCAATACAAAAAATATTTGTCCAGTACAAAAAAATATTTGAGCAATTCAAAAAATTACTTATGCAGCAAAAAAACTAAATGTGCAATAAATGTATATAAATGTACATCAGAATAAATTATTGTGCATTTATATATTTGAATGTCCCTTTAATAATATATTTGTACACTTAAATAAATAAATGTGCAATACAATCGTTACCTCTATAAAAATATAATGAGCAGCTTAATAATACTAAAAATGCTCATTGAAAAAAAAAATATATTTCCAATAGTTTAAATAAATCAGCATTTGAAAATATTATAAGCGCATTTAATAATCTAAATTGTACCATGAGAAAATTATAATGCGCCCTAGAAAGAATATAATGTGCATTAAGTTCTGCAACCTGGAGCGTAGATACAGTAAGCGCGTAAAGTATGGAAACATGGGAAAATCTCTGAAAAGTAGAGTCATTTTAAATACATCCTTGTAGACCTAAATTTTTAATTATTAAAACACTCATTTTACTGAATCTATCTTACTGAAACTGGTAGATCATCAATTGTGTAAATGGCAGCGGAAACATTTTATGGCCTTACAAAAGAAAATTTTTGACAGAAAGACAATTGAAAATTGAAAAATATATAAGTTAGGGAAAATAAATTTTGTAAATTGAATATGAAATTGCATTTTGGGTATCGTGCAAGGTTTTTCGAAAAAAAGTGGGGAAAAAATTTAATAAATGCGATTTGGTAATTTTGACAAATTTATACCAGGTGATCCTATTGTTCTAGAAACCTCAAAATGGGCTCATAGTGAACCTTAATCTTTGCACTTTTACCTGAAGTTCCAAAAGTTTGTTCTCAAATATTTTTGAAGCATTTACAGCGATTCTTTAAGTGGGGTGCGAGCTGTTCCCTAGAAGAAGCGTAAAAAACGCAATAACCTGATGTGATATGGAAAATTCAAACTCACATTCGTATTCAGCGCAAATAAATTAATCGAAAACGCCTATTAGCATTCCATAAACAAATAAGTTATCAATACTACCCTTATTTTCAACTGTTTTTTTTCTCGCAAATTTTTTTATGTAAGGGCATGCGCTTGCTAATTACCTTTAAAACAAGTAATAGATATAATTTTAATGCACAAGTTATTCGTTTTAGGGTACAATATGAATAAAATATTGCTCATAATAATATTTTTTCTGTAACATATTCATATTTATGGAATGCTCAATATGTATTACTTTAATGCACAAGTTACAGCGCACAATATGTAATTTTTTATGTAACATATTTATATTTATTTAATGCACTATATTTATTATTTTAATGTTCAAAGTATGTATTTTATTGCACATACCCATTTAAATAATGCACGCTTAAATCGCACCCCTTGATTTTAAAAACTCGTCCTTTGTCAATCAATTATAACGAGGTCGTTTTGATGATGTGGATTTGTGAAAATACATAAATCCGGTTTTTAAAATGTTGTGGCATTGTTTAGCGTATGACGTGATATCTGATCCGATTTCCCTTTTTAAGCTCGTACCCGTGGGACATCCAGCATTCATTTTCCAAGCAATTTGAGTGATGTGACAGATACTCCCCTAGCTTCCTTGATTTCGTCATTCCACTCAAGAGGAAAATCATTCCTCCAAAGAATTAAGATAATAATAATTTAAAATACACTTCAAGTATTTCAGTCATTTGTTCCTGATATGGACTTGTACGCGGTATTTTCAAAAATTCGGACAGAACGTTATTTCCCAGGCTAGGAAATTGAATTTGGTGGATATACGAGTTGCCGGTGTCAAGCAAATTTCTATCCGAGAAGAGTGAATAAGATTTGATTTTCACATGGCGACCTAGCTTAATATTTCCTGATGTTGTTGTAACCTGTGCTGGGTGAAAATTCTGCGCTCTAGTCACATATTCAAGCCACTTCAGCCTCCGTATATTTACGCTTACGGTTCGATTTCAAAATCGAACTAATTCAACGATAACAGTTTCAAATGCAGTTGAAAATATCGACGGAAGGCTCGACGTTTACCCAACGGTGCTCGTAATTCCACTTTTGCGTAATCAGCAAGAACGCAACGAGGGAGTTTATTTTTCACTATAGACCCTAGGCGTAGCCAATAGTCAGGGCGAACCCCTCGGCTGCTGAACACTTTATTTTAAGTCCCTCCTGAATAATGATGTTAACCCTTCAGCGTTTAAACGTTTCCGTTGCTCTGTTGATTTTGTTCGCGACCAACCGAGGCCTGTCAGTCCAACTACCCCTAAATCTTTACTTGATTAAAAACTTTTAATTATTTCTCTCTTATTTTCCGTTATTACCATGACGTCCATAAACACTGCGTGTGCTTATTTGTCCAATCCAGCTACTAATGTATAATAGGGTGGTTCAAAAATGCATTGCAAAAATTTTTGTGATGATAGAAAGCAACGATCCCCCCAAATCGTTTCCAAATCCAAAAAAAGTATTTATTTTTTCTTCGAAATTTTGATTTTTAATGGTGGCTATCGATGCATCAAATTTACATAAGAAAATGCATGGGAAAAATACATTTTTTGGTATTTTCGAATAATTCTTCGGGGGTTGGGAAAACTTAAGATTAAAGTTATAGGACTTGTAGAGGTCTTTCCAATGAAGAATTTGAGCTATTATACATATGGCTTTGACGCCCACAACCCACCCCTACAGTGCCTTGAAAACTACGCTTAAATGAAAAATGTACATTCTTCAGAAAATTTACCGTTCTAATCACTTCACTCTCATTTTTCTCATAGAAATCATTAGTATAAGTCTAGTTAAATGTTTATAAACATTTGTCAGGTAATTTCCATTTGTTTAAACAAATTCCAAGATGTCCGACGGAGTTTCCAGAAAAGCGAATTATTTAATTCGCTTTTCTGGAAACTCCGTCGGACATCTGTTTTCTGAGTTCGAAATGGCAGTTTATTATCTTAGAGTGACATTATTCATTGAACAAATTCTTTCCATTGTTTAAACTATCAATGATTATTAATTTTCAACTGTTGTTCTAATTATGGTAGAAGTCAGGTTTTTTTGTGAAATTAAGTCGTGACATCATTTATATTTTGGGATAATTTCCATTGTTTAAATAATAGAATATTATTCAAATCCATAATGGTGATAAACAGGTGGTATGCAAATTTTAAAATAAATTAAAAATTACAGCCACAACCTGGATTTGAACCAGGGACCTGGAACCTGGTTCAAATCATTATTAAGTAAAATATTATTCGTTTTCAATATCATTTATTAAATTGAATTTATTTAAAATCCTTTTTTCGGGAAATTGGGGAGTTACATTTCTTTTAAAAATATTAATTTTCTACCATAATTAGAAAAAAGTTGAAAATGAATAATAATTTATTGTTTAAACAATAGGAGGAATTAATGAATAATGTCATTCTAAGATAATAAACTGCCATTTCGAACTCAGAAAACAGAATTCAGACGGATTTTCGAGAAAAACGAATTATTTAAACACCTAAAAATTTATTTAAACAAATGGAAATTAACTGACAAATGTTTATAGGCATCCCACTAGACTTATAATAATGACTTCTATGAGAAAAAAAAAGAATGAAATAACTAGAAGGGTCAATTTTCTGAAGAATTTTTTCATTTAAGGGTAGTTTTCAGGGCACTGTGGGGGTCGGTTGGGGGTATCAAATCCATATGTATGATAGGCCAAATTCTTCCTTGGAAAGTCCTCTACAAGTTCTATAACTTTAGTCTTAAGTTTTCCCAAACCCCGAACAATTATTAAAAAATACCAAAAATTGTCTTTTCCCCATGCATTTTCTTATGTAAATTTAAGGCCTCGACAGGCACTAATAAGAATCAAAATTTCGAAAAAAAGTACGTGTCCACTTTTTTTGGATTTGGAAACGGTTTGGGGGATCATTGCTGTCTAAATAAAAATAGCCAATTTGAACCACCCTAATGTATAAAGTTGCCTCGTTAGACGTTAAATTATATTGGGTAAATAGATTGTTCGGTGTTTCGGAGCGAACTTTGACGTTCCGCTTTTGATTTTTGGTATGTTGTTTTATTTGTGAAGGATTATACGTCGGATGTTGATTAAAGGGCATTAGTGGTCGAGGGTTTTAGTAATTTGCGGTTATCCGTATTAAGTAGAATAGGGCGGCGGGCCGAAAACGAAGGAAGAGATTTGAACTTGAGCAAATTCACTTATGTAGTTACATCCGATAAATGGATTAGCATTTGGGGTTGTCTCGGGCATATCCCCTTTAACCGGGACTCTAAAAACCGACCATGCGCTAATAGAGAGAGAGAGGACGCTTCTTTTTGTGAGTTGCTAAAAGTAAAGTTTCCCACGTTAGTTAAATAATTATAATACTTGCGCTGCAAATGACCGAGCGTCGCATCGTCAGAAATCTTTGTTCTTACGTCCGAAATTCCGGAGAGTCCGGGATAGACGTGCGCAAAGCCACTCTTGATCCGTAACTATGTTATGGCATCAGTCCAATTACTGAAGGACTAATTAGACAGTGGCCGGACTTCTACCTACACACATATAAGCCGGGCTCTCCGATTCCGAGCACCGTTTCCGGAATTTTGTATTAACTACAGATTACCGCTGGTCCGGTATCATTCAAACTATTAATCACTTTTATGTATCGCGCGGAGTGCAATTTCAACATATAAATCATCGCATCCAGGCACTGGTCCCGTTTCCTGGTTTAGTTTAGCGAGAGAAATAATTTCGCTTAATACCCGGCACGGTTGAAAAAAGCACGTACAGGTATAAACGTCACTGAGGTTTTTAATCTTTCCCAACTTCCCAGGCTTTACACAGGATCTACTTTAAATATTACAAAGTACATTAGTTCTTTTTTTGGCATCCACAAAGCAACTCCTTCATTTACATTTCTAACTTGATATTACAAATTTTTATAGCTCAGAATATGAAAAGCATAAATTTCGCTATTGCTCAGAAACGAAACATTTTCGTATATAGATAAATTGGCTCAAATCGACTTAAAATTAGCAAATTAATCTCCTAAATTTGAAAAAAGTAAACAATTTGAAAAGGAAAATCGACGCCGGCCCCTCCGCCATTTTGTAAAACCACATTTTCTGGCCAAACCGTACACATTACGGGAATGCCGAGGACACCGTTGAACTCAGCGCAGCCCAATACATAAGTATAACTGAATCGCTCGGTTCGAAAACACTACAAGTCCAAAAAGTGAGTTCCGGGAAAATTAACAAAATTATTTTGTCAGCGCAATATCTTGAAAAGTATAGCAGTTGGCTATTTTGTGCCAACAGACAAAATATTAAGTAGTTCACAGAGAATAATGTATTACATATTTTATTTATATTTGCATTAAAAGCAGAGCTATGATTAAAACAATCATCATGGACATGTACTGTTTTTGAACTCTACGGAAAAACAGCGTATATTTTCAACAATATTTGTTTATTTAAAGCATTTAAATAATATTTTTATTGTGATGTAGGTATGTATAGTGTTTTTGGCGTCAACAATAAATTCCTTATTCTTTTCATATTATTATATTTTCCGAAACGCGTTAGTAATGCAGCAAAAACAAACATGTGTATACTTCGTACAAGGATATTATTTCCTGGTCGAAATTGAAATTAAAAAGATATCTCGTACTATGCCTCGAAAACAATTTCTTTCGACAAGAAAAATGTATTTTTCTGTGGAGCATTGACGGTATGAGCATGTTTTTGTCAAATATTCGAGCAACATTCGGCGTAGTTATTTTACAGCCATAATAGAACACGTTTTTGTCCAGCCGGCCGGTCCGCTACGAGAATTTGAAACGTGTTTTGTAAGTGCCTATGTTTGGAATCGAAATAACATTTTTATACTCTAGGAAATTTTAATCGTTGACTTATTTATAAAATATCAATCTCAGTTTAATTTGCTTAGACGAATAATATACTGGGTATTAAACAACTCAACATTTTTTTTTTTTCTGCAACAGATTAAATTGAAAATTCTAACTATACTAAAATTCTTTGTTTATTTTTTTTTTAATTAAGGATTATATAATCTAAATAGACACCAGATCTAACGATGCTATTAACTTAACAAAACCGGATACCCAAAGAATTTTTAAATGAAGATTTGCAAACAAAAACAACTGAATCGGTCGGTTTGAAAACACTACAAGTCCAAAAAGTGAGTTCTGAGAAAATTAACAAAATAATTTTGTTGGTGCAATATCTTGAAAAGTATAGCAGTTAGCTATTTTGTGCCAATAGACAAAATATAAAGTAGTTCACAGAGAATTAAATGTACTACATATTTTATTTATATTTGATTAAAAGCAGAGCTATGATTAAAACAATCATCATGGACATGTACTGTCTTTGAACTCGACGGAAAAACAGCTTACATTTTTAACAATACTTGTTTATTTAAAGCATTTAAATAATATTTTTATTGTGATGCAGGTATATATGATGTAGGATTTGCATGAAACTTATTTCCCGTAATATTTGAAGATTGATAATTTAAAATGTCATGTCAGATTTTTAAAATAAATTCAAAATGGCGGATTATACATGATTAGTCAAAATTACCGGAACACCTTAGTAATTCTTTAACAGTCAAGAATTTCAAAGAAAAATTGAAACAAAAGTATTTTGGTTTTAAACAAGCTATATATTTTCAATATACGGATGTTCATTTTATTTTGAACATTTGGTAAACTTTTCTTTTTCTAATAGAACACCTGTATGTTTAAAAAAATTAATTCTAAGAGTTTGTAAGAATCATTTTTTTTTATAAAATGCATCATCTTTGAGTTATGAGCAATTAACCGACCATTAACGGATAAAAAAATAAAAAAGTCAAGAAAAAATAACTAAACTATGAAATAGCATAATAAATTAAATATTCAAGCCGGCAAATTAAATAAATGTGTATGTATGCGGGAAAATATTCTTAATTTGAAGTCCAGGAATTTTGATTAATTGCTTATAACTAAAAAATGACAGTATTGTATTAAAAAAAAATGATTTCTATAAAAGAATTAATCCTAGAATTAAACAATGTATGTAACCAAATTTCCAGAATAAACAATAGGTTGTTTAAACACAAATTTTTTTCTCAGTTGGAGAATTATTTAGGTTTTCGGTAATTTCGTCTATTTTTGATTAATTGATCATAACTCAAAAATAAGGCATTTTATAAAAAAATCATACAAAAGATTCATAGAATTAATCTTAGAATTAGAAAATGTAAAGCTATAAAGGTTGTTCTATTTGAAAAAGGGAAGGTTACGAGATATCCAGAATAAAATGAATGACGTAATAAAAATATATTTAAACGATAGATTGTTTAAAACAAAACAACTTTTCCATGAAGAATGTTTTGAAATTGTTTACTGTTGGAAAATTATTTAGGTGTTCCAGTAATTTTGACTAACCCTATACATATATGGCGATATGATTATGATATGAGTATGATATAAAGTTTGATGATTATATATATAATAGTATTAAATTTCCTCTTCTACGGTAGTAGTCGGTCCGGAAGTCACGTGGTAGTAAAATTCTAAATTTTTACCAGTTACATACTTGTGGACTTTTTTAATATTATTTATCTTTTTGATATTGATATTTATATTGATTACTTCGGCGTACCTCAATAACGATTTGAACGTAAATTTCGAAGTTGGCGAATGTTTACGACTGATATCAGTAGAAACTGAGTAGAAACGCGTTGCATGAGCGAGCAAAAAAGCACTGTTCTGGACTTGTTTATTTCGCCCAAGCATTCTCTTTAGGTCTATTCGATAGAATAAATCATAGTGAACATTTTGGCTATTTCAGTTCAAAATGGCCAATTTTGGACTTGTACTGTTTTCGAACTCGCCGATTCAACTATATTAGACCAGGGCTTCTCAAAGTATGTGTAGCGACCCCTCGGGGGGTCGCATAAAAATTATTGGGGGTCGCGGTAACATCTGAAACAAATCATAGAGGTGTCCAGAAAAATTGGCAAAGGTGTGCATCATGCTGGCTCCTGGCATAACATGCGAGTCGGACTCGCTGGGGCGCGCTTACGAACGTTGTGACATATTTGTACAGTTCGTGCAAGTACGAATGCGAAGGGAAGAATGCCTCTTGTGTGTACAAAGTTGTTCTAACGTGCAATGATTAACTATCAGAGCAGTTATTGGCTTCCGTTGTAAGTTTGTGATGGATGGGTGGTTAAATTTGTCAACTGCTAAACCTAGAAATAATATTGTGAAAGCTGTAGATTCTGTAGTACCTGGATCATCCAGTATTAACAAATGTGAGCATATTACACATTTAGCAAAAAAGAGGAAATACAATGCAACGATTTTCAATACGGTTTTCCAAAAATAATAAAGATAAGCGTGTGTGTGTGGTTTGTAACTAATGCTTGGCCATAGTAAAAGTATAAAACCAGCTAAATTAAAAAGACATCTTCAGACAAAATATGCCTTATTTGGTAATAAGCCTGTACAGTTTTTTAAAGGCAGTCCTCGCAAATGTCTTGAAGCCCATGTTCGTATTGATAAAAAATAGCATCATATGAAGCCGCTTACCTAATCGCAACTTACATAATTGGTAAAGAATTAATTCAATCAGTTGCCATTAAAATGACTCAGATTACCCACGGGAAAAATATGCAGACGAGTTAAGATACATTTTCATGTCAAATGATAGGGGTGTACACGAATTTTGGAAATTGGCAAAGACCAGTGAGAACAACTAATTATAATAATAAAAGACAGTCCAAAATTTGCAATTCAGCAGATGAATCGACTAAGATCATAAAAGTCGCACAGCTTTTTGGTTGTGTTGGGTATTGTTATGACAACAGTGTTCACGAAGATTTACTGTTTTGTTGTTCGTCAGATGGATGTACAGCAGATGGGGCAATTTTCCAAAATGTTAATGATTTTCGAGGAAGTAGGTCTAGAATGGAATAACTGTGTTGGAGTTTGTACAGAAGGTGCAGCGGCAATGACAAGATTGAAGACACATACATATCTGGATTCCATGCTAAAGCTTTTTGTTTTTTAACACATTAAACGAATTGTAGTGATTTAAATGCCGTATTAAAAGATGCAGTTATGGGTAATAAATTTAATTATAAATCGTGCAGCTAGTAATCGTTTATTTGCAAATTTATTAAACCAAGATATGGCTTCCGATTTCACCACACTTTTGCTTCATACAAAAGTGCGACGGCTGTCAAAGGCGCAAGTGTTAAGGCTGCTGTTGGCATTAAAAAAATTAAGTTATGTTATTGCTTTCTGAAAATAATTCAGAATATGAGAATTTGTTTCATAACGAAAATTGGGTATGTAAATTTTGTTATCTTAACTCATTTTCGAAACTAATCACTAAATATAGAAGAAATACTTAGTGGCGGAATGGGACCACAGTAAATCAGATTGGATTCAAAATCCCTTTGTTGTCAAAACTGAATAAGTAAATAATATATAATTTTTATTACTAACAAAAGGTAAAACAATATAAGGAAGACTGTTATTCGCCGATGAAAAACGTTTGAGAAGCCCTGTATTAGACCACCTTGCTCCACTATGCTGACAATTTTATAGATCAGGAAAATTTGCGAAAATCTTAATTTAGTAGGTAAGATTGGTTAAAATGGATTCAGGGGATTACAAAATTGTAATTAAGCATGTAAGTGAAAGATTGATGCGCGGGGATGCTGTGTTGTGTAAATTAATAAATGCGGATGGACTGAAGCTTGCGGATTATGGGGTCGTGTTCAGGTTCCAGTGATATATACCAAAATCCGTGTTGGACTTGGCGTTTTAAGTACGCGACCCTTATCAACGTCGAAATGTATTTAGATTCGGGGATATAAGGAGCATTTTCAAGTAAGTTTCGCTCGTAGTTCGTGACGTGTGGGTAATTTAATTTCGTAAATATTGACGCCAGACCGTTCCGATTCAAAGTTAAATTGTTGTTTCGACCGCTTACGTAACCACGACACCTCGCAGCTGATTTTTGTCCTTCCTTTTTTGTTTCGCCAAACTAAAACAACGTTTTACTGACACGTATTGATTTTCAACGGGTTTAACACCATTTCAATACGCCTCCTTTCCGTCCAGTGATTCGAAATTATCTTTCAACTTCAATATACGCTAACAATATGTTTTCAGTGATGTTTGTCGAAAATTGATATGTAACTTGAATACCACCTTGTTATTAGGGAGTTCCATGTATGGCTTGGAACATAATATGACATCCTAAAACTAATAATATCGATTAGGGAAGCTAATTAAATCGACAGGATGCGAGCTACTGTTCGGAAGTTCGCTTCCGCAGGGCAAAAGTTGCATTTTCCGGATCAACGCACACTGTAATTTATAATATGCACAACAAAGCTTAATAATGGCTTGAGTGAAAACTCATCTCTAGTTTACCCCATGTAGACTTTACATACAACTAGTACATAACATAAGATGGCTCAAACAGAAGATCTATTACATCAAGTTAAAATGTAACAGACTGTGTAACAGAATAATAATGAAGGAAATTTAAATATAAAACTAACTGTTCTGGTTCATGTTGTGGATGTTTTAATTATATTTTCAGTTGGGTGCATAATTAAAAAGCGTAATTACGAGATGAAATGTAGTAATTTATAGTTTGGTAGACCGCGCCCTCGGTAAATTCAGGCTGTTTGTCACCTCACCGTAAAGTGGGGCATAACTAGGGAAGTGAAAATAGAAATCATTGTCAGAAGCACGTGCTGCGAAAAGAACTATTCCCACAGAAGCGATACTTTATCAGACCGTCGAAAATTCTGCAAGAGCATTAGGTACCGGAAAGTTGAAACCAACTGCAAACAACACTAAACGAACACGGGAATGCCTGGAAGTATGAAATACTGCGCCCATATATTTAAATTACATACACTTCTTTTCCACCTCCGCAATTTTCTTAGTTATACCCCAACAATTTTTGCTCAACACTTTAGTAAGCCCACTCTATCTATCATCTTTTATTCCTTTTAAAATTCCTTGAGGAGACAGAGATTCCATCGGATGATGAATACCATACGAAGTAAACTGATTAATGAAAACAGGTAAATAAGAAGAAATACGCAACTTTTTATCGTTTACAAACGCTCCTGCAAACGCCATAACAAATCGAGGATAGAACACGTTCCGTTTACAGAATACTACATTTATCCAGGCAAATTATAAAGATTTATAGACATGGAAGCTAGACGGAGACGGGTCCGTTTAGAGTAAACTGAGTTTTCCTCACTACCACGCATAAATTACTCCAAATTTAGTGGAATGTGACACACGTGTACCTTCGACATCCCCTCCATCTCATTACGCTGTTTATTAGAACCAGCGTTCTCCACATAAATTAAACCTACCCAATTTTTGCATCCCCCCAAAGAAGATATCATTTTACCAAGGGTACTTTCACCTTTTCTCTTCACCGTTCCTTGAGGAATTTGTTTTTTTAAACTTTGACAAATTCTGAGATTATTCTATGTCATAGTTTTGCTCCAGTATTTAAGATTAGACAAATTATTTTATTTTGCAGTTTCGCTGCATTAGAAGTCATTGTACTACAGACGCTAATGGCGCAAAGTTAGAATCTTTTTAAGGTTAGACAAATTATTTTCAGTTATAGTTTTGCTTCATTTAAGATCGTTACACAACTGTCACTAATGCAGTAAAGTTATAAAGCAAAACTAATGTTTTTAAGATGAGACCAATTATTATTTTATGTTATAGATTTGCTTCATTAGAGCTCAGGGCACTACTGACCCTAATGGAGCTAAACTATACTGTTCTTAAGCTTAGACAAATTATTTTATGTTATAGTTTTGCTCCATTATAGGTCATTCCACTACTGACATTAATGGAGCAGAACTATAATGGTTTTAAGATTAGATCAATTATTTTATGTTATATATTTGCTTCATTAGAGCTCAGGGCACTACTGACCCTAATGGAGCTAAATTATACTGTCCTTAAGCTTAGACAAATTATTTTATGTTATAGTTTTGCTCCATTAGAGGTCATTGCACTACTGACGCTAATGGAGCAAAATTAGAATGTTTTTAAGGTTAGTCAAATTATGTTCAGTTATAGTTTTGCTTCATTTAAGGTCGTTACACTACTGACACCAATGCAGTAAAATTATCAAGCAAAACTATAATGTTTTTAAAATGAGACCAATTATTTTATGTTATAGATTTGCTTCATTAGAGCTCAGGGCACTACTGACCCTAATGGAGGTAAACTATACGTTCTTAAGCTTAGACAAATTATTTTATGTTATAGTTTTGCTCCATTAGAGGTCATTGCACTACTGACGCTAATGAAGCAAAATTAGAATGTTTTAAGGTTAGACAAATTATTTTCAGTTATAGTTTTTCTTCATTTAAGGTCGTTACACTTCTGACACTAATGCAGTAAAATTATAAAGCAAAACTATAATGTTTTTAAGATGAGACCAATTATTTTATGTTATAGATTTGCTTCATTAGAGCTCAGGGCACTACTGACCCTAATGGAGCTAAACTATACTGTTCTTAAGCTTAGACAAATTATTTTATGTTATAGTTTTGCTCCATTAGAGGTCATTGCACTACTGACGCTAATGAAGCAAAATTAGAATGTTTTAAGGTTAGACAAATTATTTTCAGTTATAGTTTTGCTTCATTTAAGGTCGTTACACTACTGACACTAATGCAGTAAAACTATAAAGCAAAACTCTAATGTTTTTAAGATGAGACCAATTATTTTATGTTATAGATTTGCTTCATTAGAGCTCAGGGCACTACTGACCCTAATGGAGCTAAACTATACGTTCTTAAGCTTAGACAAATTATTTTATGTTATAGTTTTGCTCCTCCATTAGAGGTTAGACATTTTTAAGGTTAGATGCATTATTTTGTGTTATAGTTTTGCTCCATTTGGGGTACTGCTGACGCTAGTGGAGCAAAGCTATACTGTTTTTAA
This sequence comes from Aphodius sticticus, assembly GCA_963966075.1. Classification (NCBI taxonomy): domain Eukaryota; kingdom Metazoa; phylum Arthropoda; class Insecta; order Coleoptera; family Scarabaeidae; genus Aphodius; species Aphodius sticticus. The sequence continues at coordinate 9,968,270 of OZ014515.1, read as the reverse complement.
GGTCAGACAAATTATTTTATGTCGTAGTTATGCTCCATTAGATGTCATTGCACTACTGGCGTTAACGGAGCAAAACTATAATGTTTTTAACATTAGACAAATTATTTTATGTTATAGTTTAGCTCCATTAGAGGTCATTCCACTACTGACATTAATGGAGCAGAACTTTAATGGTTTTAAGATTAGATCAATTATTTTATGTTATAGTTTTACTCCATTAGAGGTCAACAAATTATTGTATGTTGTAGTTATGCTCCATTAGATGTCATTGCACTACTGCCGTTAACGGAGCAAAACTATAATGTCTTTAAGATTAGAAACATTATTTTATGTTATAGTTTACTCTATTATAGGTGATTGTACTACTAGCACGAATGGAGTAAAATGACATACGTACTATGACATACAATAATTTGTCTAATCATTAAAAATAAATGTATAAGACATTTTCTTTTCTTGGTGCAAAAGGTAAGGAATGTTTTTCTTATGTGGATAATAGTATATTGTGTCTTGGTTGTACAAGAGGGCGTTTTGACTGATACGGGTGCGGAAGTTACGTAATGGGTAACTTCCTAGACTCCCTTATAAATAATTATAATTTCTCCGAGTTTGGACACAACATTAACACCCCGCTGTTTCCGAGAGGCAACGCATGGCGCTTGACACATTTCCTTCAATAGTTAAGGAGCGGGGCTGAAGGAGGGGGTTAATACTATCTTAGACAAAATCCATTTCCCTTTTGCAACCGCTACTAATGGTGCGCGCCCTCCTGAATTGAGTTAGAGGCACAATTATACAGCATCTATCCACCTCGACAATGCTGTATTGTTCCTTCTATCTGACAAATTTTCACTCACCTCATGTCACTATAATAAACGATGCTCTTTCAGGTATGATGCAATCATTTTGAGAAAAATGAAATTAAAAAATAGTCGAAATAAAAGATTGATTTTATGAAAAATGTGTATTGTCTCGATTCTGGTTTCATCCAATTTCATTTTAATTAACCAAAACCAGCTTCAATTAAATTTGCATCTGCTGTAGTGTTACCGGGCAATGGTGAAATTTGATTGCACAGCGTTTGTTTGTTTATTTTTTGTTTTATTTGGTCAACCACTTAAATCGACGTTCAAATTATACACGGGATTATAGTAGACAATTGAATCAATGTACGAACGTTTATGGACGTGAGGATTGAATAGGCCGCGTCCAGTAGATGACAGGTAAATAGCCCTTGATACTCGCTTGCACCTGACACCAGAGTGTACCACTCTTGGCTCTCAGTCATTCGCGGTATAATCATTCCGCGGACAACATCATTCCGGAGCTGTGTGTATTTAGACCAGTACTAATCGATGCATTCATACAGGAGTGCCAACAAATTCTTATAGCGAATTAATAAGCGATATTTCCACTCTTTCTCCCCACCAGTATATGACAAAGTGACATTTCCTCGGATACTATTTCCTTTTCCTTTGTTTTCTCATCTATATGCATAAAATTTCTACGTTTGTTCCAATTTTACTACTCGAACCGCAACCCGCTCAATAGCAAGCGCAAACCTTATTTTTTCACTGCCCAGGCTGTAAAAATTTATTTTGACACACTACTCTTAAACTTTTATGTGTTTAATAAAAAATACCGAAATTTAGCTGCTGTATAGGTGAAGTATTTCTAAGAGTATTGCGATATTTTGAAAAACACATCGCTTATATTTCAGACAGTTGAAAAACGTTTCATTATTATTATTTATTGGAATTCTCTGATACATCTCATTAAATACGTTAAACCTAGATAATATAATTTAGATACAACATATAAATACAAAAATTACACTAATAAATTTTGAAAAGTAATGAAGATCATCAGGGCAAATTGGTACCACGATATCTGGCTTATTAGCATCAAGCATTCTATCAGTGACAATAGGCATGTTCCATAATATGGTAATATGATCATTACTCACAACAGGAGATGGCACGTGGTCATACCACCGAGACACATCCATTGCTAAACCTAATAGTTGGGAACACAAGTTGTAATGTATATATGTTCCCACCCTATCATGCCTAGCAATGTAATGCGACTCAGCTAAGACTGGACAAGCCGCTAACAAATGATAGACATGTTCCGGAGCCTGATGACACAGTCTACAACTCCCATCATGAGCAACTTTCATAATCTTCTGTTCATGATATCTGGTACGTATTGCCTGATCTTGCGCCGCTATGATAGAGGATTCCGTTTCAGCCTTAATGTTTCCATGACAAAGCCAAGATAACGATCCAGACTTTGAAATACCATCACCCTCCACAATTATTAAAAATTGGCCATGCATTGGCTTACTAACATAACCCTCTCTCATTTTCTGATTCATTTTTAACTTTATCTGTCGCTTTAAACTCTCCACTGAAATTTTATTTTCATAATTACCGAGTTCTTCCACCTGAAATTTTTCTAAAATTAGTTTATGTTTACTAATTATTGACTTACCAGAAGTATCCCTAATTAATTGTTTAATGACTTTATCCTCCTTGTTGGCCTTTATAAAATTTCCTAAATTTAACATTTCCAAATCATAAATATTTTCCAATTGCTGCAAGCCACGACCTCCATCTAAACGGTGCAGGTATAGCCTGCAGACATCAGACCTAGGATGAAACATAAAATTTAGTGTTAACTGTTTTCTAGTTTTAATGTCCAAATCGCGTATTTCCTTCTTAGTCCAGTTTAAAACTCCAACACTATATCGAAATATTGGCTTAGCATATGCATTTATCGCTTGCATTTTATATTTTCCATTTAAACCAGATTTTAAAATTTTTCTGACTCGCTTAATGTATTCGCCTATAACCTTCGCCTTCATCCCTTCATCATCTATACCAAAGGCTTCATCCATTCCCAGATACTTATATCTAGTATTGTCTGTTAATTCATTAATACTAGTATGATCATTCAGGCATATGTCAGCGGTTCTCTCAATTTTGCCTTTGACAATACAAATTTTGGCACACTTCTCTAGACCAAATTGCATCCCAATATCGTCAGAGAATTGTTTAACTATACTGAGGCTCCTCTTCAACTGCTCATCATTTTTGGCATAAAGTTTCAAATCATCCATATATAATGAATGACCAATTAACTTTTCGCCAGGTAATAACTGAACACCAACTTTGTCCTCATTCAATTCACTGGACAATGCAAACAGGCCTATATTATTATAATTATTATTATTATTATTATTATTATTATTATTATTATTATTATTTATTGAAATTCTCTGATACATCTCATTAAATACATTAAACCTAGATAATATAATTTAGATACAACATATAAATATAAACATTACACTAATAAATTTTGAAAAGTAATGAAGATCATCAGGGCAAATTGGCAGTATCGAGCTTCGCTGAAGCCTAGGGTACTCCCTTTGCGGGTACCACTGCAGCTCAACCCAATTTTGAAAAGCAACGCCCTTTATGCTTTGCAACATTAGGTTGCAAAGCAAAGGAAAACTGCAGAAACCCCGTACAGCGTTGCGTACAGGTCAGTAAAAACACATGCAGACATTTATTAATAGACAATATACAAAGGAAGGTAAAGATGAAAAGTAGTACGATAGCAGTAAATTTAGGATGCTTTATGATAAAACTCTCCTCAACCTTTATTACATAAAGACCATTGGCGGCTCGCGTATAGGCACTGTGGAACTGCAGCACCTCTATTATTTCCACTTAATATTATGGATAACATTTAATATAATGAGTATTTTTTCCGTAAATTCTTTCTTTCTACTTGTACAACGTATGATACTTAAACCTTAATGTCAGTAGCCATCCCCCAGGTTAAGAAACAGCAGCCTGTTATGGATAGAGAGAGCACTGTTGTTCCCGCAGTGCCGACTCTGTCGTGCTAGTGGAAGGTAGTTTTACAAACTGCAGATGGCAATCAAAAGTCAATACGTATTTTACAACGATTACAGTGCTTTCAATGAAGATAAATTCCTCAATTTTCCAAGACCAAGGATAAAATTATTGATATTTTCGCGCATATTAAAACAAGAAGAATGGATTTACTTTTTACTACGCTTATCTTAACTTCACTTGTTTGTTTTCTACATTTCAATCTTGTAATCGATATTTTACCTACTTCCCATTGTCCAATCGAGTTAAATTTTCGAGTAAATAAGAAATCCGTTTTCATTCCCTAAATTCTTTTACGATTCCAACAAGTTTCTGAATACATTTTCTTTTTATACATTTTTTTCCTTTTACAATATATTTTTTAAAACAATGACAAAACAATTTTTGGAATAGCACCCCCACTAATATTAGCTACGAGCCGCCACTGCTAAAAACATAAGAATACATAAATGCCAATCCATAGACCAGAATCCAAATTATACTCACTTAAGATCTAAAGTTTTTGTAGTAAGAAGTTCAGAAGAAAAAAATTGCTTCTCGTGCTCTCATGTTTAAATGATTGAGGAACATATCGCACAGTATTTTATTTGCTTTTGATTAATAGTTTCTAAATTATGAGTCTTCAAATCCAGGAATCAAAATTGTCATGCTCTTGACGCATGTTTCTCGACAACTTGATTTTTGCAATAAGACCCTCACTCCTCGGTGCAATGCTGGAAGCCAACCAACTGAAGAGGTACCACAGACACGGGCATACGTCAAGATCTAAAATATTTTGATAAATTTAAAATAAGTATTGAGGATTATATATTTGATGTTGAGCAATTTGAGGATTACTACAATATGATGGTTTGTAATGTTTCTAAGCGAAATGTAGCAATGCGGCGTGGTTATTATTGTTTCGGTGCAAAAGTGAGTGAATAACGGAATCTTCGAAAGCGCTGGGCGTACACAGAATAAATTTAAAGCGGAAGGGCGGAAGCGCGGGTTATTGTGCTGCGGATTTTTACTAAGAATATTTGCGGTAAAGTACCTAGGTGCTTGTATGGCGTATGATTCCATTCTGTTTTGGCTTTGCAGTTGTGTCGTGGCGTAGGGCCCTCGAGTTGACTGAGTGGTCGACGGGCCGGCTTTTGCGTTCCTCCCTTTCGTACTCGGCGGGAATTTAAATCGCGCCGACTTTTTGCTCTCCGAGCCCAAGAACCGTGGAAGGAATGGCGCAGGCCGTGGGGACGCGCGATGGGCAGAGAGTATCATTCGGACGTGACATTTTGCGGGCAGCTGGTGCGTGTAGCAGAAAACGTTGCAAGTGATTTCTACTGATCCTTTGGCCAAGCTCGCTAAGCTACCGTACGTGAGGACAATGTTCAACCACGTCAGCATGGCCCGCCCACTGCTGTCGACGGAAACTAACACTGCCGAACCCGTTCGGAATTCCAAATAAATTAGTCGCTAGATTGTCAACTAATGACCTTTTAAACTTTCCCTGGTTTCTATTAGTCCTGAATTTACACCTCAAATTGCACTCGCATTACCTCCACCATCCACAATCTCATCGACAAACCTCTCAAAACGTTGCCAAAGAAAATTATGACAAATGTCGTGCTATTTCTGTTAGTTTACAGGCTAGGATTAGCGGCTACTAATATGTTCATCTATCATAATAATAACACCTAATAAGAATCTTTATTTCGCCAAAAAAATAAGTACAGGGAAAACGTCACGAACCATCTCATAGATTGCTTCGTTGGTCAGTAGAATTTTGAGATCTTCCTTAAATTTTTCAAGTTTTTTTCTCTCCAGGCATCGGGTAGGGTATTGAGCAACTGTAGATGTTAATGTTGCTGAACAGTAGTTGTAGTTTTGCTTCTGATCGCCAGCTGCTCGTAATAGCTGTTAGTAGATATATGTTGATGGGTCATGACTTTGAGCTCCTGGAACAATGGTCAGCAGTGGGTCGTCCAGCCTAGTTGCTCAATGGTGCGAACTGCCTCTTTCTGCAGAGTAAAGATCTTGGCAGCATGAGTTGATCCTCCCCACAATTCCTTAGCTCAATCTTGATTGGAACATGGTGTGGTATGATATTAGGGCTGCATCTCGATCTACAATCTGTCGGGGCCTTCTGATTACATGTTGCTCTTGAGAGGGCTGTTGTCAATGTAACATTGTGATGTGTCCATGTAATACGTAATACCTAGCAGCTTTACAGATGCTCAACTCCATGTATGGTTCTCTTTCTGGTGAAGTGTATTCTCGATGTTTAATTTTCATTCAAAGTTAAGCTGTTTGTACCAAACCATTTCCTGGCATCTGGTGTTGTTCGTTCAGACTTGAGTATGTAGAACACTCAAGTTTCACCCGACACATTTTCTGGCAAACCATTTTTGACCGTTTGTAGTGAACTAAGCTTTCCTTCACTATATACTACCTGCTTCCTTTTGTCCATGTACGAAAGGAGTAATCCTATCGAGCAATTGTGTTGGATACAGTCAAATGCTTTTGACAGGTCACACATAGTCGCCTGAATTTCCTGGGTTTCCTGGGTTAGGAATCGCACAGCATCTATTGTTGTATCTTCCATCCTTCCTGAACCCAAACTGACTATCAGTCATAATATGGTACTTGTGCTTGTAACTTTATCATCTGAAAAGCCAAACTGATCTTTTCGGCGAGGGGTTGGAGACCGAGCAGCTTACATTTAATTCCAATATGACAAAGTAAAAGCTGTGTATGCACTCTTTATGGATCTGCTCGTAAATGTGTGGCAAATTTAACAATAGAAGTAATCGATATGCGCGTGGGTATGCAGTGAGTGGCTTTCTATGTTTAGAGTTTATTTAAAAGCAGCCCCGATTCCAATGAGCATGGAAGTTTTGATAGTGTTTCTATGTTTTCAAAGGCAGTCTCGCTACATCGGCGTATGTAGAAATGACGGGTACATCTCGTTGCCTATAGGTTTGTCCTCTTTGACGCTGTCACTTCCCAATCTCCATAAAACACATATCACAGCTTGTTCTCTTTTTTGATCAAATTCAATTACTATCCGAAATAATAATAATTATACAACAGGGCATAGGGTCGACGTCACTGGGACCTCGCGCTAATCGCACAGCTTAGGGATTAAAGTAAAAAGCGGCCAGTTAAAGTTTATCGATCTCAGTCGGCATCCTGATATCATAATCCCGCCCTGTCAAGCTGATTTACTTACACAAAGTGGACGAACCCTCGGTTTGACCCTAGCCAATGTAAACAAGGATCGTGTTATACTCTAAAATAGCTCATTCCAACCTTCTCCCACGTAGAATCATTTTATGATTTAATTTTAACAACGTTTGCATTTCAGCAAACGTCTTGTGCAAATGTGATGGATGGTCACCGCTATGACGTAGTATATAGCCGCAATAAAAAATCTACTGAGTGAGATAGGAAGAGTTAAAATACAAGTAGCAAGTAGCAACTTACTACTTAACCGTTAAATACCTACAAAGTGTCTTAATAGGTGACTAAATTGCAATGTTCACACATGGTAGGTAACTGCTTGACTTACTACTTGCCTTGCTACTTGACTAGCTACTTGACTTGCTACTTAGCCGTAAAGGGTCCTGCACACACGGCTAAGTCACAAGTCAAGTAGCAAGTAGCAACTTACTAGTTTACAGTTATTTACCTACAAAGTGTCCTAAAAAGTGACGAAATTGCAATGTTCACACACTACGTGACTTGCTACTTGACTTGCTACTTAGCCATGTGTGTAGGACCCTTAAGGGTCCTACGCACACAGCTGTAAATTTTAGTCACTTTTTAGGACACTTTGTAGGTAGTTACTTGAAACTTGACTTGTGACTAAGCCGTGTGTGTAGGATCTTTTAACGCCAGACGGAAACTGACAGTGTGCAAATGTTTTAAAGTATGTCTTTGTAAGTTGTATATTTTGAACGAAGTGGCACCTAAATAATACACAACGGAGCGAGCCACGAAGGAAGAGACGGTTTGTAGTAAATAATTCACGGAGAAATGTGCCCCTAATGCTATTTAATTACTAGCGTCGCTTTCGCTAGTGTCGGTGACGTGTATTATTCATCATTTTGTTGAAGTTCCTTGGTAATAATTTATTGGTGCATTAATAAGGAGCAAATTAACGTTAGATAACCGGGAGGGAGGTATCTAAAGATAGTTGTACGGTCCCAGCTTCGACCTGGCTCGGGGCGCACTTAATGACAAACGCGACGTAACTTAATTAAAATGGCGCTTTGGCGCGCACCTTAAATCTCGCGTGAAAGCGCGGCGCGAGCAAATGTTTGCGTCCCGACGGAGGGGTGTAAAATATAGAAATGTTGACAATATTTGCCCCCGCAGAAGTAGGTCTTTCCTCCCCTATCGATTGAAAGAAAAATTGAAAGAAAAAACACGCGACGAGACGCTCAGGGATTGTCTCCGACGATGCTGCATGGCTCGCGGAAAAACTCCCTCTTCCTTAGGCTTCCGCCAGCATTATACGCTGTATAAAATATTAAATATTCAACATTCCCCGACAGCACAAATGGTAGAAGTATAAACCATTTAAATCCGCGTTATATCTCCTGAAAAGCGACCTCACTACTCCCTTGACAAATAATTTTTACGGCATTTACATTAATACATTTTCATTCTCAATTTATTGGTATACAGTTTAAATGCTTTCTGCGTTGTCTGTTTTCATTTTGTGTTTCTTTTTCTGCAGAACTTTACTGTAAGCTGTCAAATGACAGCGAATAATTTGGTGCTAATTTGTCGTTCAGGAAAGTTTATATCAACAAGCTCGAAACTAAATTAACCGTTTGGTATATTTACATAGAGCTAATGTGGGAATGGAACGAACTATTTTGAAAGTTCGAAGTCTCACAAAGGGAGCAAATTACGGACGAGCATTTATCATTTGCCGGACGCTTTCGGTTTCTAAAGGGGTCTAAGTTGAAATAAAACCCGTTTTCGGGTCAAATTAAAATTAACGATACCAATTTGCGTATTTATTCAGCGATATTTAGACTGACATTTATTTTCGGCGAAGTTCACATGTTTATTTATATATCAGCATGTCCTTAGCAGTATTGATTTGCAATAAAAAATGTCACCGTGTGTATACGTTCCGTTATGGCGATGTCACGCTTTTGAAATTACATTTTTTCGCGCTCGGACGGGCAGATGCCGTCTAATTTCTGCGAGTTGATTTATGGCACAAAAATTAATATCTGTTTGGAGGAAGTTGGACTGCCGGCAATAAAACCCAAACAGTCTCACCGGTCGGTGTGTGTAAAACACCTCAGGGACTGAACGGCTCTCCCGGCTACAAAGTTGACTTTCAGATTTGTCGGAAAAAGTTTGCAATACCCACGGGCTCCTTGCATGTCTTAAATACAGCCACTGCACCTGCTACACAAAACTATACACAATGCGCACGGAATTTCAACTCCCCCTCCATAACAACTACGACTTTATCACAATTATATCGATTAGACGAACCATCAGTAGACATTTTTATTTCAAATGTATTTGCTTTTAATAATAATAATAATAATAATATTTATTTATTCCCAGAGAATTTACACATTATAGGACAGGTCACAGATAACATAGATATACTACAATGTATGTATTGAATAAATACAATATTCACTAGCTCCAGGAGCATCCAAAAGATTTCTTTAAATCATAAAACATATAATTAAATAATAAATTTTTAATTTCACATTTGAATTGGATACAATTTTTGTTCTTGATTTCCTCAGGGATCTTATTAAATATTTTTATTCCAAGGACATTTGGAGATTTGTCGGACACACTCAAGTTTGTTCTTTCCCTGAGCAACTCTTTGCATCTGGTTTCATAATTGTGGGCCGTTTGCTTATTGAGATGGAGTCTGTTATTAAAAATGTATTTGCAGACTTCGTAAATGTACAGGCAGCATAGTGGCGTTACCTGAAGCTCTTTAAAGACAGGCCGACATGATTGACGCGGCGAGCCACCTACAAATAGTCTAATCAGGCGCTTCTGGGCTACAAAAACCTGACTCGCAAATGATGACGCCCCCCAGAAGAACTTGCCGACGAGAGTCCCGACATGTGGTTCCCATGATTAAGTATCAGTCAGCTGCACACCGAGGAAGGACACACCAGAACTCACTGCAAGTGGCCGATCATCCAGGTTAACCGACATGTTTGGGGCAACTGTCCAATGCCCAGTATCGAAAATTAGTGCACTTGTTTTATCTTTATTCAAGTGAAGTCCATTTGAGCAGGAAGCAGTGATGGAGGATGACTAGCACACTTCATGTCACCTTCAAGCATCATTCAAAGCATTCTTCTCCCCAAACCTTGGTTTGTTTTAGCTTCTCTTATTTATGCCCAACTATCAAGTATCCATTATCAGTAGACAACTGTTATTAGTCTTCTAATCCAAAGTGATGCATTACCTAACTAAAATAGGAAAAAGACCAATGATACAACCGTTACCTCTTCCTGAAATGACCTAAGCAATCTGTGAATTAATGGAGACTAAATTGTTTTAAACCTTATATCAGATTACCTAATTAAAAGAATGAAAGTAGCATCAACTTTGCAAATGACTGTAAGTTGAGAGGCTTCATTTTGGCGATCTTCTTCTGCGACTGTGAACTGAACGAATTAAAGTGTTTGTAATTCAACGATTGCCACATAAGAATGAGTTTAATTAAACGTGAGAGGGGAAGGTGTTTAAAGGGTCTGTAGAGTTCGGGAAGCGTTGGAATTTGATGAAGAAAGTAAGCGTTAGGGTTTTGTCTAAATAGTAGCGGTTATGTATATCAAGTTGTTGGGAAATTAAGGCAGTTACCGTAACACGTAGGGAGTGTATCTCGGATTCCGTAACCGGCTTTGGGGGTGGGAGAAGGGAAGCGAAGGGAGCGGGAGACGTAATGGGGGCGGTTTTTAGCTACCCTTAGCAGTAATTGTCTTCTTTTTTCTCGAACTTTCAAATGCTCTCATCACTTTATTCCACTGTTCAATCCACTCGGTATATCGTTTATCTCGTCTTATCCCGGCCCTCGTACGGCCCGTAAATGTCCTTAAGCAAGCTCCTTTGATATATCAGTGCTATTTGTTTTCTTTTCACTCTTTCCCTCCATTCGACGGGGTAACCTATTGATTGTAATTACCTGGAGTTGGCGCGGCGGCGGCCCATTGTGCTTTTGACATTTATAGCACTATATCTTGTTTTCTTCCCTCTGCATGTTTTAAATTATTCCCGAATGGAACGGCGCCGATTCGGAGTCAATTCGTATATCACCAGCCTCACGGCTGCAGCTTTGGCCAATTTTCCTCTCAACAAAGCGCTCGTCGAACTACACGCTGATTAATGAAGGATATGACTATGACAGGATTCATTGTACATTGTCAAGTGTTTCAATTACTTAACGTCGCGCCGACCGGGAAAAACCAATCCGCCATTATTTCCAGCGCTCGCTATATATTTCGCTACGAGTCTAATCGAATCTGTCAAAACTTCAGTCCGACCCAATCGATAACATTACATCCCCTTAATGATTTAATGAATTCCCAATTGTTTCATAATTTAATTTCCGCCCGCTCGTCCGTCCGACCTCCCAATCTTTTTGTTATACCACCACTTCAAGCACGCGATCTTCTTGTCCTAATTACATTTTCAGATTTCAAATCCTGCGGACATCCGCTCCTGCACTTGACGTATTACCTTCAGGTTTAATTAAATCAAAACGAGGATACTTCCATACACATAAAACGACAAATAAGTAGACGACCTTCACTAACACTGCTCAACAAATGTTTTGTTGTCAGTAAATTAAACATAATTACACTTTTTGGCTGCATTGGACGTGCTGATTTCGAATATGGTCATATAAACAAAAAACACAAACAAATAAGTGTTTTTAAGCCGCTAGAAAAGTGTGCTGATTCTTTTTCACTGTTTTCCCGAATACACTATTGTTTAATAATTTGTAATGATTCTTATCGAATGTAAGACGACAATAGACAAGAAAAAATAGATTGGTAGTAGATTGTATAGATTGCGAGTAAATTTTTCAAGTGATCGTCGATGTCACCATAAAAATATATTAAGCTGGAGGAAATACGCGTAAAAAGAGTGCTGTGAACGTCCTATGTTCCCATCGTACCATGAAAGATAAATTCGAGAGGTCGCTGGTGCAATAAGCTCTGATAATTTATAGTTATTCTAGAGCCCAGGGCGAATCTAAACCAAAAGTATATCTTGGAGGAGGGCTTACGGTGGACGGCTCCGGAGGTCGTAACAATTCGCACTCTCTAATTTTTTATTGGCCGGAATCCGTCAAATCCAAATCTGATTCCTCCATTCAATTACTTAGGGGATGAAGGGGTTCGTTCGTGGGATACGTTGAGCCGTGGAGCACTTCGTATAAATCAAAAGCAATATTAGATTGGTTAAAATCGTGGAATGGGGAGATAATATTGTTGGTAACATCGGAGAAAGGGAAATTATTCGCGCATTGGGGCTCGATGGGTGGTCCCATTTCTTTTTGCTTAGTGTTGTATTGGAAATGTAATAAAATAGAGGGAAAGCCTCCCCAAATCTTGTAAAGATAAGATTTTATAACTCGAACTTGGAATATACCGGCCACGACATATGTTCGTTCCTACTTTATCGTGCCGCAGGCAACTATATCAAGCTTGTGCCCTACATTTTTATTTTGGTGCAGCACATAAGCGCTGGTATCTAATTATGACATGAAAGTTAACGAAGTCGCCAATAAAAAGTGTACAGAGTAAAAACAAACATAAAAAGTCCGTAAGGAAATCCCTAAGCAATTGCCTCGTATTTTAGCCAGCCATCGCTACAGTGTCCGAATTTACTTGTATACATATTTCGAATTAATAAAGCGTGTTATTAAAACAAGCGGCTGCTACCGTAAATCATGTTTTAGCACCGCCGGCAATTCTTATGGAACTGCTACCCCCGAAAACAGTGCAATACACAACCGCTATAAAATCCGACTAATTTTTTGCACCCCTCCAAAGGAAAGTACTTCATTTTATGTAACGATTCATAAAACCATTGTGCTTCTCGTTGTTGCGCACAGATCTGTCGGATTTATACTATGGGCGTCATTGAAATGTACCTATCAAAGACCACAACATTGCTCTTTGAGTCCATCCCATTATGACAATGAACAATATCCCTCCACCCACAGAAAATTAAGCAAGTAAGTAATGAAAATTTATATAGGATTCTTTATTATGTTGGCGGGAGTATCTGGAGTGAAGTATCCACGATTTATCTTTAGAAACAGACCGCCATAATCGAAATTAAGTCATTAATTACAATTGCCGGAGACTGAAGTGAAGAAGGAGGCACTTTATTATCCAGCCGTCCTAATGAATTCCTCCCTTATCCTTTCAACAACTCATAAACACTCAATGAGCAGCGCCATCTTAAAATTAACAATCGCGTCAAAGCCGGACTGACGCCAAACTTCCGGTTGTCAAACGATTCCGCCGAGTGATAATCAAAATACGGCATGCCTGTGGGAAACTTCTACACCGGAATATTCGTGGAAATTTTTACATTCGCCGCGCTGCTGTTAAGTCGAGAAGAATCCCGAAGGTGCTCGAAAACTTTTACCTCAAAATTTCGCGGCCGCATTTAAATTCGACGTCTGATATTCCCGGAATTCCAAATCAAACAGTTCTATTTTAGGAGCTTAACCTGAACACACCACGACCTCCCCTTTATCAAATTTTACCATTGTTCTACACTAGCAGCACTCCACTCTACGAGTTTAGTCATCTTCTCACTAAATGGTCTTACGCACACGGCTAGTAGTTTAGTACAGTAGCGAGTAATTTAGACGAGTGGTTCATGTCCGCACACGGAAGTTCACTAAATTACTCGCTACTGTACTAAGCTACTACCCGTGTGCGTAAGACTATTAAATTCTGAATGTCCAGTAGCTGCAGAGACTGTACGTTGACGTGATGGCGTCAGGCAATGAGTGTATACTAATGTAAGGATGGCTCTTAAGGGGATTGATGTTCAAGAATTTTCGAGTGGACGGAATGGATCTCTGGGAGTATATTGATTAGGGAAAGCCCTTAGATTAATACAAATGTTTAGGGACTGGATTGGAGAGTTGGGTCGGCACGGGAATCATTTTATTACCGGCGACGTTGACTGTTTGTTCCAGTCCACGGTTCAATGTTTTGCTATTCATTTGCATACTGATTGCTATTCGACCTCTACTTGTTAGAAACTTGGCGAAGTGTTCTTGTAAAGACGGCAGCGGTACCTTCTGACGTATAACAGATTACGCTTAGCTGAAGACCGGTGACGTCCCCACCCTCACCGGCACACTCTATCCTCGAAGTTGCACATTTTTCAATCGATAATAGCCCCCTCACCCTGCAGATGACGCGAAGCACCCCTATAATTAATGACTCACTGCACATCTTATTAGACCACAAGGCTTGCGTTCATGTGACTTTAACTGTATTATACTGGAGTAGTGGTATTCCTTCAATTGAATACAATTGAGTGGGGTTGGTGTACCTACGAGGAAGATTTTCATTGAAATCTATCCATGGGCACTGTACAATGAAAACCGCGCAAATTGAGTCATGATGAGTGGGGAGTAGTCTTGCTAATACCATCGAAGAATGGTACACCTAACTGAATTACTCATCCCGGAGCTCGATCGTGGCCTTTTGTTTCGATCGGTCCATTCGAGCGTAAATGTCATCTTAATTAGTTACGTTGCCTTACGCGCTGTTCAATGCTAAATGGGGACGCGAAGTGCGCTTTTGTTCGTCGCGAAAACATGTGTATTGCCCTGCGATTGTCTTCGGTGCCCTTCTCATTCTCAACCCGCTCACGTTCGCCTTTTGATATTTCCCATCTCTGATTGCCGCGGCCACAGTGGGATCCGCCCCACCAGAAAGGAAGTCGAGAAATCGCGTGCGAATTACATGCTACGTAATCTAATTCACACTTCAATTCCCAACACATAATTTGTCAACGTAATTATTTATTACCTACTCTGATTTATATCCTTTCTTCTCAACGCACTAATTATAATCGAACAAAGTTATTTCGCATACGGGTCATGTGTCCGATACAATTGCCATCCCTCCGTTTCTGGTACTTCAAAAATCACTACAAAACACACCCACATTAAGATCCCACAATCCAAGATTCTTTTTGTAGATAAACCAACGAACAGCTAACTATGACGATATGAATAGACTAATGTACGTCAATGTCACTGTAAGCTAGAAACGCCAGAGTGGAGGAAGACCGACATTTTGCCTGCGGCGTTGTTTGGTCACCAATTGCAGCACCACTGCGATAGGGTGTGGACAATTTTCTTGCGCTTAACAGGGCTGGACTTTTTTCGTTCTTCTTTATTAATTTTCCCAAAATGCGGTAAGATCAGTGATGCCCCACGGTTTACCAGTAACAGGGCAACATTAAGAAAAGGAGAAACCGCAGAATTTCAGCAAAAAAAACAAGAGTGATAAAGTTGCAGATCGCAGACAAAAGCGAAACAAAGACAAAGATACAGGGTATCAGCCACTCAGCGAAACACAATATGCAACAAAAACTTCACCAAAGTATGTCCCACAACAACCGATCAGCATTGCGAGTCATATGAGATACAGGTGCCCTCATCATAATGTTGGTACGAGCCGATTGTTGTCGAAATGTGGAGCAGTAGAGTGATGCGATTCTCGGGACATGGAAGTGTAAACAGGATAGAAGATAGGCGGAATCAACTCTATTTGCAACAAGTTTCACCAGAAACTCAGTGCTACATATCTCCCTCCTCTGTTGTAGTGATAAAGCTCCATGTCTATTCAAAAGTTCCTCGTAAGGGATACGTCTATCGGGATATGATCTAGTTTAAAGGCTATAAACTTTAAAAAGCGACGCTGGACACGCTCCACAGCAAGTTGTTGAGTGGCATAGATAGGATACCATATCAGAGCACCATATTCCAGCGTGCTCACCACAAAGGTATAATAAAGTGTCTTTAAAAGCTTGACATCTTCAAATGTTCTGCAGGCCGTAAAGGTAAAGCCCAGCATCCTCGAAGCGGATGCGCAGAGTCGAGCTATGTGGTCAGCAAACGACAACTGAAGGTCAAACAAAATGCCAAGATCGGTCACCGTTGTCGGGCGCTGAAGATCAATGTCACCAATGCTATACTGAGATAACAATGATGATTTAACGCGAGTGTACGAGTATGACCGAACATTTGCCCGCATTCAGCCTTAGTCCATTCAAGGAGAAAGAGTAAGGATAGGGAACAGTTCATAATAAATGCCAATGATATAGAAATACGGTCTAGCATGTAGTTTTCCTTCTTTCAAAGTAAGGCTTATATTTTAGTACAAGACAAGTTGTAATGAATTGTTGTGGTGAGTAAATAGGAAGCAGGCTTTGTGAAATCGCTCGCGAAAATGTTGCAAATTTATAAGCATCATTTTGGTGAAGGTTGGAGATTGTGTTGGAATGGGGACCATGCCGGGGAAATGGGTTGAAGCAATAAAATTGTTAACGTTGTACAATTTGTTCCAATGGGCTAAAGGCAGATAAGAGGAGCCTGCGTAATGACGAGGACTAGTTATTCCGAAGCAATTCAAGATATTAGCTTGTATTATCCGCACGACTGAATTCGAAACTCTTTGGAAACAAGTTATACACCACAAGATAGTAATACAAAGTGGGGCTTCGGTATTAAATTTACGCTCCGTAATGTAAATTTAAATACTGTGTTTATAACAAAACAAAGGGAATCGTAATTAGAGGAGCAATAGCATTTTAGATAATGATCTTATCAGCGGCGCTTACACCGGGACCGGGAGCCCTGCTGATAACAGCGTGTAATCAGTTTAATTTCGGGGCAGTGGTCGGCGTAATAATGCTCTTCAGGTGATTTACCAACAACCTGCTCGGATTTCGTAACACGAACTAGCGACATTGATTGCACTTCCGCCGATGGATCTATAGAACCGATAATTATACCAACGATCTATTAGTTGAGCGCCAAATACTTCGAGCGAGTTAACCATTGGCTCCAGCAACGATTTACCATCAGCATTCAATTCGGCATACATCTTCAATAGCCTCGAAAATCTATTAACCCGTCGCTTGAGAACCACAGCAAAGTTATTATTTTAAGTAATTGCGGAATTTTTTGTACACCGTTGACTGGGGGAATATTTTCATACTCTACGCTCCCGAACGTCCACGTTTGCTTTCAATCGAAGGCCCGAGAATGTTCTATTGAAGGCGCGAAATTGTTGATTGCATTGTCGTTACACTTGCAACCCGTGATAGAAAGCGAAGGTGACACTCGGGAGCGTAGAATTTCAAAATTCCCCGTCACTGGATCAGTCCCTGCGGGAACCACTTTGCAATCACAATTTTTGTATAATGTGTAACAAGCTGAACTTCAAAAAATCACTAGAGAGAAATACTAACTACCCTATTGGCAGTGCTATTCTACTTATGTATGTGATAAACGAATTTCTTGTACACCGTTGTCTGGGGGGATATTTTCAAACTCTACGCTCCCAAACGTCCACGTTTGCTTTCAATCGATGGTCCGAGAATGTTCTATTACAGGCGCGAAATTGTTGATTGTGTTGTCGTTACACTTGCAACCCGTGATAGAAAGCGAAGGTGACACTCGGGAGCGTAGAATTTCAAAATTCCCCGTCACTGGATCAGTCCCTGCGGGAACCACTTTGCAATCACAATTTTTGTATAATGTGTAACAAGCTGAACTTCAAAAAATCACTAGAGCGAAATACTAAGTACCCTATTGGTTTTGCAATTCAGTGCTATTCTACTTATGTATGTGATGAACGAATTTCTTGCACACCGTTGTCTGGGGAGATATTTTCAAACTCTACGCTCCCGAACGTCCACGTTTGCTGTCAATCGAGGGCCCGGAAATGTTCTCTTGAAGGTGCGAAATTGTTGATTGCCTTGTCGTTACACTTGCAACCCGTGATAGAAAGCGAAGGTAGCGCTCAGGAGCGTGGAATTGGAAAATACCCCTAACTGGATCAGTCCCTGTTATAGAAATGCAAAAGAAGGATGGAGAAGTGGTAATGTGCAAGGATCTGGAAGCAGAAATGGAATAACATAGGTAACCACGTGCAATTTTATGGAAAAATAACTGAGAGCGGAATAAAAATGCGAGCGATTTGTCAAATTTAGCTCCTTTATGAAAATCGTGAGCGAACTAACTGTCGAAACGGTAACCTAAATGCTCGGCGTCTCGCTCCATGAATGGCAATTTGTACAAATCGAACAAATACAGGGAAAAAAGTGCGCGCTGGCCCTAATATTAGATTTTTCGGATGATAGATTTATCGATGTTACGTTTGAGAAAATTCAATTTTTCCCAAATTATGCCTTATTCGTAAATAAATCCAATCATGGAGCGGGGATTAGCTTTATTTTTTTGCGACTCTGCACCTCGAGGCCGTTCTACGAATATGCAAACCGGCCAACTTATATCCGAGGTATTTATTTTCCATCTTTCATATCCGACTTGTGATATAATAAATTCCCGACCCCTGACGCAGCCGAATAATTGCATTTTTGAACCTTATTTCACAGCCACTTTTCCAATTTTAAACCAGACAGTTAATTTATTTCGAGTTTTATATTCAAATATGTAATACCGACATTTTAATGGGGTTTTTATAGGATTATAGCAGAATCCAGAATTGTCCATCATTAAAACGAAACTTTATACAGAAAAGAAGAGATGCCTGGTGGAATAACCTGCCCTTTGATCATTTTACATCACATAAAATGTCATTTTAACGGAAATTAAATATATGATTTACTTAACGTAGAATCTAGTAGCAAAGGAGTGTGACAGTTTACCTCGTTGCCCGTTTTATAGATACTATGCTGTTTAATAACGTCTTAAATAACGCTTACTTTGATGCTGCTGATGGGCTGCCCTTTGTAGTCCGTTTCAGTACTTCACTGTATTTGCCCGGAGTAATTGACTACCGATTTCTTGGAAGGGAAATTTTATACTACGCCGCACAAGCAAACTCCCTTTATTAATCGTGCCTTTAATGTCTTAATAATGTTTTTAATTAGTTCAGTAATACTATAATCGACGTCAACCGTCAAGCCCTGATAAATACCAGAGAATTATTAATTTATACTCTTTCATGAAAGCAAAAGTTTGAAATAAGTATCAAGTATCAAGGTACAGACTATACCAATGATAAATGGATACATAATTATATTTTAATTTATATTCTGTCCAGTACATGAATTGTGTTGCTAGCGTCAGCGATTTGGGGCACTGGGAAAGTTTATTGGGAGTGTTATAATTGCATATTGACAATTAATTAAGTGCATTCTCGATGTGCAATCCATCAAATTTAATTAAAATCAGAAACGACAAATATTTGAGAACGGAAGAGGAAACTATAAGCATATATACAAACCGAGAATTATAAATCTGTTTTATTAATATTTTGTTTTGCATGTCTTTTTTTCAAACGAAAAACAGCATGCAACCGCTCATCGAATTAAATGTATTTATTTTTTGGTAACATTACGGATAAAATATACATTAATAATTAAAATACGTGTAAAGCGATTACGATTATTGTCAGATAATGCATTAATTAATAATCAATTCGGCACTAAAATAAATATTATTTGTTCCTATTACTAATTGAAAATAAATTAAATAACTGGTTGGGCGTATACGTATACAGGGTGTTACTTAACGAGCGGCAAATGCGAGAAGCGTTGAAGTCAACCTGTCAACTAACAAACGGTTTAAGACGTCTGCATTGAAATGAAATATAATAATAAGCAAGCTGGGATTGAAATGACGGATACATGAAGCAAACGCCCAGTCACGTGGTGAGATCAGGTGCTGATCAGCGGGTAATTGGGCTCCAAAGGTTGGAGATGGATCGCAAGCGATGGAAACCATGGAAACTGTTTGTCAACCAAATCCTGGTCCTTAAAAGGAATGCTGTTTAATGAGGAAGCCAGAGGGTATAATGGGAAAGGTTAAGGAGAGACTTTGAAGTGCCAATTGGCATCGGTAATTGATAGTGTTCATCCGGTGTACGTTGTCTACCCCTAAGCGGAATCTTTATTTGTATTCTATCGACCGGAAGCCATCCTTGAAGCAAGCGTCTTTCTGCTATTCGGCTCCGATGATCGAGATGGAATTGGACTCGGCCACGCGGTATATGCATAATTCCCTGGATTGGCTCTTACGGCCAGCGTTATCATAAAAAAAAGCGTCCCATTGTTTTCGCTCCTCGCGTTTCCTTTGTCCTCCTCCCCGCTTCCAATCAAGCAATTTTATTTTCGCGGGGACTCGTTATGCTCATTCCATTTCCCTGTCACACTCCTGATAGGGATAATTTATTTTTACGAGCCCTTTTACCAATAAAAGGACCTATTTACTCCAAGACTCTCTTCTCCCGAATACACCAGCTTCTAAATAAACAGTCATGAACTGAGACAACTTAGGGAACCATTCATTTTCTAATAATTCTTTCATGTTTTAATGTTGAAATGCTTCTTTTTTTATTTTCAGGCTTGCCTAAGCAAATTATTTAGGGTGCCATTTCTCAGCACGACAAATTCGGGTTTCTCACGACTAATTTATGTACCTTAAGGCTCCCGTCTCAATTCAAATAGCGAACTGTAGCGAAGTTCTCTCCATAGCTCTTTTTTTTCCTTTTTTTTGACATATGGTATAACCTAAAGAAATAAATGTATTACTTCCTATTTGTACAAATATTCAAACTGGACTTTGTTTGAGATTTCTAGTCGATGATATAGTGCTACTCCAGAGTGCAAGTCTAGAGAAGTTCAAAAGAAAATAACTTGTGCTCTTATAGTTAACATTTAATTATATTTTATAATGTATTACAGCAGACAATAATCAGACGCAACTGCCATCGGAAAGCATTTCTATATTTGAATCGGTCGGTTCGAAAACAGTACAAGTCCAAAAAGTGAGTTCTGCGAAGATTAACAAAATAATATTGTCGGTGCAATATCTTGAAAAGTATAGCAGTTAGCTATTTTGTGCCAACAGACAATATATAAAGTAGTTCACAGAGAATTAAATTTATTACATCTTTCATTTATATTTGCATTAAAAGCAGAGATGTGATTAAAACAATCATCATGGACATGTACTGTTTTTGAACTCGACTGAAAAACATTTTGTACATTGTTAACAATATTTGTTTATTTAAAGCATTTAAATAATATTTTTATGATGTATAGTGTTTTTGCGACTAGAAAATTTAGAAAGATGTAGGGTGTTGATGTAACTTATTTGCTGTCATATTTGAAGATCCTAGACTCCAAATTTAATGTCCAATTTTCAAAATTCAAAATGGCGGAATCAATATGGCGACCGAAAATGTAAACAATCTTGGATTTGCATGAAACTTATTACCCGTAATATTTAAGATTGATAATTCAAAATGGCGAATTATAATACATGGCTAGTCAAAATTACCGGAACACCTTAATAATTCGTAAACCGTAAAGAATTTCAAAGAAATATTCGAACATAAGTTTTTTGGTTTTAAACAAGCTATCGTCTAAATATATTTTCAATATACAGGATGTTGATTTTATTCAGGATATTTAGTTATTGAAATTTGGTAAACTTTTCTTTTTCTAATAGAACACCCTGTATATTTTACATTTTTTAATTCTAAGTTTAATTCTAAGAGTTTTTGTAAGAATCATTTTTTTTTATAGTTAATCGATCATCAACGGATACAAAATAAAAAAATCAAAAGAAAAAATAACTAAACTATGAAATAGAATTAAATAAAATATTCAAGCTGCCAAATTAAAAGAAATGTGTATGTGTGAAAATATTCTTAATGTGTCTTAATAAGTCTTAATATTCTTAATAAGTCCATGAGTTTTGGTTAATTGCTTATAACTAAAAAAATGATAGTACCTATTATATTTAAAAAACTGATTTCTACAAAAGAATTAATCCTAGAATTCAAAAATGTATAAATATACAGGGTGCGCTATCAGTGACCAAATTTCAGAAAAAGAATTTCAGAAAATAAAAAGAAGAACAGTTGGAGAATTATATAACTAAAAAATAATGAATTTTATGAAAAAAAACACAAACAAGAGATTCTTAGAATTAATCTTAGAATTAAAAAATGTCAAATTATACTGGATGTTGTATTTGAAAAAGGAAAGGTTAGATATCCAGAATAAAATGAATATCCTGTAGATTAAAAATATATTTAAACGATAGATTGTTTAAAGCAAACAACTTTTACTTGAAACATTTTTTGAAATTGTTTACGGTTGGAAATTATGTAGGTGTTCCGGTAATGTTGACTAACCCTGTATATGGCGATATGATATAGTATGATATAGAGTTTGATGATTATATCATAGTATTAAATTTCCTCTTCTACGGTGGTAGTCGATCCGGAAGTCACGTGGTAGGGAAATTCTAAATTTTCACCAGTTACATATTTGAGGACCTAATTCGTTGTGCTGAGAGCTGATGTATATTCCCCATTTATGACTAGAATCCATAATAGAATACTGTGCACCACCTTGACAGTCTAGCACGACAGTGGAAGAGCCCACAGGTGAATGGCGACTGCACACAAGCATTGGTCATCAGCAATATTAGGTAGCTGGAAGAAGGAATGGTTTTGAGAATCAATTAAGTGGAACAGCGGAAAATTAGGTGGAAAGATGTTGGGTAAATGGAGTTGAAGTTGGAAGGACGTCGGGAGACATCATTTAACATTACGGCGAAGTGCGGTCCGGTATGAAATAGTGGACGTATCCGAGGGGAGGTCGTGAGGTCATTCGTGGAGGGATATAAACTTGTCTAGGTGTAAGGGCTAATACCCAGCATTTGTCAAGTGTCCAGTTGCTATGGCCGCTACCAGTTATACTATTACCGAATCCGATTCTATTTCGCACACCATGTAAGGTCCTGCATAATTCAGTGCAGAAAATTGCCATGTGAAGTTTCACTTCACTCCACTCTATCTCTCACGTCGTCAATAATAATCGCTGACGAAACACAGTGGCCGAAAATGCGAACCTAGCCGGACAAAATTGTTTTAGGGCTATGGTCCAATTTAATACAAAGTGACATAAACACCAGCTCTGCTGGTTCAATGATGGCGGCTCCCAAGTGGTTTTGTCTTGTGCTCATTACAATCTACAGTCTGCGTTGTTTGTCAGTCCAATCTTTGCGAGATGATATCTCAGTGGACAATGTCCACTGAGGTCTCCAATGTAAGGAGACCTGTAATCCGCCATTTTGTTTTCGGCACTTCAGATTCGTAATCAGCGACCTTGAAATCCCTTTATATATCTAGTTTCATAACTTTGCAACATTTTCCCGTTTTCAGACCACTGTGCACAGTGGCCTGAAAACGCGAAAATTCTGAAACTTGGTATATAAAGGATTTCGAGGTCGCTGATTACGAATATACACTCTAAATTGCTAAAAGCAAAATGGCGGATCCAATATGGCGGACGACTACATTAAAATATGCTTTGATTTAAATGAAACGTGGCTGTTTTTGACGTGGGGTTTTTGAGAGAGTTGATTATGAATCTGAGCCCGCAATTTCCGAAAACAAAATGGCGTATCCAATATGGCGGCCGACTACATTTAAAGATGTTTTGATTTAGTTAATACATAGCATTTTTTGGGGTTTTGAGGTCGCTGATTATGAATCTGAACTAAAAATTTTCGAAACCTAAATGGTGGATCCAATATGGCGAAGGACTACATTAAAATATGTTTTGATTTACTTCAAACGTAGATTTTGGGAGTTTTTGAGGTCGCTGACTACGAATCTAAACTCTAAATTGATGAAAACAAAATGGCGGTTTCAATATGGCAGACATCCACTTTAAAATATGTTTTAATTTATTTTAAACTTGGCCTTTAGAGGGCTTTCATGGTAGCTGATTATGAACATGAACTCTAAATTTCAAAAGAACAAAAAATCTAAATTGCAGATTGCATAAAGCGGACGATTACTTATTTAATTTATTGAAAACGTGGCCGAGGACGCGTAGTCATAATTATAAATCTGTATCTACTGCAAATTTTTCTTCAAAAACTATTTTGTTAACGTTGCCTGTATGGGATATTCTGCTTTTATTACTATCATGAACGTACAATTTGCAAGAACGCTACGTGTTAGTTAAGTAAGTTTTACCTATAATATATTTTTAGGTAGATATTAACAGATATTAAATACAAATTAACAACCAAATAAATAAATAATAAAAGAAAACTGATGTTGCCAGGTACATGACTTTATCATACCATATATACAATTAATAGTTTAGCTGTATGAGATTCTATTTGATCGAGATCGGCCATGTCTGCATTAAAATAAAACTACTAGAACTAGACAGATATTTTGATTATATTGACAGTAAGTTTTGTCAAAACATCAGCGTTTGACACTACCTACTGTCATTAGAATCACAATATCTGACAAACCCTGGCTAACTAGTTTTAATGCAGTACGAGCGATCTCGATGAAATAGAATTTGCTCATGCAGCTAAACTATTAATTTTACCAAAAAATGTCAGTCATAAATTATTCAGAATTTCCTCTACTTTAACTTATTATTGAACTATTTCGACAAAAATTCCAGAGATGGCAGTTTATTTGCAAAATCTTTCAAAAATGCTAAGACTAAACCTCCAGTTCCTTTGGACCCTTTTCAACAGAAAGCTTTTCAGCTCTAAGTTTGGTTATGAAACTTCTAAATATGAAGTTTCGTCCAGATACCGTTAGTACTTTCTCCGGAATCGTCGCCACAAAAAAAGACGGGCACACACACACACACACACAGACATTTTTTGTACCTTGGTCAAAAATGTTCAGGGGACCCAAAGAGACATATATCCGGTAAAATTTCAAGTTTTTTGGCACGATTACAGTACTTTACATACTACGTATGATAAAGTAAAAATGTGTACTTCTATACTGTACTCTATTCTGCCTCTAATTCTAAACTATCAAGTAATGATAATTTGTTACTTTTAGACCAAAGTGGTACAGAGAGAAGATTATAAAGAGTATCGTTAATTTGATGCATTGGTTGTTACTTCATATAAATAAATAACAGCCAAAAACTTATTTGAAACTTAGCGCAAGTATAACGTTTAACGCAAGTACTTATACTAATTTCTTGCAAAACGTTAAGCTACCGAAGAAAAATAAATTACGTAGAATACGCAGCTATTAGCAGCAAAATATAAGTGGGATTTGTAGATAAAGAGTGGAATCATAAATATATCCTACAATAAGGGCAAACTAGTGCAAACATTTTTTTGAATGTCTAACGAAATTTTAGGTTAATTCGGTCTTTTGTGTCTTCTATAATTGAATCGGTCGGTTCGAAAACACTACAAGTCCAAAAAGTGAGTTCTGGGAAAATTAACAAAATTATTTTGTCAGTGCAATATCTTGAAAAGTATAGCAGTTGGCTATTTTGTGCCAACAGACAAAATATTAAGTAGTCCACAGAGAATTAAATGTATTACATATTTTATTTATATTTGCATTAAAAGCAGAGCTATGATTAAAACAATCATCATGGACATGTACTGTTTTTTAACTCTACGGAAAAACAGCGTACATTTTTAACAATATTTGTTTATTTAAAGCATTTAAATAATATTTTTATTGTGATGTAGGTATGTATAGTGTTTTTGGCGTCAACAATAAATTCCTTATTCATTTCATATTATTATATTTTCCGAAACGCGTTAGTAATGCAGCAAAAGCAAACATGTGCATACTTCGTACAAGGATATTATTTCCTGGTCGAAATTGAAATATAAAAAGACATCTCGTACTATGCCTCGAAAACAATTTCTTTCGACAAGAAAAATGTATTTTTCTGTGGAGCATTGACGGTATGAGTATGTTTTCGTCAAATATTCGAGCAACATTCGGCGTAGTTATTTTACAGCCATAATAGAACACGTTTTTGTTCAGCCGGCCGGTCCGCTTCGAGAATTTGAAACGTGTTTTGTAAGTGGTATGTTTGGAATCGAAATAACATTTTTATACTCTAGGAATTTTTAATCGTTGATTTATTTATAAAATATCAATCTCAGTTTAATTTGCTTAGACGAATAATATACTGGGTATTAAACAACTCAACATTTTTTTTTATTTCTGCAACGAATTAAATTGAAAATTCAAATACTTCTAGTACTGTTGTTGGGCTAAAATTCTTTGTTTATTTTTTTTTTATTAAGGATTATATAATCTAAGTAGACACCAGATCTAACGATGCTATTAACTTAACAAAACCGGATACCTAAAGAATTTTTAAATGAAGATTTGCAAACAAAAACTTATTTGTTGATTTATCAACTGAATCGGTCGGTTTGAAAACACTACAAGTCCAAAAAGTGAGTTCTGAGAAAATTAACAAAATAATTTTGTTGGTGCAATATCTTGAAAAGTATAGCAGTTAGCTATTTTGTGCCAATAGACAAAATATAAAGTAGTGCACAGAGAATTAAATGTACTACATATTTTATTTATATTTGATTAAAAGCAGAGCTATGATTAAAACAATCATCATGGACATGTACTGTCTTTGAACTCGACGGAAAAACAGCTTACACTTTTAACAATACTTGTTTATTTAAAGCATTTAAATAATATTTTTATTGTGATGTAGGTATATATGATGTTGGATTTGCATGAAACTTATTTCCCGTAATATTTGAAGATTGATAATTTAAAATGTCATGTCAGATTTTTAAAATAAATTCAAAATGGCGGATTATACATGATTAGTCAAAATTACCGGAACACCTTAGTAATTCTTTAACCGTAAAGAATTTCAAAGAAAAATTGAAACAAAAGTATTTTGGTTTTAAACAAGCTATATATTTTCAATATACGGATGTTCATTTTATTTTGAACATTTGGTAAACTTTTCTTTTTCTAATAGAACACCTGTATATTTAAAAAAATTAATTCTAAGAGTTTGTAAGAATCTTTTTTTTTTATAAAATGCATCATCTTTGAGTTATGAGCAATTAACCGACCATTAACGGATACAAGAATAAAAGAATCAAGAAAAAATAACTAAACTATGAAATAGCATAATAAATTAAATATTCAAGCTGGTAAATTAAATAAATGTGTATGTATGCGGGAAAATATTCTTAATTTGAAGTCCAGGAATTTTGATTAATTGCTTATAACTAAAAAATGACAGTATTGTATTAAAAAAAATGATTTCTATAAAAGAATTAATCCTAGAATAAAAAAATTTATGTAACCAAATTTCCAGAATAAACAATAGTTTGTTTAAACACAAATTTTTTTCTCAGTTGGAGAATTATTTAGGTTTTCGGTAATTTCGTCTATTTTTGATTAATTGATCATAACTCAAAAATAAGGCATTTTATAAAAAAATCATACAAAAGATTCTTAGAATTAATCTTAGAATTAAAAAAATGTAAAGCTATACAGGTTGTTCTATTTGAAAAAGGGAAGGTTACGAGATATCCAGAATAAAATGAAACGTAATAAAAATATATTTAAACGATAGATTGTTTAAAACAAAACAACTTCTCCTTGAAGAATTTTTTGAAATTGTTTACTGTTGGAAAATTATTTAGGTGTTCCAGTAATTTTGACTACATATATGGCGATATGATTATGATATGAGTATGATATAAAGTTTGATGATTATATACATAATAGTATTAAATTTCCTCTTCTACGGTAGTAGTCGGTCCGGAAGTCACGTGGTAGTAAAATTCTAAATTTTCACCAGTTACACACTTGTGGACTTTTTTAATATTATTTATCTTTTTGATATTGATATTTATATTGATTACTTCGGCGTACCTCAATAACGATTTGAACGCAAATTTCGAAGTTGGCGAATGTTTACGACTGATATCAGTAGAAACTGAGTAGAAACGCGTTGCATGAGCGAGCAAAAAAGCACTGTTCTGGACTTGTTTATTTCGCCCAAGCATTCTCTTTAGGTCTATTCGATAGAATAAATCATAGTGAACATTTTGGCTATTTCAGTTCAAAATGGCCAATTTTGGACTTGAAAACTTGAAAATTTTACTTTTGGCCAACAATTCGGTGTTTTTAGACCATGTGCAGTGGTGCGACATGGAGAAACTCGACAGGCCAGGAATAATATTGATTCAAAGTATAGAGAAGACATGATGTTTTTCTCTAATTAACGCAACACCGTCTATATTTTAGGCACTAATCGCGCAAAATAAACAACAGCGTAGTCATTGTCTACGGCCCTTTGTATAAATTAATTAAAGCTCATTCAGTTGCCGAAATACTGTCGCAGCTCTCATATGGCGTTCAAAAATTGATGAAGGAGGATTTCAAAATAGCATTGTTTTAATTGAATCCGTCATTACGCGTCGAAAAAGACTCAATTAAAATTCGCTACGGACGCCATTTACCGGCTAGAGCGATATTCGACGCGATGCTTAAGGGGCTATAACTTAAGGGTATGCGGATAGGGGGACCATCGATTAAGTAAAAAAGCTGACACGGTAACCCGTTTAGATCTGAAACTAGGTGATTGATAATGCGAAATGAGATGCTGATTGATTGAACTTTCGAACATCAGATAGTGCCCACTTCATGTCGGTCGCTGCAGGAAATGCATAATTGCTTCTTATCAGCATTTGCGAAGTTCCCTCCACACATATTGCTGAATATCCAGAAGAGCAAGTTTTCCTACCTTTGCTGTCTTTAAAGCTCAAATTTTGTAAGGGGACTCGATAAATCTTTGCTGACTACGTCTTAGATGGACGAGTAGGACGACATTCAGTAGAAGCGAGAAAATATCTCACCAATTGATCATTTAATAATATTTAATTATATAATAAAATAATACCTAGTAAGTACGTAGGCTTTCACGGCCAGAATCACCTAATAAATTGCTTCCGGGTTATGCCGTGTGTCAAGATTCGTAAATGCTGACGTTTCGCGAACCATGTTGCTCGCTTCTTTAGAGCTAACTGAATACTGAATATACTAACTGAATATTCCATTAGCTCTGAAGAAGCGAACAACATGGTTCGCGAAACGTCAGTATTTACAAATCTTGACACAAGGCATAACCTGGAAGCAATTTATTTTCTAAAATAATACCAACTTATCGGTGAAGTAATGGCTTTAATTTACACAAAAATCGTGCAATTGGGAGCCGATATTTCCAACGGTTCAGAGTTCATACACATTCATCGTCTCGCTTGTTGAGTAGCCATGCTAGATTTTGTGACTGAATGTATAATGTTTGTGGTTTAAAATGTCATTAGAAGTTGGGGGTAGTTGGAGGTAGACAAAATATATATTTTGTTTCGTTATTTGTGTTGTGCAATCAGGTAGAAACCCAAGTTAAAATGGAGATGGATGGTTTGGAAGGAAAAAAATACGAAACAGTGTATTATAATAGCAAAGTTTGACCGGGGAAACTTCCGAAACACAATTAGGAAAATTCTTAACTCCGTTACAAGTTTAATGGGAAAAAAATCTTAAATATTGCTCTCATTTATTCTTGCCGGAGATATGAAAACACAAAAGTCATTTAGACCCTTTAGAGAGAAACCTTTACCGTGTCTCGTCTGGATCTTTTTTTTTATAAATTGTCTACATTTTATTTCTGCGAAATTTTAAAAACGTGAACCGGGGTGTAATTCGATGTACGCATGTCGTTGGGGTAAAAAGTGCCTCGGGGCGAGGGCTTGAACGGACCCCCTTCCGCGGTAATAGATTAATGTGCAAACTTTTCAGTTTACCAGGGTGAACTTGCGCCATTAGCCAGCAATGTGCTCTCTTTTACCCTTGGAGTCGAGGGTTTCCTTATTTCTTCATCGAATAATCGCTAGCGACAACCATCAGCGCTATTAGTTCTTCTTTAAGAGAATCAGAAACAGTTCAGCAAGTGTGGCCTACCAACTACTTTCGTTCGCAGAGACGACAGCAGGAAGGAGAGAGAACTTTTTTTCAGCATATAAAACCTACAAATTGTCAGGTCAGAAGTTTCCGTTTGCTGGTGCCTGGTTGGAAATGCGGCAGCATTCAGGGATATCAGTATATTTCGCCCATTGTGTACCAAGCGTTTGGATTTATAATTAATTACGCTGGGGTATCAACTGTAAATATTGTCCTTCATCGTTAAAAGAATCAGAAGGTGTTCAGCAACTGTGGCCTACTAACTAATTTCGCTCGCGGAGACGACAGCAGGATAGACAGAGACCTTTTTTTCAGCATTTAAAACCAACAAATCGTCAGACCTGAAGTTTACGTTTGCTGGTGCCTGGTTGGAAATGCGACAGCATTCAGGGATATCAGTATATTTCGCCCATTGTGCACCTAGCGTTTGGATTTATAATTAATTACGCGGGGATATCAACTGTACATGTTGTCCTTCTTCTTTAAAAGAATCAGAAGGTGTTCAGCAAGTGTGGCCTACCAACTAATTTCGTTCGCGGGGACGACAGCAGGATGGAGAGAGAACTTCTTTTTAGCATTTAAAACCAACAAATCATCAGGCCTGAAGTTTTCGTTTGCTGGTGGCTGGTTGGAAATGCGGCAGAATTCAGCGATATCAGTATATTTCGCCCATGGTGCACATAGCGTTTGGCTTTATCATTAATTACGCTGGGGGTATCAACTGTAAATGTTGTCCTTCTTCTTTAAAAGAATCAGAAGGTGTTCAGCAAGTGTGGCCTACCAACTAATTTCGTTCGCGGAGACGACAGCAGGATGGAGAGAGAACTTTTTTGCAGCATTTAAAACCAACAAATCATCAGACCTGAAGTTTCCGCTTACTGGTACCTAGTTGGAAATGTGGGAGCATTCAGCTATGTCGGTATATTTCGCCCATTGTGCACCTAGCGTTGGATTTATCATTAATTACGCTGGGGGTATCAACTGTAAATGTTGTCCTTCTTCTTTAAAAGAATCAGAAGGTGTTCAGCAAGTGTGGCCTACCAACTAATTTCGTTCGCGGAGACGACAGCAGGAAGCAGAGAGAACTTTTTTTCAGTATTTAAAACCAAGAAATCATCAGACCTAAAGTTTCCGTTTGCTGGTGCCTGGTTGGAAGTGCAGGAGCATTCAGCTATATCGGTATATTTCGCCCATTGTGCACCTAGCGTTTGGATTTATCATTAATTAAGCTGGGGGTATCAACTGTGCATGTTGTCCTTCTTCTTTAAAAGAATCAGAAGGTGTTCAGCAAATGTGGCCTACCAACTAGTTTCGTTCGCGGAGACTACAGCAGGAAGGAGAGAGAACTTTTTTTCAGCATTTAAAACCAACAAATCATCAGACCTGAAGTTTCCGTTTGCTGGTGCCTGGTTGGAAATGTGGGAGCATTCAGCTATATCGGTATATTTCGCCCATTGTGCACCTAGCGTTTCGATTTACCATTAATTACGCTGGGGGTATCAACTGTAAATGTTGTCCTTCTTCTTTAAAAGAATCAGAAGGAGTTCAGCAAGTGTGGCCTACCAACTAGGTACTTTCGTTCGCGGAGACGACAGGACGAAGGAGAGGGAACTTTTTTCAGCATATAAAACCAACAAATCATCAGACTTGAAGTTTCCGTTTGCTGGTGCCTGGGTTGGAAATGCGGGAGCATTCGGCGATATCAGTAAATTTCGGCTATTGTGCACCTAGCGTTTCGATTTACCATTAATTACGCTGGGGGTATCAACTGTAAATGTTGTCCATTGTTTACTTAAGTTCTATTTCATTCGGGCGCGAGTTGGCCGCAAAGCGGCAGATATAGCAGAAGGTCCGCGTCGAGTGGGACGGCTCGGAGGTGACCCGCATGTCACCAGCAGTGGTGTGCGATGGTGCTCTCGGGACCATTCATTACCACAACACACGGTTCCCCGTTGCTTGGACACCTACTCGGACGCTTGCGATCAAAAGGACCCCGCCACGATTCCCCCATTTCACCACCTAATGTCAAGAATTATTTCCAATTGAAAGATTTATATTACACCCCACTTCAGATTAATCTCTCTAACAAATGATAACCATATTAGTCATCTAGTAGGATATCGGATCGCCGAAGCTGGTAGTAGAGTGACAAAAAGTCGACACTCCGGAATCTATGGACCAAACGAGAAGCTTTCTTTGCGGACGAGACAACATAAGAGTGTCCATTACAGTACGTTTAGTACTACAGATAGTTACACACTAGTAAAATGGGCAAACCTAATAGGCATGCGGACGCCTATCTAGGTAGAAGCGTGAATATGCTCCTACGTTCGGCGCGAAAAGAAAAAATAAAAAATTTCGACAGCGGGGCCGAAAATCGACGAAATCGAAAGCCTAAGCGCTGAGGATCGGAATTTAGGGCGGAAAATCGGCGGATTTTCGTTTCTCCGTGAAACTTCCTCCGGTTCGCCAATTAGACTTTTAGTATATATAGATCGATAGATTATCAGATAAAAAATCATGCACCAAAATCCTGAGGTAATGTGCATTCACATAAAACTACACGTTAACGTAGTACCAATTTGGATCACTTCCGATTAACTCCGGCACTAAATCATTTTGATACGATGTACAGTCATGGAAATAAGTAAGTTCGTATCGCTATTGCAGGATTTGAAAATAATATGTCGGTTATATATTCGTGAACTGTTCTCCCTCGACCCGGCCGCTTCGCAAAAAGTTGTCCGGTACGAGGTGGTTTTTCGATGGATGTAATGTAACGGGTTTTAGTTTATTTTTGGCGTGTCCGATCTTTTCCTTAATGTGATATCTTCATTGCAATGTAATAAATGAAATATGACGACTACAGTTAAGTTTACGAGTAGGTAATGCATTTAATTAAATATAGAATTACTTTTATAATAATATTAATAAACACGAAATTTGATACGAAAATCTCATTTTAAGATATTGCGTAATATCACCACACATTATATAAATTCATGTTATCTAATACACATATTAATTACGTAAGTAACTGCCTTTGCCCAGCAGTGGGATGACGGGCTTTAGTAAGTAAGTAAGTAAATGCGCAAATCAACTTGCTTCCAAGGAGTATCACTAAATATCGACTATTTCAGAATTGTAATATGAAAATATATTCATTAAATGCAAATAAATTGTCTAAATTTAATTTAAAATTATATTTAGGACGGAGCATGTATTTTGTATGAAGAATAATGGAAATTTTATATCTGTATTTACTTTACAGCAGTTAATGTTCAATTATCTTTCATGACATCTAATACATGCTTGACAACCAAAATAATTTAAATTATAGCAATATATACAGGCTGTCCTACGTTTCTTCCGCAAAACACGTTTTTCAGCAAGTAAATTACTTTTGCAATTCATTAAAAAGTTACAGCCGTTTGAATTATTAACAATATCTTTTTTTAAACGGCTCCAACTTCTGAAGAAACATAGAAAACCAATAAGACCATATGAAACATATTACTTTCTACTTTCTAGAAAAAAAAAAATAACAAAACATTTTGGTATTTTCTTTTGTTCATTTGTTAATTCATATTATTAAAATTTTACTTATTAATAATAATTTTTTATTGTTGTAATATATATTTATTGTGTTTCATTTTTGGTGTTGCATTGTTTGATAACAAATTAGTTTTTTATTTTTCTTTTTTTGTTAATATTTCAGAGAGCTCTACAGAAGTTTTATTGTAATATAGTTTCAGTTCAATAAGCACACATTTTTCATTTACTATATATTAGCTGGAACATTATTGGATATTTTATTTCTAAATTTCTGAATAAATTAAGAGCCGTGCATTAACAACGATAATAAGTATTATTGTGAGTACTTAATATGCAATAAAAGCTATACGTAAGAGAAACCAACAACTTTTCTTTCTGAAGCGTCTCCTTTTGGGAAATTATATACCCGTTACCAACACAAATTATACTCATCCCAGGTGAAATTTGATGATAATTTTTATGTTGTCTAAATGTTCTTCTAGATCGTCGTATATTTTGGTTTATTTACTTTTTTTAATAATAATTATAACATATTTACATTCCATCAAAATTCGTCGAAAATTTAGAGCTTGCTTCCACAAATTGTTGTAAATTAGTGATATACATAATTGTCATTATTTTCAGTTGTCAGATATTTGAAACATATTGCTGTAAAGTAAATATAAAATAATAATATAAAAAAATTGTAATGATACATTCATGCTATACAAAATACATACTCCTTTCTGTTTATTAAGTTAAACACTGCAAAATATCGTTGAAACTAAATATCTCGAAAACACCAGTAAATCACAATTAACAAATTACCATAAATACAAATTTAAAGCAAGTTAATTTTAATTTATTTCTCTTTTGTGAATAAATGTTAATGCATATGTTAGTTCTGAAATAACCTGAAAAGTAAAAATATTGACAACAAGAAATTGATTTTTGTATTTACTAACGCAAAAAAAGCTATTAGACGCAATAAGGCTGTATAATTTGTTGTCTTTTATGCAATATCTTGAAATGAGATTTTCATTTCATGTAATCGAAAACTTTTATGTTTATTAATATAAAATTAACGTTATATTTAATAAAAACACAATTACATTGCAATGTAGGGATTACATTATTTAATTACATATTAAGCTAATAAATAGAAACATATAAATCAGTATAAACCAATTTAAAGCATTCGAACAAGGTTTCGGAAATAATAAATTTCCGATATACGAGTTGCAGCGTAAACGAACAATTTTTTGCACTTCGAGGCCGATCGGCCGACCAGAATAACAAAAAACGTGTACATGGATGTATCTGCTGAAATACTGATACGAACTTACTAAATTCCAAGACTGTACGTCGCCTACTTTGTGTACTTTTGTGTCTATACAAATATCCTTGGATAGGGAGATGGTGGTAGTATTGATTGCCTTTGTGGAAAGTTGTTTTCCGTGGTAGTATTGTCTCAGGAGGTGTTTAAATATCGTTTGAGTAATTAATTAGGCTTTTCATTAGTCTAAGAGAATGGGAAACGTTGTCCTTTTTATTCCCTAGGTCGGCCGGTGTAGGTTAATTACCTGGCAACCGAGCCGTGATAAAATACTCTCTGATACTAGTTAGTTTTATATGAGAGAGGGAAAAAGCTGCAAACACGGCTGCTATTAAATCGAGTTAAATGGAGTCGAATCTGCGACAACGCGCACATCTCTGGACTCCCCCGGTGTGCATAAAGCCGAATTAATGAATACCTAGATATTTCATTACTTTAAATTAATTAAAAGTATGAACCGACCGACCACGACCGTTAGCTAGGAAATTAGCGAATAAAATTGTAGACTTTTCAGTAAGCGAGAGCTTTTCAAACATCAACGGAGTAATTTACGAATCGCCCTGTATAATATTCACGTTGCGTACTACTAGCATGAACTATTAATTAATGTTTGTCATAGGCTTTGGAGATAAATTGACGAATAAGCGCATTATTCATAATAATTGTAGTAACAGTTCAATATGAAAATATCAACTGCGGATACCAATTATTCTGAAGCCGATTAAATGATTCGTTAAACAATACTTCAAAACCGTGTTGTGTGCTAAATGCATTATTAATCTCGTTCAATATTGACCGTTTTATTTCCCGTACGCTAAATATCGCGTTTTTTGCCACCCGGGGTGTTTGAATTATTACAAAAACCATAAAACAACCGTCCTCCCAATTCCTTCATCAATTTAGAAAACAAATAATTTCCGGGTAATTCCGTGCGTCAAAATTAATAATTGCTGACGTTTCGCGAATGCTGGAATATTATTTTCAAACCAAATTCATGGCAGACAAAATAATTCTCTGTCTTAAAATAGCATACCCAATATGTAAATACAAAAACCGCCTGACGAGTGCAGTTGCAATTTGTCGCGGCGGCGTATTTGACAACAATGGCCAGCGAAATGCATTTCGTCGCGAGAAATTTCGCCAAATATTCGTGCCGGATGTCTTGATGGATTGTCAAGAGGCTAAAAAGTAAAATAGTCTGATTAAAAAGACTAATATTTAAAAATGTCTCCTTTTTTCGGTTCCGCTTGGACCGTTGTATTATACCAACGTTATTAACCCAAGGAAAAATCGTATTATGCGAAATTTATGTGGCGGGCTCGTTCCACCACGTTGTTTCATTCCGTTTCGTTTTTCGTTTTCGTTTTCCGGTCGTTGATTTTTGCTTTTAGGGGCGCCAGTGAAGGAAACGTTAATTGCTTGGAATACGTGTATCATATATAAGCAGTGTTCTAGGTACAGAATTACACAAGATCTGGTGATCTTTACCTTAGTATTTGGTACACTTCTTAAGGGGTAACGCCACTCTAGTGCGAGAAAAAATAGCCGATTTTGTAGGTATATTTTTACAATATAGCAAATGAATTACAAAATCTCTTTACAGCCTTTTATTGTTCATATTTTGAGGAATATTCACAATAAATTAAAATAAAAATAAATAAAAAATAGCAGCGTTAGAGCACATCAAAGGAAACCTCTTCCGGCGGATAGGGTTGTACGGCCGGAAAGATTTTGCACACAGTTTTTCACTTAGCCATAGAAACAAAAAATATTGATTCTATATAAGATTATCTCGGGAAGTACGTACGGAAATAAGAAAATTCCGCTTTAAAACAAAATATCACTTTTAGGTACAAAATTAGGTTAAAAATTGTTTATAACAAAAAAAGTTTCGAACTTATCGTAAAATCCGTACGTACTTCTCTAGATCATATTGTTCTGAAGCTGCATATGAAATTTCAAGTGAATTGACGAAGATCAGTTGAAGTTATCGTTCCGGCCAGTTTGAAAAATGCGTATTGAGAAAGCACCGTTTAAAATATTGTGTAACTTTGATGTATAGCATTGTTATATTTTACTATAGTCGGCGAAGCCCGGACCATATAATTGTCTTTCCAAATTAACATTTCCGCCTCTTGATTCTTTCTGCTTGATTTTGATGACAGACGGGCCTGTTTTGCAGCATCAGTCAGGGATGGCTCTGAAAACATGATGCGCCGTGCGTCAGCCTTCGCGCAGATATTATTGCAGTTTGGACAACACATATAGCTATACTTGCTGCAATATCCACCTTTACTTTGCCACTTGAAAGTGAAAATGAAAATGAGATCACCATGCCACCTGGTGATCTCATTTTCATTTTCATCGGTCAGAATTTATGATACAGTGTCGCCCAGATTTATTTTCTTCATTTTATCAATTGAATCATGATTATGACGAATGGCTAGTCCATCATAAATTGAAAGCTCAGTTATAGGCTTCTGGGTTAACTTCCCTTTTTCTTCGAGGCCCTAACTGTTTTTTTTGTCAAATGGCGGGGACGAGTGCCATTAGTTTTTTCACGTGATCTATGCATTGCTTTTCTTATTTCCTTTTCTTATTCCAAAATTTGCAAGCTTTGCAGAAAGTATTTAGATTTTATGAGAATATCAACAACATTTCTCCAGCTGATAAGCGCCACCAATCATACAGAGATGAAAAGCTATGTTTTCTCTATGTTTCATCGTCCGAGGCAGTTACGCCATTATTTTGTTACTATTTTCAGATGACTTTTAGCCCTCCCTTCTTCTGCTGCTTTCTGCATACTTTGTTGACAATGCTTCTGTTTCCACAAAAATGATGCGAACAACTTTATCGTAAAATGACTGAAAAATCTGACGAGGAAGGTCCTTGAATGCGCAAAACTTTTCAATTACATCTACACCTATTCTTATGCGCATGACAAGGATAATTCCGCTATTCATTTCATATCCTATTTGAACAAATCGGCAACTCGGAATGAAAGTTTGTTCAAAATTCTCATAAGAAACCACGATTTGAAAACCTAAGTCACGGTTGCCACTTTCGGCCAATTTCGCATTTTATTTGCACGTTTTACACACTACAACTTGTGAAATAGCAGAAAACACAACAACAAAGTTCAAAAGATTATACTATATACTATTATACTATCGAATTATACGTCGTCCACTTCAACGTTGTAATAATCTTCAACCGACATTACTTTTTTACCGGTGTGGACTGTGGATACGTTATCAGGCAGAGGCGGCTCTAGTTCCAAACGATTCAATGCTTGTCATATTAGTTCTATTTGAAAATCTGCTGCTTCTTTTCGACTCGTTTCGATCACGATATACTCCAAGAATGTCACTAATTATTTCTGCTATTTTTTTACCTACTAATCAAGAACAATACATGTTACATCAGACAGCTGTAACATTGTGCGGCTAGCGTCAGTTCAACGAACGTACCGAGGATATTTCCACAAAATCTTTGTGTTTTATATAATTTTATGTTATATTTCACACCACGCATGTAATTCCTCCAAATAAGATAAGAGCGTATAGGTCTCTAGGCTGTAACCTCCCACGCTAAACTTTTTGCATGTACGCTCGGCTAGACGCTTGGCCGTATGTTCATCAAATAAGCATTTAAAAATTTTTTCCCAATATGAAACGTATTGTACCTTATTTCTAAGATATCCAGACATCATTTAAGCAAGAAGGAGTTTTTTTGATTTTTCAGGGTACATTCTAGTGCAATAAAAAAATCATTAATTTTTTAAAATGTTACACCAGAATGTACCCTTAAAAGAAGTAAGGACTAAAGTGGTATCCGGTCTATAACGAAATCGTAGCGATAGCGACGATGGCGTGCGACAATACGTCATTATATATCATTATCAAGACCGTCACAAAAGCGGAAAGGGCGGTTATTGTGGTCGACATATACGGGAAGGCCATGAATGAATGGAGGATATAAGTCCTTAGGGAGGTATGAAATTCGCGGAAATGAATTAAAATTATTGTTCGGCAGCCGCAGTGAGAAAGAACTGCTTCGGTGCGAAATAAATCGGACGGAAATACACTGGGGCCTATGTGAGTCAAGAAAAATGCGAAAACAACTCCCTCGCTTCGGAGCAGCGCGTAAATTTTCCCCTCTCTAATGTTTGCTAGAAACAACTGCTACCCCTCTAGTCCTATTGTAGTAAAGCAAATTCAGCCGTTTCAAATCATCGTTTGAAAAGAAAAACTCCGACTTGCTAATGGAAAATTTGGATATGCCTTTTCAAAGACACGAAATGGGCCCTATTTGAACGACTTTACGTCACGTGAGCTTTGGAAATCGGCACAAAGCTGCCTTTTAGGCGCTGTTCTCACGGCGCTACTCACAGATAGAAAAGATTTCTTGTTTTGAAGAAATACATTATTTTGAATTGATTGTTTTGGATCAAAACATATTTCGTTGACGTCAACAATATTTATTTAATCAAATAAATAGGGTATACCGGTATAAGTGTACCGTGTTTGACAGTATGTAAATATATTATATTCGCATGTAAAAATTTGGTAAACTCATATGATCAAAGTTTCAGTTTGAGTGAATATGACAAAAACATTGCAACGGCAAGAGAAATCTAACGGTGTACTTGAGTTATCTTTAAAAAGATCGTGGAGAAACCATTGGTGTTGTTATGGGCAGCATGTTTATTTATGATGTATCACTTGTTGTTTAGATGTAAATTTTAGACGTATGTTACTTGTTCTTGTTCTTTTGTTTGTTTTTGCTAAGATTGAATCAGAGCTGGAATCAACATTGTATCACATCACTTCAAACAAAGCCTTCTTTTTTATTTTTACGTCATGTTTAAATAAAGGGCACTTCCAACATCAGCCTGAAGCCAGCCTGAATACATTGTGTTGTCGTTTTTTTTTGGATATTTTTTATTTGAAGATGTAACTTTTACGTGAAAAACGAACAGCAAAGAGCTGACCGTCAGACAAGTCAAAGCAAACTGCCATAATTTTAGTTCAATAACAGGCGATGTTGATTGTTTGAAAATTTGCAAAAAATCTTCAGCCCAATAATTGTAGTACAATATGGAAAACAGGTGAGAAAATCCTTCAATAATTTCAAAATCAAACATGGCGCCCATAAGAAAGCTAAACGTTGGCTATAGTTTCTCCACCATCTTTACAGATAACTCAAGTTCGCAATTGGACTGTTCGTGCGTATGCAATTGAATCGTTTTTGTTATCTATGCAAACGTCCAATTCAACTGCTTCTTTCAGTAAAAACAGCAAAAGAAAACGATGTTTCTTAATTTTAACCTGTATACTAAAAAATCACCCGGCATACGATGCTTTAAAATCTCTACTGTTCCTTTAGAGTCTAAAGGAGTCTAAAGTTTAGACCCAAAGAAGACAAATGTCATTACCTACTAATTTCATTACACCTTTCATTTCACACCGAACTTCGCATGCATGCTAGACATACGTTGCGGATCATATTTTTGTTTCACTAAATACCAATTTTTCCCAAAAACTCTTTAAATAATAAACTTGCGCATCACTAGCGTTGCCAGCTGTATGTGTTAACGCTGGACGACCGTAGTTACAACATTATTAAAAGACATTTTCCAATGGGGATAATGGTTTGTTGAGGATTTATAACATAATGTTAGCTGCAATACAGAGGCCGACCAAAAAATTATACACTGTGGGCAAAAAAAACGGTACAAATTTTTTATCACTCGTATTTCCAATAATATTTAGTCAATTCAAATATCTCTTTAAAACGCGAATTGCTTGTAGTGTGAAGATTGAAACCATACCATATTCGCAATAACAACGTATCAATCCAAAGTTATGTTGCTTTATGTTTGACTATGCAACATTTTTGATAATGTCGGCTCAATTTAATGTGAAATGAAACGTGTATTAAAATTAATGGGTAATGACATTTGTCTTGTTTTGGTAAAAAAAAGGGCACGAGATATGTTATAGCATCGTATACAGGGTGTTTTTTTTGTTATACAGGGTGAAATATTTAAACAATGTTTTTTATTGTTTTTAGTAAAACCTGTGGAATATGACGTTTGTGACAAAAACATTGCAACGGCAAGAGAAATCTAACTGTGTACTTGAGTTCACCAACTCTAAAGATCGTGGAGAAACTATTGGTCTTGTTATGTTCGGCATGTTTGAATTTTTCATTTTAGGTGGTCTTTTCGTCAGTTTCATTTATGATGTATCACATTTATTGTTTAGACGTAAATTTTGGACGTTTGTTACTTGTTCTTGTTCTTTTGATTGTTTTTGCTAAGTTTGAATCGGAGCTGGAATCAACGTTTTTTTGAGTATGTCGCATCACTTCAAATCAAGTCTTCTTTTTTATTTTTATGTCATGTTCAAATAAAGGGCACCTCCAACATCAGCCTGAATACAATGTGTTGTTCGTTTTTTTAGATATTTTTTATTTGAACATGCAACTTTTACATGAAAAACAGCAAAGACCTGACCGTCAGACAAGTGAAAGCAAACTGCCATAATTTTAGTTCAATAAAAAACGATGTTGATTTTAGTTTCAAATCACTGCAAAAGCAAAATTTTATGTTTTTGTTGCAAAAACATACAAATTTGTAAAAAAATCTACAGCCCAATAATTGTAGTACAATCTGGAAAACAAGTGAGAAAAATCCTTCCAAATATTCAAAATCAAACATGGTGCCCATAAGAAAACTAAACGTTGGCCATTGGACTTGTCGTGCGTATGCAATGGAATCGTTTTTTTTTATCTATGCAAACGTCCAAATTAACTGCTTTTTTGAACAGCAAAAAGAACGATGTTTCAAAATTTTACCCTGTATACTTAAAAAATCAGCCTGTATACGATGCTATAAAATCTCTACTGTTCCTTT
Source organism: Aphodius sticticus (assembly GCA_963966075.1). Taxonomy (NCBI): domain Eukaryota; kingdom Metazoa; phylum Arthropoda; class Insecta; order Coleoptera; family Scarabaeidae; genus Aphodius; species Aphodius sticticus. Next base: position 9,926,498 of record OZ014515.1, on the reverse strand, counting down.
TGACCAAAAGAAAACGAATGTCATTACCTACTTATTTCATTACAGCTTTCATTTCACATTAGGTTGAAATGTTGCATAGCCATACATAAAGCAACATTACATTAAATTAAAACGTTCAAATATTGCAAATATGGTATGTTTTCAATCTTCACAATAAGCAATTAGTTTATCAAAGAAATGCTTGAATTTACTTAATATCTTTGGAAAAATGATCAATTGAAAATTTGTACCGTTTTTTTTTGGCCCACAGTGTATAAAACAAATAATGAGGATTCCTTAATATTTGTTCGCTTACCTTCAACAAATTGCTGCCTTGGCTTGTATGATGAATCTGAAACAACATACATTTCGTTTTATTATGGTGCTTTACAGACAGAAACATGTAGTAGTCACACAACTAAAAGCTGTCATCACAGGTAGTATTGCATGCCATGGAGAATTTGTGATATTACTATTGCTATAACTATTGCACTATTAACTAACAAATTCCAGAATTACCCATTTTACTAGACTAACTTACCGACTGGGTGATGAAATCAGAAACGATTCTTGTATTTTAGAAGTAACTTAATGCATGCTTTCCTTCTGTAGATCTAAGACCCTTCAAGCATCTGGGATCAATTGGGCGAGGTATAATTCGTAGGTACATGTTGGAATCAATAAATGCGGATATGAATTAATAGATCAAACAAAGTGGACATTCAAAGGGTGTTCGAAATGTCAGTGAAATTTTGATTAATGGACGTAAATGGGTTCGGGCTAACTGGGGAATAATTATTTTAGGGTGTATAATAAAGACATGAATATAGATCTAGAGATATACGCATGGCAGCGTAACGTTCAGCTTCGGACACAAGAATAGAAGGGGTAGGCGCGAATAATATACTCTTTGAAATTAATGTACCAACGCGAAAACTGTTTCAATGACCGTCCGCTTCATTCAAATGCGACACTTAAGGGATTTATAATTAACAGCCCCCGAAATCAAATATGGCACAGCGCAGTTTGAGGTTGAAATGCGGCGGATTTTGCATAGGAGTGTGCATGTGCTGCTGCTGCAAACACGGCAAATTGTCGCCATAACTGGTTAACAACCTATTTAAATTGTCTTGTGCACAAGTGTAATTCCGAGAAAGTAGTTTACTAAAGGATCCGAGTGCTTCGGGTGAATTTCGCCCCGGTGGAGCACCGTATAAAATTCTTTTACAACATTCCTGGGAGCTTCTTCCCCTGCTTTACTTCCGACTCATACTTACACATAAAAGCTACTATATTTTCATTCATTCTTAAACTTCCTACCCGCAGAGACATTCCCTAAATATTTCAATATACTCAAGCTCTTTTGACAGTATATTATAAACTTCAGAGCAAATAAATAAAGCAAAAGTAAAATTGCTCCACAGTTTTGTCTAAACCCGACATCGACCTAAGATAGATGGAAGGGAGGCATAATTGTTAACGGTTTCCAAAGTGAGATGAAATTCGGTTGTCCCACTTCCATCGCCGGGTAATAAAAGAGGTAATATCCAATTTGTGATGTTGTAAAGGGTACACCGAGTTCAATTGATTTTTTGGGACCTCATCCTTGCTCTTAATCGCTCCGAGCTCCAGTTATAATTAGCTTTACTTTTTGCGTAAGTAGATTAGCATTTTCATTAACGAGGCAGATCTACTTTGCTCCCCTTTCATTTTCCCTAACCGCAGACCGTGGATAGACAATAAAGCAAACATTATATTTAACAACCTTTAGAGAACAGAAATAAAGAAGGAATATACCTTTAGATATGCTTTATGTCTAGGTATGCAGTCCCTGCGTCTTACACTATGTTACATTTTTACGCGTATGAAAGGAGATGGCGAGAATGTTTTTGTTCGCTATGCGCAGACGCGCTGACTCAATTTGACCGGTCATTTGAACACTGTTGCGGCTTAATTTACGCATGCGCGTAGAGCACGTTGTTATTATAATGCTGAACAACCTCTCTGTATAGCTTCATTACCCAGTGAGATCAAATATGATTGACCTGTCCACTCTTACGAATTAGTGTTATATATGGGTGCATATATGGCACATTTTTACTAAAACCCCGTTTCATGCGAGCGGACAGGTCAGTCATTATTGATCTCACTGTAGTTAGTCTTACTTATATGCTTATATGATGGTTACTTACGCAACCAACAATACATATCGATAGTTTCGGAGAAAATTCGTATCAGAACGGTGTGGACCCACTCGGCCGGATTTACTTGGTTTCCACTTGTCACAAGAAATTAATGGCACACCTGGTAGATTTAAAAAGTCACGAAGTCAGATTCTATCGCGTGAAATATTTACTTTCCGAGAAATAATTGCTTTGGTGATTGTATCGCTTCATAAAATTAAATCCCTTTATAAATTAGAACGGAGTTCTTACGAATAACTATACTTGGTGGTTTACTAACTTTCTCGTGTTCTCAACTACTCTGTTCCAAATCATTCTCTTGTTTGTTACATAGTTTCAAGTGAAACTCTTCTGTCTTCAGCGATCTACTGGCTCCAGCGATCTACTGACTTCAGCGATCTACCGGCTTCAACGATCACCTAATTCGGCGATCTACCGATTTCTTTCAGTTTGATACAGAATCCGGTACTATACTTGTGTCAGCTGTCAGCTCTGAACATAACAGTGTTCAGAAATGTTCATGGGTTTCTGGTAGTATAGTCCCCATAAAGCAGGGGTGGCCAGCAAGTCGATTGCGATCGACCGGTCGATCGCGAACCCAATTTTGGTCGATCGCTCGCGATGTCTTGACTTAATGTGTGATGGTGGGTTTAGTCACCTTTAAATAGTAGCAAATAAGCCTGACTATAACCCTATAAAAAACGGTTGCTAACTAATTGCCCAATATACTAATTCAACAGTGAAGAACCTTTGATTTTCTCCCTAAGTATATAACCCTATTGTTAGCGAATGTGGAAGATGAAAGATAGTTTCAAGAATCAAGTTTCAATCTCACAGAACTGTCCGTTTGCCTATAGCAGTTTTTTTGTTTATCGCATTGTATCAAAAATCGTTAACAGTAAAAAGTGAGTCTAGTTACTCATGTACTTACAAATAAGCGTGTTTATAATCTTCTATCACTGACCCAATATCTGAAATAATCCAGCAAATAAAATAATTCCTAACACGGCCAATCCTGACTATCGCTTTGCTCTCAAAACCAGTTTCCAGAACTATTGTCCTCAATGATAAACTTGGTCTCAGTAACTCATTCAAACTTCCATTCGACAATTCATGATTTGCCGAAATTCATCAAAGGTGTTACTCATTCAACAATAATCAAGTTGCCAACATGTATTTCTGTTCCTATTGCATTCAAAACGCTAAAATTGAAAACATACATTCCATCAATAAATACTTATAATAATATTACCATGTTAAGCTATAACCTTTCAGCCCAACAAAATAAACAAATATTCGCAAGGGGTCATCCTTTCAGCTCATGAACATAAACAAATAAGCAAGGGAATAATCATTCAGTTTAACAAGATAAACAAATATTAGCAAAGGGCCGACATTTCATCTCCAACAATATAAACAAATATTATCAAATTGGTAACTTTTCATCTCAACACGATAAACAAATATTAGCAAAGGGCTTATCTTTCATCGCAAAAATTAAACAAATATTATCAAAGGGACAACTATTCATCTCAAGAAGATAAACAAATATTACTAAACGGCTAACCTATCAGCTCAAAACCATTTAGATATTAGCAAAGGGCAAAATAAATAACAAAATAAATTACCTACCACGCCAGTAAAGGGCTAAGACAAATATGTAGTCGTAAAAAGCAAACCTTTCAGATCAACAAAAGGCAAACAAATTAAATCAACATTTGAGTAAAGAGTTGACCTTCAGCTCGATAAGATAAACAAATATTCGCAAAGGACTAACCTTTCAACTCAACAAGATAAACATATTAGCAAAGGGTTATCCTTTCAGCTCAAACCCAATCAGATATGTTAATATTACTCGTAGATAAACAACGTAGGTAGATATACAAGTTGTTTCAGTACGAGATGAACTCCCATGATCTATTGATAGATTAACAAAATTCTAAAATTTTTAGAAAATAAGTCTAAAAATCTTCCGTTTTATTTTCCTGGCAAAAAAGTGTCGCGGAATCTTAAAATAAAATTTTCAGCCATACTGCATGTTTATAATGAACTCTGCAAATATGAAAAGTTGAGTCAGGAAATTTATTTTCTTAATAGGTGATATAAAAAATAAAAAAGAATAGTTTTTAACATTTATTTTGCGTATCTACTACTTATAGCTCCCGGGAGTGCTACGCCTATGACAACATGTCGATCGCGGCACATTTTAAAGATAAAAGGTAGATCTTAAGTAGACAATAGTTGGCCACCCCTGCCATAAAGTATGACCTCATCCAGGATGTTGTAATAAACGTATACACTACAATACAAATAGTCGTGATAAAATCTGCATCGTGAAAAGTAAATTAATTTGTAAAATGTCGTACTTGTTAGCATGGTGGTGTAGAATGTTCGTGTTCGGAATGTGACGTATATTGAGGATGTAGCGCTGGAGCAGAGCAATGATGGAGATGTAAATTTGTGCAAAACAAGGGCATGTCCTGGCGATAAATATCTCGCGAATTTCGAGGAGTTTCGTTCTATGCCAGAGAGAGTATTCAATTTGATCAATAAGTTAATGTATGGGCATGTTTACATAGTTCGCATACATACATGTCGAGTGTAATTGTTGGAAAGTTGGCAAAATCGTCGCGTGCGGCTGACTGTGACGCGGAGGCGCGGATATTAGTTGTTATTAAATTCGGATTAATGCGGCACGACATTTATTATTTAAGCAGCGCGCTCTGGCGGCAGCTTTTCCGAAATATCGCCCCGTACGTCTGGGGCCGTACAGTGGATTTCTGTTTAATAACATCCCGGTAGCTCGACTGAGGTGTAAGGAAGTTCCTAAATGAAGTTAGTTTAAAGGTAATAGTAATAAGTTTGGCTCGTTAAATTTCTATGAGACGCGTCATTTCCCTCTACTCCCGTCGGTTCATTACAGCGCCCCGCAAGCGGAAACGGATCTAATGCTACATCTGATTGATGCAAATGAACCGTCACAATCGCCAAGACATCTTACAATCATCCTGCCGCTCTTTAAAAGACCTTCCAAGCCCGCGGAGGAATTGGCTTTTCTTTCGCTCTCCCTCCAAAGGACTCACTCGATCAAACCTCCAACGCAGACTCACCCTGCAAAGGAAAATTCTAAGACCCACTTTGCATCGACCGCGTTTTACTTTACTTTGATTCATTTCTACCTTATTTCACTCCCTTTATCTATATTATGCACCCTGTCAATACACTCGTAGCCCCATGACTGTCATTAAGAACCTCTAGTTTGTTAATTGTTGAATCTAGCGTCGGGTGTTTCTAGTATGTCCTTTTATCGAATATTAATGCTTGGTCACATCTACCACACGAAACACAATATCAGTGATGCGTTAATTTGTTTCGCAAGTATAGGTAAATAGATACAATATATATGTTGTTTCGAAAAAGAATAGCAAAACAGCAAGTAACATTAATAAATGTTATGGCTCTACAAGTAATTAATTTAAAGTTAACGCATCACTGATATTAAGTCACATTTTAGAGTGGCAAAGTAGTCGACTCACTTGAGTGATTAGTGACAACATATACGTATTACAGGATTATACTGGATTATACTATGCCCTATAGCATCAATGTATAGTCGCGGTTTCAACAATGTGAGACGGAGATATATTTTGTGTTTCGAAGTATATAGTTTGTATATAGTTTCTATGTATATGAGTACGTACAGTCATAGTTTTGCCGATTTCTAGTTATGACAGTAACAATGATGAACTTGATACAATATATTATAATGTTCATTACGTAGGTAGTTGAAATGCCAACGGAGGTTGATTTACAGCAGCTAATCTGTTCCTTGATGGTAGGTGTCATTCGATCGTGCCCCCTTTAAGTCGTGTCGCTTTGTCTTCTCTTCGATTATTACTAATCTAGAATATTTGCCCATATATCTTGGCAGGGGCGCTGAATCAATTGCCCATTACAAACTGGTCCGTTTAACGTTTAATTGTTATCTAGTAAGTGTAGTACCTACCCTACAATCCTCGATCCCGGAGGGTCTCACCCCTCGAATTAGATCCTGCCAACGCTTTCCACAACACCGATTTGTGGGTACATAGTTTTATTAATACAAGAGTATAACGTAGGCGAAAAATATATTTAACGGTCCATTTATACTCGATAAAGCCCTAATAAAGTTTAATTATAATTAAAATTTAAATGGGCTGTAAAAATGGCTGTTTCGGCGCGTGTTTTATTGTTCAGGGGGATTTGATCTCCACTAGATGAATATACTATAAATTCCGTCCGGAGGACTAATAAAGTGCGTCGTACGCCTCCCCAAGTGCAAAACACGTACCTCCCTCTTCCCCGATTGCGCCACCGCTAATATTGATTTGCAAAAACTTCAGAGCAGTTTCCGGCATTTATTGTTCTGCCGCTGAATACTATTTCAGCCATCCCGAATTTAATATTACCCCGCTTTTCATGAAATATTTGCACCAGTAACAATCAAAAATATAATAACCCACTTTATAATACTTGAACCATCTACTGGCTTCAGCGATCTACCGACTTTAGCGATCTACCGACTTTAGCGATTTACAGACTTTAGCGATCTACCGACTTCAGCGATCGACCGACTTCAGCGATCAACCGACTTTAGCGATCTACGGACTTCAGCGATCTACCAACTTTAGCGATCTACCAACTTTAGCGATCAACCGACTTTAGGGATCTACGGACTTCAGCGATCTACGGACTTTAACGATCTACCGACTTTAGCTATCTACCGACTTCAGAGATCTACCGGCTTCAGCGATCTACCGACTTCAGCGATCAACCGACTTTAGCGATCTACGGACTTCAGCGATATACCGACTTTGGTGGTCTACCTACTTCGGCGTTCTACCGATAGCAGCAGACTGGTTTCGAATTATGGTTTCAATGGGGTACACATGTTACAAAATAGCGAAATGCCGTGACTGTTTGTTTGGCAGCCCTTTTCGACGTACTTGTTCGGTCAAATAATAATGCGCCGAAATGCGCGAAACCTGTCGATAACGGTGTAACACAAATGTTTAAATAGGTGAATTATGAATCAATTATCTAATCCGCTTACGCGGTGCATCAATATTGATGACATATCAATTCGAAGCACGTTCCTATCGGAATATCGACCGCAAATGAGTCAGCATTTACACAAATAAGTAAGTAGTCCCCCAGAATGACTTTATTAAAGCAATATATATATCACAAACCGCGTATGTACATACTAAATCCCCTGGCTAAAAATTATCGTTTTAGTGTTGGAGAATGTTCTCTACACCGCAGACATAAATAATCAAAAAAATGAATATGTAATGATATCTCGAGTGTTTCGGTTCAAATATTCGATGTATGTAGCCGCTGAGTACCCAACGCATAAAATATGGATACATGCACTTGTTCTGGCATTCATTTGTATGTTTTGCGAAGAACGCAATGTAGTCCAATTTACGCAAAGCCTCCATTCCCTTTGCCTGTTTCACAATTCAGATGTATACATTATTAAATAAACTAAACGTCTACATGAAATTTGAGTGCTATATTTGAGATTTGTGATTACAGCAAATGAGAAAATCTTGATTCAAGGTATTGTAGAGAGAAAAGTCAACAATTCCAGTTCTATCCTTTGCTTGTTGTATTCCACTTAGGTAGAAATACAATTCGAAGTAAAATTTTGTCGGGCTGAGCTAATTTGGAACGCAAACTCACGCAAAAATTTTATTAAGACGGAGAAATCGCTGGGGTTAGACTGATTTAATTCCGTACTCCGTCCCCGATTTCGTAGATAAATATTGATTTTGTAAAATTAATTTCTTGTATAGCGTCTTGTTAGCACACAAGAGGGTTGTTTAATTCTATTATAATTGCTTTCGCAGATAAACGGTATACGTAACGAGCACTTTGCACTTGAGCCGGTGCTGTCCGATTGTCGTGTCGCGAAAGGGCAAGAAAAATGGGTTGTCCGCACTACGCTTGTTCTACTAGGAATTTCCACACGTTCCACTGCAAACGTGTCGCTAATTTTATATTTGCAATTAGTCCTCCTGCTCGCTGTGAAAAATACTGACACACGGTTTTGCCTTGTTCCACGTTTACAAACCCGCGACTGCAAAGCATCAGTTTAATGTGGATTACAGTAGCAAATACCTTTTTGTTTTTGTTTTAATGAATAATGAAAGTCTTATAGGATTTCTCTTTACATGGGACGTTTCATGACGATCTACACTAATCAAATTATGGTGATGTCGTGGAACGCTTAGACTAAATTGCATTAGTAGCAGTGCTTGCTGATATCGGCGCTGATATCGCCGCTGATATCTGACGCAGGATGTTGCTACGAAAGCAGACCTTTAAGGACCAGGTATAGTGACGTGACCGCACCGTAATAACGTAGCGTAAAAAGATCAGTGTACATAATTTCCACTCCGCGATTATAGTGAGTCTCCGTAAACCGTAAAGTTCGTTCTCGACCGCAAAGAATTTCATCTCGTGCGTGTTATGTCTTACGTTTTCCGGCGTATGCGCGCGTATGGCGCCATCTGTACGTGTACCAGCGAGTGAATAGCAGTTTCCAGTACGTTGTAGGTTAACTGATAGCATTTTGATAGTTTGTGGCAACGAGAACACAGAACGGGAACGGCTTCAGAATGAATTGTTGCTGCAACAAGCCCTTTGTCCATAATTTATTATATCTACCACGATCTACCACTGCTTAATACAATCGACAATAACACTCACATGTGCCGTTGTGTATGTTCTCCGCTAGATGGCACTCAATTTGTTTGAGATCATTGCGGCACTATAAATACTAATAGTAGTTACTCTTTATAAATACTAATTTCGTCGTCCGGAACGGCATGCGGTACGGCACGTTACGGATTGCGTTTTTGCGGCACAATACTTGGTCCTTTACACACGTTCACGGCATCGGACAAGAGAATGGAATATCCAGGCTGGGTATTCAAGGTTTATACATTATGTGTCAATTACATTTCAATTCACATCACATGGGACATGTTTATTCAATTAAGGAGGGTTTTGAAAAGAGCTAGTCGCGATGGAAAAAATTCCTCATCCCACAAGTTTACGCAGCCTTTTGCGAGTTTCCTGTCGCGATATATCATGCACGGGAAGCCACGTTTACAAAACACAATAATTCCCAAACGGAGCGCTTAAAACGCCCTATTATATAATTTATTATAATACGCCGGGGAAAATTTATGAATTTTACCGCCCGCCGCTTTTTTTTATTCTGTTTGCGAATGCAACCATTACTTAATATTTCATGATACTGGGGTGGCAAGTTTGCTCTGGCTTACCGTCTTAAGCATTTCCTCGTGGAGAGTAAATTTATACGTAAAATTATAAGTATCGGTATATTGAGTGGCAGTAGGCAGCCGAAATTGGGGTGGATATGGGTTGAGAGGGCTTGAATATGGATACAGGTAGGGGGCTAGGGATTAAGCCCAAAGCGGAGTAAGCCAAAACGGCACGATATGAAGTTACATAGGATCCCAGGCCACCGTAAGATAAGTCACTGTAATAATCTCGAGATGATGCCGCAGAATAATCTAGGGGCTGCATAGCTACGGAAGCGAAGGCCGATTCCAGATATTGTCAACTTAAAGGTAAACGAAAAATTTCATCGCAAAGACTATCCTCTCCGCTATACACGCACATCTTTTAGTACTATGACTGCATCTGCACGGGCAAGCAAACCAGAGCAATTGCCATGGCGGCATAACACTAAACAACAACATAAAGAGCACCAAATGAAATTTTCAGCGTTATTTTCAAGTTTCACGAATTTACTAAATGGAAAATAAGTAAACTAGTGGCCTGAGGTATTTTGTGCATTACCGCCATATGTTTTTCTATCGAGCCTTCAAATTTACATGGGAAAAAGACATTTCTTGGTATTTTTCGAGTAATTGTTCGGGGTTTGTCAATTAATTATAACTCATTTTCATCTTTTTTCTAATTATGGTAGAAAAGTCAGTTTTTTTGTGTAATTAACCTATAAATTTCATGTTCGAGAATCTAGCCCATATTATCTACTTAATAATATATTATTTTTTTAAAACAATTTTGTTTGCAATTCGCCTAAAATCATTTTTTTAGATCGGTATGGCCAACTGTTATTCTTAAGTGACATAATTTCTATTTTGGGATGATTTCCATTGTTTAAATAATAAAATAATATTCGTTTTTAATACTTCATACAGGGTACAGTTCCCAGACAGCAACAAATCAACATTATCTTGCGACACACAGTGGTAGGAAATTAGAATAAGAAATGGAGAAAGAAATGTGATTAATAAAATTTGTTGACTTTAGGAAATTTAATATTAAAAAAAAAAATGTAACCCTAATTTCCCGAAAAAAGGATTTCAAATCATTTCAATTTTTTCGAATAAATGATATTGAAAACGAATAATATTTTATTATTTAAACAATGGAAATTATCTCAAAATATAAATGATGTCACTTGAGAATATCAGTTGGCCAGACCGATCTAAAAAAAATAATTTTAGGTGTGGCTTTATTAGATAATATAGATAATAGCTTGAACATGAAATTTATAAGTTGATTTCACAAAAAGCTGACTTTTCTACCATAGTTAGAAAAGAGTTTAAAATGAATAATAATAAGATTGTTTAAACAATAGGAAAAAATTTTTTAATGAATAAAGTCACTCTAAGATAATCATTGGCCATTTCGAACTCAGAAAACAGAATTCAAACTGATTTTCAAGAAAAACGAATTATTTAAAAAATATTCTTTCTTTAAACAAATGTAAATTAACTGACAAAAGTTTATAAACATTCCACTAGACTTATAGTAATAATTTCTATGAGGAAAAGAGACTGAAATGATTAGAAGGATCAATTATCTGAAGAATGTAATGTTTTTCTTTTAAGGGTCCTTAAGTAATCTTAAGTTTTCCCAAACCCCGAACAATTATTTGAAAAATACCAAAAAGTGTCTTCGTCCCATGTAAATTTAAGGCCTTGAAAGGCATGGTTAAAAATCAAAATGTCTACAAAAAGATATATTTGGAAAATGAACTGCTTCCGGGTTATGCCGAGTGTCAAGATTTGTTAATGCTGACGTTTCGCGAACCATGTTGCTCGCTTCTTCAAAGCTAATTGAATACTAGCTTTGAAGAAGCGAGCAACATGGTTCGCGAAACGTCAGCATTAACAAATCTTGACACACGGCATAACCCGGAAGCAGTTTATTTTCTAAATGATTCTGGCCGTGAAAGCCTACGTTTTTAAAAAGATATATGTCCACTTCTTTTGGATTTGGAAACGATTTGGAGGATCGTTGCTTTCATGTCATCAAAAAAATTTTGCAATGCATTTTTGAACCACCCTTCCCCATACAGAAAGTTAAATGTAGAAAACTGCCCCTTCCGATTTTAGCTGGATACGCCCATTGTTACCGACGTTACATTTCGGAGATATTTGAGTCGGGCTCGAAGGTTCATATTTTGTTGCTGCAATTATTGAGATTTTTGCTGCAAACAAATAAAATCGATATGTTCGATGTGTTTGTAAATGGCATAATAGTACACTATTATTTACCAATATATTGTATGCACAAAAAAAACACGAATAGCTTGCAAGCTTTCCAGTTGCGTTAATCACGATAAACGAGATAAAACAAATCGGGCCGGTATTTTTTGTATTAATCCGAGCTGGGCGGACACCGAACTTCGCATGCATGCTAGACATACGTTGCGGATCATATTTTTGTTTCACTAAATACCAATTTTTCCCAAAAACTCTTTAAATAATAAACTTGCGCATCACTAGCGTTGCCAGCTGTATGTGTTAACGCTGGACGACCGTAGTTACAACATTATTAAAAGACATTTTCCAATGGGGATAATGGTTTGTTGAGGATTTATAACATAATGTTAGCTGCAATACAGAGGCCGACCAAAAAATTATACACTGTGGGCAAAAAAAACGGTACAAATTTTTGATCACTCGTATTTCCAATAATATTTAGTCAATTCAAATATCTCTTTAAAACGCGAATTGCTTGTAGTGTGAAGATTGAAACCATACCATATTCGCAATAACAACGTATCAATCCAAAGTTATGTTGCTTTATGTTTGACTATGCAACATTTTTGATAATATCGGCTCAATTTAATGTGAAATGAAACGTGTATTAAAATTAATGGGTAATGACATTTGTCTTGTTTTGGTAAAAAAAAGGGCACGAGATATGTTATAGCATCGTATACAGGGTGTTTTTTTTGTTATACAGGGTGAAATATTTAAACAATGTTTTTTATTGTTTTTAGTAAAACCTGTGGAATATGACGTTTGTGACAAAAACATTGCAACGGCAAGAGAAATCTAACTGTGTACTTGAGTTCACCAACTCTAAAGATCGTGGAGAAACTATTGGTCTTGTTATGTTCGGCATGTTTGAATTTTTCATTTTAGGTGGTCTTTTCGTCAGTTTCATTTATGATGTATCACATTTATTGTTTAGACGTAAATTTTGGACGTTTGTTACTTGTTCTTGTTCTTTTGATTGTTTTTGCTAAGTTTGAATCGGAGCTGGAATCAACGTTTTTTTGAGTATGTCGCATCACTTCAAATCAAGTCTTCTTTTTTATTTTTATGTCATGTTCAAATAAAGGGCACCTCCAACATCAGCCTGAATACAATGTGTTGTTCGTTTTTTTAGATATTTTTTATTTGAACATGCAACTTTTACATGAAAAACAGCAAAGACCTGACCGTCAGACAAGTGAAAGCAAACTGCCATAATTTTAGTTCAATAAAAAACGATGTTGATTTTAGTTTCAAATCACTGCAAAAGCAACATTTTATGTTTTTGTTGCAAAAACATACAAATTTGTAAAAAAATCTACAGCCCAATAATTGTAGTACAATCTGGAAAACAAGTGAGAAAAATCCTTCCAAATATTCAAAATCAAACATGGTGCCCATAAGAAAACTAAACGTTGGCCATTGGACTTGTCGTGCGTATGCAATGGAATCGTTTTTTTTTTTATCTATGCAAACGTCCAAATTAACTGCTTTTTTGAACAGCAAAAAGAACGATGTTTCAAAATTTTACCCTGTATACTTAAAAAATCAGCCTGTATACGATGCTATAAAATCTCTACTGTTCCTTTTGACCAAAAGAAAACGAATGTCATTACCTACTTATTTCATTACAGCTTTCATTTCACATTAAGTTGAAATGTTGCATAGCCATACATAAAGCAACATTACATTGGATTAAAATGTTCAATTATTACAAATATGGTATGTGGTCAATCTTCTCAATATAAGCTTATCAAAGAAATGCTTGAATTCACTTAATATCTTTGAAAATATGAGCAATTGATAATCTGTAGCGTCCTTTTTTTGCCCACAGTGTATATAATCTTTTCATGCATTCATCTCAGATAATTACAAAATTTTATTTGGTTTATGTTTATACATATTTGGGCGGACTCTGTATGTTATGGAGTGAACTCAAGCAAAAACTCATGCAATAAGCTTGTTAATAGTTAGTAACGTACAATTGAAGTAAAGGAGAACTCCGGAGACCAGAACGAATATGATGACCAGTAGTACTAAAATTAGTAGGAGGATCGTCGGCTTGCACCAGGAGAGCCAGCATGACTCGGTGGACGTGGCCGACGTGGATTGTGGGTTAACGCACCAGCCGCAAGACTGGGATTCAGCTGGGGCTTGTTCGTTTGAACGCACGACGCTAGTGCCGCCACTGGCGTTCACAACGACGCCCCTGTACGCGTTAGATCGTGGTATGAACCCGTCTTCGTCGTCTTCAGACCGAAGATCAGCATCGTGATAGACGCCATAAGATGCTACGACGTTAGCGGCCGACTGTGGGTTGTTGTACCTCATGGTAGGCTCTTCTTGGTCATTCTTCGGTAAACACTTACAGCAAGAGTCAGTATCGACGTCTTTGGTTACAGTGTTGTGGGGTTGGTCACCCCCATAAGCGTCCCTTACGTGCCAAGAGGAGTTATACGTCTGGGGATACGCGTTGTTTTGTTGTAGCCTGTAGTCGTAGTCGTAGCCGTTCACATACCCGTCCGTTTTGTAATTACCAGCGACCACAACCCTTGCTGCCGTAGACATTTTACCCCAACGGGTGGGACCATTTAAAAAAACGACAGAGCTCGCGCCACCCTCTCGTACTATTTGATTTTGAGCTTCAGCGGTGCCGCGCCGCCGACTGCTGCGTCGCGACGCACCGTATCGCAAAAAGCCAGGCGACGGCTGATCCGGCGCCGGCCATTGTTATCTCTGCACAGTCTCCAGCACTTTACCTGCAACAAAACAAAACAACAATTAGTGCTGCCCGCTAAACTTCTCATAAAACATATAGTATCTCTATTGTTAAAAACTACGCTAGCTTTCGAGCAACGACACCTCCTACAAAAACTCACCACGCCCGCAAATGAATGACCATTTGCATTAAATTCCCCAGTTTTTATTTATTTGTAATTATTAAATTAAAGCATGTAATTAACTAAAACTTATAATCGTCTGAGGTTTAGAAGTTATCTGGTAGCTTTCATGTCGTATTAGTTCACAATGACCCCACAAGATATATAATGTTATATAAGAAATAAGCTAACTAGTATCTTACTTAGTTACGAGTTTTCAAGAGAGTCGGTAGGTATTGTTAGCAATGGACTGTGAATGTGTCATAGGGATGTGCAAATAGTATCAATTCGTTACTTCGTATTCGTTACTTTCAAATATTACAAGTAACGAATAGGTACTTATTTTAAAAAGTATTCGTTACATCAGGAATCAATCACAACAACCACAACGAATAAAATATCAATTCTAATATATAAAATATAAACTACAATTTCCGTAATTAAATAAAATTCATATTAAGTTAGAAATAAATATGATTATAAAATTGAATAATAAATAGAACACGTGTAACCGCCACTAAACGTAACTCAATAATAATCCCGCCAACGGAATTGTGATCCAATGTGGTTATCCCAAAAAAATCAGTTAGTGCCGGCAAATCACTCCTCGCAACACCGACCGCTTCCATACGTTCTCCGCGAATCAACCCGCCTATCAATTTGATACCGCCACCCTTGATGCCCAAGGTGTCCAAGATAGCAGATTATGTGACAATCGCAAGTCACCACACGTAAAATTGGTATTAAACAAAATATCAGTATCTGTTCTGGTATCACAAGTACAGTACAATTAAATACAGTAAATTATCAAGTTCACGATCAGTAACGGTCTGGTAACGGAAACGAAACGCGTACCAAGTATCAAGTAACGAAACACGAATGATTACTCATACTCGTTTTGATGTCTGGTAACGGTACCGAAACGTGTAGGTACCAAGTATCAGCAACGAAACAAATGATTACTGATACTCAGTATCAAGTCTGGTAACGGTACCGAAACGTAGGTATCTAATAAGTATCCAGTAACGAACCACAAATGAATTCATATAGATATTGATACTCAGGCGGCACCGACGAACCAGCCTGAGATCAGAAGGCAGCAACCAGTCGTACGTGTACGACTGGTTGCGGCGCGGGTGCTATGATGAGCGGAGATGTTTCATGTTTTATAAATAAATTATCTAGCTAATGCGGCCAGCAGCGCGTCGGTTTTGGTCTTTTTTTAAACATAAGAAGATCTTATGTCCGTGCTCAGTAATTTGTATCGGATACAATAAGGAAACAATTTGTTTTGAATATTAAAGGGTGACATGATAAAGCTATTAGTTTGCCATATTTTATGTAGGATTGCTAACTTGAAAAATATCAGTATCAGTTTAAGTAACGAATACAAAGTAACGAATACAAAGTAGCGAATACAAAGTAACGAATACAAAGTAACGAATACTCGATTAGAAAGTACCGGTATCAATTCGTTACTCAAAAGTATCGGTACTGCATATCCCTAAATTGTGTCATGACTGTTGCCAAGTATTGATTATAGTGTGTTGTATTGGGAGTGTTTAGTTTAATTTTCATCGAGTTTTCGATAAATCGAACAGTATTTTAATCACATGTAATAATAAATTAGAGCATTAAACCTTAATTGAGCTGTGATTGAAACCTGCCAAAGTAAATCTTTAAGAGAAACGTTGTCATTCAAGGTACAACCATGGTGACGATCACTTGAGTTCTTTAAAGCCTTAAAGTCTACAGAAATGCGCATGTGTTCCGTAGTACCGAGTCTAGATCCTGCTAATTACAGTTATCTAAGTTAATTTGTTAATAAGTGCCCCCATCGTTGTTGAAAGAATGGACTGTACTTTTCCATGACGTGAATGAAGACAGTTGAGTTGTCATCCTCGTCTTTTTCATCTTCAGCCATATCTTCCTCAACTTTATCTACTTCATATATAGTTTATTCCTCCATTTGTTTACTGTCTACTTCTTCCTCATCACTTACCGATGAGGAAGAAGAAGACAGGAAGAAGAGTGATACTGGGGCATTATCACAAAATTCCTCTGTTGACATCAGTGGCGGCTCGCGTATAGGCACTGTGGAACTGCAGCAGCCCCTATTATTTACACTTAATATTATGGATAACATTTAATATAATTAGTATTTTTTCCTTTAATTCTTTCTTTATACTTGTACAAAGTATAATCCTTAATATCAGTAGACATCCCCCAGTTTAAGAAAAAGATTCAAAAATCGTTGTATGGAACTGTGATCTGCACAGTTCCAGTAGGCGAGCTGTTTGGCTGTTCTACGCATGCGCACACAACAGCGGCAAGCTAGGCAGCGGCCTGTTGGATACAGATACAGAGACTAGAGAGAACTGTTGTCCCCGCAGTGCCGACCGTGCCGACACTCGGCTGATGGAAGGTAGTTTTACAAACTGCGGATGGCATATCAAAAGGCAATACGTATTTTACAACAATTGCAGTGCCTTCAATAGAGAAAAAAATTCCTCAGTTTTCATCCAGAGACCAAGGATAAAATTATTGATATTTTCGCGCAAATTAAAACAAGAAGAAATACGCTTATCTTAACTTCACTTGTTTGTTTGCTACAATCTTGTAATCGATATTTTACCTACTTCCCAATATCCAATCGAGTTGAAATTTTGCACGTGGACAGATTGCCGGTGACTGAATGCATAAAGGAATAAAAAAAAATGCAAATTTTTTGGAAATTGATTATGAAACTGTTTTGCAACTGTATTGAAACTGTTAATGCGTTTTTTTTTCATTAAGCGCTGTATTTTAAAAAATGTATTTTTTACATAAATTTATTACTACGCTTATTTGTTTGTTATGTATAAATTTAGTAATCGATATTTTACCTACTTCCCATTATCCAATCGAGTTCAATTTTTAGTACATTTTATTAACGCGTAGTTTTTAGAAAATGTATTTTTTACATAAATTTATTAATGTAACTATACCAATGTATGTAAAGTAAATAAGAAATCCGTTTTTATTCCCTAAATTCTTTTACGATTTCATCAAGTTTTTGAATAAATTTTCTTTTTATACGTTTTTTTCCTTTAATACAATATTTTTTAAAACAATGACAAAAACATTTCTGGAACAGCACCCCCACTAATATTAGCTACGAGCCGCCACTGGTTGACAACTGTGTGGCGGGATTGATCTGATGCCTTGACCATGGACAGGAATGATTAAATATTTTACTGCGACATTACATTACATTTCAGTATCCAGTACTATATCAACTTCAGAACTAACGTTGTCCCACGTTGGGCACCAATTTGTAACTTCTCAATCTTTGACACGTTAAATTTTTGTAGCTTACTACTACAGCCTTCGTTTTTTTAAGAGTTGTTTAAATAGTGGTGCTTCTATAATTAAAAACGCAACCATAAGTAAATTTATTAATTAGGCATTCTCTGCTAGGCGATAGTACGGATTCTACCACAAACTTAACACATTGTATTGTCTGTATTATTTGCTCAATTGTTCTCCAGAAAATGTAGTTAAAAAGTTTGTAATTTCATACGTAATTTGTCAGTTCTTATTCGAGTTAAATGATAAGCTTGAACAATGCTTATTAGCAAGGGGTTAGGGAGTTTTTTAATTAAAATTGTCTAGCAACACGGGCTGATGGGACAAATTGTACGTCGTGTTACTTATAAGGGGAGGTTAAATGTCAAATGGGACAAAGTGGTGGATTTGGAGGGACGGCTCTGGCTGGGGGAACGAGGTAAAGCCGGAAAGTGTTCCATGGTATTTCATCAGTTTTATCTAAATTGTAATAGATAGAGAAGGCCACGCTCGAAGTAGTAGTAGCGGTAGTAGGCAACGCAATAAAAGTACGGGTGAAGAAGATTGCAGAAACGCGAGTAGACAAGTCCTCTATAATTAATTTCAACATTATCTCGGTCTTTTAGATACGCCCGACTCCAACTCTCGTCCCGGTGATATATTTCATTTATTCGTGCTACATGACGCCACTCGTTTTGCCAGCAAGCCCTCGTTTACACTCGACGACACCCAAAGTGCAACGTCGCTTTCCTCCCAAAAAGAAAACATGCCACTGTCTGCATGGACAGTATTCCACATTTTGTATGTTGTCGAAATGCTGTGGGGGGGTCAGACCGCTGATGTAGAACATTTGTATCATACACGTAATCCATTTGTACTGAAATTTCGAAGAAGTAGGAAGCACCGAGAACATTTCCATATGCTACGGGATGTTGCGGATCCAGTACAAGGTGTTTCGGTGTGCACCAAAGTTTGACTCTTGGTTGGGACAAGTCTCCGGGCTACACAGACATGCAAATTGCTACTAGAACGCCTCTGCCAACACCACGCGCCTACCTCGGGTGTTCCTCTAAAACGGAAACAAAAGATAAAGCGAATATTTACAAAAGTACAAAAGCGACCGTCCACGCATCCTTTCCTGGCTTTTATTTCCTCCCCCATTTTT
Organism: Aphodius sticticus; assembly: GCA_963966075.1. NCBI lineage: Eukaryota > Metazoa > Arthropoda > Insecta > Coleoptera > Scarabaeidae > Aphodius > Aphodius sticticus. The sequence goes on along the minus strand of OZ014515.1, from coordinate 9,907,369 downwards.
GGGGAATTTCAACGTAACTTACATAACACTGTGCGTTAAATTTTGATCTACTTTCTTCCTCCCGGGAAATTTTAGCTAATAATGATTCCCCAAGGCGTTTTTCTAGGTTAGCTCGAACAAGCGGATAAGAAAACACTTTGTATACTATGGCAAAATAGTCCAGTCAAATCATTTCCGAGGGTGCCTGTTCCAGGAAAAAAATATAGAATTTCTTTCTCTCATTCTATATGTTTATTGGGGTGCTGAATCCGAATTTCAACTTTGCTACTTCCCACGGATGTGTTTTCCAGATTTTTGCAAAAAAAAGACCATACAAAAGTATAGTACCTATAGTATACTGCATTTTCGGTTGAACGGTTTGGCCGCTAGAGCGCGCTGAAAGAAGGGAAAATTTTCCTACTTTATGTAAACCCCAGTTTTTAAGTTAGTTAAAAAGGCTGATTGTGCTAAAACTACATTAATTTCCCTACAAATTGCAGATCTTAATCACTTATTTTGGCCAAACCGTGTAGCCGCGAAATTGGGTTGATATACAGTAGAGCGTCGATAATCCGAACTAATTGGGACCGAAGGTGATTCGGATTATCAAATTGTTCGGATTATCAAATATTGCAGCTAAATACTAGAAACTACGAGTATTGGATAGAAGTTCAACCTTAATAAAACCAACACCATTCGATCCCGCTCTTCTTAAACTATAGGAATGTCAAAAAGTAAAAATCGAAGGATATCGAAGATATATCGAAGGGGCATCAAAGAGATATCGAAGGGATATCGAAGAGATATCGAAGGGATGTCGAAGAGATATCGAAGGGATATCGAACAGATATTGAAGGGATATCGAGGAGATATCGAAGGGATATCAAAGGGATATCTAAAGCATTTATTTATTATTTATTTATGACTTATTTATGATTTATTTATTATTTATTTATTATTCACTAATTGGGACCGAAAGTAATTCGGATTACTAATATATATAAAACAAAAGCAACATTTTTCTGTAAACAGGAACCGACAAAAATGGCTTTTTCCCTAGGTTACTCAGTGATTTATTTTATTATAATTTTTTGAACGTTCGGATTAGCGAACGTTCGGATTACCGAGGTTCGGATTATCGACGCTCTACTGTATTATGTCATATTAATCTAAGCGAAGCCGCGAAGTCAAGAGCCCGAATGTTTATAAACAACATAAAAAAAATACATAATACATTAAGTACTAATTATTATTAAAAAGAGCAAATATTTAGTTAATAAATAAGTAGTAATAATATAGGTATCTACTGAATTTTTGGTGAAGGGCTCTTGTTATCGCGGTTTCGCGTAATGTGACCTAAAATTTCAACGCGCTTTAGCGGCTACACAGTTTGGCCAAAATAACTGATTAAGTTATCCAATTCGTAGAGAATTTAATGTAGTTTTATCTGAATCTAAGCTTTTTTTTAACTACACGCACATCACATAAAGTAGGAACATTTGGCCTTCTTTCAGCGCGCTCGAGCGGCCAAACCATTCAACCAAAAAATACACTTGAGGGTGCCTTTTATAGCAAATTTAGCATACTTTATTTTTGTACATAGTGGTCTACGTCGAAAAGTGCATAGTTTTGTGACTTTTTGGCAATAAACTGCAGAAAAGTAAAAAATTTTGAGTTATTTGCGATTTTCGTTGTGAAGTCATATCCGTGGGAAGTAGGAAAGTTGAAATTCGGATTCAGCTCCCCAAAAAAACATATAGAATGATAGAAAAACAAAACTTCTATAGTTTCTCCTGGCCAAAACACCATGTGAATGGACTGAAATTATGAATAAAATTAAAAATAAATTTGCAAATATCTCGCTTATTCGAGTTAACCTAGAAAAACGCCTTTGTGGAAATGTTCAGGGGGTCATAAAGAATCATTATCAGCTAAAATTTCCCGGGAGGAAATTTTTTGTTGCACAGTGTAATAACTTAACAGGAAATGCAGGTCGAACCTAAGGGTGTAGCGTAACAACATGTTTAGCTGTAGTAAAGTTTTATATTCTATAGATAATAAGTGGTAGTGTAATATGTTGATTAATAATGATGTTAAATTTAATAAAGGGGAACGAAGTTTAATACCTGTCGGGGGAAAATCAAAATGGATGCTCCCTGGGGTGTCTGTTAATTATCGTGTGACTTCGGGACGCGTACGTGCTTAAAAGTGAGTAAGCCTTAACGGTAGGCTAAGTTTATAGGGCGCACTTTCTGTGCGCGGGCACGTGGGGCCCTTAAAACTTTATTTACCAAAAACCATCGGGGGTATCTGCATTTAATTCTCCATGAAATATCTACAAAACGCCGCTTCTGTGTCCCGAACCCAGTTACCCCAAATATTCGAATTAGAAGTGCCCACTCGGCAAGGAAGTTATCATCCCTCCAGAATCATCATTTATCACATCATATTTTCCCGAGGAAAAAGAGGAAATAAAGATTTTCACCATTAATTCTCCAAGCGCTGAGAACGTAACAATTTCAAATTTTTCAATAGAAAAAATGAATTACCTCAAAAAATGTGATTAATTTCGCTTTTTCTGCAGACCGCACGCCACGAGTATTTCGGGTTGCACAAAAGTATTTTTTTGCAACCCCGATATCACCGTTCGCCGGTAATACTAACGTTCCGGGGCGAAAAATTCCTAGCATTGTTACTCCTAGGTAAGCAAATAGCTGAGCGCGGCAAAAACAAAGGAAAACACACGACATATGGACGAAAATGCGCGCGGCCCCAGTTTAGGAACAGCGGCCCGTGAGGTAAAGCAAGGACAGGCGAAAAATACGGAGATAAATGGCCCATGACAGAGAGAAAGATTGATGGAACCGCGGCCCGTTCCGTTCTACGCCTCTGTTCAAACCCCGCCACCCCCAGCACAACCTCCAAACTATACACTTTTGATTCAAAAATACTTCACCAACGTTGTTCAATACCCATTTTTAAAACCTCACTAAATTTATAACACTAGTACTACCTTCTACATTCAGGTCACGAATCTATTGTTTCGGATGACACGTAAAGCCGTTGGTCCCGGCAACCAGTCAAACATCTCTGGTTTCCTCCTTCTTGTAGCAACTTTAGAATCTAACTTTAGAATTAAGGGTAGGAGCATTAATTTTAAAATAATATTCCGGTAACATTGAAATAATAGTATGGGAGTGCGGGGTACATAAGAACCTCATCGACTCGGTTGAATTGAGTGGAGGAAAAAACAATATTTAATCAAGGTGAGAGAGGTACAACTTTTACGGTCAATAGCCGACAGCGTATACTCGGCGAAACTTTATGAATATTTTATGAATAGAGCATTAAAAACTATACTTTAAAAGGTTGGCTCATCCTTTCGTACTGACCTTCCCAGTTTTACTTAAGGATCGGCGGTCGATTAAGCTGACCACATAAAACTCAAAATCTAAATGTTTTACCGTATTTACAGTTTAGATATGCTGTATCTGTTGTGATCCTTGTTCGTTTTGTTTCATTATCTGAATGCGAAAGATTTGGAAATAAATATTTACAATGAACGGTTAAAAGTAGTAAGAATCGGTTCAAGGCCGCCGACCTTTAATTGCACGATGCTTAATAGCACGAGTGGCTATAATTACTCTTCCAAATTAAATCTACAAAGAGAAGAAGAAAAACAGTAATAATCTCCATGGAGTCAACTTTTCGGAATTGCCCATGGCATGCACAATTCCGAAAAGTTGTCTGTTGGAAATAAATATTTACAATGAACGGTTAAACATAGTAAAAATCGGCTTAAGGCCGCCGACCCTTAATAGCACGATGCTTAATAGCACGAGTGGCTATAATTACTCTTCCAAATTAAATCTATAAAAAGAAGAAGAAAAACAGTAATAATCTCCATGGACTCAACTTTTCGGAATTGCCCATGGCATGAGAAATTCCGAAAAGTTGACTATTGGAAATAAATATTTACAATGAACGGTTAAAAGTAGTAAAAATCGGTTCAAGGCCGCCGACCCTTAATAGCACGATGCTTAATAGCACGAGTGGCTATAATTACTCTTCAAAATTAAATCTATAACAAGAAGAAGAAACAGCAATAATCTCCATGGAGTCAACTTTTCGGAATTGCCCATGGCATGGGCAATTCCGAAAAATTGACTGTTGAAAATAAATATTTACAATGAACGGTTAAAAGTAGTAAAAATCGGTTCAAGGCCGCCGACCCTTAATAGCACGATGCTTAATAGTACGAGTGGCTATAATTACTCTTCCAGAATAAATCTATAAAAAGAAGAAGAAAAACAGTAATAATCTCCATGGAGTCAACTTTTCGGAATTGCCCATGGCATGGGCAATTCCGAAAAGTTGACTGTTGGAAATAAATATTTACAATGAACGGTTAAAAGTAGTAAAAATCGGTTCAAGGCCGCCGACCCTTAATAGCACGATGCTTAATAACACGAGTGGCTATAATTACTCTTCCAAATTAAATCTATAACAAGAAGAAGAAACAGCAATAATCTCCATGGAGTCAACTTTTCGGAATTGCCCATGGCAGGGGCAATTCCGAAAAGTTGACTGTTGGAAATAAATATTTACAATGAACGGTTAAAAGTAGTAAAAATCGGTTCAAGGCCGCCGACCCTTAATAGCACGATGCTTAATAGCACGAGTGACTATAATTACTCTTCCAAATTAAACCTATAAAAAGAAGAAGAAAAACAGTAATAATCTCCATGGAGTCAACTTTTCGGAATTGCCCATGGCATGGGCAATTCCGAAAAGTTGACTGTTGGAAATAAATATTTACAATGAACGGTTAAAAGTAGTAAAAATCGGTTCGAGGCCGCCGACCTTAATAGCACGATGCTTAATAGCACGAGTGGTTATAATTACTCTTCCAAATTAATTCTATAAAAAGAAGAAGAAAAAACAGTAATAATCTCCATGGAGTCAACTTTTCGGAATTGCCCATGGCATGGGCAATTCCGAAAAGTTGTCTGTTGGAAATAAATATTTACAATGAACGGTTAAAAGTAGTAAAATTCGGTTCAAGGCCGCCGACCCTTAATAGCACGATGCTTAATAGCACGAGTGGCTATAATTACTCTTCCAAATTAAATCTATAAAAAGAAGAAGAAAAACAGTAATAATCTCCATGGAGTCAACTTTTCGGAATTGCCCAAGGCATTGGCAATGCCGAAAAGTTGTCTGTTGGAAATAAATATTTACAATGAACGGTTAAAAATAGTAAAAATAGGCTCAAGGCCGCCGACCCTTAATAGCACGATGCTTAATAGCACGAGTGGCTATTATTACTCTTCCAAATTAAACCTATAAAAAGAAGAAGAAAAACAGTAATAATCTCCATGGAGTCAACTTTTCGGAATTGCCCATGGCATTGGCAATTCCGAAAAGTTGTCTGTTGGAAATAAATATTTACAATGAACGGTTAAAAGTAGTAAAAATCGGTTCAAGGCCGCCGACCCTTAATAGCACGATGGTTAATAGCACGAGTGGCTATAATTACTCTTCCAAATTAATTCTATAAAAAGAAAAAGAAAAAACAGTAATAATCTCCATGGAGTCAACTTTTCGGAATTGCCCATGCTATTTCCTTCGAAGAGTAGCGTTGTAATGAGCAGGGCGAATGCTGATCAATGAACCGACGTGACAGTGCCCTTTGCTACCGTACTGTGTAACAGGGCCGACTTAATGAGCTGAGATCTTAATGAGGTGAAACATCCATCTTAGTGGAACGGTCCCTACGACTTTATCTGTCATTTGCAAACATGCGACCTTATTTCTCCAATCTATGGTAGCATTTAAATAATTCGTGGTGACATTCGCCGGAGAAGTATGCAACCGAAAAACAGTTGCTAATTAGGTTACATACTTCACCGGCAGAAGTATTTATGAACACCCGGTATCAGAGTGATATGTGTGTTATTTAATCCATGAAAAAATATGGGGTTGATTGTGGATTGGCGTGTTGTTCGAAGTTTACAAATAAAAGTGGACGATTTAAAGTTGAGAAAGCAGATAAAACTTCTAACTAGAGTATGCATTAATGGAAGTTGGAAAAATTGGATACCCGGAACAATGGGGTTTCCGCTAGGAATAGCCAATATCGTACAAATCACGATCGCGGCTGGCGCGTGCATAAATGCTGTCAACTGTCACACTAAGTATAAATTGTCAACGTAATACGTTTTAAATTAAATTTTGCTTATGCACATTGCACGCGATGCATATTCGATTCATAAAAGATGCGAATCGGCTAAAAATAAATTATTACCCCGCACAGCGATACCCCGTTATTAGTTTTCCATTTAATTATTATTTGAACGCCGTTATTTGCCGGGAAATAACACTCGGGGTAAACAACAATTTATTGCTACTGCCCAATCCAAACATTTAAATATCTCCGAATATCCAAATCATTTTACTATCACAATCATATTAAATATCAAGTAAATGGTGATATCCAGGCGGGATGCAAATTTTAAATAAATCAAAAATTACAACCACAACCTGGATTCGAACCAGGGACCTTTGCGTTTCTAGCACAATGCTCTCCCATCTGAGCTACTGAGGCCTATGACATTTCTTAGGGAAAATTGTCATATTTAGGTAAGGAAGTAGTTACTACCAAAGCCTAACCTATCATGATACCTATCAAGTGTCATCTATCTGGTTCGAATCCAGGTTGTGGCTGTAATTTTTGATTTATTTAAAATTTGCGTCCCGCCTGGATATCATCATTTACTTTATATTCATTAATCAGTTACAATCATATTAGTTACATCAACTATGTGTAACAGTTCTTTAATTTAACGGTACCTTTATAGTTGGACTCCTACTGCAATATTAAAAGGTTTTATTAAGAATTTATAGATTAGTCGAAACGGGGTAGTGACCGTTATTGATTGCATAACCAATGGGCTCTTTGCAGGACGGTCTTGTAGGCGTTTGCTGGTGTAAATGGGATAACCTGTTATATAAGGTTGCTTACTATGAAATGTTTGCACATTGACGTATCAACGCATCATTTACATCACAATTATTCTATTGAAGATGAAGACGAAGGGGGGTAGACGATAGCCTGTATGTGACGCGTGTCAAATTTTGGGACAATAAAAAAGGGAGAGGTTGATAGGAAATCGATGGATGGAAATTTATATAAAATAATTTAGTTTGATGATGTGCGTTTGAATTAGTGAACGACGTCAACTGTGACGTAATGTATGGCGCATAATTCTGTTTAACAATTTAGCGTACAAACAATTTTATGTCTCCATTAATTCCGGTAATTATAATATCAAATTGTAAGCGAAGTTATTGAATTAGTATTAATGCTGAAGTAATTTATGATAATGGGGTGTGCAGAAATGACGCAAGCGGCGCTGCCGGCCGGGTCGAGCTTTCCGCTATCGGGCCTTTTTTCTCCCTCGATAATATATATCTAACAATTTCGTATAGCGTCGGAGTGATTCAAAGTCCCGATTCAATTGATACCCGCTATCAATTCATAAGTTTAAGAGAGTTTCATTAAGAAAATAACTCTCCCCGATCTCGAATTCGTTCGGCACATTTCCTAAATTAAAATTTCCGGAGCTCAGCATAAAAGAATCCAATTTATATCGTTTCGTTTCTTATTTTTTTATGGTAAAGGTATATATTTCGCGGGCACATTCAGCACGTGTTGTTGGGTGGTCTAACATTCTTGGCAAATGTTCCAGCAGACCGGGGGCCTTAAAGTTTTAAAGGCTAGACGCCAGCTAACTTTACTGCTCGAATTTCATATCTTTAAATGCGCATGCTTTTACACGACTGCGTTAAAATATGAAATTTCCACCTGGCGAAGTTCCCCCTATTTTTACGATACTGTTGCGAGTATGTCAAATGCCTCCGGCTTATGTTCTTGTCAAAAGTTTTGCTCGTTTAGTACCACATGACAGGATTAATTACGAAACCATATGAGCCGACGCGAGGATTTCAGTTTAACCATTTTTCAGGACGCCAAATTAGGCTTACCAACGACTAATTTGTGTAACTAAACGTCAAAATATGCATTTGAACGACAACATATGTGTAACATATATTTCGATAGTATTGACATAAATGTTTATAAATGTTAAATGTTAAATGTTAAATAAATATGCTAAATAAAATTGTTAATCTTTCAAAGTATTTCAAGATATACAGGCTGTTCCATTTAAAATTCTAAAGTTATTTGGGTTACATATGTGACCCAAATCTCTCGTTTCGACAATATTAACTCGTTTGTTTGAAGGCCCATAACTGTAAAACTACTAAACAGAAAAAAATGAAATAAAGTGTGTCATACTCCAGAATCATTTCTACATAAGTTTTATGACTGTCTAAATTGTTTTCCTCTCGGTGTAAACATGAGCGCGAGAGAAGTGAAAAAATGAACCCGACTATTTGTTAATTTGTTAGACCGAAATAAACATGAACAGTATTTTGCGCAGTTCGGCTTCCCTCGCTTGTGGGTTTTGCTGCGAGGTAGTCGAACGAGATGCGAAGTTTTGACGCGTTCAGTGAATCCAATTGAATCCGTGTTTGTATAATATTGTTGGGTATAATTAATTGTACATCTAAATTCATTAGCTATATTTAACTCCCACTACTATTTAAAATTTCGATCGTATCGTACTAATAGTAAATAATCTTCCACTGTCCCAGCTACGTTTCCATTTACCGTTACGATTGACGTAGTGCGCGCTGCACGAAATTTATATCATTCATATTAAACCGCTTTAAAAATTAATTTAAAATTATTATGCATTTCTTTTTCTACAGTCGCAATAATTTTTGACGCGATCAGTGAATCCGTGTTTGTAAAATATTGTTGGGTCTAATTAATTGTACATCAAAATTCATTATTTATATTTAACTCGCACTACTATTCAAAATTCCGAAATTAAATTGTTCTGATCGTATCGTACTAATAGTAAATAATCTTCCACTGTCCCAGCTACGTTTCCATTTACCGTTACGATTGACGTAGCGCTGCACGAAAGGTATATATCATTCATATCAAATCGCTCAAAAAAATTACTTAAAAATTATTATGTAATTCTTTTTCCACAGTCGCATTAAATAAAATATGACGATTGATGACGTGCATATCCGGACATCGTGCTAATATTCGTTACTGAGATATCCGCTTTCATGAAAATCTTGCACGCAACCTTTATTACACAAAAACTGAAGAAGACAAAAACGCCAATCTATAGAGGAGGCTCTAAACGCAACCTGAACAAAAACTGAAAATTTTGTGGCAAGCGGTTTACTAGGGAAAAAATGGAAAGACGAACGTTAATTTCAAAGAGTAAAAATCGGGAACCTTTTCTCATTTCTCTCGCGCTCATGTTTACACCGCGAGGCAAAAAACGTTGACAGTCATACAACTTATGTAGAAATGATTCAGGAGTATGATACACTTACTTCAATTTTTTCTGTTCAGTACGAGTTATCCGCCTTCAAACTAGGGTTGCCAGGAGTCCTGGATTTCGCAGGACATCCTGGATTCAGCCTTACATTTTTCGCGTCCTGCGTAGACCTCCGCAGGACGCTTAATGTCCTAGAAATTTTTAGATGACCACATTAGCGCTTAGGAAGTTGTCAAAAACATCAAACAACAAAAACAAAAAGTTTAGGTATACCAAAATTTCTGTTCAGTACATAATCTCATTATTTTCAGTTTTCACTATGTGCCTACAGAAGGTGTTAAATTATGCGGCTTAACAAAAAGAATATTCTGAAAATTATTTTATTTATAGCAGAAACTTGAAAAACAGATCTAGTTGAATTTGAAGTTTTTAAAATCCTAAAATCTCTCAGAGAAAATGGATCAATGAATTGAAAAGAATCAAATATTTTTTTGACATTTTATCGATATGTTGTTAATTATTTGAACTTGATGTCCAAACTTTATGTATTATCCGTAAATCATGTATTTAGTTATGGGTCACCCAGCAAAATATAGGCACTGCAATCACTGCATTATTGATTGGCAGTTTGGAATTATCGATTTTGACACTGAAATAAAAAAGGGTCTGTGCAAATGAAAGTTGTTGAGAATGTAGAACATTTTCTTGCAAATTGCAAATTACCAAATTTGCTGAAAAAAATTCAATTTCTATTTTCCAAATATGCTTCAAATGCTGACTCTAAAATTGCATGTTTAGCATGTTAAAGCAGAAAAAAAAATACTAATTTTAGTTTGTATGCAGATTTTTACAACTATTTGTACCTTAAATGTTAGGTACAGTGTTTTAGTTAGTTGTGTGAACTTGTGTTTATCAGTTTTAGTTATTATCAGTTTATTTTACGTATTTGCCAGTATATATTTTGCCTTTTTAGTACTATTTATATTTTTTTTTATAAAAAAAGATTTATGGCAATGGCGTGTCCTGTTTTTTTCCCATGTGTCCAGGATTTTTCTAACCCTTGTCCTGCAAACTTGATTTTTTGACCTGGCAACCCTACTTCAAACACAGGAGTCAATATTGTCGAAACGAGAGATGGCAGTTAGGGCGATTCTCGCGTACGGGGTCACATATGTGTTTTAGCAACAAAAAGTGTAGAAGGATATAGATATTTCGCAATTTATGCGATTCTAAAAAGGCAGTTTGTGGTTATGTGTTATACGTTTGTCATTTGATATCAATGTTCCAATCTTAGAAAAAAGTTACAAAAAACGGTGTTACAATTTGTGTGCATTGAGAATGCAAAGTAGAAAAATATATTTTGTCGTGCTGAGTACATATTATGTCAAGCAAAAATTGTTGTTGTGAATACCTAATTTGTAAGGGAGGTAGTAAAATATGTCTACATGGTTACGGACCCCCCCCCCCTCTGTCAACAGGCTAATATATAATTGATTACACAATCGGTTAGAATTCAAAGGGCGCGTTCACAAACATGATTGATGATTTAAACAAATACCGGACTACATCTTTGCACCCAAGCTTTGTCCAATCATTAGCTAGATTGGAGACCGTGTCAACAAGAAGCTGAACTAGCAATTAAAACAGATCACAGGTACATGCCCTAATTTTCGAATACGCTGTCGCGCACAGAGCGTACACAAACAACCAACCAGTCACATAGATTTACACGATATTTTCGCTAAATTTATCGCTACCGTTCTAGTATATTAACCCAATAAGGCCACCGACCTGCAACGCCGTAAACTTTGAATTGCCCTGCTCCATGTTTACAGCTTTTTATACAGAAGGGACCAAAATTGTGTTTGGTGGTCTGAGTGTGATACACCCTGTAGCCTGGGCAGTAATTATAAATACTTGGTCATGTTCTTAACCACTTGTTATAAAGCCTCATCTATTGTTGTAATATTTTTCTTTTTATTCGCCCGGTATCAAACTGGGGAAAATTCGGAAAAGAAAAATCGTGAAAAGAAACGTGATATTGCTGAGAAATTCTTTGTTTTAAATTATTAGGGTCTGCCTCAAGATACGAAATAAAAAAAAAAACGTCAGAGACAAGAACAAAGCAAAACAGAAAAACCGTGCCTGTCGACATAAAGAAATACTGGGGATAATTGGTGAAAGCATTGTGGAGGAGTAAATATTTACGAAACCATTATCAACAAAAACAAATTTGCGTGAATTTCAAAGCCATAAACAACCTTTATCATCGAACCACATAAAACATATGCAAATTTGCAGTAGCGCGGCTGCACACGGCGAGTGAGATGTTCCGATTTTGCAATCCGGTTACCTATCTGAATTAAAACCACACCCTCTGTATAAATATGGGAACTTTATTTGATATTAATATTGAGCTTACAGTCTTCTATGAAGTAAATGCTTGCTGATGACGTATAACCAATTTAAAACATTGTGGACCTTAAACTAGGCCAGATATATTATTTATTATGCTTAATTAACAATGCCTCATCGTCCAAGCCCGTATTTAAATATTTATACATTCAGCAAGTGCAACTTTAATGGTATATTAACACATATGCAATATTAACAAAATGTAACACAATGTTGGAGGTAATCCATTCAAAATAACTGCAAAACAGTTTGTAGTCCATGTTGGCGGCGTGGAGCGATTTCGAGGCTCCACGAGAAAGAGAAATGTGCTGAAAGACTACATCCAAGAAGAGTCGGCGAGACACGAAAGCAGTTACAAATGAGGTTTTTAGACTATTTATGCGTTTGATTTAGAGTGATGACATTAGAATATATCCCGGGGTGGAGCGCACGTTCTCTCCGAAAATTGTGACAGGTCTTCGGATGGAATCATTTTACGCATACTTCACAATCCCCCGGGTTCCTACCCCAGTTTCGAGAGCGCACGCCGCCTAAGAGATTTATTTTGCAATAACACAGTGTTTATTGAACTGCCTCCTACGCCATTTTTCATTTTACATATATATCTTACCCGTTCCCATACGTCTACACCAATATATCCGATATTGAGGCTATATTAGAATAACCCGATTCCGCCGCACCGTAAATTCGTGAATTTGTCAGCTTTCCGCAACTTATTTGCCACCCACAACGTATCATTCTTCTCCCAGACCAATCCATCGATACCTTTCAAATTCTTACATTACTGCGTATCAATTTACTTCAACAATATCTCAACGTCAGTCTACTATTTCCCTATCCTCAACTTATTCAAGAATTACCTTTTACCCATGATACACGTATTGCCACACCGTCTTATGAGAATGGTGAGTCGTGGACAAGCTTCATCAAAAGCTGGCTTCAGCCGAAATTCAGGCATGAGGATTCGTTTTGGGATGCACGAACTTCAATCGTTACCTTTCAAATTCGTACATTACAGAGTATCAATTTACTTCAACAATATCCCTATCCTCAACTTACTCAAGAATTGCCGTTTATCCCAGATACACGTATTGCCATACCGCCTTACGAGAATTATGAGTCGTGGACAAGCTTCATCAAAGACTGGCTTTAGCCGAAATTCAGGCATGAGGTTACTATACTTCGTTTTGGGATGCACGAACTTCAATCGTTTCATACACTTTTCATATTTTTACATTACGAATATCAATTTACTTCAACAATATCTCACCGTCTGTCTACTAATTCCCAATCCTCAACTCACTTAAGAATTACCTTTTATCCCAGATACACGTAATGCCATACCGCCTTACGAGAATGATGAGTCTTGGACAAGCTTCATCAAAAGCTGTCTTCGGCCGAAATTCAGGCATGAGGTTACTATACATCGTTTAGCGATGTACGAACTGCAATCTTTACCTTTCAAATTCCTACATTACAGAGTATCAATTTACTTCAACAATATCTCAACGTCAGTCTACTATTTCCCTATCCTCAACTCGCTCAAGAATTACCTTTTATCCCAGATACACGTAATGCCATACCGCCTTACGAGAATGATGAGTCTTGGACAAGCTTCATCAAAAGCTGGCTTCAGCCGAAATTCAGGCATGAGGATTCGTTTTGGGATGCACGAACTTCAATCGTTACCTTTCAAATTCGTACATTACAGACTATCAATTTACGTCAACAATATCCCTATCCTCAACTTACTCAAGAATTGCCGTTTATCCCAGATACACGTATTGCCATACCGCCTTACGAGAATTATGAGTCGTGGACAAGCTTCATCAAAGGCTGGCTTTAGCCGAAATTCAGGCATGAGGTTACTATACTTCGTTTTGGGATGCACAAACTTCAATCGTTTCATACACCTTTCATATTTTTACATTACGAGTATCAATTTACTTCAACAATATCTCACCGTCTGTCTACTAATTCCCAATCCTCAACTCACTTAAGAATTACCTTTTATCCCAGATACACGTAATGCCATACCGCCTTACGAGAATGATGAGTCTTGGACAAGCTTCATCAAAAGCTGTCTTCGGCCGAAATTCAGGCATGAGGTTACTATACTTCGTTTAGCGATGTACGAACTGCAATCTTTACCTTTCAAATTCCTACATTACAGAGTATCAATTTACTTCAACAATATCTCAACGTCAGTCTACTATTTCCCTATCCTCAACTCGCTCAAGAATTACCTTTTATCCCAAATACACGTAATGCCATACCGCCTTACGAGAATGATGAGTCTTGGACAAGCTTCATCAAAAGCTGGCTTCAGCCGAAATTCAGGCATGAGGATTCGTTTTGGGATGCACGAACTTCAATCGTTACCTCTCAAATTCGTACATTACAGAGTATCAATTTACTTCAACAATATCCCTATCCTCAACTTACTCAAGAATTGCCGTTTATTCCAGATACACGTATTGCCATACCGCCTTACGAGAATTATGAGTCGTGGACAAGCTTCATCAAAGGCTGGCTTTAGCCGAAATTCAGGCATGAGGTTACTATACTTCGTTTTGGGATGCACGAACTTCAATCGTTTCATACACCTTTCATATTTTTACATTACGAGTATCAATTTACTTCAACAATATCTCACCGTCTGTCTACTAATTCCCAATCCTCAACTCACTTAAGAATTACCTTTTATCCCAGATACACGTAATGCCATACCGCCTTACGAGAATGATGAGTCTTGGACAAGCTTCATCAAAAGCTGTCTTCGGCCGAAATTCAGGCATGAGGTTACTATACTTCGTTTAGCGATGTACGAACTGCAATCTCTACCTTTCAAATTCCTACATTACAGAGTATCAATTTACTTCAACAATATCTCAACGTCAGTCTACTAATTCCCAATCCTCAACTCACTTAGGACTTACCTTTTATCCCAGATATACGTAATGCCATACCGCCTTACGAGAATGATGAGTCTTGGACAAGCTTCATCAAAAACTGGCTTCAGCCGAAATTCAGGCATGAGGTTACTATACTTCGTTTAGCGATGTACGAACTGCAATCTTTACCTTTCAAATTCCTACATTACAGAGTATCAATTTACTTCAACAATATCTCAACGTCAGTCTACTAATTCCCAATCCTCAACTCACTTAGGACTTACCTTTTATCCCAGATACACGTAATGCCATACCGCCTTACGAGAATGATGAGTCTTGGACAAGCTTTATCAAATCTGGCTTCAGCCGAAATTCAGGCATGAGGTTACTATACTTCGTTTAGCGATGTACGAACTTCAATCTTTACCTTTCAAATTCTTACATTACAGAGTATAAATTTACTTCAACAATATCTCAACGTCAGTCTACTAATTCCCAATCCTCAACTCACTTAGGACTTACCTTTTATCCCAGATACACGTAATGCCATACCGCCTTACGAGAATGATGAGTCTTGGACAAGCTTCATCAAAAACTGGCTTCAGCCGAAATTCAGGCATGAGGTTACTATACTTCGTTTAGCGATGTACGAACTGCAATCTTTACCTTTCAAATTCCTACATGACAGAGTATCAATTTACTTCAACAATATCTCAACGTTAGCCTACTAATTCCCAATCCTCAACTCACTTAAGAATTACCTTTTATCCCAGATACACGTATTGCCATACCGCCTTACGAGAATGATGAGTCTTGGACAAGCTTCATCAAAAGCTGGCTTCAGCAGAAATTCACGCATGAAGTTACTATACTTTGTTTTGGGATGCACGAACTTCCATCGTTACCTTTCAAATTCTGACATTACAGAGTATCAATTTACTTCAACAATGTCTCAACGTCAGTCTACTATTTCCCTATCATCAACTTTCTCAATAATTGCCTTTTATTCCAGATACACGTATTGCCATACCGCCTTACGAGAATGATGAGTCGTGGATAAGCTTCATCAAAAGCTGTCTTCAGCCGAAATTCAGTTATGAGTTACTATACTTCGTTTTGAGATGTGCGAACTGATATCGTTACCTTTCAAATTCTTACATTACAGAGTATCAATTTATTTCAACAATATCTCAACGTCAGTTTACTATTTCCTTATCCTCAACTTACGCAACCATTACCTTTTTTCCAGATACATGTATTGCCATACCGCCTTACGAGAATGATGAGTAGTGGACAAGCTTCATCAAACGCTTTACTTGAAGCATGAACTTCGTTACTATACTTCGTTTTGGGATGCACGAACTTTAATCGTTATCACATGAGTGTGCCCGGTGGTTTTAATGGTAGATAAAAGTTGACACAGGTGGTACGGGAAACGTTGAAAGAATGAAAACATAAATAACGGAAGCTGACCTATCCTCACGTCTGGTGCGGTGACATAGAGTACGCTGTGGAAGTGCTTGGTTCAAAGTAGAAAATTTAATAAATACAAGTCGGGGCCTGCATGGCTCCCTGCTTGCAATGTCTGTGTTTAATTAAACGAAATGAATTTCATTTGGCCGACTCGGGGTACGTCGTGGATAAAGGGTGGGGGGTAATATTAGAAAGCTGGTGCAAACTTGCCGGATTTGAGAAATTGATCGACGAGCCTGGCAACCTTAGACGGTGTTACAAAAGTACCAAAGGCAGTGCATTCTTATGGCAGTTTGTGTACGTGTCCCATAGGCTGTTGGCGAAACAAACTTGGAGACGATGTATAACAAAGGTTAACAGACGTTATTAGGAAGCAGGCTGTGCTCAGTAATACGAAAGGTTAATGACAAAGTGGTTGCGGTACAACCTTTCTGTGACCTGGCGAGATAAGGTCCACCGCTCTGTAGGTAGAGTGCGCTCCCTGCCGCCACCAGGGGGCGCCGCAGCTTATTCCAATTTTATAAAGCTCCACCTTATCTTAAACACTACAGTCCCGCGCGCGCCTGTGTCATGCAAACTTTAAACTTTTTCCCGTTACAAATCCGACGTATTTCACATATTTTCGAATAAAAATATTTATCGCGCAACCATCTCAGCGATCCCACCGCATACGAATAATCCCATTATACCACCCTTCACAAAATTATATTAAACTTCCCCCCTTTCAACTTCAAAGATGCTCATAACATCCCGGTATAACTGTTCCATTTCTTTTCCACAAACATCCTTCATCACCATAAGCTGATAACAATTACCAGCACTCACACAATACGCATTTACAAGCCTCTATCTGCTCTGGTTTTCAAATTACGAATCTCTGTGTATTCAGGCTGCTTTGACGGTATGATTTTGGTTTGTGTGACATTACGAGAAAAAAGTAGCTACACAACAATGAGAATGTAAACAAAGTGACGACGTGCGACTAGATTGGACTATGCTATTCGACCTCCCATTCGAATTCTGTGGTTACACTGTTCGGTAGGGAACTTATTCATACGTCCCAAATGTATGATGCATGTTACGCTTGTCGGCGTTCCTTTGTGGACCGGAGTACATATATTAAGACATTTGCGAGGCGAAGCGGCGTTACATAATTTTTAGGGCTGCCTGAAATTACACTTGCAAATTCGCAAGGTCGCGTGCGGCCCGTTGGACACAGAGGGGCACGCGGGGCACCCGATACAGCAATTAATATTCAGACATTATCCAATTGAATTGGTAAAATTTGCGCCGGAAGAGCCGTCCGGCATTTGTTTAATACCCTTTTAATTGGCGGCCCAAAAGAACAAAGCGAAAGCGCCGCTCAATTAAATGTTTTATGTAATTGTTTTGGGGGTGGTCGCTTAGATCCGGAAAAAAGTAGCCAGCGAAAGCGGAATTGCCCGAAACGAATGGATCGAAAAATGGAGGGAATTACCGGAAGGACCGTTTGATCTTCTCTTTTTTTGCAGATTTAAACTAACACGGAGTGTTTCGGCAAATGGAATTTTAAAACAGTAAACAAACTAAATCAATACAGGTGTTCTTACTTAAATGGCGGTTAAAACAGCACGGTTAACATATAAGGTTAACACGTATCGTTAAAAGAGGGAAGGAAGGTTGAAGGAGGTATGTAGCTTCCTTGTAAGTATCAAAAAATGTCCAGAGGGCGTTGGGATCGCTGCCTGAATACTAAGCAGCCCTCACCTGGTTCGCTTGTTCGGAATTTTAGATGTGCATTTTCTGTCAGCTGCATATTGTGTGTAAAAATAAATAATTCCTCTGTTTGAATATGGAATTGGGCAAAATTCGAGGGAGCGCGGGCGTCGCTGGAGGAATCCAAAAGAATGCGAATTCCTACAAGGCGATTGATTTATCCGAGCATCCGGAGACAATTAAGTGCGACGGGTGGCACGCAAAAAGTCCGCCGTCGCAAAAAGACTAATTAATTACTTAATTAGGGTGGATTTTTCCTGAAATTATAACGTGATTATTAGATTGGGTAACTTGTCTTCTGGTTCGTCGCGACGCCTAATTTCAGGATTTATAAAGCCCTGGTCTCGACCTCCACAAATAGAAATCGATGTTTTCGAGGTGCATCTGATGCCAAAGCTCACATTTCACTGTCAGCGCGCGGCTTGATCTGTTTGCTTACAATTTATCAAAATATTGTTTGTGTACAGAATACCTATACATCAAGCGCGGAATCCCAGCCCACCGTACGAGTCTGTACCGCCAGAAACAACACACCCCTTACAAACTTCAACAATAATATCTCCGATGCGGATGGAACTGTTCTTCTCGCGTCCCGTCCGACGCTATAAGACGCTCATGTTTTTGGCCCCGCCGTGTCGACCACATAAAGAGATTTTAAGGAGTCCATTAAGCAGGATGGCGCCATCCCGATCCTGTGTACAGCCATAAAAAGCGGGGAACCTTTAATCCCCGGCCATTGTAACCTCAGCCCCCACCCGAATATGTCGCGGCCGGTGCATCAAGATAAAAAAATCCCATCAGTTCCTTTAAAACGAGCACAACTTTCACGCCTCAATTTATTCAAAACCTTATCCCTTCGCCGCCATTCTAACATTTCCCTCATCACGTACACCACTGGGACCCGCAAAGGGCACAAAAGAATGGAATTCCTAAAAACCGACACCGGCCACTATATACAAAAGAAACTTAGGCACAGAATAAACGCTTCACCATTCCCTTCTACCGACACCTTTCGTTGAGATCGATAGTTTTTATCGATAATGCAGCTTCTTCACTGACTGGGCGATTCTAACACAACCTCAAATATGTAGGGGTGAGTTGATACATTGCAAATATCTTGAAAACCAATAGAGATAGCGCGTTCAGCAAGGAAAACGGACAGCTGTCCTATCCCATCCTGCTTGCTATTATCACCATATTTGATTCAATGTTCTGATATATGCTTTGGATTTCATCAAAAGAAGTAAGGAAATAGAACAGGAAATACCTCAGGTAACATCAGCAAAGCGCGGATTGCTCGTCATAAGTCGTCTTGAAATGCTTTGGAAAACGTTCTTCATCCGCTATTTCAAGAAACCTTGACGGCAAATCTTATTTTTGACTAGTTGAATTGCTTTTTATTGTAATATGTTTGTAGTGTGGCTGAAGACGAGACAGGGTCTCGAAACCAGGTACCACAAGAACAAGCACAAGAGAATCTAAGTACCTATATGAAAAGAAGTTGCAGAAAATAAAATTCTTCAGAAGATGGAATAAGTGTATGTGTCTGTCTTGTTGAGACGTGGTGTTGATCGGGTAAAATGGGATGTCAGTTTTGTTTCTGTTTCTTAGTAACTTTTGGGTAGTGTCTCCTCTGGTCTTTAGATCGTATGCTTCTTGTTTGGCCCTTAATAGTTGTAAGAATACATATGTATATTGCCGGTAGGGTCATTACTTTGTATTTACGAAATATTGTTTGGCAATTTGTGGTATGGTCTGGTTTTTCCATGGCGCGTGTTGCTTGCTTATGCATACTGAAAACCTTGTTGACATGAGCTGTCCACTATAACCCCTAATAGTTGAATATTTTCCCTTTTTGTCTTCTGTTTTATATTTGGAACATTTTCTTGGACATTGGGGTATTTGACCCAAAAAGCTGGCCATAAATCAAATTTCTAAATTGTTAAATTCCAAAAAGTGAACCAGTTTCTGGGATAGGTAAAGGACCAATGTATTAAAAGGCGGCAATATTTTTTCACCTTAGCCCCGCGCCTCGTGTCCTTGTCAGCCAAAAGTTAGATTTTACTATGGCTAAACATAGATGCACATAACGCGACGGTCTTGAAAACGGTATTAATTTGGTGTGTTAAGGAAAAATATGACTTTTTTGATATACCTTCTTTAGAACCAAGTATAAACTTTCATTCGACATTGTTTTTATTAAAATTTACCAACAATATTGTTTATTGCAGGGCCGAGAACATTCGCTATTATAAAAAACCGTTTTATGCAGAATTTGAGTGTTTTAGTTTAGTGTTTAGCTTAATTAAGCTCTTGAAAGTGGTTCAAATTATAGTACACATATTTGACATTACAACTACTGCAAAATCTGGTTTTTGTGATTTTATTTCTATCACGTAAAGGAAAATCCAAAAATTGATGTACGGGCTTATATGCAAATTGATGCAATTCCTTGAAACCGTGATAGTAGAGGTAATTTAGAACATATTTAACCATATTTAGCTATATACAAATGATTTATTAATTTTATTGTTATCATTTTATTTAACTTATTGTTCAAGATATTCAAGATATTGACAATTTTATGCTCAATGCATCTTGTATTTTGTAAATGCCGTTATGTACATATATTTTTCCGTTTTGGATCATGTATAGCAAATAACGCCGATGACCTAGAATCTTACAAATAATCCGAAAAAACCTTAAACTTTGTACTTGTATGTGAATTTCTTGGAAATTTGTTTCTTGAAGCGAATCGGATTTATATCCATGGCAAGAAAATACATAGAAAGCACCTACTCGCATACACAGTTCTCTGCATTAAAATGGATTATTGTTGAGGAGAGACAATAGTAAGCTTGTGAATAGAAACTGGTTAGGCGTTTTCGATAAATGTGTTTAAACGGAATGCGAATCTGGGTTGAAAACATGCGTATTAGGGTCATACCACTAAAAAACGACCGTTCAGCTTGAAGGATGGTCACATTTCGAAAGTTTTCATGGAAACAATAAGTATAAGTATTAGACAATTTGGAAATAATACTAAAAATAATAGTTTTTATAGTGATGAATATGGTTCTTAACTGCCTCTACTATCATGTCTTAAAAGGAATCCATCGAACGGAAAATAGCGTGTGTACCGTTTCAATACACAATATCGACTGGTGTAAACTTTCATTTTCCTCCTCTACCACTGGTCTTAAAAATAAAGGTTTTTCATTATTTTCTCAGTTTGTAATAAAATTGGAGCTGGGTCGTTTGTGCTGCAAGCTCCTTAATTACTGGAGCTTATTCATGTTTTATAAATATAAAATAAATATAATTCTTTTATTTTAATTTATTTACCGTGCCGATTTCGTCGACGGACGAACTCATCGCACCGAGTTAGAATGTGGTTGTGGCGGTGCGTATTGAACGAGTATTGATAGTCGAAATGGGATTTAATTAAAACAATTACGTTGTTCATTTAATGGGCCGATAAACATTGCATTGAATGACAACCGTTCACGTATTAAAACACTCGCTGCGGCCGGTCGGGCGAGCAACCGGTAAAAAAAGCACGGACATAATGTAGAAACGTTGTTTCTAGGATTCAGGGTGGGCCCTCCATCCAGGTTTGGCGCTAACGCAATTACCTGCGGTATCAGGAGACTCGAAGCGGGACACCGCGTACGTGCCTGTCAAATATTAAGGAACAATAACGTCGGTGGTCGCATTGAACGTCGGCGAAAAAGTGTGCGGACTATCTAGGCCGCGTCCCTTTGAAAAACTCGGGAAAATATTGACATTCATGGTGTCACTGCTCGCCGGCCGCCCGGCTTAAATACCCGACAATCTATTCATCAAGTTTCACACATTCAAAGTGTCCATTCAAACCCGAAACCCATTCTATGCGTTTTATCGCGATATGTATCGCTTGCAAACCCGCGCCGCCCCAACAGTTCTAATGGAATATTACATATTGTTAATGAATCGACGTCGGTAAATTTTCTTTTGTTCCACTTGGTGCAGGTTCAGCCGGGTACAAGTGTATATTTTATCGATCTTACGCGATCCGAGAGGTTCACACAGGTCATGCACGGTGGAAACCGACATCGCCATCGCGGACAGCATTTTGAGTAATTCCGACCACTTTTATGCCAGGCGATCGCATTAAAAATTCAAATTCCACGGGAATTCTCAAGTCCGGCGCGTTTATCGCAGGAAACACAACAGGAGCAGGTTTCGTGCCTACCTTATCGCACAAAATAAATTTTACTTGCTTTATCTGATGTTCCTGCAGAGCTTTGGAACTCCTTTTTTTTCCTTTCTTATTATTAATTACAATCGGTAATTTATTACACATCTGATCTAACTGTTTAACTAGTTCACTAATTTACCTTTCTTGACGACTCGTGCAGGTTTATAGTTCTAAAAATACCGTGTTGGGTTTAAGGTGGGACTCAAATTAGGATAGGCAACGAAATTTACATTTAATTAGATTTACACCGAAATGATGAGGTGTTTCTATTCAAATTATAAGTTAGACTGAATATACCCGGCTCCATTTTGTGGAGTGTAAGCGCAGATTTTTTAGAATATCAGTGTTTTTTAATTGCTCGCAAAAAGACTACATAACCTGGACTCGTCATGAAGTATACTTGGTGGCCCATCTCCAGTTTAGTGCCACCTTAACGCCTATTCAACACCGCTAGTTAAGTAAGACTTGTTGACTTGTTGAAATTTTGCGGAGTATTGCTTTAGTAGTTATTATTATAGTATATTATTATTATTAGAGTATATTATTATTTTACAATGAGTTGAAGTATATATATTTATTTAACTAATAAGTATTGATTTCCATTTCTATTACAGGTTTCCTTGACATTTGCAGTTAAGAATAGAAGACGGTTCCTGCAATTGTAAGTTTTTTTTTAAATTTTTGTATGTTAGAAGTTAATCAAATTATATAAACTTCGATATTCTGGTTACTATATTGTGTTAATTACAATCGAGAGTACTTTTGCGTGCACAATGTGGTAGCACTGTAACAACAGTCAACATAGTAAGGTTAGAATAAAATCAAATTCTGAAAAATGTTATTCTCCTTTAACTTTTTTATAAATTTTTATAACTAATGAACGGGGTCGCAACTATGATCACAATAGAGATCGCAACACTATTAACCCGCAATGAAACCAATGAAACCAAATTCCAATTTCGGTGCAGTAGTTTATTAGAATAAATTATATATCACCAGAACTAGAACTAAAGGGTCTTACGCACACGGCTAGTAGTTTAGTGCAGTAGCGAGTAATTTAGTGAACTTCCGTGTGCGGACATGAACCACTCGACTAAATTTGCATGTCCGCTCACGGAAATTCACTAAATTACTCGCTACTGTACTAAACTACTAGCCGTGTGCGTAGGACCCTTAAGTCAGAAGCGACGTAGAAAAAAGTATGTGGTATTTTTATTGGCACGACCAGAATGCTGTCCAAATTGTTACCGTAAACGTTATCCGTTATATGTACAAACTGCCAAACGCATGTTGCAGCAAAGTTCCCTGTGTCCCCCTGTAGAACAGTTGACATTTTCAGAAATAGAGCAAAACTATTACAAGTTTGTGGCTAAATTTACCGAGCATGTAATTTTTACAAAAATTGTAACTCAAATCATATAATTATCGTGTCCAGATGCCAAAAATCTACTTTAGATATTTTCCGAAATAAACGCAAAAATGTGTTACACAAACTGCATTTAGTTGTCAGTCGGGAACAAACTACATTTTGTTTGTCTGTTAATTAAACTTCAGTGACTTTATGCCCGAGATGTCAAAATAACATAATTAGAATAAAAAATAACTCCGGTTGTGTTACGATAGACAACTTGATGTTAAAAAGTAGTGTTGAGACATCTGGTCCAACATATTAGGTTTATTCCAACACGAAGAAAACGCCGTTCAGGTATCGTGTTTTGTGATGGAGCAGTTATGTTATGATCGACAACTCAACGATAAAAAGTAGCGTTTGTATCGTACCTAAACGGTACTTTCTGCGTGTTGGAACAGACTTAATATATATGTCAGTAACACAAAACAATAAAATTATACATGCTGGCCTGGGCGTAGAATGCATCTTGAATCGGTACCTTCAGTAAAACCTGATTTTATTGGTGATCAAAACAATATGAAATAAACGCTGTGGATAAGCGTCTGTTTCATTGAAAAAACTTTTAATGAACCACTCGACTAAATTACTCGCTACTGTACTAAACTACTAGCCGTGTGCGTAGGACCCTTAAGTCAGAAGCGACGTAGAAAAAAGTATGTGGTATTTTTATTGGCACGACCAGAATGCTGTCCAAAATGTTACCATAAACGTTATCCGTTATATGTACAAACTGCCAAACGCATGTTGCAGCAAAGTTCCCTGTGTCCCCTTGTAGAACAGTTGAAATTTTCAGAAATAGAGCAAAACTATTACAAGTTTGTGGCTAAAAATACCGAGAATGTAATTTTTTAAAAGAAGTTGTAACTGAAATCATATAATTATCGTGTCCAGATGCCAAAAATCTGCTTTTGATATTTTCCGAAATAAACGCAAAAATGTGTTACACAAACTGCATTTAGTTGTCAGTCTGGAACAAACTATTCTGTTTGTTGATTCTTGTTGATAATAAGTAGCGTTTGTATCGTACCTAAACGGTACTTTCTGGTTGTTGGAACAGACCTAATATCTATGTCAGTAACACAAAACAATAAAATTATAAATTCTGGGCGTAGAATGCATCTTCAATCGGTACCTTCCAAAGCTAGGTTAAGTTAATCAGAAAGTTAACTTCGTTAATCATTAATCCGTTAACGAAAAACTTAACTTCGTTAACCGATGGCCCGTTAATTTGTTATAAATGTAACGGAAGGTAACGTTAACCGTTAATCGTTAACTTTTTATAAAAAAATAGGTTGAGTATCGATCTGCCGGTGAGTATGCAACCCAAATAACTTCGGAACTTTCGGTTGCATAAGTAAAATTGCCTGTAACTTTTCCAACTAGGTACAGTGGTAACTAAAATAACGACATTTCGAGCAACAAGATTTATAAAAGATCAACTCACGTGGTTAAAGTTAGAAAAAAAGCATTATTTGAAGGTTACTTTCTTTGTTTCTGGTTCTTTGTTTAAGTTTATATTTTGAAACAACAGGTATTCATTAAAAAGGAATAATATTATAAAAAAGTAAAACATTTATTATTACATAACAAATAGTATCACAAACAATAAGACAGGGGGCCACTGGGAATTGGAAAGTAACTAAAAACAAAAGAATTCGCGCGTATGCTTTATATACGGACACCGCGTTGCACAAAGTAGTACAATACGTCACAAATGTAAAGAAAACCAACCTTACACACAATGCCTATAGCAATTTGAAATGTTTAATTATAACATTTTCGACTTAACGGACTTGATTTAACGGATAACGAATGTAGCGGAAGTTAAAGTTAATGATTTTGAAAGTTAACTTAAAAGTTAATTCGTTAACGAAAAATTTAACTTCGTTAATGAATGGTTAACGAATTAACCTTTATGTGCCCAGCTTTGGTACCTTCAGTAAAATCTGATTTTATTGGTGATCAAAACAATATGAAACACTGTGGAGAGGTCAAAAAAGTTTAAGAACCTGTTTTGCAAAAAATGTATCACTTTTGAGCTTTTTTTCAGTGTTATTTCTGTTTCGTTTCGTCCTACAACGGCCAATATTGGCAACCACATCCTCCCCTTCAGTTATATTCATTATTTTCTAACTAACTTTGATTCAAAACAAATGATATAACAACACAAAGCAGTCTTTGGACAGCCACGGCAAATTGGACAAAATACTGTTCGTCTTTCAACATCGGACATAGTACACATAGAATGTCAAACAGTTTTTCTTGATTAAGTTCACACATGTCAGAATGCATTTATAACCTTTGGTTAAAAATTTCACATGTTGGACAAAATGCATATAGAAAGTCAGTTGGTATACGTAAAGCTGGATTTCAACGGTATACCGAACCAAACAAAAAGCGTAGATTACTAGTGGTTATTGATCAACTTTGACATGATACGAGCTTCCTGCTGGCGGCTGGTGGTAACTGTAGGGCGTACGTGTTGACTAATTGCTAAGTTGCATAAAAAACAAAGACGCCGGTGCTGATACAATGTGTTTGCTCTGGCATCGCTGGGGGTCCTATGCGAGAGAACAATAACGGTAATCCATTAGATACAAAAAGGGATCCAGACTGTTACTACCACCAAAAGCTGCGAGGAAACTTTTCGGCTGTAACACAAATAAAAGTCGACGAAATTGCAGTATCAAATAGATGTTATTGCGTATTTCTTTGGTCATTCTCGCTCATCTTTCTGGGTTTAACGAAAGATGTCACTTGCACAATGCATAATTAATGTTTGTTAGGGACGAGCAGATTCTTTTTTTCTTAAAGATCGCCGGCACAAAAGTTTAAAGTGAAGACCATCAATCAGGCCGAATAAGCCTGATAAAGACGTATAAACTTTCGAAGATTTTATCCGTTATCTGATCGATAGGGAGCTCCTGGTATGCAGTGAATATGAAATAAGAAGTTGAGGACTTCACTCGCACCCGGCGATGCTGTCAAACACATCGCCCGATGTTGCGACGTTCCGCCACCCCCAAAAACGGCGGTACTCGCACCGCGACTTATATTTGAATGAAACGGAAGGAAAATATAATTGAATTATCAAGGCGAACAGATGTAAATACTTCGTATAACTTTCCCGTCGGTGGCTTAACGGGAAGTTCCAAGCACGAGATAAGAATGGGCGATAAAGCTCGAATCAAAACTTTTTTAATAAGCAATTTATCGAAACACTTTCCCTCCCACACGCGTGACGTTTTAAAAAGCACAACAAACTTCCTAACTCCCCAGTCAAATCGAATTTCCCAAGCGGGACGATATATCAAAAAACAAAAATACAATTTATTCAAAATCGACTAACCTGATTGAATTATGAACAAATTCATATTTGGAAGACGCTTGATAACTCAGGAAGAAGAACTCTGGATAACAAGCACCTTCTATATATATTTACAAGGGGGATTCAAAGGGGAAAAAATAATGGCGTCTTGCGTTGTATGAAAACAAGTTGTGAAATACTCCCTACGTTCTGCTAACTGATCTGATTCCAAAGTAGGTATGCTAGCGTTAGCTTCTATTCAAAAATATCTACAGCCCATATTTCCCTCATTTTATCATTTTCCCCAAAATAACCAAGACGACAGATATCAATTTGACATTGCTTGGATAGGCAAGATAAATTCTGCTGCTGTTATCAATTGAATTCGTTGTTTTTAACATCAGAAGTGGGATCAGCTTTTAGAAAATGAAGGAGAACTTGCATACAAAAAAAACTACTATCATACTCTAGATCAGGGGTTCTCAACCTTTTAGGTTCCGTGTACCACCTACAAAATATCCAAATTTCTTCGTACCACCACCCTTTATACAAAAATGCATATTAATACAGGGAAAGAAATAATCCTACCTATTTATTTTGTAATAAAATAATAGCGTTTATAACAAAAGTTAACTTGGTAAAAACATATTGTCATCGAAACCAATCACCTAACAAAATTTCATTTGGTATACAAAAGTAAAATAATGTAACCCTTGGGGCTGTTTTGCTAAAAAATAAAAATTAACATCGGTAAAGAAGCTGCTATTGTATAAAAAAAGCTTTAAGACGTTCGATTTTTTTTAATATCTTGATCTGTGTGAATTAGTTTCAAACTCGAATTTGGCTCAATCATTAAGTTTGGCTTATGTTTGTTGTTTAAATATAATATCGATGAAAACCCATACCTACATAAATTTCACATAAATCGTGACGCAAAATGGCATTAAAAATCTAATATCTTAATCTCCAGTTTCTTTAAAATAATTCTTCCTCTGGATCCAAAATACGGTGATTGTAATAATTTTAAATTCTTCTATCAGCGCTGTGTTGGAGGAAATGTCTATCAAATGTTCTTTTTCTATTAGGCTGTGCAGTTTGGTATTTACATACCTTTGGTATTTTCATTGTCGTAGATTTGGGAAAATAACTATATATTTATATCCGACTAGTTCATCATTGATGTTTCCCATCTTTCTTCAAGGGAGCCTTCGAATGCTGGCAATAAACTACATTTATTTTTATTAACTTCTTTTATAATTAACTCGATTTATTTATTGTTAATTTTATCTTTAACGATAATTAAATGAACCTTTGATCCCTGCAAAACTAAATTTAATTCATACAGCTTTACAAAAATATCAGCTAAATATGCTAACCGGGCCATCCACAATTCGCCAAAAAAAGATTTTTTGAATTCGAAATTAGCGTTTTCAAGAAAAACTTGAACTTCTGATTTAAGTTCGAAGAGACGATTCAAAACTTCACCTCTCGAGCGCCATCTATCCTCGGAATGTAACAAGAGTGACTTCTGTTGCTACCCATCTCCTGACATAATATTAAAAACATTCGTGAACTGAATGCTCGGCTTTTAATAATATTGACTGCAATTCTTTTTTGTTAAGAGGCTGGTTCAGCCTAACTTCAGGTCTGTTCTGCTCAGCTCTGGTGGTCCCCTATTGGTCCAATTATTCAAACAGTTCAATGCTCCTGTGGGTTAATTATTGAATAATGATAGCATCTTATAAGATTACAACAATCTGAATTAACTATTCTAGTGGGCCACATCTCCATATCTATTATACCCATGCCCAATTTTAAACAATTGCTGCTCAAAGATAGACGTATAATTGGAGGACGGGTGATATCCTGATTTCAGGAATAACAATTCAATTATGTATTTTTGCGACGCGCCGCAGTAGTTCCACTTTATGTCAATGTACAATTTGAAAAAAATTCAATAAATGAAAAGAAATAAAGCCACACCTTTGACGAATCGGCGTCGTATTTTCCCAATTTTTCCATCCATGTTCGAGTCTGAACAGTGTGTCCATCTACGATGTTCTCGAGAACTAGTCGTCATTAGACGAAGATAATAGTAATGGGTCTATCTCTATCTACCATATACCACAAAAAAGGCTGTTACTCGCTAAAATTCACATTTATATTTACTGGGACAGATTTCGAGAGTTCTAACCTACAAATCCGATACAATCTGAAAATGTAGAAAACTTGGGGACACTGCACAAAGAAGTATTCTAATCGAAATTAGAAGATTACATAAAAATTCTACTATTATATCAGACATCAATCAGGTTTGTGTCTAAATAAGTATACTATTGTTTTTTAAAATTTCCTTTTCAATTGTTAGGTTAGTTAGCAGAATATACATATAAACAGTGCTGTTTTAACCATTCTACTACCAGAGAATTTAAGCTCCAAGTATGGTATGATGCAGATAGCTCATTACGGGTTTTGTAATTGGATTCAAATCACATTACGAGGAATCAAAATCCTTACGTACTATTTTGTTGATCGAAGAGGATTTCTAGACAAGAGATGTGATTACTAATTTTCATAATTTCCATGACCTGACAATAAAATTATCAAGGTATGCTGAAGATTACCGATTTTTTATCAAATTTTTTGGTAATATTACTGGAAGACGTCTATAACATTATTATATGAGAAATGTATAATGGGACATAGTCGACTTGTCAACCACTGACTCCAGATGTTTTTCTTCTCAAGTGCAAAGTGTATGGAGAATTACGTTTAACACAACAAACCGCAGATAGTATTGCAATTAGCCCCGAAGAACCGAACAAGCATTACGACCCGTATGCGTGTGGTCTCATGATAGCGAGGATCAACATTTTTGTGATTTTTGTATTATAATATAATATTAATAAAGCTATATAATATTATAACGCTTGTGTTGTCTAATTGTCTTTTATAAATAATATATGAATTACAAATTGGTAAATAAAGAATAACTTATTAACTGTTTTGTTTTTCTTATACGTCATCAGATCCCTGTGCTGTGGATGTACATACGTATGTAATATCGACCCATGCAACAAAGACTATAGTAACTACATTTAGTTTGTTAGTTACGATAGTCTTTGTTGCATGGGTCGATATGTATTTGTTTTTCAGTAGCTAGGCATAAGTGTATTATCGGCTGAGAAATGAGTGCATAATCTATCGTACTAAGAGTAAGTAATCTGTGATCAAAGTTATTGGTACGGGGTTTGTTTCTTACGAGGTATAAATGTATATGGGCGCATAATCTCAATACACTTTCAAATATTCCACATATTCATAGTAGGTGTGCGTGTATTCATAGTACGTGTGTTTTTGCATATATCACTTCATAAACCGTAGACAAATGTTGAAGTTATTTATCATATAAATATATGATAAATATCTCACATACTCCACATAGGTTATGTCACGGTTATGTCAACAATTTATCACAGTAATTTTTAGAGCTACCATGTTATGTTGGTAACGTTGTAAAATCACTAGACAGCCTGCTTACGTGTGCAAAAATAAATTGAAACAGCGTTAAAGACGTTAGATCATGTGATGTTGACCGCACGTCGGCAAAGTCTATCTTGTTCCAAAGTAGCTTTAGCGAAAACGTCGACATCCAGCAAAGACCAATTCTCGACTGATTTCTCTAAACTTATCAAAAACAGCCAAGCCTCTGTCGATCAGCTGTTGGACCCGCCACTTAAGTCCAAGCTCCATCAGTGCAGACACCAGTGCATTTCGCTCATGGAATGGAATTGTTAAACATAAAATTATTAAGAAATTTGAATATTTCACCAATTGTTCTTTCGAGCACAGATTTACAAAATAATTATTCCTCTGCAATTTTCTCTTCCACCTCGAATCGGATAAAGACTGATAATTGATAAAAATGAATTTTGTCAGTATTTCATCTAACTGTAGCGCAAAATATTAACTTTGATTTATCTTTTTAACTACACTTGCTTTTACACAATGTGCCATTTTAAATACGTCTGCGTACGGTAATGGGTATTATCTGATTTGACCGCCATAATTTTTGGACAAACAATTTAACAATATCATCTGAATAAGTATGATTTTAAGTTTTGTACCTTTTGCGTACCACCTGGAAGTCCTTCGCATACCACTGGTGATATCGTACCACTGGTTGAGAATCCCTGTTCTAGATGCAAAATCACATATATAATATGATAAATAGACACTGGCTAGTCAACTTTCAGTGTCTTTGAACTATTATTTATCCAGGTTCTTGAAATAAATTAATTTTTCCTTTATTTTTTGCTTTCCCACAAACATTTCTCTGATAATTATAGTTTTTCATCTTTCATGTCGCTAGTTTCCTATAATAACTCTAAAAAGTAGGTACATTTTACAGGAGAAACGTTTGAAAATTATATGAATCTAATGGAATGACATATTAATTATGTAAGCTGTGCCGTTGATTCTCAGATAGTAAATGTCGTACGGACTAAGAAGTTGCATATGGACTTCATCAATTCCTTGAAATGTCAAAGCAGTCTGAAATATTAACAAAACCGTATTTTAAACTT
This sequence comes from Aphodius sticticus, assembly GCA_963966075.1. Classification (NCBI taxonomy): domain Eukaryota; kingdom Metazoa; phylum Arthropoda; class Insecta; order Coleoptera; family Scarabaeidae; genus Aphodius; species Aphodius sticticus. The sequence continues at coordinate 9,875,881 of OZ014515.1, read as the reverse complement.
CGATTCGGTTTAACGTTTGGTATTAAAACGTCAACGTTGTTTATTCGTCAAAAACCAATATGTCAGTGCTTAGTCTTTAGAAAGTGGGTGGAAACGGGTGATTTTATTACGATATTATTGTGTAGGATAAAAAACTATGTGTGCACCACGCCCAGAAAGTGATTTTCCGGGTCTCAAGAAGTGCCCAGGCTCGCTATGCTCGCCTGTGCAACTCTTCTCACGGCCCGGAACATAATCAGTTTCTTGGCCTGGTACACAATGTACTATTTTATTGTTGTATTGCTAAACGTTTACACGTTGTTTCACAAGTATTTTAGTTTAAATTTTTTAATAAGAATAATAAATAATAATAATAAATGCGGAAAAAGTGGTACAACCAATTTTAACATTAACCACTGGATATGTATGCCAACATAAGATCATAAAACGAATATTACAATAGAAAACAAAACCCAATTAAAACAGTTTAACAACGTACTAATCGAAACGATAATCGGTCATTAAGATGGTGGATAAGGTGCGTCTATTTAGATTTTGGGGGCGTTAGGGTGGTTTATTCAGGAATAAAACCGGTGGCCACGCGGGGGGGGGGGGTTATTATTCGTTGGTGAGGCTCACCAAACACACGCAACATAACCTAAATGTAACTACATCGGGCCGCGTACGTTTTGGTATCAAGATTTTCCGCAACGACTGGGGTTGGGACTTGTTGTAATGAAGTGCGGAGTGCAAACTGGTAAATGCTCGAGGTAGCGCAACCCCCGTGGGAGCTGAGGGTACGCCACTGGTTGCGGTCCAATTCTTTCAAGTAACATCGCCCGACAACACGACATGACATGTCTTTGAACGCTTGCATATTCGATGATGCCCTAGATTGTAATCAAATGTATACATTATTCTTCACATGTAGTTTCATAGGTGTAATACCGAGTAATCCTAGGAGATTTATCAGGTAGGAAGAGAATGGGACACGTCGGAAATATTTGCGGTATACCTGAATGCACGTTATCAAGACAGTTGCGAGGCAAATATTGCAAACAACACGCTCTGGTAAACGTAATTGTACCTTAATGTAGTCGTGACGTAAACCGAATGCAAACTGAACCTTTTCAACAAATTTTGCCATTATTCTGAATTTTTGGTCCTCTGTTCCGGATAGCTAGTTGCAGCTGATGAAAAAATGTATATAACCTTCTGCTGTACTGTACAAAAGGACCGATTGCTGGCGCTTGCAGCAATCGCTTCCCCATACAGAAATCATAATCTTATTTCATACCATGTGATCTCTGTAATTCAATTCTGCACTCGTTTAGTATTCGAACGCGTTCTACTGTTCCATTGACATGCTGTTTCAATGAAGTGAACAATTGAGGCTTTGTAACACAGCGAAATAGAAATTTAAGTCTTAAAATTTTAATTTACTTAATTTTAAACTACATCCATATTTTTTAAGCGAGTAGAAGATGAAGTAATATTGCGGAACTTAAAAATGTAAATGATAGCCGAAAAGTTTGTTCTCGGGAAGTTGAATTTGCTGTAGATGCACCGCAGAGGAATGACTTGAACCATGGAGGATATACTTCTTGTACGTGGTGTATTAACTTGAAACTGGATTTTCTAAAACTTACCCCACTTTGCCCCACTTTCAAACGAGAAATTGTTTTAAATCAACCCGAAATAAATTATACTTTCCAGTAAATTTCCGAAACTTTTCCCTGAAATTGTACATAATTCAGCAACCAATCAAAACCTCTAAAACCTTGAATTGTGTGTGTTTCGACCGTTTTATTCGACGTAACAAATAAAAAGCAAACGTGGCCGAAATTGCACCGATGGAATTATTCCAATGTAAATTATATTCCAATACAGTTAGAGCTGTTTCATTGTATTGTTATAGCTTTCATTGCATATTGCAAAAACCGTAACTGTATCGTTCCATTTGAGCGTGAACCAACTTTTCAATCACGTTATTTCGACACCTGTGCCCTTAATACTGGCAACGTTCATTATTATTGCTAATTAATTGATGTTCAATTCTACCGGCAGACTTTAAATCATTTTCAAATCGTCGACAAAATCATCATTAGATAAATTAATAATATACTATGTTTAAGAGCTTTTCCAATATATTTGATAAATTTCATGGCAAAGTTTGTGTCTTCTTGTGGATGAATTAAGAAACTTAGCCAGGATCTCAAGTTGTCTTTTACAAAGCTATCTATATTGCTTTCCTAACTAATTCTTAATTACTCTCAAATATGTATTACTCTGAATTAAGTAACATTTGCAATCTGTGTCATCTATAAAAATTAATATATTGGGACGATTAAAAAATGACGAGAGTACCTGCGACTCTGAGAACCTAATCAGTGGCTTCTTGCTGCTAAATATGATTAATGCAATGTTTGTTTAGGAGTTTGTTTTCCACAAGCCACCATTGTTTATTTTTGTGGTTGAAATTCACTGGAATTGACCACCCGGGGTGGTTTATTATAAATTAAAATCAATCAATGGTTTCGTATTTGTGGTGGGATAAAAATACAAGCTTTGACGCAGGATGTTGCTGTTGTTTAATTGACGATATAAGAGCGAAGCATTCGAATTTTTATTATGGAACGAATATATCGGTATCAAAACCTGTCACTTGCGGGTCGGAGCTGGTTGACAGGAAAAAGCCACGCTGAAACAAACCAATAGCGGAGATACCATGCAGCATAAAAGTGTAAAATACGTTTCGCGCCGAGAATAAAGATGAATCGCAAAATATTCGGTCGCATTTTCGATATGTGGACGACAAACCTACCTCTTAACTAGTATTTCAAGTTCAGATCACTTAATCTTAATCGGTTACTAATTATTAATTTAGTTGTTGAGCTTTCACACTGTTGTTAACGTTCGAACTTGGAAAAGCGAACACGTGCTCGTATCGCGGGAATGCTACGGCCGTGGACGTTGTGCGTGCTTTTGCGCCGCAAGCTCGCGATGAACTGGCGCTGCTTCACCAGTACGATCCATCTACTGCCGCCACCATCGGGGCTACCCGCCTCCAGGACATGGCACCCAGGTCACCATTGCACGTACCATGTCATATCACATCTTGCTTGCATCGCTAAATACTGTCTTCATGTTGTTTTCGTCTTACTCTACTTTATCACTCAACCTACATCCCATACCCTACAACAACTTACTTTATAAATTCAACTTTAGACCGGATTTTTCCATCACAGAATAAGAATAAAAAATAAGTAACCGATTTTGTTATTTCTTTGTTTGTTTGTTCTGAATATCGGATATATGTTAAGGAAAAGTGTATATGTAGATTGATTATAAAATTATTATTATTTTATAAGGGTGTAGAGAATAAAACTTGATCCTTCCCTCCTTCCCTCCTTCCCTCCTTCCCTCCTTCCCTCCTTCCCTCCTTCCCTCCTTCCCTCCTTCCCTCCTTCCCTCCTTCCCTCCTTCCCTCCTTCCCTCCTTCCCTCCTTCCCTCCTTCCCTCCTTCCCTCCTTCCCTCCTTCCCTCCTTCCCTCCTTCCCTCCTTCCCTCCTTCCCTCCTTCCCTCCTTCCCTCCTTCCCTCCTTCCCTCCTTCCCTCCTTCCCTCCTTCCCTCCTTCCCTCCTTCCCTCCTTCCCTCCTTCCCTCCTTCCCTCCTTCCCTCCTTCCCTCCTTCCCTCCTTCCTCCTTCCCTCCTTCCCTCCTTCCCTCCTTCCCTCCTTCCCTCCTTCCCTCCTTCCCTCCTTCCCTCCTTCCCTCCTTCCCTCCTTCCCTCCTTCCCTCCTTCCCTCCTTCCCTCCTTCCCTCCTTCCCTCCTTCCCTCCTTCCCTCCTTCCCTCCTTCCCTCCTTCCCTCCTTCCCTCCTTCCCTCCTTCCCTCCTTCCCTCCTTCCCTCCTTCCCTCCTTCCCTCCTTCCCTCCTTCCCTCCTTCCCTCCTTCCCTCCTTCCCTCCTTCCCTCCTTCCCTCCTTCCCTCCTTCCCTCCTTCCCTCCTTCCCTCCTTCCCTCCTTCCCTCCTTCCCTCCTTCCCTCCTTCCCTCCTTCCCTCCTTCCCTCCTTCCCTCCTTCCCTCCTTCCCTCCTTCCCTCCTTCCCTCCTTCCCTCCTTCCCTCCTTCCCTCCTTCCCTCCTTCCCTCCTTCCCTCCTTCCCTCCTTCCCTCCTTCCCTCCTTCCCTCCTTCCCTCCTTCCCTCCTTCCCTCCTTCCCTCCTTCCCTCCTTCCCTCCTTCCCTCCTTCCCTCCTTCCCTCCTTCCCTCCTTCCCTCCTTCCCTCCTTCCCTCCTTCCCTCCTTCCCTCCTTCCCTCCTTCCCTCCTTCCCTCCTTCCCTCCTTCCCTCCTTCCCTCCTTCCCTCCTTCCCTCCTTCCCTCCTTCCCTCCTTCCCTCCTTCCCTCCTTCCCTCCTTCCCTCCTTCCCTCCTTCCCTCCTTCCCTCCTTCCCTCCTTCCCTCCTTCCCTCCTTCCCTCCTTCCCTCCTTCCCTCCTTCCTCCTTCCCTCCTTCCCTCCTTCCCTCCTTCCCTCCTTCCCTCCTTCCCTCCTTCCCTCCTTCCCTCCTTCCCTCCTTCCCTCCTTCCCTCCTTCCCTCCTTCCCTCCTTCCCTCCTTCCCTCCTTCCCTCCTTCCTCCTTCCCTCCTTCCCTCCTTCCCTCCTTCCCTCCTTCCCTCCTTCCCTCCTTCCCTCCTTCCCTCCTTCCCTCCTTCCCTCCTTCCCTCCTTCCCTCCTTCCCTCCTTCCCTCCTTCCCTCCTTCCCTCCTTCCCTCCTTCCCTCCTTCCCTCCTTCCCTCCTTCCCTCCTTCCCTCCTTCCCTCCTTCCCTCCTTCCCTCCTTCCCTCCTTCCCTCCTTCCCTCCTTCCCTCCTTCCCTCCTTCCCTCCTTCCCTCCTTCCCTCCTTCCCTCCTTCCCTCCTTCCCTCCTTCCCTCCTTCCCTCCTTCCCTCCTTCCCTCCTTCCCTCCTTCCCTCCTTCCCTCCTTCCCTCCTTCCCTCCTTCCCTCCTTCCCTCCTTCCCTCCTTCCCTCCTTCCCTCCTTCCCTCCTTCCCTCCTTCCCTCCTTCCCTCCTTCCCTCCTTCCCTCCTTCCCTCCTTCCTCCTTCCCTCCTTCCCTCCTTCCCTCCTTCCCTCCTTCCCTCCTTCCCTCCTTCCCTCCTTCCCTCCTTCCCTCCTTCCCTCCTTCCCTCCTTCCCTCCTTCCCTCCTTCCCTCCTTCCCTCCTTCCCTCCTTCCCTCCTTCCCTCCTTCCCTCCTTCCCTCCTTCCCTCCTTCCCTCCTTCCCTCCTTCCCTCCTTCCCTCCTTCCCTCCTTCCCTCCTTCCCTCCTTCCCTCCTTCCCTCCTTCCCTCCTTCCCTCCTTCCCTCCTTCCCTCCTTCCCTCCTTCCCTCCTTCCCTCCTTCCCTCCTTCCCTCCTTCCCTCCTTCCCTCCTTCCCTCCTTCCCTCCTTCCCTCCTTCCCTCCTTCCCTCCTTCCCTCCTTCCCTCCTTCCCTCCTTCCCTCCTTCCCTCCTTCCCTCCTTCCCTCCTTCCCTCCTTCCCTCCTTCCCTCCTTCCCTCCTTCCCTCCTTCCCTCCTTCCCTCCTTCCCTCCTTCCCTCCTTCCCTCCTTCCCTCCTTCCCTCCTTCCCTCCTTCCCTCCTTCCCTCCTTCCCTCCTTCCCTCCTTCCCTCCTTCCCTCCTTCCCTCCTTCCCTCCTTCCCTCCTTCCCTCCTTCCCTCCTTCCTCCTTCCTCCTTCCCTCCTTCCCTCCTTCCCTCCTTCCCTCCTTCCCTCCTTCCTCCTTCCCTCCTTCCCTCCTTCCCTCCTTCCTCCTTCCCTCCTTCCCTCCTTCCCTCCTTCCCTCCTTCCCTCCTTCCCTCCTTCCCTCCTTCCCTCCTTCCTCCTTCCCTCCTTCCCACCTTCCCTCCTTCCCTCCTTCCCTCCTTCCCTCCTTCCTTCCCTCCTTCCCTCCTTCCCTCCTTCCCTCCTTCCCTCCTTCCCTCCTTCCCTCCTTCTCTCCTTCCCTCCTTCCCTCCTTCCCTCCTTCCCTCCTTCCCTCCTTCCCTCCTTCCCTCCTTCCCTCCTTCCCTCCTTCCCTCCTTCCCTCCTTCCCTCCTTCCCTCCTTCCCTCCTTCCTCCCTTCCCTCCTTCCCTCCTTCCCTCCTTCCCTCCTTCCCTCCTTCCCTCCTTCCCTCCTTCCCTCCTTCCCTCCTTCCCTCCTTCCCACCTTCCCTCCTTCCCTCCTTCCCTCCTTCCCTCCTTCCCTCCTTCCCTCCTTCCCTCCTTCCCTCCTTCCCTCCTTCCCTCCTTCCCTCCTGCCCTCCTTCCCTCCTTCCCTCCTTCCCTCCTTCCCTCCTTCCCTCCTTCCATCCTTCCCTCCTTCCCTACTTCCCTCCTTCCCTCCTTCCCTCCTTCCCTCCTTCCCTCCTTCCCTCCTTCCCTCCTTCCCTCCTTCCCTCCTTCCCTCCTTCCCTCCTTCCCTCCTTCCCTCCTTCCCTCCTTCCCTCCTTCCCTCCTTCCCTCCTTCCCTCCTTCCCTCCTTCCCTCCTACCCTCCTTCCCTCCTTCCCTCCTTCCCTCCTTCCCTCCTTCCCTCCTTCCGTCCTTCCGTCCTTCCATCCTTCCATCCTTTCCTCCTAACTCCTAACTAACTTTCATGTTAACTACATTGGTAGCTGTCATCAGACAAGACAAGTCAGTTCACATGCGAAACAAAATGAACACAAACGGTGTATTTATGCTGATTTTCCGACATCTAGCGACTATTAACATGGTTATTCAATTATAATCTAGGTTTGTTTCTTATAATTGAAACACATGCAGTCGCAAATACGGAAAGCGGTCATTTATCAATTAAGGGTTGATGGCGGCAGACAGTGCTGTACTCTAGTCCGAGTCTAAAAAACAAAGCGCGGCAAGCGGAATTCAATTTGAGATGGAACGGGCATTGTCCATTTCGCAAATGTTTAATATGCACGCCCAAACTTCACCGGACAAGAGCGAGACATGAAAAAGCCCCGTGCACCCAGCATCGATTCCCAACTATCGATACACGTCGATTTGAATATGTTAATTCGCCGTGGCCATTAACGTATTAGAAACACGCCCAAGAGCTTTCACAAAAATTATTTTAATTCTCCCTCAACCCTGATATACGGCAAAAACCCGAAATAAGCTAAAAGCCACCCTTACCATATCAATGCCGAACGTATTATCATTCAGAGCTGGATTTTCAGGATATTACTTCAGATTTAATGACTATTGTTCATGTTATAAGGTAGTAATAAATATACCCGAATCAATACCTTTGTAGATTTATTTATTAATATTTAGTAAATAGTAAATTATGTAAATCTTTCATGCGCACTGTAATCACACGTCATAGATCTCCGATTTTTTACAGTATTTGAAACAAATTAGCATGTAAACCCCAGTGATAATTAAGGAAATGTCGAAAAGTCATCTGGGCGGTCTGAAATCATTTTAATAAACCAACGCAGGTAGCTTTTAGGTTACGCCGGCTGTCTGACGAGGACACGGGCACCACGTCACACGGGTGGAGTTTGCGGTTTTAACTGCGAACTTATTGGGTAGTACGTGGCATAAATGTTTGATAACCGGCGTGTTCATATAGAAAGAATGAATAATGAACGACAGCCAGCGACGCGCTCCGGTCACAAGATATCTGAATTGATGACGTGCTGAAAGAAATACGCCCGGATGTATAACATGCATTATATGGACATGAATAAATGGGTCGGTTCTGTCAGTATGATGTATCATTCCCGGACAAGTACCGAATTCGTAACTCTTTAGTTAACTCAAGTAGTTTTAACCCTTAAATGCACAGTTTTTTTTCGAATGTTTGAATGTTCAATTTAAGTGAAAAAAATTATTTTACGCTTTTTTATAAGTAGCTAGTAGCTAGCGAATGAATTAAAAATGTATTTTCTTTTTTCAAAGAATTTAACGTACCAATCTATAAATGTTGCTGATATACAACATCAACATGTCAAAGAATGTCATTTTGTATCAAGAGAACTTTGAAGTGGCTATTCCGATGTAATATCCATGCGTTTGCTAATGTAATATCTAGCAAATGGTAAAATATTCGAATATATCATTTTGTACTCCTCGTGAATATTTTATGTTGAGCTAGCTGAGCTTCTATGCTAGAAGCTATGCTTACGACTTACGTCATCACCAGTGTAAGTAAACTAAAAAGCACAAGAAAGCAAAGAGAACCAATGTCACAAGTATAAGTCTTTAAGGAAACTTACAGACAAAATTCCAGTATGAACACTTCCTTAAATATTTCTTACTTGTGACATTGGTTCTCATTGTTTTCTTTTGCTTTTTACTAACACTGCTGATGGCGTAAGCCAAATCTTGTTTGTAGCAATTAAATAAACCTGCAAACTTTCAAGGCGCTTTTCATTTTCTCATAAGCTATTGGTGTCAGAGAAGTCTTCATGATCCTTAAGATTACTAATTTCACTCAAATCATGGCCAAATATTCTCTTTGTTTTTCACGTAAGGATTTCTTAGGTACCACATTTTATCCTTAAAAGTTAGATAAAACTATATGTAATTATAGAAAATACTATTGTTGTCTTTCGTAGCAGATATTTACACATTTATAGCTATTATAAAAAAACAATTTCTGTACTGAACACGTAACACATCTTTCTATCACAAGTTGTGCTATTATTATATACAAATACATAAAACAAATTCTACACTGAACGCATAATGTTGTAGAACTACAACAAACAAATTTTGTAACGCAACATCTTTATATTACAACTTTACCTATTATCAAATGTCATAAACTATTCTACTAACTTTAAATCAACCCCTACAATTTTATTTCACCATTATATTTTACAAATAACAATTATAACAACTTTCTTTTTCAGTTTGTTAGAGAGGTTACGATGACGCGTCCCGCTAACTTTGACAACTGAAGGCAAATAACCCTAGATATAAAATTATATAGATTGCTCAACAATTTGACAAAAGTATGTTGTAGGAATGCACCAGTAGGTGGCAAACATTTCAATAGTTTGTAGAGTCATGTTTATAAAGGAAAAATAAATATGTTGCAGTTCTGCAACCATATGCATTTAAAGGTTAAACTTGAAAATAACACGAGAAGATCTGGCAGGGTTTGTCCATGCACTCACTTAACAGCGTCTCTCAATCAAATGATCGATATTGCCCTGTGATATGTCATTCCAGGGCTCTTCAATCGCCAGTGAGGGTTGTTCAAATAGGTGTGGTAAATTACCCGGCCTACTGCCCAGTAATGTACTCGGCTCCAATACTTGTGTAGAGATGCCAGTCACGAGTTTCCGTACAATTTAAGAATAATTTAAGGTAATGGGGTTGTGCACTATCTTGTGTTAGAATACGGTAATTACTGAGATACGGTAAAGAGATAAATTGGTAAACGAAAACAGTGGAATTAGACAAGCGTGTGTTCCAATCAGGAGCGAGCAATACCTTTTAATAGGGGATGGGGTTTGAAATGCCGACGTAATTATCCTGGCCGCATTAGTCCAGGTTTAGTCGACAATCCACTTTTGTCGGGCTCCTTGCATTGCGAATGCAATTTAAACTAGTAATTGGTAGCGTAATATCAAAGTGTCATTTCCAAGTGGTGAACTTTATCACAAGGGCGCGACTTACTTCCAAGTCTTGACTACATCCCCTCGTCGACGCACCCCTCCTATCTGAAAGCCCAGAAATTTCTAATTCGATTCTTTGCAAGTCCAAATAAGCACTTAGCTGAGATGCTGTGTATTACTAGGTCAACTCGGGCTGCCGAATATAATTTAATATCTACACATCGAGCGGTGCGCTTAACTTTGCGCGCCACATCAAAGGTGCTGCCATCCTTAGAATCAATCATAAAATTAAGGTCAGAAGCACATCTCCCTACCGCTTAGTACGTCTCCACAGCCAGTTCTTATTCAATATACCACTCTCTGGTGTCTAAACCCTACAACCATAATCAAATTACTACACCAATATTCTTAATAAAAGGCGTAAAATCCAATAATAGATTTTAACAATAGAGGGTTAAGAATAGGGCTTCCAATCCCGGACAATATACTGATGCCAAAAGTTACCAAATCAAATCAGTAAGAAACGCCTAAAATATACTTGGTTGGGCAATCAATATCTTTTACCCCAAAACTTCATCAACGTTCTTAAATTTTACCTTACCCTGATGACTATCTAGCTATATTAATCTAACCTAAATTGCTACGTATAAAAAGTGTTTGATATTAAGTGTTCCCCATTGGTGTAACTTAAATTTAGCTTGGATGCTGACGCTTTAAACTTCACACACTGCACGTTGCTCTGCTTTGTTCACCTATCACTCACATAACACTGTGCTCCATCTTTAACATCACTTCACCAACTCAAAAGATTTAGTTCTTTTGAGTCTTCGCACACTGTCACAATTGTCAAGAAGCTGGATTGCCTCAACGTTCGTGTGCTGGAGAAGTCTGTTCTGATGATTCTCTGCAAACTTTCCATTTTCGTTGGTTACTAATTCCATCTCAAGGTCCCCGTGGAGATTTCTGTTTCTTATATACCAAGGTGCACTCACGATGTTTCTTAGCACCTTATTTTGGAAGCGTTGAATGATGGCGATATTGCTTGGCTTAGTGCAGCCCCACAGTTGGATACCATAGGTCCACACAGGCTTAAGTATCTGCTTGTAAAGTAGGAGTTTATTATTTGTCGACAAAGCCGACTTCCTACCAATAAGCCAGTAGATTTTCTTGTATCTTATGCCCAATTCTTCTCGTTTCATTTTAACGTGTGCTTTCCAGCGAAGCTTGGTGTCCAGCGTCATACCGAGGTATTTTGCGGTGTTTGAGAAGGGTACGGTGGTGTTATTTATTTTCACTGGAACGTGTTGTATTCGCTTATTGGTAAAATTTATGTGAACGGATTTGGTTTCGTTCAATGCAGTTAGCCATCGTTGCATCCAATCACTAATATTATTGACAGCATTCTGCAGTTTTAGCGTTGCTTCTTCAACATTTGTATCTACTGCCATGATAGCAGTGTCATCAGCAAAAGAGGCAACGGTAACACCATCTGGTTGCGGAAGATCATGTGTGTAAAGAAGGTAAAGAATTGCGCCAAGTACACTACCTTGTGGCTCCAGCTTTAATTCTTTTGAGAGTTGAGTACTCATTATCTTGCTTTATACGGAAGTATCTGTTAGAAAGGTATGATTTTAATAGCTGGCTATACTCGAAGGGTAGTATCCGTTCCAGCTTATAGAGTAGGCCTTCGTGCCAAACTTTGTCGTAGACTTTTGCCACATCCAGGAATATGGAGGAGCATACCTTTTTTTCTTCTAAAGTTCGTTCTATTATCATTGTTATTCTGTGCACCTGATCAATTGTCAAATGTTTGTTTCAGAATCCAAACTGATGAGCGGGTATAATGTTTCTTTCATCTAAGATTGGCTTCAGTCGTTTTGCAAGTAGTTTTTCAAACAGTTTTGACAATGTGGGCAGTAAAGAAATTTGCCTGTATGAGGATGCTTCATTTGGTGATTTTCCTGGCTTGGGAATCATCACTATCTCCGCAGTTTTCCAAACAGTTGGCACATATTTAAGCCTAAATGCTGCGTTGCAGAGGTTTGTTATCTTAACTATGGTTTTTTAGGTAATTTTTTTTAAATCTCACCGGTTATTAGATCAAACCCAGGTGACTTTTTGGTTTTCATTTTTTTAATTTCATTTATTACAAAGGTTTAAAAGGTGTCAAAGTGTGCGTATTGACATATTGATGTTATTTATAAAGCAGTGTTAAGTTAAGACGGATAAAATGATGTTAGAAGGGAAGAGGGTAAAGAAGGGGATACAGAATCTCTTTAATATATGGTAAAATATGAAAAACTACTGCGAGCATTCTTCGCATTTTGAAATAAGGAAATACGGGCTGAACGCTTGCGGCGCAAGAAAGAAAACGACAAGATCGTCGTAGCGTAACCGAGACGTAATATTTTAACAAATATTTGTCCCTATATATTTACAGAGCAGAAATTAATAATGAAACTAATGATAAAATACGTGTGTGGACGGTGGTTTTCTTGGAAAGAGGAATTTCTTTAACTGACAGATAACTCCAGCCCACATGTAACCCCAAGACGTCCAGTATGTCCTCATATTTCTCTATATTTGAAACTCGCCCGAGGTCTGCGAAAGACATTGACATTACATTAACTTATATTAAAACGAATCCATTCGGGACAAACCAGCCAAATAACCAAGTATCTGACGTTCCGTTTTACACACGAACCCCGAATTTGCGACGATAGAAGCGTTTAAATTTAATTTCCCCTCTCAAAAAACGTAAGCAAACGCTTAATAATAGCATTAAAGTCGGTTCATATTTGTAAAAGGGGATGCACCGGCATGCATACAAATGCCCACAAAAATAATTATTTCAATTAGCATAATCCGTATAATCTTTGTACAGAGCGTGGGCGGAATTATAATTATATCGCTACAACGAAATGAGTGCTAACAGAGGGAAATTATATAAGTATTTATCAAAAAATGTACTCGCATACATACACCACACCCCTGTGTGGCATGCTTCGCACTAGTCTCCAAAGAGATTGTTGGGGTATGCTTTCCCATTCCTCAATCAGGGCTTGTGTCAGTTCCTGTGTGGTTAGTGGTGGATTAGGGCGCTTGCTAACACGTCGGTTACGCTGATCCCACACGTGTTCAATAGGATTCAGATCAGGACGCCGGACATTCCATGATTTGAATTCCGCGTTCTTGTAAAAAGTTTCTGGTGGTGCCGGCGGTATGTGGCTTTGCATAGTCCTGCATTAGGATGAAATTTTGACCGACGCCATATGCAGCAGGCACCACATGGTCCTCCAAGATGTTTTCGATGTAATGCATGGCATTTAGTCTACCAGGAACCACAACAAGATCAGTTCTGTTGCCTATACTGGCTCCAGCCCAAACCATCACATATCCACGGCCAAATCTATCCACTTTCTGTATAGTAGCGGCTGCGTAGCGTTCACCAGGACGTCTATATACACGTACTCGACCGTCGAAACGAGTTAAACGAAATCTGGACTCGTCTGTAAACAGTACAGGTGTCCAGTGCCGAAGTTACCAATCTCTGTGGTCCAGAACAAATCTCATTCGCGCTGCTTTGTAATGCTGCGTAAGGCGTGGTGCGCGGCCAGGTCTTCTTGGTTTCAAATTCACGTCTTTTAATCTGTTTCTAACAGTTTGATCAGACATTTCTATTCCATGTGCTCGTCTTAGGGCGTTTAGGAGGTCTCGTGCTGTGGCAGTACGCTGACGTAGAGAGGAAAGGACACGAAATCGGTCTTGATTTTGAGTAGTGTTTCGATATCGACCTTGTCCAGCTCTTCTAACATATTGGCCAGTCTCCCAAAACCGATTCCATAAACACTGAATAACAGAAGGGGAAACTCGAAGGTCCCTCCTAACATGTCGAATAGAGTGGCCATGCTGAATACGGGCGACAGCGCGAGCTTCACTAATATGCCTCATTTTACTTCTAATGACGTTTCTAATCAACTAAAATTGACAACTGGATTCATTTGTCATCTTTCGTAGGCTTTCATATGTGAATTCAAAGCATACTTGACATTTTTTCCATTTTGTTTTGCGTTATTAATTTACATTTTTAAGTGTAACTTAGAACTAACTAAGAGTTGTACCATTGTTTTTGTAATTTTCTTTAGTTAGATATATATTCTGATGTGAAAACCGTTTGAAAACTGTGTAGACTTCTAGAAGGCAAGACGAAAATGTATTATTGTTTGTAGATCGTTCGTATTTTTTCTGCGAAAGCTTAGCTGTATGGAAAGCACGCTCTGTTGAAGGATGGCCCGACAGACTAGTATAATTGTGTCCGTACGTGAGAAAATTTGACAATGGCCATGATTAGTCGTTGTCACTGGCGCCCGGCGGTAAGAGAGCGCGGAAAAACGCTCCTCTCCTGTTTAAACTCCTAATTATCTTCTCCCTAGTGTGTTATAGACATTCAAGACAATTTATTATGCAACTTCGACAAGCAGAAGACACATCCCCTTTAATTATGCCCCGACCCTAACCCTTTTTCCAATTTCATATACAAACAATTCCGAAATGTTAAACTAAGCGCACAACGTAAATTAAAAATGTCTGTGCGTTCTTTCATGCGAGTGAGGAGTTACTAATTTACATGAACGGTGTTTTTTTACAGCACAGAATTGCGTGGAAACCTGATTTTTTTTACCTTTCCCAGTAGAATTGCTCACATTTTTTTCTTCCATTTTTTAGAAGCGTATTGGAAGCAGTAAACTGTTCTAGGTCATCGTATTAAAAATTGGTGGTCCGATGCGACTCCGAAATTTCCCGACGATAGGTTTTCTCAAATGCTCCGGTATCAGAATTCCTTTTAAAATGGCAGATAAGACACGCGGGAAAGACATCGCCGTCAGCTAGATATTGAACTGAAAGGTCGGCACCTTTGTGTTCCAACCTCATTTCGCGGTCACCTATTCTCAAATTTCTAATCGAGCAGCCTATTACAGGATACAGCTAAGGTCACGCCACCGTGGACGACTACAATTCAAATAATTTATCACTTAACTTCCACTTTTAATCACGTTGTGTTGTCTTGTAAATACACACAGTTACTCATGTTTATGTGCCCGTATTAAACGCCAACCCAACATTGCGCTTTAGTTTACTTACACCAGAAATTACTACCGCAAGGTGGCAGCACACCATACTACATTCTCTACAAGAAAAAACTACATTGCCCTTGCCCAAGATCGGTAATAAACCGACCTTCCTTCCCAATGCATGGAGGAATTTCTACTACTCTCATCCATAGCCTGACGCCACTCCTCATAGCAGGCGTTTTACTTAAGTTACCTAGTAACAAATGATACAGTATTCTGCCATTTACATAAAGCTGTTGTGATAGGAGAGCTAGCACATCTATAGTCTGAGGTCACTCCTCATACCACTGGCGTAGCATGCGTTCAATTTTACTCTGTGTTATATCTATGGATTAACTATGGCTAGTTCAGAAGCCTCCTCAGTACATTGCAGTTCGTCGTGTCCTAAATCACTAAGGTTGCCTTGGGCAAAAGATCAGTTAAGGAGTATGTGACTCCAGGTTGTGACCTGAATGGGAGCTGGTTGATAGATAAAAGCTCCTGTTCACATATTATAGAGTTTTATGTATTTTGCTTAAACAAGGTGAGATAGGGGAGATGATACTTGAGGGTGTATGTAAGCTGGCGTCCTTTTCTAACCCTGCATGGAGGATCTTCGACCAGTCTCGTTCATAAACCGAGTTTAGTGGTTTAAGTCCTCTGGCTGGTTTAGAAGCCTCCTCGGTACATTGCAGTACGTCGTGTCCTAAATCACTAAGGTTGCCTTAGGCCAAAGATCAGTTAAGAAGTATGTGACTCCAGGTTGTTACCTGAATGGGAGCTGGTTGATAGATAAAAGCTCCTGGTCACATATTATAGAGCTTTATGTAATTTGCTTAAAGAAGGTGAGATAGGGGAGATAATACTTGAGGGTGTATGTAAGCTGGCGTCCTTTTCTAACTCTGCATGGAGGATCTTCCACCAGTCTCGTTCATAAACCGAGTTTAGTGGTTTAAGTCCTCTGGCTGGTTTAGAAGCCTCCTCGGTACATTGCAGTACGTAGTGTCCTAAATCACTAAGGTTGCTTTAGGCCAGGGATAAGTTAAGAAATATGTGACTCCTGGTTGTTACCTGAAGGGAAGCTGGTGGGTAAAAATGAGCTCTTGGTTACATATTGTAAAGTTTTACGTCATTTGCATAAAGAAAGTGAGATAGGGAAGATGATAGTTGAGGGTGTATGAGAGCTAGCGTCCTTTTCTAATCCTGCATAAAGGATTTTTCACCACTCTCGTTCCTACACTGAGTTTAGTGATTTATGTCTTATGACTGGGTTAGAAGCCTCCTCGGTTGATTGCAGTACGTCGTGTCCTAAATTACTAAGGTTGCTTTGGGCCAAAGATCAATTGAGAAGTATGATTCCCCTGGTGGTTACCTGAATAGGCGATAGTGGGTAAAAAATGATATCCAGGTCATTTACTTAACGAAGTTGTGATAGGGTAGGTGATAATGGAGGGTTTATGCGAGCTGAGGATATGATAGAGTGTTAAATGAAGTTGGTAGCAATCTGATCAATTCAGCCAATAATTCGGGAATCCCTCATTAAATCAGCGACGTGGCCGGGGTGTCGGGGTAGGTCTAATGTTATATCTAATTGCGAGTCCAGAAGACGCCGGTGGGAGCAGGAGCGGCGGCGGTAGGTTGAGAGCGGCGGTAGCTGGATACGGATTAATTAGCTTTAGTACACATTCCAAGAGAACAAACACTGTCGTAGCGGATTGCGCGAACTTGATGAGACTGTTATATGCACTGGGCTTCGGATGGTATGGCGGTTCGCAAATGGTGGCGATTTCAGGCCAGCCACCCGCCTGTGATTACTCCAGCTGGACGTACTCCTCTTTCGGATGCCTCAGTCCGCATTTTACTACGGCTTTGTTACTTCGATGGACCGCATACAACGCACATACCGAATCGTTCTAACGTACACTTCTATATAACTTGCACTTATACAATATCCATTAGTTCTCGTCTATCCTCAAACCCCTCCATACTCCACCAACCATTCGCTCGTTTTTTAGTGTTATAAACTTACACCATCGATTCTGCATTCCATCATTTCCTTGATGAGATAACCAATACTGAACTTCGGTCTCTGTTGATATACATTGGTAAATTGGCCCGACTTTGGGGGGAGCTTCTTTAACCCATCTTTGCAAGTGGAAATGAGGAACACTCGATGACAAACACTAACACTAACTGTGGAGTCGGAGTCGTGGAATCGGAGTTGGAGTCGGAGTCGGAGTCGAAGTCATGGAGTCGCAGTCGGAGTCGGAGTCGGAGTCGGAGTCATGGAGTTGGAGTTAAGGAGAATTTCAATCACTGGAATCGGAGTCGGAGTCGAAGGATTTATAACGGAAATTACGTTTTTTCTTTCAGGCTGTTAGCCGTCATACCGTCCCGTAAAAAGTTTCGCTTCAAAAAGGCTATTAAAGATCGAAAATTGTTTCTTGGTTGTATGATTGGGTGTAAAATTAAATGATTTGAGTGAAAACATTTAATTCTGAGTTTTACTGCGAAAAGGAGAATCTGTATTTGAGAGCTGTCTTTGATCTCTCAAGGGAGCTGGAACTGACGCAAAGAGCTACTTTCTACAGCGGATTACCAGGAAATTACCGTAAGAAATTCGAGTGCTACTATGGCGGGTTTCTTTTCTGTTGCCCGAGGGGGAGACAGTGGACAGGACGATAATCGGTACAATAAAAGAAGTATTAATTGATCGCGGTAATCTTATCCTCTCTCAGCACTCTTCCGCGTTTCATATTTATGGATTTAAAGTTTATTAGCCGCAGCTTTCGTCTTAAATTAAACTTTGAACTAGTCGATAATTTTAATTAGTTTCGATCTGCGGACGCCCGGCCAAACTTCGGTGGCTCTTCATCCGGTCAACAGTCCGTCCAGGGCGTATTACTAAATTTTCCATCGTTAAACTCGTGGGTTAAGTTAAACTAAATTAATCAATCGTAGAACGATTGAATATGTGGAAATTTCCCCCTGTGTATCATTGAGTACGTTTCAAGTTTTATAAAGTACCCAACAGCCCGTGGGAGACGCTGGGAAGTTATAATTGCACCGTGACGTCCCATTTTCAAGTCTTCTGGGGGGAAAAGACTAACTAAAATTTACCATTAAGTCCCAGCTTGTGTATATATCACTAGCTAAAAAGTTGGTGAGACACCAGACTTATATTCGGCGTAATATTAAATTTCCATTTTCGGTATAAATGGAAATTTAAAAACAGCAAAACGCCGCGGTGGAACGATTATGTTAAGCAACGACATTCATTCCGTCACTTTATCTCGGGTATAATGAGCTTTCTGAGGGGACAAAACGGCATTCAAGCCGGAACGTATTATTGTGCTACTAGATTAAATTATTTGATTATTTCGTTTTGTTTAAACGCAAATTGATTTCGGTCGTTTGTTTAATAATGGGGAACGACGGTGTATACTGGAATTGAAATTTGTGAACGGCAAATGGGAAGAGTGGAGCAAAAATGGTGCTAGGGTAACGAATTCATTTTTTATTCAGACTGTCTGGGGTATCGCTTTATCCGGGTTGACTTTTTAAATATTATTAATGTACCAGGAGGGTTCAACAAGTAATATACCACGGACAGGAATCTCCATTACCTACTTTTATACCGTCGTCAGCATATTATCCAGCCTTCCACACATACATCTTCCCGGCAAATAAATATGACTACGCCATAGAATATACGCAGAAATAACAGCATTGAAAATGCTCAAGTTAATAGTTATTAAGTTTGTATTTACAGTGAGTAGTTTGATTTCAATGACAGTATTATAAATTATGTTAGCAGATTGCTGTCGGTCTCATTTGGTATTCTGCCGACAGTTCTAGCCCGCTTGTAGGGATCTCAGAGTTAAGTGAGGTCAACTGGGGTGATTTTGTCTTGGATATAGTTTCCTTAATATTCAACTTAAGGGCTCAAGTGTAGTCTAAATGGTATCTTCAAGTATAATTAGTTTCAATATTTCTTTCTTTATAGAAGCTGTATTCGTCCTTGATGTTACTAATAAACAGTTTTCGCTAGTAACTAAATACCAACTTAGCACAAACCGTAATGGAACAACAAATTGGTTTAGATTATCCAAATAGGGTCGAGATAAAAAAAAAGTCTCCCTTTTATTGTGCCGATAAATCGTGATAATGCGTTCACTCAATTCGGCAGGTAATTTAGGAATTCCTTTATTGCTATACCGGTCGCAAGAGAAAGGAGAAAAAAAGAGAAAAGAATTCCGACCGAGAGAGGGGATAAAAATCTGGATTTTTGGGATAAAATGCGGCGGTTCGTAGTCCGAGAAGGGTCGCTTGTAATTAAGTTACGTCATGAAATTGAAAATAATACCACTCGAAGAAAGAAAAATATTTTTCACTGTCATTTAGCCTTTCGCTAAAAGGCGAGTGTTTGCAATTGCTCTCAGAATTACTCCGAGATTAACATAAAGTACAGAAAGGTCTAAAATAACGAGCATTTTACACAACTACTCAATTACTCACTCGAATGATTTTTCGGTTATATCATTCGAGTGAATTATTGCTATTAGTTTGTATATTAATGATTTTATAATAGGTGATGTACGTATTCATAGGCAACTTGAAGGGTACATGGCCGTTACAAAACATGTTATAGTAGAGGCTTTCAATTACCGTTACCATAAACAGCCCTCAAAGCGGGTCAGCCTGGTTAATCTCCGCCTGAACATATTTTGCTCGCTTCCCAGTATCGTTGCGTCCTTTTGCGATTCCTTTGGGATCTGTTTTGCCGCCGGAGACATTTCATGCACTATACGGAGCCATTTTGTACGACACCCCTCAAAACTTCATCCAACACTCGCTGAATTTACCCTAACTAATTTACTATGCAAAGGGACTATCACGGAATTGGCTATATCACATGATTCATTTACAATACCTTGGATTAAATCTGAGGTTCCTTCAGTGAATGAAACGCCGTTTGAGGATTTACCTGAAACAAGAACAAAATTATTAGTTAGTGTTTCAAACAGGTCATGATTAGAAGGCTTTTAGCACTTATTTCATATTCATTTATTTGCAAAGCTGGGCGCAAAAGCGTTAATAAAAATAAAGTTAAATTTTTCGTTAATGAATTAACTTTTAAGTTAACTTTCAAAACCATTAACGGACTGACTAACTTCGGCTACATTCATCATCCGTTAATTCAAGTCCGCTAAATCGGAAATATAATCAATAAATATTTCAAATGGTTGTATAGGCATTATGTGCAAGTTCGGACTGGTTTTGTTTACATGTGTGACGTACTACTTTGTGTGACGTGGCGTCCGTATACAAAGAATGCGCGCGAGTTGTTTTGTTTTTATTTGTTAGGTTTCAACTCCAACCCCCTTAAGCCCGCCCCCTTTACTTCATTCTGTGCAATTCAAACCCGCAGATAAATTCGTCATGTCCAATGTGCTTTTTTGTTTTACTCTATGAAAAATTTTAAAATTACCAAGCTACATGGAATTAGGATCATCAGTTCGATCAGTCTTAAATATGTAAGGACGCGCGTTTATAGCAACAATCTAGGATTTTTTGTCTAAAACGTAAATTTGGTGACACCACTGTGTATAGACGCGAAACATACCTATTCCGCATTTCGTTATTT
This sequence comes from Aphodius sticticus, assembly GCA_963966075.1. NCBI lineage: Eukaryota > Metazoa > Arthropoda > Insecta > Coleoptera > Scarabaeidae > Aphodius > Aphodius sticticus. The sequence continues at coordinate 9,855,537 of OZ014515.1, read as the reverse complement.
GTTATTGTTTGCTGGGATTTAAAAACTGGAAGAGAAGCGTAATCAATAACTTAATAGCAAAGCATGGAGGCTGTTTGCTACCAACCCAAAGCAACTAGTGTTGTCAAAAAATAAAAATCACCGATGTTCAAGCCATGCGATTTATTAAAGTTGCACAGATGTAAATGATGTACAAATAGTCATAAAATTACATGCGATTTTTCAAAACTGCATTGTTGAAAGTGCAGGTTTGAACTGCTTAGATAAAAAAGTAGCTTTAGTTGATCTTTTCATCTTTGTATCTCGCAATGTACTTCTTTTAGTTACCACTGTACCTAGTTTGAAAAGTTTCTAAGGCAATTTCTACATATGGAACCGCAACAAAGGCCCGCAGTTATTTGGGTTCCATACCCACCGGTAGATCGGCACTCAACATAACCTATATTTTTTTAATACAAAGTTAACGACAAACGGTTAACGTTAACTTCCGTTACATTTGTAACAAATTAACGGACTATCGGCTAACGAAGTTAACTTTTTCGTTAACGGATTGATGATTAACGAACTTAACTTTCTGATTAACTTTGCCCAGCTTTGTTTATTTGCAATGGAAGTCTATGTATCAAAAATGAAATTTGGGGTAGCGGTTGTTTAAATTTAATGGTGTGAAGTGGTGCAAGCTAATGTGGGGTTGTGTAAAGGGTAGACAGTTGGGCTAATCTACATCTATCTCCGTCACCTACCTGGGTTCGGTTGTAGCAGGTCGACATTAATGAATCATACAATCGGATATTGGTTGTGCTGGCAACCATGAATTTGTAAAGCGAGTCTGCATCTCCAGCTGCATGTTATTATAGATACGCAGCAATGATATACTTCATTGTCGAAATATGGGGGTTTAATAGAGTGCAAGATTGATCAGAGTATGCTGCGGCTGGGTGTATGTCGTGAGAGGATCCACCCTATAACAGCCGAACTTAATATAACTGGTACCCGGGATATTAAATTATAATTTTTAATACCGCTGGGACAGAGACGCGGGCCAACTAATATGAAAGTAGAGTTGAAAAGCCGCAAGCCCGCTTCCTTGCCCCGTCTCGTTCCGAGCTATATTATTAATAGAATTTCCGAAACTTTTATAGAAACCAACGTAGACGTCTTTTATTGAAAACAAACTTATATTTAATTATTAATATTTATTATTTCTTCGAGCACCATCAGCATCCACCATCTACTACACGTGACAATAATTAATAACTGTACGTCCAAACTTTGACGTGTTCAATGGAATGTAAAGTCTTTCAGAGGGCTGAAAAGGGGAGAATAAAGGAGCAGTATTCCGAAATGCACTTTTCGTTGGGCTTGGCTCTCCCGGAGGGTAATTTATAGCAAGAAACAGTCGATTTTTAATTAAAATTTTTGTATAGCGTCGAGCGACAGTACTATTATCGAGCACATCGGAAGTTATTCTTAGTTTGGGCTGTCGATATGGCGAAAAAAACGAACGAGAGGGCGAATTAACGGGCTCGGCTCCGACAGAAGTAAGTATAATAAATCACCAAATCGGGCAGAAATTTAAGGACCATTTCCTAAAATGCTAATATATAATTCTGCACTTTCGAACTTTCGACTGAGCAAGCCCGTCTAGCGCGGCCATTGTTTAAATTAGGATGAACTTGAAAGTTTCATTTCAAACTTCAAAATTTCACCCGGCTTATCGATAGCCGAAAAACTTTACTCACTATATCACGTTCGCACTTACCATAACTCCTACGACAGTGAGCTTTATACTCAACCTGCATACAATTTTAAAACCCCTATTATCAATTCCAACATCAAACTGTCTAAGATTCGGAACGATTGGACATAATTACGTCGCTTAAAAGGTGCTATATTTATGACACGGGACATTTCTGTATATAGATAAATTGGTTTAGATCGACTCAAAACGATCGACTTAACCTATCAAGTAAAAAAAATATTGGATTTTTCTGAAAAAAAAATTATCCGTCGCCTCCACCATTATGCAAAAATATCCATATTATCCAATTGCGTCACCCGATATCGACGATTAATACCCTATCGGATGCGAAATCGCTTGAGGAATCCATTTCTGAATATCCAATTGCTCTAAGATGTAAGGCCCGCGAGAAAAACTCAAAAGAGCGCAAAAATTTTGCGAATGAAAAGTAAACAGAGCAACAGAAAAGCAAACCGATGCGAGTATAGGAGTGACATGGGAATTTATTAATATGGCAACCGTTGTCCTTCCGCTTCCGATATAAATTTGGAGGACACATTAGCAGCGGTCCTCTTTGCGTGGACGCCCACGTTCGCTTATCCGGACATTCTGCCTGCCGCTGGACTAGACCGTTGTTCTCCATGTTCAATTCGCCGTTAGAGTCTTATTGTGCGAGCTTCGGGGGAGATTGCGACCACAATTCCTAATTGTCGTGACGTCACATCAGCTCCCTATAGGATTAGCTTTGCCCTGGGCAGCTTACTCTACAACAAAACAACTTGCTCTGGCGGCATATACCAGCTCGAACTCGACCTAAACTATCGTTACATACTTTCGACAATAGCTCCTTTTTATTTTTCTTTTCGTCTCAGCGAATTCATTGTTCGATACTCTCCTAATTAATTGGAGCGAGTCCGGTTGAGAATATTGTCCACTAAATCCTAATATACAGGGTGTTTCAGACATACCGGCTAACCTTGAAACATGTTTTGTCTAATAACGCATGGTCTAACATCACGCATTTTTGAGAAAATTAATAAAGAAAAACGGAGTATGACCCTGTTCAGCGGAAGAAACTGGTGTCAAAACAACACCGCCGGCAAAATATCGGTTTAACTGCACTCTGGTGTTTCTTGTTTAGTGAGATGAACCGTGCATTGGCCTACATTAGTTCATATCATCTTTGTTAACTGTTCGTTGGTTTATCTACTATAAGAGTCTTTTGGATTGTGGAATATTAGTGTAGTTGTGTTTGTGTAGTACCACAGTCGGACGGATGGCAATTGTATGCGACTGACGACTCGAATGCGCAATAACTTTGACCGACCGCGCCGCGCAGTTGCGGCGTTAAGTCGGTTTGTTTTGTCCGACGAGAATCACATTGCAATCGCAATTTTTTCTAATATTACAGGGAATAATAGTACTATATAGTACTATAATATATATTATTATACAAGTTTATAAGACGTCAAATTGACGCATGAGTTCTTTGGGTCACGAGGACCGCCAGCGACGAAATTGTGGTTACTATGTTTAGAATCTAGGGTATTTTGCGCGTACCATGTTGTAGAACTGGCAGTACTGTAGTAAACTGCCAACTTGGTGAAGTTGGGATAAAATCATGACAAAATCTTATTGTGGATAATTTTACTCTACTTTAGCCTATAAGTTTTAATAAATAATTAACGAGGCGCAACTATGATCACAATAGAGCTTGGGGCAACACTATTAACCAGCAATGGCTACTCTGATAAAAAATTACATGACAACCAGTGTATAAAGGATGTAGATATAGAAACATAACCTAAAAAGTTAACTTAAAAATAGTAGTCAAATAATATATAATAGTCGGAATAGAAGTGTTTGGCGGTGACTGATTAGTTACTCTGAAAAGCTTACTAAAAAATTGTTATAACGCTTCGTTTAATAGCGGTGTCGACCTAATTCCGCAAGGTAGCCGTTGAGGCTTATACATTTACACGCACTTATACTTGAAACCAAATTCTAATTTCGGTGAAGTAGTTTATTAGAATAAATTATACTTAGTCAAATTACATGCGATGGGGGTAAAACAAATAGTTGCACACAACTAGAACTAAGACGAAGTTGAAAGCGATGTACAAAATACGTTACATAAACTTAAACGTTACAGTACGTTACATAAACTAAGAAATCCTCAACACTTTAGTGTATGTACGATAGCTTGCTACGTGTATGCTGATATTCAATAAACTATTTATTGCGCTTATACAATCCCGCGGCAGTATTTGAACCAGATCATATCTACAGTGTAGGTTTGATCTTCGCATAACTAAGGTGACCAGCGACCCTATTCTCGTCATCTTTTTGAAGCGAATGCGAGTTTTCTCGAATTGTTAGGTGGGCGGAGTGGGGGTATCAGCGGTTCCCCTCTGGAACGTATCTATGAGCAAATTAGGGCAACCGCCGATATCTCCACTCTCACCTAACCATTCGAGAAAACTCACATTCGCTTCAAAACGATGACGAGAATAGAGTCGCAGAATTTGATTGAGGCAAAGCAGGACATAAGCGGGGGCGGGGGTAGTAATTAAAGCCAAATACTTGCATTATTATCAATATGATGTTAAGTTGGATTGGATACTGATCAAAACATAATTATTTTATACCAAGCATTGTAGACGTTCAATGTTTTATAATATTTATTTCAATTAGATAAATGTTTGTGATGTTTTTTTAAAGAAAATTGTAAAGTTTAGGTCTTTTGCGGTAGATATAATATTATTTATCAATTGTTTAAGTTTTTTTGTGATATATTAGGTCCATAAAGGCAACTTTATAATAACTCATTTGATTTGAAAAAAAAAACTCAATTTGAAAACTCCGAAGCACCCTATTTTAGCGCCAAATTTTAACCCTTTTCCTTACCATAATTTCGTGAAATTTACCTACGTTTTTTTATACCAAATAGATTTAGTGAATATGTAAAATACACTTTCGTCCAGAAATAAATATATTGTTGCCTCTAATGAAGTAAATTTATTTGAATTATACAATATTTCGCCCCAGTGTAAGTTTGACTATTAACGAAACAAGTTAATTCTAAATTTGTGGTGGAGGTATGATGAAAGACTAATAAATATTTTAACAACAAGAAATGTCAAGTTGAGAGGAACGGTCTAAAAAACAACGCTAATTCTTTTTTTTCAGATTCCATTAAGGACAAGAAAAAAGCAAAACAAAAATATCACAGCTAGAAAAAAGGTAAAAAATTCAACCCATCACTGCAATTTTAGTTGTGATTTGATCTATGACAGGAACACTATAAAAATAAATCAATAAATTGTTAGTTCATGTGTATAATATTGGAACCGTAGATTTTCTTCAACTAAATACATCAACAAAATTGACAGAAACATTATGGTAGCTAGAGTGAGAAATATATTTACGTCTGACGGCTATCTATTTCATAAATATGTACTATCAAAGCAAAGTAGTGAAAAACAATGGATTTTTTTGTGAGATAAGAAAAAAACATTGCGCAAATGACAAAAAGAAACATGTTATTATTTTTATTAAGTATTAACGTGAGTTACTAAAACCTGTAAAAACCTGTAAAGTTGTACGACGTTGCTTTGTTTACATTAAAACCAAGTTGCTTTACAACTAAATCATTTTCATGTAAAAATGGAACGTGAACTATATGTTCATTCAGCCGACATTATTGATGTTGACAAACTAATTAATATTAACTTATTATTATAACTTATAATTATTATGGTATGTAAGTATGTACTGTGACTAATTTAAGATTTTGTTTGGGAAATATTTTAACTACATCAACTGCTATCATCGAACGCTTTGAAAAAGAATGTTTGGACCAACAAAGAACAAGAAATATGTCCTAATATCCTAATGTATAACGTAACTACAAATATTTTAAAACCTTCCTAAAAGGCGGGACATGTTTAAAACATCGCGGGACGTGGGACACCTTACGTACGACCTTACGTATAACTCCTTATTCAAGTAAATGTGGTCCTTGTATTGTATCTGAAAGGGGAATTTGATGTTTAGTTGACGAGAATGATGCACGATCACTTACCAGAGTCGCAAAACATCACCGAAAGCGTCATGCTGGCGTATTTTGATGAACAGAGCAAAACTAAGAAAGCCCCAACCCTTTGGGCACACTACAGCATGCTGCACGCGTGTTTAAATATGTATAGAATATAGATATTTCGCAGTTTATGCGATTGCAAGCGATTCTGAAAAGGGAGTTTGTGGTTATGTGTATTTACGTTTGACATAAAGTAGAAAAATATGCATTATCTTTATGAATTCTATTGTCAATGGTGCTGTAATAGAATTCAAAGATGATATTGTATAGATATCGTTTGGCGGGAGCGGATAGTGCTCACAGCTAATGGTAATGTAACGTTCGTAATAATAATATGATAAATCCGTTGGGTACACCGAGTGAACCATTGTTATGCAACGCTAACATGAGCTTGTAATCAATGAAGCCACGTCATGTAAGATTCCGGATTATTAGATTCGCCATGATATGGACAAATCCTACAAATTGACGTACTCGTACGTACGGGTGCCTATTGTTCCGGGGAACAACCATTTCCTCTCGCCGAAGTGATTATCACAATTATATTCTCTCGTAGCAACGTCTCTGTATACCAAAGTAAAAATCAATAATCTTAATTAAATTGGGTTATGTTAAGACTCGAGGGAATATATAGCGAATGCTCTAAGAACACATTAAACATGGAGAATGATAGACGTACCTTAACATGATGAAATCAAGTGGATTAAATGAAATTAAGGAAAATAAATTATGGGTGTTCTGATAGTGACGTGATTTCAATATCCTGGCGCGAACCCCCTTAAGTAGGTAATAAATTAAGGAACTTTCGATTCGTAAGTAGTTAGTAACGAGGTTAAAATGAAATGACGTAAAAGCTGGGGAAAGTAATTCTTTTCGGCTTTGACCGGGCAGAACGGAGTTGGCATAAGTTTATGTATAATAATAATTCACCCGTGCAAAGTTGCCCTTATATAAAAGTGTCCGAACAATTTGGGCGTGGGGAATTAGTAAAGTTTTAAGTAGCTTATTACGGATGCTTGCGAACAACTTGAGTTTAATACAGTTAGTAGCATAATTTCTCGGACTCCTGACAACACAGAGTACGGAATCTTTATTTTATCATTACTTTCAAATTGTCTTTTAAGCGTTTAAGGCACCCCGGGTCGCGCTCCCTAAACTCCCGAGAACCTTTTCATATTTTAATTTCGCCTGCTTTTGTTTACCTTCCTGATTTCATTTAACATCTGTCCATGCGTATCACACAGTAAAATGAATTACTCAAAAAAAAGTAATGTTGTAAAAAGGCACAATTAAACAGTTAAAAAAACACAATTACATAATGTCTTGTATTTCGCCATTAACTTTGATGTGGCTAATTACATGAATAATGGTGTGGTTTTCATTGGTATATTTCATGTAAATCTATGGTAGATCCTTTTTATTTATTGGTATGATGTAGGTATATAATAGTACTTACCGTATTATGTAAATAATCCGTACAAATTATAAAATTTATTTAAAAAAAAATTGATTTATTCTGCACTATCCAGTTTCAGAGAGGAGAGTTATACAATAGATTTAATGCAATAGGTACTTTTTTATTTGATGTAGCGTAATCCCCCTTTCTGAAACGAAGCGAAAACATAACTGAAACTGAAAGTTAAGCTATATGACTATATGAAATGCAAAAGGGTTAAGAGTGCTGTTTTTTTTTGTATCCAAAATAGCTCAATGTGACACGATTTACACTTTAACCCCTTTGCATTTCTCTTGAATTGATAAACGTAGGTACAGTCATGGAAATAAGTAAGTTCGTATCGCTATCGCAGGATTTAAAAATAGTATGTCGGTTATATATTCGTGTACCGTTCTACCTCGACCCGGCCGCTTCGCAAAAAGTTGTCCGTCACGAGGTGGTTTTTCGATGGATGTAATGTAACGGGATTTAGTTTATTTTTAGCGTGTCCGACCTTTTCCTTAATGTGATATCTTCATTGCAATGTAATAAATGAAATATGATCACTACAGTTAAGTTTACGAGTAGGTAATGCATTTCATTAAATATAGAATTACTTTTATAATAATATTAATAAACATGAAATTTGATAATATGATACGAAAAGCTCATTTTAAGATTTTGCGTAATACATGACACATTATATAAATTTATGTTAACTAATACACATATTAATTACGCAAGTAAATGCCTTTGCCCAGCAGTAGGATGACGGGCTTAAGTAAGTAAGTAAGTAAATGCGTAAATCAACTTGATGCCAAGGATTATCACTATAGACTATTTCAGAAAATATTAAAATATATTCACTAAATGTAAATAAATTTTCTAAATTTAATTTAAATTTACATTTAGGACGAGCATGTATTTTGTATGAAGGACAATGGAAATTTTATATCTGTATTTACTTTACAGCAGTTAATGTTCAATTATCTTTCATGACATCTAATACATGCTTGACAACCAAAATAATTTAAATTATAGAAATATATACAGGCTGTCCCACGTTTCTTCCGCAAAACAATTTTTTTCAGAAAGTAAATTACTTTTTCAATTCATTAAAAAGTTACAGCCGTTTGAATTATTAACAATATCTTATTTTAAACGGGTCCAACTTCAGAAGGAACAGAGAAAACCAATAAGACCATATGAAACATATTACTTTCTACTTTCTAGAAAAAGAAAAACAAAACATTTTGGTATTTTCTTTTGTTCATTTGTTAAGACAAATTATTAAAATTTTACTTATAATTAATAATTGTTTATTGTTGTAATATGTATTTATTGTGTTTCATTTTTGGTTTTGCATTGTTTAATAACTAACTTTTTTGTTAATATTTCAAAGAGCTCTACAGAAGTTTTATTGTAATATAGTTCCAGTTCAATAAGCACACATTTTTCATTTACTATATATTAGCTGGAACATTATTGGACATTTTATTTCTAAATTTGTTTTCTAAATAAATTAAGAGTCGTGCATTAACAACGATAATAAGTTAAAAATAACATTTTGACTTATGAATTGTGTACTGTAAGGTTAGCTAAAATGCATATACATTAAAAATGAAGGTCTTTTTAATTTCCAAACAATATAAACTATAACTGAAAATGCTTAACGACATACTTTGTCAAAGTAATATTATAAGTTAATAATATGGTAACATACAGGCGGGATGTAAATTTTAAATATATCAAAAATTACAGCCACAACCTGGATTTGAACCAAGGCCCTTTGCGTCGGTAGCACAATGTCAATAGCTCAGATGGGAGAGCATTGTGCTAGCGACGCAAAGGTTCAAATCGTCAAGTTGTTGGTTTCTCTTACGTATAGCTTTTATTGCATATGATTGTGAGTAATTAATATGCAATAAAAGCTATACGTAAGACAAACCAACAACTTTTCTTTCTGAAGCGTCTCCTTTTGGGAAATTATATACCCGTTACCAACACAATTTATACTCATCCCAGGTCAAATTTGATGAAATAATTTTTATGTTGTATAAATGTTCTTTTAGATGGTCGTATATTTTGATTTATTTTTTTTAATAATAATTATAACATATTCAAAATTTTTTTGTAAATTAGTGATATTCATAATTGTCATTATTTTCAGTTGTCAGATATTTGAAACATATTGCTGTAAAGTAAATACAAAATAATAATATAAAAAAATAGTAATGATACATTCATGCTATACAATATACATACTCCTTTCTGTTTATTAAGTCAAACACTGCAAAATATCGTTGAAGCTAAATATCTCGAAAACATCAGTAAATCACAATTAACAAATTACCATAAAGACAAATTTAAAGCAATTTAATTTATTTCTATTTTGTGAATAAATGTTAATACATATGTCAGTTCTGAAATAACCTGAAAAGTAAAAATATTGACAACAACAAATTGATTTTTGTATTTATTAACACAAAAAAAGCTATTAGATGCAATAAGGTTGTAAGTATAATTTATTGTGTTGTATGCAATATCTTGAAATGAGATTTTCATTTCATGTAATCGAAAACTTTTATGTTTATTAATATAAAATTAACGTCATATTTAATACAAACACAATTACATTGCAATGTAGGAATTACATTAATTAATTACACATTAAGCTAATAAATAGAAACATATAACTCATTATAAACCAATTCAAAGCATTCGAACAAGGTTTCGCAAATAATATAGGTATTTCTGATATACGAGTTGAAGCGTAAACGGACAATTTTTTGCACTTAGCGGCCGAGCGGTCGACCAGAATAACAAAAAACTTGTACTTGGATGTATCATCGACACATTGCTAAAATATTTATAGAACTTACTTAATTCCAAGAGTGTACATACACAAACCTTCAGGAAATACATGTAATTAAAAAGTTTTAGACTGATTGGTTTACACTGACGCCTTATCCAAAAATATGTTTATATACCCCACCTATTTCAACTGCCCAAGGTGTAAGGTTTTTTTAATTCTATTGAGATATCGTCCATATCATCTTTCTAAAAACGAAACATTTTATTAGACTAATAAAAAGCATATTTCTAATTTCAATGCTCACCTTTACTCTTATCCGCAATTTTCTAACATTCTCTTTAAAATGTTTTGCTGTAATCAATACACTTCTCCTTGTAATGTTCACAATGAAATACAAAACCACGTATATTACTATGAATTTGCAAATGTGTTTTCATAATTTAGCACGGTTTTAAACTCCAGAGTGAATGAATTGCAGCTCAACGGCATGTTTGATGCAAAGACGTACACTTCGCTTATCGTATAAACTGAAAAGACAATCACCATGTGTTGGGACAATCGCTACAATATTAGATTAGAGATCTATATACCCCGTAGCAATCAAATAATAGATCAGCTTTGTGATTTTGCGATTTTACATGACCGATTGTAACAATACAGACAACATTGTAAAATGACTGCAGTATTACATAACACATATATTTTTACATTATGATTGATCTAATTCATCAGTTACATGAATAACAGTGTATTTTTTTGCATCTATAGTACTGGGCCACTAATTGTGTAACTCAAATGTTTGAACAATGTTTTGCTCGCAACGTGGACAAAATTGAAAGGTATGATGCATGTTATACGCATTTTTAATCCCGATGTGATTGGTACCACACGGGCGCACAAATTAGGCATTTATATTTTTGCGCGATGGTTGCGTCTCCAATAACCGAAACAATATTCAAAGCTCACTTTAAATATTGCACCCATCGAATGTGTGTTTGCGATTCCCTCCTAAATAATGCGAACGCATACAAAATTTAATAAATACGCATACAAAATGCAATAAAATATCGACTCGATTCTCCTCTACAGTATTGAGCGTTTAGCAATTTTGAAACACACCGTGGTTCTAATATACGTTTTTCCATCAGTTATCTTTATTTAGGCTTGCAGTGGTTGACGATTGTTTTCTCTTGGGTGTTTGCCGAGCATATGGCAGGAATATAGTTTGGGTAGAGAACGTTGAAAGGAAAACATTCAATTTTAAATGCGAGTTTTAATTATAGTTTCAATTAGTGAACTTCTGGTCCTGTGGCAATTAGCTCAGTTAGAACGTTTATTGCAGACTTAGTTGAAAGTGGTCGGATCGGTAGTGAGCAAAAGGACTGTATCCTGTGCGGTGAGGTACCCACTTAAAAATATAATTGCAACTCCTTTAATTGTTCGACGCCGATCCGAAAATATTTAATTTACTCCGGATGCTAGTTTTATTAAATTCCGAATGGGATACGATTTTTATTGCCGGATTTAATCAAAATTCAATTTACCCGCTCCCGCGTGATGTAATTTGTTGTTGCATCGTCCCGAAATGCTGCATATGACAGTTTCTAAATGTGGATTTAGGAACCGCTTGACTGACGTGCACATTTCTATTCTCCGGAAATGTTCCTAGCCCCACGAATAAATCTCATATTCATATCTAGAATACCCGTATACTAATTTACTCCTAGACACATCTAGTCCCGGAAAACATCCCTAAAACGTGCCTCCAACTACTCCACAAGCCCGGAAAAATAAGATCGCATATCAAATTATCGAATCCCCTTGCCAATTTCTATCGTATTGGATGTCGATAATTTTGCTGACTACGCCAACTAATGTAGTAATCCGACAGACTTCGCAGAATTGTATTGGTTTGCCGATTGAAACACTATACTGCTGTCGGGTCACAAGAAAGATGATGCTGTTATCTATCTCTCTATCTATCTATATATATATATATATATATATATATATATATATATATATATATATATATATATATATATATACTACATACTAAAAGTCTAACACAGTCTGCGGAAGAAGTTTATGAAAATCGTCGAATCGGGAGAAGACTCTGCTCTTCGAAGAAGCGAAAATTGGCGCCGCAGGCGCCGATTTTCCTTGTGAAATTTGAATCTACAGTGCTTAGGCTTTCGATTTCGTCCATTGTCGGCCCAGTTCTCGTTATTTTTTAACTACTATATACTAAAAGTCTAACACAGTCCAGAGAAGAAGTTTACGAAAATCGTCGATTTTCCGCCTGAAATTTGATTCTACAGTGCTTAGGCTTTCGACTTCGTCAATTTTCGGCTATTCTCGTTATTTTTTGTCTCGATTCAGCCAAATTTATGGATTATCGCTTGGGACTGTACCTCGTCAGCGCGTCGCCATGGCAACCGATCGAGGTTGCTAGGCGACGGCCGCGCGCTTCGCTACGCGGTCACCAGACGGCGACACATCATCATGTCGCTGTTGAGGTTACGCTACGAAGCAATAGATGGCGCCCCGTAACCGCGCCGAACGTACGAGCATAATCACGTCGCGCGTGTAAGAGCATAGAACCTTAGCGTATCCAGGCTTTTTGTCTCTCTTAACGCTTCGGCGATCTACCTAGGTCGACCAGCAGGCCTATTAGGCCTGCACATTCTCCTAGTCTATATATACTAAAAGTCTAATCGGAATGGACAACTTTTTTTATCCACGTTTATTCAATATATATTTTTAATATAATATAGATTTTTTAAATGACATAAATTTGAATACCACATTTTGCCACACTTTTGCTGGATTGATTTTTTTTTCAAAACGTGTCTACTTGATTTTAAAATTGTTTTTTTAAGAATGGCGAAAACATAGGAAAGAAGAACGAAATGCTCATCGAATGGATTATATCAGTCACACATTTATAAGTATTTTCATTGTGTTTGTTCCAAAGTTAATTTATAATATTGCATTTTTATATAGTACTGTTGTGTTGTTTTTTGAATAAGATATTTTTCATATATAAATTCTGTAATATTAAAACTAATACAGTTTTCTTTTCGAATAATGTTTTATTTAATTATTATTATTGTTTTATTATTATTGATTATAAATTATGTATATTCCTCAGGTTTTTATATTTTATATTTAATGTCAAGGACATTTTGTTGTTTTTGTCATAATTGAGCAAGTATTTACTAGAATCAATAATTAATCAAAGCAAAATAAAACACTTTTGTCCAGCTACCTTGTTGTAGGAGGTTCGCTGTTGCCAATTGATTTACAAAAATATTTCTCTTGTTTTTGCAGATAGGTATAATATTATCATATTTACAACAAAAAAAAACCAACCCGCTGCCAATTGTGTTTTAATATCATTTTTAGTACCGAGTTATCTGGAATAATATAGTATTATAAAATTTCATAATTTTTGTTGGAGATCAAATTTTATAATGTTCAGTGTTCATATCTAGTTATCTATATAAAAAATACATGTTGATATAGAAACATAATAACAATAAAATCGGTGTCACTTCATGTATATAAAACGCTCATTATATGAAATTACTTCTTTACGACTTTGTTTACTACATTATCTCTGATCCACCGCAATATACAAGAAACATACTTTATTAATCAACCCCCTCCAAAACCACCCGATTATCAAATGATTTTATAAATATATTTTTAACGAGTTCCCAGGTGTAATAACACATTTGCAAAGTTTCAGAATTTTTAATTATACTTTATTTTTAACCCCCTCAAACACTACCCTATTGACACTTAAAATTTTATCTGCTATTTATATGTCTTTGTGGGTATAATATTATCACATTTAGATGAATTCAAATTATTAAACGAACATTTAGCGTTTCAACCCCCTAAAAACAACCCCTTAAGGTTTAGATTTTTTTCACTATTTTTCTAGTTACCAAATTATTATTTTTGTTCATCTAAATTAAAAAAAATATTTTGTCCACCTAAAAGTTGCAAATTAATCACTGTGCGAACGTAACAGCATAGTCACGCGTCTACATAGATCGGCGACCGTAGGCCTATTAGGCCTGCCCATTTTACTAGTTTATATTACTGGATACGTCTTAAGATTTACAGAAAACATCGGTTGTTGTTATCCAAGCGGTTGTTCTGGAAATATGCAAGGATTTTAACCATCCTCGAGGCTTTCGTGTCCGTGCAATTACTGTAAAATATATTATTGAAATTGGTTTGCCAGTGCAGATCTGGAATTATATCGGAAATTATCGAACTGTTCGGGAGCGCTTCCCCGTCACGTATGTACTAATATACGCTAATGGCAACATTATACAAAATATCCGGAAGTGATTAAACTGTCATCACTGCAGTTACGCCAGAACGTCCAAAATGGACACGGCCTGCCCGTTTTCTACTTCACCGTCAAAGCTTTCATCATTTTCCATGCATAATTAACAAGTAATTTTACTACACTGACCGGTACAATTGAATCGGTGAGTGGAAGAACAGAATAAGTCCAATCAGGCTTTTGTGGCAAACTAAAAAAAACTGTATAATTCGGCAGCTGTGTATTTTACAAATTTGGTAAGCACAGAAAAGTTGTACTAAATTTCATTTTCAGTTGTTCTGGAAGTAAATTTTAGTTCAAAAGGCAATAATAAATAAGCAATTAGATAAAACATCAGCTGCACTTGTTCTGTTCTTCCAGTCAACGACATGCTTATCGTACTGGCCACTGCGCTGGTTGTTCACCTGAATGTTTTTCGCCTCTTGCTGCTGGCTCCTAGAACCAAAAATCGCGATTTGACATACCAACGTATTTTCCTCGATGAAAGTTTCTGCACACCGCCATTTTGTTTGTCAAAGAGTACTTTCAGTCGATACACGATGTACAAGAAACCCACGAAGATGTTGGTGGGATGATCTTAGTTTGACCATTGGACTGGCTGATGATGAGGCAGTGCGTTGAAACCGGTACCAGGAATTACTAAATAAACCAGCAAATGAAAAGAGGTTGTTTGATTTATCAACATTACTAAACTTGGCATTAGTCTTCATCATGATTTGATGTTTCCCAAGAAACGCGCTAAAATTCAAGACCTCCTCCTTCTAAATAGTGCATCACTTTTCTTAAGTTAGCAATTTTTAGGTAGTTAATTGGTATTGGGTTTTTGTATGCTGATTTTGTTGGATGTGTGGGACGATTTTATTTTTTGTCACGTCATAGAATTTTTTTTTAAATGACAACTCTATATTTTTTTAATATATTTGACAGACCTTTTAATTGTCTTAGTGGTAGCATAATATTTTTATGCCCTTACATAAAAAAATTTTCGAGACAGAGACAATTGAAGGTTATGAAATAAAAGTCACAAAATCTCTGGAACGGCTCTACCGAATTTAACGAATTTTCGGAATTAAGTATTTTGCAACCATGTGACTGGCGTTACGTTGATGCAACGTTTACAGTTTCTGAGATATAACCTCAAACTTTTGAATTTGAAATAGAACACCCAGTATATTTTGACATTTTCTGTTACAGTCTTCACTATTACATCAAAAACATCTAGAAATTAACAAAAACCTTTATTACTTAGGTCTAAAAATTAAAAAAGAAAAAATAGATAACAAAACATTATTACATTTTCTACGGCAACTACTTTAGTTGGTTTAGGAGGATTCTCAACCATTGATAAGAACACATTGTTTTAAATTTGATCGGTTAATTTTTTTGTTGTTGTTATTTTTTGTTATCAATTTTCTCTTTGTTAATTTTTAGACCTAGGTAATAAAGGTTATTGTTTATTTCTAGTTATTTTTTATATAATACTGTAACAAGCGTAGTAACATTGATTAGGCAATAGAAGACTGTAACAGAAAAAGTTAAAATATATAGGGTGTTCTATTTCAAATTCAAAAGTTTGTGGTTATATCTCAGAAACTGCAAAAGTTGCATCAACGATAATAACGCCAGCGACTTCACATGGTTGCAAGATACTTAATTTCAAAATTTCGGTAAATTCGGTAAATTTCGATTTTTATGAATATCGGTGCTTTTTAATTGATCGCAAGAGGACTATGACGTAGCCGCAATATTGTTAAGATCCGTCACCTAGACTTGGCAGAATTGAGCCAGATATATTTTGTATTATCTTACCATTTGAATGGAAATACCTGAAATGGAACGGCGTAAATCATATTAAAAACCATGAAGTATATTTGGTGGTTTATCTCAATTTTTAGCGCCACCTTAATAAAAAATAAAAAGTGGGCTGTAGTCGGACAAGAGAACCTAATTTAATCGGATATAAGTTTGCAAAAATAAAGAAATTTTACACACTTATTAGAATTTATATTGAAGAATCTAAAAATATCTAAAAATATCTTATTTTTATTTTATAAATCTGTTTATAAACGATTAAATGTAAAAAAAATTATATGCTACCATTACGTTCTTTTCTTTGGTTCTTTTATTTTACTTTGTGGGTGGGTGGGGCCCCCAAAGATAATTTGCCTAGAAGCCCTGACCATCCTTAATCCGCCACTGCCTATACTATATTTCCTACTTATTGTGATTCGACCATAGAAGAAATGTTTCTTCGACCTGCAGTGCTTGGTTGCAGGATGGGTTGTATAAACAAGCGGCGAACGGCCAGCAGTGGTGAAGCTAAATCCCCTTGGTACCTGTACGGAGTACGGACAATATTTAAAATTTCAGTCGCAAATTAGTTAGTTCCGCAGTGCGCGCGCGTTCAGGTCGGAAAGTTTGAAATTTTATTTGCGTCGACCGACGCTAATTCCGCGGGAAATAATTGTAACTGGAAGCGGAATGAATGTAAAAATACACTCGGCGAAATTACTTTTTTAAATTATCGCCCGGACTGAGTGCCAAACAAAACGAAAACGCAATTAGTTAAATACCGCATGCGAAAAACTAAACTACATACAAGTTACATAAACTTCCGGCAATATGACATGCTCCATTTCCGTCCGACAAATTAGGCCCGACCCCAGAGATTTCTTTTTTCATCTTACCCTATACATTACGATCCGGGCAGCTATGGAGTTTTAAAACTCCGCATTTTTGATTTTTTTTGACATCCTCAATAACTAAATTTGGAACCTTGGCAATTCCCGCTCGTTGCGCCATCTTGAAAAAATTATTTCATTTCATCTGCTTGCCCACTTCAGGCGTTATAGTTTACATAGAGAGAAAAGAAACCAGTTGTGAATCAAACAATCCATAAAAATCCTAAAACTACTGAACAGAAAAAATTTAAATAAGGTGTCTCATGCCGTTTTTGTTTTCTTCAGCTTTTGTGTAAAAAAAGGTTGCGAGCAAGATTTTCATGGAAGCGGATATGTCAGTAACGAATATTAGCACGATAACTGGATATGCACGTAAACAATCGTCATATCTTAATTATTGCGACTGTAGAAAAAGAAATGCATAATAATTTTAAATTAATTTTTAAAGCGATTTAATATGAATGATATAAATTTCGTGCAGCGCGCACTACGTCAATCGTAACGGTAAGTGGAAACGTAGCTGGGACAGTGGAAGATTATTTACTATTAGTACGATACGATCAGAACAATTTAATTTCGAAATTTTGAATAGTAGTGGAAGTTAAATATAGATAATGAATTTAGATGTACAATTAATTATACCCAACAATATTATACAAACACGGATTCAATTGGATTCACTGAACGCGTCAAAACTTCGCATCTCGTTAGACTGCCTCGCACCAAAACCCACAAGCGAGGGAAGCCGAACTGCGCCAAAGGTTGTTCATATTTATTTCGGTCTTAAAAATTAACAAATAGTCGGAATGCTATTAAATTCAAGGGATGTATATCGTAGTAAATAAGGATTATTTGCATGCTAACTGCGTTGTAGTGCTAACATTCGTTGCTGCTTCCATCAAAATCTTGTTCGCAACCTTTATTACATAAAAACTAAAGAAAACTAAAAGGCCAATCTATAGAAGGCACTTTAAATGCAACCTGAACAAAAACTGAAATTTTTGTGGTAAGTGGTTTAAGAGAAAAAAATCGGAAAGACGAACGTTAATTTAAAAGTGCAGAAATCGGGTACTTTTTTTTCATTTCTCTCGCGCTCATGTTTACACCGAGAGGCAAACAATTCTGACAGTCATACAACTTATGTAGAAATGATTCAGGAGTATGGCATATGGCATATTCAGGAGTCATAAAACTATGCACTTTTCGACGTAGACCACTATATACAAAAATAAAGTATACTAAATTTGCTATAAAAGGCACCCTCAAGTGTATTTTTTGGTTGAATGGTTTGGCCGCTCGAGCGCGCAGAAAGAAGGCCAAATTTTCTTACTTTATGTGATGTGCGCGTAATTACAAAAAAGCTTAGATTCTGATAAAACTACATTAAATTCTCTACAAATTGCATAACTTAATCAGTTATTTTGGCCAAACTGTGTAGCCGCTAAAGCGCGTTGAAATTTTATGTCACATTACGCGAAACCGCGATAACAAGAGCCCTTCACCAAAAATTCAGTAGAGACCTATATTATTACTATTTATTTATTAACTATATATTTGCTCTTTTTAATAATTAATACTTGATGTATTATGTAATTTTTAATTTTTTTTTATGAACATTCGGGCTCTTGACTTCGCGGCTTCGCTTAGATTAATTTGACATAATACATATATCAACCCAACTTCGTGGCTACACGGTTTGGCCAAAATAAGTGATTAAGATGTGCAGTTTGTAGGGAAATTGTAATGATTCGTACTGAAAGTACAGTGATACTATTTTCGACTGTTTATTTCGCTAGATAACATACGAATATATGTCTGCAAAATGCCCGGACAAGCATATACATAAAAACTAGTTACGGAGTTATGCCGTCGTAGTACGTCACACAAAATATATACACTATTGACCTTTAACATTGGTCGCATACACTACACCTCTCCCTGTAAAAAAATACATCAGTAATTACATAAATATCCAACAACACTGTAATTATACATTAAACGATCGGGCGGTTTAATTTGCCGTTTTGGTCTTACGTCGTCTACCTGCTTATCTTCTGAAACAACAGCATCCTCACTATCTTCTGTAACATTTGCTTCAGCGACTGTATCAGAGATAGGCAAGGGTGCTAATGAATTTTCATTAAAACTATGTATGATCTTTCCATATCTGATTTGAATGTCTCTTGCACACCGTTCCCAGCTCTGGTACATTACAAAAGTATACGCACGTTCCCATCTTTTTTACAATTACAGCTTTTAACCATTCATTGATTTTTTGAAAATCCTTTATCAATACTCTCTCTCCGATCTTAAATTCTCTGTTTCTTTCACTACTATTATAATATCTTTGTTTTTCTTGCTGATTATTTACATTAAAATTCGTATTTGTCATTGTCGAATTTTGCACATTTACCTTATCAACTAAACTAAACCTATGAACAATATCTCTTCCTAACATAAGATAAGATGGCTTTTTCTTAGTTGTACAATGTGGAGTATTTCTATAGTCAAACAAAAATCGATACAAAATGTTATTAATGTCTGTACTGTTATTATTAATTAATTCCTTTTTTAAGGCATTTTTTACTGTTCTGACTACATTTTCTGCAGCTCCATTAGAATATGGTGAATAGGGCGCAGTAGTAATTTGTTTAATACCATTTGAACTCAAAAATGTCTTAAATTCTCCAGATGTGAATGAGGTACCATTATCCGAAATAATTAGTTTTGGCAAGCCAAATCTTGCAATTAAACTATGCAATGCTTGTATTGTAAATGAACTGGTCATTGTGCAAGTAGGAAATATCTCAATCCACTTTGAATGTGCATCCAACACAACAAGGAAAAATTTATTATGAAAAGGCCCAAAATAATCTAAATGTACCCTTTCCCAGGGTTCCTTTGGCCATTGCCACAAATGCAAATTTCCTTTTGGCGGATTATCCTTTATTATTTTACATTTCTCACAATTTCTAGCAATCTGTGTTATATCCCCACTCAAGCTAGGCTACCAAAAATACATTCTTGCCAATTCTTTCATTTTCTGAATGCCCATGTGTGACTTATGCAAATCTCGCAATAAACCATCCCTTAAAGCATATGGTATAACAACTTTGTGGTTCCACATAATTACTCCTTGACTCATTGTAAGTTCATTTCTAAATTTAAAGTATTGTCTAAGCTCGTCATTATCTACACTCGTTGGCCATCCATGTTTAATATAATTAGTCAATTTACGAAATTCTGTGTCTTTATTTGATTCTAACTTAATTTTTTAAAAATTAATTGGAGCACTTTCCTCCTTAAACATTTTAATATAATTTACACTACAATTATCTAGTAATTCAACCTCATCTCGAATCGGTATGCGTGATAGACAGTCTGCTACATTTTTCTCTGACTTCTCTGACTATTTTCGACTGTTTATTTCGCTAAGATAACATACGAATAAATGTCTGCAAAATGCCCGGACAAGCATATACATAAAAACTAGTTACGGAGTTATGCCGTCGTAGTACGTCACACAAAATATATACACTATTGACCTTTAACATTGGTCGCATACACTACAGAAATTAATGTAGTTTTAGCACAATCAGCCTTTTTAACTAACTGAAAAACTAGGTTTTACATAAAGTAGGAAAATTTTCCCTTCTTTCAGCGCGCTCTAGCGGCCAAACCGTTCAACAAAAAATGCATTTCAGGAGTGCTCTGGAAATTTAATGTACTTTATTTTTGTATGGAGTGGTCTACCTCGAAAATGCATAGTTTTATCACTTTTTGCAAAAAACTGGAAAACGGTGGAACATTTTTAGTTTTTTTGCGATTTTTGTTGGGAAGCCACATTCGTGAGAAGTAGCGAAGTTGAAATTCGGATTCAGCGCCCCAATAAACGTATAGAGTGAGAGAAAAAGAAAATCTATATTTTTTCCTGTAACGATTTGACTGGACTATTATGCCATAGTATACAGAGTGTTTTCTTATCTGCTTAATCGAGCTAACCTAGAAAAACGCCTTGGGGGATGTGTTGAGGGGGTCGTATAGAATCATTATTAGCTAAAATTTCCCGGGAGGAAGAAAGTTGATCAAAATTTGTCGCACAGTGTTACCTAACGTAAATAGATTTTTGTTTAAAAGAAAGAATTTGTCTTCTTACATGTTTTTATTCCAAGATTTGTTGAGGCCGGCCGTTGTGTGTGACTCAGGAAGCCGTCACACTATCACTGCAATCACCTCTACACTATTAACAAGTTTGAAAAATTGCTCCTAGTTATTAAATGGACTATAGTCGGTATATTGATTAGACACAATATAAGGATAAGGTCGTGCTGTTTCTGTAAGGTGCCAGAGGGGCTGACAAATTAATTGTATTAATAAGGTCTTTTAAGGAAGTGGTGAAAAATTGGAGATAACAGGTCGAACGCGAAGAGGCAGAAGGGCTCATTACCATTTATAATTTTATTATAATTTTATTTTCGAGTGGAGTGGGCCCCGCTTCCGTATTACAGCGTAATCTAGGAGCGTCCCTTTAGGCGGCATAATCCGAAAGACGGGGAAAGACACTCAGTGGAACTGCAGAAGAACTCCGGCATTGTGTCCCCCCGGTTTTGGGGGGTGCGGGCGCAAAAGCGTGGCGCGTCTATGAAAAGTGCTCAAAGGCTTAGAAATATAGCACTAACAACAAACGTTTCTACAGTGCGCCTCCATTAGTACACAACGGGATACCGACGCGACGGCTGGAAATTTGGTATACTCGCTAATTTCGGATATCTCTACAAGAACCACAATCGTTCACTTTGAATTCTCTTTCATTACGCATTCGGATACGACGACGTTAATAAGTTTATCTCATTTGGTATCTTCCAAAAGCTTCTGTTTGTATGTTATGTTGCTGTGTGGGTCCCTTAGCTTTCCTGTACACAGAGAAATGTTTAATACATCTTCCAGACTCTCGCGAGACATAGCAAGAGACCGCGAATCGGGAGAGTGTGGATGCCACATTCACACAAATCCGCTAACTTTCGAATTGCCAGAAGTCTCTGCGGATGCAGATCGTCGGATAAAAATCACGGGTTCGGCGAGTGGCTCGCTTCTTTGCTACGCGTTCGCTTCGATCCATTCCATGTGGGTTTTTGACGCGGCTCGAGCATTTTTTGTGTGTACCCGAAGGTATTATTTGCGACAGGGGTCTGATTTATGACATCAAGCACGTGCGGTGAAGGGGCATCAATGCATCAATGGGTATCAAATTCGAGCATCAATGCAACCCGAAAAGTAGGGATCACATACGCAAGTTAAAATGGAAAATATACCAGATAATGATATTTATTTCTGTATTATTGAAGAAATGCAAATGCATATCAATAAACTAACCATCCGTATTATAAGATTACTAATGAAAATTAAAATTAATAGCAATATTAAATCAATAATTAATTAAAACTAAGAATATATCATTTATCTCTTTCAAATAAATCTTATCAGTTCCAAGTTATTCCAGTCTTATTTTTCTATGATGTCTGAATCTATTGAATCTTTTTGGTACAGTTCTTTGATTACTTGGACCGGCTGAGAACTACCTGGTAAGTAGGTATAATTTTACCCTCATTGATGGGGAATGTTGCACAGGTGCTTCTCGTACATTGGCGAAAAGAAATATTTATACTATATTTATAATAGAAAATCGTATTACTTTGTCTTATATTAGTATATATGGTATCTAATATAAATGATCAGAATAAGAAATCAATAGCATTTAAGAAATTTTTCAAATATTTAATATATTTTATATTGAATTTTTATTTACGTTATTCAATTAGTTATTAATAACCACAATTTCTAGGAAAGTATACACACTATACGCTGAGGTAGCGGCTACTTCAGCGACGTCCATTCTAACTCACCCGCAGATGACCACGTCTTCCGTTTCGATAGTATTGGCTCTTGTGTTTGAAGGCTCATAACTGGATAACTACTGAACAGAAAAACTTGGATCCGAATTAATTCTAAGTAATGATGTTTTACAAAAGCGGATTCAGACGGATTCACTGAAAACGTCATCACAATAATTCAGCCTGTACAGTACGGATTACAGCGGGATATAATTAAATATAGTTTCATTATGTTTAGTACGCGCCATTGGAGTAATTACATCATGTTAAATTAGACGCAAAATCCGTTTCCTACACCAGTGAAATTAATACACATCCACCCTATTGTCCGTCGTAATTTACAAGGCCCCGTTATTGGACCTGTGGAATTTTTAATTAATTACACAAGCTTCCTCCCGGTGACGTATAAATATGTAAAACGCCCCCCGAGAGACACTCCAGAGGAAAAAAATAAAAAGCCCCATCAGCGGAAGACTGAGCCGCCGATACTCAAACAGTCTTCGCGGAAGCTGAAGTCGATTATAAGATTTTTGCGAGATTCTCCAGACACTTGATAAGATGCACGTGTGCAAATGTAGTAATTAACAATACCACTCGGTCTCGTCAGACCAGACAAAACAAATGAAAGCGCAAACTTCTTCAGACGCCATGTTGCCAATGGTTAGAAGTTCCAAGTGACTGACTGGCTGATAACTGTTGTCTTCTTGTTTACGTTAGCAACCGAGCGTTTGCTTACTTTGTCTCGCTAGCAACTGATTTTACTCGCCTCTTAAAAAGTTTCACTTGTTATCTTATAGTTGTGACATAACAAAGAGAATTGTTGTAACGATATGACTTTCTACCTGCGTTATGTTAATTTCCTTCGCGCACTAGTGGCCATAGTAAATTCCCTAGAATGCTGGCGCCTGTTATGCGTCGTGTGGTTTTTCTTTATTTCATTGCATAACTTTATGAGCTTGCTAATACACTGCTCAAAATGCTGGTAATAGTTCTAGGCAAATCAAATTTGGTATACCTACTTCAACGGCACATATTTAACAAATGAAAATTATAAAAACAATGTTAAAACTCTTAGTTACTTTTAAGTTACCTACACTTAAAAATGTAATTAATAACACAAAACAAAATGGAAGTGCCTGTCATCGTATCGATGGGTTTTCTGTGGATTGGTGAGGTTTAACACAGTGTATGCCCTCCACGAGCACGAATCACTTCCCCACACCTACGTGGCATGCTTCGCACTAGTCTGCGAAGGGATTCATGGGGTATGCTTTCCCATTCCTCAATCAGGGCTTGTGTCAGGTCCTGTATGGTTAGTGGTGCATTAGGGCGCTTACGAACACGTCGGTCAAGCTGATCCCACACGTGTTCAATAGGATTCATGTCAGGACTTCACGCCGGCTATTCCATGACCTGAATTCCACGTTCTTGTAAAAAATTTCTGGTGATGCCGGCAGTATGTGACTTTGCAGTGTCCTGTATTAGGATGCAATTTTCACCGACACCATATTCAGCAGGCACCACATGGTCCTCCAAGATGTTTACGATGTAATTCATGACATTTAGTCTACCAGGAATCACAACAAGATCAGTTCTGTTGTCTTTACTGATTCCAGCTCAAACCATCACAGATCCAAGACCAAATCTATCCACTTCCTGTATAGTAGCGGCTGCGTAGCGTTCACCAGGATATCTATATACACGTACTTAACCGTCGCACAGTGCGGTATTTGGCCTCAAAACCTGGCCATAGATGAAAATTGCTAAATGATATAGATGTGAGTAAGCTTTGGTTTCCGAACAGACAGATAGAATGGACGTCACATAGTTTCAATAACACCTGCGATTCTCCCAGGACCGAGATGTACCACCGAGTCAAAACTTGGCATTCGTTGAAACGATCACGTTTTGTTTTTGTCACGCAGTTGTGTGTAAACTTTTCGTTTCTTTGTTCTATGTTTCAAGTGTTTTTTGTGGAAAAATCAATATGGATATTAAAGTTCGAGGTATGTAGATTACATAAAATAGATTTGCCTGTATCATTTAATCCAATTATTACCTATTTTCATGGTAAAACAAACGCTTAACACAGTGTTTGATGTTTTGTACTTCTTTGCCTATATTAGTGTTCTCAAATATGTTCAACTGATTGGAACTCAAAATGTTATATGCCATGTTAAACCTTGGAGTTTCCTTTAACAGTCCTATATCATCTTTTCTCCCACAATTTTCCCATTTTTTTGCAACAATTTTTTTACTATATTGTTACAGATTCTGATGAATCAGTCAAAAGATTTACTGTAACTGGCAAACAACTGCACGAATTTATTACAGAAAGTTCTGATAGACTGTTTAAGCAGAAACAGAAGCACCTGGTAGATAAAATTCGAAATAATTGTAGAGAAATTCTCTCGATTTACAACGTGTGATGGCAAAATAAATGGCAAAAATCAAGAAGTCACTTTAGGGATTTTTTATCGAAAAATTTTACTAGTAATAATTGTTCAGAATTGCCCAAAAACCCCAAATCCAAAATTTCATGAAAATTAAAAAATATTGAAATTTTCTTAAAAAATAAGTGCGTAAATATTATTTGCATAGGCAGCTGCACTTAAAAAAGTGTGCTGTGGTAATTTTGTTTGAAATAAAACCTGAACTGTGCTTCAGCTGCTTTCCTTGCTGATCGCGCATTACCACCGACTAATCTTATTATTTCCACCTTTTCGGCGAGTGTAACCATTGTTATTCAGACAATAATTACATACGACAAAGCACTTTGACAGTTCAGGTTTTATTTCAAATAAAATTTCCACATCACACTTTTTTAAGCGCAGCTGCCTATGCAAATAATTATTTACGGACTTTTGTACTTTTGTACTTTTTTTAATTATTTACGGATTTACAGACGAATTATTTTTGAAGAGAATTTCGATATTTTTTAATTTTCATGAAATTTTGGGTTTAGGGTTTTTGAGCAATTCTGAACAATTATTATTAGTAAAATTTTTCGATAAAAAATCCCTAAAGTGATTTCTTGATTTTTGCCATTTGTTTTTTTCGAGCAACTTGCATTTCAATAAGATGCTTTATCCCTACTATATACTAAAAGTCTAACACAGTCCGCGCAAGAAGTTTTCGAAAATTGGCGAATCGGGGGAAGGGTCTGCTCCTCGGAGAAGCGAAAATTGGCGCCGCAGGCGCCGATTTTCCGCCTAAAATTGGATTGTACAGCGCTTAGGCTTTCGATTTCGTCCAATTTCCGGCCAGTTCTCGTTATTTTTTAACTCGATTAGGCTAAATTTATGGAGTATCGTTTCGGACTGTCCTCGCCAGCGTGTCGTCATGCCAATCGATCGCGGTTGCTAGGCAACGGCCGCGCGCTTCGCGACGCGGTCACCAGACGGCGACACATCATGTCGCTATTGAGGTTACGCTACGAAGCGATAGATGGCGCGCCCGTAACCGCTTCGAACGTACGAGCATTAACGCTTCGGCGATCTACCTAGGTCGACCAGCAGGCCTATTAGGCCTGCACATTCTCCTAGTTTTACTTCTAATGACGTTTCTAATCAACGAAAATTGACAACTGAATTCATTTGTCATCTTTAGTAGGCTTTCATACGTGAATTCAAAGCATACTTGACATTTTTTCCATTTTGTTTTGCGTTATTAGTTTACATTTTTATGTGTAACTAAGAGTTGTAACATTGTTTTTGTAATTTTGTTTACTTATTTAAATATATGCCCTTAAAGTATATCAGATTTGATTTTCCTAGAACTATTATTTAAAAAGTTACAGGTTTTGAAAAAGTGATCCCCTGATTTTTTCAGCAGTGTAGAATGAACAAATCAGCGGTGCGCTACTGTATACGGCATCGGTTTTCAATTAATTTGTAAGGGAATTTTGCGGAAGGAGAACAAAAGTCTGTAAGTTCGGAAAGTACCTAAGTTGGAAGCACTAGGAAGCTGAGACTATGGAATAAATACTTAATCCGCAGCTTTGGTTTCTGCGGAAACTATTTTAAAAGCTTTTAAAACGTATTCAACATTTATTAATAAAGAGGCGGCGAGTGCAGAAATAAAAGTCGTCGCGCTTTTAATCTTATTTGGCGGCTCGAGCGAGCTTTCAGCAACCTCACCTATATATATATATATAATATAAATATATTCCGTAATTTGATTTTATTTATTTCCAAATTTAATGCATAATATTAGCATAACTTGATACCGCTGTCCGTTTGACCGAACCTTCGTAAAATACGGGCCGCTCAAATCTCGCCTTTTTTATTGCTTCACCGCGCCACCCCGTAGAGGGTTGGGGTTGTATAATTTATTACTAATTATTAGGACAGCCCTGGATTATATACAACATTAAGCGGTATAGAAACGTCAGACCTCGGTTTCCAACAACCAATATGTTATACTTAACACTCATTGTGTATTGTTTACAGATCTAATATGACTACTTTACATAATATATTCGAAAATTCCACACTCACAGTCTCATAAATAACACATTATTACACACACATTGTATATTTTATTTATATAAAATGCTGATGTACGAAAAATATAACAAATCCCGTCTTAGTTTACACTAGTAAAATGGGCAGGCCTAATAGGCCTGCGGACACCGATATAGGTAGACGCGTGACTATGCTCCTACGTTCAGCGCGAAAAGAAAATATCGGCAGCGGAGCCGAAAATCGACGACTGTAAAATTGAAGAAACCATTTGTTTTTTAATTTTACAGATTTTACGGGTTCTCTACAGGAGTAGAATAATTACTTCACATCCACGTAAACCATTCAGATGCCACAATAGCTTAGTAGTTATTGAGAAGCCTTGCATCTAATAATTACTGTAATGTTAGGTTCAACTCGACTCTTTTAAGAGAATAAGCACATTGGTTCAAGTAAATATTTTATAAACAGAGAGGTATTTCTGTTCAATCCATTATGATTATGTTTTTTGAACTAATAATATCTATACCTACTTATTTCAAGAAAATATTTTCTTTATCAAACATATACAGGGTGTTAGTAAACAAGTGCTACAAACTTCAGGGGGTGAGTCTGTATGAAAAAATAATGACAGTTTGCTATATAAACGTATGTCCTGTATATTCACTTTAAGAAAATTCCTTTATATCAACGTGAGAATAGTTTTCTTGAATGAATAATATCTATACTCGTTGCTAGAAAATATTTTCTCAAATATAGAAGCATATGATAATAGGGTATTCCGGTCATGTCAAAATTTAAGCAGATATTCGCTTTAACCCATTGTACAATTTATGAGGATTCATAAAGTTAAGCTATGAGCTTTTTGATTTAGTTTTGCTATGAAATAATTGCAATTAAAAGTGCATTTCGTTTGAATTCACCGACCATCCTCGGAAATACACGATGATTACCGATCCCTAGTAGCGCTGGCAACAGCGGACAGCTCTCGAACAGCTGATCGGCCAAGTTGCCGGTTGGCGACCCTGCTGTTTGACAACGAATAAAGGTAACTTTTTTGAGAGATGATTTGGTCATTCCCAAAGCTTGAAGCCAAACATCTCTCATCTCGCTAGTCGGCAATGTAAAGAAAATCTTATCAGGAGTTACTGTTCTACTGCTGTTACAGCCCGGCACAGAACAATGTAGGCGTTGGAGTTTATATATTTTGAACAAGTGTTTGATATAACCTCAATAACCAAAGCAGATGTCAACAAACGAGCAATTCTAAACGTTGACACAACAGAAGACAAAAATTTACTACGTGCACCATAGATATAGCAACGTTGTCAAGTCGCTCACATTGAGCGGTCTTTGTGACGTCACAAAGACCAATCCTAATTCAAACTTCAAACAACGATTTCTCTTAATTTAAAACAATGTTATGATATTTTACTTGTGAAATAGCAAACTGTAGCACCCATAGTTTGTAAAAAATTACAATTTCAAAAACACCGGAATACCCTATTTCACTTCAACAATATCCCTTTAATCTTAACTGGACAAAATATCTACTTGCGTCTATAGCAACCTAATCATTTACTTTGATGAAAGCATATTGCTTTGAGTGAAGTATTTACTTTTATGAGTGCTAAAATTTTAAGAAAAAATAATTTTTTTGTTATTATTCCAAAATATGTTTAGATTACTTTAATTTTATAATTTTACCGTTTAAAAATTATTCTCTTAAATAAATTTTTGTTTAAAGTTGTATTTTATTGAAATTGTTTTTTCTAGTAAGAGGTTTAGAGATGCAAATGAATGAATTTTACTTTTTTATGCGAAAACCGTACGTTAAACAAAAAAAAATCAAGAGACCAGATTTGGTAAGAAAGGAATGGGGATTTCAAAAATAATTTTTACTTTAAGAGAAAGCAGTGGCGTATCAATTTTCCCTTTGAAATGGTTCAGTACAAACCCCTACGTTTCACAAAAATATCTAGAGTCGTACCAAAGTTATCATAAAACTAGTAAGAAAATTATCTTCAGCCGTGCTGAAAAGTTAAAATACCCCCACCGTAAAAGAAATTAAAAAAAAACAACCGATTTTGCCTATTCACGAACTTGTCCTTACTTTTTAAGAGATAATCTTTTATACCAAACTTCAGATCAATTACTTCAAAATTACGGCAGTTATCGTGTACACAGACGGACAGACGGACATAGCTAAATCGATTCAGTATTCAATTCTGATCAAATCCATATACAGGGTTGTCCTTTTAACTTGAGACTCCTAAATATCTCGAGAAATATGCACGGTACGACAAAAGTGTAGGAAACTAAATATATAATAATAAACTTGTAGGATTCAAAGCGGGAAATAAGATGACGATATCAGCTTCATTGCAGATGGCGCTGCAATCGGTGAAAATTAAGCTAACTTCATTTTTTTAAATGGGATTACCCAAATTTCTTATCAAATTATGATTTTACACTAAAGTTAAAGAAAGTAGGGCTTTTCACCGATTGCAGCGCCATCTGCAATGAAACTGACATCGTCATCTCATTTCTCCCTTTGAGTCCTACAAGTTTATTTAAGACACTTTTGTCGTACCATGCATATTTCTCGAGATATTTTGGAGTCTCAAGTTAAAAGGACCACCCGGTATATAAGTCTATATCGGCCACGCCTCCTTAAGGGTGTTACAAATGTTGAATTAAACTCAATATACCCTCACCACATTAAATGTGGGGGTATAAAAAGAATTTTTTCTTAAAACTTTAGCACCCTGTGGTTCAAAAGTTAAGACCTTTAAGACATATGTTCTTATGAATTTTTCAAAATGGACCCAAGAATAACCTTAAATATTAGCATGTTATTAAGAAACACGCTGTATAGATAGACAGGCGATAGCAAAAATAGTAGAGAATTGTGTATAGTTTGTTGTATGAGTTGTTCGTTGTTGTATAGTTTTGTTCGGATCAAACCAGAGGAAAATCCGCTTAAATTTAGAAGTTTAAAATTAAATTTTATCAAAGAAACCATCCGCGGAGGGCTATGGAACTTTGTGTATAGTTTGCTGTAGGTATGTAATATAATTTCGCAATAAAGTAGTTTATCATGCTGCAAAGACCTTTGTGGCGTGGCCTGAATTATACGACTTTATATTAGCTGTGTGGCCATAATGAAACAAGCCGCATTATTCAAAATATTAGCGAGAATTTGTTGCCTCGCAACATTCACTCGTAATTAATTAGCATTAGTTGTATTAGAAGCCGATTTATGAAGCCCACCATTAGAAATATCGATTTGCGGGGTTGCTGCTCCTTCTCGTATTTAATACCTCTTCTCAGAGAAATTTTCACTCAACAGGTGTCAAAAAATTACAGCTACTTAAACAGCCGCTGTCGCTCCTCTCGTAATTGAAATTCGAACTGAAATTAATTACCCTCACGCCTCTTCATTTATTTTCACCCCACTGAACGACGACAGCACGTCCAACGCAACTAAAGTTTGAAATAAAATATGTTTGACTGTAAACCGTTACAATCTTCTCTTCGTTTTTTCTTTTACGCCGAATGACAGTAATACTTAATGAGAGGCATTTTGTGATTTTAAATTTGTATTCCGGTCGGACCATAGGATACAGTTGGACTACAAATTGTGTTCATTAAATAATGGGGATAGGAGGGACAATAATGGTGCTGGGACCAAGGTTCGTTAAGGCCAGAGAGAAATGTGAACTCTGTCTCCGGTTGCTGTCATTTAAAAAATTCAAAGGATAAAATAGAAAAATTTTAATTGACTTTAAGTATGCCATGGACATCGGGCAGGTGGTGGGACCGCTGCCCCATTTGTTACGTGCGGGGATGCTGCATTAGGGACTTGTTAAATAAATCGTTCACGGTTTGAACAAAGGTTAAACTTTTATTGCGACCGTATATCTACCCACCCCTTCTCATGGTTTTAATATATTTCCCTGGTAATCACATTAAATGACAACAAATTATAATTTAGTCTGCATATCTCTTGTAATTTACATCCTACAGAGTTAATATGGTTGCGCACTACGTAGCACTGTCTCTGCTATTAGAACTAACACTTACAACTAGCACTTACTCTGCTTTTCCACTAACTCACATTCACACTAACTCAAAAGGCTTCTTTCTCTTGAGTCTTCGGATTAATTCGGTGTTGTCGAGGAGCTGGATGGCCTCAACGTTTACGTGATGGTGAAGCCTTTCCTCGTGACTTCTTGCTACTTTTTGGAGTTCTTTGCACACAAACTCCATTTTGAGGTCCTTGTGGAGATCATCATTCCTGATGTACCAAGGCGCATTGACAATGCATCTCAATACTTTATTTTGAAAGGTCTGGACAATTTTAATGTTACTTTTTTTGGTGCAACCCCAGAGTTGAGCACCATACGTCCACACGGGTTTTAGAATTTGCTGGTACAAGAGAAGCTTATTATGTACAGACAGCGTGGAGTTTCTTCCTAGCAGCCAGTACATCTCTCTGTAGCGGATTCCTAGTTCCTCTCTTTTCTTTTTGACATGGGCTTTCCAGCGTAGCCCGGCGTTTACTATATGAAAAAAGTTTTGCAGAAAAAAAGTTGGTACACCCTGTATATTGAAGCGTTCGATTTGCTTTATGTACCAACAGAAATGTATTCAAGAAATCGCTGGCTTATCTATCACTCACTTATAATTGAAACCCAATACTACTTTCTGTGAAGTAGTTGATTAGAATAAATTATACTTATTAAAATTACATGCAATGGAGGTAACACAAATAGTTGCTCACTACTAGAACTAAAGCCATCGTATACTTGCCAAATGTCAAATATTTGCCAAATATATTTGCCACGCAAATCGAAAATGTTTGTTATTTATGGCTCTAAACGATGCCATGAGTGAGTCCTTTTAAGTTCGTTCACCGAATATTTTTCATCCATCCTTAATTGCCGGCTGATTTTCAAGAAAAAACCTCAAAAAATCTATGACATACCAACAAATTTGTACAATATTAGCTTATCGCCTTTTCAAATCAAACTGATAATTTGATTACGAACAAGCAAAATTTTATTTTATAATACCGTCATCTTTTTAATCACATAAGTGCAGAATTCATTGTAGCGTATTAACAAGTGCATTCTTGTAAAAATTTACAAAGCAAAACTTGACGAAACTGTTTATTTCATTTTAATTAATAAATATTTTATTTTTAATTACACAAGTGTAACATTTACTGTGTACTAACAAGGGCATTCTTGTGGAAATTTACAAAACAAATCTTGACGAAACTTTCATTTTAATGATTTTTTGTTTAATTCATCAGCATTCTGTATTAATAATTCGCAGCATCTAATTTTAACAGAATGTAAAACAATACAATAGGTCATTTGATGTGAACTAATTTAAATAAATTATTATTTTAATGAGAAAAAATATATATTTTTTATTTAAATTAGGAAGATTTAAGAAAATGTTAGATATGGTTTCTTCGTCATCTTTAAAGTTCTACTAAATCCAATTGTACTACTAGGTTCGTTGTATAAGTATGTCCTAATATTGTCTCAAACACAGATCAATTAGCTTCTGAAACAAAAATTTAAACAAATGAGCTTTCAAAATATAACCTTTTTGGTAAATAAAAAAACTACACAAAATTGTCTCTACTATTAAAATATTTTTAACCGTTCTCGTTTTTCTTCAAATAATAAACATCATAAAAATCGACAAATATATAAGTACAACAAGCAAATAAAGTATAATTTTCCAAATAACTTATTTTATAGACACGCTGTATATAAAATTTGTATGTTTATTATTTGAAGAGAAACGAAAACAGTTAAAAATATTTTAATAGTAGAGACAATTTTGTGTAGCTTTTTTATTAAACAAATAGGTTATATTTTGAAAGCTCATAGATGAGCATCATCTATATTGGTTTATTGATGCTTTTCTATGAAGAAAAGCATCAACTTATGATACACTCTGTAAATGGTGTACAGAGAAAAAAGAAATAACATTGCGGTTATGTGGATAGGTAAAAACAATATTTTTTTAATTTCTGTCTGCGACGGTTTCCCGAAAATAAAATTTTTCATAAAATTACAATTTTATGCGGTTTTCGCCCTTTAGAAAAATCAAAAATCTTACTGATAATTACAAATCTATTGTCAATCTTCGTATACGACCTACTACATACAAAACGCAATTAAAAACTGGATAAATTCAACACCGTACTGAAATGTTCATCGAGTACAAATAAATGCACCAATATTTGTCGCCTCTGCATATGCTATACCCTCTGCAACTGGGTATTGCAAATACCAGTATATGGCGTAAGAAAGCTCGTCCGCACAGCCGAACGTCGAATATATAAATTTATTTTAGAGGTGAACTCGCTACGAATAGAATAGAGCAGGTTATTTTCTTGACAAATATGTATATACTTGGCAAATATTTGATATTTGGCAACTATACGAATGTGAAGCCCCGGCTTAAGACGAAGTTGGAAGCGACGTACAAAAAAAGAGAATACGGTACTGGCACGACCAGAATTATGTCCAGAATGTTACCGAAAACCATATACCTACGTTACAAAAGCTAAGAACTCCTCAACACTTTAGATGTACTATAGCTTGCTACGTGTATGCTGATATTCAATAAACTATTTATTGCGCATATACAATCCCGCGGCAGTATTTGAACCCGATCATATCTACGATGTAGATTTGATCTTTGCATAACTCCTTATACAGGTAAATGTTGTCCTTGTATTGTATCTGAAAGGGGGATTTGATGTTTAGTTGACACGCATGTTTAAATATGTATCAAATATAAATATTTCGCGGTTTATGCGATTGCAAACGATGATAAATAGGCAGTTTGTGATTATGTGTTAATGAGCGAATATGTGTAATATAAGTGCTGTTAGGGAAGATTCCTGATTATCGATGTATTAAAAATAACTAGCTTTGTTTAGTGAATAATGTCATAATTATGAAATATTTGTGAATTGTTATTGTTGAAGGTAATATAGGCGATAGTGGTGTATGGCGATTGAGGTGGGTATCAGTGATGGAATAAATTATGAAATAATGGGTTTATCAGTCAATTTGGGTGACGTCCCTTCCGAATCTGGGATTATTTATAACCGAACAGAATTCTGGCACATTTGTTTGGAGTACGCTATCGATAGCAAAATTGCGCAGCGTGTCGAAGCAACGCAAACGAAAACAAAGAAAAAACGTATATATGGGGCGAAAAGGAAAATCACTCGATGACATACTAACGATTTATCGGTTTGGGAAAAAAATGTAATGACGCTAAATAAAGATACGATTTAATAGACATTAATTTGCATTTATATGTGTAAGGAATTCTGCATTTTAGAAACCGGTCCGATGGCAGATCGTGCAGACGGCGTGGATCGACAAATTAAATTATTATACTATCGAAAAATTTGCATTTTAAGTAGTGTCAGTTAGCGCGCCGTTTTTGTTCCCGGCGTGATTGTTTGACGCATTTCATAAATCAATTTATTTTTCGCAGCACAATCCCAGTTTAGAATTATTCTCGACGGCGCTGATCACCTACATCCACAGTCCAGTAAATTTCTAGTTTTATTTCCACAATTATCACGCCGGAGTCACATAACAGCTAAAAAAGCATCGCTATTGCTCTTAATTGTGTTAATTTATATATGCTTGTCGCCTTAGACGACCAAACTGAGGCGAGACGCAAATCGGTACGCAATTTTTTGCGCCACGACCAGCCTTGAGTGTCATGCGTATAAATTGTTTTAAGTATTCAGTCGTAATTAAAGATCCTTTTGCTCGTGTTCGGTTTAAATGCGGCAACCCACGTCCCACGTTGTCTCAGATGAATTTTTATAAGCCATTTTGACACTATGATGTACTCCGGCCCTCCGGCATTGGGCCCCGGCCTTTATTAAACCACCAATACCACCGAGATGGGCCACGCACCACTTTTTGTAATTGCTAATAAGATTGATGGGTGCCTTAAATACGCAAACAGCACCGAGGGAATTATAACCTATCATCAAGCAATCTTTGTCCGACGTGGAAAAAAACGACCGCCAAAAATCCGAGTGAAGATATGCAATATTTAAATTACGGCCATCGTCCTCTATTGTGTTGCCGTCGAAGCTCTCCCCACTAGATGGATGCCGATATGACAGATCGTCGATCTCCCACAGGACATTGCCCATCGATTTTATACATTGTTATATTTTTATTATAACGTCATCAACTACACACAGTCACTACATACTCTCCCTGTCTCTTGTCTAATCTTCATGATGGTCTTTAACATCATTCTACGGCTTCTACATAAATGGTGCTTGTAGATTTGGTGCGACTACTCCACATCAACACTCTTCCTCTAGCATTGATGTATCCAATGTTGAACAATTCCAAATGGATTAGGATGCCATCTATCTCCAGATACTTCCAAGCTTTATTGAATGGTGTGTAATATAAGGATTGCATTGTGTATGGAGGTAAAGAAGTAAACATTTGAAAGTACTGTTGAGGTTGGTAGCTTTTCATGAATAGGTCTTGAGTGTTTGTGCGAATAGTGTTGGTGTAATTTATTTCCAAAGGAGTGTCGTGGTGAAGTGGTGATGCTTCAGGTTTTCGTTGTGGACGTTGGAACAGAGCGTTGTACTTTTCTGACTCCGGTGCGATTATAAAATGGTTCATGGGGGTCGTTATTATCAACTCGAGGTAACAAACATCTGAACAGCGAGTGAAGCTCCGCGCGTCCGGGCGAAAAGAATTATTAACGATGCTCCTGGTGCACAGTAGTCGCATACAGAAGACGAGTTAGTTTTATTTCGTCATTAGTACAGTATCAACTTTATATACCAGGTAATGGGAGGAATTATGTTATGCGAGGAGCCACCGTGAGCTATCATTTTTCTTCTTCTTTGTTCCATCCCGGGTCCAGAGCCACCCCCCACCCCGCTACCCTGGCTTCGCGCCGTTACATTATTATGCTTCGTACTACAAGTGATCGTAGTTGTAACGGCAGCTCTACTCTCCTATGAACTCCCACTAGAGAGCGGGTTTCAATTATTATTTATCGAACCAGATAGTTTGCCAGATTTATAGCCTTTATTGTGTGATAAATTGCATGTTTTATTGTCATCGGCATACTTAACGCAAGCATGCTAGCCGCCTTTGTACATTTAGATTTATTTATCTATTAGCCAAGACATGCTCTTTACGTTACAGATTAGCGATAATTGACAGATAATACAAATTCATAACGTTCACGCTAGCCCATTCAAAAATACCATATATCACAACCATAACTTGGTTTATGGTTTTGATTTTTCTCTCGTGAAATATTAACCTTTATTTATGACAACCCTTGCAAGGATAACAAATGAGTTAATGGGTAATAAATAACTAATAATTCAAACTTGAGATGTGATTTAAACATTCAATTGTTTACTACAATCATCTCCAAGCTAATCTGATCAAGTGGTCATGGAACTCCTACCCTTCATTGCATCTACTGTTATGTTCCGAGCTTCCTATATCGAGTTTCATGTGGTCTCTTCTGATCGTCTACCCATTTAGTTGGTACTCTTCCCTGCTTTCCTTTGGCCTTACTACTACAGTGTAAGTGTAGTCCACCACCTAGACATAACAAATGCCCAGTCCAGGCTTACTCCAAGCATTGCAATCCATGGCTCGCTGGGGGTTCTCAACTTCTTATATCTTATACAGATGATACTGACCAGAAAAGGTCGCATCGGATGACGAGATGTGAGATGAGGAGCATCAATTTGTGGGTTGGTAGGTTAATAAAGTGTTTAATCTTTAATCTCTTTGTCTGTAAAGGTCTCGTGCCTTGTCGAAAATTAATAATTCCAATGCGGGGTTAGTTGGGTGGTTTGCGTGCAGAGAAGACAATTGCTATAAAGAATATTGGCTAGCGTAGCGGTTGCCAAAGACGGCGCTACTTCGCCCACCTGTTAAATTAACAATCGTGTCGAATGTCACAGAAACATTGACAACCTCTCGCGATTTCGGCTCACGCGAGCCGAATTTAATGCGGCCAATTAAAGAAACGCCGCTAACTAATGGACACGCGTTCATCTTTTAATGAGGAAGTCGCGTCTTGCTCATATTCGTTTATTAAGTCGTCGAAATTGCGACAAAATAAATCCCGCGGATGCATAAATCTCGAAGCATTGGTATCTTTATTAATCGCAAGGCATTCATTTGAGGCGGCGGATTTGAAAACGCGGATTACCTGCAATATTTCACTTTTACGGAACTTTGCCTTCCGAAGGAGGATTAAAAGTTCTCCTCTGCTTGCGCTTTTTCAAACCGCGCCGTCCAACTTTCTTCCCCAATTACCTCAAGCAACAAGAGTTGACTTCCAAACACAAACACAAAGGCGGCATCGTCAACGGTATTCGGATTTGCTCGATCCGAATACGCGGGTAATCGTCAGAGGTTACATCTGCATGATAAAGAATCAATACCGGCGGCAATTAGTGAATGAAACAATGGTTGACAAGCGGTCCATGCACTGTCATTGTTTACACTGTGTTTGCGGTATTCTGATCGTCCATGGCCACTAACTAATTATTGTAATGTCCTTTCGAGGGTCCGAACGCCGGTTCAAGTTATAAACGTGGCATCAACATGTGTTCGAATAAGAATTATTCCCGCCCGACCACCGCTAGTGCTAAAGCCTATCACTCCCTCGACAAACCACTACACTAACTTCCCCAATAAATTATTTCACACAGCTGCTGACCTCTTAACAGAATTTCTAGCTCAATCCTATTCACAGGCTTACATTTATAGTTCAACAAATCCATACATGAATGTTCTTGAAGGAACGTCAGATGACACATCTCTCAAGTCTTGCGCAATTTGAGAGATTTTAAGGATGATAAGTTGATGGTCCATTGCTTCAAACAAGAAACTAGGAAGAGCAATTTTTGCTATAGTGGTTTGCTTCCATAGTTGGCAGCGACCTCCGTACTACTTATACCTTCTGCCATCTGTCTTCTGCTACCTTCTACCTTGTACCTTTTACGTTCTACCTTGTATATTTTCCTGTACCTTGTATGTTTCTACCATCTACCTTCTACCACCTTCTACCTTCTACCTTCTACCTTCTACCTTCTACCTTCTACCTTCTACCTTCTACCTTCTACCTTCTACCTTCTACCTTCTACCTTCTACCTTCTACCTTCTACCTTCTACCTTCTACCTTCTACCTTCTACCTTCTACCTTCTACCTTCTACCTTCTACCTTCTACCTTCTACCTTCTACCTTCTACCTTCTACCTTCTATCTTCTACCTTCTACCTTGTACCTTCCACCTTCTTCCTTCTACTTTCTACCTTCTACCTTCTACCTTCTACCTTCTACCTTCTACCTTCTACCTTCTACCTTCTGCCTTCTGCCTTCTACCTTCTACCTTCTACCTTCTACCTTCTACCTTCTACCTTCTACCTTCTACCTTCTACCTTCTACCTTCTACCTTCTACCTTCTACCTTCTACCTTCTACCTTCTACCTTCTACCTTCTACCTTCTACCTTCTACCTTCTACCTTCTACCTTCTACCTTCTACCTTCTACCTTCTACCTTCTACCTTCTACCTTCTACCTTCTACCTTCTACCTTCTACCTTCTACCTTCTACCTTCTACCTTCTACCTTCTACCTTCTACCTTTTACCTTCTACCTTCTACCTTCTACCTTCTACCTTCTACCTTCTACCTTCTACCTTCTACCTTCTACCTTCTACCTTCTACCTTCTACCTTCTACCTTCTACCTTCTACCTTCTACCTTCTACCTTCTACCTTCTACCTTCTACCTTCTACCTTCTACCTTCTACCTTCTACCTTCTACCTTCTACCTTCTACCTTCTACCTTCTACCTTCTGCCTTCTACCTTCCACCTTCTACCTTCTACTTTCTACCTTCTGTCTTGTGCCTTCTGCCTTCTGCCTTCTGCCTTCTGCCTTCTGCCTTCTGCCTTCTGCCTTCTGCCTTCTGCCTTCTGCCTTCTACCTTCTACCTTCTGCCTTCTACCTTCTACCTTCTACCTTCTACCTTCTACCTTCTACCTTCTACCTTGTACCTTCTACCTTCTACCTTCTACCTTCTACCTTCTGTCTTGTGCCTTGTGCCTTCTGCCTTCCGCCTTCCGCCTTCCGCCTTCCGCCTTCCGCCTTCTGCCTTGTGCCCTCTGCCTCCCGTTTTCTGCCTTCTGCCTCCTGCTTTCTGCCTTCTGCCTTCTATCGTCTGCCTTCTGCCTTGTGCCTTGTGCCTTCTGCCTCCCGCTTTCTGCCTTTTACCTTCTGTCTGACTCTGACTCTGGATACTTGTCATACTTAAGCTTAAAGTAAGTTTGATAGTTGTTTGTAAATGTTAGTAATTCATTACTAATTCATTGAAGAGTTATGTTTTGATAGATTTGTTGAATTGGATGTAGATGTTCAAGAAATGCATTAAATTTATGATGGGAATGGCAGATGCAATGGGTGGATTGTATTTATGGATGTCGTACGTTTGCGAAATTGACGACGCTGGCGCTGAGGCAATAAATGTAGGTATGGCGATGCGTGTTAGCGAAGCAGAAATAAACGCAGATGATATGTTTATAATTAATCGGGATATGACAATAACAGTCGCCGTAATTAGTGAGTAGTCGTGATAAATATAGTACATGTGTATAATTCAGGTTTATTATGATATAAATCAGGAATTTCTAAGCGGCGCTTGCCGGCCTGGCATCAGAGAGTGTTGAAAAGCATCCAGCTGGTCCAGTATTTACGATTAGTGATAGCTCACGTTGCCGCCACAGAGGCAGGTCTGTACGGCATGGACCGCCCTTGTTGGAATTCTTCGGCGTGCATGCAGGCCAGAAGTAGGGTAGTAAATGCCGAGATTTATTTGCTATAGTAACCTTGCGGTCGCGGTTTGGCCTGGCAGGCGTGCCCTTTATACAACTAATTTTCTACAAATAAAGACCGAATAGCAGCAATCCAGGAGAACAACGCCCTACTTAACACTACTTACTTTATCAATTACA
This sequence comes from Aphodius sticticus, assembly GCA_963966075.1. Classification (NCBI taxonomy): domain Eukaryota; kingdom Metazoa; phylum Arthropoda; class Insecta; order Coleoptera; family Scarabaeidae; genus Aphodius; species Aphodius sticticus. Next base: position 9,814,985 of record OZ014515.1, on the reverse strand, counting down.
CCCTCGACCCAGCCTCGTTTTTTGTTCCCGAGGATTACTGCCATTACAAACAATGGATTATGAACAAAGGCGTCGATGGGTTCGAACGAATTGTTCGAAAAACGCTATGATATTCAGTTGTAATCTCACGTGCTGCTCAAATTGATTTGACCCCCCAGTACGCCCACATAATAACCGGTGTCGGGCGGGACATTATTAAATTATGCCACGTTTCACCTCTTATTTTTGTGCACCTAACTCCAATTTGGACCACACGCATGCAACAATACCCTGTCACATATTTCACTTGAGCCCGCACAAAAACTTGACCGTTCATTGTTACTTTTCGTGCGCCTTCCACTGACGTGAACGTACTTCACAATTATTAACACAAACGTAACCACCTTCTTCGCACACACTAACCAATACGTTCAACACTTTTATTAAATAAGATTCTATTTCATTTGGAAACAAACACAAGCTGAGAGAATACATGTAGTGCGCTATAAAGCTGTATTAAAGTCCGGAGCTAAACTTGGCAATAAAAACTGGAGTAAAACTTGCAAGTAAGTGCAACAGCTTGAGGGTCTACATGAAAAGCTCGAAGTGCATGATATAAATCCTCTGGTACCAGCTCGTCAAAACATCTTTTATTCTCATTAAAAATCCTGGCAAAGTTGAAGTTTGAATTAAGCTTTTTGTCGCCCTACGCAATTGGACGGTTGCAAATTTATATTAAAAACCGATCTATGGTTATGTCGGACCCTTTTCAAGGGACTGTACTTAATCTCTGTGTCCGACCGGAAAATTGTCTATTTATTTACTGGTAAGGAACCGTCAGATAAATTTAATGGCTAATTTAACATTTGCAAACTGAAGAGTTGAAGTAAATAACGAACTAAGTGCCAAAAACCTTCTTCCGAGATATTTAGAAAATATTGTGCATCAAGATAAATGTTTTATAGAAAGCCATTCCTAATTCTTTGTGCATATTTAAACAGATTGTACATCACATGTTGGTGTTGTTTTTTGCCGAGGCTTGTATAGCAAAAACAAATCTAAAATACATTCAAAAATTCGTAGATGGTGGTAAGTGCCATAATTTTTATTTATACATATTTTAAGCTAAGTTGATATTTTTTTATACTAGAAAGTAAAACTTAATAAAAATAAGTTGCTTGAGCAAGTATACTTCATACAGAGTGTCCGTTGTTCGAAAAAATACATAAGGACCTCGTTTACTGAAAGCCATGCAAAATTTTATAGTTCTGCTCAATTTTATAATAATTAATTTTCTTTAAAAATGCGTTTATTTGTTATTTTGCAAATGTACTGAAAAACTGTTGTTTTTGTGCAATCGTTCTAATCTAAAGATGTATATAAAGTTTACATGGAAAATGACTTATTTTATTAACTTCCTTCAGAAAAAGTAAGGACCAGAAATCAAAATCCACTCAACATTTCTCTCTATTTTGAATTATTATTTAAAAAAAAACAAAAACAAGCTTTCATATTATTTTTTCACAAACTACTCACGGTATCACACAGTTTTGATACCAACAATATCGTACATTTTCTTTTTATTAAAAATCAAAATACAATTTAATTATAAAATAAAAATCAGAAATAACATGAACTTTTTAATAGCGCGCTACTATTTACAAAAATACGCCGAAAGTTAACTCATTCGAGATCGAGCGGTGAAGTTTGTTAGGCTTTTCACGACATATTTTTACGTAGCCCGTTATTTACATTAAAGCCAGTGATATCCAGCCCACTTTAATGTAATAAAACCAATTTTTGAAGTTTTGGCACATAGTTCATTATTTACTTCAACTCGGGGATACTCTCGAGTCACTCTTGTCGTTTAGGAAATCAACGTTGATACATCTGATAAATGACACCAGATATAATATTGATTGTCGTCAGTGATGGTACGGAAGCAGAGTAGGAAACAGCAATTGAGCCTGCCATTCACGTTAGCTTATACCGGTTGTCAAAATCATGTCAACATATTAGCTGCGGGTGCTAGACCCAACAATGATATTTGAATTGCCTGTCATCCTTTTATTGTGTGCCTACCTGTCTCATTGAGATCTCTACCTTGATATAAAAAAGAGATATCACTCTATATGACACCCGCACAATAATGTATACAACTATATTACCTCATTACTAAACACGTAACCTACTGATTTAAAAGTGGTTCTCCTGTATAGCATGTTATGTTGCTGTCTGGGTTGCTTAGCTTTCGAATTACATCAACCAGGTTTGCTTGTTTGCAATTTGCTGTATACCATAGAAAGTTCTAAGTAATATATGTCGGTAATCATACGCTATCAAGTGGTGCTAAATACAGTGATTTGACAGTATAGAAGAACATATGTAGGTGGCACGTATTGAACAAAATATATTAATCTTGGTCCAGAACAAGACACTTGACTGAGAACGGTGTTGAGCTAATGGGTATATTCTCTACCAGCAGGTAGTAATTTATGTGGACATCCGTCAATGGGTAAGCGGATTGTCTACAGGCCAATCCTGGCCTGGTTGACAATCAAACTTTTAAGTAACTGACAGCCGTCTTATTTTAATGCCGCGAGTTAACAAGGTCCTGCCCAGCTCCCAAGACCCCCATTTTTAACATAATTAATCAAAGTCGGGCCGGGCCGTGGATCGTCCAAAGGATCAGTTACCGCTCTCAAATATTCACCAGTAAATTAGGAATTCCTATTCTCGTGATAGGATACAAGATTAACGGTAATGAGGGAGGCCCGAAACTCCGAAATTATTTATCAACGCGTTTCATACGAAACAACGCCGCGCCGTGCCAAGAAAATCTGGCTTATCAGTATCGCTTCGATACAAAAATAAGTTAACCCTCTTCACTCTGACAGATTAAAGAACCCCTACAACAACCAGCCCTACCCCTCTCTCTATCTTGGCATAACAGTTTTATTAAAAATACCACAGTTTACTATGGAGAATTGATATTGTTGCAAAGTGATTCATTGATAGCTCTGTACAACAACAACAAAATTTTCCTACATTCCGATGGGTGTGTTTTATTTGTGTGTTCATCGTTCTTAAAAAAACGCTATTAAAACTTTTCATTACGTCACAATATTAGAAACTTTGCAAAATTGGTTATTTATTTTAGCTATTTCCAACTGTTGTTTTTTTATTAATACTACGTTTCGGTTTTCACACCAGATGAAAACAGTGCAAATAAATAGACAACATATAAATTTTATATAAAATAAATGCATAAAAATTAAAACTTATTAAGACGTATCATTTACAAAATCTATGCTTCCAGAGTTATCATTATTTTACTAACTTTCACTTGCCTCTTGTTAAAAAAATTTCTTATGTAATGCCAAACATGTTTTATGCTACGATGATGACAGATAATTATCTGTCATCATCGTAGCATAAAACATGATGAAAGCGATGATGAGACTCCAGAAAATTTTTCTGGAGTCTCATCTTCGCTTTCGCTGCCCGAGATAAATCGTACTCTCTGCGTTAGGGAATACTTCGTCATCTGACCATGGATACTCTCGCTGTGACATAACAATTGGTACTTGTGGTATTGGCATGTCTTCTCTGTGGGGCATGGGACGCTTAGCTGACTCCAAAATAAGATATTCCCAAGTACGTTTCTTGCTTCCATTAAAGCCTTTCACATCCACAGCGTAAAAATAACAATCATCATGGTGATTTCTCGGTTCTGACCACATCATAGGAAAGCCAATGTTTATATGTCGCCTGTTTCCCTTAGCCCATTGTCGCAGCGACTCCACACACACTTTGCAAACCTTGTGGGGAACCCAGTACTTATCCTGTTTGCTAATTGCAATACCAAAATAAGCAAGATATGCTTCTTGCACAAATTCAGTAATGTTTTTTCTATACTTTTTCAAAGTATATACCCCACAAATAAAGCAGAATACATCTGGATTGTTAACGCAGGCTTCTCTTGACGAATTCATATTTATGCGAAACTTTAAGGCAACAGAACTTGAACTACACAAAAGTGAAGAATCACGTTTTTCTTCCACAAACCAAGCGGATTGGAAAGCATATGCTAGGAGTTCCAGGAGCGTAAGTTATATATGGCCAACATATACAAACAAGTAGCTAAATAACTACTTAATAAGTAGTTATTAAGTATGTATAAATGGGCAACCAAAGGCTGCTTATTTTTGTTAAGTAAAAGGTTGTTTTCGGTAAAAATGTTAAAACTTGCTTAATCCGTTCTTAATTAGCTACTAACAGAAAATTCACATTAATTTTCAATTACTAGTGGGATAGGTGAATAAAACCTAGACAATAGTAGTAACTATATTTGTCCAGGTAATATATTATCCTGTTATCTTTATAAATCAGTTATTAAGTATTTGTTGGCAAAATATACTATAAAAAGATTTACCTACTATATATTACACTGACCCTATAAATCGTTAGGGGTATTTTATTCTGAAACTTGTAAACCAAGGGATATTAATTAATTTACCTTATTGTTGTAGCGTTTTGCATTTTTCACACTACCTCTCAAAAAAAAAAACAGTAGCCAATTCATTATTTCTGGTTTCAGATTCGGATTCCATGGGAAAAATCCTATCGAAATTAGTTGTCATTTTTCCGACAACTTTTTATTTGGCCACAGCAATTTATAAATAAAGAAACAAGCAGTGCGCTCCGTACGATACGGTGCCGTAATTGGCGCGCGCTGCTATAAAAAGGTGGTGTGAAAAGTTCAAAGTTTATGTCATCCGATTTCTCGCTATATGCTCTTAAAGGAAAAGGTTCAAAGTTTAAGTTGATCCTACTTACAAACTTCTACTACATTACGTTATTGTTTGGCATGTCTGCAAAAGTAGCGAAAAAGCGTCTTTTTTGCACCTTTAACACTGTTTTTTGAAAAAACTGGAGCCAATTCAGTATTTCTGTGTTCAGATTCGGATTCCTGAGAAAAAACTCTATCCGAATCAGTTGTCATTTGTCCGGCAATTGGAAGTCGGTCAAATTTTGTTGGCCAGTGTAATAGATCTATCAAAACCAATAAGACAAAAAAATATGTGGACGATGTCATACGATGAACAAAATTGATAAGCGGTTTGCAAACGGTTTGGTTTAGTGTTATCAGTGCCCACAAATCAATAGAAACTTACCGTCATAAGTAAGGAAAAGGGTAAAATTGCTTTCATCATCCGTAATAGCCTCCCTTCATCTCGTCTTCGTCTTCCTCGGGTTTCTGCAAATCACCCTTATGAATCTATAGATCAAGTCCATAGAATAACAGATAGCATAGAGAAAGCATTAGAAGAAAAGCTTATTTCCTCAACAATCTTTCTTGATGTGACACAAGCTTTCGTAAGGTTTGGCACTAAGGATTGATACACAAACTAAAGAGTATGCTAACTGTACAATACGTCGAGCTGCTAACATCCTATATATCTGATACACTATTCAGAATAAAACGCTGTAAAAGTAAAAGTAAAAGTAAAAGCTGGGGTACCCCAGGGTAGTGTATTGGGACCAATTCTCTATCTACTATATACAAGTGACCTACCACAGCTGAAAAATGTAACAGTGGCCACATTCGCAGATGATACGGCTCTAATGGCAGTGGGATCAACTATTGGAGAAGCTACCAGGAATCTTCAACAAGCAAGTAATAAAATATATAAATGGACCAAAAAATGGAAGACCAACCTCAACGAACTGAAATCTGTCCACAATAACTTTACAAACAAAAGAATCGAGGATATACCTCATCTCAAGATTGACGACGCCATAGTTCCATATGCGAACAATGCACAGTATTTGGGTATGACTCTGGATACAAAACTAAGGTGGAAAGAACATGTTAAGAAAAGAGTAGACCTTGGCCTCAAATACAGAGAACTGTACTGGCTTCTGGAAAGAAACTCTCAGTTGTCAGTTCAGAACAAACTACAAGTTTACAACCAAGTACTAAAACCGATTTGGTTATACGGCATCCAGCTTTGGAGCTGCGCAAAAACTCCAATATACACGGAATCCAGATTTAAAAAAAAAAAGTACTAAGGAATATGGTTAACGCTCCTTGGTACATACGGAATAGTGATCTGCACCGTGATCTTGGTGTCCCACAAGTCATCCAAGAGATAAAAAGACTCGCCACTAAGCATGAATCTCGCCTAAGCCATCACGTCAACGTAGAGGCCCTGCAGCTACTGGACAACCAGAATCTAGTGAGAAGACTAAAATGAACTAAACCCTTCGAACTAGTGAAACAGTGAAAAAAGCAGAGCACAGTGAGTGAAGTGCTTCTTGTTTAGGACAAAGTATACATAGGACATCAGTGGATAGCCTATTAGAGACAAATACCTAGTTTTAAGAATTCAGATTTCAATTGATGGTTAATCTTTTAGATTAGTTTCAATATGTTAAGCATCTTATGCTTATTATTAAAAAAGAATCCTTATGAATATCTATATAAATGATCAAAGATCAGTTCATAATAGTAAATAAACCATGAGTTTGTGTGTGTAATATGGCGCATGCGTGGTGTGGAGATGAGCATGCGCCGATGATATATATCGCGGCGATTCTTCTTAATAGACTTAGTAAATAACGTTAAGCTCATATGGGAATCACGCCGATATCACGCTAGGAGTTTATAGAGATGGCACACGATATTATAGAGAAACTACGGTGAGCTTAACCGTTTATGACTGGCGTACTTAGCCGGGCCTGCAAGTAACGAACCAGTCCCAACATAAATTACTTATTATATCGACAGTGGACAAATTAAGCGCGCCGGAGATTCCGGGCAAAAATGGCGAAATAATTTAGTGCTAAATCGGCATTTGCTGGCGCTAAACCTCAACTTTGACAATATCAATTAATTTTTTATCCGCGCCGTTTATGACGCCGTATATCGTCCAGTTTATCGACTGCTGGGAAAACTATTTAGATCTAAATAAGGCGGTAATATGTGTATTCCTCAACATCTTATTACTTTGTTTGGATAAACGCTTGAGTATTGTGAGGCATCGGATAGCTGTAAAGTTTACGGTCGATCGATTGAAGCGTACAGGAATTGCAGATTGCTCTGAGGCTTATATCTGAATTAATTCAGATATCGGTTGCCATCTAATTATAACGAGAGCATGCCTTAATACCAACGGCCCATGCGGGCTATCTCTGGATTTTCGACTGAACATCTGACGAACATTTGTGTATCCCTATGTATGTTTTAGCTACACCGCTAATCCCAAATTGATTAAATAAGATTAATAGCCTCTGGTCATCGATCGATCATTTCATATAATATTTTAGAGCGAAATCTCGAACTCCGAACTCCAGCCACCAAACTCCAATTATATCCTACAACTCTAACTCAATCAGTACCACTCTAACGGAATTAGTAGGTTGATTGAATCATATAGAAGTTGAAGAAGTTTGATCGTCAAGTTTTTTAACTGTATATCCACTTTGGTACATTGATTATAACTAGTCATTTTCTCCAGTTTTCTCAATCTTTGTTCTTCCTTTCTCGGCGGTGTTTTGAGTCCTATCAAGCCTTTATTTCGAAATTCGTGGTGAAAAATCTTTGGTTACAACAATGAAGGACCACTTGGTTACTTGCACCACAACAACAACGCAGACTGTAGATTCTGAGGGGGTCCCCTAAGACAGCGGTACACCTATTGTGCGAATGTGACGCTCTAAGCGCATAAGACAAAACCACTTGGGAGCCGCCATCATTGAACCAGCAGAGCTAACACAACTTACTCCTCGAACAATTACTGACTTCGTGAAAAGGCTCAACATCATAGGACTCTAATCTATGAGGGAAATACAAAACATCTTTTAGGTCAAAGTATATCGAAAGGCACACACACAGAGAAATGGTTGTCTAACGTTAAGACCACCCTCCGCAGGAGGGTGGAAGGGGGTGCACTTGCACACCCCTGGCTTTTGAAATGTAAGTCATGAAAAATGCTATATCCTGTATAGAAAATGTATTTCGCAAAAATACATTTTTTTTGACAAAAGATTGTAATTTCGTTTACCAATTGGTAGACAAACAAAAGGAGCAACAAAATGGTTAAATTGAAGCGCGCATTCTAATTTTCTTAAGTTTCTAAAAACAAATTTTACCCACATTTTTTTATTTTAAAAATTTAATCCAATACTAAGCTGCAACTATAGTAAATTTTAATATTTAGTTTCTTCCAAAAAAAAGCAATGGGACTAGATATTTTAACAGTTTGCTTATTTGTGTGATGGTATTTTTACGCAGCAAATTTAGAATACTCTTTTGCTGTAATATTGTTGAACGGTGCAATGCTCAATAGAAAGCAGATAATACATATTATAAACAGAAAATTTTCTGAAAATCTACTTCTAAACAACAATACAATAAATCATTGATCTTTAAAAGTAATATTCTACATTCTATTATACATGAAAATGCAATATTCTACTGGTTTTTCTGCTTTTTTTCCAAACTAATTTAATTTCATAAATTTATAACTAACACAAATCTATTACTCGTAAGGAAATGTCCTAATGTTTCAGTTAATATGTTTAGTTGCAATATTTTTAGTAACAAAATTCAGTTTTTGTTAATATCCTAAAAATTATAAATATTAGGTTATATTTTCGCAGGTCAGCCGCGTCTTTAAAATAATTTAAAAGAAAAATAATACATTTTCAAATAATATGTGGAGGTTGCTGGCAGCTGTCAAACTTATTTAACATTCATAAAATACATAATCTTGCTCTCATTCATTTTAATATATTGGACTATTATACCACAATTATTAACAAAGAAAGATAAGTATTACTCTTTGTAGTGTAGATGTGAATCGTTTTTGAAAATGACTTGAAAGACAAGCTATGGAAGAGTGGATTGGCCAACGATAAAAAAATGTTTTTTTTTGTTGTTTTAGTGCAAAAAAATGCAGAGAACATGATTTTGGCATTTGTTTTTCTGAAAAATTAGATTTGTTGTCTTGAGATTTAGATTCCACAGAAAAAGGATACCTGAATACGTTTACATTTGTTCGAAATTAAATGTAGTTGGACGACTAAGTAATTTGTTTTTGATTTATTTTTCTTTAGCATGTTTTGCCATTATCATTTTGTTCATATTTAATAAAACAATTTCTAGTCACTAGTAATTAGAAATCTGGCGCTGTTTTTACATCTACACTCCTATAGTGTACATATATTACAATGTATACATATTTATTATAATGTATAAATAGAAAATAATACAAATTTAAATAATTTTGGCAGCCAATATTATTTAAAATTTATAAAAAATTTAATTGCTATCGAGATTTTAGAAAAATTTTATAAGGTGCCCCGTAAAGACAAGATTGTTAAGAACCGGCCTGTTGGTAAGCACAAATGTTAGTATTTTTATGATGGAAAATGTGTCAATCCAACACAAGAGACCGAGGTTCTAGGTTTTGTACCCCCCTGGAAATAATTCTGCGGGCGCCCATGGAAGTAGATGAATGTTTAATCCAAGAATGTGAGCTGATTACTCTAACTACCCAAGCTTTTAATTTAAAAGAACAAATGCTTAAGTCAATAAAAGAAAGATATTTTTTCTTGCGTATATATAAAGCAACCGTTCTTTTGGATTAAGACAACGTTTCGTTGTGTGCAGATGCCAAACGACCCAACTCTACCTTACCATACCATACTTGCACGACCCTTATATTTTAACATTCTGTTCTTTGTAAGATAGTGATCATTGTAGTCACTGGCTGGTAACATGTATACGATGACAATAGATTATTAGAAGGAAATAGAATCATGTAAATTAAATTTATAGGTGTTTAATACGAAAACGTGAGAATTTTGGGTAAGGACCGTAAAATATGCCTGAAAAGGGAGATATGTAGAATAAAAAGAGTTCAGCCGTAAAAGGTTAGTTTGTGTGGGCAGGGCTTCGATGGTTCGGTTGATACGGAATTCCTTAGCGCGTGGTTATTCTATATGCTCCATCGGGATATACTAATCTGGATAAACCATTTACATACTAAAACTATTTCAGGTGAATTGATTTGTTCGGATATACTTTATATAAAAATTCCTCCTCCGTGGGTCGACTTATGCAACGTTATGTTTATGAAAGGCATCTTTTCGGATTCACATAAAGTGGAAAGTTTTACAGGTTTACGACTAGAAAATATAATTTATTCAAATATTAATCGATCAAAAGCGTCGCGAGCACTTTTTGGGAAGACTTGCGGTACATTTGAATAGTTCACTGACAACCCACATGCGTCGGTCAACTTCTGCGTCCGAACAAAAGCATGCCACACCTTCATAGCCTCAGAACGATATATATGGAGGTAGCATTGCTGGGTTTACATAGCTAGACCGGTATACAAACAATATTGTCACGAATTTTTATTGTGGGCCATCCGTTTTCTAGAAACGATAATATTTTTATTCCTAATAGACTGGTGTCTCAAAATACAAATGTCCACTCAAGTATAATAAATAAATCTCATCACGTACTGGTATAATTTCAATTAGGAAATATTATATCATTATACAAGTTTTATAAGAAGTCAAATTGGCACATGAGTTGTTTGGCAGTTTTATATAAATTTAAAAATTGGGGTTACTATATTTAGAATCTAGGGTATTTTACGGGTACCAGCGGTTGTGCTGATAGTACTGTAGTAAACTGTCAACTTCGTAAAGTTGGGATAAAATCATGACTAAATCTTATTGTGGATAATTTTACTCTACTTTAGTCTACAAGTTTTAAGAAATAATTAACGAGGCGCAACAATAATCACAATAGAGCTTAGGGCAACACGTGACAAACAGTGAATAAAGGATATAGATATAGAAACATAACCTAAAAAGTTACCTTAAATATAGTAGTCTAATAATTATAATAGTCAGAATAGAAGTGTTTGATTCTAAAAAGGCAGCTTGTGGTTATGTGTATTTACTCTTGACATATGGCATTTGATATCAATGTGACCAATCTTAGAAATAATAAATAGTGGGATTATTAAGTTTAAATGAAATTGACTGTTTGTTGTGAGGGCATTATGTTATATTTAATATTTGCGTAAATATTTAAGATCATGCTGCATGCGACTTGGTAAATATGCAAATTTCGGTGTCGCCGGCGTTGTTGTTGTTGTTGTTGTTGATGTTGCAGCTTGTGCTACTGTCGAGTAATTTTTTGCCAATACGGACGATGTCATTAGAGCGTGTTATCCCACACACAATATGAGTAATCTAATGTCACCCAGCAGTGAATAAGAAATAAATACGGCGACATTTTTAAGGTCGCGCGATCCGCCACATTTGCATAGCAATAAAAGAAATGATAAATTCAATCCAATTACGAATGCAGCGGCGCAAGGTCCAGATTTAGCCCATTTCTGTCACTGCGTATAATCCATTTAAATATTAATTAATTCAATAAATAAATGGGATTGGCGCGGATTAAAATCTTGAAATGTAAATTTGTCAACAGATGTCAATTAGGCACTGCTTCGCTCCGCTCTTATTGACTTTCTTACACCAAACTCGTATGTCTTACCTTCCCCCATCTTTTTCTTCTTATTGCCTACCTGCCAAACTTGCACAAACTTATTTTGGAAAATAGCTTTAACACGTGTTTCTTTTAATCATTTATCTTAAGCCGGGGCTACACATTCGTATACTTGCCAAATATCAAAAATTTGCCAAGTATACGATTATTGGTGAAAAGAAAAAACAGTTCTATTCAATTCGTATCGAGTCCACCTCAAAAATAGATTAAAGGCTATTTTACACTGCACTACTTTCGTCTTTTTCTAAACTTATTTTTAGTAACTAGAAAAAAGTTTTAAAGTAACAAGAGACGGGTATATTAGACACACTTCTTTATCTATTTCAGAATATCCAACCTGGTGCATTTAAGGTTATGTTGTTTGTTTACTTTATGCCAGTATACGTTTCTGCGGTATGTCAAAACAAAACATAATACTTCACCTTCGCACTGTTGGCAGACCTTACAAATGCCTAAACTGCGCATGCGACTATGCTAAGGAAAAGTTTAGAAATATAATAGCACGCCATTTCCAACTGTACTATTATTTAGAACTTTTTTCTAGTGACTAAAAATAAGTTTAGAAAAAGACGAAAGCAGTATGGTGTAAAATAGCCTTTATATATTCGACGGTCGGGTTTTTTTACTACGAATACTTGGTATTTGCAGTATCCAGTTGAAGTGGATATAACAAGTGCCCAGGCGACAAATATTGGTTTCATTTATTTGCACTCGATGAAGTTTTTAGTACGCTGTTTAATTTTTCCATTTGTTAATTTCGTTTTGTGTGTAGTAGGTCGTATATGAAGATTTGTAATTATTAGTAAGATTTTTGATTTTTCTAAAGGGCGAAACCCGCATAAAATTGTAATTTTGTGAAACCGTCAGACAGACAGTTTTCCGGAAACCGTCAGACAGAAATTAAAAAAAAAATTGTTGTTTTTATCTGTCCACATAAAGTCAATGTTATTTCTTTCCAAGAAAAACGTACACCATATACAGAGTAAGTATATCCTAAGTTGATTTTTCTTTTCTATGAACTATATACATGATACTCATTTATGAGCTTGCAAAATATAACCTTCTTGTTAAACACAAAAGCTACACAAAATTGTCTCTACTATTAAAATATTTTTAATCGTTTTCGTTTCTCTTTAAGTAATAAACATCATAAAAATTTTATAAACAGCATGTCTATAAAATAATTTATTTGGAAAATTATACTTTATTTGGTTGTATTTATATATTTGTCAATTTTTATGATGTTTATTATTTGAAGAGAAACGAAAGCGGTTAAATATATTTTAATAGTAGAGACAATTTTGTGTAGCTCTTTTATTCAACAAAAAGGTTATATTTTGAAAGATCATTTGTTTAAATTTTTCTTCCAGAAGCTAATTGGTCTGCATTTCAGACAATATTAGGAAATATTTATACAACGAACCTAGTAGTACAATTGGATTTAGTAGAACTTTAAAGATGACGAAGAAACCATATCTAACATTTCTTTTATGGGCAATATCTTCCTAATTTAAATAAAAAAATACATATTTTTTCTCTTTAAAATAATAATTTATTTAAACTAGTTCATATCAAATGACCAATTGTATTGTTTACAGTCTGTTAAAATTAGATGCTGCGAATTAATAATACAGGACGCAGATGAATTAAACAAAAAATCATTAAAATGAAACAAAAAGTTTCGTGAAGATTTGTTTTGTACATGTTCCACAAGAATGCCCTTGTTAGTACGCAGTGAATTCTGCAGTTATGTAATTAAAAATATGTCGGCATTATAAAATAAAACCTTGCTTGTTCGTAATCAAATTATCAGTTTGATTTGAAAAAGCTAATGCGCAAATAAGGCGAACTAATCAAAAAAATAGCTAGTCCCCATTCGGTACGCACATGTAGCAAGTCCTCAAAGAAAATTTTCATGCATTAGAGAATGCGGCGATCCATGAATGTCCGATGCGTTTACTGTTGCAGTGCAACTCTGACGGCCCGAAATCACAAACGAATATTGTACAAATTTGTTGGGTTTTATAAAAATCAGCCGGTAATCAGGGATCGATGAAAAATATTCGGTGAACGAACTTAAAAAGAAAAATAAATCACTCATGGCATCGTTTAGACCAATCAATAACAAAAATTTGACAAATATTTGACAAGTATACGAATGTGTAGCCCCGGCTTTAAAGGCAACAGTATTTGTCAATACAGAATAAATAATTGTGCCAAACAGGGGAATGGATCCAATTTTTCCAAAATTGAATAGAATATGGCTAGTACCTAAACTAGGTAAAAATTATAAAACTATAATTGTTTCCTTTGAGAAAACACGTATAGGCTTGGTGAATCACTGGTGTATTACGTAAGAGATTTAACAAAACTGTTGCCGCATGTCTGCAAATACAATTAGACGCCTCCATGAGATAAAGTAATCAGTCGCTTAAGAAAAGATCAACCGTTTGCCGTCTAAGCGAACGATGAAGAACTTACGTCAATAAATACGAAATCTGGTTGAAGGAAAAAAATATAAATCTGTATCAGTTATTTGTCGTTTAGATAGCATACTGTTCGTGTCGAAAGCGTCAACCGAAATCTGCGGGACAAAATGGTTTAAAACTTAAACAGATTCCAAGGGAGGAAAGAGTTGGTGATCGCTGAGGGATTGAGTGGAGAGCAAAACGCTTAAGTTTCCACTGAGGGGGATTGTGATTTTTTTATGAAGACCGGGCTCGTCTTACTTTTATTACGAAATATCTCAGAGTCGAGATTCTAGCAGCGCAGCATCCTCCACCCACGGTCGCGAGCGGACGAGCAGACGAAACGGATATGTTTTTTTTTATATCGAAATAATAAAAAGGCTGCTAGTTTGAAATACGGCGTGAGATCGGTGTATATTCGCAGGATATTACCGCGAATGTTCTACAAGGACCCCGCGATTTATTTTATGGGTGTTGGTAACGCGCAAGGCAACGTATATACGCTTTTTATTGCTACTCCTCCATCGCGGACCTTCATAACGTCGCTTGTTCTTAACTACGAATAAGCAAATTATTCTCAACACCATCCGGCATACATTTCGCGAAAGTTATCTTTCGAAACTAAATATTGTTAACTTTTAAATCGCACTGATATTCATTTTTCCTAAAGAAGCATATTGTATGTCTAAGTGTTCGGTATTGGGAGAATCTAAGTCCACATGCTATGCTGTGATAAAAAAATAGGGATCTTTTATGCCAAAACCCGTGATTAATTGTACAGTTTTTTCATTAAATGCTATTCTTTGTCCACCACTTTTGTGTTCACTCAGTAATGCCAACCTGGCATGTGATTATCTTACCGCAACCTTGGATGCGCCAATGTATGGCGCAGTAGTTAGGATTAACGACGGTACACCACTGTTTGATTGGTAAGTTATTGAATTTTTATGTTTTTTGACATCAATATCGTAGTTAATGTTACATTTTCCTTGTTACATTAATACCCGAAGTGAGTAGCTCTTATTGAATGAAGAAAAACTAATGTATTGATAATACATGCAATCAATATAAGCCTGAACATATCCTCAGGTTTATTCTCAAGTATTATCATATGAGAAGGCGGTGCCGTTCACTTTAATATAGGTTGTCATTTCGGTAATGGTCATTTCGGTAATGGTTCCATATTACCGCAATGACATATTCACTTTTTGTTAGATGACCCCGACTCCGCAGTATAGAAATCGCAGCAACATTTACTTCCTTCTTTCAAAAGTGGTTGCGTTGTGTTGTTTGTTTAGTTTTTCTATTTCGCGTCATTAATTTCATATAGATTTAGAAATTGTGGCTACTATATTTAGAATATAGGCTATTTTGCGAGTACCATGTTGTAGTACTGGTAGTACTGTACTGAACTGTCAACTTCGTAAAGTTGGGATAAAATCATGACACAATCTTATTGTGGATAATTTTGTTCTACTTTAGCATAAAAGTTTTAATAAATAATTAACGAGGCGCAACTATGATCACAATAGAACTTGGGGCAACACTATTAACCCTCACTGGCTACTGTAATCAACTCTTTCATGACAACCAGTGAATAAATGATATAGATATAGAAACATAACCTAAAAAGTTAACGTAAAAATAGTGGTCTAATAATTATAATAGTCAGAATAGAAGTGTTGGGCGGTGACTGATTAGCTACTTTGAATAACAAGAACCAGGACTGTGGAGTCAGAGTCGGAGTCGTGGAGTCGGAGTCGGAGTTCAGACAAATTTCAGAGGAGTCGGAGTCGGAAAAAATGTACCGACTCCGACTTCGAGTCAATGTGTAAATAATGTAGAAAAATACATGCGAGATGGCCGTTGCCTCAATAGATAAAAAAATAAACTAAATATATTATTAGGTCTTTTACAAAGTACCTACCTACATATGTTAATATAATTAAACTACAAAACACACAGGTCGATGGTGAATGATGATTCGCAACTGATTATTGTGAGACGCTTGCCGCGTCTCATATATAGTTTATTTCCAATTTTCAACAACCAATGTGCTAATCATGATAGCTCGATCATATCCAAATAATAAAATCTTATGTGGCCAGACACATGAGTTTATCATACTATATATAAAATTAATAGTTTAGCTGCATGAGATTCTATTTGATCAAGATCAGTCGTGTCTGCACTAAAATAAAACGAGTTAGCTAGGATTTGACAGATATTTTGATTCTATTGACAGTAGGTATTGTCAGAACATCAGCGTTTGACACTACCTACTGTCATTAGGTATGGTGTCACGGTCGTATCAACGCTCAACTTTTTTTTATTTTTATTTGCCCCAATATCTGAATGTTTGTAAAATATACAGCTTTACTAGTAAAACTGTGCCATTTTACCTTTAATGTTTGATAACTTTAAAACTTCAACCGTAATTGATTCTTTTTTTCGACACATGAACAAATTTATTAAAAGCATCATACTTATACCTTTGTATTTAACAAAATATGTAATGGTTACTAAGTTTGTGAAATAGGACAGTTTATTTAAGTTGAATATAGGAATATCCATGTATGCAAGTCATACGCGTTGCAGCCAGAATTGTGACGTCATTGCCACTAGCAGAAGTAAGAGTTGAGATTATTTCAGCTTAGTTTGCAGTTAATTTTGTATTCATTGGAATGAATTTTAGTTGGAATGAGTTACTTTGTACTATACAGTGGATTGTCATTACTTTTGTTATTATTAAATTTAGAAAATCAGTTAAATTGACAAACTAATTCAGAATTATGTGCTCTCTAATTAGAAAACAGTTGAGGTTCTAATGATTTCAGAGATATTTTGAAAAAATAAAACAGCGACATTTTTAAATATGGTCATAACTTTGTGGTCCGATCTTTTTGATTTTATTTACAATTAGCTTGCCAGTTTAATTTTTTTCGCTAACAAATTCGCTTGAAACAGATAAAATTTTGCCGGAGTCGGAGTTGGTGTCGGAGTCGGAGTCGGACTACGAAAATTATCTGGAGTCGGAGTCGGAGTCGATAGTTTTTTTACCGACTCCACAGCCCTGACAGGAACTTACTAAAGAATTGTTATAACGCTTAACGTTTAACAGCTGTGTCTACCTAATTCGGCTAGGTAACCGTTGAGGCTTATACATTTACACGCACTTATAAACCAAATTCTAATTTCGGTGAAGTAGTTTATTAAAATAAATTATACTTAGTAAAATTACATGCTATGGAGGTCATGGAGGTACCACAAGTAGTTGCAGACAACTAGCACTAAGAGGAAGTTGGAAGCGACGTACAAAAAAAGAATACGGAATTGGCACGACCAGAATTCTGTCCAAAATGTTACCGAATACATATACGTTACATACACTAAAAAATCCTTAACACTTTAGATGTACTATAGCTTGCTACGTATATGCTGATATTCAATAAACTATTTATTGCGCATATACAGTCCCGCGGCAGTATTTGAACCCGATCATATCTATGATGTAGGTTTGATCTTTGCATAACTCCTTATTCAGGTAAATGTGATCCTTGTATTGTATCTGAAAGGGGGATTTGGTGTATAGTTGACGAGAATGATGCACGATCACTTACGCGAGTCGCAAAACATCACCGAAAACGTTATGCTGGCGTATTTTGATGAACAGAGCAAAATTAAGAAAGCCTCAACCGTTTGGTCATACTATAGCATGACAAACTACGTACACAACCGAGATAGAAGTATGCATTACCGAAATTATTTCTTTAATTATAGAAATATTAGAAGTTTTTGATAAAGATGTAAATATTCCTAGTATTTATGATCAACCCGAACGAAAGACGTCGAGTACAATAAACGGTGAACACTGTTACAGATCCAGCCATCCAGGCCGTTAATGCAGCCGTTAGACATTCGGGAGACCACAGTTCGAGAAGCGGTTCGCACGCATCCACAGCGTAGAAGTGGGCTGCGTAGGCGTAACAGGTATGTCATGTTTGGTATCATAATGTGCAGACGTCACACCTTGAATACGAAATGGCCGGTGCGAGCCAGAAAAACGACGACAAGTGCTCTAAATGTTAATCAACTCTAATGCGAGGAAAAACGCGCAGATGGCGTTGTCTAAAATGCCCGCTAACATATGGCCAATCGCACCTATGCCAGTTAGTCCTTATCTGCATGATCCTCGTCATGACTCCGAGGGTCTTCGTCATCTTTTCAGCAACGCGTCTCCACATATTGATAAGTCGACGAGATATCCTACTCTCGGGCACTCTCAAAAATAATAATATTGTTTCTCACGCATAAATCTTGAACCCCACGTCTTCACTCCAAAGGGCGCCGACCAAGCACAAAAAAGCACAGTAATTACCTCGTAAACATCTCGCATCTACTTCACAATGATATATACATTTTTTAGTAGAAAGTATGATGAATTCGGGGAATCACTGTTACTCCACAAATTATCTTCAATTCAGCTAATCCTTAGATGGATCTATATTGTATCTTCACCATAGAAGAAGCAGGTCCCTTTTCTCTTCTATACTAAAGCACAACCTTCTGACGTCAAACACTTGTGGTCAAGCTTTATTAGTTGTGCATAATCATCTCAAGCAATTGATGGTCTAAAGGGTTTTTAAAATTGATGGTTGTTGTTTTCGTAGACATAAAAACGATTACAAACGATCTTAAATTCAGCTAATCCTTAGATGGGTCCATATTGTACCTTCACCATAGAAGAAGCAGATCCTTCTTCTCTTCTATACTAAAGAACAACCTTCTGATGTCAAACACTTGTGGTCAAGCTTTATTAGTTGTGCATAATCATCTCAAGCAACTTATGGTCCAGAGGGTTTTTAAAATAAATGGTTGTATGGTTGTTGTTTTTGTAAACACAAAAACGATCACAAACGATCTTAAATTCAGCTAATCCTTAGATGGATCCATATTGTATCTTCACCATAGAAGAAGCAGATCCCTTTTCTCTTCTATACTAAAGAACAACCTTCTCACGTCAAACAGTTGCGGTCAAGCTTTATTAGTTGTGCATAATCATCTCAGGTAACTTATAATCCAAAGGATTTTTAAAATTGATGGTTGTATGGTTGTTGTTTTTGTAGACACAAAAACGATCACAAACGATCTTAAATTCAGCTAATCCGTAGATGGATCCATATTGTATCTTCACCATAGAAGAAGCAGATCTTTTTTCTCTTCTATACTAAACAACAACCTTCTGACGTCCAACACTTGTAGTCAAGCTTTATTAGTTGTGCATAATCATCTCAAGTAACTTATAGTCGAAAGGATTTTTAAAATTGATGGTTGTATGGTTGTTGTTGTTGTAGACACAAAAACGATCACAAACGATCTTAAATTCAGCTAATCCGTAGATGGATCCATATTGTATCTTCACCATAGAAGAAGCAGATCCTTTTTCTCTTCTATACTAAAGAACAACCTTCTGACGTCCAACACTTGTAGTCAAGCTTTATTAGTTGTGCATAATCATCTCAAGTAACTTATAGTCGAAAGGATTTTTAAAATTGATGGTTGTATGGTTGTTGTTTTTGTAGACACAAAAACGATCACAAACGATCTTAAATTCAGCTAATCCGTAGATGGATCCATATTGTATCTTCACCATAGAAGAAGCAGATCCTTTTTCTCTTCTATACTAAAGAACAACCTTCTGACGTCCAACACTTGTAATCAAGCTTTATTAGTTGTGCATAATCATCTCAAGTAACTTATGGTCCCAAGGGTTTTTTAAAATTGATGGTTGTATGGTTGTTGTTTTTGTAGACACGAGAAAATTGTGGTAAACCGGGAGTAGATATCAGATGAGACAATCTTCGTTTCAACTGTCACTAACAGAGAAGAGGTTGGTGCCATATACGGGTGACTAACGAGTCGTTGAGACACATATATCTTTAGCCTAATTCGAAGTTATTTCTCGAAAGGCGTTATATATTAGGTGTAATTTCGTGCTTTCCTGTAAAAATGATTTATGGGTACAGGCCGATGATTAGTACTGCATGCCGCATTCCCGGTTATTTTGTGAAATAAATGTGTTATTTTAAAAGCGCCCGAGGACAATCCGCACTATAATACTCGACCGCTGCTGACCTTGCACACTCTAGATCTCATTATAGTTTCGCACACCTTGTCACAACATCCATACACGAAATGGAAATTTCAGCTTTCCGCTCATGATTTATTTAAGGACATACATCTCAGTATATATTAATTGCTTATACATTAACTTCCTCCTCCTAACCTTACTTCTATACGTTTCTCGTTATAAGCCCTCCATTAAGGATTGTCAACTCAACGATTCAGCGTCATCAGCAAAATGAAAGCCTACAGTATTATATTAACGATATTTTCCATTATTCTTTGTAATTTTAGGCATTACTAACGGTCGGGCATGCTCGGGAAAGTCGAAAGCGTTAACGGGGTTAATCAAGGTCATCTAAACTGCCCCCATAACTACTCATTTTAAATTATGGAAAAAGTCATGAATATGCTCAAGAACATAAAATTTTAACTCGTGTCCATCGTCAATTGAAAATCGGAGTACCCAACCTGAGATTCGAACCCAGGACCTTTGTAGTTGAAGACAGAGGAACTAAATTGAATTAAATATATTATGTTAGCTAGTGAATTCTTTCTGTGAAGGGTTCACATGCATATCTCTTCCACCAACTCTAGGATTTAGCAAATACTAAACAGATGGTCAAACACTAGAGTGTCCCTAAGCAACTGAAATACACAAGCCCCTAACGTATTTTCTTCATAGTTATTACCACCGACAGTATTTTATGTCCGCATTTTTTTTTCGGTACCTTTTAAGCTATCAAACGTGAGTTTATGACGTGATATCATCTTACAAATATACCGGACGAGCCATTAGATCGAAGTAATGGTAGAGTGGTGCGGAGCCGGTCTTCATCGGTCCAGTTGTTTCTTTTGCGTCTAATTTGGAATGAATTTAATTACGAGGCAGTTTTGTCTTGACCCTGTTGGGTGTCGCTGCGAGTCTGGGATTTTAAAACGCGCCATGGTAGGTGTACATAACCAAGAACTGTTAGAATGTAAGACTAATCAGCCTACACATGATTTCTACCGCGTGTGGGCGATCCTGACGCCTGCTTGGCCGACCAGTGTACCCGATCAGTTCAATTTCATCAATAACAACTCTATCTTATCTAAATTCTTTTTTCCAAACTGTCCCATCAACTATTGGAATTTTAACAATGCTTTAAGCGCTTTTGAACCACCGAACTTTAATTTTCAATTTAACTGTTACCGATAACCTTAAATCTTATTGTTTTTATTCATATTGGATGACTTTAGGCTCCCATATCCGCAATTCATACGTGAGTTGCCGCTCTTTTCTCCAGAGCTTCCAAACAAAAGTTTTACTAGATGTAGATGGCGACATAACTACCAAATCTCTAATTATCCCGTATATTTTTATTTGCGGCAAGAATCCACCCCACCACAACCACGGAAAACACCAATAAGAGGTTATCTACTTCAAAATATAGGGTTATGTTCGTTATTGTAAGCAGTCTTTTCGAGGGCGATTTATTTATGAGTGTCTCTCAAAATGAATATTGATCGATTATTTGTTTATTACGGATTTATTGATAGGTACCTACACAATTTCACTGGTTTTCATATTTTCTAATTAAATATTGTTTAAGGTGCTCCATTTCCATATATAACTTTACGTGACTATCCAAGGACAGCACTCTGTATATTTCAGTCTGGATACACGATATGCCATTAGGGGCTGGTTTAAATTTAGATCAGAGATAGTCTGTGTTAAATATCGTTAAGTACGATTAGACGGTAACTCAAATTGTGGTGTATTACATAACGTAGTTACCTTTGCTCTCCGTAAAATGACTCGTCTAATCATACCTTTAACGCAGCAACCCATTCCGAAATAACTCCGTACAATGGAGATTGTATCATTCGTCGTTTCTTGGTTGTTTGACGCAACTGGAATATTTCAATATTTTATTACCTACGCAAGCTTGAGGGTGAATTTATGTTTTAAATAAAGCTTACCGTAAAACCTTTTCATATAGAAAAGATAATTCTTTGTGCAATTTAAATGTAATAAAATCTGCCACCTTGAGGTAGGCAGGTATATCGACCCATGCAACGAAAACTATAGTAACTACATTTAGTTTGTTAGTTAGTTATGATAGTCTTCGTTACATGGGTCGATATGATTAATAATTATATCAGCTTTGCTCCGAAGAAAGGGGCTTTGTGACTAAATTATCAACAAGGTTTTTGTTTTGAACACCTTTTGATTGGAAACTATTTTACAGTTCATCTGTGATTTTTAAAGACCCCTAGACACTTAACTGAATATGAAGGTCGTTTATCTGAATTTAGTTTGATTCGAAGTTAAAGATTTTTTTGTGACATTTTGGGCTGATTACAATAACAGATTTTTAAGTTATTATTTCTACAGCTTATATTAAAAAAAAAAACTTTAAACGACCTTCAAATGCAAATAGGGCGACAGCTATGATTTATATTATTTAACAGGAACACAAAAAATCCAATGTGGCATTCTTTATGTTACGGCTTGTTTTCAGGATTACCGATTTTTAGTGTACTTTTGGTCATATCTAAATAAATTATTTATGTTGTATTTACATTTTCAATTTGTAACAGCGCCATCTATCCATAGGCCGTTGAACTATTTTGCAATGCCAACAGAGTAAAACTCTTAGTAGTTACGTTCACTAAAACTCCCATCGTTATACGTAACATTTAATTTACTTTTATAATATATTACAGTACACAATAATCATACGCCAGTAAGACCAAAAAGCATTTCTAAATTTGTAGTTTAGTTTTTCTTAACACTAAAATTTGCAGGTATAATTTGCATAAATATTGAAATTCTTTGTGGACGCAGTTGCGTAAGAACCTATTCAATGGAATAGTTGCTATAGTTTCACAATTTAAACAATAATTATTGTGTGGTGTATCGGCGCGTATTCGACGTAGGATACGGGAGCCTTACCATCGTTGCCAAAATCAGTTACAACACTGGAACCGCCGTACAAAAAGTAGCTCGCTTTTTTACATTTCTTATTAAATCTTGGGACTGCACCCATTATTCTTTCTCCCTGAAGGAGCTTGTCAGCTGCAGGGGTATTATTCATTAATATCCTTGATTGCATGGTACTTACATGTTCGGCTCGTCCGTTTTGGATCATTATTTATTTAACTGCAACGTTTCCAAATAGTATTTTAAATAAATGAAATCGGAAGGTCGTTTAAGGCTTTAATAATTCAATCGGGCAGGACGAATATTCATTGGCCATCCAAATATTGCGACCGGGTCGGGTATAAATTAAGTCCTCTGGACAACACAAGACGAATGCAATTTAAAAAATCGACCGTTAATATGAGACCGGACGAAAAAGGTGATTTATTAGCGAAATAAAACCGCGGCCAGATACTTAATGCGGACGGGGTACGCGAAACGAGCGGTAATGTACCCAAATCTGCGCGTCAAATGCGTTTTGAAAAACAATAAAGCCGCTGCATCAAATTTATTGCCCTGCTTAAACGCAAGGCAGGCCCGGGAACATTACCGATTTATAGCTTTGCCCAAAGGGAGGAAATTATGAAGGATCCATGCCCCGCTGTTCTGATTACCACACATTTCTCAAGGCACCATATGTCAAACAACATCAATGTACTAAGAGCTGCCTTACTCCATAGAGTATTACATAGTGCTGTTCAAATTTAAATTACATGACGCAGACCTAAGAAATACTCACAGGTATTTGTAAAATACAGGGTGCTTCAGAAACAACGACTAACCTTGAAGAAGCATAAGAATATTTCTTTAATATAAAACAACATAAATATTTGATTTAAGAAAGTCGTTGTTTCGAAAATAATTGGAAGGATGCCGATAGATGCCGCTTCAGTTTCTCGTCGTAAGAGAGGTTTCCTAGAGGGTATATAACCACATACATATTTATGCAGCATCAGTGATTTACGAAAGACACTAAGATGGGACACAGGGTGTCTTCTCTAGTTGGAAAATAACAATATTCTTCTTTGGCTGCGTTAATTGCATTCCATGTAAAATATTATTCCTTTCATAATAACATGTTCATATTTAAAACAAAGTAGGTGAATGATTAATCCAAGAATGTTAGCCAGTGAAAACAACGGTTTTCTTCAATGAATGATATACAGGGTTAGCCAAAATTAACCGGAAAGCCTAAATAATTATCGAACCGTAAGAAATATCAAAAAATTGTTCAAACAAACATTTTTTGAGTTTAAACAAGCTATCGTCTAAATATATTTTCAATATACAGAGTGCTCATTTTATTATAGAAATTCGGTAACCTACGTTTTTTTTTCTAAATAGAACACCCTATATATTATTAAATTTTTTAATTCTAAGATTAATTCTATAAAGAATTTTTATAGGAATCATATTTTTATAAAATGCATTATTTTTTATTTATATGCTATTCACCAAAAATAGTCAAATTTACCGGAAGTCCTTAATATTTCCTCAACTGCAAAAATTTGCAAACCTCTCCTTTTTCTCCTGTATATTTAACATTTTTTAATGCTAAGATTAATTCTAAAAATGTTATGGTGGAATTATTTATTTATAAAATTAGTATTTTTTAGTTATAGGCAATTAATCAATACTGAACTTTTACTTTAACCAAGCGGGTAAAAAAATAAAAAATCAAGAGAAAATAACACAATTAGATAGAATTAAATTAAATGTTCAAACTGTCACATTAAAATAAATGAGTAGATATGCGGAAAAATATTCTTAATTTGAAGTTCAGTAGTTTTGCTTAATTGCGCTCATAAATCAAAAATAATGCATTTTCAAAAAAACATATTTCTTTTAAATGTTTTTAGAATTAATCTTAGAATTAAAAAACTAAAATTTACAGGGTGTTTAATTAGAAAATGGAATGGTTTGCTAATTTCCGTAATAAAACGAACACACTGTATATTAAAACTATATTTAAACGAGAGATTGTTTAAGCCCAAAAAACTTTTATTCGTATAAAAATTTCTTAGAATTAATTTTAGAATTAAAAAATTTAATAATATAGGTGTTTGATTTAAAAAAGGAAAGTTACCAAATTTCTATAATAAAATGAGCACCCTGTATATTGAAAATATATTTAAAAGATAGCTTGTTTAAAGCCTAAAAACTTTTGTTTGAATAATTTTTGGAAATTTCTTACGGTTGGAGAATTATTTAGGTGTTTCGGTAATTTTGACTAACCCTGTATATTCTTGCGTATATATAAAACAGCCGTTGTTTTGGATTAACAAAGGTTGCTATGAATTGAGACAACGTTTCGTTGTGTGTACCAGAGACAATTGTACTCGACGGATACCTTTTTAAAAATAAATTTTTTACATAAAATTATTTCAGTATTCTATCAGTAATCTGCAAACGTCAAAAATGTTTGATAATAAGTATGTAGTAGTTTGATTTTAGTGTTTAGCGGTGTACATTTACCTAGTCAAATAAAACTAAATTGTTTATTTAAACTTGCATTTCGTCATGTGATCTATCGTGCATGGAGATAGCCACGGTTTCAGGTTTTGGTATGATGTTTTATCTTAATTTATATCGCTGTATTGTTGTTATGCACACCAGAGAAGTTTACAATTTTAGTACAAACAACAGTAAAGTATTTTCATAATTTTTAATTCAGTTGTGTTGCACCTGGTATATTATCTCATTAGTCTTAGGCTTAATTATACTGTGAGATTGATACTTTATAAGTGAGTCAACGCTTGAAAATACCTAAAGTATAAAACTTGTACATCGATTCAAAACAACGTAAATGCGAATGTCTAAACACGATTCAGGTTCTTGAACGCTGCGGCTGGCTGGACAAAAAACGTGTTGTTTTCTGGCTGTAAAATAACTCTACGCAGAATTTTGTTGGAATATTTAAGGAAAAAATACTGATAGCGTCAATGCTCCACGGAAAAATAACAATTTTTCTAGTCGAAAGAAATTGTTTTCAAGGCTGTTCGAGATTTCTTTTTATGTTTCCGTTTCGTGGAGAATATAATATCTTGGTATGTGGTATGCACGTGTTTCTTTTTGATGCAAACGCGTCTTGCAAACTATAATAATATGCAATAACTCCTTATAATTGGAACAATAATTTATATATTACTTGATAATAGCTGGTTTGATCATTTCCAGTTAAACGCGAACACACAAATCGTTAAAATACACATTTCCATATCAATGTAAATTTCCGATCTTTATTTTTTTTTACTTATGTCGTCATCGAAATTGTTTAATTCTTAATGGTATCAAACAAATGTTAGGGCTTTACATAAGATCATTTTCCATAAACAGACACAACTATGAAAGCATTCATAATTTTGGTTGGCTGATTCGGGAATGAATGTTCCAAATAATAGAAAGGTCTAAAACAAATTACAATAGAAAGGCAATACACATATAGATAATTTAAAATTTACCAGAATAGCGAGAAACAATGATTAAAACTATGTATAGAAATATAAATTGACAGATTCAAAAAATTGACAGGGATCATCACACGCGAAATATAAAATTATTTTTATTATTGTGATACTAATTTAATATTAGTTTAAATAAACTTAATTACCAATTGTTGCTATACGTGCTATACACGATGCGATGTGTGTCGCCAACGTTTGTCATCGGAGTGCTACGCGCATAGCAAAACCCGACTACACGCATTCACTTCGCCAATTGGTTGGCAGTGATACTGTTAATCCGCGCACTACGCGCAGCGTCACACGTCACATATGGCCAATATTGGCCACACACATCGCATCGTGTAGGACGGGCCTTAAGTAAAAAAAAAAAGTTTTAAAAAGAAATTGTTTGGTTTTTAAAAGTGTTCTATTCTAAAGTTGGTACCATAACCCAATAAATGGCTGGATTTCGGAATATGTAGACCTCGCCGCGCCGGATTGAAAACAGTGGTACTTCGTGGCGGTATTCCGGAAGCAAAAAAGGCGTACAATTTGAAATTTATTTACAGAAACAAAGGAGATTGTACCCTGTGAACAACGAGTTGTAGCATCGCATTTTTTGCGAGAGAGAACTGACGATCATGCGAGTGGTCGTTTCTTTTAATTAGGACTGCAAATTTAAAAACACCTACACGCGAAACCGCCGTGTACAATACCCGACACGAGGACCGCTACAGCCAAAATTGCGCCTAAACATTTCATCAACAGGTGAGCACATTATGCGAACAGCGACAGAGATTAATAGATTTTTCGGGCTATTTTAAAATTAAACTCCGGCCATTATCAACGAGCATGAGCATTTTACAAACGCTCTATAAAACAGGGTTGTTTTATATTAACTGAGGAAAAGATATTCGAAACAAGAAAGCATTTCTGTAAGAGTGATAAAGTGATTGTACAGTAGTGACCGAATACTATAAAATTTTATGTAGTATGAAAATTAAAAAAAAAGGTGTCCAACGTGTCTTACGAATTTATTATCCGGCTCCAATAAAACGTTATTTTACGAGTACAAAAAAACGCCACTGCTACACAGCCTGTATGGTTGTAAAACCAAATGAGAGTGATACCGATAAATTATTGCCCTGAATAAAATCTAAGAAGGTGGAAACCGCGTATGACTTTTATTTTATTACCAACCCTCTCCCATTTCACACCATTAAACCATAAAGAGGAATATCATGAAAAAGACATGATTCGAATCTGATAGTCCCAAAACTAGTGTCCGACCGAAGTCTCTACGGATGCAAATAGTCTGATGAAGATCACGCGTTCGACGAGCGACTCGTCTCAGTTGTGCGCTCTCGTATCGATCCATTCAAACTGGATTGTTGACGAGGCGCATAGCAGTTTTTGTGTGTACCCGAAGGTATTATTTACGACAGGGGTCTGATTTATGACATCAAACACGTGCGGTGAAGGGGCCCTTCGAGCATCAATGCAACCCGAAATGTAGGTAACGAATGGAATAAATAAACTAACAAACTACAATCATTTGTATTTTGCGTATGAATTATGATACTTTTTGTAGTATTCTTTAATGAAATAACATTTTGTGTTTAATTACTTAGCGCTTTCTTTTTCATGCTATAGCTTATATTTGAAAATATTAATAGTATATTTTCCGTTTATTATAGTGTGAACGTTACCATACATAATGGATTTAACAATATTTTGACGTGACGTTGCCGTTCTCTGACGTGACGTGACGTTCCGTATAGTGCGAATTGACTTTAAACTATCAGTATTCACAATTAAATGCGAAATGTTATAAGGAAATATTGTTTTTAATTTAGTCTGGTACTCAGATATAAAATTTGCATATTTTACATGAATTAGTTATGTTTTATCTATTGTTTTTTATCGTTGCTAAACATTATTAATACAAAAAATTATGACAACATTTGATAATACACTATTGCTAGTGCTAACTTTAAACTATATATAAGTAATAAAAAAATAATATCAGGAAAATCTATTTGTTTGAGACTAATTGTGCTGATTAAAAAAAATATGAAAAATAAAAACCAGAGTTTTGTTACGTAATAAATTCTGTTCTAAAAAGATTTTTTGCCGAAGGTGGCCGAAGGCGAAGCCGAATGTTCGGTCGGACACTACCCAAAACTGACAAGAAACCCTCACTACAGCCGTCGAAGGAAAAGACACCTCCCATTTTAAAGCCGTTCAAGAACCGCCACTCTTAGTGGTGGTTCTTGAACAATTTACAAAAGATATGCATTTAAAAATCGATAAATCAAATTTGCCATTAGTAAAATTCCTATAAATATTAATGACGTATCGTCAACAATAAAACCGGGGATTTCCGTCTAGAATAAGTTAACCCCTGTTGAAGAACAGGTGGGTTCATCGTCTATGAATGATTAATAATGTTACTTATTGTCTTCCCTTGGCCTCTCCTCTGACAAAGTTGCGCACTATGGGCGTAATCAAATGAGATGTAGCCTACTAATAAGGAAACCGATTTATGGTGTGTAAATGCATTAGAGGGCAAACCCACGCAAATTTTTCGACAAAAACTCGGCCCGTTAGAATGTAAATACGAAAATCGGGGTTAAGAGCGCATTCTTCGTAAATCTGGCTTATTATTAATATGAAACGTCTTCAAGTAACATAACCAAAACTATGTTTAATAGTATATTCTAATACAAGTTTTATACGACGAGAGTAAATAAAGTAAAAGAGACAATTATTATACTTAACGTTTATATAACGTTTATTGATTGAGACGTTACATGTTAGATGGCACTGCTGGATGCATTTTTTGAACATTTAATTTAATTTCAAGGGAAAATGGTTATTACGTAAACTCGTCAGTAATATAGACTCAACTAAAGAAGCGGATGATAATTAACCCAAGTGAGGATAATTTTTGGAAAAAGCACCTCCGCCTGGATTTGAACCAGGAACCAATTTCCAGTTGACAGGTCTCCCATTCGAGCTACAGAGGTAGTGGAAATTAATAGGTTTAATGTATTTCAGTTTTAATTCCAATTTTTTAATTCCAGATTGAACCAAAAAAGGAGTTTATATATACAAAATCCTTGAGAAAATCAGTTTAGGGTTTTATGACAATAAAAAGCAATTAGTAAGCTGGCTGTTTTCGATCTCTAACAAATTAGACTAACCCCAATATTCTCCAGATAACAAAAGTGTTTTATATAAATACCGGCATCGCATTTTATGGATTTTTTCTAAAACTAGTATCCTTTACTAGCGTAGATTTAAGAAGATAGTTTTGGTTTCCGTAAAAACCAAGGTGGGTAGTACATAAGCCATTTCTTAATCTTCGGAAGGACTATCTCGCAAATGGTCAAGTTTTAATTGCACGCTATTGTTCTTCTTATTTTAAAAATGATGCTCATGTTTTCAAATACTTGGGATGCGGAAAGGATCGCCCAGCATATAAATACGTTATACGTGCTTTTGACGTATTTTCAGACGCAACTCAAAACGCTAACTCGTACTTTATAGCTTGTGGCGATATTTTGAGTGTGCTGTGAATGTAAATAATGAATCGAATAGATAATAAACTATAATTTCTTCTCTTTTTCCTTTTTTGTAATTATTAACCTGAAAATTTTAAAAATTCTAATATCTACAAAGTTACAACCGCAATATACAAACTCAATCAAATAAAATTACCATTAAAGTAACAAAATAACTTACAACCTTGAAAACATTTTTGCAGTTCAGGTGAAGGTTGGTTGTGGTGCCACAGTACGCTTTTCTAACCCCATTCAAGTGATGTTTAAGGAAATTTTTTCAAGTTTCATTAAGAGATTTCTTTTTAATTTTCATCAAAATTATTTGGAAGACATCGTTTTAGCGACTTGAAACTTTTACCTACCACTAAAACTCTTTAATTGGCAATTTCTTTCAGTTATTTAAACTAAACAATATACTACAAGAGTGTACTCAATAAGTAAATAAATATGAAGTGTGCTTGCTTAAAAAAACATTTACAGAAGTTAAATGTACATGGAGTTATACACAGTGATCTAAAATGACTGAGGACAGATTGAATTTCCCGCCAATTTGAATAATTGTGATGTTGGCAATGGTTGCAAATGACAGCTGTTATTTTGGGCCAGTGGCGTAGGTGTTCCTTCTTGTAAAGGGATTCATTCTCTGATTATAATTAGGTTAATTTAATTTAAGAAAACTGGATGAACTTACCAGAATAATTAAAATCCTTAATATTATGTATTTTTAGAAAGACCCTTCAAGAACCCAATAACAAATTAATTGAGAAAAAAGACGAAATATCGTTGCAGAGGAACGTAACCCTTACTGACGAGTTCACTATGGTATCTGACAGTGATCATAACCTGTATCATGCACGCATACCATCTTAGTAACAATAAATAAGTTCAAAACGTTTATTAAATAAGTTTATAGATTGGTGCAGTGTATAAATACACCGCACCAATCTATAAATCGAAATTATAATAGTTAAGTCAAGATCACAAAACATTTAGGTCCTTAGAGTTTTATTTAGAAAATCTGGCCAATAGGATTTTTTACACAAAAGTTTTTTATTGCCCTTTATCGCCCCCTCTACTCGTGCGCCTTGAGCAGTTTGCTCCCACTGCTCCCCGTAGCTACGCCCCTGTTGAACACAATAACAAATTTATCTCAAGAAGTAGTAGAAGACCAGGAGAATAGAGATTTAAGATGGTTTCAACATACTGTGAGAATGGACGATAGACAAGTTTCAACAGGGGTTGGAATTGGGTCCAAAGGGTGATCACTCAGAAGACAGAAAACTAAACCCGCTGATCAAATATTTTGTGTTACAGAAGCTGGTGTTGATTGAGAATCCTGTTTGCAAACAGCACACAGTTCATAATAAACTTGCTTCTGCTTGCAATAGGTAATAAATATAATCTGGTTTCACGGTAACTTTCTTCTTGAAATGACGATAAAACGAACGGTGCCGTTATGGTAAGTGACTTTTAGCGCTGTGCATAATAAACAATATCAAGTTCGAGTACTGGCGAGCTGAATATATATATGTATATGCAGGGATGATTGGTGTCGCTGAGTTGGTGTAAAAGATTTATATTAATGCTTTGTTGCAGTATATGATCCTACACAACATTTACACCAACGTAAGGTGAAACAAATTAAGAAATACAGTCGACTGTGTCTCACAGCGAACTGCCATATGGTCGAATTGTAACGATGTCGGCGCTATTCTCGCTGTTCACCGGGACACTGCAAAAATCGCACGGTTTCTTACAGCTGATTACTGATGGGACCAGCTAACGCTTGCGTATAGAGTATAAATAGTAAATTACAGTGATCTTAAATTATTTGACAAGCTGGGATAAATAAGGAATTTGCGTAGGCGCACTCACTTCTAAACACTAGGCGAATACTTTTACACCTTCCACATAACTGCTACCTTTGTGTTTAGGTCCAACAATTGTGATATATGACATATATTAGGGTAGAATATAGATGTGGATAGAAGCCAGAAAAGACTTTGGGAAGATTGGAAGGAACTATAAAACCAGGAAGATGGTGAAGTACTGAAGTAAAGTGGAGGAAGAAGAGCAAGACGATATCAACAACTGAAGTTAGAAAACACAAACAAGAATGGCTGCTGTTGCCCAAAGTGTGCATGAAAACTCAAGACCTTCAACTCATCAGAGATCACAACCCAACACCAGCGCATTTTGATTTTTGCAAGACTTCGGATTGTTTTCTAACAACGTGCTTCACTTAACAGATCGCCGGTTTTTGGTCGAAAAATAATCTCTTCGGATGAAGCTCATTTTCATCTTGGTGGGTATGTAAATAAACAGCATAAAATAAATGCTGCAAGTGTGAAGCGAGTAACACAAACACAAATTGCTTTGCATTGTTCGCATCAACGGCTTTTGTTGGTGGTAGATTATCTGGCGTAACAAATACGTATTCCACCTCTGACAAGGTTCAGTTTCGGATGCAATTATTCACAAGCAGATGTAAAACTGGTGGCGGTAAAAATTCGACTATTTTTGCAAAATGGAAGCATAATTCGACGATTTTTTTCCGGTGCGAATTTCCCAAAGCGCAGAGATGCATGTGCTGCACTCGGAGTGGTGGTATGCATCACACGCTTTTAATGGATTTAAATTAATTATGGCTAGTTGGACGTTATTCTTCATGCTTTTCAATGAATTAAACCGGTTGACAGCAAAAAAAAATGCAAAACAGTTAAAAATGTTAATATAAATGTAAGTTTGCGAGTGAATAATTAAAACCAATGTAACACCTATAGATAAAGCAAATGAATTTCAGGATAATTCAGGAGAATGTCACACATACCGTAACAAACATATGGATTTAAACAGTTGTATTGTTATAAAATCTCAAGCAGGCCATTGTAGATATATCTGCGAGAATATTAATTTTACGTTAGCCGACTGAAAGATAATAAAACTTGGGATATGACTGAGGACAGTTTGAATTTCCCGCCAATTTGAATAATTGTGATGTTGGCAATGAATGGTTGCAAATGACAGCTGTTATTTTGGTCCAGTGGCGTAGGTATTCCTTCTTGATTCATTCTCTGATTATAATTAGGTTAATTTAATTTAAGAAAACTGGATGAACTTACCAGAATAATGAAAAATCCTTAATATTATGTATTTTTATAAACACTCTTCAAGAACCCAATAACAAATTAATTGAGAAAAAAGATGAAATATCGTTGCAGAGGAACGCAACTCTTGCTGACGATTTCACTATGGTATCTGACAGTGATCATAACCTGTATCATGCACGCATACCATCTTAGTAACACTAAATAAGTTCAAAACTGTGGCGGGAAATTCAACCTGTCCTCAGTCATTTTAGCTCACCCGTTATATTATTATAATCTGAATATGAAATATGTTCAACGTATCCCTTAATATAATTAGGTGAGTATAATGGTTCTAAGAGCGATACCCTGAATACATCATTGATGTTATTATCCATAAAAGCCTGTCGGGTAGTTAATTCGTAAATGAAATACAAATTGTCGGGTGTTGGGGGAGTATTATAAAGGAAAGGGTCCTAAGCGACGTTAAACCGACCGTCTAAGACGCGATATTAAATTAATAACGTAATATCTTAATCGTATACGTAATGTTATACGGCAATAAAACGCGGTGCGACGGAGTAGGCAGTATCGCTTTACCTTCTAATAACTTTATTAGCTTTAAGCACTGCAATGTGGGAAAAATGCCTGTACAACAGTAACTTCCTAAATGGCACGACAGAATGCGCGAACACGCCGGACAACGCGATTACTATTTTAAACAATGTATTTATGTAACCGTCAGATTGTATCTCACCCATTAAACGCCAGATGGATTAATATTCTCTTTATTTACTTGGATGATTGGCTTTAATCTTTATGATTATTGCTATTATTGAATTACGAACGTGTTCGCTATTATTCCTTCTTGTCCATCTCTTTCTTGATCAGGCCGCCGTGACACTATTACTGCTATCACCTCTACACAATATTGAAATCGGATAAAAACTGTCCGTTGACTATATGCATGATCTCTTCAGTTCCAACAAGTTTTTAATAGTTATTTAACCAACTAACCAACAAGTATATTGAAAAAAAGCGATTGATGATCGAGACTGTTTAACGCACGAGCGATTGAGAGAGCGTTAATTGTCGAGATCATTAATCGCCGATTAATATTCGAGTTTTAATATTCATTATTTCATTCATTTTTTCGTCGATCGTATTGTTCTGGTGGCACCTACATGGATTTTTCTACGCCGATGTCTTTTGAGATTATATGACAACTTAGGTAATTTGGCACTGGCAGTTCTCTACTGCGGTTCTGGATAACGGAATGTTTTGATTGGATGGTTTCATTTTACGTATGTTCGATTGGCTATAATGAACTCGTTCGATTGGCTATAACAAATCGTTTATTGATAGAAATCGTGCATTAACAAATCTGTTTAATAAGTGATTTTCTATTCACTAAACATAACTACACTAAACGAAAAACATTTTTTAAACAGTACTCTTTGATTTTTTATTTAAAATTTAAACAAGCAGTAAAGGTCCAGCCGATACGGTTTTACAAAATGGCCGATTATCCGGCATGATTCCGGTTATCCGGCATGATTCCGGTTATCCGGCCGATGCCCGATCCGTTCCATCTCTAGTATATATATATTAAGTTGGTCGGTAGTAATTTTTCTCGTGTCTGGGAGGTTCAATAAATAATTTCGTTCTAATTAACACAAAAAGTGTTGTAAAGTCCCGCAGGATGACATGGTAATGTCGCTAATTGCAGGCCCGTAGGTTCGTTAGAATGTATGTTTATTGAATCCCGTCGGTGCGTACTTTTTCTTATCAATAATAAATTTATTTCCATTAATAACCGTGCGTGGCCGGGTAGGCGAGATTGCGATCTTAAAAAAGCGGCCGATGCATACGATTAATAATAAATGTACGGCCGACAAATTTGTGCGCTAATTAAAGGGCCATCCCGGCGCCTCTCCATTGTTGGGATGCTGAAAAATTATTTTTCATAAACGCCGTAATTACTGACAAACGATTAATTATCAATTAAACACGAGCAATAAATAATGGCCTACACGCGGCTGCTCTCGCTCGTTTGTATGAGTAATACATGATGGCGCCACTGAAATCGCCATGCGGGAATCAAGGTAGCGGTCTATCTCAATAGAGAAATGTTAAATAGGCTTGAATACAATTAACCTTGCCTCGGAATTTTAATATCCCTTTATTTTAATCGGGGCATTTTTGGATTCGCTGAAAATCTCGTCTCTCTCAACCGTCTGCGCTTTCTAATAATTAATCGTAACCCTCTCGGCAATAAATTACATATTATTATAAAACTGTTACACTTTATAAAGTTACGGTTTACAGCTAACCGACTGACAGGTTACTACCACTATATTTATAGCCATACCTAGAGAAAAATTAGATCAAGATGAAATAGGTTACCTTTATTAAAACCACATCTACGTCACTATTATATTCTATGCGTTGCTACGCGACGAGTTGGATCCAAACAAAGTCACGCGAAACTAACACAATGTCGCCCTTTTAGGCACAAACCCAACTCAACGTCGCCCTTTTAGGCGCAACCCCAAGTCAACATCGCCCTTTTAGGTGCGAACCCAACTCAACGTCGCCCTTTTAGGCGCAACCCCAACTCATCGTCGCCCTTTTAGGCGCGAACCCAACTCATCGTCGCCCTTTTAGGTGCGAACTCAACTCAACATTGCTCTTTTAAACGCAAACCAAACTCAACGTTGCTCTTTTAGGCGCGAACCGATTCCTCGTCGCCCTTTTAGGCGCGAATCCTACTCAATGTTGCTCTTCTAGGCGCGAACCCAACTCAACGTCGCCCTTTTTTAGGAAGTTAGTCAACACATCTTCACAACGCTTTGGTTGTGGACGACTTTAATATAAAAAAATGATGACACTGTCCTGCATTCATTTCCCTAATCTAGCGACATCATCATTATCATTACTATTACTACTAGGTATTACAACGTTGAATGCTGGTCAAATTGACGATATCGAGCGGTGAAAAGCTGGAAGCGGTCGGACTGAACAACACATGTTATACACATGTCATTATTTATTACGGATAGATCTGTTACGTGCTTATTGTTAAAATGGATATTAATGCCCATTGTGCTAAAATCGCTCACACAGAATACTAATAGATAGCGGCCGAGAGTGCCGAGCGAAATGGACAAACTTATCTCGAGCTTTCGAATAAGCACCACGGAAAGCGCAGAATTCTCGCCTTTCGAGATTCGGGACGTATGGGGGTACTTACTTTTATTTGCCTCCTATCGCCTTTTTTTAGAACATAAAGGCGCATGTAATGTCTTAGTTTCTTTTGAAAGTATCACACTTTTACCACACGCTTCTTTCCTCCGCCGCATTTATACAAAAAGAGAAACATTTTTCCTTATACCAACCTTGGCAACCGCAGAAATGATCCATTTGTTCGCTTCTTCAGAGTTAACTGATGGCAGTGCTTGTTAACCTTTCACAAAGCATTAAATGTTTAGTAGTGTCTGTATAGCGACATCTATCGACGAATAGCAGATGTTCTTCCTCATTTTTGTGCATGCGACAGTGTCTAACTGTCTGAAGGAGTAACGCCTGTGATGCGTGGAAGTAATGTAAAGTAAATGTTTATGGTTGAAATAATAATACGTCGTAAAGACAATATCCACATGGGGAACCGCGGTTTGCAATTGATTCTATTGGCAAGTCGTCGGCGGCGGCGGCTGCAAAATGGCGTATCCGATTGAATAAATTGTAAATTAATGAAGAAATCGATTGAGTTGTTAGATGCGGTTGCAGAGATGTCGGGTACTTAGTTATGCGTGGCAAACGTTGATGCCTAATTGGTGACAAATTGTTTGTTTATACAGCCGTTCGCGCTCTTGCAAGCACGCTTTCTTCGGCGCAATTATATCTCATACCAGAACTGTTTTTAATTAAATCGTTCAATGACTGTTTAACGCAAAGGTACTTTTTCCAAAAGCGCCGGTTTCCCAAATCTGCTAGGATGTGAATAAGTGAATAACAATCTTGAGAGGTTGTCGCGAGGTTCATTCAAAATCGAGTCCCGTGTCAAGCCCAAATCCCGCAAAGTGGCTATCGATGTTTTTTCCCGAATCAATCAAATGCTCGAATTACTAAATCGTGGCCCATTAAAGAGCCTTTTCCGGAAATTCCTTGTCAACTCTGGTGCACCTCATGACCCCACACAGCCAGGTAGAATTTTTTGCATAATTCAACACCCCTATTCTACGAATCCTTTGACCTTCAATAGAATTTCTTGTATTGTTCCCATTCATGACAGCCTTTCGTATTCTTGGAGCCTAGCCCCCAAATTCACCTGTAGTGATTTATCATAATTTAGCATGATAATTAATTTAACTGCTAACGCATATCCAAGAAAATACATTTTCGACAACTGAACGGATTAGAGACATCCAAATCTCTAGCAGAAGCGATTTTTATCAAAAACTCGAATTAGCGTCGCCTAAATTTAAACTATTTAAAAATACTCTTTTCATCGAGTCCCCGTAATATTGTCTTCTTAACGCCCCTCGAAAGGTAGGACGGAAAGGAAGCCTTTTCGTTTCTCTCCTTGTTTATAAACTACTTCCTACGCTACGAACTAATGAACGCAACACTTATTTAAAGAAGTCGGACGAAACTATAATAGGTGTGATGAAGCGGGTGTTCCTATTAAAATTGACTGGCTTTATCTCCCGTTCACCCGAAATAGACCCATATTGTCCGCTGTTTAGACATCCGAAATACATATTTTTATTCAACAAGTCATAATTTTCAAACATGATGAAATCGTCAATATTTCACACTGATAGTTTTATTTTGCTTGCGCAGTTTGTTTTTAATATAAAATCAGTCGTCTGGCAAACACTCGCTTAGTGTAGTGGCAATTGCAACTAGACTTGCAACTCAATTAATCTGCAACCGCCCGTAATGCATGCGAGATTACCACCTTAATTTCGCTAATTTATTCGAAAATCATTGCTGCGACTTACGACTTACGATCGTCATTTGGCGTAGGTTACCTTTATTACAACCACGTCTACGTCACTATTATAGACTATCGGTTGCTACGCGACGAGTTGGATCCAAACAAAGTCACGCGAACCCACCATAACGTCGCCCTTTTAGGCGCGAACCCAAGTCAACGTCGCCCTTTTAGGTGCGAACCAAACTCAACGTCGCCCGTTTAGGCGCGAACCCAACTCAACGTCGCCCTTTTAGGCGCGAACCCAACTCAACGTCGCCCTTTTAGGCGCGAACCCAACCCATCATCGCCCTTTTAGACGCGAACACACCTCAACATTGCTCTTTTCGCGCGAACCAAACTCAACGGTGCTCTTTTAGGCGCGAACCGATTCCACGTCGCCTTTTTAGGCGCAAATCCAACTCAATGTTGGTCTTGTAGGCGCGAACCCAACTGAACGTCACCTTTTTTTAAGAAGTCAGTCAACACATCTTCACAACGCTTTAGTTATGGACGACAAGGCATAATTTTCAAACAGGATGAAATCGTCAATATTTCACACTGATAGTTTTATTTTGCTTGCGCAGTTTGTTTTTAATATAAAATCAGTCGTCTGGTAAACACTCGGTTAGTGGAGTGGCAATTG
The DNA here is from genome assembly GCA_963966075.1 of Aphodius sticticus. Classification (NCBI taxonomy): domain Eukaryota; kingdom Metazoa; phylum Arthropoda; class Insecta; order Coleoptera; family Scarabaeidae; genus Aphodius; species Aphodius sticticus. The sequence goes on along the minus strand of OZ014515.1, from coordinate 9,776,129 downwards.
CAACCAGACTTGCAACTCAATTAGTCTGCAACCGCCCGTAATGCATGCGAGACTGCCACCTTAATTTCGGTAATTTATTCGATTTATTCGAAAATCATTGCTGCGACTTACGGCTTACGATCGTCATTTGGCGTAGTGGATTGGCAGATGGTGTGATGTTCAACAAATATTCCGGAGGAAATATAAAACACTGTCTACACTCTGTGTGTCTGTGTGTGTGTGTGTGTGTGTGTGTGTGTGTGTGTACATACGCCTTTATTTGCACATTTAACGACCGAACAAGTTTCGCGTCAAAACCTAACTTTCATATTCATCATTTTAGACTTTTTAGTTTTGTTTTTTTGTCCATACTAGATGACCATGTTCATAAAGATGAAAACCGTTTGAGAGTAATAAAAAATCAAATTTAATATTTCTGAAATTAAAGTCGTAAGACACCTTTGGAGGTAATAAAGTGTTATCTAGATCATAAAGCGGAGATGATACATTGTGGCGTTTGACAGTGACCAGTAAAGATATTGATCTAGTGGTGTAATAAACGAAGGCTGAGTTGTATTTGGCATGGTTTGATTTATGCCGTAGGTATTGTGCTTATTACCTAAAAAAGAATGACAATAATTCTACGGTTTACTGTCGCGTTTATGTGCTGCCGATGTTACATATAAGTTAGCCTCTTTGTATCATCTCGAGATGAAGAAGCTTGCGGATACTTTCGCCAAATGATATTGTATATTGAATATAGCCGCTTTTCAGGCTGGTACCGCACAGGGCTGTAAAGGGAACCGCGGGCATAACTTTAAAATTTATGACTTTTTGTACTTATATGTAGTTTTATGGCAATTTTATGCGTAACGATGGCCAGACCGTCCATATGACGGTCGCGCGTGAATGCTATAGTTATAATTAGTTTGTCATTTTTTTCATTGGCGTCGTAAATCCAATTTTACTGCCACTACATGCAATCGCTCTGGGATGCCATGTCCAAGAAATGACACTTAAATTTATCATTTTTATTCCTATACCCATATAAAAGCAGGTTAAATAAAAACTACTGCTGCGATCTGCTTTCATGCCGAAGCATGTATAAACCATCAAATGAATCTCGACGGCCAGTTTACGTCTGCACGTCAAAAGAACTAAATCCATATGTTTGTTATATTTGAAATTTGACTGGTCGGTTTACCTTTGCTCGCAGCGTTTATCCTCTCTAGGTTGTCCAGGGTAATGGTGACAGGATTGACGACGAGATGAATCTTCCCATCGTTGCCAATCTCGCGTTGGTTGCCTATGAAGATCGCCGTGTACCGCTTTTTGACGACTTGCCTACAACGCACCCCTTCACCGTCGCGCAACTCCTTACTGACAACCACTTCTCGCGTGCTTCTGGAATTGCCCGGATCTTTGAAAAACCGTTTCACGAAAACAGCAAACGTTATCGTTTTATTGCCGGCGTCAAACGTCACTTCACTGGTAACCCTACCCGAGAAGACATATCTGGAACTTTTCACTATCTCGGAAAATCTTTGGTCATCTTTGATGACATCCTCGTCGAATTTGCAGAGCGGCACATACTTAAAATTGGCGCTAAGAGCTAGGGACGCGGATAGGGAGGCTGTGGTCAGCAAAAGGCACCATAAGGGTAGCATTGCGACCACGTGGTATTGTTTTCTTCGAGTACGCACGACTAAAGACTCCGCATGACTGAAGGACCTCAACACGCACGCTGAGGATCCGCTTCACCGGTCGGCTAGGCTAGCACTAGCATCGGCATTACTATATCACAGCCTCCGAGATTGGCCTCCACTACTACTCTTCTACCTACTCATTCAAATTACACATTTATTAAATTGTCAATGTTTACATCGATTCGGTTCCCGACAATTGTCACAACCATGCCACCAGAATGTCATCTTCACTACACCACTATCTCAAATATTAACTTTCACACATTGTTTTCTCATTTACACACCGAATATAGACCAAACCCACGCAAGCACCACATTTTTAAGCTCAATTTTCCATTTAATTACGACACGGTTTCACTTTGATTATTGCACTTTATACACAACACTGTTTCACCAACTGTTTCTTATTAAATCATAATTTTAACATATGTAATCCCAAGTCACCAAGTACAAGTTAATTATGAAGATGTTACCTTATTCTTAACTTAATTATAAATTAATAATTATCACTATTGCAACCTTTCACAAAGTTGTTTGTCACTTTCTCCGACAAATTGTACAAGCGCTTATTCTTTTAATTCTTTTAGAATTCGAACTGGAGCCAGCAATATTTGAGCCGATTACGTTCAACAAGCTCAGGGACGCAAAACGCGATAAAGGGACCTATTGAAGGACCCTACGGGTTTTCGGAATCGACTCAAAAGGTCCATTTAAGCACTATTAATTTAATAATTTGCCGGACTTAGTCACTCACATCACAGAAAGGTCTGCCTGTATATCTTTTCAACGGTTTTTTTTCAGATTCAAGTAAAATACAGTGGAATTCATCAATTTGTTGTCAACATTGAGGCTGGTGTTAGTATGAAGTAAGTCTATGAGTCACCAAGTAGAAGTTCATTATCTAACTGAAGATCTTACCTTAAGAATATATTCTTAACTTAATTATAAATTAATAATTATCACTATTGCAACCTTTCATAAAGTTGTTTGTCACTTTCTCCAACAAATTGTACAACCGCTTATTCTTTTAATGCTTTTTGCCAGATTTAGTCACTCACAGCCAGAATCGCTAACCCTTTGATGTCATAATACTCAGCACGCCTATCATATTCCCATTTTCTCATCATTTCACTCACCATTTTTATTTTTCTTTTCTAACACAAAAAGTACAAAAATGCCTATACTTATATCACTAACATATGTAAAGTATAAAAAAAGTATAAAAAATAATGACAGTTTGCTATATAAACGTATGTCCGCAAATGCTTCGTTTTCTAAGATATCGGGTTAAAGTTAAAGTTAAATTTTTCCTTAAAAACTGACTATTGAATCTCGTCTGAGGAAGATCATTTTCATCATTTTTTGTGGCTTTGCGCCTATTTAAAATTTTATTGGTGTTATTTTCTGTTATTGTTTTAGTTTAAAGTTATTGTGCTAGATAGTTCTTTAAAAAAATTGAGATCATTAAGACGTTTTATTTTTTGCATAAAAACGGTGCCCCCTACAAGAAAGGCAGAGAGAGTTTTTTTGTCATAAATTGAACGAGGAATTCCAAAATTGCGAATTGACACAAGTTGTTAAGTAAATCAGTGATAAAAGCTAGACACAATTCAAAATCTCTGATTTCAAGTTCAGATTCTACGAAAGTACACCAGTTTTCACAACAGTTTTCACTTGTTCGATTTTGTTCATTGTTAGCCAGTGTAGTCACTTGCTTAGATTATTGTATTTTTAACAAATTAAGTTATTGGAAATATTTGAAATGCGCTGATATCTATACTCAAAAGTTAATTGATTATGTTTTTTTAAAGTTTTATTAAGTTAATAACTATGATATGTAAATTTATTGTAGTAAAACAAACGTTCTTTTTTATTTTTTTATATTAAATTCAACTTATTTTCAATGGCGAGCTGCTTTGGGCCCGGGTTAGTACTTAGTATGTATTGATGGATGTCAAATTTCACGAGAATTAAGATTGGATATAAATGAGCAAATTGAGAGGGTCCTTCAAAAAGAATCTTCAAAAATAAGCACCACCTAAATAGTCAATATGCAAAACATTATTACTAAATTAAATGTGATTTATAATGCCGCGATATTGATAGGAAACAGCTTGAAAAAAAAAATACTCACAAATTAACAAAACTCTCATTTTTTCCCTTTTTCTCAAATTCGATTTTTGTTAGTAAAATTACTCACCAAATGAGTAATTACTAAGCACTTGGCAACACTGCTCACATCACAGAAAGATCTGCCTGTACATCTTTCCAACGGTTTGTTTTTCAGATTCAAGTAAAATACAGTGGAATTCATCAATTTGTTGGCACGATTGAGGCTAGTGTTAGTATGAAGTAAGTCTATAAAGTAATATAAATATAATTCATCTGCCAAGTGTAGTATTCACGAGTGATAGAATGCGGGATGTTTATAACCTATGCATGTACTCCGAAGGCAAACATCGGGCACAGTTCGGATATTTAGTTAAGAATCTGCTACTATAATTAATTGCTCGAACCCGGGCGCAATTCACTATTTCTTGCGTCACTCCCAACTTCTGTGACTGTCATTTGCAGAAGTGGCAAACGGGAACTCGGCACAGCTTCAACGAAAATACCATAAGGGCTCTATATTTCCTAGCATGCGAGACGCCGAGCACCTGATCATATACATAACCAAAAGCGTCATTCAGATATCGAGATAATAAGCCTTTTTTATGAAATATCCCCACTTTTACTCAGGTGAACAAAATTATGACCTTGAGATGCCCATATATAAGGCAATGCATATGCAGCTTGTTCCAGAGGGATTTTGAATGATGCAAAAAGAACAAAATCGTCGTTTATGTTAGGTGTTCTAAAGTTTAAACTTTAGAATTTTTAGCTTTAATCTTTTTTGTAGTTCTAATAGTAATAGTTCTAGTAATAATAGTTCCCATATATCGAATAGAATTATAGAACAAAATAAAATGTTTATAAAACATTTTAATATAATAGAATGGTTTCTATAAACAGAATTAATTAGCCGGGCATCAAAAAACGTCAGACCCTCTTCTTGGTTTGAAACATCTATATGGTGTCAAAACATACAAATTATTATTATTCGATATTGGTATCTCATTTACAACTGTATCATAACCATGGTATGTATATTGACGGTGATATTGCATTGATATATTTGTATACTAATGTGTTTAAATGGTAAACGTATCGAGAAGAAGGTGATTTAATATGCCGTAATATATATAGCGACTGTGGCTGAAGCTTTAATAAACGCAATCGAAGCCGGTCTGGCTTGACGCAGCAAGCTTTGCCGATAAATCACTGCTTAACCGCATTCTATACATCTCTTTTGTTTAACAAGTTTCTTAAAGAAAAAATCGCACCTCGGAACGATATTTGCCGAGTTTTGCTCACCGGGTGTATTTCACTCGAGTGACAGTATAAGTGCTTTTAAAATTTATTTCGCAAAAATTGCACCACCTAGAGAAGGCACTCGTTTGCACTTGTAGAAATCTTCACAATTTCTAACCTATTTAAATATTATCCTTTAAGAGTACTAAAGTAATTTTGTTTCGAGTCTAAGGTTTACTGATTCTTTTTTAGCTGCATTCTTACTTCAACTTCCTTTATAACGGAAAACAGGTTAATCGACGGTGAGATATTCCAGGAGAAAGGTAATTTGTCGGGCAATTCCGTCATACAAAGAAGCAACCGTAGACACGTGTTTCGGACTATTAGTCCTCATCAGTACGGTATAGCCAAGGAGCAAGATGGACACTCAATGGAAAAACACTCAAATGGAGACCATAAAGGGGGTGACCAATGTGGTGCTTCAGTCCCAACAACTTCAGGATTCGAAGACAAGAAGTGGCGTTGCGGCGGAGGTGACTGGTAGACCCCAGGTAGACCATAGCCCATGGAAATTAAAAGGAAAACTGGTTAATCGACGGTGAGATATATAAGGACAAAGGTAATTTGTCGGGAAATTCCGTCATACGAAGAAGCAACCGTAGACACGTTTTTCGGACTATTAGTCCTCGTCAGTACGATATAGCCAAGCACCAAGATGGACATTCAATGGAAAAACACTCAAATGGAGACCATAAAGGGGGTGACCAATGCCGCCAATTTGGTGCTTCAGTCCCAACATCTCCAGGATTCGAAGACAAGAAGTGGCGTTGCGCCGGAAGTGACTGGTACACCCCAGGTACACCATAGCCCATGGAAATATAAAGGAAAACACGTTAATGGACGGTGAGATATTCGAGGAGAAAGGTAATTTGTCGGGCAATTCCGTCATACGAAGAAGCAACCGTAGACACGTGTTTAGGACTATTAGTCCTGATCAGAACGGTATAGCCAAGGAGTAAGATGGACACTCAATGGAAAAAACACTCAAAACAGAGACCATAAAGGGGGTGACCAATGTCGCCAATTCGGTGCTTCAGTCCCAACATCTTCAGGATTCGAAGACAAGAAGTGGCGCCGCGCCGGAGGTAATTTGTCGGGCAATTCCGTCGTACGAAGAAGCAACCGTAGACACGTGTTTCGGACTATTAGTCCTCATCAGTCCGGTATTGCCAAGGAGCAAGATGGACACTCAATGGAAATATATAACCTTCTTAAGGCTCCCGCCTCCGATGCCCAAAACGCGAAAATAACCTACGTCATAATTATTGCGCCAATTGTGAAATGATCGCTACCATTTGTTTCTGAAGGTGCTTATGCAACTGCCATAGGAAAGGAATATGAGTATTTATGAAACTTATTTATGCAAATTTTGGTGTGGACTACAAATATAGAAATGCTTTCCGATGGCAGTTGCGTCTGATTATTGTCTGCTGTAATACATTATAAAATTTAATTACATGTTAACTATAAGAGCACAAGTTATTTTCTTCTGAACTTCTCTAGACTTGCACTCTGGAGTATTATCGTGCGTGATTGTAGTGAGTTGGCAACCATGTTTACAATAGCGACGATTGTGAAAGTACTATATCATCGACTAGAAAACTCAAAAACAGTCCAGTTTGAATATTTGTACAAATAGAAAGCAATACATTTATTTCTTTAGGTTATACCATACGTCAATTGTAATAAATACGAAACTTTGGAGAGAAGTTCGCTAAAGTTTGCTATTTGAATTGAGACGAGAGCCTTAAAGTATGAATTGAAATTGTATTGTTCCTGATATGAGCAGAAATTTTCAACATGCACCGAGGAAGAACACCTGTGGGCAATTGTGGTGTGTAAATATATTGGAGTTGTAACATCTAGTGATAGATTTACATATGATAATAGCGTTATTATTGAAGTGCGCCGGCTTCTCGAGAAGCCCGTTCGCCAGGGAGATAAATTACACGTCCGAACGTTTAGGTTATAATTTACAAATCGAAAAGTATTCGCTGAAACACGAGCGCCCTCTAAGTAAACGCTGCCCATTTCGGTTTGTTGTCTTAGCGATGATAAATATATCGGCCAGTCGAAAATCGGGCGAGCTTTTTTAAAGCTCACGCTCGCGCTTAAAGAATCCCCGCTCGGTGGCAATTCACAGCACCTGCTTCTGGAATTAACAGACGTTTTCGAATAACAGAATAACAACTCGAAATAGCACAACACACGTTATAAAACTATTATAGGTATCACATCATGATAACAACCATATTGTGTTGTGTGCTCTCCTTGACCCTGCGCCGTGCGATCCAATCTGTTGACGAGCGTCTGATACTTAGGGTTACCAACTCTTCAAAGTCAAAATACCAGCCTAAGCACCGGTAATGGCAGTCTATTTTTTGTTCTATCAGTGTTACAACGTTAAAAAATTATTCTTAGGAGGAGATTAAGTTTAAAAAGCATGAATAAAATCACATTCTCACAGACGTCCACAATTAGAAGAACCTAATACCAACTTTGTGCACATTATTTTAATTATTTTTTACTGTGAATGCTGTTTCATCGTAAGTAGCTTAAAATGCTTAAGAACGATAAGAACCAGTGGCGGCTCGCGTATAGGCACTGTGGAACTGCAGCACCCCCTAATATTATGGATAACATTTAATATAATATGTTTTCCTTTAATTCTTTGTTTATAGTTGTACAAAGTATAATCCTTAATCCTTAATGTCAGTAGCCATCCCCCAGGTTAAGAAAAAGATTCAAAAATCGTTGTATGGAACTGTGATCTGCACAGTTCCAGTAGGCGAGGTCTTTGGCTGTTCTGCGCATGCGCACACAACAGCGGCAAGCGAGGGAGTGGCCTGTTACAGAGACTAGAGCGGCCTGATACAGAGACTAGAGAGAACTGTTGTCCCCGCAGTGACGACGAAATCTTGTAATCGATATTTTACCTTCCCATTGTCCAATCGAGTTCAATTTTTGCATGTAGACGATTTCTGGTGACAATACACGAAACATTAAAAAAATATGGAACATTTTTAATTTTAGAGTAGGTAGTTTTTTGAAAATGTATTTTTTGCGTAAATTTTTTACTGTAACTACCAATTGATGTAAAGTAAATAAGAAATCCGTTTTTATTCCCTAAATTCTTTTACGATTTCATCAAGTTTGTGAATACATTTTCCTTTTATACATTTTTTCCCTTTTTACCCAATATTTTTTAAAACAATGACAAAAACATTTCTGGAACAGCACCCCCACTAATATTAGCTACGAGCCGCCACTGATAAGAACCTATACGAATTAGGAGAAAATAGTCATTTGGTGCTATTTTTATTCTGCTTTCTCTCCTTAATTTTCAAATTGAATTAGAATTAAAGTTTTTAGATGATTTGCCACTCTCCATGTTCAAATATGTGTTTGCCGCTTCATATTAACTGAATACTACTATGATACTACTGTTATATGCGTAAATGTTAAGTTGGTTGCATATCCTAATGTAAGTTTGACACTTGTTTGTGTTAAGCGGCAGAAATGTAGTAACATGGGTAGGGCCCACTTCGACTACAATCATTTATAATGACCCTTTAGTATAAAACTTGTGCTTTCGTGCGGTGATATGTGTTATGTTAGCAGTTGAGTAATTTTTTGTTGAATTACCGCCCGCCTTTGGCGGAGGTAGCAAGAGCTACCGTGCGGAGTCTGTAAATATTAGCAGCGTATGTTTGATTTGGTAAAATTGTTGTATCTGATAGCAAATATAGAAACCGTCCGTGCCGGCCATATAGGGGACCATGGGAAATAGCGCAGACGAGGAGTACTGGTGAATATGTTCTGCAAACAGCATAAAATCAACTACTGTGTTATTAAGCATATTTTACATCGCGTATAGGAAAAGTCGCACTACACTAATTGCTTTGCATATGGACGACGGTTACCGGTACTTGACGTACGTAACTATGAACAGTGTGTAGTACCAGCCGATTAATGGTTATTATCCCTTTCAAGAGTTTGGTTTTATCTACATGGCACTCAGCGGCGCCGTTATCTATCAATCAACCCAGCCGCCCGGCCAGTCAGTCAGTCAGTCCAACGAATTGTAATTAACTTTGAAACAATCGTTCCTTTTAATCTAATCCCGTAGGTGTACACCGTAGTACCTCCTTTCATTACACCGAACGTTCCACTTTCCAAATATAGACTAATTTGTACGCGGTAGCTTAACTCCAACCAATTTTTTTCACGATCTCCGACGTTACATTTAATTCGATCTTATGTCACGAACAGATGCGCTGCTTAACAAATTTTATACTCTCAAACAAACAACCTAATTAAGACCCCAAACACGACGAAGAGGCCATCACGTACCATCTGATTATTATCAACCCACAGAGATAAGATTTTTCTTCTAAATTTGACAGAATAGATGTTGCAATAGCAACCAGCACTAAAACAGATGTTCAGATATTATCTTACCAAATAGGAGTTGTGTTTATTGTTTATTTGAGCAAAATGACAACACAACCTTGATAACATTAGCTTCTTTTACGTTCCACTATGAACGTTTTTTCAGGATTTCAGGATTTCAAATGTCAGAAAAACCGGTTTTTAAAAACCCGACAAACCTTACATTACTTACTTTTATACAACAAACATAACAACACAGCTTATGATGTTCTTCTAGCATCTTCATGAAGATCGACTGTTTGGTCCAAAGGGAATGGAGGAGCTCATTATGTCATGTTTGGTTATGATTAGAAGGGGTTATTAGCTTCTAGTGCCAATAAATTGTCTGCTTTATTTGAAGCAAACACAACATTTCGAATGTCTTTCGGTATATACACGTATGGTATAGGGTGATAATGTCGTATTTATAGAACGCGTATATTTTTGTATACCTTCCAGGCATTGTGTCTATTGTGCGAGACGCGTAATAAACGTAATATAAACTAACTGAGTTGAACTTTCTAATTGATTACTGTAAACGGATTACAAATATTTGCTGCAACAAAAATAAATATAATAATAGACGTTTTGGTGTTTAAAATCCACTCTAGGATTATATTTGTAATAAATCGTGAAGAGCCCAGTCCTTTGATGTTCTCGGTATACATATGGTCTAGATAAAATATTAAGATTTGATAATCTAGTTTTACTTTAAAGGTATAAAGAGATGTTTATTTTTTATGTGGGCAAAGGCATGATGCATTGCTCTATTACGTTCTGTGTTGACAAAGAATGCAATGAATATCAAACTGTCAGTGTGATTGGTTTCAACGTTTACGTAGGAACGAAAGAGCGGGTTATAGATTTTTTAATCTTTAAATTTGAATGGAAATCGAACGGCAGTGCTTTGGACGCACCCGACATGTAAAAATGATTTAACCGGAGGCTGAATTTAAATATTATATCCGGGGGTCGTGTAAAATATATTATAATTAATTTTTGCGTTTTTGTCCAAAAATCGCGTTTTCGGTTGATGGAAATACGTAATAAATATAATCCGGGATATATCTGAACGAGGGCAATAATAGACCATATGATATATTATCCCAATATGTATATTAAAAATTGTTTCGTGTCATTGTGATTGCTGTTATTTGAATAAACAAATAAATTCAAAACATATTTATTATCAGAAATTGGCTGTGACGCGTTTTAAGACCGCAATTATGACAGATACTGCACAATACAAATTTTAAATAAAAATATTGATCAAAACTTCTTTGTTTTATATGCTATTTTAGAAGCTTCATATGTATATACATGCGATTTGATTTAAAAGATACATTTTTCAAACCCAAACCAAACCAAAAGTAATGAGTCAACAATGCATAAAAATGGTTTCTGAGAAGACTCAAAGTTGACAGTACAGCACAAATGGGAAATACAAATATTAGAGTTTCTGTGGACTCGTGACGCTTGCACTACGCTTAAGCATATGTTGCATTCATGGTACAGAAAAATGTGCAAAATGTAGTGCTGGTAGTTTCATTTGTTCTTGATGAAGCCGTCTTGTCGTGGTAAAGGCATATAAAACCCCAAACGTCAGTCATTAATTTTATTTTCAGTGTTATACAACATATTTACTTACCTCTTATTATATATCATAACTAAATAACAGCTATGCTGTTATATGATAAGATGTTTTGTCATATAGCGTGTGTAATTGGTGTATTTCGCAAAGTCAGGAAGAACGTGGATTTTTTTTTGATTTGTTGCTCACAACGATCCTATTAAATAACGTGTGGTCTAACTTAACGTATTCTTGAGAAAATTAATAAAGTAAATTGGAGTCCGACGCTGTTCAGCGCAAGAACATCGCCAACAGCCTCCCGCAGTTGTGCTGCAACTCGCTTAGTGACAGTGACCGTGCATTAGTCTATTCATATCTTCGCTAGTAGCTGTTCGTTGGTATCTCTACAATAAGAATCTTTTGGATTGTGGAATCTTAATGTGGGTGTGTTTGTGTAGTGATTTGTCCAGAGACGGACAGATGGCGATTGCGTGCGACGGACTACACGTATGCGAAATGATCCAGTTGCGTCGTTAAGTCGCTTTGTTTTGACCGACGAGAATCACTTTGTGATCACAATTTTTTGTAAATCGCATCAGATTTATAGATTAGGTACACTCTTGGTATTAAGTAAGTTCTATAAATATTTTAGCAGTGTGTCGATGATACATCCAAGTACAAGTTTTTTGTTATTCTGGTCGACCGCTCGGCCGCTAAGTGCAAAAAATTGTCCGTTTACGCTTCAACTCGTATATCGGAAATTTATTATTTGCGAAACCTTGTTCGAATGCTTTGAATTGGTTTATAATGATTTATATGTTTCTATTTATTAGCTTAATGTGTAATTAATTAATGTAATTCCTACATTGCAATGTAATTGTGCTTTTATTAAATATGACGTTAATTTTATATTAATAAACATAAAAGTTTTCGATTACATGAAATGAAAATCTCATTTCCAGATATTGCATACAACACTTCAAATTATACTTACAACCTTATTGCATCTAAATTATCTATTTTGGAGTTAATTAATACAAAAATCAATTTGTTGTTGTCAATATTTTTACTTTTCAGGGTAACGGGTATATAATTTCCCAAAAGGAGACGCTTCAGAAAGAAAAGTTGTTGGTTTCTCTTACGTATAGCTTTTATTGCATATTAATTACTCACAATCATATGCAATAGAAGCTATACGTAAGAGAAACCAACAACTTGACGATTTGAACCAGAGACCTTTGCGTCGCTAGCACAATGCTCTCCCATCTGTGCTGTTGACATTGTGCTAGCGACGCAATAGGCCTTGGTTCAAATCCAGGTTGTGGCTGTAATTTTTGAAATATTTGAAATTTATATCCCGCCTGTATGTTACCATATTATTAACTTATAATATTACTTTGACAAAGTATGTCGTTAAACATTTTCAGCTATACTTTATATTGTTTGGAAATTAAAAAGACCTTCATTTTTAATGTATATGCATTTTAGCTAACCTTACAGTACACAATTCATAAGTCAAAATGTTATTTTTAACTTATTATCGTTGTTAATGCACGCCTCTTAATTTATTTAGAAAACAAATTTAGAAATAAAATTTCCAATAATGTTCCAGCTAATATATAGTAAATGAAAAATGTGTGCTTATTGAACTGGAACTATGTTACAATAAAACTTCTGTAGAGCTCTTTGAAATATTAACAAAAAAAAGTAAAATAAAAAAATAAATTAGTTATCAAACAATGCAAAACCAAAAATGAAACACAATAACTACATATTGCAACAATAAAAAATTATTAATTATAAGTAAAATTTTAATAATTTGTCTTAACAAATGAACAAAAGAAAATACCAAAATGTTTTGTTTTTTTTTTTTCTAGACAGTAGAAAGTAATATGTTTCATATGGTCTTATTGGTTTTCTTTGTTCCTTCTTAAGTTGGAGCCGTGTAAAATAAGACATTGTTAATAATTCAAACGGCTGTAACTTTTTAATGAATTGAAAAAGTTATTTACTTTCTGAAAAAAATTGTTTTGCGGAAGAAACGTGGGACAGCCTGTATATATTGCTATAATTTAAATTATTTTGGTTGTCAAGCATGTATTAGATGTCATGAAAGATAATTGAACATTAACTGCTGTAAAGTAAATACAGATATAAAATTTCTATTGTCCTTCATACAAAATACATGCTCGTCCTAAATGTAAATTTAAATTAAATTTAGAGAATTTATTTATATTTAGGGAATATATTTTAATATTACAATTCTGAAATAGTCTATATTTAGTGATAATCCTTGGCATCAAGTTGATTTGCGCATTTACTTACTTACTTACTTAAGCCCGTCATCCTACTGCTGGGCAAATGCATTTACTTGCATAATTAATATGTGTATTAGTTAACATAAATTTATATAATGTGTCATGATATTACGCAATATCTTAAAATGAGCTTTTCGTATCATATTATCAAATTTCATGTTTATTAATATTATTATAAAAGTAATTCTATAGTTAATTAAATGTATTACCTACTCGTAAACTTAACTGTAGTGATCATATTTCATTTATTACATTGCAATGAAGATATCACATTAAACAAAAGGTCGGACACGCTAAAAATAAACTAAATCCCGTTACATTACATCCATCGAAAAACCACCTTGTGACGGACAACTTTTTGCGAAACGGCCGGGTCGAGGTAGAACAGTACACGAATATATAACCGACATACTATTTTCAAATCCTGCGATAGCGATACGAACTTACTTATTTCCATGACTGTACGTAACGTACCAATCAATTTTGTTGGTACTTAAAACTTTGAAATAGACCATACGTTATGTGACCAAAATTACTTTCCTGTCCTTAAATTGATTACAAATAAATTATTTCTGTATAACTAGCACTGGCTTATAGAAATTGAAAGATCATTAATAATATGGGAACTGGTGTGAAAGGTACAGAATACAGATGAGCTAAGTTTGGCAACCCTAAACAGTTGCTATTATGAGCGACCTAAACAGTGGTGTTAATTTGATCAACACCTGATGCTCAAATATCACAGTGTCGCAGGCTTAATTTACGGCCATAATTTCCCCCATGCTTAGCGGTAATTAGCTGACACAGTATCGCGATTTACGCCTATGCCAAACCGAACCGAAAGTCCGACGAAAGCAGATTTACTCAGTATAAGGTGTCTTCTCGTGTGTCAATACGTACTACTGTTTACAGTGCAACCTTACACTAGTCATTCCGTGTAAAAATCAAATAACCTCTTACGAACATCGGCTAGCAGCTTCGAATAGTGTTCCTTTCCTAGAACATATTTCCTTGTCAACAAGGGTGCAGTCAGTATTTGCTAATAGTAAAGTTTACGCGGCCACATTCGCCTCACCCCTTCCGCTTTCGGGTAGGGCGAGAAATCAGCAAAGGAAAATATAATTTACTTATGGACTTCTGCTTGCTCGTGAAATTGGAATAAATAAGAACTTTAGGTCTCAATGATTTCTCAGGAACTTCTCAGAAACCCGCTAGATAACTCGATTTCGGACTCCGAAGTCAACATCGATGATAAATGGAAATATTTACAACATTTCTTGTAGTACTCACTGATAATTTGTAGACAATTTAGGCTCAACAACCAATCGAAGAAAGTATACCGTTCTTGTAGACAGCTTTAGATAAAAGGTATAAAAGAAATGTGTAAAGCCAGATGAATATAATTAATCTTTGAGGATAAGAGCGATAAGAAACCTCAGGTGGGTTTGTAAACATTTCCGATTCGAACCAAGCAAGCCAGATTTCAAGTCAAGAACAATAACTTATAAACTGAAAACGTGCAAAGATCATAAACAATGGCCACCGGTTATTAAGTAACGCTATTTTAAATAATATCCCAGGTAATGTGTAGACCCGCAGATTAAACTTATTCACACGTCAACTGTTATTGTTTTCATGACGTAGTACCTTCATAGTCAATACCTTCTAATTACTAAGAAGACAATCGGTATCTATTCATTCGGCTATGAATATTAATCTTGCCATTTGCCTTAGAAGTTCTATGTAAATGGATGAACACGTGAAACACACCACTGGAATGCAACCCAGTTGATACCGCTTCACAGTTATCGCCTAAATTACTAGTAAAGTGCACGCTCAAGAACCCATTGAGTGACACAAACCGAACGCGGTTTAGTCATTTTACGACCGTTTGACATTGTATTCACCGAAACACGACACAATTTAACTGTTATTAGCAGTGACACATCGAATGAATAATGAAAAATTCTCATAACCAATCCGGACGATTAGCTTGTGTTTTTGGAACCTTGCACTAAGGAATGGCTCACGATCAGCAACAAACATAAACTCGGCCACCAGGAAGTTGTGTAAAGGCCTCTTAAGTATATGTCTACTCGGTAGTCTACATACACTATCGTCGTTGAGAACCAATATATCTTAGATGCGTTCCTTTTGGTAGAAAATGATTCATGAGTGGTGTAAGATTAAGAATCCTTTGTGTCCGTGATGGAAGGCAATAAATTTGGGCATGATGTTGGACGTAGGTATTTAATTTTTAACCTAATTAGCATTCGTAGGCTTTAATTATGTAGAAACATTGTATAATGCACTCCGGAGCGCCCGCATATCCACTGAGTTAATGGCCGGTTGTATTTCGTGTTTAATAATCGATGATTGATAATTTTAACACCTCAATCGAGAGGTGGAGCCCGCCTTCGTGCTGGTCGTGCATCCCGAAGCGATACGTGCACTGTCATTGCTGGTTGTGGTTGCTGAAGGTATTAATCATCATCGAAGAGGCCAGTCTCTTTGTCGAGCGCCTCCTCCGGCTGCTCGCGGTCCTCTTTCGGAGGAAATCGCGGGGATAATTGTAAAAAGGCGACCGGAGATCCGGCTACCTGGACACAATGGATAAATTTACGATTAGGGGGGCGGGGCGGTGCGATTCTACGTCCGTCCATAGTTTGCGCCATGGAGTCCACCGCCACAATTTATGAACGAGTAGCGCGATCTAATGGCGCGCGGATAATTTATCAGTGTGACTCGCATAAATAACTCAACTAATCAGCAATCGATTCAATTTGGTCCCGAGCGTACGGCCCCGCGCGGTTCTACACGAATTCACTCGCCACCGACGTTCAATTTTCGAATGAAAATTGCAATGAAACCGACGAACTCCCACTTTCCCGACTACCAACAAATCAACCATCTGCACCGTTTTTCCACTAACCGCTCCATATAGCACACTTCAAAACTAGATCATCCTCACATCAAAAGCTCTTTTAAACTGTACATTATGGTGCTAACTTATTCCATATCAACCCAATGAAAATTCACCCACTGCAAGCCTTTTCAATAAACCTAACCTATCCATCATCATTCTTAAGAAATTAATACAGAAACAGTCCAACCACAACAAGAAACGATGTACACTGAGGATGATAATTCAACTTTTATTCTTACAGAAAATGACAATGGCCCCAATCCCCAGTAATATCTCCCTCCTCCTATTTTAATGACCTGTAAAGAGACTTGTGATGAGAAATTACCATGATGGCATCTCATCAGATTCTAGTCCATAGAAAGTATCTTTCAACCCTTCTCCTGCTGTTCATCTACCATACGTACACACAATTCTGAGCAACCATAAGCGTGATACCAAAGCTCGGCTCTGTCTTCGATAAAGATATTTCATCCAAACAGTGGAATAAATCAAGACTTAAGGTTTCTTGGTAGAGTCTTTGGAACCATTTTATGGATGACCACAAAGCCCAGTCCAGAAAACCATACTCTGGTAGATCAATTCATGCGACATTGGTATTGCATTTAAAACTATTGCGGAAGACCCTTGTCAAGTGTACAATACAAAAAAAGTTCGTACCACTGCAGTGACAATGGCTCCAGTTGGGTCATACGGCGGTTTCTTGTCCACGTATTAAGACCTAACATCTATCCTAATGACATGTAACGCGGCATCAGTTGCCCTGTAAGGAGTCATCAGCTCTCATGCCAATTCCTCTTCTGTGGTACCACAAAGCTATTCAGGCCCATCGAAAGGATTTTTCAAATCTTCTCATGCTATTGGTCTACCATATGTACACTCTTGGTATTAAGTAAGTTCTATAAATATTTTAGCAGTGTGTCGACGATACATCCAAGTACAAGTTTTTTGTTATTCTGGCCGCCCGCTCGGCCGCTAAGTGCAAAAAATTGTCCGTTTACGCTTCAACTCGTATATCGGAAATTTATTATTTGGGAAACCTTGTTCGAATGCTTTGAATTGGTTTATAATGATTTATATATTTCTATTTATTAGCTTAATGTGTAATTAATTAATGTAAATCCTACATTGCAATGTAACTGTGTTTTTATTAAATATGACGTTAATTTTATATTAATAAACATAAAAGTTTTCGGTTACATGAAATGAAAATCTCATTTCAAGATATTGCATACAACACAACAAATTATACTTACAACCTTATTGCATCTAATAGCTTTTTTTGTGTTAATAAATACAAAAATCAACTTGTTGTTGTCAATATTTTTACTTTTGAGGTTATTCCAGAACTGACATATGTATTAACATTTATTGACAAAATAGAAATTAATTAAAAGTAAATTGCTTTAAATTTGTCTCTATGGTAATTTGTTAATTGTGATTTACTGGTGTTTTCGAGATATTTAGCTTCAACGATATTTTGCAGTGTTTAACTTAATAAACAGAAAGGAGTATGTATTTTGTATAGCATGAATGTATCAATACTATTTTTTATATTATTATTTTGTATTTACTTTACAGCAATATGTTTCAAATATCTGACAACTGAAAATAATGACAATTATGTATATCACTAATTTACAAAAAATTTTGGAAGCAAGCTCTAAATTTTCGACGAATTTTGATGATTGAATGTAAATATGTTATACTTAATTATTATTAAAAAAAAAAAAAAGATAAACCAAAATATACGACCATCTAAAAGAACATTTATACAACATAAAAATTATTTCATGAAATTTGACCTGGGATGAGTATAAATTGTGTTGGTAACGGGTATATAATTTCCCAAAAGGAGACGCTTCAGAAAGAAAAGTTGTTGGTTTCTCTTACGTATAGCTTTTATTGCATATTAATTACTCATAATCATATGCAATAAAAGCTATACGTAAGAGAAACCAACAACCTGACGATTTGAACCAGGGACCTTTGCGTCGCTAGCACAATACTCTCCCATCTGAGCTATTGACATTGTGCTAGCGACGCAAAGGGCCTTGGTTCAAATCCAGGTTGTGGCTGTAATTTTTGATATATTTAAAATTTACAACCCGCCTGTATGTTATAATATTACTTATAATATTACTTTGACAAAGTATGTCGTTAAACATTTTCAGTTATAGTTTATTTTGTTTGGAAATTAAAAAGACCTTCATTTTTAATGTATATGCATTTTAGCTAACCTTACAGTACACAATTCATAAGTCAAAATGTTATTTTTAACATATTATCGTTGTTACGTATTACAACAATAAAAAGTTATTAATTATAAGTAAAATTTTAATAATTTGTCTTAACAAATGAACAAAAGAAAATACCAAAATGTTTTGTTTTTTTTTTTCTAAAAAGTAGAAAGTAATATGTTTCATATGGTCTTATTGGTTTTCTCTGTTCCTTCTGAAGTTGGAGCCGTTTAAAATAAGATATTGTTAATAATTCAAACGGCTGTAACTTTTTAATGAATTGAAAAAGGAATTTACTTTCTGAAAAAAAATTGTCTTAAATTGTCTTGCGGAAGTATATATTGCTATAATTTAAATTATTTTGGTTGTCAAGCATGTATTAGATGTCATGAAAGATACTTGAACATTAATTGCTGTAAAGTAAATACAGATATAAAATTTCCATTGTCCTTCATACAAAATACATGCTCGTCCTAAATGTAAATTTAAATTAAATTTAGAGAATTTATTTACATTTAGTGAATATATTTTAATATTACAATTCTGAAATAGTCTATATTTAGTGATAATTCTTGCATCAAGTTGATTTGCGAATTTACTTACTTACTTACTTAAGCCCGTCATCCTACTGCTGGGCAAAGGCATTTACTTGCGTAATTAATATGTGTATTAGTTAACATAAATTTATATAATGTGTCATGATATTACGCAATATCTTAAAATGAGCTTTTCGTATCATATTATCAAATTTCATGTTTAATAATATTATTATAAAAGTAATTCTATATTTAATTAAATGAATTACCTACTCGTAAACTTAAGTGTAGTGATCATATTTCATTTATTACATTGCATTGAAGATATCACATTAAGGAAAAGGTCGGACACGCTAAAAATAAAAACTAAATCCCGTTACATTACATCCATCGAAAAACCACCTCGTGAGGGACAACTTGGGGCATACAGCGGCTTCTTATCCACGTACTTAGACCTACAATCTCCTTCTATCCTTATGACATGTAATGAGACATCAGTTGCCCTGTATAAGGAGTCATAAGCTCTGATGCCAGTTCCTCTTCTGTGGTACCACAACGCTATTCTGGTCCATAGAAGGGATCTTTCAAGCCTTCTCATGCTATTGGTCTTCCATATGTACATATAATTCTAAGCAATCACAAGCGTGTTCATTCCAACAGTGGAATAAAATCATAGCTTAGGGTTTCTTGAAAGAGTC
This sequence comes from Aphodius sticticus, assembly GCA_963966075.1. NCBI lineage: Eukaryota > Metazoa > Arthropoda > Insecta > Coleoptera > Scarabaeidae > Aphodius > Aphodius sticticus. The sequence goes on along the minus strand of OZ014515.1, from coordinate 9,756,317 downwards.
TTTGGAGATGTTTTGAGATTGGACGACCACAAAGTCCAGTTCAGCAAACCATAGTCTGGTAGATCAATTTGTGCAGGACGTGCAGCGTTGGTATTGCTTTTAAAATCTAATGCGGAAGACGTTCGTCTTGTGAAGTGTTTGTTTGACGTAAGTGTCATTGCTTAATGTGATAGCGTTTATTGGTAATAGATTGGTGGAGGAAGTTTTCGGTATTCTTTGACTGGGTACCTCCATGGGAATATTCTGTGATCTCAAGTGTCCTTAATATGTATAACACGATGTGTACATTAGCTATAATGGTATTTATTTAGGCTGCGTATTCATCGGCAGTGTCCACGTTAGGTATTTTTATGCGTCGGATTACAAGGAGAGCTGTGCTCTGTTAGACTCACACACTGCCAATAAGTAATAAATATGCACTCTCGACTCCTACGTGTAGCGGTCTCGCTCTCTCGCAGTGTTTGTCTGGACCGTAGAAAACGTTCACACATGTGCGAATGAGAGGCCGTCGCGGCGCCCCGCGTTCGATAAGAAGACCGAGGATACGACAGATGCTAGGGCACCCCGTGAGCAGGGGGTTGGCGAAAGTGTCCATCCGATGGGAGCATCTGGGGATAAGAGAGACGCTTTGCGGCCCCCCAGGGCAAACTCCGGGGGGAAAGGGGCCACAGAGCAGCCAGCCCGACTGCACACGTAGCGCTAACGCTGGCCCTCACCACACCACAGACATGGTTTCTTTTGCCGCTTAATGATTTGTCGCGTGGGCCGTAGTGGAAAGTATGTTATAATAGAACAATATTTTATATTTCGTGATTTAATTCAACTCCACGATCTGCTAAATAACCACCATACCGCAATTTTTATTGCGCATCTAATATTGCGACCAATGTGGGTTGGCTATACCACATTCCAGCTAATTCGGAAGTAATACCCAATTCTTCAGGTTTCTCTTTTGGCCGTCTTCAATTTTAAGAGATAGGGGGGGAAGAATTTGGCGCCAGTTGTGGCCAAGAGGACAAGCGACTGTTTGTGGGCCTAATTGAAAAAGTAAGTCTGGAGAATAATTGTCCTTCATGGCGATAAGAGAGGTGTTGGACAGTCCGTATTTATTAGTAAACGATCGGAATTTATTTGTGCAGCAGGTATAAAATGAGCGATTATATCTGGGCAACAGTCGGAGCGGTCAACTGTTATCACCTGTTTGGCCCGGCGTGGCGCCTGCCGCAACCCACGCACTTCTACCTCTTTCGCCTCGCAACTCTCTCCGGTCATTTAATATTTTAAAATTGGCAGTTGTAAGCTTGTAGGATTCCATTCGCATCTCGAACACCGGACTTACACCAGCATTATTTCTTTCATCCGGCGCTTCATAATTTACTTTTTTATTTCTTCTACTACTCCTGACCATTATTCTTTCTAAAGACTTCTCATGATCGATCGCATATATATAGATATATGGCACCTAGGAACTGGCCAGTTCGTGCTGACATTCCTGGAAGCATACAGTCTGCTATACACACGATCATTCATTATTTTTCTGGAACAGAAATCCTGCGCATTTTTGTTTAAATTGTCTAAGGCAAGTCTAAATGAACACCAGTTCATTTAGGCTTGCCCAAATTCGAGGATGGCCATTCCTCATTATAGCATTGAACAGTTCTACAATGTCTACCTACTTAACAAGCTTTCATTGAATCCAATTTCTTCCACTACTGTATACATTGTCGTTTATCACTATATACTGCAAGATAAATTGGAGTTGTCCATGCCCCGAGCGTCCAAAAGAGTCCAAACGAGTATTATCCTCCTCCAAACTGATGAACTTTGAGATTGACCATTCCTCAATATGACATTGAATAATTCTCCATCGCTATGGCATGTATCACCCAGTATGTCTACTCAACAAGCTTTTACTGAATCCGATGGTCTCTAAAATATTCAGATTATCTCTAAATTTTCCAAATAAGTGCCAATAGAGCGATTGAGTGTGGTCGTGCAATATACATATGTACACGTGCGTGGGTTCGTGTTATGGAGGGTGAAATAGGGACAAAATAAATAAAACACGTGCGGTGGAGGTTGGTACGCTGGGAAATATTTGCTTTCACGTTTAAATTATACGAATATTTAATTACTCGAGCAAATCGTAAAACCGCCCTTTCGTATTTGTTTCGAATCGCTACAAAACACGGAGTGGACACAATCCCTTTGCTGGTTGATGGTGGCCGCAAAACTAGGAGAATTGTTCAGACGTGCCTTCGAAATGGGTTATTACTGCGGATTTTAGCATGCAGGGAACGGAAGTGCGGTCCCCAAGCGTATTGTTTTGAGATTTTCGTTTTAAATATAAACTATATTTGAATTCTGCTAACGTACGGCGTATTTAACCCGATTAAAGATTAGTTCATTCTACCTAGACAAAATCCCATTTGCTCGCAACTAACTACCCTATTAGGAAACACCACCAATAAAGCTTTTAGATGTTTCGCATACGCCCGGAAAGTCATCTATTAAAATTTAGAGTTTGAAACAGGAATTATAACGTGGGCAAAATTTAAAAGAATTAATAATATAAAGAAGAACATGAAAGATGGAAATAAAAAAGTAGAAGAAAAAGAAATGATGACTGTAAATGCAGATAAACCAGACATCAAAACGAAAATGAAGATGTAAGAAGTTGTTGAAGGATAGAACTGAAGACGTGGAAGAAGAGGAGGAAAAGGGAATGACCATAGATTTGTATATAATCTTGAGTATACACGGTTTTTACGTTATGTTCTTATTTATATAACCTAAATAATCCCAGGGTATAAAGCAGAATATGTAATGAGTGATACATATTTGGAGTTCATCTTTGTGTTCGTCGCAATTTTCTGCTCGAGTTGTGAGCCGAATCCGCCCTAAAGGAATGCGGGAAATCTGAATTCCTTAAAGGGGGGCTATTCTAAAGAACTAAAACTGTGAATAAATTTGAATGAATTGTCTCAGAGTCTAAAAGCGTGTAGAAGAAACACCTAGAGTTATTTTATCTGGGCTTAAATCAATTTTATTTCACCTGGTACAATAGAATTTTAAATATAACCCCGGAGTGTAACAAAAGTCTCATCAGTTGGCGTATCGCCTTTCCACGCGGTCCGGTTTTGTTCCTTTTTATGTTTATCTACGTATGTGGTCCGTGGTATTGATTGAAGGGCAAGATTTACGGGCGTCTGTGACACATCGGAAAAACGCTCTCCCTCAACAGCCCTCCGGGGTTGTTACAATTTAAATATGCCCGTAAATGACCAATTCCGACAGGACAAGGGTTAAAGCGGCCGTGTTTGTGTTTTACAAAAACCCCCGGCAGGCTAGTTATAAATTCCGACGCTGATAAGCATCTAGGCTACGATGGACACCCACATCACGATTTCGCACCGCAAATACGTCTACGCTAATATTGACAACAGCCATTTATCTAAAGACGCCTTCTTTTTATGACGAAAACTGATACAGGGAGCATTCCATTACGATCGACTTCATAGTCGAGGGTTGACTAAAATGAAAAGGGTGGCCTTATCTCCGTTATCAGCTTTTGGCGTAGTGAATTAATTAAAGTAGTTCGTAACACCATTTGTCACTTAAGTTTCACATGAGGGGTTGTACAAATAGATAGGGAGCCTGATTTACCGATGTCCTTGTCTCGCCACACCAATGCAGCCTTTTACAAATACAAGGCTGATACAAGATTTTGTAAATGTGTACTAAAAATTGAACGTATTTTTAAGTAAGTCTACCTTTAAGTTTTGTTGCCAAGTAAGTAAATTATTATAAATGTTAAGTTAATTTTGTATTTTCATTATAATATAGAGATAGAAACGCGACATACATCATAATTTTGTGAGAAAACATGCAATAAAAGAACTATTAACCCTCTTCAGTAGACATATTTACCTCTCACTAAAGGTTGATATCTCTACTTAAAATAGAAAAAGATAATTACAAATGAAAATTCACATAAACAAGTTGTAATTGGAAATTAAACTGTCCAACCAAAAATAAGATATTTACATAAACCAAACAATCACATATATTTTTACACAATTAACGTAAGTATGTATATAATAATGGCTAGTGTTTTATACCACGATTTCTTTAAAGGGCTATATAGCTTTCCAGCACAGCTACCGTGGAGCAGATGGTACAAAATTCCCAGGCCCCAGGCACAAAATTCAAAAGAACAAAAAAGAAAAGTGGGAGTAAGAAAATGATTGTCCAGATCTTCTTAAGAAAACTATCAGCACCTCTATGTTTTATGCACTTGAAGCATCATGATTAAAACTTTGATTGTAATAACTAAAAAACAGTAAAGAGTACAAATGGAAATTTATTACAATAGTTTAACACTACAAAAAAATACTAGACATAAAAATATCTTAATTTAATATATTGCGGGAAGTCCACTAAATAAATACAATTGCGTGCACAAAGACCATTCACAACGCCGAGGGTTCATTTTCTATTTTAAGCTGTTAAAAAATTATTTACGCGGTACACTTTCGGAGTAAAATCTCAACGCGCTTGCAAAACTTGAAAAGGATTTTCTAAAAACCCTCGACTATGATATCATCAAAACTTCTATTGAAACCAAAATCAGAAAAAGAACATTTAGGGTTTGTCAAACAACCTATTTTCATTAAAAATTACAATAAAAATTAACAACTTAAAAATGCAATTTTTATTTCTTTAAACATATTTTTCCACATACGTTACGATGTCCTACCTGCCTTTGGACATCGCAGGAATTTATTGGTCCAAATTAAACACCAGCTCCCCCAATACCAGATAATGTCTGCAGGCGACATCGCTTGATTAGATGCTCTTGTTCTCTTCTCTATTAAAATTTATGCTATCAAGAACAGAAATGCCACTAAAAAGGCATATACGAGAGAGCTAAAGGAAGAACGATCATTTAGGAGCCAACCGACATTAATGTCTGGAAAGATTTAATTAAATTTAGAAATAGCGGGGATAGAAATGGTTACAAACAGAGCAGTGTTTGTTCAATCAGATTCGGCAAAGGAAGTATATTGAAGTTTATTTAATATCAATTTTAATTTAAATTTGCTGAGAACGCTGGGTTATTCCGAGATTTGATGTTTATTGTCAGTGGCGGCTCATGATCTAGAAAAGTGGGGGTTGCAACTTTCAGATACCTACCAGTTTTATAAGACATCTATTTTATAGAAAAATATCTTTATTAGTGCACTAAAAATGACTCATTCTTATATACTCTAATTTTAATTATCTTTGGTTGATGCGTCCCATGGCGTTTAAATCCCTGTTATTGTTTAGTACTATACACGGTGTCCCAATTTTTTCCCGCATAACTATTTTTCAAATAGTAAATGTTCATACTGAGTAAAAAGTTTCAAATAAACTTATAAAGTTTATCAATTCATTAAAAAGTTACAGCCGTTTCAAATAGTAACAAATATATATTTTAAACCGCTCTAACTTCTTAAGCAATTGAGAAAACCAATGTCATATGGAACTTCTTACTCGGAATAACATCTGTAATACCTGTTTTTGTCCACCGGTCATCGGCTTCAAACAAAGGGAAAACAAAAGAAAAGCATTTTTGACGTCACACCCACAAATCCACTCATTTTTACTGTAAACATCAGCATTTAATGTCCTTGTAAATGACCGAGATTAGGTCGACAGGCATTGTTTTATCACTAAATTAGGGATAGGCCTCCCGAGCCGTTTTATATCGGTCTTACCGATGCAATTTAGACTGCTAAATGGTTGACCTAATAAACTCTGCACTGAATTCATTGTTTGTTTTTAATTTCGTGTCATTAGCGCTTCACGGGCAACCAAACTCCACAGCTAGTTTCGAGTGTCAACTGTCTACAACCTGCAATGCTATAATGCACGTCGCCAGTCGCGTAACCATGATGTCGCTTCGCTTCTAGACACCACTGGGGGCGTGGTTTAGTAGTTCTAGTGTACGGGATACTGGCAACCATTTCAGAGTAAACGAACCAATCGACGGATATGCAGGCGTGGATACGCAGTGTAGCGGTAGCAGACGGTTGCGGCTTTGCTGCGGCCCTAGGCCGTAAACTTTTTGTTTCCTTGTTATTTTTGGGGGTTGCGCAAAGCTGCAAACCAATACACGAGCCACCACTGTTTATTATTCAAACTGTACGACCAAATCTTTTTCCACCTGAATTCACATGCTTTAATCCATTGGTGCAAAAACTCCAAATCGTCTCAACAAAAAGAAGCCAGAATGATTCAATTAAATTTTACGCTCGGTCTGAAGTTATGTTCGCTCTCTTTGTAAATTATGAGGACTCCACCGCTCATCGCCTGTCAAATGCAAACAAACGTTTGTTCGTAATGCGCTGTAATTGAAATGAACAAAAATTCGGGCTTGTCTGTGATATTTGGCATTACAAATAAAGAAAAGCAGTGGAGGCGTAGACAGTGTTTTACGACGTAGCTATAATACTTATACTGTTGCGCAAGGTTGCTATTTGCACAAATATTTTGATGTCAACATAACCATTAAACGTAAAAGAATGGACAATAATGTTTGTCGCAAGGAGTCGCAAGCATAATCGCAGAAAGGTTTTATTGAATGGAATTATTGCATTTCCCATATCTTATCTATTAATTTTAATTGCATTTACCTCATTGATTTAAAGTATTGCTTGATACATACATATTTCCATTCGGAAGAACAAACAAGTATTGATTCATGTTATATTTTTTATATTGTGTAATAATTTAAGGTCACTATACGAAACTTCAAATGGTAGGTGCGTAACGCTTACCACGTTACCATCCTTGTCAACCCCTGCATTTAAACGCAATAGGTATAAGTATTACATTACAGCACATTATTATTTAAATATCCATAATATTTGTACTATGTTGCAAGTAGTTTTTTTATAGAACAATCGTGTCGTCATAAATTTAACTTAACACTTACTTACACTTATGCATAGAAATGTTTATAACCCGCATATTCTGTCTCACGATTTTTTTTTACTCTATTCTTACAATTTGTATAAAAGGTACAAAAATTTTAAATCTTCGGTCAAACGTAGTTCTACCAGCTTAAAGAATGGTTAAGTTATCAGTATTCTGTGTTTTTGTATTTTCTGCTTTCATAATCGGTAAGTTTTAGTCGCTAAAAGTTCTTTACATTATACCAGCTTTGTATTTTTAGATGTGAATCCAAATCGTAAGTAATCTTTTTATTTTGTAATTAATCTGAATATTTTTCTAAAAGAAACGTGTGTAGCTTTGGTAGATTTAAAAGAGCAATTACTTGGTCCGCTAAACAAGTCAGGATATCATTTCCGTCCAGCTGTACCAATAAAAAACAGTAAGAATTGGGATATTCAAATAAAATAAAACACCCATTAAAATAAAATGTATATATTTCTTGTAGATGAACTAAGTGTTGTAAACAACCCAATTTTACCAATTGAGAAACTCCCAGGTGTACTGCCAGATGTACTACCCCCTACTCCAGGAGAATTACCTAATCATGAAACTCCAAACCTTGTTGAAACAATAGCTTTACTCATAGAAGATTTCATTGCAGATGGTAACCAATATGTTTGTTTAACAATCCTAGGTTTTGCCATGTATCAATTTGTGATCTCTATACAGACTAGATTTTACTCAAGAATATTACATTATCGTAAAATCTAAAGAATTGAACATGATAAAACCAAGAAAGTTTTAATTTTGCTGTTGTTGCTTGTTTGATATTTAGTACTTATACAATTTCTTTCAGTATGTGTTGGTCTACTAATATGCCTGGGTACTGAAGGAGGTGACAACAGCGTCCTCGATAAATTCCTCAAATAACAACATGAGAAACCCAGAGAATAATTTGTAGCAATTTATAATAAAGTATGTACTTTGCTTAAACACCAAGATAGCAGTTTAGATGTTGTATGATTGGTTGCCTATATGGCAGTTGCATATATGATCCTTTTTGAAATCGACGTACAATATACGAAACTAACCAAACATGTTTTCAAATGAAATTGGATAAATGCCTCAATGCATAAAATCGTTCTTCCTATTCTAGCGAGGAAAAGTTTTGTTCAGGTAGTTATCTGGACTTTTAAATGCAAACTTCTAAATTAAACGATATATACATGCATATACTTAATAATGTGCTGCAAACTCTGCAGGACGGTGAACGAGAAAAGAAATAACTTTGCAAGAGTAAAACTTCTTGAACGCATTATCTGAAATATTGTGCTAGCTCGGCCACACTTTTGCGGTGTGCTACCACTTGAACCATATTTCACGTTTAAAGCCACAATCATTTTGTACGTGCATATCTAATATCTCGCAAAACGTGTTCACATCGTGCTTAACACAATTACCTATGACGCCATTTCAGCACAATGCCAACCATCCCATTTCCACAAACATAATTTCAACATTAATCAATAAAAATACTACAAATGACAGTTAACTATAAGTGCTGAACAACATCGATATCAAACACTAGATCAACGATTGATTTTGAAACAATATCAATTGATATGATCTCTTATTTCCCATTTCGATAATCTTTGGTATAAATAAATCAAATTTAGGCTTGTTAATCAGTCAAAATGAAAGTTGCATTCGCGTTCTGTTTGGCTATTGCCTTTGTGGCAGCCACTCCAGGTAAGTCGTATTAATAACTACATAAACGGGATACTTATAAACATTCCCTATAGTGAAAGATCGTCAATATCCAAGGCAATATGATCCAAACGAAGCCAACCCATATAGGAGGAATTACATCATCATGCAAGATGGCGATGGAAAGTACCACTTTGTAGATCTTACTCGTCAGCCTGATCCATCCTACAAAGCGTCAAGCTCCGATGTGACCTTCTATCTTTACACTAAAGAAAACCCTACCGACCCCAATGTCATTCCAGGAACAGACTTTGGGGCCATCGCCAACACGAATTTCGACCCCAGCAGAAGGAGCGTATTTATTTCCCATGGTTGGAACAATAACTACTTGAGTTCCGTAAATACAAACATCAGACCGGCCATCGTAGAAACACTTGATGTAAACGTCTTTGTCGTTGATTGGAGTGGCCCAGCAAACGAGTTTTACACGACCGCAAAGGCTGCTGTTCCAGAAATAGGGAAAGTTGTTGGGGACTTCATCAATCACATCATGTCTTCATATGGTGTTTCTACATCTAACATCCACTTGATCGGTCATAGTCTTGGCGCTCATGTTGCCGGATGTGCTGGAGCTGCCGTAAATGGTTTAGTTGATTCTATTGTTGGACTGGATCCCGCTGGACCGCTATACGATATCAACGATCTAGCTATTCGCATTGACACCACTGATGGCGGATTTGTCCATATTATCCACACTAACGGCGGACTTCTTGGATTCAGTAGTGCTCTTGGCCATGCTGACTATTTCCCCAATGGAGGGAAAAGCCAACCAGGCTGCGGAATTGATCTTGTTGGAACTTGCGCTCATGGCCGATCTTACCAAACCTATGCAGAGTCGATCAGGAACAGCGCGAGTTTTATCGCTACAAGATGCGACAGCATAATAAATTATGAGGACGGGAATTGTAATGGCAATCCAACATCAACGATGGGAGGATTTTTCGTTAACAAGGGGTAAGTTTTGCCTATTATCATCTGACCTTAATCTAACATTCTTCTTTTTTTTCATTTCAGTGCCAATGGGGACTACTTCTTAACCACCAACAGCGAGTCTCCTTTCAGCAAAAGTTAAATTCTATCATATAGGATTCTTTTTAGATAATACTGTTTTCTATAATGTATTTGGAATTTAAATAAAGATAGTTCAGCATATTATTTGTTGAGATGTATTATGTGTTACATTATAAATGACCTAAAACCTAAGTCTTATAAGCCTTCATAAGCTGAAATCCTAGAAACTGGAACTGCCGCGTCATGTGATCCATATGGTAATATTTTGTGAACTGAAGAAGATGTCAGAAGACAAGTTGATTAATAATTGTATAAAATAATAGCAATTGAAGAGCTCAGAATGAAAAGTGGATAAAGACCATAGGAATCCCTATGTTTTTATCCACTTTTCATTCTCATGCCTTCAATTGTCGTCCTGTCACCTGCGGTGCACATGTACCCTTAAATCTATTTTGAATAAAAAAATCAGGACTGATATCTAGACATTTTTTGACTACCATTTGTTGATTATAGTTTTTAATATAAAGGCGGGCCAATTCACAATGTGACACTTAAGTATACAATTTGAATAGTAATTGTTCCTCATAGATCTGATAAATAAAATATAATATGATGAATTCTTATCTTTTCCAATTTTTCTGACGATGCTTATATATAATATAAAGTCTAATGCATAAGTGCCCATTTGTCTGACCGAACCAGCGATGAAAGCATTTTTGGTATTCAGTGCACTCGTTGTTGTAGCTTCCAGTTCTGGTAAGCGCAAGATTGGGTAATTAATCTTTACGTAATTAATAACAACTAATTCTTAGTCATCATCAAAAATGGCAGGCGCTACAACCCAGCGGAAGAAAAGGAAACAGAGAGGCAATACATGGTCATAGTTGACGACGAAGGTAAATCCCATATTGTCAACATGAAACTTCAAAAAACAATTACCGAAGTTGAAAAGTCAGATGTTAAGCTCTATCTATACACCAATGACAACAGAAACGGCGAACTCCTATCACCTGCAAACTTTGATGATCTGGTCAATTCCCAATACTACAACCCGGAAAACAAGAATTTGTTTATTTCTCATGGTTGGCATGGAAGCCAGTCGAGCGGCTTAAACAGAGACATCAGAAATGCTCTCTTCAACAATGGAGAAAATCTGAACGTGTTCGTCATTGATTGGAATAGCTATTCCCGATTATTTTACACTGAGGCTGTGTCAGCTGTACCACAGGTAGGAGCCATCGTTGGAAACTACATAAATCAAATTATCGACCATTTTGGCCTAACCCCTGATGATTTCATCTTGAGTGGACATAGTCTAGGTGGCAACGTTGCTGGATGTATAGGCGCTGCTGTCAATGGTTTGGTTGATCAAATCGTAGCTTTGGATCCAGCCTGGCCAGGTTTCAGTTTGGCTAATAGAGATGCCAGAGTGGATGAAACTGACGGTAAGACTGTCCATATCATTCACACCAACGGAGGATTTCAAGGATTTTTGAGTTCTATTGGACATGCCGACTTCTTCTTCAACGGAGGCAGTAAACAAGCTGGATGCGGACCTGACCTGACTGGATCTTGTTCTCATGGTCGCGCTGTTGATTACTATGTAGAATCTTTGACATCACCTAACTTTAGGGCTATTAGGTGTGACAGTTATGACGATTTCTCCGATGGAAGTTGCACTGGAAATGAGGAGGTCGTTGTTGGACAATGGCCATTGGATATTACGTAAGTTTTGGAAGAAGGTTTTGTTGAATACGTATACTTATTCTTCTTTATTTTCAGACAATTTGGAGACTACCACTTGGACACTGCGGAGAGCAGCCCTTTTGCTTTGGGATAAGTTGTGTATATCTTTTTAAATAAACGTATGGATACCTACTTACGTGTATTATTGTTATATTTTCGTTTAATGAAAATTAGCTGCTTGAGAGCTGATCAACCGATATTAATTATAGAACAATGGATAAGATTTCATACATAAGTATTTGCGATTTAGTTTCAATAAATCTATGTATATATAGATCATTTTACACAAAAGCATTTGTCGTCACGATTGTTTCATTACTTTTGATCTTATCGCCACCACGTCATGTGACAGGAACGCTCTTTCGATTAATGACCTTCCGAACTTAAATAATTTGAATATGTAAGAAAAGTAGACAATTTGCAATATGGTCTGACACCAGGTTTCATTTTGACTAATAGAGATGCCAGAGTGGATGGAACTGACGGTAAGACTGTCCATATCATTCACAGCAACGGAGTACTTCAAGGATTTTTGAGTTCTATTGGACATGCTGACTTCTTCTTCAACAGAGGCAGTAAACAAGCTGGATGCGGACCTGTCCTGACTGGATCTTGTTCTCATGGTCGCGCTGTTGATTACTATGTAGAATCCTTGACATCACCTAACTTTAGGGCTATTAGGTGTGACAGTTATGACAATTTCTCTGATGGAAGTTGCACTGGAAATGAGGAAGCCAGTTTTGGACAATGGCCATTGGATAATACATAAGTTTTGAAGGAATGGTTTTCAGACAATTTGAAGACCAGTGCATGGACACTGCGGAGAGCAGACCATTTGCTTTGGGATAAATTTGTATATATCTTACCTATTAAATAAACATACGGATACCTACTTACGTGTATTATTGTTTTATTTTCGTTTAACGATAATTAGCTGCTTGAGAGTTGATCAACCGATATTAATTATAGTGAACAATGGATAAGATTTCATACATAAGTATTTGCGATTTTATTTAAATAAATACATCTATATATAGATCATTTGACACAAAAGGATCTTGTCGTCACGATTGCTTTATGAATTTTGATCTTATCTTCGCCACTTTATTGGCAGGAATGCTCTTACGATTAATGACCTTCCAAATTTAACTGAAATAATTTTAATATGGAAGAAAAGTAGACAATTTCCAATATAAACTGGCATCTGACAAAAACGCATATTGTTATGAACAGAGAAATGTCACAGAAGCTAATATCAGTAGAAAACATACAAAATGTGTCGATTTACGACATGCCTGTAACATTTTATCTTTGCTTTCTTATTATAAAGCTTATTGTTAAATACTATTCTTAAAGAATCGTATATGTTCGTTACGTAACTCTCGGTAATAATGATGGTTAAAGACTACGTCATATTCAAAAGCCAACATTTGAAATATTTGTTTCTTCTGGCAGATAATATTTTAGCATTTCTGTGAACATTTCCTAGAACCATTACTCTTGGTGGGCCAAACTAAAGAAACCATGTTAGTATTACCACTCATCACTCATCACACGTTGAATAATTGATGAAAAACGATATTATTTATCTGCAATTAATGTGGCAAATGTCTTTCTCGTAATCGTTGTCAACATTCTTATAGCTTATTAATGAACTATACAAATGTGAAGATATTAGAAGAACGTCCATGAACTCAAGCCAAAAATTAGCTTAAAGTAACTAAGTAATCAATAGAAAAGCTAAGATATTAGAAGGTGGTTATGAATAAGAAGCTACAAATTCTTATACATTGTTGCGATCTGATTATTGTAATACATTATATTATCTGGATCCACAAGTGGTCAAATTGTTATCTCACGCGTTCAAAATATCCTGATATAGAAAAATTGATCTGCTTGCCAGATATGGCTGTATATAAAAGGAAATAATAAATGAAGCTTGTACATAACGATGAAGGTCCTTCTCTTATTCTTGGGTGTTGTTGCGATTGCTTTCTCTGTTCCCGGTGAGTACTTATTATAAAAAGAAGACCAATGTATTTACATTAAGGATCACAGTTAGGGAAGCAGAAGAAGAAATCCCGAGGTATTACGATCCCAAGGAGGAGAACGAATTCCATACCCGCTATATACTGACCCAAGATGGAGATGGAAAGCTTCACATCACTGATCTTCTCCTAGAAGATGCAAGCGCCACGGAGAGAGCCACAATTGCCGATGTAACCTTCTACCTGTATACCCAAAACAATCGAGAAACTCCAGACATCATCCCGGCAAACAATTTCAATCTTCTATCCAACTCCCGCTTCTTAGCTTCGCGCCAAAACGTCTTCATCGCCCATGGCTGGAACAACAACTTCAACAGTGCAGTAAATAGAGTCATCAGGCCAGCTATTCTCGCCAATAACAATGTCAATCTCTTTGTTGTCGACTGGAGTAGACCAGCTAATTTGTTCTATACCGCTGCCAGAGATGCAGTTGTCCCAGTTGGAAACTTTATTGGCGATTTCATCAACAGGATGATGTCATCTTTCAATCTAGGCGTTGCCCGTTTCAATCTCATCGGACACTCCCTTGGTGCTCACGTTGTAGGAAATGCAGGAGCTAGAGTGAATGGTCGCGTTAACTTCATCGTAGGCTTGGACCCAGCTGGTCCACTATTCACCAGTGGTAACACTGCAAACAGGATTGACCCAACTGATGGCGCCCATGTCCAGATTATACACACCAACAGTGGATTGCTTGGCTTCTCAGGCACCCTTGGTCATGCCGATTTCCGTCCCAATGGAGGCCGTACCCAACCGGGATGTGGTATTGATTTGGCAGGAACCTGCGCTCATGGTCGGGCTTACGATTTCTATGCTGAGTCCGTACGTACTGGCAGATTTAACGCCAGAAGGTGTGCAAGTATGAATGACTTTAGTGCTGGAAGGTGCAACAGCAACCATGCAGCATTCATGGGTACATTAAATGTCGACAGAAGGTAAGTATTTCAGTACATTTACTCAATAAGTTTTAATGTTTCTTTTTTTAGTGCTGCTGGAGACTACTTCCTTGCCACTAGATCCAGCTCACCGTTCGCACAGGGCTAAAGCAAAACAATATTAATGATTATGTATTAATACTATTATATTACATTATTATAATAAATAGTACAAAATAAAAAAGTAACATGCAACTGTCTATTTTTATAATACAATTTGTATATTGTATATGCATTGTGTTCCTGCTGATAAGGTTATTTTACCTACAATTTACCCTATTTTGAAATAGATTGCTTACTACAATAATGTAGTTTCTTTTTGCAACAACCAATACGATAATATGATAGTTGGAAATATAAAAGGAAAATAGATTTTGCGTGTGCAGTCTGCTTCTACTACCCAAGTCTTCTACTACAAACAAGAATGAAGTTCTTGATTATATTATTTGCCCTACTGTCATTTTCTTTTCCGGGTAATGGTGCTAACTATAGTAAACAACCTATTAACATAGTGAAGAAATCAAGACGATACGACCCTATAGAAGAAGATCCATTTCGAACGCGTTTTCTGGACATTAAAAATGCTGATGGACGCTATCAAACGGTTGACCTTCTCCGGAAAGACCCAAAGGCTGGGAAGACCACCATAGCTGATGTCACATTCTACCTATACACTCAAAATAACCCACAAAATCCAGATATCATTCCAGCTAGCAAGTCTGAAGCGTTGACGAAATCTCGGTTCCAACCATCTCGTCAAAACGTCTTCCTATCTCACGGATGGAACAATAACGTGAACAGTACCGTAAATACCATAATCAGGCCCGCAATTTTGGCTCATAATAACGTGAACCTTTTCGTTGTTGATTGGAGCAGGCCAGCCAACTTATTTTATACATCTGCCAAGAATGCCGTACCGACCATTGGCAAATTTGTGGGTCACTTCATCAATAGAATGATGAAGACTTACAATATTGATGCCGATAAATTTAACCTGATTGGGCATTCTTTGGGTGCTCACTTAGTTGGATGTGCTGGAGCCAGTGTTCATGGTCTTGTGAATTCTATCGTGGGATTGGATCCAGCTAGTCCGTTATATACGGTTGGCAATACTGCTAACAGAATTGACGAAACTGATGGAAGATTTGTACAGATTATCCATACTAATGGTAGATTACTTGGGTTCTCAAGCGCTCTCGGGCATGCAGATTACTATCCCAATGGTGGAAATAGGCAACCTGGCTGTGGACTTGACTTCGCAGGAATCTGTGCCCATGCACGTGCTTATGAATTCTATGCTGAATCTTTACGAACTGGAAGATTTTACTCTAGACGATGTCGCTCGATGAATGACTTCACTAATAGTAATTGTTATAATAACCATAGATCTTTAATGGGTGGATACAATGTGGACAGATTGTAAGTATTGTAGAATTTATTTTTACGATCTTTAACTACTTAGTTCTTTTTCCATTGCCCTTGGTGACTACTATTTGACTACAAGTACCAACTCCCCATTTGCCCATGGTTAATGTGTTCTTTTTTGGCATCAAAATATAGCATATAAGACAACGTTTTTACATTATTACAGCTAACCAATAAATAATAAATAACACAATTTTATTGTTTTAGTGCGTATGGAGATCATTATTTGGTCACCGCGTCATCATCTCCCTATGCTATGGGATAATCTTATCAACTGGTACAAATTATAATAAATATGTACCAATGTTAATAAATATGAAATACACAACAAACAATCTTTTATGACTTAGTATTAAAATAAATTATCCATCTAACATTTATTTCTACAAAGAAGACCAGAAGTGTTATAGGGTCCTTCATAATGAAGGCTTAACATCAAACGATCAGATTACGTAACCACAAACTTAGGTTTAAATTTTCTCCAGATTTTTATCAGAATGGCGAATTTTACTATTTATTGGCATGTGTTCTTATCGATAAGAAAAAAAAGATTTGTCGATCTGATATAGCCCTGAGATAAGTATATAAGGAAGATGTGATTTGTTTACGTACATTGGTACAACAATGAAGTACTTGATCATATTTCTGGGCTTCGCGGCTACGGTTCTCTCTGTTCCTGGTAAGAAATACTATACTATTCCTAGAAGATTATGCTAATTGTGCTATAGTTAGGGAATTGGAAGGACTCCAGAGGAATTATGATCCTAGAGAAGAGGATCCCAATCGCATCCGTTACATTTTGACCCAGGACCAGGAAGGACATTATCAGATTGTAGATCTTTTCAAAGAAGACCCTAGGGCCGAGCGAGCAACTATCAACGACCTAACCCTTTATCTATTCACTCAGAATACACAAAATAACCCAGACGTCATTCCAGCGAATAACTTCAATGCGATATCCAACTCCAACTTCAACCCATCTAGGCAAAATGTTTTCATTGCCCATGGATGGAATAACAACCGCGATAGTGCGGTCTTTAGATTTATTAGACCAGCTATTTTGGCGCGCCATGACGTGAATCTCTTTGTTGTTGATTGGAGCGGACCAGCCAACTTATTCTACACTTCTGCCAGAAACGCCGTGCCTATTATAGGAGCTCATCTAGGAGGCTTCATCAACACGATGATGAGCACATTTAATATTACGCCGAATAGGTTTAACCTCATTGGCCATTCCTTGGGTGCTCATGTTGTTGGATGTGCTGGTGCTGCAGTAAATGGTCTTGTGAATTCAATTGTTGGTTTGGATCCAGCTGGACCCTTGTATACCGTCGGCAATATTGACAACCGTATTGATGGCACCGATGGATATTTTGTACAAATAATTCACACCAATAGCGGATTGCTTGGGTTTTCAAGCTCTATTGGCGATGTTGATTACTATCCCAATGGTGGTAGCAGTCAACCAGGGTGTGGTATTGATTTAACCGGATCTTGTGCTCATGGTCGAGCTTACGAATTTTATGCTGAATCTGTATTGAGTAGTAGATTTATATCTAGACAATGTACATCAATCCAAAACTATACCAATAGAAACTGCGATAACAATCCTCGCTCCTGGATGGGTGAACTCGATGTTGACAGAAGGTAAATTAAAAAATTCAAATGTTCATGTAATGATATAATTTTATTTTTTCAGTGCATCTCGAGATCATTACTTGGTCACCTGGTCAACGTCTCCATATGCTATGGGATAATCAACTTGTGAACAATAAAACAAATAATATAAGTATATAATATGTATCAATAATAATAAATAAAACATTCTTAGTATGAAAACCTTCTGCAGTTATACTATTAAACATTCCTTAACCATAAGGGCCTCCCTAATTCCCTACTTAGTATTTAAAAGAAAAGGCCAAGACAAAAGAATTACGATAGCTGGTTCTTATTATTAGTTATTTTATTATAAGACATCACAGAATGTTTTATGTTCATAATGTCATAACATCACTGTTGATAACGAAATTGTAGTACCTACCTAATTTTTTTTGTAAAAGTATCTCTTAATTATTTATATTGTACCTACTTGTAATAGAAATTAATATTTAATAAGCATCCACCAACACAATAAAACACTTTAAACCAAAGATAATCTTTCTATAATAAGCAATTAGTGAATAAGATTGCTATCGGATTTGGATGGATATCTTTGAGTACCACATAAGACAATTGGCTTATCAGTTGACGCAAAAATAGCTTATACATATTTGCAGATAGTTTATATAGATATATAAATTTGACTGGTGTGCAGTTGTTCGTACAAACCATGAGGGGGTTAGTAGTATTTGCAGCTGTTTTAGCGATTGGATTCGCACTCCAAGGTAAGTGTGTTGCGGTTATCGTCTTCTAAAGTAATATCTGTATCCTCGATATAGCTCCAAGAGCTGGAGACGCTGATCCGGCCAATCGCAAATATTGGCTTATTCCCGATGAAACTGGAAAAGTTCATCTAGTGAACACCGAATACACACCAAGAATTATAGACCCCATCGATGGAAAGAATGTTACATTCTACGTGTACACCCCAGCAAACAAAGATGTAGGAGTAGCAGTCCATGCTGATGAACTAGATGTATTGATTGAATCAGGAATTTTTGATCCAAGTCTTCCAACTCTATTTACCACCCACGGTTGGGGTGGTTCTCACGGCAGCAACAGCGTAAGTGGCGTCAAAAATGTCATTCTCGAGCTCCACAATTTGAACGTGTTTTGTGTTGACTGGAGTGGACCTGGTGGAACCTTCTATACACAAGCCAGAACCTACGTAAACCCTGTTGGGGATATGATTGGAGATTTTATTAACGACCTGATCGACCATTATGACGTTGATCCTACTACACTCCACCTGATGGGACATAGTCTTGGTGGCCAACTTATTGGTCGTATTGGATTTGCCACCGGTGGCAGATTGGGCACAATCGTTGCATTGGATCCAGCCTGGCCAATGTTCCCCTTAGATAATACTGATGATCGATTGGACACCAGTGACGCCCAATACGTACAGCTGATCCACGTAAACTCTGGCTTCCTGGGATACCCTTATTCAGTTGGTCACGCAGATTTCCACCCTAACGGCGGTGTGAAACAACCAGGATGTGGACCAGATATTATTGGAACATGCGCTCATTACCTAATTAAAGATATGATTAAGGAAACATACACTGCCGCGTTTACCGGAGTCCAATGCGATAGTTTTGCAAATTATCAAGATGGAGTTTGTGCTGGAAATGCCGAAGCTTATTTTGGAGGTTGGCCAGTTGATACTGCGTAAGTTAGAGTATCTATATTTTAATTAGAAGCAATAATTAATGTTTTATTTGTTTCAGGGCGTCGGGAGACTACTACCTGGAGACCAACGGAGCACCCCCATTTGTAATTGATTCTTAAGCACAAAAAAATAAAATGCAATTAAAAACAGTCTTTATTTTGTATTTATGAGCCATTACAAAAATAGATTAAGTACATGTGTACTATTCTTCAATTTCTTTCTTAATTTTCTCTTTAACCATTTCCATATTAATGCTGTCTCCGGAAATTCTTAGTGTTTTCTGTCGACACTTGAAGCCCTAATCAATGAGAATAATTAGTAATTATTCATACACACAGAAAAGGGTTACCTTCTCCAAAGTTACATCACTTTTTCGTAATCCTAAGATACTTGAAATAAATTTAACCAGTTCAGCGTTAGCTTCCCCATCCGTGGGTGGCGCATTAATCTGTACGCCCACGCCATCTATGGTCACTTCTAGAAAAAGGGGGTTGGGGTATATTTAGACGTGGCATGTTGGTTGCCTATCTACATACAAACCTGTAATTTTATTCTGTTTTGCACCTGGTTTCGCCAGTATATGCAATAAAATATTTTTGGATTTATCTAATGCTATGTAAGGATCACCCGCAGGTTGTTCCTACAATAAACAATATTTAATTATCGATTCGTAACGGTTGGTAGCATTGAGAGTGAGGTTATGTTCAAAATTAAATTATGTGTATTATTTGAAGCACGATTTGAAGGAAATTATTAAGGTAAGTTAATATTAGAGGCAGTTTCCGGTATAATTCAATACATTAATGAATAAATTTTAATAAGATTAAAATTGATTGATTAATTAAAGTACTTACAGTTGATTTGCGGGATTTTTCTAAAGCCTTTTTTGATTGTTTCTGCTTAGACATTTTCTCCAAATTGGTTAATCCTGAAGAATGGCTCCTAGTTCTTGTACAGCCTCTAATTCCGCTTATACACCACAATTTTTGGAACATTTACAAAGTTTGACGTCTACTAAATTCTAGGTTATGTTATAATACTTGCAAATATGCCTAAGAAATTTGTTGGTGAAAATAGTAAAGCTGCCGCTGCAAAGGCACGCAAAACAGCTACTAAAGATGCGGAAGTGTCCAAAAAGCAAAAGGAAGCAGAGGAAGCATACTGGAAGGATGACGACAAACAAATAGTGAAAAAACAACAGAGAAAGGTACGGTATTCCTTATAAGACAGCATTATTCTGATCAAAGTATCGTAGGAAGAGCAAGAGAAGAAAAAACTACAGCTCCTGGAGAAAAAGGCTGAAGCCAAGGCACTACTCGAGAAAGAGATGGACTCCATAAAGAAACCAACTAAAATTGCACCACCGCCAAAGATTACGAGAGCCCAAATAGAAACAATCAAGCAAGTGCCGATTAAGAAGGAGAAAGAAAAGGAGCCAATCGAAACTCACTTAACAATGCCACTGGAAGAAAACATCAACCGTTTTGTTGTTGATGGTGATGAAGCTCGGAACATTACAGAAGCTATAGCAATCTTAAGGTAAATTCCAAGGTTTCATCTAGTAGAAGTGTAATATGATTTGATAATTTGATTTGTTTTATAGCACAAAATCGGACGCTGAAGACAAACATCCAGAAAAACGTATGAAGGCAGCCTATACAGCGTTTGAAGAGCGGCGTTTAGCTGAACTGAAACTCGAAAATCCATCGTTGCGTCTGTCGCAGCTGAAGCAAATGATATTCAAGGAATGGCAGAAACACCCTGACAACCCACTCAACAAATCTTAGGACATTTACGAGGTTTTCAAAATTCAAAGTCTCACTGATTATTTATATACTATATATATTAAACATGTATAAATATTAAGAGTAAATTCTTTCTGAACATATACAAAAATATACTGTATTATGATGTGGACGGAAGTTGATGATCAAGCTGCAAATTATCGGCTCCACCAGTCTAGAAAGCACGTGATCATGTGACCCAGGTGCTCGGGAGTTTCCAACATAGACATGTGCCCTGCGTTTGGTATCAACTCCAGAAAAGCCCTCGGGATTGTCTGTAATAAAGAAATATTTTTGTATTATGTTCGTGTGCATTCAAAACAAGGAAGAATGTACCATTCCTGAAAATATTTATGCTGATAATTTAACAAAATTTGATCGGGTTTTTTCTTTACTACAAAAATTACAGGATTGACACTTTCTTTTCTTAAATTTACTCTACATGGTACTTAACTACTCTGTACCCAGCTATTTTTTCATTCTTCTAATTTATGAAAATAAAGATACTGAAACAAATTAAGGTTTGCTTTAATTTTTTTTGAGATTTGCGACATTGTTTACCAGCAAATTTTATAATAAAAGTAAGTACCGTAAAATTTTATATTGAGGGCTATTTCAAAATGTACGCAGACTTTTTCAAAAATACGTAAGTGCAAGTTTTTTTTTCTAATTCTGTATGACATTCCTTAGACCTGAAAGTATAGCAGAGTAATTTTTTTATCTTTGTGAGGGCTGTTGGATCTTCTTATTTGAAAGATCGATCAGATCGATCTTTTGGTGATACGTACGTGGCCGGACACGTATCGTACATATATGGAAGAACTAAAAGATCGATCACGATCGCAAATTGTGATCGAAGATCGATCACAAATTTACAGGATTGTTGGCAGAATGAAGTTTCAAAAAAGTTTTATCAAGTAGCCCCATTCTACGGTACCAATTAGTAATATTTACCCTCTCCATTTCGCACTCCTGGACTAACGTAACGTTGGTGTCTTGTAATCCGTGCACCAGCAGCGTGGGAATTAGTATTCTCCTATGGAATACAGCGTCACCTTCTGGCCAATTTTGACCTTTCTCGATATATCTGAGTACGTACGATGGAATACCATGGGTAGTCTCGCAGGGTTTATAATTCTTACCCCTCGATGAATAAAATAAACTTCTAAAATAATATTAGAGTATAAACTTAGATTATACATTTTTAAACAATATTTAACAAACCTTTTCAAACCGCAATAGACCAATGGTCGTATCAATGTGGCCAAGTCGCACCAGTTGGCTTCGTTGACTTCGGCTGGAGCTGCCAATGGGGTGGGGCCACCGCCACTTATTAAAACCAGTTGTTCGACGTGCTGAATTCGATATCTAGCTAGTGCCGTAGCAAGACTACAACTAAAACAACGTATTATTACGATAAATATTAAAGAATTGATCATTCAAACCAGTGGCGGATTAACTAATTTGGGGGCCGTAAGCGCAACCTGATTTCGGGGCCCCTATACACTATCCACTCGAAAACAATAATTGTAACGATAGTTGTAAAAAATATTAACAAAAATTAAGAAAATCTATGAAAAGTTGTGCAAAAATATAGTAGTAATTAGAAATAGAAACACAAAAAACAAAAATTTTAATCATCTTATATTACAAAAGAATAACATAAAATAAAGCGAGTTAGAACTGAATTTCAGAATAAATGAAGAAATATGTTATAAATATTAATATTTTAAGTAAGAAAAAGATATACATTGTGATTTGTAACTTGAAGAAAAAATAAATTATATAATAAGAAATAAGAAAGTCCATTTTTGTAGATTTGTGGCAGCGTTTAAAATAATAAACATAAAGAAAGGGACACAAAAAAGAGTTTAATACCAAACATAATTATTATTCGCATTAAAGCAAATGATCGAAATATCCTATTCGCATTATCTATTTATTTCATGCTTTTACCTGTAAGGCACTAAATTCTAAATAAATCTACTAATTTTTAAACATTATTATAATTTGAAATATATTGAACATTTGTTGTAATTAATATTACGGCTATTTATTAATATTATTCGCTTGTAATGCGATGAACATTATCGTTCTTCTATTGCTTATAAATTTATTTTATTAAGAATTCTTTGAACGTTGTCATACTTTTTATCTGCATCTTACGTGTTCTCTCTCGATAATAGATTGAATCTCAACCAAATATTGCCGCTTTTCTATAGTTTATTAATTCACTATTATAATTGTTTATTGCAGAGTCGATTAGTTATTGTGGTATTTCCTATTTTGTCTCTTCTTCTCCACATTAAATATCTTTTCTGGACAATTTAGCCAATATTGTCGACCTAATATTGTTGCATTTCTCTTGTTATTAATTTGAATCCCACGTCCCGGGCCCTTAATTTTGCCCTATACTTTGTGGTGTAATACGCTTGTATTATTTAATTTCGATACAAACGTGTTACATTATTTTATGATGAAATTTTTTTTCGCTCTAAAGATATATTATTTGCTTTTTCCTTATTACCACAACAAAAATTCAGTTTGGGGGCCCCTGCTTCAGGGGCCCCCTTCCTACTTTATGGAAATCATTACCAATTTTGTGGTTATTTGCACTCCTATTTTTTAATTCAAATACAATTGTATCATCAATTACATTATGAACGTTTACAAAGAAACTGTTTTATTCTGAAAGTGTGGTTAGGTGATGTTTTGTCAAAATGTAATGTTTTGTTTGCTTCTTTCTTATTCCCACAATAAAAATCAATTTGGGGCCTAGTGGGTAATCCGCCACTGATTCAAACTACTTACCCGTAAGAGTGGCCTATTACAATTGCCTTCATCTCGTCACAAACATAATGGTCAAAAACTTCAAGGGTATATCGTAAGATGTTTTTAAATTTGTATGGACCAACTTGGTTTGGGGCTGTGCTATATCCATGCCCCAGCATATCGGGGGCTATCACCTCAAAACCCATCTTCTGCAACTTGCTTATTATGTTCCACCACACGTCTGCAGTGCTACCAATTCCATGTAATAGCATTACTATCGGTTTCTGAAACCAAATATTTTATTAGATGTTGTGTAAATATTAGTCTTTCACACATACTAACACAATTTATACAGGGTGTTAACTGTATATATGAAAGAAGGTTATGTGAGGTATTATAAGCAGAGAGAGCGGACGCAATAATGAGTTGAAGGTCATGTGGTCGCTCCATGGGCGGAGCGCGCAAACCGGCACCCTAAATGCAAGGCACTGTTCTTATCACGATTGTTCTTGCAGATTCCAATTTATTGGCCTATACATATTATTTTAATTTTCTGCCAATCATTTGTCGCAAGATTGTTTCTTTTTCAAGACATTTTAATATTCTGATCGCTTTGATTTATTTATTTTAACCAGCATTTGTGGTAAATATTTCTAATCTTTCTCAACCAGCGTTTGTGGTTTTATTTTTTGATTTTAATTTATTGTTTTTTGTTCTTGTTTCCCGTTCTTTCAATCAGCATTTGTGGTCACTAATTCAAATTTTCTTCAACCAGCATTTGTGGTTTAATTTTTTGTTATGAATTTATTGTTTTTTGTTCTTGTTTACCCGTTTTTTCATCCAGCATTTGTGGTTACTTGTATTTCCTTTAGTGAATATAATTTAGTAATTGAAATGGAAACTGTCTTAACGAACTTTGACTGTTTTACAGTTGTTAGTGAGAGGGAGGTACGATGTTAGATATGTTCTCAAAATTTAAACCCAAAGTTTAACACAACATTTCCAAACTAGAAAACATAACGACCATTTGATGGGAATATCAAATAAAGAGTTTTTTGCAGACCTGTGTGAAGCATTTATTGCGGCAAATATTCCATTAAATAAATTAAATAATCCATCATTTCGACAATTTTTAAATAAATACTCCGAACGCCTAATTCCTGACGAATCAACTATTAGAAAACATTATGTGGAAACAACTTACAATAAAGTAATAACAGGCATAAAAACAAAAATAGCTAACAATTACTTGTGGATCAGTACTGACGAAACTACTGACATAAAGGGTAGATGTGTGGTGAATGTAAGTGTTGGTACGTTAAATCCACAGCAGCCCTCAACGCAGTTTCTTGTTTCAACACCGTTTAGCGATACGGTCAATACAGAAAGAATTTGCGATATCGTGAAAAACGGAATAAAAAAAGTTTTTGATGGCAGTCCTGCTCACGTACTGTTATTTCTTTCAGATGCAGCAAGTGTAATGTTGAAAACAGGCAAATTATTAAAGGCGCATTTATCAAATATGACATGTTTTGCGCACACATTACATCGAATTTGTGAATTTGTTCAAGACAGCTTTCCTGATATTAATTTGTTGATTAGTTTATTCAAAAAATTTTGCTAAAACCACCGACCAGAATATCTTTATATAGAGAAATATGCCACAATATTCCTTTACCACCTCAGCCAGTTGTAACGCGTTGGGGTACTAGGCTACAAGCTGTTGACTTTTTCTCAAAAACATTTGAAATTTTGAAATCATTTATTTCTCAATTACCGGATGAGTCAATCAGCATTAATAATTTCAAAGCAATAGTGATCAAAGAAAATATACATTCCGAATTACAATTTGTTGCAACTAATTTTTACAAATTAACAGAAGACATTAAATTTTTTTAATCCCAAAATTTGAAATTGTCTGTAACCATGAAACATTTTGAATCCACCCTAAAGGATTTAAAGAATATATCCTGGCCATTACAAAATAAGTTTAAAACTAAAATTGATGCTATTGTAGCAAGAAATAATGATTTGTCTATTTTGAACCAAATTTCATTAAATAATTATAACCATGAAGAAATCTATTCAAAATTTTCACACCTTGCTTCTTATTTTGAATATGCTCCAGTGACAAGCTGCGATGTCAAAAGGTCCTTCTCCAAATTTAAAGATATTTTAACAGCAAAAAGAACTAACTTCACCGAAGAAAATTTAGAGAAACATGCTATCATACAAGCCTACTATTCTACCAAATCTACTGACTAACGTAATACATATGTATTTATATTTATTTCTTTAATTGCGTAATTATCTGCTTATGTATCGTTCCCTTTGCAGTTCTAAAGAATGTACCTATTCATTTATTAATTTTGGATTAATTAGGTATCTTTAGATTTTTCAATACTATTTCAAATTTTCCTGTTGCGTGAATTTTTGGTGTTTTTTGGAGTGTTTTATAGTGCAGACGAGACAAATTATGAAGTATATTGATCTGAAATAATCGGTTTTCTTAATACTTATTTTTTTTGCATTTAAAAATTAATTTTTAAATATTTATTTCGCAATGCTATTTCGCGACCTCGCTGGAATTATTTCGTCCGCTCTTTGATTATAAGATAGCTCTCTTAAAACCAGATCACCTGATTTTGTTCCTATTTTTTTTTTTAAGTCAAAGGTTTTTAACAAGCAGCAAACATTACAAGAGCTAACTAATAACACTAAACAGTAGGATAATCCAAACTGTTACCCAAACGCAAAATTTTAATTATATTATTACCGTTTTGTTATTCTTCCTGTGTCCGCATTTCCTGGTAAAAGAAACACTGCTTTGCTTACAGTCACTTTTACTTGGTTGTGTAGTGATGCATTCAACTGGTAATACTGCTGGCTGTTTATTGTAAATTTTCCTTCGTAGAACAACTGCGTCGACATCGTCAAACGATGCTTTAAACGCAAAATTATCGACACCATTAGATATATCCGTTGCTGTAGTATCCCTTGATATTAAATATTCTTGGAGTGCTTCAAAATACGTATCTTGCATTAGACGTTCGACAAAAGTCTCAACGTTGATTATCTTTGTAGCTGGAAGATCGAACGATGGTATTCGTGATGCATTCAGATCGTTTGCGTTCAATTCGAGTGAGATTTGATCGGTGAGTTTCGAGTACCTTTGTGATCTGCGAAATGAGCAATTGCAGGCGGTCCCACGTAGTGGTTTCGTCCATCGTGTGAACCAGTATTCTTCAGTTAACGATAGTCGGCTTATGCTTAAGCGTTTGTCATTGTCGTAGCTTATTCGAGGAATGTTCTGTGTTTCGGGCTTTACGTGTATTACCCTGATAGTCTTGTTATTGTCGATAGCTAAAAATTCACTGTTCTTCGGGCCTGTTGGTCCACTTGGGTGAACCTGATGCGATGAGATGAGTGATGGCTTTAAACATAAACAAAGATTTGTGATCTTGTCGCATGTGTAAGGATTCTGTACATCAGCACTCATTATTTTAGTAACTCGCGAAAAATTGGTCACGTTACGCCCATATCTATTGTTATAAATTAATTTAATTTGAACCAGTAATATTCATATTTACAAAGCAGGTCAGCTGCCGGCTGCAGAACAACAGCTTAGTCCAATGCACTTATCGCACTTATACATAAGGTTCAAAATCGTATATCAAATTCAAAAGTACTGTTATGCTCAGTTATGCTCTTACAATTTACAACGCACATACAAGTTGTGTATGAATGCATTGTTTACGATTTATTCGCAAATACTCTACTTCATATTGGAGCATACATTTGTTACTTTACGTAATTCCCAATAAATTTACTGGTTCTAATTGATAATATAATAATTAACTAAATAAATGCACTTTATAGTATGTAGTTATACAGTCGTATAATTTTATGTAGGATAGATAAGATATAAAATATTTTTAAAATTGTTTAGCACGCTTCTTGACAACAAAATTTCACAATTCGTATCAAGATAGCGTACGTGTATATGAAATATGTATGTACATATTTACTAACAGGTTTTCTAAAAGATAATAGTAAAATATATAAAGGGTATGGAATAAGCAACAGTTCGCTGTAAGATGGGACCAACTTTATAAACAGCATAGGGAAAGGGAGGTCCTGTGAGGTATCATAAGATAACTCTTTGAGTCATTTAGAATCAAATCCCTATCAAAAGTTGCTCTGCTATGACCATCTGTATAACGTTTTAAATTTATTACAGTATACTTTGTTACCATTATAAAGCTATTGTAGTGTTAGGAATTATTTATTTTCTTTCCTGGATTAATTGAGGTATTGTGAAAGTGTCAAATTATAAATACTAATGCCCATTTGTAGGTATATTTACCTGAGTGACTTGACTCACTTGTACTGTTAACGATTATAAAATAAATAATGTGCTAGATATTATCTTTCATCTTCTATATAATTAAGGCAATAGACAATTAAATGTTTGGCAAATATATTTGCCTTCACCGAATATTTTTCATCCATCCTTGATACCGGCTGATTTTTATATAACCCAAAAAAATCTATGACATACCGACAAATTTGTACAATATACGTTTGTGATTTCGGACCGTCAGAGTTGCACTGCAACAGTACGCATCGGACGTTGATGCATCGTTACATAGCATTTTCTAATACGTGAAAATCTTCGTTGAGGACTTGCTACATGTGCGTACCGAATGGGCACTAGCTATTTGTTTTTAATAGTTCGCCTTATTTGCACATTAGCTTTATCAAATCTAAACTGATAATTTGATTACGAACAAGCAAGGTTTTATTTTATAATGCCGACATATTTTTAATTACATAAGTGCAGAATTTACTGCGTATTCTTGTGGAAATTTACAAAACAAATCTTGACGAAACCGTTTGTTTCATTTTAATGATTTTTTGTTTAATTCATCAGCTTCCTGTATTATTAATTCGCAGCATCTAAGTTTAACAGACTGTAAAACAATACAATTAGTCATTTGATGTGAACTAGATTAAATAAATTAATTATTTTAATGAGAAAAAATATATATTTTTCTTATTTAAATTAGGAAGAATTGCCCATAAAAGAAATGTTAGATATGGTTTCTTCGTCATCTTTAAAGTTCTACTAAATCCAATTATACTACTAGGTTCATTGTATAAATATGTCCTAATATTGTCTGAAATACAGATCAATTAGCTTCTGAAACACAAATTTAAACAAATGAGATTTTAAAATATGACCTTTTTGTTGAATAAAAAAGCTACACAAAATTGTCTCTGTTCGTTTCTCTTCAAATAATAATAAACATAATAAAAATCGACAAATATATAAATACAAGCAAATAAAGTATAATTTACCAAATAAATTATTTTATAGACTATAGTCTATAAAATTTTTATGATGTTTATTACTTGAAGAGAAACGAAAACGATTAAAAATATTTTAATAGTAGAGACAATTTTGTGTAGCTTTTTTATTTAACAAAAAGGTTTATTTTGAAAGCTCATAAATGAGTATCATCTATATTGTTCATAGAAAAGCATCAACTTAGGATACACTCTGTATATGGTGCATGTTTTTCTTGGAAAGAAATAACATTGCGTTTATGTGGACAGGTAAAAAAAACAATACTTTGTTTTTACGCCATATACTTGGTATTGCAAATACCAAGTATATGGTGTAAAAAAACTCCGCACAGCCGAACGTCGAATATATAAATTTATTTTAGAGGTAGACTCGCTACGAATTGAATAGAGCAGGTTTTTTTTTCTTGACAAATATTCATATACTTGGCAAATATTTGATATTTGGCAAGTATACGAATGTGTAGCCCCGGATTTATATGAAGTGGCAAACACAAGTATTTACTTCGACTATAATCATTTATAATAATTCTACAAGATAAGTTAAAATTAGCTCTTCCTCTTTGAATAACACTGAATTACCAGATTTGTACAAATAACAGCTAAAAGTATTCACCGTTCCTGCTCTGCTACTTGAAGATCGTCTGCGTGGTTGATGGACGTTGTTTCATACCCTTATAGTTAAAATAAAAATCATCTAGCCAATAAAAATCACTTTATTAATTACAAAATGATACAATGACATTGAACATATGAAAGAGAAATTAGAATAAAGCAACAGTGGAATCCTCGGCCACATAAGAAATAGTTAAACGAATATATAAATATGTCAATCAATTATTTGCCTGCGATGAAACAGGACTGGTAGGCACGCAAAACAGAATGGTCGGGGTTCTCGTGCCAAAGTATATCAACCTTCCAGCATGTTTAAAACTATATCACATTTCGTATGAACATTTTTTTATTCAATACGTTATGTATTGATAGATTAGCTTCAGGATAATAAATAGGACCAAAAAAGAGCGCTCAATGAAAAAAATATCGATCTGTAACCCCTACGCCATTTTGTTGACAACCGATACGTGGAGGGTCCCCAGTTGATTCGTCCATCGGTCTAATGCGGCGTACCTCGTATTATTTGTATTTGTACGGTGGTCTAGGAATAGTACATGGTTCACCTCGTCAATTCTACCTTGAATGGTACTGGAAAAAATAAGTCATTAGAACTCACTGCAAGCGCAGAATCGAAGAACAAAGAGAGGATATTAAACCACATGAGAATAACTTCAGCTGCAGAGTTCCGAAGTAATAATACAACTTCCTCCATAAATTACAAACAATCAAATTGGGTGACATAATTCAAAAGGGAGGAAACCCAAGCAACCCACACAGCAACATAACATAACATACATACCCCCATACAAACATAACATGCATTTTAAAAGAAGTTATTTTTGTGTTAGTATTTGTTACTATTATTATTATTTTATTTATGTATATGAACACTTGAAAAAAGAAAAAAAAAAAACAAAATACAGCAAAACGAAGGCATGCAGTATGAACATGGAATGGCAATAGAATAGTAAGTGTACTACAATGACTAATTATTAATTCACTCTGTTTACTAGAACATTGTACACTTTTTCCCCACAAAAATTATGTTTAGAAAGTAAATGTGAGTCCGAGTAAAACTTTTCATATGGACCTTAATCTTTTTCAATTCTTTAAAAAGTTACAACCGCTTGAAAAAATAACAAAATAAAGAAAAATATACAATAAAATACATATCTAACAATGCAAAAACGAAGAAAGAACACAATCAACAAACATAACAGCAATAAAAGTAAATAAACTGAAGTAAAAATCGGGGAGCTTCATAATTATGTTGCAGGAATTAGAAAAGAAAAGTTTCTTGCAAATCCATGGTAATTTATCATGGTTACCAGATTGCATTCGATGCCATTTTGAATTTTAAACATCTGACATTAAATATTTAAATTTTCATCCGAATTTGACAGTTAACTACGTTTGGTCGCCATATTGGATCCGCCATTTTGATTTTTATACATCTGGCAAGAGATTTAGAAACCGGAACTTTTAGATATCACCAATAACCTCTTACGAGCATGCTTGATTCTTCTTAAGACTCGAGAGATTAAGATACCTAATATCGGTTGCAAAAGTATTGAGCCCTGTGTTTGGAGGTTCGTAACTCTACAACCACTGAACAAAAAAAGTTGAAATAAAGTGTGTTATACTCCTGAATCATTTCTACATAACATGATTGACTATAAAAATTTTCTGCCCCTAGCTTTGACCAGAAGTGCGAGAGAAGTGTAAAAATGTACCCGATTTTAGCACTTTTTAATAAACGCTCGTCTTTCCAAATTTTTTTCTGCTAAAGCGCTTGCCCAAAAAAATTCAAATTAAAAAAGTAAAGTTTTGAGTGAAAAAAGCATATAAGATATTGATATTTTTATGTGAACTTTTGTACACTTATAGAGGAAGGTGTAACTTAGACCTATTAAGTGGAACTTTTTTTAATTTTAACCTGAATTCTTCATAAAAAAATTGCAAAATCAGCAAATTTTATGTAATATTCAGAAATAGCTTTGTCAAAAATGAACAGAACTATCAAAAATCTACCACTAGACGCAAAATTATATATCTTTTGTCTTTAATTTGGTGTATTTGTTTTACGATTATGTGAACTAATTGCTGAGAAAAAGCCTCAGAACTTTTGCGTGTTTTGCAAGTAAACCGTAGGTGGTATGGATTCCCCTTAAACTGTTAAACTTTGTTTTACTAATGAAAGAATAGGTTGCAAGTGCACAACGAAGAGCCTTTTGAATCAACAGCAGCAATCAAATATTATCAGGTAGCATAAACTAATAAAATAACAAAACCAAATATTTTTTCTCAGGCCCCAATATGTTTTTGGGTAAAATCAAGATAACATAAATACATAAATATTCATTGAATAAAGTTTCTTGAGTAACTGCGTTGCGTGCGTACCTGTTTTGCAAGTATTGAGCAAGGATGCTGAAGTATTATTCCAAGGAAGTAAAACAATTAATTATCAATGTCAGAAGTTCCTTTCTCTAATAACTAAAGCACAGCTGTTGTATCTGTCAAAAAATCACCATCAAGAATAGAATAGAAGGTAGGTACTTCTATTAGATTTTATCGGAATTATATAAATCGGAAGCAATGAAGTAAAATTATTGTGGTTACCTGTAGCCCATTGCAATTGAATTAATCTGGGCATATGTACAAAATAAAGTTGCAAAAAGCTACAATACATTTGAAATTAAAGATATGTTAAATTTATGTAACAAAGCTCTCACAATTTTCGGTTTTGAAAATCCTAAAAAAATCGGAAAGTTGAGAATTATTTTAAAACCGCAAAAATCGGGTACCTTCTTTTTACTTCTTTCGCGCTCGTGCCTTAACCGACGGGCAGAAAATTTTGATAGTCACTCCTTTATTTCATTTTTTTTTGTTGAGCCGTTTCAGAGTTACTAGCCTTCAAACACAGCTCAATACTTTTTCAACCGATAGTAGTTTTGGCTTTCTTTAGTCCCCATGGCGCAAATAGATTAAAAAAAATCTATAAAACCTAAATGAAATAATAAAAATCTTGAAATCAATATCGGAATTGTTCCAGAAATTTTGGAGTCCCTTTGTGTACCTTTGGCATAACTTTCTATCTAAAAACACTAATAACTCAATTTTGGTCAACTGGTCCTTAATCCAGGCACACAAATAACAAGTAATTGATATTTTATCTTATTTTAGAATATTTGTAAACTAGTTCACCTACTTTTAAACTACTTTACCACATTTTAATTTCTTTGCACATTTTAAACAAATTATTGTTAAGATTGTCACTTGGCACTACAAATTTTCAAAAAAATCAGTAGCATAATATGCCAAGTCATAATGAGACTCGTTTTTTCCTAAGCAATTATGTTTACAATATACAGAGTGTTAAAATTAAAACTTAGTAAATCAGTTTTAATACTATAGCTTTTACGACAGAAGACAGTAGAAAGCTGATAATTTGCAGTCACCACCAATATTGTTACTCTTGAATATTGTAAAATATCCTCTCAAAATAACATCATATTAAAGGGGGTTGTGGATGAATAATTTATTATTTGGAATGTACAAATGGGATGGGTATATGAAAAGTTATATGGTTCTTGAATCTCCGGAGGTACTTGAATTTTGTAAATAATCCTAATTTTCCTAATTTTGTCACCATGTCCGTGCCTGAAGTTTAAAACTTACTCATCCAAGATGCAAGAGACGAGTAAATTCTCGACATCTTCTTCATCAATATTCAGTTCTCTTGAAATATGAGGTATCTGGATCCTAGTATAAGGCGTTATAAGTTTTATTAGCACTTGGGTACGAATGTTGCGGAGCAAATCTGTAAAAATTCAATCGGATTGAAATGCAAGCACTCGAAAATCGTTCAACTCACCTTCAATGTGTTCCCTGATGAACGGATCGTCCATAATAGTCTCTCTATTCTGACGAAGGATTTTCTCAAACTCGTTGATGTCGTTCGTTTGGTAGGCGTTAACCAAATTTGTCATAGCTAGTATTTCAATATCATTCTTATAGGGTTTCGCTTCTTGGGAGTCGAACGGATTTATTCCAGACTTCATTAACCTATAAACGTGTAGAATTTGTTGTATAAAAGACTAATTTACGAAGATTTTTATGCTAGAAGGTACTTTTCCAACAAACTTTTTATTATTCATTTTTTATACTTACATATTGGCTAGTACTAAATATTTAAGACAAGTCGTCCGCCTTGGACTGCCGGATTCATCGTAATTCTTAAACGCCTCAAAGAAGTCAGTGTGCGCCTTCTCAAATTCTCCCTCCCGAAGGTGCATTTTTCCTCCACACTCTATTACAGAAAATATAGTTACGTTAGATTATAAAAAGCAACAAGGGATATTAAAGACTCCACAAATATTTCTCAAATGTTTCTTTCCGCCAGTCATAAGGTATTCAATAGTTCTGTTTGTTCGTTAATATAAAGAACAACATAAAGTATATATCATAAAATAAAAAAAATTAAAGAAATAAAAATCGCATGTTAATTTTTATTACAATTTTTAATGAAAATGTTATTTTCGAAACCTAAAATGTTCTTTTCTACTTTGCATTCACAATGCACACATTGTAACACTGTTTTCGGTGTTACAATTAACACATTGTAATACCGAAAACAGTAACATTTTTGTCTAAGATTGGTACACATTGATATCAAATGCCATATGTCAAACGTACAATACATAACCCAACATAACCACACACTGCATCTGCATATCACTTGCAATCGCATAAACTGCGAAATATCAATATTCTCTACATATTTAAACATGGGTGTAGCCTGCTATAGTATTGGCAAAGGATTGGTGCTGTCTTAGTTTTGCTGTTCATCAAAATACGCCAGCATGACGTTTTCAGTGATGTTTTACGACTCTGGTAAGTGATCGTTATCATTCTTTTCAACTAAACATCAAATCCCCTTTTCAGATATAATTCAAGGACCATATTTACTTTAATAAGGTTTTATGCGAAGATCAAACCTACATAGTAGATATGAAAGATTTTAATTACTGCTGCGAGATTGTATATGCGCAATAAATGGTTTATCAGCATAGACGTACGAAGTTATAGTACATTTAAAGTGTAGAGGATTTCTTAGTTTATGTAACGTATAAGTTTTCGGTAATATTTTGGACGCTTGGATGCTCGGTTCAATTCGTATTCGTTTTTGTCCGTCGCTTTCGACTTCGTCTTAGTTCTGGTTGTGTGCAACGTATTTGTATTACCTCCATCACATGTAATTTTACTAAGTATAATTTATTCTAATAAACAACTTTGCCGAAATTAGAATTGGGTTTCAATTATAAGTGCTTGTAAATATATAAGCCGCAACGGCTACGTAGGGGAATTTGGTAGACACCGCTATTAAACGTTAAGCGTTATAACAATTCTTTAGTAAGTTCTTGTTCTTCGAAGTAACTAATCAGTCACCGCCAAACACTTCTATTATGATTATTATACTTATGAAACCACTATTTTAAAGTTGTTAACATTTTAGGTTAAGTTTCATGTATTTATCACAGTAGGGTTAAAAGTGTTGCCCCAAGCTCCATTATGATCATCATTGCGACCTCGCTGAATATTTATTCAGCTTGTAGGCTAAAGTAGAGTAAAATTATTCACAATTAGATTTTGTCATGATTTTATCTCATCGATCTCATCCTTAACGAAGTTGACAGTTACTACAGTGCTGCCACGTGGTACCCGCAAAATACCCTAGATTCTAATTTAGCGCGATATAGTAACCACAATTTCTAAATTTAAATAAAATTAATGACGCAAAGTAGAAAAAATAGTATATTACACCCTTTTTTTTGTAATTTTCAGTTTTTTTTAACTCACTTAAAAGTGTTGTGGGTTCTGCAGTTTATGTTACAGCTTTCCTAATTTTTTTCGCCTTAGCATTAGCATTCGTGCTATCTTAAAAATAATCTAGATAAATAAAAAATGAACGCAAGTCTTAAATACAGCATGGTCGCTATTTTCTCGTTTATTTTAAGAAATACAAGAGTTAAATTCGAGCTAACACATTTTTTGCTGATCAAAGCAATTTCCAGATATCAACAAAAAACATTTTGAATTTTCGTTATTAATTTTGTACATACATGAATATTCTTGTGTCATATTATATGTCATATTCCAGTGTTATTAGTCATATAATTCGGCAATTTAATATTATACATTTATACACTGAATATCTGATATAACGTTCCTTGTTTAAAGTTAAAGAAATTTACTTTGCTCAACATTGTCTCAATACTAGTTAAATATCTTTGGCTGCGCTCAAAAATATTATATCGCTGCGGTTGTAAAATAACATGAAAAAGAAATACTTACCTCTGATAACGCCCATTATTAACGGATGTGGAATAGCTGATTTAATATGCAGGGACTGCTCATATAACGCTTTAAGCTTCTTATTGTTCTTTTGCTCGGTATACATTTGAATTTCTAGAGCGTAAATCTCTAGCAGCTGCGTTCCTTTCTTAAGATCGTCTTCACCGTCGTCTGTCTGGCACGACTGATGAAGTTGCTTCAGGATCTTCGCTAATTTGTTGAAATCACCTTGATCGTAATACAACTTGCCTAGTTTCGTGTTCGTCTTGAACCACAGCCTATCGTTCTTGGCATCTTTCAATGCTTCCAGCGTCGTCTCGTAGAAGTCTTGTAGTAACTCCATCTATACGATAACAAGAAAATTAACGAAAGCCTACTACTAAAGCCTACGAAAGCCTTATTTAACAAGAAAATTAATTTGGAAGCGTGATTGATTTGAGAGAAAATGAACAAATTGTGCGTATTAAAGGTAGGACTTACATTTTTGGACGTTGAGATGTAGTCAAGTATTGAATTAATAGATTTCTCGCTGTGATTACGTGTGACAGCGCTTTTGATGTACGTCAGTAGTTGCTTGTAGCGATCCATCATTTCTTTGAAATTGCCAAGCTTGAAGTTGATTTTGATCATTTGCTTGAGTGCCTTGAATCCCCATTCTCCTTTTTCGCCTCCTTCGAGATCGAGAACTTTCTGGAACGACGACAACGCTGCCTTCGGTTCGTCTTCTTTGAGCGATTTGCTGTTGTAGTATTGGTTTTCGAGATCGACGTCGGGTTCGGAGTTACTGTCCTCTGAGTACTCCTGCGAAAGAATTCAAAAGTGACGGTGTACTTTGTATTTATAGATGTTTGAAGTTAAGTGGAGGTTATGACAAATGGCTATTTACCAAACCGTAGTCCTCCTCGTCATCGCACATAAAATCGTCTTCTCCGTCTGACATGGCGTATTATGACTCCATCCAACGACACAATCCAAATACAATTCTAAAAAATAGTTTCTTCCCGGTCGGCCAAAAACAATTATACACAAAATGTTCAATTTTTCAATAACATGAAGGTTGTCACAGGCGACGCAGCCAGTGCAGTGTTGATCCTTAAAAATAACAGACATCTGCCAGTGACATAGCGCACTAAGTTGGTATAATAACTTTTAACGAATAATTCTACGATAATCTTGATGAATGATGTTTACAATATCTTGAAAATAAAATTCATTATAATTACAAAAGTTATAAAGCATCAATGTCCGGTGTTTTTCTAATATAGTTTCTACTACTAAACATAGATGGAGCCAGCAGTAAAAGGTATCTAATAATATATAAAATTTGAATTAATTATTAACTTTTCATACAGGATTTACCATACATTGTGATTAAGGGGCCAGATCCAACAATCGAGTTTGCAGGACAAGGTTTAAAAAATTCAGAACACAAAAATAGGACACTCCTTTATTTGTCATAAAACTTTCTTTATGCAAAATCAAGAAATTATGTTCCGGATTAATTATACTGTTTACAAAAAAAAAAAACGAAATATACTTTTCACGAGACATAGCGGAAGTTGTTGAGCTGGTAAAGCTGAACATAATGGCATAGCTGAAATTTTCCAAACACCCCCAAAATCTCGATATTTTTCAAAAAACCCGTTTTTAGGTACTTGCATGTGTATAAAAATTTATAACTCCGCCATTTTCTATTCGATTTCAAAAATAAAAAATGTAAATGAAAGAGGAAGCATAGACCATTATAAAGATGTACTGTTCGGTGAGATCCAATAACAAATCGAAAAGTTATGGACGTTCAAGTTCAGAAATTTACAATTATTTTCCGATTTTTTCAACTTTAACAACAATTTGATGGCCTGTTTTAATCCGTAATATTGTTTTGCTATTTTTTTTTTATTGAAAGCTCATTTAAATTTGCGTCCAATACGCGTTTGTTTATTAAAATCTGTCAAAATTTAACAGAATTATCAAATTTTATTGACCGGCTAGACACATCACACTACGGAGAAGAACTATACAGGCAGACTGTAATAAATCCGTAGTCTTTATACACACTAATTTGACATTACTAGCACTTAGATTTACAATGTTATTCTAAAATTAGGACACTGTTTTTTTTCTTTTCCTTTTTGGTGTTACCTGCCAGACTATCACAATATGTTACTAAGTACATTAGAGTTTACGTTCATTACATTTCCTGGTATATTTGGGTTCAAAATAAATTGCACCAACAGTAAAATTTTCACTCGTTTATTGAAACAGTACTGTGTTACTATCGTGATTTATGAAAAATAGAAAAGAAACAAGAAATACAACAAAATTAAAAATGTTTCCTCGATCGCAGTCGTTTATACAAAGCATCGTCACTGAGTTGGCCAAGACTGTCCGGTAAGAAATTCAAATGAGAATGCAAAAAGTTAATTTTGATAGCTGCAGCCCATTTCACCGTAGGCACTCAAAAACTCTTGTACAACATTTGCGTAGTCGACACTTGTATCATTTCCAAGAAAGTTATCGCACAATGAAATAAAACTATTCCAGGCTCGTCTTTCCACGTCATTCAGTTAAGTTGCAAAATATTTGTCCTGCATAATTTTCCGAATTTGTGGCCCAACAAATATTCCTGAAAATAGATCAGTTAAAATACCTAAATTCTTACTATCACCGATTTGAAATGTAAGGTAACCTACCTTCTTTAATTTTAGCTTCACTCAAGCTAGGAAATGTAACTTTAAGATGACGGAATGCTTCGCTGTCGACGTCCAACTGTTTCACAAACTGCTTCATGTATCTAAGCTTCAAATGCAATGGCGGTAAGATAATATTTTCGGGTCTCACCAGTGGAAAGTTTAGAATACTTTTTTTGCCAATTTGAAAGGATGTACGCGATGGCCACTCACTTTGTTCATATTTGGTGTACGACTATCTAATTCACACATATAACATGGATACTTCGTTTAACCGCCTTGCATTCCAAACAAAACTGCCGATGCTGTTCGTCCACAAACAATCCGCAGACGTAACAAAACTTATGGCGATTGTCACATATTTTACTTTTTTTATATTTGCACTGAAGCTTGCACTAGAGCTGATTTCTTACTGCTTATGGATTAGTTTGATTGTTATTTTATATTAAATTTGGTGATACTAAAGACCTACATCGTCGTAATAGTACCTATACGCAATTGTAATAGGTTAAGATTGTCGATTAATGATTTTACGATATTTGGGTACAAGTCGAATAGTACCTACTTAATAACATATTAGATAGACTAAAATAGAATAAAACAGGGTAATAAACAAACAAAACAATGTCTAGTTAATGTGAATCACGAGCACGGTTATTACGGTCGGGCCGTAGGTATATTTCTGCCTAGTGTGAATGTCAAGACGGTGATTAAACATCGATAACTCAGTCAAATTTCAACCGATTCTAATAAACAAACTCGTGTTAAACGCACATTTAAATGAACTTTCAATAAAAAAATAAAATATTATGGATTAAAACAGGTCATAAAACTGTCGTTAAAGTTCAGATAATCTGAAAATAATAGGAAACTTCTGAATTTGAACGTCCATAACTTTTCGACTTTTTATTGGACCTGACCGAACAGTACATCCTTCTAATGGTCTGTATTCTCTCTTGCAATTGCTCAACAACTTAGACTATCTCTCGTGAAAAGTATATTTTCACTCTAACAGTGTTATTATTAAGGAACTTAACTAGTAATATTTAGAAAATAAATTGCTTCCAGGTTATGCCGTGTTGCTCGCTTCTTCAGAGTTAACTGAATACTGAAGACCTTCCAAAGAACTTTATATATCTAGATTTACACCTCACAGCACACATCTGGAGCTACCGCTCCCATGTGTTTTCCTCGTGTCTCTACTGTGCTCTTTGACTCGACACTCGACATTCGATACTTCGTCCTGTCTATCCCACATAACATGTTCCACACTCGCATGTTGTCTTGTATACTCCTTCGTTCTTCAAGAGTAGTGGGATATCCTTCGGGTTAGGCAAAAGATCCTTTACCTTAGCTGGTGCTCTGTACCTTAGCGTGATACCATGATTTCTTCAGTATTCTACCGATTCTTTCTGACACCCCACTCACATATGTTAAACAAGCGAACCTCTTTGACTCTTGCGGTTCCTGTGGGACTTGCGGGTTTCTTTGTGTGACACCCCGTATGTTAGACTTAGTGTATCCATTTTCTTGTCGTCCAAGGTACTGGAGTAGCATATATTCTCGGCTCCTTTGAACAGAGTGTTAATAACACTTTTCTTCTGTTGCAGATGTTGCAGACCGGTATACTTTATGTCCCAGCCGACCCGTTGACTTCTGTATACCAGCATATGCAAGAA
Organism: Aphodius sticticus; assembly: GCA_963966075.1. NCBI lineage: Eukaryota > Metazoa > Arthropoda > Insecta > Coleoptera > Scarabaeidae > Aphodius > Aphodius sticticus. The sequence goes on along the minus strand of OZ014515.1, from coordinate 9,715,851 downwards.
AGGGAGTTGATTGTCCTTGTTTATTTCCATCGTGAATTTGATGGACGGACTAACATGGTGCAGGTGGTTAAGGAACTCGGTAAGTTCCTTACCTACCGTGTGACCAAACAATTCCATGAAGAAATTGGTGGTTACCGGTGAAAGAGGTGATCCCATGGCTGCACCCGCCATTCATGCTCCTACAGCACTTCTGTGCATTTGAAACATTGGAACTGTACTAGGTACCCCTCAAATTACAGTTTTTTCAGCTCAATCGGGTGTACGGTACAGAGGTTTTGATCTTAAAAGAGTGGAACATGCCCCACTTAACACGCATTTGCGGCGGCATCGAATCATAGCCTGCACAGAAGCGGCAAAAATTCAAACCCACCAGTCAGGGGATAGATTTACGTTATATAGGCCCATATTGGCTCTCGGCGTACCTAGAATAGTGTTGTGATTGGTCGGTTGAGCACATACATTTAGAGAGCCTTAAGGCGCGCCCAGTCTGAAGTGAGTCATAACTAAATACATGATTTAAGAATACGATTTTTGTACCTGCAATTTAAGTCATTCCAGACAAAATTAATATCTTATCAATGTCCTGATTTCTTTTGAATGGTTTCTGTGGCTAGCAGAAAATCTGTAGTCTCACACAAAGACAATTTTAAATTGAAATTTGCGTGACGACAACGGAGTGCTTGAAGAGTGGCAAGACTGGTAAGGGAGCGTAGATCTTGTAGAATTAGAAGCACAATTGGAAATGATCTACGGTACCGATCTGTGTGGCAACGCATTAAGGACGAATATTAAAAATCAATAATAGTGAATGGGGAATTGAATATTCGTCAGTAGACCGTTTAAGTTTTGTTATATTTTCATTAAATTTTAATCCTTTTATTAACTCAGTAGTCCAAAGTCAATATTGAATGAGGGGTCGTCGCTCACTGCTCGCCGCCGTCACGTAAGAATTTTAATTTGCTCAGACAGGCAGTGCGTCCCATACCCGCAATCACAATTTGTAATTATATTTTTCTTAGGCTCTGTCTAATTTGGTTTGCGTCCATTTGAAGATGGGACTTCTATCCTGAACAGTTGATGTGAAAGAAATTAAAATATCGAACGCTTGCCACAATAAATGCTACAAAAACCCAGATCATAGAAGCCTATTGCAAGCGTTGGTAAGGTTTGGATTGATACGTAGGATTGTAATAGAGTGCGATACATTTTTTGTTGGGATAAAAGTGGCTGGGGAAGTGAAAAATGGGGGCACTTCTCCACAGTACACGATGGCGGTTTATATATTTTCTATTTTAAAAAGCGATGCGTTCGCCGCTGTCCTAGCATATCATAAATCAGGATTAGGCGGTAACACCTTGAAGATTTCAGTAGAGCCGCTTTAAAAACATCTGTTTGCGAATTCACCGCAATGGACACTTTTGACAATTTCTCAACTCACCTGAACTGCTAAATATATATAAACAGTGGCGCGTTATCCTATGGGGAAAATGGGCGGCCCATTTTCTTTCACCAAGGGATACAGGATACAAAAACTATTAAAAATTAAATACGCATACGTGATAATGTGGTTAGTTTTTTTTTGTGAGATATGGGGTATATCATGGGTGAAGGGATATTATTGTGTCGGTGGGTAGGTTGACTTTTATAAATTATATCAAAGGTGTATGGCAAGGGTGCGGAAAGGGCAGAATTGAGTGAGTGTTAAACCCGTGGCATATCTCTGTCTCGCGCCCTTACCTTGTTTATGTTATTAGGGCTGGACGCGTTGGACCATTCATCGTCATTGCGCGACACCAAGGGTTAATAAAAAAATCGTCCGGCAACCGTGACGGAATAACACGTCACCGCAAAAAGGGTGCAGGTCGCTCCTATAATTATGTGATGTATCGCTATATAAGAACTCCTAAATCCCACAACCCATTTACACTCTAAATTTTTTTATCCTAGTACACATACGCCCAAAATTAACAATAAAAAACAGTACAACAATTGGCCGAAGAAGAGCATATGCCCAAAGAAGTAATAAGCATGTTTTGTCAAAGAAAATCGGAGTCCGACCCTGTTCAGTGCAAGAAAGTCGTCAACAGCCTACCCAGTTGTGCTGCTACTGGTGACAGAACAACATCGCCGGAAAAATATCGGTCTCCCTCCACTCTGGGGTGTGACATTGACCGTGCATTGACTTACATTAGTTTGTTCATATCATCGTAGTTAGCTGTTTGTTGGTTTGCCTACAATAAGAATCTTTTGGATTGTGGAATCATAATGTGGGTGTGTTTGCGTAGTGATTTGTTTAGTACCAGAGACGGACGGATGGCAATTGTATGCAGCAATCTTTCAGAAGCAGACTCCATTTTTTTGTTTATAACTTATTGGGTTTTGGATTACATTTGTTGTACCTACTATTGCAACTGTAATTTTATGGCCTTAAATTATTGACAAAAACTGAGTTTAAAATCGGTTTTTCAAATAGGCTATTTTGTGCTGAACACAAATCCTGACTCAATAATGTCCCCTATTACATATGCATGTTTAAGTTTGTGCATTAAAAATATACGTTAGAGTGAACTTTGTACATTTGCTAATAATAAAAAAAAATATCTGGCTCAATTCTGTCAAGTGTAGGTGACGAATTCTGTGAATATCGATGTTTTTCAGTTGATCGCAAGAAGACTACGGATATAGCCACCAATAATCTTAAAATTCGTCAGTTAGACTCGACAGATATGAGCCGGATATTTTTTGTATTATCGACATAGGTTCCAAGTTCACTTTAATTTATAATTTAAATGGAAATACCTACCTAATCATTTCGGTGTAAATCTGATTACAAAATTATGACGTATATTTGGTTACCTACTCATTTCGAGGCCAACATTAAAATATAAACGCCACCAATATAAACGCTATCAGTGCTTCAAGGGCACTTTTAAAAAAATCTTTCATTATGAAGAAGGAAATTGGGTTGAGCACTAGAAATCCGTAAAAGTCACATTTTTTGTCATTTTGACCTTAACTTTTTCGAATACTTTATTTAGGTGATATTTTTGAGTGCGGATGCGTATGCTGCTCAAATAAATGACAATACTAATAAATACATTTACAATATCCACGTTTCCCAGAATTATGAATATTTTATAATTTTTAATTGTCTTTTTTTCCGAAAATTTAACAAGAATCCCTTTATTACTGGAGAGATTTAGAACATAAATACTTTTAAAAGAAAATAGATATTTTTTTTGTTTAAACTTAGTAAGGCTTCATACTTATTCATTCACATTATGAATCACTCAAATTATAAAATATAATATATAAGTATTCGTATTAAAAATCGAAAGAAACAAAGATTTTTATAATAAATCTATCGAAGACAATTATTCAATTTCTATTTACCTAATCCATATTCTACAGTCACTAATATTTTACGATTTACAACTGTTTTTCTGGAATTCTCTTTGTAGTAACCCCAAAACATTTAAGAATGGTTGACTTAAAAAAAAATTCTCTACTAAATTTGAGAGAGAAAAACGTGCCGCTCTATTAAAAAACAAAGTTAGTTGCTATAGCAAGTTATGTAAGTTAAAAACAAAAGAAAAATGTTATAACTTGTAGCAGTATTACCAAAAAATGCATTAATTTCTTGTTGGACATGTAAACTTGTTTGTATTATTTTGTTTGTATTATTTTGTATTATTATATGTATTATAGTTTGTATTATTTGGTCCCGCACTATTTTTTAACCTGGCCCCGCAAAAGTTTGGGCCGGCACTGATTGTATGCGACGGATGACTTGTATTAGAGCTTACAATATTGCACTAAAATATCAATACAGGTATTCGGTATTAAAAATTTTTAATACCGGGATACCGGTATTAATACATATTACTATCAGAAAATTTACTTACTAAATATAGTATAACATAAGGACTTCTCCAGTTTCAGTTGGAAACATAGCACATGTCGGGTTTGCACTGTTATTAACCGTACCTTTATCGCATTTGGAAATCGGTTGGCAGTACTTGCGCGACAACGGCAGTCCGCGACAGAAAATGGCGTGAATTAATGACAGTGTCATTTCAAAATGCAAACTTGTTACACAGGGACGCCATGTGTGCGCGCACCGAGATACATACACTATCCGAAAACTTGTATTGCTTCGGCTGCAAACCAGTACGCTAAAGTATAAATAATTACCATTTGATACTCATGGAAGTGGTTAAATAAATAACTACCTATCACTGATAAAAATGAGTGCGAATTTACAAATGAAATTTACATTTCTTTCAGTAAACCTACCCTATTTGTCGGCAATTTTACCATAATTTTAAGCAAAAATACTAAATATCATTGAAAACGCAGTTACATTCATTAATTGTACAAAGTGTATGTAAATTTGCTAACAAGTTTGTAAATTTCATAATAACAATTACTTCAACGGAATAAAATTACATATCTATACATTAAAGCTACTGTCTGATATGTAAATTTGCCTTCTGCTCGTGCAATTTTCCTTTCTAGATGGTAAAGTGCTACCGAGGTAATTTTTATCGCGCTTGCGCAATAATGGGATATACAGTTCCGTTCGCCATCCGTTTGGTTGTGTTTACAGCAGCTAAGTTAGAGTTTTATTGAGTGCGATTATTATATACAACTAATTTAACACTGTTAGTGCCTCTGTGACTTATCCTTTATCGGTGTGGTGTGGAATATTTGCTCCATATGGTTCTATAGTATTAAAAGATGTAATATTGGTACATTCATCTCTTTGTATATTATGGAGGACTTTGCAAATATATACTACAAAGTGCAGGTAAAAGTTTGCAGTCTTGATATGTATAATTCCACTTTCACTAATTGGATGTTCTTTTTAGGATGCAAGTGTGGATGATACTGACATTCTACAAATTCAAGGACTTGTGTGGTGTCCATAGGTAAGATTTCGTTGTTCTTTCTCGTACATGCGGTCTTACGATCAAATTTATTACTAACATGTATAACACATATCATTTCAATCACCAATATAAAAAATACTTTTCTATAAACACTCATTAATAACTTTACACACACTCTGTACCTCAAAGGAAAGCAGCTGCTGACATTGTTAAACCCTGTATATGATATATGACTCATGTACTTCTTATTTTGATTTCAGGTGACACATTTTGGACTATATTATATGCTGTTGTTGGATTATCCCCAGGTTCTCTTACTCTGGAGACGGTTTAGCTTTTTAAAAGTAATTCCAAGTCAGGGTTAAAAAAAAATAAGGATGAAACCAAATCCACTGAAAGGTGATCAAACTTATTATGAAAATAACTAAGTAAATGTTTGTATGCAGTCTAAGTAAGTGTGTGACGTAAGTTTACCATAGGTATTTCAACTTAATATTGTTGAAATAATATTTAATTTATATTTAAAAGATATATTTCTCTCTGTGAAGCAGATCGATTTATTTTATTATACGATATGTAGATAAGTATAGTCCCTATGGGTTCCTATTTATTTCATTTACTTATAATTACATTTTTGTCAAGAACATCTATTTATTTAATGTTAAAAATATGAAATATTTATAAAAATTATGTAGATATATATATATATATATATTATAAATATGTTTCACATGTTATTTATTGTTAAAATTATAATAAAACTTCATACTATTATTTTTTGTTCTTATTTATGATCTCCACATTAATAGGATTTTACTAGTGATTTTACAGTTGACAATACAGGCTTGTCCGAGCAGTCGCAAAACCAGTTTACAAACAGTTCTTTTGTGAGAAACCAGCTAATGTTTCATCGGTATTTATAATAAACATATGTGGTCCATCACAAAAGTACTGATTGTTAACTGGTTTTGCAGTTGCTTGGACAAATCTAATATTAAAGTTGCAGAAAGTTTACTGTACAACAATTAATTGCAATTCCGTGTTTACGGTAAATTTACTGAACGTCCGTAATTTTACTTACAAAAGTATATATAAAACCGTACACATCCTCACCTCATATGAGAAGTAAATTTATTAGCTCAAAGTAAAATTACAAACCACATGGTATTTTCCCTTCGATACACGGAGGTTAAAAATGACCGCCGATTCACACGGTAAAATTACCTTTTCAGTTTTATCAGTGTATGAAAAATAAAGTGTGGTAGCTGCGTTATTTATTATGGGATTTAAGGCTATAAAAATACCAATTACACTGTTACAGTGAAAATATACTTTTTACGAGACATAGTGTTAGTTGTTGAGCTGGTAGAACTGAACATAATGGCATATGCGAAATTTTCCAAACATCTCCAAAATCTCGATTTAAAAAAACAACTTCATTTTCCATTCGATTTCCAAAATAAAAAATGCAATTGAAAGAGAGAACACAGACCATTAGAAGGGTGTACTGTTCGGTCAGTTCCAATAAAAAGTCGAAAAGTTATGGATGTTCAAATTCAGAAGTTTCCCATTATTGTCAGATTTTCTGAAACTTAACAACAGTTTGATAACCTGTTTCAATCCATTAATATTTTATTTCTATTTCTTTATTGAAAGCCCATATAAATTTGCGTTTAATGCGAGTTTATTTATTAGAATCGGTTGAAATTTGACTCAGTTATCGAAGTTTAATCACCGTCTTGACATTCACACTAGGCGGAAGGAATATACCTACGGCCCGACCGTAATAAATCCGTCTTGATCGCATTAACTAGACATTATTTTGTTGGTTTATTACCTTGTTTTATTGTATTTTAGTCCATCTAATATGTTATTAAGTACTATTCGACTTGTACCCAAATATCGTAAAATCATCCATCAATCCACAATCTTAACCTATTACATCCACAAATTCGGAAAATTATGCGGGACAACGATTTTGCAACTAAACTGAATGATGTGGAAAGACGAGCCTGGAGTAGGTTTATTTCATTGTGCGATAACTTTCTTGGAAATGATAAAAGTGCCGACTACGCAAATGTTGTACAAGAGTTTTTGAGTGCCTACCGTGAAATGTCAAACATGTCTATCAAAATTCACATTTTGCATTCTCATTTGAATTTCTTTCCGGACAGTCTTGGTCAATTCAGTGACGAACAAGGTGAACGATTTCATCAGGAAATACAAGCTATTGAAAAACGTTTTCAAGGAAAAAACACCATCAACATCATCGCAGACTACTGCTGGTCACTTAAACGCTACACAGATGATGCTTTGTATAAACGACGGAGATCGAGTAAACATTTTTAATTTTGTTGTATTTCGTGTTTTTTTTCTATTTTGAACCCAAATATACCTGGAAATGTAATGAACGTAAATTCTAATGTACATATTGTGTAGTAACATATTGTGATAGTCTGGCAGGTAACAACAAAAAGGAAAAGAAAAAAACAGTGCTAGTAATGTCTAATTAATGTGTATAAAGACTACGGAATTATTACAGTCGGCCTGTATATTTCTACTCCGTAGTGTGATTATTTTTGTGCTTATTTTTGCAATCGATTAGAAAATGGCGGAGTTATGAATTTTTCCGCTACGTGTCGTGAAAAGTATATTTCGTTTTTTTTGTAACACAGTGTTATTGTTTTAACTATTGCAACAAAATGTTGACGGCTAAAATTTCGCACACAAACCTTGATCGAGGCGGTAAAATCTTTGTTTTGACAAATTTTCTATGGGTGTGTTACATGCTGATTTGGGCAAGATATTGTATTGTAAGGTGTAAATTAAAGATGGCTAATTTGCATTAATTACAGGATAAATTAGTCACCCAATCAGTGGTGACGAGGATATCGATTGCAGGGCCATAATAGATTGGAAAGGCTTAAGATGTAACTAAAGCAATTGATTAATTCGTAGCGTTGCGCGACAACCGATTCTCTAATGTTTTGATAGATACTTGATTTCCGTGAGAGCTGTTCCCTTTGTTCAGGTGTTAAATTAATCAGGGCCGACGCACAAAGAGGCGGCGCGCCGTGACACATGGGGTCGCGGCGTCCCGAGAGCGCGAATTAAGCGAGCGATATTTCAATATTAGCTGTTAATGCGACAGCGAAAGAAAGTTTACCTGATTAACTCAATTTCCTCATACTTTATTCTCTTGTAGTCCCAAGGCCCTGGCTTATCTCAGCTGTTCAATCGATTCGAAACTTTTCGCAATAATAAATTAAAAGGCCCAGTGTGAATATTAAACTTCGTTATTCGATTATGTTAAGGAATTTCTTTTTGGGGACGCCCGCGTTACTTTCAAAGGGACCCAACTTTTTAAATTATCGGATATTTATTATTAAATTACATTTTCAGCGATACAAACACGCGGCGTCTATTTATATTCCCGACGCCGTATTTGTTGAAAGTGTTATGTCACCCATTAATGAATATTTTAGGTTATACAGGAAGTTATTGGGGAGACCGAGATATTATTATAATGCAAATTGGACGGTTTCAAAACGCGCAAGGGTGTAAAAAATCACATCGCGTGCTAACGTGTTTATGATATGGCGATTAAGCGAGTAATATATTGAGCAAATTAATAAAACATATACACGGTGACATACAGACTGATTGATAATAGTTACTGGAATAGGACGCATATTAGTATTTGCCTCTGCTGTAATCTTAAACGTCAAGCTTTAACGCTATCATTCTTAACCCATATTTAGCACCTTAGCGCTGAAATACGCTATTTTGTTTGTATAACATTAATTTTCAAAAAATCATGTAAAATCTCATCTCTATAAATTCATGATTTTTAAGTATCAAACAACCGCATAAAATAGATACAATGGAGATAAAATAGAGATCCACCATGACATTCTGAACCAAACGGTATATCATACACCGCTCAAAAAAATTTAGGGAACTCTTTTTTCGAAACCTGTAACCTGTAATCTGTTGCTAACAGTTTGATCAGAAATGTCTATTCCATGTGCTCGTCTTAGGTCGTTTAGGAGGTTTCGTGCTGTGGCAGTTCGCTTACGTAGAGAAGAAAGGACAAGAAATCGGTCTTGATTTTGAGATTTTTTTCGATTTCGACCTTGTCCAGCTCTTCTAATATATTAGCCAGTCTCCCGAAACCGATTCCATAAACGCTGAATAACAAAAGGGGAAACTCTAAGGTCCCTACTAACATGTCGAAGAGAGTGGCCATGCTGAATAAGGGCGACAGCACGAGCAACTTGCACTTCACTAAGATGCCTCATTTTACTCCTAATGACGTTTCTAATCAACGAATATTGACAACTGCATTCATTTGTCATCTTTAGTAGGCTTTCATACGGGAATTCAAAGCATACTTGACATTTTTTTCATTTTGTTTTCCGATATTAATTTACATTTTTAAGTGTAACTTAGAAGTAACTATGAGTTGTAACATTGTTTTTGTAATTTTCTTTAGTTAAATATATGCCCTTAAAGCATACCAAATTTGATTTTCCTAGAACTATTATTTGAAAAGTTACAGGTTTCGAAAAAAGTGTTCCCCTAATCTTTTTGAGCAGTGTATATCATTCTGAACCACAATGGTTCTGTATTTATAGTTTAGATAGGCTCTTACTGTTGTGATCCTTGTTCGTTTTTCTTGCATTACGTGCATGCGAATAGTTTGGAAATAAACAACTGCAATGAACGGTTAAAAGTAGTAAAAATCGTTTCAAGGTCACCGTCGATTGTGCGGTTGGTAGTACAATGTAGTGTATTACCAACTTCTCAAATGTTTTTTCTTTCGTTTGCCACCATTGACCATTGACCATTGACCCAAAAACCTGCCATAAATCAAATTTCTAAATTGTTAAATTCCAAAAAGTAAACCAGTTTCTGGGACAGGTAAAGGACCGATGTATTAAAAGGCGAAAATTGTTTTTTCACCTGACCCCTGCGCCACGTGTCTTTGTCAGCCAAAAGTTAGATTTTACTATGGCTGAACATAGATGCACATAAGGTGACGCTCTTGAAAGCGGTTGCAATTTTGTGTGTTAAGGAAAAATATGACTTTTTTGTTATACCTTCTTTAGAACCAAGTATGTATAAACTTTCATTCGACATTGCTTTTATTAAAATTTACCCACAATTTTGTTTATTGCAGGGCCGAGAACATTCGCTATGGATTATTGTTGAGGAGAGACAGTAATAAGCTTGTGAATAGAAACTGGTGTAAGTATAAGTATTAGACAATTTTGAAATAATAATAAAAATAATAGTTTTTATAGTGATAAATATGGTTAAATAGGTTCTTAATTGAATCCACTTCTACTATCACGTCTTAAAAGGAATGCATCGAACGGAAAATAGCATGAATAGCTTAGGTACCGTTTCAATACACAATATCGACTGGTGTAAAATTTCATTTTCTTCCTCTACCACTGGTCTTAAAAAATAAAACTTTTTTCAGGATTTTCTTACAACATAACAGACCCAAAAATATTATCTCATATAACTCATGTAGGCGAAGAACCGACATGTATTGTTCAATTTTAAATCCGTCTATTATGCGTATTGAAACAGGATATGCCATATGTATTTTTGTAAATTTCACACAGTAATAGAAATAAAATCACAAAAAATATTGATGACAAATCTTGTAGCAGTAATTAATTTACAATAGGTGTACTGCAGTGAAGAACAATTTTTAATACAGTTTGCTTTTTTTCCTATTTTGTACTGTTTTATTGTGTTTATTAAGTTGTTAACCATTAAATACTTAGTATGCTATACAGCCTATACATAAATAAAACAACACATCTAGAGCCCTTATAGGTGAAAAAATAATTTTGGCAAGGTTTTCGGGTCAAATACCCCACTGTGCGATCCTTAAACTAAATATTTTAGAATATACATGGCTACATCAAAATTATAGTTTCGATTATAATTAAATTATACCGACTGTTAGCTTATACTTTCACGTTATTAACATTGTGAAAATGTAGGTGTGAGATTCAGGACGGCTTCGGGAGTCCATTATTACTCGCGAAGGACCCTTGGGGATTTATGCTACGCAAAAGTGCGAGCTGATTACAATTTCTAATGAGACGTAATGGCGGTCGTCTGGATTCCCGTCACACGGCGGAATCAATTGAACAAGTTTTAGGAATATCGTTAAAAATTTGCGTTGCGCATTCCCTGTGAAATGATAGCGACCCCGAGGGCCCACAGTTTCAAAGCGGCGGAGGCGGCGGCGCGGCGGTGAGACCGGGGCCCGTAATCCAAGACGTGACCGCCACGCTGATGGGGCGACCGCCACAACTTCCTGGATCGCCGCTCGTCTATATCGTCCGATTTCGACATTGATTTTATATTTGGATCATTAAATTATTGCTATTTTAATTCTATCACCGTCCGAACTCGCCGCCCCCAGCACGAAACCCACCCTACTATATCTCCAACGTTTTCTGATCGGATTATAAGGAAAAGTAAACATTATCCCTCTCACAACAGATTCTTGAAGAAATACAAGACGTCTTTTTTATATTACACCGTATTCGAACAGTAATTGGTCCATAAATTGTTTTTGATCCGTAAATTGTCTTTTTTTGTCGATTGTCGACGAAAGAAAGACACATTTTAAATTAAGTATTATAAAAACATCTGAATTTATTTTAAGATAAAAATATTTAGAACAAATTTTGTCGTCAAAATTTTAAATGCGCGTGGGTGGCACCATCACAAACTGAACTTTATGCCCAGTGGCAAAAGTGCATAACCATTCGCAAAGTCATCTAAGTCAGTGTGAGCGCATGTTTACGTTCATTTTTGTCAATTATTTTGAATAACTACAATACAGGAGACATGTGGTGGTGCGTACTACTTTCTGGAAGTTGTACTGACGTAATAATTTGAGTTTTGTTAGCGCTTTATCAAATTAACTTTCACCATAAGGTTATAAAAAAAGAAGAAAGGTATTTGTCGGGCAATTCCGTCATGCGAAGATCGAAGAAGCAACCGTAGACACAGTGTTTCGGACTATTAGTCCTCATCAGTACGGTATAGCCAAGGAGCAAGATGGACACTCAATGGACAAAACACTCAAATGGAGACCTAAAGGGGGTGACCAATGTCGCCAATTTGGTGCTTCGGTCCCAACATCTTCAAGATTCGAAGGCAAGAAGTGACGTCCCGCCGGAGGTGACTGGTACACCCCAGGTACACCTTAGCCCTTGGAAATTACAAGGAAAACTGGTTAATCGACGATGAGATATATAAGGAGAAAGGTATTTGTCGGGCAATTCCGTCATGCGAAGATCGAAGAAGCAAACGTAGACACAGTGTTTCGGACTATTAGTCCTCATCAGTACGGTATAGCCAAGGAGCAAGATGGACACTCAATGGACAAAACACTCAAATGGAGACCTAAAGGGGGTGACCAATGTCGCCAATTTGGTGCTTCGGTCCCAACATCTTCAAGATTCGTAGACAAGAAGTGACGTCCCGCCGGAGGTGACTGGTACACCCCAGGTACACCTTAGCCCTTGGAAATTAAAAGGAAAACTGGTTAATCGACGATGAGATATATAAGGAGAAAGGTATTTGTCGGGCAATTCCGTCATGCGAAGATCGAAGAAGCAAACGTAGACACAGTGTTTCGGACTATTAGTCCTCATCAGTACGGTATAGCCAAGGAGCAAGATGGACACTCAATGGACAAAACACTCAAATGGAGACCTAAAGGGGGTGACCAATGTCGCCAATTTGGTGCTTCGGTCCCAACATCTTCAAGATTCGAAGGCAAGAAGTGACGTCCCGCCGGAGGTGACTGGTACACCCCAGGTACACCTTAGCCCTTGGAAATTAAAAGGAAAACTGGTTAATCGACGATGAGATATATAAGGAGAAAGGTATTTGTCGGGCAATTCCGTCATGCGAAGATCGAAGAAGCAACCGTAGACACAGTGTTTCGGACTATTAGTCCTCATCAGTACGGTATAGCCAAGGAGCAAGATGGACACTCAATGGACAAAACACTCAAATGGAGACCTAAAGGGGGTGACCAATGTCGCCAATTTGGTGCTTCGGTCCCAACATCTTCAAGATTCGTAGACAAGAAGTGACGTCCCGCCGGAGGTGACTGGTACACCCCAGGTACACCATAACCCTTGGAAATTAAAAAGAAAACTGGTTAATCGACGATGAGATATATAAGGAGAAAGGTATTTGTCGGGCAATTCCGTCATGCGAAGATCGAAGAAGCAACCGTAGACACAGTGTTTCGGACTATTAGTCCTCATCAGTACGGTATAGCCAAGGAGCAAGATGGACACTCAATGGACAAAACACTCAAATGGAGACCTAAAGGGGGTGACCAATGTCGCCAATTTGGTGCTTCGGTCCCAACATCTTCAAGATTCGTAGACAAGAAGTGACGTCCCGCCGGAGGTGACTGGTACACCCCAGGTACACCATAGCCCTTGGAAATTAAAAGGAAAACTGGTTAATCGACGATGAGATATATAAGGAGAAAGGTATTTGTCGGGCAATTCCGTCATGCGAAGATCGAAGAAGCAACCGTAGACACAGTGTTTCGGACTATTAGTCCTCATCAGTACGGTATAGCCAAGGAGCAAGATGGATACTCAATGGATACTAATATGTGGCGTGAAAATATATAGGTACATTAAAATATTAAATGAACCCACACACACTACAGTCGGTCGAATTCTGGCAACAGCACTCAGTTTCAGAAGGTTAAATTAAATTATGGGTCATGTGTGGTATCATTGCAAATATATTTTCAAACGAAACAACTTCTGCTGGAAACCCTTCCTACCAAATCAATGGGTTAAAGTTCAAAATCGACTACAAAGCGGTGTTGCAGCCGCAAGCTAAAACAAATAGTTATTGTTATGGTAAAGTCATCCACATTCGCCTTATCTGGAGAACGTCCACATGTACTCCTTTAAAAACCATCCCATTGGTAGGTACTTATGTATATTTTGTTCGCATTTTTTGTCGTGTATTCCCAAGTATAAATATCATTCCAGTCACAAAGTTAGAGTTTAAAATTTTCAAATTTTTATTTAAAACAACTCCATTAGAAATTTTTGTTTTGCTCTTGTTTTGGTATTTTCAAACCAAATTTATTAATTAACCCCTTCCAAAACCACCCCACAAGTACTTAGATTTTTTTCCTTTTTTTGCATATTTGTAGGAATAATTATATCACATGCACAAAATCCAAAATTTTCACACTAAATTTATTATTCAACCCCCTTCCAAATCCACCCACTAGTACTTTTGATTTTTTCCTTTTTTGCGCTTTTTCAGGAATAATAGTAGCACATTCACAAAGTTTCAGAATTTTAAAACAAAATTTATTTTCAACCCCCTCAAAAACCACCCCATTGGTACTTAGATATTTTTTCCCATTTTTACTGTGTATTCCTAAATATAATAATATCATATTAACATGGTTTCCAAATTTTAACACCCAAATTCATTTTGCAACCCCCGCAAAAACAACCCCCTTAAGGCTTAGATTTCTTTTTACTATTTTCCGGTTATCTGTCGAAGATTTTACGTGCATTAGAAAAAGAAATAATTTTGTCGGGCTAAAAGTGCAAAATCGACAAACTGATGCATAACACGTCGACCTTCGCTCACGCCTGCTACCTCAAACCTGTATTTCAGATCTTTTGACGTTCGTATAGTATAAGAAGAGGGGAATCGAATGGTGTTTGGTCTTATTAGGATTGAACAGAGGGTCAACGAAATACAGTTTTTTTATACACGTATATTTTCATAAGAGGGGCTGGGGCTAACTTCACATAGGTCTTATAACTATTATAATTTTTATTTGGTACATGACTATTCTGATCTAGTATTGGTTATGCTATATATGGTTATGTTTATAATACATAATGTGGCTTTTATAAGACAATTTTATCAAATGAAACTAAAAGGCGGTCAATTAATTCTGCTTTCAAACAAATTATTCTGTGTTTTAATTGCTGGCCGTCGCTGTCCCCTGCCGTTAAGTTTGCTCGAAGTGGCAGGAAGAGGTGACGGGAAACTTTTATATGAATTGTAAAACAAAGCAGGAGACAAAAAAAGAGCGGAGATAAAAAGTTGCGTTCCTACGGAGCTCTTAAAAAACTTTTGATAACGCCGGCGAAAGTTAATAAAACTACAGGGAGCTTTCGACCGGAGCTTAGGCCTTGTTCGAATTTATTTAGTTTAAATTGAAACAAACAGCGCAAAGGGTGTAAACTGTTTTGTCGAGTGGAAATTCAACAGTTTCAAGAAAACTCTTCAGATCGCATTACTATTTGTATAAATATATTTGTCTACGACTCACATATGTATAAGTTCATTGCACACGTATCTATGACTGTAATCCATACCATGATACACACCGATGATTATGATGACAGATGAATAGATGTTTCTACTTCTGGTTTTTGATGGTCACGGTGTGCGCGCGCATTTCCCCCAAGACGAAATTAAGTTGGCAACTGCTTTGTAAAACGCTTAATTAGTATCAAATGAAATGTAATTGATAAAAGATAGGTGTGAGAATGATATGCATTCATTGAAAACTGAATAAGTATATGCAAGTGAACATGAAAACCAAAATACCTACTGTGTTTTTAGGTTAGAACAGTTCAGCAAACGTTCCAAAGTACATAAAAACAGGTACACCCGCGGCAAGCTTCCTTGAGTTGGGACGCGTAGGTACAGAACACTTCATGATTAAAGCCGAAATTGGTAATTTTACTTGGAATGCGTGTTTTCTAGGGGTTTTAAGCAATATTATGTTACCAGATTTGACAGCGGCTGCAAGTCTTCTGCGCATGCTGTCTAGCGTTTTGGGTCAGAAGTAGAAGCCCCTATTTATGAGTCGTAGATAAAAAGGCGTATTTGGCTCGCACATAACGGATATAAATTGCTCGCGTGTTAACGACTTGACTCACTTGTTAATGTTTTTGTTACTATGCTATAAGAAAAAACAGCTATCGGTAAACGGACAGGTACAGACCTGTGATCATTCAAAATTATCTTTCATCTTCAATATACGCTAACGGCGGCGGTAAAAAATGTGATTAATACAAATCGAAATATGTGGTATAAAGCGATACATGGTGTACTGAAAGTGACGTGTTTTTACAAATTGTTACTAATACGAGGGTCCATGATTTTAGGTTGTAGTGGTCCCTTGGGTGTACTGTCATTGTGACCGGTGGCTCTCTAGCGGAATGCCACATCAATATCGAACGTGTATGGCCACACACCTGGAATATGTTCTATTGTTTTACGTATAATGGGTACGTTCAGAAGATATCAGCGTTGTGCAAACAATATAATAATTATAACCGCTACCGGAGGTACAACGGTAGGAGGCGATCTATTGTGCAACTAACTAGAAAACACAACATTTGTTCGCTACACACGATACTATTGTGGGTACTGCCCTGTCTCCCCCTCCCTCTCGGTAGCTCCATCCCATTCCCCCAACTCTTTGATATTATAAATCGTTACCTATTACGTAGCGTCGCCTTTAATAAGAAACTTCCAGGCGACATTAAACTCAAAAATGAGCTCCCGCTCCAAACTATTCAATGGAAAACTTTTAAATCACTTCTATTTTCTTCACTCTTAACCAGTCTTGCCATATACACGGTAAATGCTGCCGAAACTGGTACATGGTCCAAACGGTTATACCGTGGTCCGACAACTTAAATGTAGAACGAATCTACTGCTCCGATAACCAGCTGGGAGCAACTACTGCTACATTATAAAAACTGATAAATCAGTCAGTGATGAACGTGAGGCAGATTGATGATTTGGAGAATTATTCATGATGTTGGTAAAACCAAGAATAGGAAGAACACCGAGACATTGAATAAAGTTCTGGCGAGCAATGGAATATCGAATGTTTGGACATCGTATGGTACAGTCTTGGTGGAGTTGGCTAGTGGAAGGCTGAGAAGCTTCCAGTACCAACACGATGGACGTCATAAAGAAAGCAGACGTTTGGACAGTACCTATGTCGCTCACAAGATCTCCGAAACGTCAATAGAGAGGCGTTGAAGCCGAAGACGTCTTTCGTCTTTGATATTAGTGGATTGTATGGATCAATATCTTCCGTTAATTAAGGAACTTAGTTTACAGCAAATAATAACTAATCCTACCGGATTACAGATAGAACTTCTACACTAATTGACCATGTGCTGGTTTGTGAGGTTGCACCCATGGCAGCGTCTGGAGTTGTGCCAATTCACAACATTTTGACCAATAGCTTAATATATGTCAATTTAAATTCCTAGCATAAAAACGATTCTACTCCCCTTTGATTCACTTGTAGAGATATAAAAAATTTGGACCATGGGGTCTTTACTATTTATCTTTACGTTGCAGATATTGGTGAAAAGATTGCCTTTTCAACACCCCAGGTGATTTAACTATTATAGACAGTTGCTAAGCTATGCAAACTCGGCAGTTCACAGGAAACAGAAGGCATATTTAGATAACCTATTTCAGAGCGTTGCCTTTAATAAGAATCTTCCAAGCGACATTAAACTCAAAAATGAGCTCCCGCTCCAAACTATTCAATGGAAAAATTTTAAATCACTTCTATTTTCTTCACTCCTAACCAGTCTTGCCATATACACGGTAAATGCTGCCGAAACTGGTACATGGTCCGAAGGGTTATACCGTGTTCCAACAATTTAAATGTAGAACGAAGCTACTGCTCCAATAACCAGCGGGGGGAGCAACTACTGCTAAAAACTGGTAAATCAGCCATTGGTGAACGTGAGGCAGATTGATGATTTGTAGAATTATTCATGATGTTGGTAAAACCAAGAATAAGAAGAACACCGAGACATTGAATAAAGTTCTGGCGAGCAATGGAATATCGAATGTTTGGACATCGTATGGTACAGTCTTGGTGGAGTTGGCTAGTGGAAGGCTAAGAAGCTTCCAGTACCAACACGATGGACGTCATAAAGAAAGCAGACGTTTGGACAGTACCTATGTCGCTCACAAGATCTCAGAAACGTCAATAGAGAGGCGTTGAAGCCGAAGACGTCTGTCGTCTTTGATATTAGTGGATTGTATGGATCAATATCTTCCCTTAATTAAGCAACTTAGTTTACAGCAAATAATAACTAATCCTCCCGGATTAAAGATAGAACTTCTACCCTAATTGACCATATGCTGGTTTGTGAGGTTGCACCCATGGCAGCGTCTGGAGTTGTGCCAATTCACAACATTCTGACCAATAGCTTAATATATGTCAATTTAAATTCCTAGCATAAAAACGATTCTACTCCCCTTTGATTCACTTATAGAGATTTAAAAAATTTTGACCGTTGTAGATATTGATGACAACATTGCCTTTTCAACAGCCCAGGTGATTTTTAACTATTATAGACAGTTGCTAACCTACGCAAACTCGTCAGTTCACAGGAAACAGAAGGCATATTTAGATTTAGGAACTTTGGATGTGCTTTAGGTCGATTGGGATAATAGAAACAAAAACCACATCTAGCAGTTACTGTAAATTTTTGGTTCAATAGTCTGGTCAAATTATTTACAATCTGGAAACACCGTTCTTAGCCCAGCAATACACCTTGCAGCATAAGACAGCACAGTAGAAAATTCCGGAGAGGTTTCGAACCCACTGCTTACGAATCTGAACTTGAAATGTTCAAAAAACAATATCTAATATAAGTGACGACCATGCTACAATTTTAAATTGTAGTTTTTAACTCATTGCGCGCGTTCAGCGAACACAACCGTTGAAAGTCAGCGCAAATGCGTTTAGGTTTGATTAGTGTTAAACAGACACAAATACTTACACTTTTGGGGTTAGAATAGGAGGTTGTGCAACGGTTGCGTTCGCTGAACGCTCCTATTGTGTCTCATCAGTTCATCTTGTCGTCCAATTAACATTGAGAAAGTTTTCAGTTTTGGCATTTTAATACTTTAAAAGGTAGAGAAGTTAAACGGTGGAACGTGGTTGTTTTTGGGGGGTATTTATCACGTTGCGCTTTGTGTAACAGAAATACAACTAAGACGTTTATTTTCGTCGGTTACAAGGTCGAAATAGGCGGCGGTATTAAGATGAGCTTTGAGAGCTTCTTACATAATGCTATGCGGAAAGAGGGGGTCCGCCGACAATACCTGTGTTAAATTTACCATGTAGATTGTTATATGAAACGGTGAAGCGCGGGGAAGTTCGCGTTTCGCCAAACTAACGGCGTAAAATGTAAAATTTGATAATCTGAGGTGCGGCTGCGGGGACGCCGCAGTTGACGCGCCGCTATTTCGCGCCGTAGAACTGTATAATTAGGGTGAATTTGTACACTAGAGCCAGAGGGTTGCGTGTTAAAAGCCCGCTATCTATGTTTCCAACGGGATGGTCCCCTATT
The DNA here is from genome assembly GCA_963966075.1 of Aphodius sticticus. Taxonomy (NCBI): domain Eukaryota; kingdom Metazoa; phylum Arthropoda; class Insecta; order Coleoptera; family Scarabaeidae; genus Aphodius; species Aphodius sticticus. Next base: position 9,696,497 of record OZ014515.1, on the reverse strand, counting down.
CAGTCGCGGTTTGATGAGATCACAGTTCGTTATGATTAGGAAGAATGAACATCCTGTACCATGGATTGTTCTGCTTTCGCATGAATAATTCAAATTTGGATTAACGATCATCTCTCCGGAACCTTCAAGACCTGAGCGCAACCATCTCTCCTCAACCACCTCCACCCCCACCCGCAATCGATACCTAATTTATTATGATAAAGACGTATTAACACATTTCCCCCGTAAATATAATAATCGTACCGATAATCATCGCAAATTGATCTCGGCCCTACACCATGCAGTGGCTTTTATATCGAATTTGGCAATTTTTGGGCCCAAAAGAGTTTGGGGCCCAAAAATTCAATCATTTTAACGAATCATATCGAGAAGGGCGACACTAAATTATCGAGAGGGAATATTTAAACCAGTATTACATCGCCATTCACAATATTAGAGGAATTTATATCATAATTGAACGAAAAGATCACATTATTCTCAATCAATTCTAATTTAATGTTAGTGTTTTTATTGGGCGCCATCTAGTATCATTTTAACGAACCATTTCCGCATCAAGGTTTATACCCTCTCAACATTTCTGAAAAGCTGGGACGCCGACATAAAAGGTACCGCCACGATCTGACCATACAGGGGTTGCCACCAAGTCGACCGCGATCGACCGGTCGAGCGCGAAGCCAATTTTGGTCGATCGCTCGCGATGTCTTGACTTAATGTGTGATGGTGGGTTTAGTCACCTTTACATAGTAGCAAATAAGCCTGACTATAACCCTATTAAAAAAAACGGTTGTCAACTAATTGCCCAATATACTACTTGAACAGTGAAGAACCTTTGATTTTCTCCATACGTATATAACCCTATTGTTAGCGAATGTGGAAGATGAAAGATAGTTTCGAATCAAGAATCAAGTTTTGATCTAACAGAACTGTCCGTTTACCGATAGCAGTTTTTTTTGCGTAGAGTAAAAAGTGAGTCTAGTTACTCATGTATTTACAAATAAGCGTGTTTATAAGCTTCTATCACTAGCCCAATATCTGAATTAATTCAAAAAATAAAATAATTCCTAACACGGCCAATCCTGACTATAGGTTTACTCTCAAAAGTGGTCTCAGTAACTCATTCAAACTTCCATTCGACAATTCATAATTTGCCGAAATACAAAGGTATTACTCATTCAACAATAATCAAGTTGCCAACATGTAATTCCTCTCCTTTTGCGTCCAAAACGCTAAAATTTTTAACTCAAAACATAGTTAAATAATTGCGAAAAGCAGCACCTTTCAGCCCAACAAAATAAACAAATATTCGCAAGGGGTCATCCTTTCAGCTCACGACCATAAACAAATAAGCAAACGACTAATCATTCAGTTTAACAAGATAAACAAATATTAGCAAAGGGCCGACCTTTCATCTCCAACAATATAAACAAATATCACATTGGTAACTTTTCATCTCAACACGATAAACAAATATTAGCAAAGGGCTCATCTTTCATCTCAAAAATTAAACAAATATTATCAAAGCGACAACTATTCATCTCAAGAAGATAAACAAATATTAGCAAAGGGCTAACCTTTCAGCTCAACAAAATAAATTACCTACCACGCCAGTAAAGGGCTGACACAAATATGTATTCGCAAAAAAACTATCCTTTCAGCTCAACAAAATATATAAATTTTAGAAAACGGCTAACCTTTCAGCCTAACAAAATATATTAACATTTGAGTAAAGAGCTGACCTTCAGCTCGACAAGATAAACAAATATTCGCAAAGGATTAACGTTTCAACTCAACAAGATAAAAATATTAGCATAGCCCTTTGCTATGACAACATGTCGATCGCGACCTATTTTAAAGATAAAAGGTAGATCTTAAGTAGAAAAAAGTTGGCCACCCCTGCTATATATCCTTATACTGTGCTAAAATCATGACGTACGCCATTCTGAGGAAGCAACTGTCAGTAAAGTCGGGTTGAACGGCCTGTCTTCAAGTATTCAATGTAAATTATTTAAGATTGATAAAATCTACTTGGCAACAATATTTTATTAATACTCTGTTTGATAAACTTGCGTTAATAAGATTTTCAAGTACAATTGTCAAACTTTTTCGATATCTGATTAAAACGCAGAAAAGTTTTTTGAACGATGCCGTGAGCGAGTAAAAAATTAAATAGGTGTCTTGAGATTCAATCTGGATATAGCGTTACATTTTTCAATAACTGGCGCAAGTTCGTTATGTAGGAGATAAAAGGGGTGCTTTATTCCGTGTTAAATACGTAATAACGGACCTAACGGGGGCGAAAAAAAGGGTGAACCGGCGGGGTATAATTAGGGGGTTAAATTTTCATAAAAACCCAACAACATATGATAAATAAAAAGCAGGGAAATGTCGCGAATCGGGGGCGCCTTGTGATTTAGGGCGAAGGCAATATATAAGGCGAATGGATAAAAATGCGTGCGGTAGTTGTTCAAAAGGACTCAAAAGAGGATATACAACCGTACGGTCGACAATGTTTCATTTTTATCGTCCAAGAAAATGTGAAAGCAGTTCGGAATTTTTTCCGCGCCAAGTGGAAATGACGTTCAGCACGGCCCGGCTGATATAAGGACATGTGTCAGGATAAACACTGGGTATAATTCGGCGCGATGTCTGGATCCGTCGGCAAAAAAAGAACCGTCCGTCAAGTGACACTCCTTACTGCCGTCCTTTTTCTATATAATCTGCGTAATGAAACTGATCGCTTAAGCTCGGGATTAAGTAGTCAGTTAGCAGATGTAACTCTATCTAGATTAGTGGCTTCTGTGCCGGCATCCTCAACTTCCGTTCTCCCCCATCGTCATCGGAAAACGACAAGAAATATATGATTAATGGATCCGGACACGGCTGTCTTTCAAATACCTCTCGCCCACTTCATCACTACTTCACAAATTATTTGCATTGTTTCACAGAATTAATATTCAATTACTTACGAACATCTTTGCCCACACACTTAATCAACATCATAACCGTATGCCAACCAACTCACTTCCCATACGACGTATTTAATAATAACATAACAATAATAAATCAATGTTCCGTATTTTCAGTATCAAACTATAATGCTAATTGCATAATTTATTTTTTTTTATAAATCCAAATCATACTCAGCTAAGTCGATCGCGAACGACCGGTCGATCGCGAAGCCAATTTTGGTCGCTCGCGATGTTTTGACTTAATGTGTGATGGTGGGTTTAGTCACCTTTACATAATAACAAATAAGCTTGACTATAAGCTTATTAAAAAAAACTGTTGTTAGCTAATTGCCCAGTATATACTACTTGAACAGTGAAGACTGAAGAACCTTTGATTTTCTCCCTAAGTATATAACCCTATTGTTAGCGAATGTGGAAGATGAAAGATAGTTTCGAATCAAGAATCAAGTTTCGATCTAACAGAACTGTCCGTTTACCGATAGCAGTTTTTTGCTTATCGCATTATAACAAAAACCGTTAAGAGTAAAAAGTGAGTCTAGTTACTCATGTGTTTACAAATAAGCGTGTTTATAATCTTCTATCACTGGCCCAATATCTGAATTAATCCAACAAATAAAATAATTCCGGACACGGTCAATCCTGACTATAGCTTTGCTCTCAAAGCCAGTCTCCAGCACTATTGTCCTCAATGATAAAATTGGTCTCAGTAACTCATTCAAACTTCCATTCGACTCATTCAAGGTACTCATTAGGTACTCATTGAACAATAATCAAGTTGCCAACATGTATTTCTTTTCCTTTTGCGTTAAAAACGCTAAAATTTTTAACTTAAAACATAGTCAAATAATTGCAAAAAGCAAACCACCTTTCAGCTCATCTACATACATATATTAGCATGTTAAGCTATAACCTTTCAGCTCAACAAAATAAACCAATATTCGCAAGGGGTCATCCTTTCAGCTCATGAACATAAACAAATAAGCAAAGGACTAATCATTCAGTTTAACAAGATAAACAAATATTAGCAAAGGGCCTACCTTTCATCTTCAACAATATAATCAAATATTATCAAATTGGTAACTTTTCATCTCAACACGATAAACAAGTATTAGCAAAGGGCTCATCTTTCATCTCAAAAATTAAGCAAATATTATCAAAGGGCTAACCTTTCAGCCCAAAACCATTCAGATATTAGCAAAGGGCTAACCTTTCAGCTCAACAAAATAAATTACCTACCTCGCCAGTAAAGGGCTGACACAAATATGTATTCGCAAAAAGCTAACATTTCAGCTCAACAAAATAAATCAATTTCAGAAAAGGGCTAACCTTTCAGCCAAACAAAATCAATTAACATTTGAGTAAAGAGCTGACCTTCAGCTCGACAAAATAAACAAATATTCGCAAAGGACTAACCTTTCAACTCAACAAGATAAAAATATTAGCAAAGGGCTATCGTTTCAGCTCAAACCCAATCAAATATGTTAATATTACTCGTAGATAAACAACGTAGGTATATAAACAAGTTGTTTCAGAGATGAGCTCCTACGATCTATTGATAGATTAACAAAAGTCTAAAATTTTTAGAAAATAAATAATCTAAAAATGTTCCATGTTAATTTTTCTGGCAAAAAAGAGTGTCGCGAAATCTTAAAATCAAATTTTCAGCCATACTGTGCATTTTTATAATGAACTCAGCATATATGAAAAGTTGAGTCAGGAAATTTATTTACTTTACCTATGCCTAAACCCTTTATATCGCCTTTATATCGAAAACTTAATAGGTAATCAAAAATGAAAAGAAAATATATTTTGCGTATCTACTACCCATAGCTCGCGAGAGTGTTACGCCTATGACAACATGTCGATCGCGGCATATTTTAAAGATAAAAGGTACATCTTAAGTAGACAAAAGTTGGCGAACCCTGCTATACAGGGTGTGACAGAAATAACGACTAACTTAGAAGGAGCATATCTGCCAAGAACAGAGGTTTTAAGTACTAACAAAATAGTATTAAAGAAACCGTCTCCGGTACTCCACAATCACTACACAAACACACCCACATTAAGATTCCACAATCCAAGAGATTCTTATTTTAGATAAACCAACGAACACTTCAGTTTTGTCACCAGTTGCAACACGATTGCGGTAGCATGTTGACGATTTTCTTTCGCTGAACAAGGTCGGACTCCGGTTTTCTTTAATTAATAATTTTCTATTTCATGGACATAATTTGTGAATTGAATAGGAACCGTGTCATTTACATATAATTTGACCCAAACAGTGGCCTGTACATTTTGCATGTGCCCACTCTGGTCTTCATGTTGATCTCCGCAAATGTATTGATTTCGCTTGAGAAAGACCCTCGGGTACAACCGGAGCAGGATGCACTTTAAGTAACTCTTGGTTTTACCTGCAACAACCACTTCAATTTCAGTGTCATCAGCAGCTGGAGCAGTTTGTAGATTTTAATTTGTTACAATAGGCTATAGCAAGGAAAGAACCTGGAAGATTTTAATAATGATGTGGGAAATAAATGAATTCTTTGTTTCACTTTTAAGATTTTGACGTTGTAAGTACTTTGAACATTTAATAACGATATAACACTAATGAAGGAGAACATGATAAACAATAATAATGCTATAATCCGTGAATTTGATAACGTTTAATTTCAATTAAGTAATTAGTACAGCCTGTGTAGGCACAACGGCTCACGCTTATACACTGTGCCGGATTTAAGATGCTGTTTGCTGTTTTGCTTAAAATATTTGCTTCTCCTCTTATAAGTCAAACACGGACCGTTATCCTTGCTTCTTGGTCCTATCGTTAAATACGATTGCTAGTAACAACACGTATATGCTGCATGTATTTATTTACACTAAACACACATCGCTTCACTAAACTGGATGCTATTTTGAACAAGAAATCTAAAACTTTGCGAGGATACTTAAAATTGGTGAAAATTAAAGTTTATATCAGTTAAATAAATAAAGAAAAAGGAGAAAACGTTGGCAGGTAACCACGGACCCAGCAATCAAATGTAAATTAAATTGGTTAACTCAGGAATTACATAGAACGATTCAAGAGATTAAGCAACAGTCAATAAACAAAAGCCTCGAAGAAATGACATGTGATGTAAGCACAGATTATTCTCTATGGAAGGCGACTAAAGAACTTAAAAAACCAATCACACAAATTCCGGCTATAAAAAAGCCGGAATGGAACCTGGGCTAGAAATGACAAAGACAAAGCCATAGTCTTTGCTGACTACTTGGAACAATCCTTCACTCCAAATGAAGACAGAAGTATGGAAGAAACGACTAATTCTACAATAATCCAAGGAAATCGAATACCCACCGTTACTCCTAAAGAGGTAATAAATGAAATTAAAAAAATTAAAACTAAAAAGTCACCTGGGTTTGATCTAATAACAGGTGAGATTTTGAAAAAATTACCTAAAAAAGCCATAGCTAAGATAACAAACCTATGCAACACAGCATTTAGGCTTAAATATGTGCCAACTGTTTGGAAAAGTGCGGAGGTAGTGATGATCCCCAAGCCAGGAAAACCACCAAATGAAGCATCCTCCTACATGCCAATTTCTTTACTGCCCACATTGTGAAAACTGTTTGAAAAACTATTTGCAAAACGACTGAAGCCAATCTTAGATGAAAGAAACATTATACCCGCTCATCAGTTTGGATTCAGAAACAAACGTTCGACAATTGATCAGGTGCACAGAATAACAATGATAATAGAACGAACTTTAGAAGAAAAAAGGTATGCTCCTCTATATTCCTGGATGTGGCAAAAGCCTTCGATAAAGTTTTGCACGAAGGCCTACTCTATAAGCTGGAACGGATACTACCCTTCGAGTATAGCCAACTATTAAAATCATACCTTTCTAACAGATACTTCCGTATAAAGCAACATAATGAGTACTCAACTCTCAAAAGTATTAAAGCTGGAGTACCACAAGGTAGTATACTGATGATCTTCCGCAACCAGATGATCTTCCGCAACCAGATGGTGTTACCGTTGCCACTTTTGCTGATGACACTGCTATCATGGCAGTAGATACAAATGTTGAAGGAGCAACGCTAAAACTGCGGAATGCTGTCAACAATACTAGTGATTGGATGCAACGATGGCTAATTGCATTGAACGAAACCAAATCCGTTCACATAAATTTTACCAATAAGCAAATACAACACGTTCCAGTGAAAATATATAACATCACCGTACCCTACTCGAACACCGCAAAATACCTCGGTATGACGCTGGACACCAAGCTTCGCTGGAAAGCACACGTTAAAAAGAAACGAGAAGAATTGGGCATAAGATACAAGAAAATCTACTGGCTTATTGGTAGGAAGTAAGCTTTGTCAACATATAATAAACTCCTACTTTACAAGCAGATACTAAAACCTGTGTGGACCTATGGTATCCAACTGTGGGGCTGCACTAAGCCAAGCAATATCGCCATCATTCAACGCTTCCAAAATAAGGTGTAAAGAAACATCGCGGGTGCACCTTAGTATATAAGAAACAGAAATCTCCACAGGGATCTTGTGATGGAATTAGTAACCAACGAAATTGGAAAGTTTGCAGAGAATCATCAGAACAGACTTCTCCAGCTCACGAATGTTGAGGCAATCCAGCTTCTTGACAATTGTGACAGTGTGCGAAGACTTAAAAGAACTAAACCTTTTGAGTTGGTGAAGTGATGTTAAAAAAGCAGAGCATAATCTTATGTGAGTGAAGTTACACCAATGGGAACACTTAATATCGAACACTTTTTATACGTAGCAATTTAGGTTAGTTAATATAGCTAGATAGTCATCAGACTAGGTCTTATACACAAGTACCTATGAGGTGCTGTTAATTAATAAAAAAAAACAAAGTTAAATAATTCGGTTAAATCAAGGGTCATTCTAAATGATTATAGTCGAAGTAGGCCATGTCCATGTTACTATATTTCTGCCGGTTTACACAAACAAGTATCAAACTTACATTAGGTTATGCAACCAATTTAACAGTTCTGTGTAGAACAAGTATGAGCGCCTACTTCGACGACAATCATTTATAATAACCCTGTATATTAATGAATACCAATAAAACATTCATGGTATTCTTTATGCAGTTGAAAGATGTGTTAGGGTCAAAAGATGTGGGGAGGGTCAAAGAAGGGGAGTTTTGTGAGGATATTATCCAGGTATTGTGAAGATGGCGCTTTTTATGGGCGATCTCATATATCTAAGGCGGTCGTCGGAATTTTTATTTGCCTGGGATTCCCGAACGGTTAATTCAGATTTTCGTATTTTTTTTTTATTAAGGGTCAACCGTTATAAAAATAATCTAAACCGGGGGAGATAAAGCAACTAAAAGTGAGCACTTATGGCGAGATATGAGGGCAGCGGTTTACTGCTGCCGCACGGATTTTATTGCATACCAAGAGGAGTAAATCAAAATTAGTTTAGAAACACTGCCGCTGTTTGTTTGTTACGAATAATCACGTTTGGGGAACGCGTTGAAACAAGAGGTTATCTAAAGATAGGTTATCTGGCGCATACTGTGTCCGTCCAGTTGCTGGACAAAAACCGCGGCTTCTTAAATAAATATAACAAATTCAAATTGAATTTAATAATTCAGCGGTGCTCAAATGTCGTTTTTTGTTTCGATACCGGCGCACCAGCCCTCTGGGAAATTTTCGAGCATCCCTTAGGGCCAATCCAGCTCTGCTTGGATTCTATTGTCCTTCAAGACCATACAATATACCAATCGATAAGCCCAAACTACGGACAACCACACACGTAGATATACACTAACAGATGTAATTTATTTGAAAATGAATGTTATAATATTTAATTTAGTATTTCATATTCGAGATTGACGACGATAAGCTATGGTTCATGTCTTTCTAGTGGTAGAATTGAAACATACCCCAGCATGCGCCGTCCAATAACAAATCGGCTGGTATCATTCGTTGACGTTTTTGCGGAATGTTAATGTGGGTGTGTTTGTGTAGTGATTTGTGTAGAACCAGAAATGGGCGGATGGCAATTGTATGGGACGGATGACTCGTATGCGAAATAACTTTTATCGAGCGCGGCGCGCAGTTGCGGCGTTAAGCCGCTCTATTTTTCTCCCGACGTGAATCACTTTGCATGCATATTTATTTTTTAAAATCCGCATCACATTTCTGGATTAGGTATGCACCAATCATTCTAATATTTCAATTGATAAATGTTCGTAAGTAACTTTGGAATAAACTATACGATATTTGACCAAAATTTCTTCGTTTGGGTGATATGCTCTTTCAAGGTTAGCAGGTGTTTTGACTGGTAGACAGGGGCGCCGTTACATATGGGCTGGATTTCGAACCCCACTACCACTACGCGAAAAACGAAAAAGATAGGGGTGGGCGAGAAATTTGTGATTGATCTTTGATCACAATTGAAGGCCGATAAATAGATCTGATCGATAAGTCGGTTATTATCATATCAGATGGATATTTTGATCATAGACCAGGTTGATCTTTTTGATCACATCGATCTCGCAAAGTCAAACCGAATTGAAAGCTGTATTGGACAGACAGGTCGGTCGCCGCCCGGCCTGTGTGTAAAATATCTTCGCGGCTAGGCTTGAAAGTTATTAACTAAACGCCTAGCGCGCAATTAGCATCTTTCGTGTCCCCACAAGATGCCAAATGACATTTTCGTATAGTGAAGGATGAAAAACAATACTAGATAAATGGCGACTATTTTGATTATTATCGGTTATTGTCACCAATGTCAGTATTTTTAGATATTGCGATATTGCCCTCAGTCGCGAAAGAGCCACAAGATGACAAGATACGGTATCTAAATTTTGCGCTGTAGTCGAAATAAGTATTGTTGTGTGCACTTTTATTTGATCGTACTTTACTTTATTATTTATTCATTACTTCGCAATTTTTGGCACTGCTGAGCAGTTTATCTTAATTACACTGGGTGTTAAACTAATAACCGTAGAAAATATAGATAAGGTAGTCAACTTTTGATAGTAGACCAACTTTTCATAACGAATTCATGTCCAGTAGACGCCGTTTAGGAACTGCAGAGAGCCGGAATATTGTACCAACTTTAGAAATTGCTTTAGTAAAGTAGGATGTATCATAGAATAACTATTTTAAAATCAAATCATTTAAAAAGATTTAAAGATAACCCCTTATTAGCCAAAATTGGTACTAAAATTACAAAACTTCGGTTAATGAAAAGGGAGTTTCAAAAACGTTAAATAATAAAAAATTTCAGACAAAAGTTATTTGGTATTAAAAGGGTCACCATATGATGCATGACAATAGATTCTCTATGCTGTTTGTAACATTGGTACCATTTTCTGACTCTCCAGCGTTGACACAATACATTTCTGTACACGAGTTCGTTCAAAAGTTAGTAGTTGACCTAACATTGTCGCCTTACAAGTGTTCAAGTATAATAGTAAAACAAAAAAAAATATTTTTTCGTCGTCGATTATCCTTAACACAGAATTTTCAAATTAATCCACCTTTCTCTACATTTAGTCATTATTTCTCTTAAACGGGGTTAATTTGAAAATAATATTGTTGCCTTTTTATTGTTTATCAATTTGTTATTAAGATATTGTATCAAAAATTAACAACAATTTCTCCTAGCGTATTAAAAAGTAATAAAAAAAGGCTACAATATTGGTTGAAAAAAAAATCATACCAAATCTTAAATTCTAGAATACGGTTTCAATGATTCAGTAACAAAATATATTTACAAACAATAATTATTAATTAAAAATATTAATCCCACATTAATAAACGATAGAAGACGGCAAAATGACTTGAAATTCAATAAATATCAATATATATGTGTTCTCGAACATACAGGGATCACGACCATGGATGGCTATTAACACACAAAATTGTGAACAAAACTATTTCACTACCTTAAAGCGATAGGGATTTTTCAGAGTGTATGCAAAATAACACAAGAAGTTGTTGTAACACGAAAGTGCTGCAAAACAGTTAATGGCATAGTCCTTAATATTACGTCACCAAAAATTTGCCCCCCCCCTGGAACATTTTCAAACGGCACCCATGCTGGTGGATTGTACATTTTGGTTGCTTCGTCCGCTATCGAGACTCCAAAACTCAAGCAAAAGAAAACAAAGAGCAAAAATGAGATAAGCTTGAATGGAAACTATTAATTAATAAAAGATTTGTAGGGTAAATTTGGCATTTGTGAGGTGTACGGTTGGTTCGTTTGTGCAAATGAGTGGTTTGTGGACATTGGGAAAAATAGAAATGTGTGTTAATGCCGATTAATGCTGTGTTTATTGTTGCGTCCCACGACTTCTGAATGTAGCGGCCGAATGTTTTTAAACCGCAAATTGATAGATGAATTTATGCATAAGTGCGGACGCGCCATGGCGCCCCGCGCCTACCGCATAAATTACCGCGTTGGCCACTCGTTTATTTTTGCCAATTGTCCGATTTATCGGCTCTCACTTCCGACTCAAATCTGTGTTAATTAAATACCGGATCCCATTCCCGATACCAATGAATCATTTGCAACTTCGGCGCACTTCCATCTCCCACTGTTTACTTTAACTGATTATAAAACAACCTCATATCAAACTGTTATTTTTACACTATCGTAAAAATTTGTAGTTTTTGTTAGGCAGGTCGCCCACCGAGGCGACGTAATCCATCCGAGCAAGCGCTTGCGCAGATGACCGCCCGACCAGACGAGCCTGAACGTTCGTTAGCAACCGGTCGTTTGTTGATTTCGTTCCGCTGGGCAAAGATATCAATAATTAAGTAGTAATTGCTTTTAAAAATCTAACATTTCTCGTTCAACGGGAAATCGCTTTATTTTCCCATAGTGCTGGCTTCGCGAGAAGTGGGATTTTTGGACCGGGGAAGTTGTAAATAATTATGAATTATGAGTGAAAAGTTCGTAAGATCTAATAAGTTTTAATAATATACAGCCGGTGCGAACCTCGTCGGCCGCCGCGCCGCGGTCTCGACGAAAACCGCAATTTAAGGACCACTAAGCAGAATCTATTAGCTGAGTAGACATATTGAAGGTTCGATTACCGTGCGAAGCATTTTATCATCTTACAGCCTCTGTAATTAATGGACAAAAATATGACACGCCATCCGACGATGCAAAAGTGTATCCGGTGCACGATTTTCCATACGAACACAAAAATTAGACCGTCCAACTAAATGTGAAATTGAAATATCAAACATAGACACGCATTATCCTCTCCACCTTTTTCTTCTTCTTTATCTTTGAGCCCTTGCCATACGGCGTTGTGGAGTCTCCACCCACTTTCTCAATGCATTCCTATCAGTTATCTATTGATTCAGTTTGGTGACGATTTTCCCTCTTTGTTGGGCTACTTCTTGAATTCTTTGCTCAATGTTCTTTTTCTATATACAAGCAAGATGAACACTCAATGGAGAAACACACAAATTGAGACCATAAAGGGGGTGACCAATGTCGCCAATTTTGTGGTTCAGTCCCAACATCTTCAGGATTCAAAGACAAGAGGTGACGTCGCGCCGGAAGTGACTCTTACACCCCAAGGTACACCATAGCCCATGGAAATGCAAGGAAAACTGGTTAAGCGACGGTGAGATATATAAGGAGAAATTGCCCGACAAATACGTTTCTCCTTATATATCTCACCGTCGATTAACCAGTTTTCCTTCTAATTTCCATGGGCTATGGTGTACTAGTCACCCCCGGCGCGACGTCAGGTCTTGTCTTCGAATCCTGAAGATGTTGGGACTGAAGCACCAAATTAGCGACATTGGTCACCCCCTTTATGGTCTCCATTTGTGTGTTTCTCCATTGAGTGTCAGTTTTCCTTGCATTTCCATGGGCTATGGTGTACCTTGGGGTGTACTTGTCACCTCCGGCGCGACGTCAGTTCTTGTCTTCGAATCCTGAAGATGTTGGGCCTGAAGCACCAAATTGGCGACATTGGTCACCCCCTTTATGGTCTCCATTTGAGTGTTTCTTCATTGAGTGTCCATCTTGCTCCTTGGCTATACGGCTATACCGTACTGATGAAGACTAATAGTCCGAATCACGTATCTACGGTTGCTTCTTCGATGACGGAATTGCGTGACAAATACCTTTATTTCTTTCTTTTTCTTTTTTTTTCTTTTTCTTTTTTTTATATATAATATTCTATTTATACCATCGCAACCGTTAGCCCATTTTGCATATATTTATGATTATGGATGCACCCCTGGATGTACTCTTTAGAGACTTCCATTATATTATGGGGATGATTTCTTTGCTAAGATTGCAGAGAAGGAAGCTGCAAATGTGATTATTTTGCTGCGTGCTATGGGGTACAGTAAATTTGTTAAGGTAGACAGCGCAATGTGCGTTAGGGGTTGCGGTAGGATTTGAGCAGATAATTCGCAGTGTAATAACCATAAATGCGCGCGGGGGGTGGGAGGGAGACGTAGACGAGGAGAGTGTGGAAGATAGTGACGCATAAGTAATAAAGTGTGTGGCGAAACAATGCATGGATAAGGGTGCGTGTAAAGGCGAGAGGGCGGAGGACAGAAAGGGGAGGTTGTCACCTCTGCAATTATAGTAATTGCTCGACAGATTCGCGCCTGGTCGCAAGAAGTTGTATAAAGAGGCACCTATCTGCATCCGAGGCAAGCTCTTTGACCTTTTCCAGTTACCTTTTGTCTCCCTGGTAAGGGGTGGAAAATGCGCGACGAGGCATTACACGCTGGATGGCGGCATTTTTTGTCGGCAGTTAGAAATTCGAGAATGGGTGCCTACTAAATATTGTTAAATTGGTAAGAAGTATGCACCTTGTCTCTCTCACTCATAGATGGATCGGAGGATCACGTCTACATGCAGCGTTGCCCCGAGCCGCCACTACATATTTAAAGGATCAACTACATCTACGTCTGTGTTACCTGTGCCGTTCCGGATGCTTTCAAGAAAATTGGCCGTGTACAAAATGGTAAAAGCTCCGGTCGCCATATACATAACCCAGCCGTATATACTCTCATATTTGTGACAAGTTAAAATGTTATACTTTTTATAATACATCCTATTTTACTGCTATATTTATCGATATCCGTCAGGATGTCGGGCACAACTTATTTATCATCGCGTCATTGACGTTCCCGACAAATACGGCGTACATATTTCACATACAATCGATATGTTACCCCTTTTTACCCCATTCAACCCCAACGCCACTCTTCATTTTAAACAGCACACATTCATGCATCGATCGCGGTAATCAACGGTTGCCAAAGTGGCATTTCTTCAACTAGAAAAACATTAGCTTCACTCCCCACTTGCTATTACTGTAAATAACCCGTCATTAGTAACGCGATACTTGATGAACATGTAGTTACTCGAACAAAAACAAAATTCCCGGCGAAATCCATTAACGGAATTCGAGTAATTGTTGTTTTAAGTAAAATTGAATAATTACTTCATGTAAGTTTGAATTCATTTCAATTCCGAGACTTGTTATTTCTGTGAACATATTTTGTATTGCCCAGACTCAAACTTTCTAGCAACTGTCAACTGGTTTTCAAACCTGTCTTACTTGTACCATTTGCCATAGATTTTTCAAATTTAAGGTTATGTTGAAGCATCATCTTGAAGTGGAAGTTTATGTCCCATGCTCACTCTAGTTTTGTTAATCAGCCAAAGAATGGCTCCATGGTAGGTAGGACATGGTAGACGAATTCCCTCCATGGTAGACTGTGCTACAACTATACTTACCCTTTGGTCTTCTAAGCCGGTCTCCGGAACATCCTGGCAAGCTCTGGTGATAGATGTTACTGATCAGTGAGATGGGAGTAATGAGACGAAGCTTCATGGGAAGCTAAAAAAAACATCCTAGCTCTCATAATGGATAGATACTTCAGAGACACCTCAAGGAAACTCCGTTGTGGGTAACCATCATTATTAAAGGAGTTGTATCTTTAGTTGGGTGTAGCAGATTCAAGACGCCCGAAATTTTCTAATTTTTTGCTAAGCACCATCTTGAAGTGACAGCTGGGGATGTCTCCATAGCTCGATTTATCCTATGCTCACTCTAGTTTTGTTAGTGAGCCAAACTATGGCTCCATGGTAGGACATGGTAGAGAAATTCTCTTCATGGTAGGCAACTCTACAAGTATACTTACCTTCTGGCCTTCTAAAGCGGGCTCCTAAACATGCTTGCAAGCTGTGGTGATAGAATAGATGTTACTGACCAGGGAGATGGCCAGTAATGACAGGAAGCCTCTGGGAAGCTCAAGCAAATTCCTATCTGTCATGGTAGATAACCCTGTGGGTAGCCATCATTTTTAACGTGCGTCTTCCACAGTAGAATGTCTTATGGCAGAGAGATCTGGTGACATTATGCGCACCTAAAAACCGTACAGTATCGCAGAAGAAAGCTGTATTGTAGGTGTAGGACCCCGTGAGTCGTGCAAACCAATTTTCAAACAACTGAAGATAATGACAGCTACATGTGACAGTTCCTCCAAAGGTTGGTGAGCAACACGAATATGAACTACGAGATAAGGGATAACTGATACAAAAGATGCTCAAAACGGGTTTTTCTGTATTGGTTACAATCTTGTCTTATATTATAACTAATACTGACTACAATACAAAAGGGTTTCATCAGTTATAGTGTGTGATGGACGTCAGTTCGCGAGCTTCTAAAACTAATCTGAGCGATTTGTTATGTTAACGATAGAGTGTATAAACACATTGTTGGTTTGAAAAAAGAATGAAATGTAGGGCTGTGGTTTATTCATAATGTGGGTTAAAGTTTTAAAAGATTGTTTGCGGGTGATGGTGTTGTGTGTGGAAAGGTGTCGGAAGTCAGGTTTAATGAAGCATTGCATATTTAAGCGGAGTGTTAATAAGGGCTAAAATTTTAATTTTTTTTTCGCCTCTGCGCCTTTCCAGCGATTCGCTTCGTGTGGGTTGCGCGGGTCTAACAGATTTTGACGGGCGTTTCCTGTGGGTAGTTTGATTGGTATTAACCTTGAAAGGGTTGCGTTTAAGCCAGTCGAACGGATAAGGATCCGAACCTGTAAGGTTGACGTGAGGGGCTGGGGGATGAATTTTTCAGTTGCCGCAAATTGCATATTAAGTATTGATGTGATTTTAGGGGCATCGTCTCTGTTTACTGCACCGCCGCTCGCAGACCTTGTGATTGGCGGTTGCCGATCAGTTTTTCTTCCTGACCACTGCTTACCCACCCCCTGGCGCCCTCACTCCCGGCGGGCCGTGTCGATTTTAGCATTCCGCTCGTCTCCGGCCCTCCCTGTATTATTCATGTCTCACGTGCTATATATTTATGTATTTGGGTGCAATGTCGGTTTCACAGACTGCGCCTCCGTTATACCGCGGCATAAAAATTTGATGAAATAGCTTATTCTACGTATGTCTTTGCGCGAGCGCCCTCCTCGCCATGATGTCCATCCGGCCGAGGGCACGTTTTATTCCCTTTTATATACATCATACACGTTTATTGTTTATATTGCATTCCTAATATTGTCCATAGTCGTAAATCAAACAACCGCATTACCTCGCATTTACGTCCGATGTTCGCTATTTCCAGAAGGTGAATCCACTCTACCTCCCCAACGGCGCGGCGGCCGCTAAGACCTCCCAGATCATCCAATTCGAGTACATACTGCAATTGATCACAAATAAGCAATTCAGTATATGCTAGCTGCAGGCAATAAGTAACTTTCTACTGTAGTTCTACTGTAGTCATACATTTCCTCTATAACCTAATTCCTAAACCTTAATTCTGGTTATGACAAACTACCATTTTTTTTTCATTCAAATAAGAGATAGGATATCATAGTCCAATAATTGTCGCACTTGCTCAGTTTGTTTAAATTGTCAGTGTTTTTTGTCAGAGATTTTTTGAGGCGCCTCAAACACTAAAGGCCACTGGAGGTATAGACACGTAAAGTCATGAGTTACATGATGTCGATACCATCGGATGGTATTGAAGGTCAGAATAATTGGTACCTACCTTCGAGAATAAAGGTGCCGACGCGCTTACGCTTCTGGGTATTCTGTGGGTTCAGACGGTGAAAAGGTGTTGGGCTGGCGCAAAATCGTTCTCTATTAGTTGGAGTTTGTTGTAAGCTAATCGAATCGTCTCGGTTTCGGTTGCATGGATATAATCGATGGTCATGAAAATGATTATTATTGTTGCTTATTGCTTATTGTTAATAGTGTTTATTTAACCGAAGAAGTTTTAGTTATTTTGTTGGTTGCCGGGTATCGATTGTCGGATGTTCCACTTCGCGGAATATGGAGTTATTACGAAGTACTAGCACAAATTCGCCCACAGATTTATCTTGTTAAGTTTCCATTCTGGGGGGGCGGCGCGCACTAAAAATGATAAACAGCGGCCGTAATTGCCATGAGGTATTTTTAAATGTGGCCGAACTTAAAATCTAAGTTCGAATACCGACAAGAGACGCTCAGCGACAAACTTGTAGACGGAGTCGGGTTCAGAATCTGTCGGAAGGATTGCCGCAACCGCCGCCAGGATTGCATTAAAGTGTTTTTAATGAAGGTGTAAATTGTGTTGCGATAGTCGGTGGAGTGCCGGAGCCCGCCAATTTATTCAAGCAATTCATCAGGACGCCACTGCTACCGCCAGCGAAATCTAATATTGATTTGTTTGACATGTAAATCGAAACTTCACAATAAAGCACGTGATTTAAGTAGCAAATAAAATCCAACACGGGCACAATATACCGCCACCGCCACTACCTTCACAGTACACTTACGCGAGCAGCATATTTATTACCTCTCCATGATCGCATCCTTAAACCATAAACAACACTTGATGAACCATCATGCAGAACTCAATATAGAGAGTATTCAACATACGCATTTAAGTTCCATCAATTTCACGAATAAATGGCACATGGGCAAGAGACATGAGAACTAGCAGAAATCTTTCAGCCAAACAATCACATCACGAGTGAATCACTAAGGAAGCTATCAACTATGAAGAAGAAACCACCCACATCTAGTGGCGGTTGAGTTGCAGATTAATGCAATTTTCAACAAAGTTGCAAGATGAAAGACCAAGCTAAACAAGCTGAAATCTGCTTAAATCAACATTATCAATAAACGAATCGAGGACATAGGTACTTCATGTAAAGATGAACAACACCATGATGTGACCTTTGATACAAAGCTAAGGCCGCTCCCACATGATGCGATGTATGTCGCCAAAGTTGGTCACGCGCGGTGTCACCCAGGGCAGCGTTGGTCACCCATGGCCATTTACGTTCCATCAATTACACGAAAAAATAGCACATGGACAGAAGACAATATACAAAAGGCAGAATATCGAGCAGAAATCCTTCAGCCAAAAAATCACACCACGAGTCAATCACAAAGGAAGCTATCATCTCTGAAGAAGAAACTATCCATCTCTAGTGGCGGTGGGATCAGTTGTAGATGATCGATATTTTCAACAAGGTTGCAAGATAAAACACCAAGCTGAACAAACGAATCTGCGATTGTCAACTTTGTCAATAAACGAATAGAGGACATAGGTACTTCATGTCAACATAAAAAACACCATGATGTGCCCTTGGATACAAAGCTAAGGCCGCTCCCACATGATGCGATGGATGTCGCCAACGTTGGTCACGCGCGGTGTCACCCGGGGCAACGTTGGTCACCCATGGCCATTTACGTTCCATCAATTACACGAAGAAATGGCACATGGACAAGAGACAAAATACAAAAGGCAGACCATCGAGCAGAAATCTTTCAGCCAAAAAATCACACCACGAGTGAATCACAAAGGAAGCTATCAACTCTGAAGAAGAAACTATCCATCTCTAGTGGCGGTGGGATCAGTTGTAGATGAATGATATTTTCAAGAAGGTTGCAAGATGACAGACCAAGCTGAACAAACGAATCTGTGTTTGTCAATAAACGAATAGAGGACATAGGTGCTTCGTGTCAACATAAACAACCCCATGATGTGACCTAGGATACAAAGCTAAGGTCGCTCCCAACGTTGGCGGCACACATGGCATCATGTAGCCCACCGCTCAGCCTAAGGTGGAAAGAACAGAGAGGAGACTATAGCTTCAAATCATAGATGGAGAACCGCACTAAATTCAGGAGAAAATGTAACTAGGGGCTTACATTCTGGTTGTGGCAGTTGTTAAGAATTAAAGTAGAGGATGTACTGACTGACGTCTTCGGATAATGTCTACTTTGAATTTCCGTGGCCGAGTCGTGAAAATTTTATTACAATTCGCTTTACGGTCGGATTGTAGTTTTAGTTGTACACAGGTGAAATAAAATGTGGACCACTAGTGTGATTAAATAGGGGGCGGGTGCAAAAAAAGGGCGGGCGGTAATGAAAGGTCATGCGTTCTTTTATTCATTAGGAACTCGGATCCGATAAAACTATGTTTCAATTAGTTTGAACAATTCCTCTCCGATGACTACCTTTACTCGTCCCTATCCCTGCATCGAGGGATAATACAAAGGACTTCCGGCGTATAATCAAATATCTCCAGAATCCCGACCGGCTCTAATCAAACAGGATACTACTGACGATATACCCACAATTTATTTAGCACTAATAACTAATTACCTATAGGGTAATAATTATGATAGCCTTCCTAATAACTAATTACCTATAGGGTAATAATTATGATAGCCTTCCATACATTTCATTCTGGGCAAAAGCTTCCCTAAGAATTTTCCATTCCCTCCATTGCTTCCTTTTATGGCCCACTAGTTATTTATACTCAATCTACAGGGAATAATTCCTATAATGAAACTATAAGAAATTGTTAGTGGTAAATTTCTTGGTTGCCAGTGATGGTGCAATAAAACCGTCGTGCATTCGATAGAATAAATTGCGATTTTTCTTCTTTCGGGTGTGGTGAGACCGCGGAAGATAGGGAGAAAACGGAAACCCGGATGACACATATGGATCATCCGTAATTTCACATATTCTGGCAGCGTTCTAAAGAAATTGCTCCACCTCAGCTTGTGATGTGATAAATTTTATTACATCGCACCGCTTTATGTGGACCCCGACGGTCTGTCTCTACCACCCGCAGAAGTAGAAAGAATTAGACGTTCAGCTTTCACGAGTGACATTAGGCGACTGAATTTTGTCCTCGCTCTTTCTCTATTTAGCTCTACCTCAAATACTACACACAACCCACCCTATTTAATGGCTGTACAATATTTTGCTGATATGCATTCGTTTAAAATTTGGAGTCTTCAAAGTCTTCAAGGTTTGATCCTAATCCACTAATGTGGCATGGCCTTACTGCGGTTCTACCTGGCAACGACATTTGTTTAATAGCATGTTCAGTCAGTCGCAAATCGATGTTGCAATTTCACTATTCAGTCATTTTGTAGCTAGCAGCATCTTCTATTAATTTCCAGACTGTCCCCAAGTGTATCGTTTTTATGTCTAATATATTCCGTGTCTAAGAGCCTAAATCTAAGAGTAATGGAGGTGTTTGTTTTTTGTATGAGACGTTGTCTTAATTGATGGTATTAAAACCAAGAATATTTTAAAAACGTTCGTAGACGCCCTTGAGCGGTTAGTAGCCGCTCGGCAGGATGGCTGCCTCCAAATCCACGTCGTGTCGTCGCATATAATGCTGCCTATTTAAAATTGGTATTGCATTCGCAATTTTAATTACCAATGTGTTGCCTGTGTCCATGGGACAGCTGTTGAATATTTAAAAGTAGTGCCAAGTTTCGCGCAGGGCGTCGGGCGTTGATGCTGGGGGGGGGGGAGGGCGACATCAAAGGGCCGTCGCGGGCGGCCCCCGATTAACACACAACACCTAGACGTATTAAGGGCCACCCCCTCCCTTTAATGGATTCTAAAACACTCGATTATCCAGCTACTGACCGATTGAAGACGGGCGTTGGGCCTTCGGGACTCTGGAACGATTGGTATTCAGACCACACCGGATCCGACAGACTGCCTGATGTATAGGTGTCACTGATCCTGCATATTTAGTAGATCCATCCGTTCGGCAGCCTTCTGGCCCCCCGCTAGCTACCCCACGTCTCTCCCTACAACTCTTGAGGCACCCTTCAGCTTAATTACGACCGGTATAATATTATTTTCAAGTACTCACTTAAATATTATTACCGTCATGAAAATCTTTATTTTCATACATAAATATTCATTGTATCTTCATGTTTGGGTGCTCCTTCACGTATACAGTGGTATCCTCAGTTTCCAACCATCGTATGTACGATGCTTGAACTTCGGCCACACGTCAAACCTTCGATGTTGGTAGGTGATCGTAGCATCGTGTAGCGCTGGCTTGAAGAGAAACTTACGGCTGATGCTACCAGTTCTCCAGAGAGAGAACAAAATTGCGTAAATAGTTACATATGTACATTGGAGGACAGATCTGAAATATTCATGATGGCACATAAGCAGTGGCGGCTCGCGTATAGGCACTGTGGAACTGCAGCACCCCCTATTATTTCCATTTAATATTATGGATAACATTTAATATAATGAGTCTTTTTTCCTTTAATTCTTTCTTTATACTTGTACAAAGTATAATCCTTAATGTCAGTAGCCATCCCCCAGTTTAAGAAAAGGATTCAAAAATCGTTGTATGGAACTGTGATCTGCACAGTTCCAGTAGGCGAACTGTTTGACTGTTCTGCGCATGCGCATACAACGGCAAGGGAGGCATCGGCCTGTTGGATACCGATACAGAGACTAGAGAGAACTGTTGTCCCCGCAGTGCCGACCGTGCCGACCCTCGGCTGGTGGAAGGTAGTTTTAGAAACTGCGGATGGCATATCAAAAGGCAATACGTATTTTACAATTGCAGTGCTTTCAATAGAGAAAAAATTCCTCAGTTTTTATCCAGAGGCCAAGGATAAAATTATTTATATTTTCGCGCTAATTAAAACAAGAAGAATTACGGTTATCTTAACTTCACTTGTTTGTTTGCTACAATCTTGTATTCGATATTTTACCTACTTCCCAATATCCAATCGAGTTGAAATTTTGCACGTGGACAGATTGCCGGTGACAATGCATAAAGGAATAAAAAAATTGAAACATTTTTGGAAATTTTGCCACAATTTTCAAAATTTAACTGTTGTTTTTAAAAAAATATATTTTTTACGTAAATTTATTACTACTTAACTTCACTTGTTTGTTTGTTATGTATAAATCTTGTAACCGATATTTTACCTACTTCCCATTGTCCAATAGAGTTCAATTTTTGCATGCAGACGATTTCTGGTGACAATGCATGAAACATTAAAACAATATGGAACATTTTTAATTTTTAGTTAATTTTGTTAAAGCGTAGTTTTTAGAAAATGTTTTTTTTTTTACATAAATTTATTAATGTAACTGTACCAATTTATGTAAAGTAAATAAGAAATCGGTTTTTATTCCCTAAATTCTTTTGCGATTTCATCAAGTTTCTGAATAAATTTTCTTTTTATACTTTTTTTCCTTTAATACAATATTTTTTAAAACAATGACAAAAACATTTCTGAAACAACACCCCCACTAATATTAGCTAGAGCCGTGACTGTACGTAAGTATGTATAACGAAAAAATTACTAAAACTGCAAACAATTTTAGGCCTGGAATCTGGAACAAATTTAAAACTCGTAACAATATGTATTGTTATTATTCCAATACATAAAAAAATAATTGGCAATATTGTGTCTCGTTGGAAAATTTATTTGTAGGATAAATCCATATGCCCATTAATATTTTTGGCACGTTAAATGTATCAGTCATAAAATAACCGGATATACAAATCAGTAATAATCTGCTCTTTTGTTACAGTGCAGGAGGTGATCCGAAACATGGGACCAGGATGGTAATATGGTGCCTAGAAGAGGGACCAGATAGACAAGGACTTATCTAAGCATTCTAAGCGATGATAACAGGATCGTCAGGAATCCATATAAAAATTCAAAGTCTTAAGAAAAGTGGGCCGGTGGTAAACAAATACTAATGCATCTCTCGCACAATAATTGTCAAATCACATTAAATTGCGTTATTATTTGATGTTTCATTTTTAATATACTTTATATTAATACTTAATACTCTTACATTTTTTAAATTAACGTCTTTTATTTCGAGTTAATTATTATTAAATTGTAAGAAGAAAACCATCATGAGATAAAATTTCTGGCCCAAAAATTAACATCAGCTAGCTGATTATTACATTAACAAATAGTCTCCGATCGGCTAAGTGCACGGAGCAGTGCTGCTAGCGGTGCTGCTGCCGCTGACTGTATGCTCATGGCGATACGCACCTGTGTATTCAAACGCTGCGCTACCAGCGCTGCTATCAGCACCGCTAAAAGCACTGCTATCAGCGTCGCTAACTGTTCGTTCGTGCACTAACCGTCCAAAACTTTTGCGTCGTTCTTTACCGAGTTATCATCCAACATTTTTTCTAAGCACTCTAACTTGCCACTTGTAACATGTTTGTGTCACGGTTTACCGAATGAAGTCATGCGGCATTATTCTAAGCAAACATACCACTTCTAAAATATTTGTGTCACTCTTTACCTAATGAAGTCATGCGACATTATTCTAGTCAGTCTTCTAAAATGTTTGTGTCATTCTTTAACGAATGAAGTCATGCGACCTAAATCTAAGCAATCTAACTTGCCACTTGGAAAATGTTTGTGTCACTCGTTAACAAACGAAGACATGCGACATTATTGT
Source organism: Aphodius sticticus (assembly GCA_963966075.1). Taxonomy (NCBI): domain Eukaryota; kingdom Metazoa; phylum Arthropoda; class Insecta; order Coleoptera; family Scarabaeidae; genus Aphodius; species Aphodius sticticus. Next base: position 9,672,749 of record OZ014515.1, on the reverse strand, counting down.
AATCTACTAACTTGCCACTTGTAAAATGTTCGTGTCGTTAACTACGATAAGTACTTAAAATCCCGAACCCATCTCCATGTTGGTGCTGACATATCCAATGAATTTGGTCTGGATTTAGCGATCGCTTCAAGCATGATATTGACTGTTTTCTGGAGGAGAGTTCGACCCGGAAGTGACACGGTCCGGGAAAGGGAAGTTCGCGACTGTTTCATGAGGTTTTTATTCGAAGGCCGGGTTCAACAAGCGAATATCGTTTCTTGGCGTCCGGCCCTTCCACTTGCACTGGCACGGGACAATGGGCTCCGCTTAGCCAAACTCTTTGAACGAAATTGCACCATAATCTTTAAAACATTGTCTCTTGCCTCCTGCAATCCATGGGCAAGCCGCTTCCCACGTAAGTATGATTCAACAGAAAAGAAATAGCTCAATAGTTTCTTGTCAACATCCTTGTTCGCGTCTTTACATTATTTCTGCTTCTTTTGATACGTTTCAGTGACATTAAATTAAAAAGAGTTTCAGGTGGACCTTGTTGGTGATAAAACTGATTTCTTGAACTGGAAATAAAGAATACCTACCTGGAAATCACATCTCATTGACGTATACTAGGGTACCTAACAAGAAAGAGATTTGAATCACAAGAAAAACGCTTAGTTGTACTTAACTTATTTATTTTACCATAGTAGAATATACGAAACAATAACATCGTTTAAACAGTAATCCAATAACATTAATTGACTTACTAAATAGAAAACAAAGGAATATGCCCTTTCGTTCTGCCGGTCAAAATCGCCGGTCAAATAAAAAGTGAAAAGGGGAAACACTTTCGATGCTTGTCGATGGAGAGAAAAAAGTAAACAAAAAAACGTGACGCCTGATGTTTACACGAACAAAAAGTAACATCACAACATTACACAGTCCCCCCATCAGTTAAATATTTACTATTTACCTCAATATAAAAGTTATAATTTCTTTGACAAGCCCATTTATTAAGGAAGCACAGAAAGTAAGCTTAACACAATATTTGATATATCAAGAAAACTGATAGCGTGTGTTAAATCAACAGCATTTTTTTTATATATAATTAATATATTTTTGAAAAGCACTGAAGCGATTTGATTGGGTAATTTGTAAAGCACAGAAATTTTAACTTTTATATTTAATAACGGGTCATTATAAATGATTTCGGTCGAAGTAGGCAGGGAAATCAAATGTAAAACTTTGTGTTTGCCGCTCTATAAAAATTAATACCGCTGTTCTGTACACAATTTGTTAAATTGGTTGCATTACCTACTGCAAGTTCGATACTTGTTTCAGTCAAGCGGTAAAAATATATTAACATGGGCATGGCCTACTTCGTCTACAATCATTTATAATGACCCTGTGGTATCAGTGCATAGCAAAATAAATTAGTGTCATTGTGATGATTTGATTTAAAACGCTAATGCACTTTAAACATTTTCCACGAGTTTGTGCACTGGTTTAGTAATTATGTTTGCGATAAATGAGCAGAGACATGTGCTACTGAACCTTTTATCCTATTGTGCAAAAAAAAAATTCGCGATGCATCAAACGGAATCTGAAAATAAGAAAATGTGATATGTGGCTTTCGATAAAATTTGATTTCGTTTGATATGTCAAAATGTTTTCGACTGTAGAATATAAAAGAAAACTGATAATTATCGAACTGAATACATCTATCTAGTGTCACTAAAGTACTTTGGCACTTTGAAACAATCTGTTAACACTTAATTTTATACACAGTGATATATAACATAAATGACGACCGTCCTTCAAAACTCACCGAATTTTAAAGGAAGGACGAATACCTCTTGGTTGTATAATACTAGATACATATATACTTTACAATAAGCTTTCATATGTACAAATTGAGAGACGATTCGTCGCCATTCGAGAGGGAACTAACATGTATATGAAGCAAGAAATGCACACATCACATAGCTGTAAACTCAATGTCTCGTTACCGATAAAATATATCATAAACATCATTATCAAAAAATCAACTAATTCCATTTTACATTCTAAACATTAAGGATATGTTTTCATTTGACGGCTTTAATTTTTTCATTTGCTTGCGGAGCATGTCCGATATGATTAATTCAATTTCCAGCTCGAATAGAACTAAAACCGGAAGCATACCAAAGCGCAAAACATACACGGTCAGATTTGAATTTAGACTCAGAAACAGACTTGTATTTATTTTATATAAACTCACTAGTTAGTACCGATCAAAATCTATCCCCTCTTGTACAGTAGTCGTAAAATATCAAAAATCATTTCTTCCGAACATCTTCAACGCTTGAGCAGTTTGATCATGATGGCCTAATTCGAATTGAAAGGTCCGTTAATGAAGATATGCAAGGTTACTACAGCTATCTGAGGTCCCCACCATTTCGATATGCTCACACAACCTGGAATAAAAAAAAATATGTCACCAATCATCATATTATCAATTACTATGTTAGCAACAGAAGATGAGTATTTACCGCGTTGCACAGTGGTGGATAAAGCGAATTTATTTATTTATTTATTTATAATTATTTTAGCGGTATGGCCCAAAGTAATCCAAGGTGACGTACACATGTTCTTAGATTACCATATGACTTCAAACCAATCAGCTTGTTACCCTGGATAATTTAGGTAACCTACACTAATGAGCTAAAGTACGATGAAGATTTTTGATGATGATTATAACATGTCATACTTGCTTTAAATAGTTGTTTTACTGTAGGCTGGCGGAATGGCTTATGGTAGCTTTTAAGTTCGTCAACTTTTTTCTTGGTTATATGACGTCATAGAGGCTCAGCAACTGGCATAACATCAGCCTATCTCATGCATCTAACAAAACCTAGGTAGTGTGTGGTATCATTGGATAGATGTTGCCATTGGAGTGTAAAAAAACAATGCATTTCTTTTTAAATTGGTTGTATGACGATTCTTCCAATATTACTCATATTTCAGCGCAGATAACAATTTAACTGGTGGGAAGATGTTTGTTTCAGGTTCAGAGTCTATAAATAGGTAACAAGCTATTATAAAACTGACAATCTAATTGAAGAGGAAACAGCGTGTACGTTCTCTGGGAGAGACTTAGATCACCAGATCGAGTTTCCATGTGATGAGGTCTCGTATGCATTTTGCGCGTTGGTGGATTCTATTATTCAAACCCATTAGCGACATAACATTACGTGTATAAAGTTTGCGAAATGATTAATTGATCAATTTATGCTAGTATCTCGTCGGTACAGTTCGGTTTCTTTGTCTAGCTCTAATTAGCTACCAAATTATGCATGATCAAAGTGTGAAACCCTAGGAATTATATTAAATTACATTTCCTCCTCAGACGATGGATCCTCTCTCTCTCCCCCTCGCTCACTATTCTCTTTCTCTCTCCGACAACCCCTCTCTCTATAACTTCACCGTTCCTCGCCTACGTTGTTTTATAAGTTATATAACTCAGACATATAGTTTAAGCGGTTCATGTTGTTGTACATGGAATTCCACAAACAACATAGTTTCGTTGCATTCCAATGTCCAAAAATAAATAAAATGGAAATTCTTTAATGTGAAAAAAAGCATTGCATTGTAATTTATGCTCTGTTGTTATTTATTTCACCATAGTAGACTATACGAAACAATAACATTGCTTCATGTTGTTATACATGGAATTCCACTAACAACATAGCTTCGTTATAGTAGAACACATGAAACAATACCATCGTTTCATGTCGTTATATATGGAATTCGACAAACAACATAGCTTCGATGCATTACTTTGTCTAAAATTAAACAAAATGGAAAAACCTTTAAGTGAAAAATAATCAACGCATTGTTATTAATGGTGTATTGTTATTAATTTTACTATAGTAGAATATACGAAACAATAACATCATGTCACGTGGTTGTACATGGAATTCCACAAACAACATAACTTTGTTCCATTCCTTTATCTAAAAATAAATAAAATGGAAATCGTTTATTGTGAAAAAAAAAAAATCAATGCAGTGTAATTCATGGTCTGTTATTATTTATCTAAACATAGTAGAACACATAAAACAATAATTTCGTTTCATACATGGAATTACACAAACAACATAGCTTCGACGCATTACTTTGTCCAAAAATAAACAAAATGGTAATCCTAAAGGATTCACATAAATGTGAAAAATAATCAATGCATTGATATTAATGATGTGTTGTTATTTATTTTGCTATATAGTATTATATACGAAACAATAACATCATGTCACATGGTTGTACATGGAATTTCACAAACAACATAGCTTCGATGCATTACTTTGTCTAAAAATAAACAAAATGGAAATCCTTTAATGAGAAAAATAATCAATGCATTCTTATTAATGGTGTGTTGTTATTTATTTTAGTTAACTATAATAGAATATACGTAACAATAACATCATGTCACGTTGTTGTACATGGAATACCACAAACAACTAAGCTTCGTTGCATTCCCTTGCTTAAAAATAAATAAAATGGAAACCGTTTAATGTGAAAAATAATCAATGCATTGTTATTAATGGTGTGTTGTTATTTATTTTACTATAGTAGAATATGCGGAACAATAATATCATGTCACGTGGTTGTACATGGAATTCCACAAACAACATAGCTTCGTTGCATTCCTTAATATAAAAATAAATAAAATGGAAATCGTTTATTGTGAAGAAAAAATCAATGCAGTGTACTTCATGGTTTGTTGTTATTTATCTAAACCATAGTAGAACACATGAATCAATAACAGCGTTTCATGTCGTTGTACATGGAATTCCTCAAACAACATACCTTCGATGCATTACTTTGTCTAAAAATAAACAAAATAGAAATCCTTTAATGTGAAAAATAATCAATGCATTGTTATTAATAGTTTGTTGTTATTTATTTTACTATAGTAGAATATACGAAACAATAACATCATGTCACGTGGTTGTACATGGAATTCCAAACAACGGAACTATAACATCATTTCACGTCGTGGTACATTGCCTTGTCTAAAAATAAATAAAATAGAAATCCTTTAATGTGAAAAAATGCATTGTAATTTATTGTGTGTTGTTAGAGCTGTTTTGGGATAATTCAATTTAATGCAAAACGTAAACATTTTACAGCAATCAAACGTATTCTGTATAAATGTTTCGATAAATTTAACAGATAGTAAATCCGTAATGCTGCTATTTAGCATATGTATTATTTAGAAATTAATGCGTTGGCCGATGTTTGCATATCAGTTGAATACTGTTTTGACAATTTGCGCTCGGTCGTATGTTATAAAAAAATAATCGAGGCAAAATTGCCATTTAACTGATATACGCAAGGGATGAAATAATCAAGGAATCTGCGCCCGCCAGAGCACTTGACTTCGTTTACTTACCCGCATTAGGTAGGGTAGTATTTTAAAAGTCCATCACCGATTTTGAGATTGAGGTATTGAGGTGAAGTTAAGTGCCTCCAGCCGTAGCCTGCTTCAATGCATTTGAATGCAAAGCAAATCATTTAAATATAAGTAATATAAAAAGCTCCGATGACTTGTGTTTCCACTCAGTAAATTGATATATTATGCAGGCTAATGTATTCTCCCCCGCTCAAAAAAAAAAACACGGTACCCACGCACTTGAAAAGTAAGCGCAAAAATAATTACAACCTCCCACAACAACGTGATTTATGCGGAGTTAAAAAAAATATGTGGACCCACGTTTGAAAATCACACAATACAGGGTGTTTCAGAAATAACCGTCGGCAAACTCCGGTCTCCTCCACTCTGCCGTTTCTCGCTTACAGTGACATTGACCTACATCAGTCTGTTCATATCGTAGTCAGCTGTTCGTTGGTTTATCTACCATAAGAAAGCTTTGGATTGTGGAATCTTAATGTGTGTTGTGTACTGATTTGTGTAGTACCAGAGACGCACGGATGGCAATTGTATGCGACGGACGATTCGTATGCGAAGTAGCTTTGATCGCCAGCGACGCGTAGTTGCGGCGTTAAGTCTCTTTGTTTTGTCCGACGGGAATCACTTTGCAATCGCAATTTTTGTAAATCCATATCACATTTCTGGATTAGGTATGTACCAATCTTTCTCTTTTTCGTACGTTCGTACGTAAGTTTGCAACCGTCTCTATAGTATAAATATAAGCAAAGCTGGGCAAAGTTAATCAGTTAACTTCGTTAATCATTAATCCGTTAACGAAACAGTTAACTTCGTTAACTTTTTATAAAAAAAAACATAGGTTATGTTGAGTGCCGATCTACAGGTGAGTATGCAACCCAAATAACTGCGGACCTTTCTAGCGGTTGCATATGTAAAAATTGCCTAGAAACTTTTCAAACTAGATACAGTAGTAACTAAAGGAACTACATTGCGAGATACAAAGATGAAAAGATCAACTAAAGCTACTTTTATATCTATGCAGTTCAAACCTGCACTTTGAACAATGCAATTTTGAAAAATCGCATGCAATTTTATGACAATTTGTACACCATTTACATCTGTGCAACTTTAACAAATCGCATGGCTTGAACATCAGTGATTTTTATTTTTTGACTACAATAGTTGCTTTGGGTTGGTAGCAACCATAACCTCCATGCTTTGCTATTAAATGATTGATTACGCTTTTCTTCCACACAGTTTTTAAATCACAGCAAACAATAACAAATAACGAAATGCGGAATAGGTTATGTTTCGCGTCTATACACAGTGTTGTCACCAAATTTTCGTTTTAGACAAAACTATAAACGCTATAAACGCACGAACTTACATATTTAGAACTGATCGAACTGATCCTAGTTCCATGTAACTTGGTAATTTTAAAATGTTTCATAGTCATACCACACGAAGTAGTACGTCACACATGTAAACAAAACCAAGTCCGTACTTGCACATAATGCCTATATGTACAACCATTTGAAATTTTTATTGGTGATATTTTCGATTTAACGGAATTGAATTAACGGATGATGAGTGTAGCGGAAGTTAGTTAGTCCGTTAATGGTTTTGAAAGTTAACTTAAAAGTTAATTCGTTAACGAAAAATTTAACTTCGTTGATTAACGATTAACGGATTAACGCTTTTGTGCCCAGCTTTGAATATAAGTATATTTATAAATTTATATATTTATAAATATAGTATATAAAGAAGGCAAAAGTGTTAAATATATAACAAATAAGTACTCAAGTTACGCAATACTGTATAAAAATACTTCGTATGGTTGGAAGTAAATAATTAATGTCAAAGGGCTTCTCGAAAAGTTTTAGGGTAACCCTAGTAAGTTTAGAAAGAGTCATAAGTTATGCCTGACGTACCAAGAAATGAATTTTGAAACAGTATATCCAGAGCATGTAGTGAGATATGACTGAATTTTAAGAGCACGTGTAAAAAAGGGGCGCCACTTTTCAGCACAAAAATATATATTTAATTTCCCTGAATTATTGACAGAATATTGAATAAAAGAAACAACATTTTGAGAAGTAGTTCTTCACTATCAATAATGTTACCAATCATTAAGGTTCCAAGGGTTTTCAGTGTGTGGCTGTAGATTATCGTCCGCATGTGTTTATTATGAGCGTTGTTTGTGAATATTAAAATGACTTAAATATTGATCAAAGTAACTAATTCCGCCGCATGGTTTAGCCAGATCTGTTAAAATATGCATGCCCACCCTTTTCCCGAAGAATCTGTTATTATTTAGTTATTCGGGCGTCCATTCTGGACCGTTTACACCCGAAGTTAAACCCGAAAAGTGATGCTGTGATAAACAGAAAATACTCGCTCGCCGGTGGCCCATATATTTTTACATATTTCATTTTCTGTGGGTTCCTGACGCCGCGGGTCAAAAATAAAAGAGATCAGAGAGGCGGCGGCCTACTATTAAATTCTATGAAGAGGGTAAGTGAGAAGTAGGATAAAACGCCATAAAAATGCACCTACAGGGGTGGCTTTTATTTATCTAAAACGCACCCGAGGGCTACCCCGAGTATCTATATTTAAGGAGGGTCGTCACGCCGAGATGAGATTGCGCAATCAGTTTGTTTCTTACTTATAATTGCATTTTTTCGACGGAGGTTTTTCGCGGTTCCGCCAAAAATATTATAATGTACCTCTAAATGACACCACTCTCGTGTTTTGAGAACGGTTTTATCATGAAAAATTTACATTCCGTTACTTCCTACGATGTACCGGATTTCCCAATAAGAATGCTTTATTTTAGAAACATTGACCAGCACAAATATAAGCCGTTTACAAGGTATACGAAATGAGTTCAATAATTTAGAGGGGTAATGTATTCAATATGAGGAAGAAAAGGTTGCATAGATGCTTTTAACGATGTGGCCAATAATAGTCAACTTACCAAACAATTTAAACAAATTGCTCAAACTGAGCACCATTGAGCTCCAAACAAGCTTCTGTACGGCGCCTCCAATTTGTCATCATAAAGGCTTGGTACTACTTGTGAAATTAAGCATTGTGATCACACAAATACAAAATAACATACCACGTGAAGTGACAATTACTGCATTTTCTATAAATAAAATTAAGTAAATAATCAAGTAATAATTAATTACTCAAAGCTAGAAATTATTGCCCTCATTTCGTATACACCCTGTATAAAAATACGACATTGCTTCTTAAGGAAAAGACTGAGCTAAAGTGAGCAAATGGGGTGTGAAAAATATGATGTATGGGATGTGTATTGGGTAATTGAGATGGAGAAATATCAGCAATTGAAAAAGGGGGTGTACTGAATTTCAGAATCGCTGTGGATGTGCAACAGGTGGTTCAAATTACGGTGGTTTGCAAGCTAAACAGTGGCTTTAGATGCAAGGATAATTCTAGAGATCGATATCGAGAGGCGATGATGCGTGTGTGCGCCCATAATATACACATACAAGCAAATGCACAGTAGGGCCAAAGCTATATTTAACGAGATGCAGTATTATGTTTATTCAAAAACCATTCTCTCTTACATTGATCAACTGTCAACAAATCAACAAATGATCTGATGGAGATCGGACTGATAAGTAAAGTAAGTTGCAATGGGGGGGTCGTGCGTGGGATAGATATATAGCGTGCTTTTGGGGGGAAGGTGCTTGAAGAGTGCGGAAGAAGTACCTGATCCAGATGGGCCTGGAGGTGTATAAACGCTTAGGCCATTCTCCAACGCCTGGTCTGGACTGGAGTCGCGCTTGTCCGATGACGAGACCATCACCTTCGGACGCTCATCCTGCCCGATAGTCCGGCTGATGTTGCGCTTACCCCCTCCGCCTGTAATGAGAACCACCTTACAACACCCCCTCATTGCCGTTCACCACGCCTAAGCACTATTTACAACAAAGTTATTCTAATTACCACCACTTAATCGAACCCAAGGTGCTTTCCAACGTATTACCAACCCTCGGCCACGCCCACACTATACCCCCAAGTATGTACACATTATTAATTAATACCTGCAAAGCAAACGCGAGGCGGACAATGTCGATTTCCTTTCGAGCCGAAACTATTAAAGTTTGGCGAGTCAGTGAATTGAGATGAGAAATATTTTCTTGCTGTCTATACATTTTAATAACTAATGAGGTTCACTTGTTTAACCTCTTCATAAATTTAAGAGAGTCCTAGATCACCCCTCATACCCTCATTAAAACCCTCCAAATACCCTATGGACTTTCAGAATACTATCCATGACCCTCAATATACCCTGTAGGACCCTCCGAGTAATATTTGGGCGAAATATAGCTTCGCTGACTCTGAACAAGGAAGACAAAATATCCTCATTTAATATATTAAACTTGGAATAGGTTGAAGATCCTAAGAATACCATCTAAGACCGTCTAGGACCCTCAATATACCCTGTAGAACCCTCCGAGTATTTTCTAGTGCTAAATAGCTTCTCAGACTGTGAACAAGGAAGACAACTGGGTGTCAAAAATTCTCAATTCATATATTAATTTCGGAATGGTTGAAGATCCTAAGAATACCATCTAGAACCCTCAGTATACCGTCTAGGACTCCCAATATACCCTGTAGAACCCTCCGAGCATTTTCTCAGTAGTTTCTCAGACTCTGGACAAGGAAGACAACTGGGTATCAAAAGTTCCTCATTTCATATATTAAACTCAGAATGGGTTGAAGATCCTAAGAATACCATCTACGACCCTCAGTATACCGTCTAGGACCCTCAATATACCCTGTAGAACCCTCCGAGTATTTTCTGGTGCTAAATAGCTTCTCAGACTCTGGACAAGGACGACAACTGGGTATCAAAAGTTCCTCATTTCATATATTAAACTCGGAATGGGTTTAAGATCCTAAGAATACCATCTAGGATCCTCAGTATACCGTCTAGGACCCTCAATATACCCTGTAGAACCCTCCGAGTATTTTCTGGTGCTAAATAGCTTCTAAGACCCTGGACAAGGAAGACAACTGGGTATCAGAAGTTCCTCATTTCATATATTAAACTCGGAATGGGTTGAAGATCCTAAGAATACCATCTAGGACCCTCAGTATACCGTCTAGGACCCTGAATATACCCTCTAAGGCCCTACGAGTATTATTTGGGCAAAATAGCTGCTGAGACCTTGAACAAGGAAGACCATTGGGTATCAAAAGATCCTCATTTCATAATTAAACTCGGAATAGGTTGAAGACCCTCAGAATACCATATAAGATGCTTGGAATATCATCTGGGATCCTCAATATAGGTACCCTGTAGGACTCTCCGAGTATTATTTGGTCAAAATAGCTTCTCAGACACTGGTTGGCATGATCCTTCATTGTTCACCAATAAACAAAGACAATTGGGTGGCAAAAGATCCTCATTTCATATATTAAAGTCGGAATGGGTTGAATAGAGATGAGTGAAGGCAAACTGACGATTGGTCATGTAAAATGTAGGCGTTACAGATGAAAAGGTAACGTTTCGCAATACAATAAACAACGGGTGGCATTTTATAGACATCAGTGAAATGAGCGTTGATTGCTGAGTGGGAATTTTGGGCGGAGGTAAGCGTTTTATAAAATTGGCATAGGTAATTCGTGGAAAAAGGCATTACGTCAATGTTTGGTAATTTAAGGATTGGGTCGTAGTAAAAATACGGCATAACGTTTACGGTACTGTAAAAACAAATCGTAAAATGCGTCGCCATAATGTACGGGCCGTAGAGCGTTGCATCCCCGCCCGCCATGAATTTGGAAGCGTCGCGGCGTCGGATATCCAATGGTTGGCAGGTGTACGGGATGATAAATACTTTTGGAGTGAAAGAAGCAACTTCGGCATTACAATAACGCTCCCTCTGTAATGGCAAAAGTTAGGGTTAAGACAGGACACAAGTTATCCTCAACGGTGATATTCACCGGCACAATGAGAAGGGTAGTTTTTGCAGCGGCAGCCCACCTTCCGACAGGCGAGCCATAACAGAGTTTAAAGTGTGTTTCTATTCTCGAGGGATACAGAACACCAACACCGTACAGACTCGTAACCTTATACATACACATACACTGGAGTAAACCCACCCCCACTACTTTTTTTTGACGTTGCAAGATAAAATTTTAACTGCCCTCCATCGGCTACTACACCCTCTAAATTATTCACAGACCAGCACATCAGAAATGTAGCTGTACTTCCTGGTAGAATCAAATCACGTAAGTGCGTTTTCTAAAACGTTCAAAAATTGTTTTTGTACTCAGAAGAATCAGAGATGCACAAGAGAGTCGGTTATCAACTGAAAGAAGACATCACAACACCGAATCGCCAGTTCGGTGTTTTCTGTCAGACACGACTTCTACAGTAGGTATACAAAATTAAGTATTCAACATTTGAGTTCTAAAATGCCTACCTGTAGGTAAGTACGTTGTTTTATGAATTATTAATATCTCGAAAAAGTTCTACCTATACGTCTTTTTGTCGTATTCGTATACTCCATGAATGTATACCGTCATATCCAATACAAATAAAATTTTTCAGAGGGGAAAATTTAAGTTGTCCCCTATGTTTGAAGCGTATAAACGTAACTTGTGTAGGTAAAGCAAATTTTGTTACCCTACAATTATGAAAGCATAATGAGGGTCGCGGTACAGTGAATGCCCAGACAAATATGCCAGATTTTTGTTAAAACACCGAATAAGATTTAATATGAGAGCGTTTTGTTTTCATGCCGACGCTTTAGAACGTAGGCGCAGTGATGCTTATTCTTCTTAATGTGGGCGTTTTGGGGAATGTAAAAGGGACGAACCATGTGTAGGAAAAGTGGAGAATTAAATGATCATCATTTGGCAAGAGAATGCATTAAAAATACTAGGTATGTTTTATCACGAACAAGCGATACTACGCAAGGTTTTCGAAACTTTGAAACTGCCCACTGTGCCAACTTAAAGTTAGTTAAAAGTGAAAGTGAAGGACCGACTTCGTACTGAATTTCTCTTTTATTCTCAGCTCGCAATAAGTTTTAAAGAATCCTCCTTCTTAACCCAATTACTTTCTGCGAAAAGGCCGATATGAATTTATTAAAGGGCCCCCTTATTCCCCTAATTAGCGTTCGATTATCGTTTTTATTAATATAACAATACTTCATTCATCCGGGCTATTATTAAAATATAATTAACATCATGCGCCTTCCAGGAGATTTACACATAATGAAGAGCCTCCTACCTAATTATTAATTTATAAAAGTTTTTAGCCAAATTCAAATCAAAACAATACCGTTATTGTTCCGCCCTATTGGGCGGAACAATAACGGTATAAAGGTATTAGTAAGAAACTGGCAGAACAACAAAATCAGCAGAATTTTTGAGAGGACCTTCTTCTCTCATACACTCCCATAACAGCGAATTCCAGAATGGAAGCCGTTGTTGTATGTCTCTACAGTTGACGACTACTTACCATGCTAATCTAAAGTAACAAATATAGTCAACGATTCTTACTCTCTTTGTTGGAACTACTTTTCATCTCTGTTGCTCTAGGAGGAGTAGATGGCATAGGAATTTCTGAAACAAAAAATAAATGATTAATTCCGACATTCCGAAAGGTGATAAAATGGACAAAATGTTCGACAATTCCAAATAAATTCCACATAAACATAGATCGGGAATGCCGCCCGTGTTTTTTTGTCGTTGCTGATTTTTTGCTGGTTGCGGGTGACGCGCGAGCACCCGAAAATTGTTTTAAATAGGACGAAAAAGGAAGCATGTTGATATATTGATACACGCATTTAACTTTAACAAACAGTTGAATACGACCCGCCGGTCGCCGCTATTCAGTTGTTGACAGAGCGGATGCCACGCTTGGAATAGCATTATTTTTGCGCGACCCTTCAACTACAAATTCACATATTAAACATAACTATTGCCAGGATGGCCGCCGAACTGCAGCGAGCTATCCTTGTCCTTGTTTTTGGACGTCGGTCATTTGTATATTTAAACAGCTTACCCGATTATTCAAACGTCATGCGTGTCAGAAATTAGCCACATACACATTCATCCAACTGCACAAACATCACTATTTCGGATCTTTCCCAATATATTTATCCATTATTGTTATCTTTGAAAAAACCCAATATTTTTGCCCCTGGACTATCAAAACTATTTTGCCCCATCCTGGCCTAGCTGCTTTTAACTGCTTTCCATATGCACATTTCTGAGTTTAGATGAGCTGAGCTAATCAAATCTAAGTACGTGTAGGGTTCCTTTTGCTTGAAGTTAGACAAACTCAGCAGAATGACCACCCCCTTGCCACTGCTTAGTCACCCGCAAAGGTTTCGAAATTCATCTGGCTGAATTGGCTCTGGACGCGTTCCTTTTGCAAAAATTGGCAAAATGATTTTTTAATTCAGTACCCCTGGTGCAAGTGGTTATCATTAGTACCATAATTAGGCCTTAAAAAACACTCGTTGTATTCCTAAACAAATTTAAATCTTCGCCCAATTTTAACACCTTAAACCGCCTTTTTCAGTGATTTGATTGTGCTAATATATGATGTTTTGAATAGGTATATCATTGAACCGCACGCAGGTAGGAGGTGTCATTTTTGGTGAATGAAAATAAACCATGAAAAAAGAGCCAATTTCTATACGCCTCAAACTTTAAGTTACTGTACCACTAAACGGGCTATATTCAAAACTATGTATAAGACGAAACTGTACATTCATTCCTTGGGAAGGTTATTGTCTAAACTGCAGATTCATATGTTTTTATTGGATCGTACTGACCTTCGAAATACAACGGGGTGAGGTTGATCAAGTCGTTCTTGGTGTGATCAATCTCACCCCGGTTTATAGTCGATGATGAATTGAATTTTATAAAATAGATGAATTGCTTTATTGCTACAGGTTATCAACACAAAATGAGAAGGGTGTTTGTAATTACATAACTTCAGAGGCAAGAATTTTACTTGTTTGTTTGCGTGTTTCGTTCAAATCTTGTAATCGATATTATACATACTTGTCACTGTCCAATCGAGTTGAAATTTTGCATATGGACAGATTTCCGGTGACAATACATGATTCAACAAAATAAAATTGGAAAATTTTCCTAAATTAGGAAAAATTTCAAAATTTGGAAAACTTTGTCCAATCGGGTTGAAATTTTTCATGTGCACAGATTTCCGATGTCAATAAAAATTTGGAAAAGTCAACATTTTTAAAATTTGTCCAATCGAGTTGAAATTTTGCATGTGCACAGATTTCCGGTGACAATGCATGAATCAATAAAAAATTTGAAAATTTTCCAATATTGGGAAAAACTCTCAACATTTTTTAAAATTTGTACAATCGAGTTGAAATTTTGCATGAGCACCACAGATGACAATGCATGATTCAATAAAAAAACTGAAAAATTTTACAAAATTTGGAAAACTTTTCCAAATTTTCAAAATTTTTAAATTTGTCTAATCGAACTTTTGCAGGTGCACAGATTTCCGATGACAACACATTTGGAAAATTTTCCAAAATTTAAACAAAATTTCAATATTTCTAAAACTTGGCCCATCAAGTCAAAATTTTGCATGTGGGCGTACTTATAAATAAAAAAAATGGAAATAATGAATCAGTAAAAAGAATTGGAATTTTCCATAGTTTTTAAATACGCATACGCAGTATTACTACTAAAGATATCGGGACGAACCTTCATATTTAGAAGTTTCATGACCAAACTTAGAGCTGAAAAGCTTTTGGTTCAAAAGGGTCCAAAGGAACTGGATGTTTACTCAGCATGTTTTAACGATTTTGTAAAAGAGCCGCCATTTCTGTAATTTCGTCTAAATAGTTAAATAATAAATTAAATTAGAGGAAATTTTCGATCGGCCGTGTCGGCGTTAAAACTAGGTAGCCAGGATTTTAATTCTAATGACAGTAGGTAGTGTCAAACGGTGATGCTTTGACAGTACCTACTGTCAATAATATCAAAATATCCGCAAGAGGTTGTAGCGCCGGAACCACCTGACCAGCCTAGGGACGAGCACGAAGGCGATGAGCATGCAGGACCTCTGCAACTAGATGCTGAGCGGGACGTCAGCGATGAAGATGACGTTGAACCCGATCAACGAAGGAGACGGCGAAGGCGGTGGCGGTAGCTGCGTGTGCGTGCTGTGTGTGTTCGTGTTTTATTCAATAATTTTTAGATGTTTTACGTTCTTTTAAATATTTTTGTAAAGCATTTTTACCATTTTATAGTCGTTTGCTTTTTAAAATTTACCCGCCAGGCTATTCACTCACTGGCGCGTAAATCGTAAAGATTTCAAATTTGTAAAAACTATTTCGGATAAGCGCCCACGACGCAAGGCGTTTGTTTTATATCATTTGAAAATATGTTAATTCATAATGTGCATTTCCTTTAATTAATATATTTGTGTTAATGGTTAATGGAATCTCGTGCAGGTAAACTATTAATTTTATATATAGTATGATAAAGTCATGTGCCTGGCCACATCAGATTTTTTTAGTATAGTAGAGTACGGATATGTTTGAAAGAATTACTCTATCAATCACGTTTGATACCGCGAGGATAAGTGTAAAGTTTCGCGGTCGGTAAACACGTCAAGAAGAGTTCTAAAAGCCGGAAAATGGATCCTGGAAATATCAGTTTTATTGAAAGACAACACCAATAGCGAGCGGTTGTTTTCGTTCGGCGGGTGGCTCCCTCTGTCTGAGTGTTTATCAACGAAAGCTCAGAGCCTCAATCTAGCGCGTGTTCGTCCGGCTGAACACGCACGTCCGCCTACGTTCCCAATTTGATAACTTAGTATTGTAGCGAAATGAAACCTCTCCGGTAGACGACGACCGACGTGGGCAAAAAAGCGAGATTGCAGGTACTTACCGTAGAGTCGGATAGATCCCTCCGTCTCCCCCAGGGAGTTCTTCGAAATGCAGCGGTAATTTCCAAAATCTCCCGGCTGGAGGTTCCTCACAGTCAGTTTCATGTGGGCGCGATAGCTATTTTCCATTGTCTCGGTTCCGTACTTCTTCGAAGGCAGCAGCATTACGTTTTCGTAGACCCAATAGCTGATGGCCCTTGGATACGCCTCAGTGTGACAGTCGATGGTAACATCAGTACCAGCCGGAGCACCGACGAGTTGGTTAGGCACCCAAATCATCGGAGAAACTGCAAGAGAGAAAGCAATGTTAAGACGGCAAAAGAAATGAATTGTAAATAATAAATATTAATCCCAGAGGCGCGGAATAGGGCAACATTCCGAGATACAAAATTATCTTTCGCTGCACACCTGGGAAAAATAATAGCCCTCCTGCTCATCATTCCTCACGGTCTTAATAATCTAACTTCTTTAAGGCCGAAAGTATGCAAAATAGTAGCCGCTTTATTATTTCTTTTAATTATACCTCGGGTGTTTAACTGTTATAGAGCGGTTTGTATCTCATATCTCTTACAAGAACTTTTTCCCACTGGAACTCGTGCTAACTAAAAGAGTTTTAGCATTATGTACTCTTTCTGACATTAGTTGAAAATATTTACAGTTGATCGTAGTTCCCTGAATTGATTACAATGTAACTCAATATAAGGAACAAAAATCTTAATACTTGCTACCCACAAAAAGTGGGCCATTCACATCCAAACAAGCTTCTGTACGGCGTCTGATGTCATCATAAAGTCTTCGAGCAACCGTAGCATTCTGCCGAAATTCATCATATTCAACTCTAAAGTTGTAATCCATAGACGTTAGTACTGCAATACAATTACTCATTCGCTATATATTCGCCAAAAATCATTATAAATTAATGAATAATACTGTATTTAGGAAAACAATGGAGAAGGAGAACATTCGCAAAATGGCCAAAATCGCTAGTTGATGAGTACTTATGTGATTAGTTAAAAGGTACATTAGGTAAAAGAGGTTTAGCATTATGTGCTCTTTCTGATATTAGTTGAACGTCTTTGTCAGTATAGAGCAGCGTTTCTCAACCGAGTTTCCGCGGAACCCTGGGGTTCCGTATGATGTCGTCAGGGGTTCCGCGGAAAAATAGTAACAAATAGCAGTGACGGTTATTATTCGCTATTTATTAACTTCAATTGACAATATCACTTAGAATTATCTGTTACATAACCTCTAGGAAACAACAATCTGGCAGAGTTATTGGTCAAACTCTAACATTATTTGTTTTCAATATTTTTGCCTTTCCAAATGTGTCACAAAATAAACCTATAATTTGAATCTGCTGCTCATAATGGTAGGTACTTTAGGAGAAGAACAGAACTGTAGGTGGTGGATTTCAATATGATCTTATATTCCAGATAAGATAACTAACCTACTACCAGAGAAGTTCTGAGCTTCTATGACGAAAATTATGTCGGTCCTCATCATGGAAAATCAATAAATATACAGAGTGAGTTGCAATTATAGACGAAAATTTATGCGGACAGGAAAATTGAAGTAAGTACTAATTTTGACAATGAAACAAATTTAAAAGTGCTTCACATATTTTTATTTATAATTTGGTATGTTTTTACATTTAATTTTCACCTCGAGTTATAAATTACTTTGAATCGGTCTAATTTTCAACATTGTGTATGTATGAGCAAGCTTCGTCTTATTCAACAAACTTTAAGAGAAAATACAGAGATCATCTGTTACCTGTAGATACAATTAGTGTGTATAAACATCTTCTACTTGGGTGTTTACTCCCATACCTACTTTCTTTCTCAGAACGTAATTATTGTTCTGACAAATGTTTCATAAGGACTTTTTATTTATTTTTTCAATACCTTAAAAAATACTAAAATATTAATAAAACAGTATTTTAAATGGCTTTAACTTCTTAAGGAATATTGACTTTTATTTATAATTATATATTTATTTATTTAATTATTTGTAAAAAGCACTTTTTGTATTCTTCGTTTTCGCATTGTTTGATTTGTATTTTCTTCTCCCTTCCTTTGGTAATACTTGAAGAACTAACAAGAACAAGTAAGTTTGTACCTAGAGAGAAATATCTGCAATGTTACAGAAAATGAATGTAATAATCTACCAAAAGAACTGTAAAAGAAGAATAACTGTAACATCGCTGGTTATTGGACACCAGCTAAATTTCTGTATTGTTTTTACAGAATTCACATATTCCGCAAACACATTCCTGTGAAATTAGCACAGTATCACCTTAATTTGACAGGGCATTTTTTAAATTTTACAGAAAAAATACTTTAATTTCACAGTAGTAAGTAATATTCATTCAATCATTGAACTGCGTTTCTTTACAGACTTGTATCTGGTTGCTTGAAATACGTTACACGTTTTTCTGTACGCAAAAGATACTCAAAAAGCCTTGGGAAGGACATTGTATATTTTTTTTGTTGGGGTTTCGCCAGTTTCCAACCCAATTTAAAGGGTTCCGCAAGAGTAAAAAGGTTGGGAAACGCTGGTATAGAGGGTATACACCCTGAAATGATTGCAATGTAACTCAATATAAGGAACAAAAATCTTAATACTTGCACCCACATGATTTCACGGCAAAATGTGGGGTGTCTGATGTCATCATAAAGTCTTCGACTGTGTGAAGCCACCGTCTGCCCACATTCTGCGTAAATAAGCATCATGTCTACATACTACTACGTGAAATGATCCCTTTTTGATCACACAAAGTAATAAAATGAAATTCACTCATGAGACTTCACACGGCTCAGCTGGTCGCGGATTAACCCTTGCAATGATTGCACTCATTTCGTATACACCCTGTAGAGAGTATTCCGCAGAATGGAAGAGGGAGAATAAACTTAGGATCGATTTTCCACTGTTATCGTTTATGCGCCATTAGACAGGTTACATATCAGTGCATACTAGTAGGTTTCTACAATAACGATATCCCGAGAACGTATATAGTACCAAAACGACGCGTTTTGTTTGTTCGCTTGCCAGACGCGGATTCGCCTATAAATTCTAACCACACACTCCTGCTATACTTTACATTTTTCTCTACATATCACACGATGAGAATGCTCTATTATAATCCAACTCCTATACTTGATATGCCTTATGATAATTCGACCCATGCAACGAAGACTATAGTAACTACATAGGGATTGCACTGTAGTTACGATAGTCTTCGTTGCATGGGTCGATATTAGATATATTGGGTCACAACGTCCCAACTTAATCCTAACTTAGTCCTAAACTTACCATGTCTAAACCATAGAACCATTAACCATAGACTTTCTATTTGACGGCTAGTACTGAGATATAACATGATGAGTCGTTGCAAGAGGACGAGTTGTAGAGTTCGAGGAAAAGTACGATTCTTTCATAGAGATGATATATAAAATTTATGGCGGGAAACTTGGGTGCAATAAATTCTTAAGTGCCTTATTACAATTTAAGTTTTTAATTCTGAAACAGAAACTTTATTATGGCAATTTAAGTAGGAATTGCTTTAATAAAATCCGAGGCGATTTATCTCGCCGCAAGGTGTAGCAGGAGACATATGGCATATATTTTATTATTAGTTTTGCACGCAGAGGCGGAGCTTTACTGTTGCTAACTTCGGCCGAGTGTGCAAGATGTTAGCAAAACTTTTTTGATCTCTTGCGTACCACATTACGCACCACTCTAATAGAGTTATTTCCTTCCATGTCACCGGCAAACCTCTCATAAATACGTAAGAGACCACGCCGATGGCATAACGATGATACCAGTAGTAACACATGCAAATTGCACATGGCAGGTCATTAAATGTTTAATAAACGTTTGCTAATTAAGTATATAGAACCGATTGAACAATAATTCGATATGTAATGGATTTATTATTAAATTAATTTTGAATTTCTCTCATCTATTTGGAGTGTTTATACCGCTGATGGCTTTGATCCCTCCAACCTTTGACGCGAGTGAGTAGTTCGTTTGCCCACCAATATTTATTTGGTGCCAGTAAAACAACATAGCGACATTGTCTTCAAATTGTACTAGTAGAACATTTCTATGCACCAACGATTTCAACCACCATTGCTACTGATTTAATTGAACCACCCATGCATATTTTACCTTTTATATAAAACATTGAATTTTGAGGAAAGATAAACAATTTCTAATAAAACTTAGCAATTTGCTATTTGCTATTTGCTATTTGCAATTTGCTGTTAAATCTTGCACCAAATGTTACTTGTTTATGAGTGAAATACAAAATCTTGCTTCAAACTGCGTGGATTCTACAAAAGTTCAGATATTGTGATGAATTAGAAAACAAGATGTTGAGAATTGATATGGTTTTCTGAGAGAGTACCTAGTTGCCAACCTGCGAGAGAACAAGTTCCTTAATTATCCCACAGGATGTCTCAAACTTAGACCAAAAACACTATTTTTGAGCTCCCAGTATAAATAAATGTTACTGCCTTTTATCGAACGCTTTGAAAAAGAGTATTTGAACGAAATAGCATATAGTTCATTTTTCGTAGTAATTCTCTAAAAAATCTGTAAAAAATGTAATATTTTCTAAAAAGCGGGACATTTTTAAAACTCCGCGGAACGCGGGACAAAATGTGGCAAAGCGGGACGTCTGGTCACCTTAGCCATACGTTATTTAACAAAACATGTTTATTGCGTCCTTGGGCAACACACTGCTTCAAGGTTAGCGGTTATTTTTGAAACAGTAGTGTAGTTCCACATATTGTTTGGAATATGAGGAAACGTAATTTTGTTATATCAGTATCACATAATCAGATAATAAAGTGAATCAATTCACTGTTACGTGATGAGAATACGGTGGCGGGCGGGGGCGGTCCGAGGGGTTCCCAGAGAAAAAACGCCGTCCGTGAATTGGGTTTAGAATAGTTGAAGGGGACGGTGAATTATCTGCAGGATCGACAGCGGATGATGTGACACAATGTATTTGTATTTTACTGCTTATTGGGGTAGTTCCGCGGGACCATCGGAGCATAAAATAGGAAATTGTTTGTCGGGCAGTGAATTAATCGGCAAATTTCCAACTTTAAGTGAGCAAATAACGCCGACGCCGCCGCCGCCGGATTTTGCCAATTCCGCAATTGCCGGTTTACCGGATCCAGCATCGTTTAATATCTAATCGCATAATGAATATTTATTATTTAGTGTAAAGGAAATATATTCCCGCATCTTTGACTACTACCTGACCCTTCCGCATTTCATTTGCATAACCAACTAATACTATGATTACCCTTACCCTGTAATGTTAAATCTACGAAACAAAACTTACTGTCTGAGGTTCTACACGATCTTGTTAAATATCAATGCAATAATCACAACAACCTCCTGAGTCAATTGCTATGGTTAAATCAATATGTCTTTGACTACTTATGAATTCAGGTCGCCTTCAAGCCCAACTTTATTAGGAGCTTCAGCTTTTTTATAGGAGATAACAGTTGCCTCATTTTGTGTTGTACCGTTTACAATACTCTAATGATCAAATGATGAAATTATATAGATAATATTTCCAGATAATGGACTTTGATATTTCGTTATAATTTTCCATGAGATATGAAGCGAAGTAGACATACGGAATTGCCTACGTAAGCTATGAATAAAACATTTACAAATTAGTGTTGTAAAAGCAACTGTTCTCCCTTAGTAAACAAAATAATATCCAACTGACAGAAGCATTACGAAGCCAACCGTTAAACGTAATAATGTATAAAAATCGACTAAAGGGCCTGCTTATACGGGGATTACATCTTCATAAGCTACTTCCGTTCCCACATCATATTCAACCCTAAAGTTGTAAGCCATAGATGTGAGTACTGCAATAGAATTACTCATTCGCTATACATCCGCCAAAAGTCATTATAAATTAATAAATAATACTCTATTTAGGAAAACAATGGAGATGGGGAACATTCGCAAAATGGCCAAAATCGCCATAGTTATTAAAACTGCAGGAGGCGCGCGTGGTGGAGACATATCGCAGGCAACAGTCCTATCGAACCACAGTGGAAATACATAGCGCCCATTTTTTATTAATACACCTATTTCGGGCCAACTTTGCTGAGTTATACGTGAACTTTTTTCACGGTTTCGGACAGCTATTCAAAAAGGAAATTTATGCCGCAATTTAAGTTCACTCTTCGAGATAATAGGGAAGGCACACGGTCACGTGGTTTTTGCAAGATTATTTCGCACTAGAATATATTCATTAGTCACGCTGGCGTTTTACAGGAGAAACAATTTATTGTACAAAGTACATCGTTTCTTCTTCTTTTAACTGGGGCGGCTTCATTCCGGTGCCGGCCGCTTTTCTCCGGCAAAACACTTGAAATAACTTGAAGGCGATTTAAACTATTCTAGGTGGTCGCTAGAGTCCGCAATCGCTTTTGTCCGAACACCGAACAAATACGACAGGTTTTGTCCGCATACCTCGATTAAATTCATAAAGCGATCCCCACATTTGTCTCCCTGCAAATAGTATGCACTCCTGAAATCTATTGAAGTTCAGACTATTTTATGAAACATATTCCAGAAAGAAATATTGATTTCCAATGCACATTGTTCTATATTAATTGAAAGTGGTTTTCACATCTAGGTAATATTCTGCTTGTCGCTGGTATGGTCATTTTAGATAGTGTTCAGGTACGGTCTCCATTGAACAATTTATTATCATGCTCTGGCAAGTTTATATTGATATTCTCTATGTTTGCATGCGTACTTCGATAGAGTATTATAGCTTACAGAAACTAAATCATGCAAACTAGTCGACCAGTGTAGGCAAGATTTGACACGGATAGGACTGCCACTGGCGATTATACTATCCCGTCGCTATAGTTTAAAATTCCCCACATTGTCGGACCACGAGAAATGCACTATGTGTATTTTTCACTCCTCTACATCTTGTCAAGCCGAGATAAAATATACTTTATTTCGTATCATTATTTACACAGCGCCCATTTATAATGCGCAAATCCCTTTAAAAATATATAGAACCCAGAAATAACCACACCGGATTCAATGGGACAAAAACATTCCATTGCGTGTAACCTCTATATGTATACAGGGTGTATTCAGTGTCCCGAATATTAACAAGGGCGATAAAATAATACATTTTATCACAAAAAAAAATGTGTAAACATGTATACCGGGTGACTCAATTTCGAGGCTCACCATGGGGGTCTCGCTTATTAGTGGAGATAGAGGCTATGTTTAAATATGGCAAAGTTTCGTATTTTTGTGCTGATCAATTATCTGAAAAGAAATTTTAGCTAACATTTTTCATTTAAAAGATATCCGCAAAAAACTGAATTATTAAGATATCGTTTTTAATTCTTTATTCAAAACCAGACGTAACTAGACATTTGAAACAAAGACATTCCACAGCGTCTTTTTAACAAGGAATGTAGTGTTTCAAAGATGGCGGCGTAACCATGGCCAACTTTTGTTTTTCTTATGGGCGCCAGTTGAATTTTGGCATTTTCCGATAGTCGTGTATTTTCTCATTTCCGCAATGCATAACATGTTGGCACTATTTTTTAAAACAATGCTTTAATAATAAAAAAAACATTTTCTTTTTCTCGTTGTTTGTCGTGCTTATCAGGTACCCAACTGGTGCTTGGTTACAGACCGCCGGCGCCGGACTGGCCAGAATGCTTTGGATTAAAAGCATTCAGATTGTAAAAAAAGCAAGTTTATACAACAAAGTAAATAAGTAAATCTTCAAATTGGTCGCCATTTGTTATGTTCTTCTAACTGTTCTTCCCGGAATAGCATTGACCGCATTTGTTATTCGATCGCGCAGATCCTCGATATTTCTGCGAGTATCGTGATAAATTTCGTCGTTCACAGTTCCCCATAGAAAATAGTCCAGAGGACTTAAATCAGGGGATCTAGCAGGACATTCCACCACTCCACCATTACCAATGCAGCGATTTGGAAATAGTTGATTCAAATAATTTCGTACAACTGCAAAGTTTGACTTCTGCGGGGTTTGTACGGTTTCAATTTCTTTGTTCGTAATGCTCTCCAAACACGTGTTTGCGGCAATTCCAAATTAGAGGCTACTTCCCGCGTAGAAATCCGAGGATCGTCATTTAACTAAAAACCAGTAGTTGAAGCATTGCAAAATATGGTAATCTAACGTTTACCATTTCCAAAACATCTCTTTGATCGTTTTCAACATTTCCATGAGGATTATAAGAATTGCGGGGTTTACTAAACGATCTCCGGTCCGCTAAATTTCTGTCCAATGTTAGGAATTTTGTACGATTGGGCATTTCTATGAGAACAATAATAAACCCTTATCATATCACGCTTTTCGTTTTTGGTAATCGGCATTTTGCAAACCCAACGCTGAGCGCGCCGCTTGATCCAAGTGCATTTTGTTGACGTTGCTTGGCAACGAGTCCGGCGGTCTGTAACCAAGCTCCAGTTAGGCACCTAAAGGTTTTTTGATTATTACAACATTATTTTAAAAAATATTGCTAACATGTTATACATTGCGGAAATAAGAAAAGACACGACTATCGAAAATGCCAAAATTTAACATGGCGCCCATAAGAGAAACATAAGTTGGCCATGGTTACGCCGACGTCTTTGATGTTATTTCAAATTGTAAATGACACTGCAATCCTTGTTAAAAAGTAACTAGAATGTTTTTGTTTCAAATGTCTAGGTACATTTGGTTTTGAATAAAAATATTATAAACGATATCTTAACATTTGAGTTTTTTGCGGATATCTTCAAAATACACTAGTTTTGGAATTAACTGATCGCGTAGTGTTGTCAATAAAAAATCCAAAGAATGCAGTAATTTTTGCGTTAAAAAATCGGAATCCCCGTCAATTATAATTTAACGGCATTTTGGGTCCGCCATTTTAAATTTTGCAATTTAAATTCCATATTCGGATTTAGCGTCATTCAAAACCCGTAAATACCGTATTTGAAGGAGTTTTGAGTTTTGAGCGATTTCAGACAAAGTAGGATAGGTACGCCATTATTGTACCACAAAACAATGACGCAGACCCAGGATCTTTAAGACTGTTAGTATGTTATTCAAAACAACATTTCTGTTGTTCAACATTTCTTGTTCAGCTTCCACAGTACCTATTTTTCTTGGCTGACTTAGCTACAGCAGACACGTCCATACCAGCATCAGTGTAGGTTTAGAGAAAGTTTTGTCATGTAAAAATTACACCAAGAACCACATCAGGAAGATGGTACAAAACTGGAAAGATAAAGCTAAACGACCTTACTGGGAAACATCACCTAGCATGAGGCAAGACGAGGCTACCATAACCTTCTCCGCCTCCAAGACCAAACAGTACCTCCAGTTACAAAAAAACAGACCTTCGACTGATTACAGGTCTCCTTGCAGGACATTATCCACTGAGATATCATCTGACAAAGATTTGACGGTAAAACAACGCAGACTGTAGATTCTGCGAGGGGGTCCCCCGAGACAACGGTACACCTATTGTGCGAATGTGACGCTCTAATGCCCACAAGACAAAACCACTTGGGAGCCGCCATCATTGAACCAGCTGAGCTGATACAACTTACTACTCGAACAATTACTGACTTCGTGAAAAGGCTCAACATCCAAGGACTCTAATGTATGAGGGAAATACAAAATACCTTTAGGTCAAAGTATATCGAAAGGCACAGATGCCAAACGACCCAACTCTACCATAACATACCATGTAAAAATTTATGTTTTTAATGTAGTGAAGCCACAGTAGACAATATAATTAGAATAATTTAGCCTATCAGTATTACGCGTGCGCAGTTTTTGTCGAAGCTGCAACCCTTCCCTAAAATTAATCCCTGCCCATCCCTTATTTGCAATGAGGCTGCGTAGGGCGGAAATTAGTTTTGCGACGTTTTTACCAGGAATGAAGTCATCCCCGATCTATTTAATACACCCCTGAGTTTCGAAATTTAATCAACACGTTTAATTAATAATTTGTGTACCTGCTTCATCAATATAACTCCAAACTTTCATCAAACAGCTTCTTATCAAACTTCCTCCTGGAAAATGATTCTGTTATACGTGTGTATAAAACGAGGTTACACGAATAACTACTATTTTTTTATTGTGGTTCGAGAGACGTCTGAGCGATCTATAAAGTTTTTAGATTGGTTTGTTTTCATAAATTCTGGTAATGAACCTCCGTGCTGTTGAAGTTTCTGGGATTTGTCTTTATACCAAGTAACCTGACAGTTACCTAAGTTAGCTAGTGCATTAATTGCTAACTGAATTTGTGCTGTTTACAGTGGAGCTCTCGGATTTGATTAAAAACGACGGCTTATATAAAAGCACCAACAACGCTGAAAACATTTGCAATCGGACTTATTTGCCAGTCGTACCTACTAGTAGTCGCATATGCAGCGGCAATAGGGTATTCCGGTCATGTCAAAATTTATGCAGATATTCGGTTTAACCTATTGTATAAGTCATGAGGATTCATATATTTAAGCTATGAGCTTTTTGATTTAGTTTTTCTATAAGATAATTGCAATTAAAAGTGCATTTCGTTTGAATTCACCGACCACCCTCGGAAATACACGATGATTACCGATCCCTAGTAGCGGTGGCAACAGCGGACAGCTCTCGAACAGCTGATCGGCCAAGTTGACGGTTGGCGACCCTGTTGTTTGACAACGAATAAAGGTAACTTTTTTGAGAGATGATTTGATCATTGAAATCTTATCAGGAGTTACTTTTCTACTGCTGTTACAGCCCGGCACAGAAAAATGTCGGCGTTGGAGTTTATACATTTTGAACAAGTGTTTGATATAACCTCAATAACCAAAGCAGGTGTCAACAAACGAGCGATTCTAAACGTTGACACAACAGAAGACAAAAATTTACTACGTGCACCCTAGATAGCAACGTTGTCAAGTCGCGCACTTTGAGCGGTCTTTGTGACGTCACAAAGACCAATCCTAATTCAAACTTCAAACAACGATTTC
The DNA here is from genome assembly GCA_963966075.1 of Aphodius sticticus. Taxonomy (NCBI): domain Eukaryota; kingdom Metazoa; phylum Arthropoda; class Insecta; order Coleoptera; family Scarabaeidae; genus Aphodius; species Aphodius sticticus. Next base: position 9,645,360 of record OZ014515.1, on the reverse strand, counting down.
TCTTAATTTAAAACAATGTTTGATATTTTACTTGTGAAGTAGCAAACAGTAGCACCCATACTTTGTAAAAAATGACAATTTCAAAAACACCGGAATACCCCATTATGTACGTAATGTGAAAATTCGATTTCGATGTTACCTGGTTGCAGACAGTTTAAATATTCATCCCATTAGTTTGCGCTTGGATGTCCAAATTAAGGACATCTCAAGTAAATATTTATCTCCTTCGAGTATCAATATACCCTTTCTTCTCCATTGCAAGGACCGTTACTCCAATTATAACTTACATAATGTGGCATAAAGTTATTAAAAAAGCTATCCTATCATACCTAAAACAACTGTCTTGTTGATTTCGTATTATTTATTAATTTCAACTGAATACGTTTATATTACAAAGCCCCGGAGCTTTGTCGTGCTACAAACACGAAGGAGCGAAGCTTCATACAGGTATCGGCTCCAACAATTATGTGAGGCAAATGAAAAACGAGGGAGGTGCTAAGAATATCACCTATAAATTGTCGGACGTGAAACCCCGTCTGTTACAAGCCATTCAAAAAAGAAACAAGCAGCAACAAGCAGAACTGATAGCGATAGTGTTTTATTTTAGAGAAATTAGTGTTGTGTCATGATATCGATTTTCTTATAAATGTATAAAGAAGCATTAAAGTATAGATGTGAAGTTTTGAATTTGATTGCTTCTGAAGTGAATTGTGTCGGGTGTGGTGGTGAGGATGGGTGATGGATGATAGGAGAGGTGAAGCCGCAAGATAATTTGCTCGGATTGGTGTAGGTACAATAGGCAGTGGGTTTAATTGATTTTAGCGTGTGATGTATGTAAATTGAATTGGTTCACAGAAATTATACTACAAGAACTACTTAATATCATCAGATGCGCCACGTGGTTAATAGCTTTTCGCGTACGCTCAACTTCTGACGTGTAATGAGATTTAATGCGACATAACTATGCCATTTCTCTCTGAACTGATTTATTGACACAAGCAAAATATTTACTCTACCGAAAAAGACATCACACGGACGACCGTGCGCGTATACAGATGTGGATCTGTGTATAAAAAATGGGGTTCTATATCGGCGTCTACATATTTCGTCCTTTTGCTTACCTGAAAAAAAGTGGGAGACTCTCGCCGATAAATTGCTGTGGAATAATATTTTTATCATCGCCCCGGAATTCTGTTCCTCCGCAGACGGATATTCAAATTGTTTATAGATTTTCAATAAACTGCCAGCATACGCCGCACGCTGAACTCTAAAATCGGAACGGACAATGGGGTAGAAGCATTCACTTGTTGGCAGTCATGCCTGTATTAATGCATTCCACACAGTTCGCAATACCAGCAATATGTTCACTATCCCCTAAAGCCATACCTAATTATGCTCAAACCATACGCTGCCATGTCCCAACGTCACATATTAACACCTATCCATCTTTCCAAACATTTTCTGTACTCATGTGGTACCGCAGGGAACATTCCAAACGTACATGAAAGAAAAACCTGTGGAAACTAACCTAACTGCTATCAGTGAGGAATTTATGAACCTATGAAGGATAAACTGTATTAATAAAAGAATCCGGATGATAACAAGGCTAAAGTGTTGAGGTGGTTAGAAATCAAGAAGTGAACGCAAACATTTTCGTTAAAGTCTCGCAGTTTGCTGGAGGTGGAACTAAAAGTTGGGGGGAATTAAAGATAGCAAGACACTTACTTTACAGGTCGGGGAAAAGTTTTAAATTCTCCACTTGCAAACACTCCGCCAGCTAGGGAGCAAAAAATGCCGCTAAGTACACTCATTAACTAGTTAAATAATATAATTTTATTTGTTTTTGTGCAGCCCGCCAATTACTTTCCAGTTCTGTAGAGGGGGATTTTAAATTTTCTCTTAATTTAATACACCTGCAGTTTGTTCGATCCAACTTATTTGGCACACATTGAACAACATTGGACAACCGATAATGAAATATATTTCAGTTTGCTCCAATGGTATGGTAGAGTTGGATCTTTTGTATTTGCCTCATACATTAGAGTCCTTCGATGTTGTGCCTTTTCACGAAGTCAGTAGTTCGTGATGTAAGTTGTGTCAGCTCTGCTGGTTCAATGATGCCGCTCCCAAGTGGTTTTGTCTTATGCGCATTAGAACGTCACATTCGCACAATAGGGCGACTCGGGGAACCTCGCAGAATCTACGTCTACGTTGTTTGCTCGTCAAATCTTTGTGAGATGATATCTCAGTGGACAATGTCCTGCAAGGAGACCAGTAATCAGTCAAAGGTCTGTTTTTTTTTGTAACTGGCGATACTGTCTGGTCTTGGAGGCGGAGTAGGTTATGGTAGCCTTAGCTTGTCTCAAGCCAGGTGATGTTTCCCAGTAAGCTCGTTTAGCTTTATCTTCCCAGTTTTGTACCACCTTCCTGATGCGGCTTTTTGTGATACCGCAACAGGGTTCAGGTCCGTAGAAGGGAGTCTTAGAGCCTTCTCTGGCTAGGATGTCGATGTCAATTTGCTCGAAAGACTATTATGTGTCCATTCAGTCATATAGACAGGCGTATAGACAGCCAGTTTTCTGAAGAAATGTAAACACACAATTTCTTGAAAATTTTCTTACGTTGTAAGGTTGATAAAAGCTCAGAAAGCGTATAGAATCAAGTTTTCAAGCCTTTGACCATGATCTTTGTCCCCATTTCCATCATCGCATTAAAACACTAGCCGCTTAATACAGTCGACGAACAACAGACTGGTAAGTAATAGTGTCTTATTCTCGTCAACTAAATATCAAATCCCATTTTCCATTACAATATAAGGACCAGATATACCTCAATAATAAACCAAACTGAACACCTCAGCACAAATACCAAACTGAGAACATACAAAGCAGCGATAAGACCTGTAATAATGTAGCATACAGAGACAGCATGCAGAGACAAGGGTTATGACAAGGAAAGACGAAGAATTGAGAATCAACGAGAGGAAAGTACTGCGGAAGGTATTTGGGCCAGTGAGGACAGAGGAGCGAGAACTGAGAAAACTGATGAATCATGAAATCAGTCAAAGAACAAAGAACGAAGATATTGTGAGATGCATAAAGACGCAGCGTTTGAAGTGGTATGGAGACATAAAAAGAAGAGAACCGGACACTCAAATCAGATGAATCACCAGCTGGAGACCAACAATAGGAGGACCAAGAGGGAGACCAAGGACAAGGTGGGAAGATTAAATCCACGCAGATATGGGAAACCTAGGAATAAAAGTATGGAGAGATAACGTCGGGACAGGAAGAAGTGGCAAAAAATAACAGAGCAAGCAAAAACATACATCAGACTATAGAGTGGGCGGGGAGAGGAAGAAAAATGAAATAAAGTAAAGATAAAGGAAAAGAGAATAAGGAAAAAGACAAAAAATGATTTGCAAAGGAATAAGTAAAGAAAAAAAAGAAATGTATATATGAATGATAAAAAAAGAGAAAAGCAAGTTTTTAACAGAGTGATTCCCTGTAAGAAAGTGAATCTTTAGAGCTTACCCAAGCGGCCACCATTCCATGTACACCATTCCAGGTATTTGTCGGGCAATTCCGTCATACGAAGATCGGACTAGTTTCGGACTATTAGTCCTCATTCCATGGGCTATGGTGTACCTGGGGTGTACCAGTCACCTCCGGAGCGACGTCACTTTTTGTCTTCGAATCCTGAAGATGTTGGGACTGAAGCACCAAATTGGCGACATTGGTCACCCCCTTTAGGTCTCCATTTGAGTGTTTTTTCCATTGAGTGTCCATCTTACTCCTTGGCTATACCGTTCTGATCAGGACTAATAGTCCAAAACACGTGTCTACGGTTGCTTCTTCGATCTTCGTATGACGGAATTGCCCGACAAATACCTTTCTCCTTATATATCTCACCGTCGATTAACCAGTTTTCCTCTATATGCACCTCAATAAGTAGTTATATGAAGAAGATACCTACACAGTCCTATACAGCCTCCATTGGTATTTTAAGGTAAGGAATCTCAAGTTTTCTAAAGAAATGTAAACAAATAAGTTCCTGAAAATGCCCTTACATTGTAAGGGTGATAAATTAAGCTCAGAAAGCGTAGAGAATCAAGTTTATTGCTGCAAACAAAGACATAGCGAGCCTTAAAACGAAAGCCCGGTAGCCCCGTGCGGGGGTTGCTGTTGAAATTACCCGTTTTTACGCATAAATAATACTGTTATAATACCACCGATAAATTTAAGCGTGTATTTTTAATCGCACCTCGCAGCGCGGGGTGATTTACCGCGCGGCAGCGGATAATTTTAGTTTTGCGATCTCGGATTTATTGCATTGAGGGAGTTACCCTTAAAAAGGCTTTTCATTGCGACCGTCTGGCGGACGGGGTACACGGCGCCACCGTCTACAGATTCCACAGGGTTGTTTTAAACCATGTTGACGAATTTCCCCGCTCTACTAGGGGCTTTATTTCCCTTGAGTTACAGCCCTCGAACTACACCGTGCTCATAGCTTCTGGGGTTACAAGTAACACGTTGCAATTTGCATTGAAATTTATGTTATTGTTGACTAGAAATATATTTACGTTTTCAACTCTAATTGATCTTTGTTCTCCACTTTGATTACCGACAGCTACTACCCCATACATGACATCAATTTGTTTAGAAATCTATCCAAATTCTCTTGTAAGATATGAAAATTACCGGGTATAAAGGTCTAACAAGCAGTTTTACTAGACAAGTAGTTTAATTTACTTGGGCAGCAGATTTGGCCAAGTAAATTTTACTCTGCCAATGTTTCTGGGGAATTTCGTATTCGAAAGATGTAACCAGGTCTAATTTGATGTGACAAATGTCAATAAAGACAGTACTAAAGGGTCATTATAAATTATTGTAGTCGAAGTAAGCCAGGATATCAAATGTAAATATTTCTGGTGGCCGCTCTATTTGAATTGAAGGCCACTGTTTTCCACGCAAAAGTTAAATTGGTTGCATAACCTATTTCAAGTCTGACAGTAGTTTGTGTATAGCGGCAAAAAGTTATTAACATGGGCATGGCCTACTTTGACTACAATCATTTATAATTTGAGCGAAGAAGGATTTTGGTGAACAATAAGCTACATAAAAGAATTTAACTCATTTTGCATATGGAAAACCCTGCAGAACCGTTGTAGAGTCTGTTGATAAGACGTTTTGCACGCGTTTATGATGATTCACCAAAATCGATTCAGAGGTCACTGGCTGTATTAGTGGAAACCGTTATATTGCAGAAAAATTAGCGATTTTATTCATGTTACAAATACATTAGCAGAAATACATATTGTTAAGATCAGGAACGGAGATAAAAACTGTAACGCTGCCATCTATCCCCAATAGGTGTCACGACGGGTTTGTTTAATTCAAAATTCGGCTTGCAAATCCTGAAGTGACAAATAAAAAACCTATAAATTTCCACTACCTCTGTAGCTCAAATGGGAGAGCAGTCAACCGGAAATTGGAGGGGTCCTGGTTCAAATCCAGGCGGAGGTGCTTTTTCCAAAAATTATCCTCACCTGGATTAATTATCATTCGCTTCTTTAGTTGATTCTACATTACTGACGAGTTTACGTAATTAACCATTTTCCCTTGCATATATATATATATATATATATATATATATATATATATATAAAATTAATAGTTTAGCTGCATGAGATTCTATTTGATCGAGATCGGCCATGTCTGCATTAAAATAAAACTAGTAGAACTAGACAGATATGTCGATTAAAGCTTCGGATATTGTACTCCGTTGACACCGGGTACACCGTCCAAATGACACTTACGTGTTATTGGGTGTAAAAAGTGTACCGTAAACTTGGGTGACTTTAGTCCACTTTTGAAATTTGAAGTCCGGTAACTTTTAACAGATTAGATATAATTACTCATACTTGTGCTATTTTTTGGGTCTTTGATAGTACTTCAAAAATATCAAAACACTAATATTTCCAACATCAGGATATACTTCTTTTATGTATATATATGGGTGGCCAAAGTCAGAATTCATTATTGGGTCACTTTGGCCATACTACTGTTTATCATGCCAATGAAACGATAAGCTAGTGTATGCTCGAGTTTGGCCACCAAATATGTTTTAAAAGTGTTCAAGAACAAAATATGTTAAAATCAGCAATAAGATCATGACAAAACTATTTTATGACTATTTTAAAAAATAATGCTAACATGTTTTACATTGCGGAAATGAGAAAAAACACGACTATCGGAAAATGCCAAAATTCAATATGGCGCCCATAAGAAAAACAAAAGTTGGCCATGATTACGCCGCCATGTTTGATGTTATTTCAAATTAAAAAATAACACGCTGTAGAATGTTTTTGTTTCAAATGTCTAGCTACGTTGGGTTTTGAATAAAAAATTAAAAACGATATCTTAACATTTCAGTTTTTTGCGGATATCTTTAAAATGAAAAATGATAGCTAAAATTTCTTTTCAGATAATTGTTCAGCACAAAAATACGAAACTTTGCCAAATTTAAACATAGCCTCTATCTCCACTAATAAGCGAGATCTAATAAGCCTCGAAATTGAATCACCCAGTATAGCTAGACATAATTTTGTACTTCTGGTATAATGAAGAAACCTCCTTTGGACGGGACCGGTGTTTTTATTGCTTGTAAAATGTCATCTTTGTCATACCACAGAAATGTCATCATTTGATGGCCATTTCCACTGAGAATGCCCGACTTTACTTTCCTCGATTGACTACACCGAGCACTTTAACTACGCGGGTATTGCAGAAAGATATTCCTAACAAACCACAGGACTAATGTTATCGGCGGCAAGTCATAGATGCTGATAGATTACTCAACACAAACAAAGTTGTTCATAGTAACAAAATTGGTCAATTTTCAAAGCTATCTTCTGAACACTGCCACAAAAAAAAATAAATTATCATCTAACTTACATTAAGCACCTTTGTATTCAATATAGTATCTAAAATATAAATAACCAAAAATACTCGCAATGTTTGAAATATTAACAAAGATCTAAACAATATAAATAAATTTTCGAATAGTGGCCAAAGTCACCCAGGGCGGCCAAAGTCACCCAAGTTTACGGTAATACAATATCTGAACGCAGCTTATATTGTCAGAAGTTATTGTCGAAACATTAGCGTTTGACACTACCATGACACTACCTACTGTCATTAGAATCAAACAATCTGAGAAATCCTGGCTACTAGTTTTAATGCAGTACGACCGATCTCTATGAAATAGAATTTGCTCATGCAGCTAAACTATTGATTGTATCAAAAAATTTCATAGTCATAAATTATTCAGAATTTCCTCATCTTTAATTTATTATTTAACTATTTCCACAAAATTCCAGAAATGGCAGCTTATTTGCAAAATCTTTCAAAAATGCTAAGACTAAACCTCCAGTTCCTTTGGACCCTTTTCAACAGAAAGCTTTTCAGCTCTAAGTTTGGTTATGAAACTTCTAAATATGAACTTTCGTCCCGATACCTTCAGTAGTTTCTCCGGAATCGTCGCCACAAAAAACTGGTACACACACACGCGCACACACACACACACACACACATACATACATACACACACACACAGACATTTTTTTGTACCTTGGTCAAAAATGTTCAGGGGACCCAAAAAGACATATTTCCGCTAAAATCTCAAAATTTTTTTTTGGCACGATTACAATACTTTACATAGTGCGTATGATAAAGTAAAAAACAATGAATGTTTCTTTTTGCAGATGCTTCATACTAAATTGCCGCCACATGGCTACGGTATCGAAGGTGATAGCTGGAAACTGATGTCTTGCAAAGAGTTTTACATTGTTATAATTTGAAAAGACAGGTATTTGTATAAAAAATCTAATAAATAAAAACAAATAACAATAATAATATTGAAGACCATTATTTTGTCAGCTTTATGATTATTATTAATATTAAAGTTGGCAAAATTGGTTAAAGTTGACACGAAAAAAACTGGAAAGATGTTAGGTAAATTTGTGCAACGCATAAATTTGTTGACGTTTGTGGTCGGTTCAGTAAACTCGGAAGTAGTCGCCTGTTCGTATTTAAAGTGTTAATGGTATAAAATCATTAAAAAACATGAGCCGGGACTGATTGAAATTCAGAGCGCCCGCCGTTTGCCCGTCCGTTGAATTTATTGTTATTTTATTGTTTTAATTAGTTGAAGCGAAAAGACGACGAAAAAAGCGATGAAGTTCTAAACAGTTTACGTATTTTATTATCGCTGGTTTCCCTCTTTTTTATTGTAGAATTTTACGTTTAACCATATTTTCAAACTTTTAAATCACTTTAAATGGATTCCATATTGGGGTGAATTTTATTATAACGCAGAAATTTTCGTACCCATACAGGCTGTTTCAGATCAGGAATAACGGCTAACTTTGAAGGAGCAGATGAGCCAACGACAGAGAAGCAATTTTGGTCAAATAGCGTATAGTTTATTTAAAAGTTACTCACAAAATTGTATTAAAGAAATCGTCCAGTTTCAGCACAAATGTGGTAGGCTGTTGACGATTTTGTTGTGCTGAACAGGGTCGGACTTTGGTTTTCTTAAACTTTAAACTTAAAGACTTTAATTTTCTCAAGAATGCGTTAAGTTAGATCACACGTTATTTGACAACACATGTTTTATTTCGTCCTTGGGAATATGCTCCTTCAAGGTTACCCGTTATTACTGAAACACCCTGTAAATAAAAGTCCATTCCGTTTTTTTTTAAATGGACTAAATTCTGAAATAAAAGGAAGTTAATCTGGGTATTAAACAATATGGATTTAAATACAATCAACGATGATTTTGATGTCTCTCTCTCTCTCTCTTCTGTTTTGGAATCTTAGACGTTGTTCTATTGTTTTTTTTTGTTTCGTCTATCTGCACGGAGCGAATACCGTGGTGGTTTCTATAAAGGCTTTGAGTTTTCTAGAGCAATAACAGAGGGTATCGCAGTGCTTACCAGAGCATGAATTTATACTGATATTTCAGTACTTCCATTATTACCGAATTACGGTTGATATATTATTGTAGTGCCCCATTATTCGCGGACGCATTTTTTATTTATCCCGACGGATGAGCGCTCGCCTGTTTTAAAAAATAAAGTCAATAATAATTTTGATAAATAATGCCGTTAACTGTCACAGGTCGCGCTTTTATATTTATTGAAAAATATATCGCACCTACGCGTTTTTTTATTTATTTTTTTTTAGAATTTATTACTGGAATATTGAGGTAAATCTGGAAACAATAAAATCTTTTTTATTCGAACGCTTTGACGTTCAAACATGCAAACTGGTTTAAGCGCCATCTACGGAGAGTATCTCGATATCAAAGGTAATAAGGTAGAAAAAGGAAGAGTCGCACGCATAAACAGAAGCCGAGTCAAGCCCGTCAAATTTATACGATTATGTAAATAGGCACAAGACGCACCGACATATGCGGCCCCTTTTCTCTCCACGGAAAATCTTTTGTAACATCCCCCCCCTCCTCGATACATTATAAACAAAGAATATCAGTAGCTTTTATTACGCTCGTGAAAACCTCCTATCTTTGTCTTCCCTTGCTTTATAACTTCGATAATGCTTTCCGCATCGTTCCCATCAATTCCTTTTGGCATACTAACAAAACAGTTCCATTTATTTGCATGCATCTTTGTTTCTACCAGATAAAACATATGGACATACAAGGAGTGCAATGTTCGCTGATGAATTTAGAGCTCGGCAAAATTGTGACCGTCCGTGCCGGTCTCTACAGCAGAGCAGGTACGATCGTCTAAACGGCTTTGACACTGGCACTTATGTATATCCATAGAAACAATATACAAACTACATTCATCGAAACACAAAATTTGTATCTCCGTCTAATATTGTTGGAACCAAGACTACTCATTGGCGGTATAGGGTATGCGCAGTATATTCCTGTAATATGTATATGGTGTAATATGTATGGGTATACCAGTCATGTGGGCTAGCCATCTCATACGGTACTATGACCGTATGCGGTTTGAATTAAACTCTTTTATTTGTAATATCTTTTTCAATTTAATTGGAACAAATTAATCAACCCTTAACTCTTGCAGAGTCTTAAATACATGAGATAATAATCGCAGATTTAATAAAAGTTATATTTTGTTCATATATTCCGCCTAATTAAAATTTACAGACTAGGTACTACCGCGAGCATAAAAAACGGGGACACTCAAATTTGCACTAATTAAACTGGGCTTCGTAATGTCATGTCAGTACGCTTGTCATGACACATTAATGTCGTCGTGAATTTTGACGTAAGAAATAAAAATGACGCACTTGAATGAATTTCAGACGGCAATAATTTAAACTCGACTACATGATGGAATGCATTCGAGAAATTGCTACTGAATTAAGTGTCGGCAAGAATACCGCGAAGAATAAAATTGAGCCGGAACAAATTTGTAGGTTGACAAATACTGTCAGAGTTTAGACGTCATAGGTTAACAAATTCTGTCTAAGTAAATGTTACACAAATTGTTGAGAATATAATTGCCAAATTTCACTTTGCTGTCCCCGTTTTTTATTCTCGCGATGGTACTCTCAAATTATATATTAGTAGCTATTCCTTAAATTAAAACATTTGCAGTCCATGCTCTTTGTATTACTGAATTAAGGAAACGCATTCTAACATTAAAAGTAGTCCACATGATGCTGATTATATTTGCTCGATAATATTAATATTTATAAATTATTTTTCACATTGTAAAATTTGTATTTATTCGAAATATATATACATTGAGCGCGTAAAGTAAGGAAACATGACACAATGTCTGAAACGGTTTGTTATTTGAAAAATTTCGTCGATTTTTAATTATCAAAATATACATATTTACCTCAAATTTAATTTCTGACTTTCAATTGTGTTCGACTTATGACATCATCGACACTTTCTAAATGGCAATCCCATATTTTTGTACTGATATTGATAGATCTGTTAGCTGTCATAAAGTCAATTCTCAAAACTTATCGTTACATTTAAAAAAATCGAGAAAAAGACAGTTGAAACTTCGGGTTGTATCGATAACTTTTGTTTGTTTATGGTAGCGTCAGGTTATTGCGTTTTTTACCTTTTTTTTTAACAAGACGTCCGCACCCCAGTTAAAAAATCGCTGTTAAATGCGTCAAAATATTTGGGAACATATTTTTAGAATTTCAGGTAAAAATACAAAATTTAGGTTTACTATGAGACCATTTTGAGGTTTCAAGGACCGTAGGTTCAGCTGGAATAAAATAAAAAAGCGAAACACTACTGCCTTCTGCTATCTACCTACGGTAGTCAGACAGTGACACATAGCCCACGTCATGGCTCTGTCTCTTTTGCTTGCGCCTGCATCACATCTCGCCAGCCAATATTAAGCGCGGGTCCCTTCCAGTTATACGTAGTATATACAGTTTACTGGGTGGCACTAACCACTCAAGTGGCCTCGCATACTTCGCCACGCTAAAATGTGACTTAATATCACTGATGCGTTAATTTGAAATTAACTACTTGAGGAGTCGTTACACTTATTAATGCCACTTAGTGTTTTGCTATCCTTTTTCGAAATGGCGTATGTATTTTATCTAGTTTATCTATACTTACAAACAATTTAAGACATCACTGATAAAAAGTCACATTTTAGTGCGGTGAAGTAGGTGAGGCCACGTGAGTGATTACTGCCACATGGTTTTGCATTGCTCTATTGATGATACAGATAGATCTTTTTATAAAACTAGAAGCTCGTTTTTACAACACGGTTTTCATGTTAGTTGTTATAGTATTACGTAACACCCATGTAGTTCTCAAATTGATTACATTCGAAAAAGAGAAGTTCTTGTTTAAAGTCTATAGCCCGGATGGACAGTAGATCGAAATACGCCTGTCAATGTGCAATTGTATTTTACTGGGCTATGGCCGTGTTTAAAAATAGAAGCCATTTTGAGATTGAGTAGCGTTTGTATAGCCGACACGGTCCAGAGGTTACGGTGCCTTCCTGAATTTATTGTCTCGTGTAGAACAAAACGTCCTATCTAAAAGTAAGCTTATTGAAAAATAGATTTCGTTCGGAAATTCACCGATACTAGTGTATTTCTTTTACAGTTACGGGAAATAAATACCGGTACAACATTCTCGACATATTGAAGTTTCGTAGAAGTACATCATTTTCATCTTCATCTGAAATTTCTAGTCCTCTTATCCGACCATGATTGGCTGCCTACTTTGCATACCTTATAGACTTTTGTTCACTGTTAAATGAGGCATATTGCATGTAGGCATATTGCAACTCCTCTAAGATTGTCATTTTGTATTAAGAGAGGACTGGCTATTCCGATGTAATTCCATGCGTTTGCTAATGTCATATCTAGTAAATGGTAAACTATTCGAATATATCATTTTTTACTCCTCGTGAATATTTTATGTCGAGCGATGATGGAAGCTAAAAGAACGACACTCATGGGTTTCTCAAGTTTGTTAAGTGTGTTTTTATTACCAGATTCTCCTGGAGAATGTGCATTATTGTCGTTAAAATGTAGAAATTGTCGTATTTTCTCAAATCGACTAAGGCCCGATATTTTCACCTACTTACAAAATCCTAAGTAGTTAGGACACTGACAAATTTGTGACGATATTTTAGTCCGTTAAATGAGAAGATGTGTCGGAGGCGGTGGTGGGTCACGTCCTGCGCTTCTTATGTTCACGTTCTAGTCACTGCCGCCAGCACATCTTTTTATTGAATGGGCTAAAATAGCGCAACAACACTGACAGATCTGTCACATAACTATTGAGGACTTAGTGTTATAGTTTTTATTATCATATCCACTCCGATGTCACTATTCCAGTAACAACGAGTGTTTCAATAAGACATGAAAAGACAACGGACATGAAAATTAAAATTCCTATATATTGTTTCAATTCTTTAGAATTTTACTACCACGTGACTTCCCGACCGACTACCACCGGAGAAGAGGAAATTTAATACTATTATGTATATAATCATCAAACTCTATATCATACTCTGTCATATCACCATAATTGTTTAGGGTTAGTCAAAATTACCGTAACACCTAAATAATTTTCCAACTGTAAATAATTTCAAAAAAATTTTCAAGTAAAAGTTGTTTTGTTTAAACTATCTATCGTTTAAATATATTTTTATTATACATAGTGTTCATTTTACTCTGGATATCTCGTAACCTTCCCTTTTTCAAATAGAACATCATGTATAACTTTACATTTTTTAATTCTAGGATTCATTCAAGAATCTTTTGTATGATTTTTTATAAAATGCCTTATTTTTGAGTTATGATCAATTAATCAAAAATAGACGAAATTACCGAAAACCTAAATAATTCTCCAACTGAGAAAAAAATTTGTGTTTAAACAAACTATTGTTTAATCTGGAAATTTGGTAACATACATTTTTTAATTCTAGGATTAATTCTTTTATAGAAATCATTTTTTTTTAATACAATACTGTCATTTTTTAGTTATAAGCAATTAATCAAAATTCATGGAGTACAAATTACGAATATTTTCCCACATACATACAGATTTATTTAATTTGCCAGCTTGAATATTTAATTTATTATGCTATTTCATAGTTTAGTTATTTCTTTTGGTTTTTATTTTTTTATCCGTTCATGATCGGTTAATTGCTCATAACTCAAAGATGATACAATTAATTTTTTTTAAATATACAGGGTGTTCTATTAGAAAAAGAAAAGTTTACCAAATTTTCAGACTAAAATGAACATCCGTATATTGAAAATCTATAGCTTATTTAAAACCAAAAAACTTTTGTTTGAATTTTTCTTTGACATTTTTACGGTTAAAGAATTACCAATGTGTTCCGGTAATTTTGACTAATCATGTATAATCCGCCATTTTGAATTTATTTTAAAAATCTGACATGACATTTTTAATTATCAAACTTCAAATATTACGGGAAATAAGTTTCATGCAAATCCTACATCATATATACCTACATCACAATAAAAATATTATTTAAATGCTTTAAATAAACAAGTATTGTTAAAAATGTAAGCTGTTTTTCCGTCGAGTTCAAAGACAGTACATGTCCATGATGATTGTTTTAATCATAGCTCTGCTTTTAATCAAATATAAATAAAATATGTAGTCCATTTAATTGGCTGTGAACTACTTTATATTTTGTCTATTGGCACAAAATAGCTAACTGCTATACTTTTCAAGATATTGCACCAACAAAATTATTTTGTTATTTTTCTCACTCTTTGGACTTGTAGTGTTTTCGAACCGACCGATTCATTTGACAAATCAACAAATAAGCTTTTTGTTTGCAAATCTTCATTTAAAAATTGTTTGGGTATCTGTTTTTGTTAAATTAATATACTCCTTAATTAAAAAAAAAACAAAGTATTTTAGTCCAACAACAGTACTAGAAGTATTAGAATTTTCAATTTAATTCGTTGCAGAAATAAAAAAAAATGTTAAGTTATTTTCATAGCCAGCATATTATTCGTCTAAGCAAATTAGACTGAGGATGATATTTTATGAATAAGTCAACGCTTAAAAATTCCTAGAGTATAAAAATGTTATTTCGATTCGAAACATCGCACTTACAAAACACGTTTCAAATTCTCGAATCGGACCGGCCGGCTGGACAAAAACATGTTCTATTATGGCTGTAAAATAACTACGCTGAATGTTGCTCGAATATTTGACGAAAACATACTCATACCGTCAATGCTCCACAGAAAAATACGTTTTTGTTGTCGAAAGAAATTGTTTTCGAGGCATAGCACGAGATGTCTTTTTATATTTCAATTTCGACAAGGAAATAATATCCTTGTACGAAGTATGCACATGTTTGTTTTTGCTGCATTACTAACGCGTTTCGGAAAATATAATAATATGAAATGAATAAGGAATTTATTGTTGACCCCAAAAACACTATACATACCTACATCACAACAAAAATATTATTTAAATGCTTTAAATAAACAAATATTGTTAAAAATTTACGCTGTTTTTCCGTCGAATTCAAAAACAGTACATGTCCATGATGATTGTTTTAATCATAGCTCTGCTTTTAATGCAAATATAAATGAAATATGTAATACATTTAATTCTCTGTGAACCACTTTATATTTTGTCTGTTGGCACAAAATAGCTAACAACTATACTTTTCAAGATATTGCACTGACAAAATAATTTTCTTAATTTTCCCAGAACTCACTTTTTGGACTTGTAGTGTTTTCGAACCGACCGATTCAAATATTTTAAACATTCATGGGGTGTGGACAAATTATCAAGTTATCCATTCATTATTAAGTTAACCATTTCTGTGAAAAATTAACTAACTCTAAATCATTTTCTTTACTCTTCGATTTGTTGTGTTTACATTTTCTTTGATCTTTTGGTTGGCACTGGCAGAAGCTACATTATCATAGGTATCCCCACTATTAGAAAAACTAGTAGATAAAAAGGAAAGCATCTTGAAACTTTGCACGTTTATTAATTGCTACATCATCAGTGTAAGTAAACTAAAAAGTACAAGGAAAGAAAGACAACCAATGTCACAAGTAAACATCTTTAAGGAAACTAACAGTCAAAATTCCAGTATGAAAACTTCCTTAAAAATTTCTTACTTGTGACATTGATTCTCATTGTTTTCTTTTGCTTTTTAGTTTACTAACACTGATGATGGCGTAAGCCGAATCTTGTTTGTAGCAACTAAATAAACCTGCAAACTTTCAAGGAGCTTTTCATTTCATGTAATAAGCTATTGGTGTCAGAGAAGTCTTCATGATCAGTAAGATTACTAATTTCACTCAAATGATGGCCAAATATTCTCTTTGTTTTTCACGTAAGAATTTCTTAGGTACCACATTTTATCCTTAAAAGTTAGATAAAACTGTATGTAATTATAGAAAATACTATTGTTGTCTTTTGTAGCAGATATTTACACATTTGGCTACTCTAAAAAAAACAAATTCTGTACTGAACGCATAATGTTGTGGAACTACAACAAACCAACCTTATACTACAACAATTTTATATGACAACTCTACCTATTACAAATGCCAAATAAAACAACTTCATATTACAACTTTACCTATTATTAAATGTCATAAACTATTCTACTAACTTTAAATCAACCCCTACAATTTTATTTCACCATTATATTTTACAAATATTAACAATTATAATAACTTTCTTTTTTAGTTTGTCAGAGACGTTACGATGACGCGTCCCGCTAACTTTGACAACTGAAGACAAATAACGGTTTCATGACTGACAAGCTATTCTTGGCGCATGTACGAGAACTCATAGACGCTTTAAACTATCTTTTTCTAACTATCGCGTACGCCGACTTTATTATAAATTATGCTAAGCAGCTTTAAGCACGTTTAAACAATTATCCCGAAAAACGGAATTCGTGTGATTTACTGACCTACATCAAAGCACCAATTCCGCACTAGAGCTATCGTAATCTGCTTACACCACACACACACACACACACATATCCTATTAATTACAATTTCACCCCTTATACGACCCGCGTAAGACGATTAATGCACGGGGGTACTGTATTCGCATACCCCTGTGACGTAACAGGGGCGCGTGTGTCGCCCCATTGGAAACGGATTTACATTTCCACCGTGATCATTCGCCAGGAAAATTTATAATTCTACATATCAAAGGATGTAGACAGAAATGTTTTTGTAGGGAAAAAGATCAAACTTACATTCAACGTCGACTATGATGCGTTTGCTCACTGAGGGTGGGATACCGTTTGTCGCTATACACAGGTACGCGCCCATCTCCGTTCGGCTGATACGAGTCAAATTTAGCTGTTCTCCATCAAACACGTTCACTGAAAAAGAAAACAGTTGTTAATATTAGACATGTGCAAAGAGAATTGAAAGATGTATAATTTGAACCAGTCCGGGGCATCAATTCTGTAACTCTGCAGCTGTGTGAAATGCAAGCCGCATAAAGCGAAATAACAACGACGTGAAACATGATCCCAAAACAGAAATCCTTCCTTCTTACACGATAACGACCATAACATATAAAATACTAGCGTGCTACGCGAAACTGAGTGTCGATGAATATCTATACAAAATATTAAACGACAATACTTGATGCCATGACAGTCGAAATTTCGTGGCAGAATAATCTGTAGTCTTCAGTTACTTACTTCTAACGTTGTCCATCTTAGTTTTGTCTTCACTGGTACTCTCATTACCACCCACAAACGCTCTATCTACTACTCCATCATGGAGACCCTCATTTCCACAAGCTTTTCAACAGACAATTGAGGATCGACGTTTACATGTGGCCTTTATGCATCGCTAAACAGATTCAAGTGACACAGAATGGTGTTCACTGGTAGTCTATTTAGTTAAAGCAACGTTTCCATCTCCTACTTCATCTTCAAAGGATAGAGACCCTCATCTCCTCAAGCCTTTCTACAAACAATTGAGGATCGACGTTGACATGTGGCCTTCATGCATCACTAAAGAGATTCAAGTGACACAGAATAGTGTTCACTGCTAGCCTATTTAGGTATAGTAACTTTTCCATCTACTACTCCATCTTCAAATGATAGATACCCTCATTTCCTCAAGTCTTTCATCAAGCAATTAAGGGTCGACGTGTACATGTGGCCTTTATGCATCGCTAAACAGATTCAAGTGACACAGATTGGTGTTCACTGGTAGTCTATTTAGTTAAAGCAACGTTTCCATCTCCTACTTCATCTTCAAAGGATAGAGACCCTCATCTCCTCAAGCCTTTCTACAAACAATTGAGGATCGACGTTGACATGTGGCCTTCATGCATCACTAAAGAGATTCAAATGACACAGAATGGTGTTCACTGCTAGCCTATTTAGGTATAGTAACTTTTCCATCTACTACTCCATCTTCAAATGATAGATACCCTCATTTCCTCAAGTCTTTCATCAAGCAATTGAGGGTCGACGTTTACATGTGGCCTTTATGCATCGCTAAACAGAGTCAAGTGACACAGATTAGTGTTCGCTTGTAGTCTATTTAGTTAAGGCAACTTTTCTATGTCCTACTCCATCTTCAAAGGATAGAGGCCCTCATTTCCTCAAGCCTTTCAACAAACAATTGAGGATCGACGTTTACATGTGGCCTTCATGCATCGCTAAAGAAGTACAAGTGACACAGAATGGTGTTCGCTGGTAGTCTATTGCTAAATAACTATAACTATAAGGCAACGTTTCCATCTCCTACTCCATATTCAAAGTATAGAGACCCTCATTTCCTCAAGCCTTTCAACAAACAATTGAGGATCGACGTTTCCATGTGGCATTCATGCATCGCTAAACAGATTCAAGTGACACAGAATGGTGTTCACTGATAGCCTATTTAGTTATAGTAACTTTTTCATCTACTACTCCATCTTCAAATGATAGATACCCTCATTTTCTCAAGTCTTTCATCAAGCAATTGAGGATCGACGTTTACATGTGGCCTTTAGGCATCGGTAAACAGAGTCAAGTGACACAGAGTAGTGTTCGACTGTAGTCTATTTAGTTAAGGCGACTCTTCCATTTCCTACTCGATCTTCAAAGGATAGAGACCCTCATTTCCTCAAGGCTTTCTACAAACAATTGAGGACCGACGTTTACATGTAGCCTTCATGCATTGCTACACAGATTCAAGTGGCACAGAAATGTCTTCACTAGTAATCTATGTAGTTAAGGCAACTTTTTCATGTACTACTCCATCTCCAAAAGATCCATCATTTCCTAAAGAGACCATCATTTCCTAAAGCTTTAGAACAAACAGAGAGGAGCGACGTTTGCATGTGGCTTTCCATCATCGGTAAACAGATTCAAGTGGCACAGAATGGTTTTCACTGGTAGTTTATTTAGTTAAGACAACTGCACCATCTATTACTCGATCTTCATAGGATAGGTCCTATTTTCGTCAAGCTCTTGTTTGTCTATAAAAGCAAATGAGGATCGACGTTTACATGTGGCCTATGTGTATCTCAAACAGAATCGAGTGGTACAGAATGGTCTACTGTTTAGTGATGTTAGAAATAATATGGGTGTCTTTTTACTTGTCGTTATTGGGAGGAAACGCCCTGGACAGTACCCCTAGGAGTACGTTATCAAATAGTTTACGATGTTATGTATAGATAGTGGGTTGGTAAACAAAATGTCCATTGTTTTGAAGCAATACTTGGGGTGTGCGGAACACGGGAGTAATCGGGAGCTCGCTGAACGCGGTCTGTGATGAACACGAGAGCCCCTCCCAACCAACGTAGGTATAATTATCTCTCGAGTGGTATATACCATCTCCGGCGAGACATGTCTATTATAGAGCAAGCCCGCTACTAGACGGTTGAAATCTCCAAACCTAATTAAATTTCATAGATTTTAAGATGCTAATTAATTATATTTCTTAGGGAACTTTCCAGTCGTCGGGGTGACAACCGACTCTTTTTCCATACCGTTGCACTGTCGCCAAGTAACTATTTACAACTTCCTACCTTAAATTATTCAACAAGTTTCTTTCATTACACAAAAATTTATCCACAAACAACATCTGAACCAAAATAGTTCCTAACTAGTTCCAAACGTCTACCACGAACAAACTTCTTATAAACTTAATCAAAATTATGAATATAGTTGTGGGTACAGGTACCAAAACAACAACAGTATTCTTCTTACTTGACTATAAAGGTTATCGGCAATAGGGAGGGCAGCTTAGTAAAGTTAGAGGTTAGAATAAGACGGTTGCATTAAAATTCCGTGGGAGCGAGAGGGAGAAAGAGCCATGGTGAGCTCAGCGATTCAAAGCTGTGCGAAAATCAACAAATACATAATAATCGCGTTTCAATTCAGAATTTAAAAATTTTATTAACGAAGCGTTTTATTCGGTAAGTTCCATATTTTGTTAAGACTTCAACGAAACTTGCCTTAGGTTAAGAAAATTACCCACATCGTAAAAACACTTGCTAAGACGGCCGTCTGGAAACTCGCAACATTAAGGATTACATAACTGCTTAAGTTGGTAAAAACTTGCGCGAAATTACAATCATGGTTAAAATGGTTATAGGTTTTAAAATTTTAATGCGCGATATAAATTCCGCGGCGTTTGCATAATTAAAAGAAAAATCTTTCGTTTTAAATCTGATCCTGCTTCTAACTAACTAAATTTTGACAATCTCGCAGGTTTGGTAGATACATATAATTAAAGGTGACTGCGCATGGGCGTCCATGTGAGGAGTTCGATGTTGGGGGGTTGGGTCGGAAGAATAAGTGTTATTTTCTTTGAATGCGAGTATAAAACGCGGTCGGTTCTACATTTTATCTGCATAAATGATAAGACCGGTATGAAGTGACACACTGCGCAGTCTCTGTTACACTTCAGCCCCAATGCTAGATTAGCTATTGCAATATTTAGCAGGAAGGTAGGATAGGTCGTTCCGCATCTCCTGTATTTGCCCGCCACCGCTCCAGCCCCTCCCTGCCCCGCTCGCCCGCTCTGCAGACACACTAAGTATTTAGAATAGGGTACTTAAATCTCTTTATTTTTACTATAAACGTAGAACGCCGCCGAGATAATACTCCGATACCGAAAAAGAGCTGATAAGCTCCAACAAAATATCACACACACTCGACCCTCGATTTCATGAACTCTCATTAACCCCCTAATACGTTTCAGTATACTGAAAATCTATTTCTCTGCGCATCCCATATTTTAGCATATTATTTTAAGGATCGCCGGCCAATTAAGCTGACCACACAGAAATCATGTACAAGGCGTTCGTTAGAGACAATTAAATTAATATCTGAATTGGCAAGATTGTTATTGATGAGTTTTAAATAACCGCATAAAATAGATGGTATGGTATGGAATGGTAGAGTTGGGTCGTTTGGCATCTGTGCCTTTCGATATACTTTGACCTAAAAGATCTTCTGTATTTCCCTCATACATTAGACTCCTTCGATGTTGAGCCTTTTCATCAAGTCAGTGTGAGTTGTTCGAGGAGTAAGTTGTGTCAGCTCTGCTGGTTCAATGATGGCGGCTCCCAAGTAGTTTTGTCTTGTGCGCATTAGAGCCCTACATTCGCACAATAGGTGTACCACTGCCTCGGGGACCCAATCTTTGTGAGATGATATCTCAGTTGACCAGAGAGTTTATTCTCGTCATCTTTTTGAAGCGAATGCGAGACTTTTCGAATTGTTAGGTTAGAGTGGGGATATCGGCGGTTGCCCTGTGTTGGAACGTATGGGCGTGGCGCGTGCGTTATTGTTCTTAGTGACGAGCAAACTTGCTCATAGATACGTTCCAGGGGAGAACCGCTTATATCCCCACTCCGTCCACCTAACCATTCGAGAAGTCTCGCATTCGCTTCAAAAAGATGACGAGAATAGACTCCCAGGTCCTGTAAGGAGACCTGTAATGAGTCGAAGGTCTGTTTTTTTTTAACTGGAGATACTGTCTGGCCTTAGAGGCGAAGAAGGTTATGGTAGCCTTAGCTTGTCTCAAGCCAGGTGATGTTTACCAGAAATCTCGTTTAGCTTTATCTTCCCAGTTTTGCACCATCTTCCTTCTTAGCGTTGAGAAAGCAATTAGGTTCATATGAGAAGTTATACTCAGTATGACATTTACTATTTCTAAAAATAATTCTTGCGGAAAAAAAGTGTTACACCCTGTATAAATATCTCGGAAATGTTGTTAAATGGTGTTTTAAGGATAAAAATCCAAAATTTAGGTATTTACCCTAAGTAGGGGCAAATACCCGGGTAAATACCCATTTTATAAGTTCCCACCCGCCTGGTATTTCCCGGCCCACATCACTGGGTTCATAGAAGGGGGTCTTAGAGCCTTCTCTGGCTATCATAAAATAGATGCTATAGAGACAAAATAGAGGTAAAAGCCACCATCTCCTTCTGAATCAAATTGTATATTCAACCACATAACAATAAATTATAATTAACGCGTCTTGTACATTAATCACTTAAATAATGTAATGTAATCGTGCTTGTTGACACTTGGCGCTATCTCGTGGTGTGCATTGTCACTATAAATTGGTTGTGTATTTACAGTTTAGATAGGCTCCATCTATTGTGATCCTTCTTCGTTTTTGTTTCATTACGTGAATGCGAAAGATTTGGAAATAAACAATTCCAATGGACGGTTGAAAGCAGTAAAAATCGTTTCAAGGTCATCGTCGATTGTGGGATTAATGGGATTATTTTAATTAACACCATTGTTCGAATGGTGTAGTGTTCACTGTTCAATGCTGACGGTTTTGCCAGCTTTTGTCCCCACGGCCTTGAGTTGCAGTTTCAAGCACTTATTTCAGTATACTGAGAGAATTCCATCAGGTTGCGGTTATCATACAACATAAGCAGATAATGTGACTGGCTCGGCATTGTGTATCTATTGAGGAATGTAATTGAATCAGTTGCCTAACGTTTCTGTGGACATGTGCAAAAGAGGAGAAGAATACAATAAAGCCGTTGGAAACGTTCAATATTGTAAAAGTGTTAATTGTATTAGTGAAACTGCGCGCTCCAGCATAACGGGCTCGTGGTTTCGCTTGGCAGTATACATTTAAAGTAGCGTTCATTCTTCTCTTTTCCAACCGAATCTAATGTTTATTTTCACTCGAATGCTCGTCGCCTCGGTCTTTTTGTAATAGAAGCTGCTGGCACAGATGAGTGTGGGACGAACTATTATGCCTTATCGAATTTCGCATTCCGAGCGAACGCGAGAGCAAAACTAAACTAAAGGGGCGGAGGGAAATGTGCCCTGAAGGGGTACAGTGATTGTTATGGGTGCAGATGGACAGGTTCTTAAGAGGACGAAATAAATTATTAGGAAGAAAGGCAGCTGGCGACAAAGGGGCTGACATTTTCTAAATTGTGAAACATTAAGTGCTTATGTTTCTATTAAATAAAATAATGGACGATCATTACGCGTATAAATAAGGGGGGAAATGGGTGTAGCAATGGGGACAATATCTGATAGCCCTTTAATTAACTCAATGACCTGCAGGAATTCTAGGCATCGACTGGATTCGGTATTTCTCTTGGAATTTCGCCACGTGTTGTCAATATTAAGCATTTCGATTAAATCCAGCTTTCTGCACACCTCACTGTGCTGCAGATTTGTCCGATCCGGGGCCACACGCCAAAACCGACATTCTTTACAGTAGTTCCAAAACCAACAACGACCTACATCCACACTGAAAGCATATCTTTCGCGTCTACATTACCGCTACGTTCACCAACCCGACAATGCAACACCATATCACATTCCATCTCAAATTCATCCTTCAATTATATTGCAAACTTAGAGCAGAGGGAAGCAGATAATCGTTTATACAGTGTTTAATAATCAATGTTTAGAAGTTCAGATTCCGCTACCAGCGAACCAACTAAGCACTCGTCGACTTTCCGAGCTACCACTTCCCCTGACGAGTTCGTTGATTTCGCCAAAAGCCCCTGATGACGTAGCAGCATGGTGGGGCAATGCCCTAATGCTGCACATTTGGGTATTTCGTGTAAAAAGCAGGCCAATAATTCTTTGTTAAAACTGACTTAAAACCAGTTGGTAAGTGGTGCTAAAGTTCTATTGTATAATAGTTTCTATTGTTGTCAACGTTCTATGGTATACATTTTAAATGTTGATATTTATTTTCTTCTTTTTTTTTAGGATCAGATATTTATTAGTGTATAATTTATAGCATACAGATTTTATATAGCACAGTTTTGTTGATACACTTAAAATTGATTCAAAAATAAATCAATTTGAAATTTTACCATTTTGGTCGGTCACAAAGATGCAACTCTTTTTTCTGGAAGCAGAAGACTTTTAAAGTCCAAGTCTGGAAGTCAGTTTAAAATAAAAAGTTGTTTTAAGCTTTTTTAACATTTTACAATAAAATATTCAAAATGTGATAAGAATTTGTTATTTTAATAAAGTGTACGATTTAAGAATAATAGATTTATAGTTCTTGTAAAACGGTTTATAAAAATGATGGTACTTGCTTTTTTGAGTAGTTAACGATTTTAAATATGTTTGCGTGTGGTCATGTTGTAGGTAATTAGCTATATTTAGCTTTAGTTTTGCAATAAAATAGGTTCTAAATCTTTTAAGTCCAACAAACTATAGTATTATACACGTAATTATATGACATCACGACATTCATACGCATCTTTGGAACGGTTATTACAACAAAAAATATAATTTTTATGGAAAGATTTATAAGCAACAATTTTAATAACACGTTTTAAGATAATCGCAAAAAGCAGAATGTTTGCCACTTCATCCCCTATATTCTTTATAGATATAATGTTTAAAATAGTAACATAGATGTCCTCAACAAGGATTTAACTTGTTTCTATTTTTTTTCTAGATGCTAAAGCTTTATTCAACTGGAAGTACATGGTCAAACAAACTGGTAAAATGACTTGCTTAAAAAAAATTCTTCAAACGTACTGAAAGGGTGTAAATATTGGCTTGAACTAAATAATTTTAGATTCAAAATATAGCACATATGTTTAGGAGCGACATGCTGTAAATGGCGCTAAATTCAAAGGTTATGTCAAGACACTACTTTTTTTATTAATAACGTTAATGACTCTAAAGTTAGTATGACTTTATTTTCACTGTATATCAAAAAAATACAACATAATGTGGAATTCTACATTACCTATTACAAACAATCGAAGGAACGCAAATGACGCCTAACGACGCAAAGTTGAACAAATGTTCAACGTATTGAACATTACCATATATGTAATATTACTATATAGCGGTGTACTGATGCGCGCAAAGATAAATTTAGTCACCGATGAAGAGAGATGGCATGAATGCCATGAATGTTGTTGTATGAAATGCACAGATCCAATTTGACCGCAAATTCTTATTTGTATGTAATATTTATTTTATAAACACATAAAAGACAATTTGACACCATTGTTAAAACAAGGTTTTGATTATAATAACAATAAGAATCACTGAAAGGTTTGTTTTCCGAACATTCACAGCTAACAAAACCCAAGATTGTTTTATTTCTAGAAAAGAATACAGATATACATATCGGTACTAAATCTCTGGAAATTACCCGCTTTAGGCTGGTGTGACATTGGTTCAACTTTCAGCAAATCACAAGTCCTAAAATATACCCCAATCTTTCCCAATGCTATATTCTTAACGTGAACAGAGCATAGTTCCCGTTGAAGGGTGTTTGGGACCACTGTAAGTCTGCGTTCTAATTGTTTATATCGTTGAATTCCCATTCGCAAGTGGTATTTCAATTAAGTTAAATGGCGTTTAAGGAAAGGAGCGTGGCGTTCCAGGAGGATAACAAAATAGCTAACCGGGATTATTGCTCCATAAGGAATATACAGAGACACTGGTAAATTATAGACAACAGCTCGGGATGAGAGGGGTGAGCGGAAGGCGGGGCGGACTGTCGGGCCTTCAGTGAATTAGAGTAATCACTAATTGCGATAATCGAGAATGTATAATCTCCCTACCTTTCTTCCTGCGATCCACGGAGATGGGCTGTCCGTCTTCTCTACGCCACATGATCTTAGGGGTGGGAAAGCCGTCAGCCTTGCAAGTCAAACTGATGTTCTGGTTCTCCCTTATTGCCACAGTAGATTGCGTGCTTTCGCTGTCAAGGATATTCGGCGGTACTGCAAAAAAGAAAACGGAAATACTGAAAATCGAGTCAATGCGAAAGCCTGAGATTGCGATTTTATTATCTAGAAATCGATTATTCCTCACATGCCCTATACCGTAATTTAAAATAAAAACAGCATCGTGGGGGCGAACAAAGCAGCTCTAACAGAGGCGATATAATATTATCAAGGAAGACAACCTTATACCAGGGGAGCCAGAATTACTTTTTATCCCTATGGCTACACACAAAATTCCATTTATTTAAGACTATAAAATATAACTTCTGTTTTTATTTCCCCCCACGCCAAGCGTCATCCTTTTGAACCATCACTTCATCAAGATTTCCCTTTGAGCACAACGCGCTTTTTAGTGTAAATACATGCATAACAACCCACATTCTTCTGCATTTTTTATGATGTACAGGATGCTCTTAAATTGTTAAAACTGCCAAAACAGAAGGAATTTCCTCAATAAAAAACTACCAGTACTTAAAAATTGGATAGATAAATCATGAAATCATCTGCCCTTCCATCCTTCTTTTATGGAGTGGTCCGTTAATCCAAATATAATCACATAATATGCAGGCTGCTATTTGATAGTTAAAACTGTCGAAACAGAAGGAATTGCTTCAATAAAACACTACCAGTGCTTACAAAATTGGTTAATATGGCTAGATAAACCTTTAAATCATCTGCCCTTCTACCCTCTTTGTATGGTGTGATCTCATAATCCAAATAAAATGACAGAATGTACAGGATGCTCGTTGATCGTTAAAACTGTAACAGAAGGAATTTATTCCATAAAACACTACCAGTGCTTAAAAATTGGTTAATATGGATAGATAAAGCTTGAAATCACCTTCCCTTCCATCCTGTTTTTATAGAGTGATCTCATAATCCAAACATAATCACAGAATGTGCCGGATGCTATTTGATGATTAAAACTGTTGAAACAGAAGGAATTGTTTCAATAAAACACTATCAATGCTTAAAAATTGGTTAATATGGATAGATAAAGTTTCAAATCATCTGCCCTCCATAGGTACTCTTTTATGGAGTAATGTCATAATGCAAGTATCATCACAGAATGTGCAGGATGCTCTTTGATTGTTCAAACTGTGAAAATAGAAGGAATTTCTCCAATAAGATACTACCAGTGCTTAAAAATTGGTTAATATGGATAGATCATGGATATCATCTGCCCTTCCATCCTTCTTTTATGGAGTGGTCCGTTAATCCAAATATAATCACATAATATGCAGGCTGCTATTTGATAGTTAAAACTGTCGAAACAGAAGGAATTGCTTCAATAAAACACTACCAGTGCTTACAAAATTGGTTAATATGGCTAGATAAACCTTTAAATCATCTGCCCTTCTACCCTCTTTGTATGGTGTGATCTCATAATCCAAATAAAATGACAGAATGTACAGGATGCTCGTTGATCGTTAAAACTGTAACAGAAGGAATTTATTCCATAAAACACTACCAGTGCTTAAAAATTGGTTAATATGGATAGATAAAGCTTGAAATCACCTTCCCTTCCATCCTGTTTTTATAGAGTGATCTCATAATCCAAACATAATCACAGAATGTGCCGGATGCTATTTGATGATTAAAACTGTTGAAACAGAAGGAATTGTTTCAATAAAACACTATCAATGCTTAAAAATTGGTTAATATGGATAGATAAAGTTTCAAATCATCTGCCCTCCATAGGTACTCTTTTATGGAGTAATGTCATAATGCAAGTATCATCACAGAATGTGCAGGATGCTCTTTGATTGTTCAAACTGTGAAAATAGAAGGAATTTCTCCAATAAGATACTACCAGTGCTTAAAAATTGGTTAATATGGATAGATCATGGATATCATCTGCCCTTCCATCCTTCTTTTATGGAGTGGTCTGTTAATCCAAATATAATCACATAATATGTAGGCTGCTATTTGATGATTAAAATTGTCGAAACAGAAGGAATTGCTTCAATAAAACACTACCAGTGCTTACAAAATTGGTTAATATGGCTAGATAAAGCTTTAAATCATCTGCCCTTCCATCCTCTCTGTAGGGTGTGATCCCATAATCAAAATAAAATGACAGAATGTACAGGATGCTCTTCGATCGTTAAAACTATAACAACAGACGGAATATATTCCATAAAACACTACCAATGCTTAAAAATTGGTTAATATGGATAGATAAAGCTTCAAATCATTTGCCCTTCCATACTCCTTTTATGGAGTAATGTCATAATGCAAATATCATCACAGAATGTGCAGGATGCTCTTTGATTGTTCAAACTGTGAAAATAGAAGGAATTTCTCCAATAAAATACTAAAGTGCTTAAAAATTGGTTAATATGGATAGATAAGCTTGAGAATCATCTGCGCTTCCACCATTCTTTCATGGAGCGGTCTGTTAATCCAAATAGAATCACATAATATGCAGCCTGCTCTTTGATGGTTAAAACTGTCGAAACAGAAGAAATTGCTTCAATAAAACACTACCAGTGCTTACAAAATTGGTTAATATGGCTAGATAAAGCATTAAAACATCTGCCCTTCCACCGTCTTTGTATGGTGTGATCTCATAAGCCAAATAAAATGACAGAATGTACAGGATGCTCGTTGATCGTTAAAACTGTAACAGAAGGAATTTATTCCATAAAACACTACCAGTGCTTAAAAATTGGTTAATATGGATAGATAAAGCTTGAAATCATGTTCCCTTCCATCCTGTTTTTATAGAGTGATCTCATAATCCAAATATAATCACAGAATGTGCCGGATGCTCTTTGATGATTAAAACTGTTGAAACAGAAGGAATTGCTTCAATAAAAGACTATCAATGCTTAAAAATTGGTTATTATGGATAGATAAAGCTTCAAATCATCTGCCCTTCCATACTCCTTTTATAGAGTAATGTCATAATGCAAATCATCACAGAATGTGCAGGATGCTCTTTGATTGTTCAAAGAGAGAAAACAGAAAGAAATTTCTCCAATAAAATACTACAAGTGCCTAAAAATTGGTTAATATGGATGATAAAGGTTGAGAGTCATCTGCCCTTCCATCCTTCTTTTATGGAGTGGTCTGTTAATCCAAATATAATCATATAATATGCAGGCTGCTCTTTGATGGTTAAAACTGTTGAAACAGAAGGAATTGCTTCAATAAAACACTATCAGTACTTAACAAATTGGTTAATATGGCAAGATAAAGCTTGAAATCACCAACCCCTCCATCCTCCTTTTATGGAGTGATCTCATAATGTAAATATACTCTTTGATGCTCTTTGATGGTTAAAACTGCCGAAACAGAAGGAGTTGCTTCAATGAAACACTACCAGTGCTAAAAAAATTAGTTAATGTTGCTAGATAAAGCTTGAAATCTTTCTTTTATGGTGTAGCTCAAAATCCAAATATAATTACAGAATGTCCCGGATGCTCCTTTATGGTTAAAACTGTTGAAACAGAAGGAATTGCTTCAATAAAACACTTTTTGCTGAATTGCTTAAAAAAAAGGGCTAATATGGAGAGATAAAGCTTGAAATCATCTGCCCTTCAACCCTCCTTTTATGGAGTACTCTTTGATTGTTAAATCTGTCGAAACAGAAGGAAATGCTTCAATAACTCCATCAGTGCTTAAAAAATTGATAAATATGGTTAGATAAGCCTTGAAATCATCTGACTTTCATCCTGATTTTATGGAGTGATTTCATAGTTTACATACAAGCACAAAATGTGCAGGATGGTTAAAACTGTCGAAACAGAAGGAATTGCTTCAATAAATCCAGTGCTTAAAAAGTTGATTAAGTTGGTTACTAAAGCTTGAAATGATTTGCTCTTCCATCCTCCTTCTATGGAGTGGTTTCAGAATCCAAATGTAATCACAAAATTTGCAGGATGCTCTTTCCAAACACTACCAGTGTTTATGAAGTGGTCTGATAATCCAAATATAATTCGAAAAGCATAAAGACACGTGGAACTAGAGACGCGAAGTAAGAAGGGCCGGTTAGAAACAAGCCGAAATTTTGTAAAACATTTAAGCAAATTGTGTTTGACTAAGCACTGCACACACCGTTATGTGACACTTTTATATTTGTAAATCGTTATAACATGGCAAACAGTAAACTCGGCTCTGTTTGTTCAGACCGAGCGCAGTTCGTTTTTACAGGGGAGAACGTAGCTCCTTTTTTTATAGCCTTAAAATACGGCACAGTGTGGAAAATTTTCAGGTAAGAATGGAGTACTTTTGAATTTTTAAAACTAAATGTTTATTAAAAGTAAGTATTAAACAAAACCTCAAATACTGTAATAAAAACACGTTTAGGAATGTTTGCATTCGAACAAAAGCAAACAAAAATATGTTAATGTTGAAAGAAAAAAGTGACAAGCGTCATAGCATTGTCGTGTTTCTGCTTAAAACTACAGTTTTAATGTATTATTGATTTCTAGGCACACAACTAATTTTAGAACACAATATTTTTCTGTCGTTTTCCCTTATTATTTAGTATAGAGTAGTACCAAGAAGTTACTCATTCTACAAAAACAAAACCTGTAAATAGATTAATAATATTAATTAAAGGTAAAACGGAAGCAAAAAGCACCCCATAAATTAACACTGTATTAAACATAAACAAATATATCATGGACGAGTCATTAATATGAAATTGCAAATTCCACAAATTGCAGATCGTGCACAATTATCGCGTGTAATTACTTCATTTTAGATAATTGTATAAATATGCTGTTTAATGTCTGAAATTATTCGAAATGTTAATGGTATTATACAGGGTATTTTTGTAATGGCGGTAAACCAACAGATAGAAATATGAGAAAATAGTGACCTACCGACAACTTGGAGATAACCGACTTGACTGATCATGGGATTTGTGTTCACCTGACACATATAATACCCCCGATCTTCTTGCTGAACACTGCTAACGTGCAATAGCCAGGTCTTTGCGTTGTCGTGTGAAACGCTGAACCTTTGCACCTTCGATATGACGTGCCGGTGAATAGTTAGGATCATCTGCCTGTCTATGTGAATCCAGGCAACCTGCAAGCAGAAAAGAAAACATTACCCATTGATCGAGAAGTTGCCGTACAAACTGGCGACACAAATTGGCCCGTCGCCAGCCGATCTATTACGTAATGCACAGCTAAGCGCAACAAAACAGATGTTACTTATACAAATAAAAAGACGATACCAACCCCTTGGGCCACTTCTAAAAATGTGCATATCGAAGTACCCCTCCAGATGGCGCAACTGGATACAAGAATGAAACTTGCATCCTTTCAAATTGCAGTATTCTTTTCTTATATACAACCCAGTTAGTTGTAGACAAAATTATACAGTGTGGAAATTTTATAACATTCTAAAAGTAACGTAATGAAGTGTCTGTAGTGTATTTGGAAGTGTTAGGTGAGTATCTACAACGTTCTTTCCTACAAAACCCCGCTGTACCAACAAAGCCATCTAACTTTTTGATTTTATTTGTTTTCTTATAAAAAAAAAGCCGGCTGATCAACACCATCTGACTGTGTGGCATTTCTGGTTGAAATAGCACAAATACTCCATCGAGTTTGACCATTCTGCCACATCTTCATCCATACACACGATCCACTACACCGGTCTGCTTACTTCGTGTCTCAAATTCGTTCCTTTCTGCGCATGACGTCACTGCGAGAAGGATGTTGACACTGACACCTAGGCAACCAGCGGATAAATGTCACTGCAACCGTGACAACAACTCGCTACTAAGCCAGCCATGGATATTAATGCCATATTCAGGCCAATTCTGTAACGCAGTTGTTACGTAGCAACTACGTTAACGACTTTCGTTAACCACCTTGTTAACGACTTCAATAAGATTTCGTTTTCTATATCAAAAAATTAACTACTTGTTAAGAATAATGCGTTTAACAACAGTGGTTAACTGTTGATGGTCATGCGCATTCAGTACAAAACATACAATCAGCTGATCAGTACCATATCAGTACCTTTCGATGTGCTGCGTACTCAGAAGTTAATAATACGCAAATAAAAAATGAATAGGTGTATTTGCCAGAGTAGAACTAAACAAAAGCCATATTTATGCCGCCATGGTTAATTTTATTCACAAAAATAAAGTTCTTATGCGGCGCTCTCAGCTCCCTTTACGGAAGCCGTAACGTCGAAGAATTGTGGAAACAATTTACGCAAAAATTAAATATGTGCAAAGGTCCACAGAAGATGCTGCTCAGTGAAATCGCGTAAAGTGAATTCTTCTTGTAATTATTCTTATTCTTCTGAGACTTCGCGTCATAGTGCATTTCTGAATTGTGAGGTTAGGTTATTCGGATATGTATAAAGTATAACCACAAGTTTCAATTGAAGGGGTTCATTAATACGTTACAGAATATGTTACAGAATACCATTTTAAATTTTAACAACGTTGCTAAGAAATTTAACCACTTTACGTAACAACTGCGTTACAGAATTGGCCTGATTAACGCTACTCCCGCTTCCTTCTCGCACTGACGTCACTTGTAGGCGTGGCTGATGCGCGTAAGCAGACCGGTGATAGTGAATCGTTAATAAACACTTGATGGTTTTTTAAAATAATGAACAGTTTTAATTTTAGTGAAGTCTGCGTTCTCGATAGAACCATATCGGACACTCGATAGAAAGCGAGCGCGGACTCTGAGAAGCGTGGAGTTTGAAAATAGTTTGCTATTATTTAAGAGACAATAATGTTTGTGTGAAGTAAATAAATCTAAGGAAGTATTTGTCACTGTGTATTAAGGGGTGGTCGAAGTAAGTAGATACAATTAATCAAATAGATATTACAAAGCAATTCCAGCGACGTCTTTGTGGGGACATATAAAGACGACGCTGACGCACGTAAAAAGGGAAACAGACGGCGGCGTCTGCGACGGCAGTCGAGAAGAAAAAATATAATATATAATGCAGTGACAGCTGTATAACATATTGTGGAAGTCTTATCATTCGAATAAATGACGAAAAAAAGAAAGCAATGGATATATTCTTCTAGCTGATGGAAGTGCGGTGACGATTGATGATTTTTACTCGACGGCTTTCTATTAATACCGGATTTTATGTTTGTTTTGAAAGAGGGAGGTTGGGGGTTCATGGAATGGTAACGGTGCAATAACGACATTAAAGTCTGTAATCGGTGCCACTGGGGGCGACACTTCACCTAATTATAGCAGGTACTACGCGGAGGCATATGCGTGCCGTAGGAATTTCGAACACGCCACGGGAGAAACGTGTTTTATGTTAATGGAGACAACATTATTATAACTCCTGAAAATACAGCTGCGCCCCATTATCATATGCCGCACTCCTGGAGCATGTTGTTGGTACAGCGGCCGGCAACCTTCAAATAATTGGGCGGAACTCCGGCAAAATTAAATTCGGCTCGTTCGCGGGATACTTCCGAAACTCAGATTTATGCCCTCCGTTGTTATTGTTCTTGTCGACCCTTCCCTTCTCCAGCGGTAGCCTTTTTACCCTTAAGCTACAAATAAAAACAGATCAGCCATTTATTTTTGTTTTCATATAAAGCTTCATTTAACGGATTATTACTGTTGTTAAGGCAAAACCAAAGTCAATTATTATTAATCAATATCGAAGCTGTGCCGAAACTCAAAATTCCAGATTGTTTATGTTGTATGTAAGGCTAAACAAAAGCACGACGCGACGGTCCCTGCTGGCACACTAGCGTCTAGCCAGCAGGTGCAACAAACGATCTTGCCGATGTATGGCTGCAGGTATGCCACCCACCATACACTATTGGCGCGCGCGCATTTTGGACCTAGCCGATAATATGTCGGTTCTGTTTATTCGTAAGACTGGACTCTTGTATAAACTATAAATTAATTAATTAATAAATTAACGTACTGAGAATATTGAATTAGCATATTCCTAGAGGCAGTTTTAGCAGTTAAGCTCATTTTTTTCTATAAAAGAAACATCTAATTTTATGAAACCCTTGACAAAGTTGAAGAAGAGAAAATACTGTATGAATACATAGATGATTTTTAATCGACACTTTTTCTTTTGTTATGGAAATCTATTCTGCAAAAATTAATTCTCCAAAAAAGTCAGTAAAAAATGTAAAATAAAAATTCGATCTTCAAAATGCTTACCTTAAAAAAATCTTTATCATTACACAGTTTGTATAAGAAGTAATGCAACTAGTCAATGTTTTCTTTCTAAAAAGTTGACAAGGAAAAGATTCCAATAAAAGTTTTAGGAAATTGCTTAAGCTACAAATTTGAAATGCTTAGAAATGAATAGTACTATATGTTGAAAAGTATTTTGTATTTTATAGCTTAAATCATTTTCAAAGACATTTATTTTTTTTTCTTGTCGTTCTCAGAGGTCGAGGTATTTACATGGTAGTAATCATTTTAATCATTTAATTTAATCATTTTGTATCATTTAAACGACTGATCTCAGGGACTTTTGGACAGGACAAATATACAGGGCGCTATTTTTAAAAAATGAATTTAGCCTGCTTCTTACAAATGCATAACCCTGTATATTCAAAAGTCATTTAAGTTTGTAGCACAAGTCATTTCCTAAAATTCTTATTTAGTTTCTTTCTTCTACACTTTCAGGACCAGATATTGACACGTTACGTTTCTTCTTGTTAACTTTTTGATGATATGGAATCGGAATCTTATGCGTTGAATAATAATAACGTTTATGAAACCAACAATGTTAGCAAAAGAAAGAGGAAATTACAATTTATTAAAAGAAACATTTCCAATAGACTATGAAAACTGCATTACAAATTTAATAAGTAGGTACATATCCAGAGGACATAGATAGTGGCGATGGCGTATTTAAGGATGAACTAACGCTGTGTTTACAATATGCAAATATTAAGAAAAGCTGTTCAAGCAGGAATATATATCTAGATTCCCTAATGTGAAAAATTATTTATTTCCATTTGTTAAGAATGTCGATTTATGAATTAAGATAATATATTTTATTTGTTTTTATTATTTATTTGAGTTTATTTGAATTTTTCATTTGTTGCTTTAAATAACGATGTAGGTACTTATATTAAATGTTGTTGCAAAAAAGTCAAATACCTTACTTATTATTTATGACTTTTTTAGTATTATTACATTCCTATTTTTGTATAAAAAGTAATTCTTAATTCAACACGGTATATGGGGGCCCCCAAATTCAAAATTATCCAGGGCCCCATGATGGCATAATGCGCCGCTGGTTATGATTGGTTTCTTAGAATGACACTTACAGATGCATATCGGACATTTTTTTGAAGTTTCGGTAATTCTCGATCTTTTACCATTGTGTGCCTTTCAGATATGGTAACGCAGTTATCGTTTATCATCAAAGTTTTTGTAGCAATTGTTACAAGAAAACCCAAACCCAAATTCGGCACGGTCTTTATAAATTCTCGGAGTAAAATTTGTACCGCATTCATTACATTTATTTGACCGATTTAATTCTTTTTGTTCGTCACCCATGTTGAAGGATTAATAAACTAGAAATACGTTTACTGTAAAGTCGTTAATATACTTATTATAATATAGATTACTTACCGATTACCGTTAATATTCAGTTTTTCCTAACCGAAACAACACCAAATTCTTTTGAATAAACAGAACCGAGATATTATCTAGGTCCAAAATGCGCGCGCGCCAATAGTGTATGGTGGGTGGCATACCTGCAGCGATACATCGTCAAGATCGTTTGTTGCACCTGCTGGCTAGACGCTAGTACTGGCACTAGTCACTCAAATGGCCTCGCCTACTTCGCCGCGCTAATGTGACTTAATATCCGTGATGCATGAGTTTGTTTTGTAAGTATAGATAATCTAGAAAATACATATGCTCTTTCGAAAAGGGATAGCCAAGCAGTGGCATTAATAAATGTAACGGCTCTACAAGCAATTAATTTTAAATTAACGTATCACTGATATTAAGTCACATTTGAGCGCGGCAAAGTAGGCGGGCCACTTGAGTGATTAGTGCCAGCATATACGTATTACGGGATTATACTGCGCTTACCCTATAGCGTCAATGTGCAATCTCCGTTCCAACAATGTGAAACGGAGTTTTTCTGTTTCACTGTGCATGTATAGTTTCTATGTATATGAGTGCTTGTGGCAAAGTCAAGTTTTGCCGAGCTCTAGTTATAGATCTTCATAATTGGAGTAAAAAAATTATTGAATTCATCTTTTTATGAATTTGACGCCTGACGTTTTAAGGAAGGCTAGTACTACCTTGACCTAGTCCGCTAAATCCTGTGCTGAGATCAGCTGATTGCTGAGCGAGCCGTGGGAAGTCCCGTGTTTGCCGTGTTGCGTTGTTTTCTGGTTATCAGTCTCGGATTTTGTTATTTTGTGTGATAAAAATGGATAATTTTACATGTAGTGACTGAGATGGATTGGGTACTACCATTAAGGGTTCCAGTAAAATTACTTTAAACCAGATGGTACCCATATCGTTACCGGCCCCACATTATAATAAATACTTTACTACCAACAATTAAACATAAAGTTTCAACGAGTGACCAATATTTTTCCGTTTCCAATTTTTACTTTACCTATATTTTATAGTATAGATGATGTATTATATAGTATTTATATTTTAGTTTGTATAGATTATTATTAGAATGTCTCTAGATAAATTATTTTTATATATGTACATGTTTTAATTAAAGTGCGTTCATAAAAGCGTTAGACAATGGTAGTTTTGAATCTATATCTATACGATGGGTAGTCGAAGGTAGCAATGTTCTGCCTAAATACTACCATTCACTGACACTGTTCTGCATGCAGCAATGTTCTCAACCTACCACTTACACCAACCTAAATAAATAATTGATAATTGAAAACCACCATGTCAAGTTGAAAGAAATGTATAATAGAATTCAGGTAAGTATACTATTTAATTCAATCAATATAATTAATTTCAAATCAATTTAAAATAAACATTTAAATTAACTATATAAAGTTTTGAATTAAGCAGAAATTTACTTGAATCAATAAATCAAATTATTTGATGAGATTAAATTTTATATTCAGGTTGAAAAAAGCATATCTTTAAATTTAAGAATTTCCCATGGTCTGAATGAATAAGTGATTGCTTGAAACTTAATAAAATATATTCTTCACTAAAATAAGGTATATTTACTTTGAATACCCATATCTTCCCGCTGAATATTTGAGTTTTTTAGCTTTGAATATTTCAGTTTCTCAGCTGAACAAAATATTTCTTTCCGTATATAGGAACTTACCGTTTACTCTATTTAAGGCACATTTACTTATTTGAAGTATTCCTTTTTTAGCGTGTGCTGTCAGTGGAAAACCATGATGGACATTAGTTCAAGTGGGCCGAAGTTCACGTGCAACTTGCCCGTAGACAAGCATGTTTGGAGGTGACTATGAGTGTTTAAATTTTTCGGTAAGTTGCAAAATTTTGAAAAATTTCGTTAAGATTGTTTGTTTCTTGTACTGAGTTACATTACAATTAGTGCATACCCTGTATGTATTAAACACTCACTGTGACAATATGTTTTGATACCACGCATTCAAGACGTCAAATAGGAACAAATGATCCAAACCCCAACAATTTGTTGGGTCTAGTAAGGAAAGTGGCATATGCCATGGGAATAGTTACTGGAAAGATTGTTGTGTACTTGAAAATGCTATGTTTGGGTATTATATCTAAAGTTCCAACTTCATAAATATTTTTGGAATGTTCTTTCGGAGTTATAACGGCCTCTAAACTATTCACGGGATTTTTCCAAACTGATTTCAAGTTACGTGCTGTACGGGCCCCTGAATCTTAAGTACATTTCCGGCCCACCGGAAGCCAACTCCGGCAGGCATATGTATTAAAACTTCGACCGGCTGGCTCGCCTACTTATAATCTTTTACATATTTCATCGCGCCACACCATCAAATATTAATTTGGGCAAATTAAGCCCCCGACGCATTCCGAGACCCCAGAATTTCTACAAATACCCAGCGAAAATCTACTGTTGATTAGCCGCTCACTAATTATCCACTCGCTTTCCTTTTTTTCAGAACTAGCTCGTTACTTATAAACACGCGACGGTGTACAATTTACACAGTCAGTGCTTCCTATTGTAAAACAACCCTCTTTATTTCTCCCCACGACCCAATAAACATTAAACAGCCAAGGTAAAATCCATAATTAATAATTCCACAACAGATTTCCTAATTTAGATGCTTCTCATTCAAAATTATAACATGGGCTTCCGGAACGTGGGTAGTGTGAGATATCATAGGAATCCCAAACCAAATTGGTAGTTTGGGATTCGTTTTTCTCTTTAGGAGCAGCTTTAAAAGACCTTTGATATCATTGGTAACAATGATATGTGGCGATATGATTTAGCCTCATTCGGTGGTTTTCCAGGTTTTGGATGACTTCTGCTACTTTTTAAACACGCGTACATACCTTTAATCAGAACGCAGCATTTACTAAATACGCTAGCATAACAATGATTGATCATTGAATAATAAATAAATAAATCACGTGGTTATATTATATAAATTGAGTAGTTATACGTGAATTGTTGTTGCTATCTTTATCTTCTCTGAGCAGATGGTTGAGCTGCTTTCGAAACAATGAATTACGTAATACTCTTTGGGTTGAAAACGCGTCGAGACGGGCGAAAATAATTCTCGTGGTTCATTTACATCAAATTTATTCAATGATAGGCCATTTGCGTCGGAGATAAAAAGGGCAACGACAAATAACGGCGAGGTCACCGCGAATCGGCAGTTTGGGACTTCCCCGCCGTGCGGCCGCCGCCAAGATCTCAGCAAATCGACTACGAGAGTCTCTCTCTCTCCTCTTCCCTTCTATATTTGTCATTAAAATGAATAAGACAACTCCGTTCTGCTTAAATTGTGTTTGCTTTAAAGTGCGATTTCAAATCCCGGTGATTTCGTCTGTAATAAAAATTCTATTTCGTTCGCCTCTTCGTAATTATAATTACACGATCTCCGTTGCAAAAGTTGTGTCATATTTACTTCTCTTAACGACTGACGTATTTTACTTGATTGTTAAGTCGCTGGTGCTACAAAGGAAATGGCATGATAATATCGACAAAGGATCAAAAATATTTACTTAAAAATTATAATGAAAAGACTGGAAAGGTTATTGGATATACCGACAAAGGAATAAATTGGAATCGTTAATATAAGGACAAAAGGAGCTTTTTAAGAAGCCAAAGTAACCGTAAATTCGTATTACAACCCTTCCGCAGGGGCCCAAGATCAAAGCTATGCGCAATCAGCCTGCGAAATGAGATTACCTTATAAAAACAATATGATTTCATTACCTAAGCACTTCTGCACACGCGTTCTGCGCAACGCTCTCGATGCAACTTCTTGCTTGCCAATGTATACTCAAGTGGTCAGTAGTCCTGATACTCATATCAGTGGTTAAGCTGACAAGTAATTGACCGAGTACAGGGACCCTATTCTCGTCATCTTTTTGAAGCGAAAGTGAGTCTTTTCGAATGGTTAGGTGGAAGGAGTGGGGATATCAGCGGTTTCCCCCTGCCATACGAACGTATCTATGGCAAGTTTGCTTGTTGCTAAGAACAATAACGCACGCGCCACGCCCATACGTTTCAAACACATGGCAACCGGCGATATCCCCACTCTTACCTAACCATTCGAAAAGACTCACTTTCGCTTCAAAAAGATGACGAGAATAGGGTCCCTGATCCCTGAGCAACGCCCGACAGAGAAACAAGTATTTCCATTCGAAGATCTCGATGAAGATTAGACGAAATGATGAAACCCACTCAAAGCGTGCAGGGTCAGCTCAATCCTTACACAAACCGGCAGAAAACAACAGGGTCCACCTGCTGGGGCTACTAGGACATGAAGAAATCAAATGAAATGAAATCGATGGTAGACTTGCAAAACAAGGACCAAAGGCTCTCTCTTACGGACATGGGCACTTCTTTGGTATAATCAAAGTCAATGTCAATGTCAAGCAAAGTATTCGGACTTGGGACAACCTCAAGATAGTACCTCAAGCCGCGAAAGGAAGGCCTAAGAACGATTATAAGCCTTCTCACAGGACACTGTCTACCGAGATAGCACCTGCATAAAATGGAGACAAGAGATGATGCCTACAGAACAAGGAAATCTGCCTCCTTGAAGCAGCATAGACTTCGTAACAAGGCTAAGCATCGAAGGACTGTAATTTCATAGGGGAAAACTAGAATCAAAACTGGTTGACGTAATTCGAAATACTGGAAAACCCAGCAACCCACACAGCAACATGACAGAACGTTGATGAATGACGTTGATAATTTGTCATGTAATGTGGACTTTCAGAAGAATATTATTGAATACTGTACACTAGAAATACAAAAATGTGTGTGGAGTAAATGTTGGTAGAGAATAGAGGATAATAAAATAATGGGTGTCGATGAGGTAGTATAAGCTTATGGAGATAAAGAAACGCTGAGCAATGGGAATTAGGATAAATGGGGGTAGAGCTTTGTAGATCGGAGTATCTTAATTCTGTTATTCGGGTGGATTATCCGAGGGCGAATGGTGTATAAAGGAGCAAGGAGGCGCGCGTAAATCGGTGGGCGGGCCATAATGCGTCCATTTGGTAATCAACAAGTTAGTCTATTGTCGCTCGAAGGCGATGGTGTGTTCATCGTGGAACTTGCTCAGCTGGAACGGGCCGTGCTCATTTGATTGATTATAGCACACCTAAACTGACGCTTGATTATCTCTCCATTAAGTTAATCGAACACCTTTGCGACTGGGCCGTCTCGCGAAACTGATATCCGACCGCGCAATCAGAATCCGAACGGATCCTAGCCGCAATCGCATTATAATTACTACCGTTTAGATTCATTACACACGCGAACCTCATGCAAGCTTCAAACCTTCCAGTAATGTTTTAACAATTTACCACATCGATAAAACCTCTAAAAAGAAAATTCCCTCGGCGCATCCATATGCTGTAATGTATTCCGCGTGTTTGGGGGGAAAAAGACAGCCACGGATGGTAGGATACAGGTCGCCCCAGAAGGTGTTTCATTGAAATCACATCAGCAGATTCTGTTCTTATTCAAAAAGTGGCTCTGAATACAGCAAAAGGAGCAACCTCCAGCTCATGCATTTATTCATAAAGCCTTCTGCCAGTGGATACACTACACCATATTGAAATTGACCTATCATGTCGCATTCAATTTAACATTTCTTCTCGGATATATTTCACCACGCCCTGCACTATCTATCTCCATTTCACGAAACATTTTCAAAATAAATTCGTCATTCACTCAAACTCGAATTTATACGTTGTATGTATTACACAATAAAGTCGTTAAGAAGTGAGAGAACTTTACCATCGTTTTTCCGACTACAGCATTATTCAGTAATTTATAATGATTCTTATTATACCTGCATGTGTTTTAAGTATTGGAAAACAGGCCAAATATTAGATTAGAGATGCATCTCTTAATTTTTCGAGTAGGTTAGGTAGCATACTAAATGCAGTCGTTGAAAGAAACCGAAATAAACCTTACTCACATCTCGCAGCAGCTGGTACGCGAAGATTTATGTAATAAGTTGCAGACTGGAACTGCCAAGCATTACTACAAATCATGAAGCGCCATCTTAGCATATTTAATTGTATTTGACTCGATAAAACTTTGTTAATTTTTAAGAGGTGCCAGCGAAATTAAGAATAAAAGCAAACGAGCTGGGATAAGTTGAGACATATCTTTACGTAAATCCGCACATTTTAACACATTTTAATCGTAGGGTTATAGTGGAAGTGGTTGCTCGAGGTATAGTATAATGCCACTGGGAATTTCTTCATTAACAATGTGCTTAGACCCTAATTTAAGGGTGTGATGTAAATATCTAAGATAAGTTTCATTATTTCGCAGGCCAAGCTAATCCCGACTAAGGCGCAGATCCCTCCAATTTGAGCCCGGGATTTAGAAAGCTAATCGTTTACAGATTGTCTCAAATGTTTGTCATTCCCCGATTATTCAAAACATTTAAACTTTTGCATACCATTTAAAATTTCAGAACTGTTGTACCGTTTTAATCAATAATAACAGTTGACATGCTATAACTAGGAAATGGGCACAATAATTAGTAAAAATCGGACTACACCGGACGCTGTTCGCTTAATATTAATACAATTAAACGCCGACGGTGCGTTTGTCCCCGAATAATTAACATTTAAACATACACAGCAATATAATATTACGTAAAGCACGAATAAACCGGCTTTGAACGCTCCCACTTTGTTTGAATTACATTATCCGTGTTCTATTATCACTATTTTATTGGGAAATGCACCGAAAAAATAATAATTAGTCTATAATACGGAATCCTCTTTAGTGTTGTTCTGGACGATTCGCCTTCTGAAGCTTTTTTTGTTGATTCTACGTGAATGGAAGTGAATGGAATTAGTGGAATCGTTTATTTGAGGTAAATTGTTTGTACTGACGTTAAAGGGAATTGAGAAAAGTAAATACTAGTCGTGTCTACGGCAGTTCAACTTAAAACACACTAACAAGCTTAGAGTGTTCCAATTGGCGGTCTATTAGGCTATTGGAAAACCGGTGTAGAGCAGATTGTCAATTCACATCATTTAACAGACATCACGATAATGCCGCGGTCTGGTTGTTAGCGTTACAGTGCGTATGTGTACCGACAGAGAGCACCGCTGGGCGGGACAACGACAAACGACGTCACCAGGTTATGGCACACAAGTCTTGAACTAATGGATGGACAGAAATTAGAGGACAAGTGGTGTATAGTCAGCTCGTTAGTATGATTATGCTAGCGTGAGATCTTGAACATATAACCGGCGACAAAGTACCCAAGTTATATGACTTTAGTATATTTCCGGAGCATTGTCATTTGAAAGCCTAATGCTAAGTTTGAAGATAAATGGATATAGTTTAATATCCTTCTTAATATCAGTCACTTTTCTCAAGTGACGGTTGCGTGTACCTTTTCGTCATTCTGAACTATTAACTATTCAAACTCAAATCAACCATCGATAAATATTGGACCAGTGGAGCGGATGTTTACACTTATTAAAAGTTCGTATTCAGTCTAAATACGACGGACCATTGTTTTGAAACTCTGCTACAAACTATCGGAGCGCCTGTATCGAAGACAGTGTTCGCATTACCCCAACTTCTCTGTGGATTGAGCCGGTGTACTGTAGTGTCTAGTCTAGATAAAACTATTGTTTAAAAAACACCTCTCTGTAAATCCGATATCCGTGACCTGCCTTACAACAACTACTTCCCAAATCAAAAGCTATACTCACTCATGGTTCCTATATTATTTAACCAACATCACCACCACATCAAAAGGTTGAGACGTTTTGAAATACTGAATACCACACTATCTAATACTGGTCATCGAAATATATGGTCGAGATATGGTCGAATCACTATTAGTAGAGTAATGAGATAGCTAGACTACATCGTCTATCTGTATATAATTGAGAGATATACTATATTCTCAACGCTCTACTAATAGTGAGTCGCCCATAGATACTTGTTCAGCAACTTGTAGAAATGACTTAAACTAAGAAGACGGTAGAGGAATAGAGTAGAGTTCACTTGACCTGTTATGCTAGCTCCACACTCAGTCCGAATAAATCGGCGAAAAGCTCGGCGAGGCTGGGTGAGACATACAATTTCAATGCAATTTTCCATAAACAAAAATTATATATTTGCATACTGTAGAGGACAATTATTATTTTTAATGTATTGCGGTATAAATCAAATATTATAGCGCATATCCATACAGAGTTAGTTAAAATTACAACTAAATAATTCTCCAACCGTAAAAAAAAAATAAAGAAAAAAACACTTTTTTTTTGTTTTAAACTAGCTATCGAAATTTGGTAGAACAATACTGTATACTTTTACATTTTGTAATTCTAAGATTATTTCTAAGAATTTTTTGTAGGAACCATTAAATGATTCTAAGAAATTTTTTTATATGTTAGAAAACGGAAAGGTTGCCAGTTTCCATAATAAAATAAGCACTCTGTATATTAAATAAATATATTTAGACGATAGCTTGTTTAATTAATGATAATTTTTATCATCTCTCTAGAGCAACAAGAAAATTTAAGAAAATGGAAACCTGTCCTCAGAACATATAGGAAACGTTTCTGATATATGAAAATTAAACCATTTCTGGGATACACTTGAAAAAATATTGTTTCAAACTAAAATTTTTAATACGGCGATGATCAAAATAACCGCAATAAGGTTGGCAATTTTATGATAGAGCTTTTGTAATGAAACGGTGTAGAGGGCAAAATCTTAAGGGATGAAGTTGCACTATGCATTATTGATGGGATAAGGAATAAAAGCAAGTACTTCGGACAAGGTAACGGTAGTTGAGTTTTCTTTACATTTATCAGAATTTTATTGAGGGAGACCGGAAGAAAACTGCTGCTAAGAATAACCGCCCTGAACAAAGGTAAACAATGTTTGCCGTAAAGAAATAGAAAATAATACGCTCGGCCGGTAGAGTAGTTTATCCACGTACGAAAAGTTTATAATTTAATAGGTACGTCTGTTCCTCCAGATGTGACTGAATAAATTATAACATTTGTTAG
The DNA here is from genome assembly GCA_963966075.1 of Aphodius sticticus. Lineage (NCBI taxonomy): Eukaryota > Metazoa > Arthropoda > Insecta > Coleoptera > Scarabaeidae > Aphodius > Aphodius sticticus. Next base: position 9,600,975 of record OZ014515.1, on the reverse strand, counting down.
ATTGTTGACGTGAATGTGTATAACGCCGGGAATTACCGACTAAACCCAGCAAAAGCAAAACCCCAACCATGCGCCGGTTTCAAAAGCATGCGAAATAATTATTTCGCACTCATGATCTTACTAATCCAAGCTTACAATATTCTCCGTTCATATCAAAATGTCAAGTAATTTATATTTCACAGTTACCCACATACGAACTAACTTTATTTACGAGTACCATACCATCCCCTGAAGTTCAGCACCTGTGGTGAACCTCTGGACTTTGGACACAACTGCTGAACGTGACAGTCGCCACAATCGCAGGAATCCGCTAGGAAGCTAAGACAAGCTTGGAATCAATATATCAATGAACCAACAAATGGAAAACCAACCTTACCAACAAAAGAATCAATGATACGCTGGACAACACTGGACCACGTTAAGCAGAAAATGGCAGATTGCCTCTCTTGCATATCTGTCCAATCGTTTATTCTAAGATCTTCAAGACGACTTGAAATCAGTGTTTTATTTTTTAGTTATTTAATGTGAGTTGAAATGCGAATTAAGGGGTTATAGTAGCGTAGGTTTGTGGGAATGATAATAAGAAGAGAGATTACGTTGATAAGGAGCAGAGGAAAAAAGGTATAAAAGGAAAGAGGTCTCGGGTAAATATTTACCTTGAAATTGTTCAGTAGAAGTTTCCAGGACGTTTTGAAATGAGTTGCGAATAAACATTCGCGCCGCGCGGTCGAACAAAAGCATACCGGGTGGCCGTCGCCGGTTCTAATGTGTCCATTATTTTTCTCTGATATGTTTACCGAAGGTAAGGGACTCTCGGAGCAATCGCCATTCTCCCCCTGTGAATGTCGAGGATCCTCGCCCTTTGGCAGAGTCGTCGCCGCGGCGACCCTGGCCCTAGGCTAGGCGGCGCGCATTCAAGCATCCATTTCCTTTTACCCACAGACAATGCAGACTTCAAATTGCTCAGTAAATAGCTTTACAATCTGTTTATATACTGGGAATAAAACTACACTCATCTCGGGCAATCTTATTTAAACTCTTTTGTCCACCCATCCACCCAACCACTTTCATACCAATCGTATCATCAAGCTTCCATCAACTTTATTAACTTTGATATTGACAAACCTCCAAGTTTTCCTTTGCAAGGAGAGAGTTTTTCGAGATGGTGCGTTTGTGGCGACTTGTGGAATCGTGGATGAGGCTGTATGACGGTTATGAAGGTATCCCTTGACCACTTTCATACCAATCGTATCATGAAGCTTCCATCAACTGTATTAACTTTGATATTGACAAATCTCCAAGTTTTCCTTTGCAAGGAAAGAGTTTTTCGAGATGGTGCGTTTGTGGCGACTTGTGGAATCGTGGATGAGGCTGTATGATGGTTATGAAGGTATCCCTTGACCACTTTCATACCAATCGTATAATCAAGCTTCCATCAACTTTATGAACTTTGATATTGACAAACCTCCAAGTTTTCCTTTGCAAGGAAAGAGTTTTTAGAGATGGTGCGTTTTTGGCGACTTGTGGAATCGTGGCTGAGGCTGTATGATGGTTATGAAGGTATCCCTTGACCACTTTCATACCAATCGTATCATGAAGCTTCCATCAACTGTATTAACTTTGATATTGACAAATCTCCAAATTTTCCTTTGCAAGGAAAAAGTTTTTCGAGATGGTGCGTTTGTGGCGACTTGTGGAATCGTGGATGAGGCTGTATAATGGTTATGAAGGTATCCCTTGACCACTTTCATACCAATCGTATAATCAAGCTTCCATCAACTTTATGAACTTTGATATTGACAAACCTCCAAGTTTTCCTTTGCAAGGAAAGAGTTTTTAGAGATGGTGCGTTTGTGGCGACTTGTGGAATCGTGGCTGAGGCTGTATGATGGTTATGAAGGTATCCCTTGACCACTTTCATACCAATCGTATAATCAAGCTTCCATCAACTGTATTAACTTTGATATTGACAAACCTCCAAGTTTTCCTTTGCAAGGAAAGAGTTTTTAGAGATGGTGCGTTTGTGGCGACTTGTGGAATCGTGGCTGAGGCTGTATAATGGTTATGAAGGTATCCCTTGACCACTTTCATACCAATCGTATCATCAAGCTTCCATCAACTTTAATAACTTTGATATTGCCAAACCTCCAAGTTTTCCTTTGCAAGGAAAGAGTTTTTCGAGATGGTGCGTTTGTGGCGATTTGTGGAATCGTGGATGAGGCTGTATGATGGTTATGAAGGTATCCCTTGACCACTTTCATACCAATCGTATCATCAAGCCTCCATCAACTGTATTAACTTTGATATTGACAAACCTCCAAGTTTTCCTTTGCAAGGAAAGAGTTTTCCGAGATGTTGCGTTTGTGGCGACTTGTGGAATCGTGGATGAGGCTGTATGATGGTTATGAAGGTATCCCTTGACCAGGTATGGTTTGAATAGGAAGATATGCTAGTCTCTTGTTTTTTAGTGATGTAGATGTTGGGAGGCGGTTTGTTGTTTCTGGAGTGATATGTGCCAGGGTGCGTTTAATCTAAAGGGTCGGAAGTGTATCGTGAGGTTATTGAGATGCATAAGGTACGAACGCGTCGTATGAATAACAACGACTGGATGTAACCTCGCGGTTAAAGCAAAATATAATATTCACATCGTCGCTTGATACGGAGCACCGACGGTAATCACCGTTTGGGCCCGGCATAAACCGGCGGAGAGCGCCGCGTCGTCCACTCGACGCCGTGGATGCGCCGTTTTATTATCATTACGATTCGAGCGGTAAAAGAACTCGCCCCTCTCTGTCTCGCTCCCTCTTCGAGGGGGTTTAATATTCGACGGGCTGCGAAAATATCAGACGTACCTTATAACTGCCTAGGTTCTCCACCACGCACGGCAAACTAGCATCCCTCCCCAAGGCCACGGTAACATTTGGTATCGGCTCTGCAAACCTTGGATCGTCAGTCATCGCTAGAACAGAAGAGAAAAAAGAGGAATTTTAATACCACCGCCATTGCCGTCCCCTTCCCAGACGGGAATTGATTTGTCTGCAAGAATTCACGTCTAAGCTTTTTATCACAGAGGGCCCCCATACACATTTTCAGCTTGATTAACCATAGCATCATTAGCTGCGCTAAGGTCTAGCAAATTCATTCAAAGAATCCCCCAGCTATGATCCAATATGTCAAAAGTAAACGTACTTTATGTCTTTTTATCTATCAATTTGTTGAAATATACCCAACACACTTCCAGAATAAATCTGATATTATCATAATAATCCTCGTGTTGGCACCCCCAGTCCTGATGGGCTATTTTGAATCTCCAAGCTTCTGAGCGTCCATGTTCGATTTCTATCTTACAATCTTACAACATTTTTTTCATTTTCAATCAATTATATGTGCACAGTCATTAATAATACCTCCAGTTATGTAATAAAAAATAGGTAAAGTGGAACATGCATCTGCAACATGAAGCATATTAGAAATTAATATGAGTATGTACTATTCTGGTAGGAATTATGTGAGGACGAATGTAGCTATAGTAGTTCACAAAATTCAATTTGTGAAAATCGAGCTAGAGTATTCGTTCGGTCATGTAACCAACATTGGCGCATTCAAGTTATATAGATACAATAAATAAATGGAAAATATGTATGCACTGTGCACGTTTTGCTATCACGATTAATCCTGGATAAACAAAACGTTCGTAAATTAATGAAATTGTTTGCCGTAATTAATTCCGTTACCATAAATCACGAATTTATAACGCCCCTAATCGCTGAAATATTATAAACATGATTTTCGAAAATAATTATTTACCGACAGTCAACTTCGACGAGTCAAACTACCAATTTATTAAGGTCAATTTGCCCAATCGCATTTCAGTGCTAATCGCCATTATTTATACCCTATGCCACAATTAAATCTATGCGTGCCGCAATTAATATGTATTTCAATAAAACAATCAAAACCAATCATTTCATCTGAAGCATGTGCAGTTCCAGTTTAATTACTAGTTGCTCTCAGCCCTGGTGGAAACAATAGCCATATTATGAACAAACTACTCATAATAAGAGCTCCACATAGACAACATCGAAGAAAAAAATTATGTTTTCTTGGTTAGCCTAAGATGTGAAAGTATCAGTAATCTGGCAAGTGGTTACCAGCGAATGACAGTCACACCGAGGAGACAGTTGAGGGTGAGTGCACCCCTCAGGGGAAGACGGCATCGATTCACTTCGAGCACTCCAAGTAAACCCACCCGCCACCCGAATGCCCTTTATACGGCTGTTATTCTATCCTTTATACTTCAAGTGGCCACTTACTCCGTTTCCACGTATTAGGTATATTTGTATACAAACCGCATATGCAAACGATGTCCGAATACACAACATATCTACCTGCATTTCACAACCACTTAAGTAACATATCATTTTACAACATTTCTGGAGAAACAATACGCACCCAGAACATCCTTACTATTGAAAAAAACAAGCGCCAGCTATACAGTACCAAATTTTTATTATATTAAGCCCAAAGGCGTAGCCAGAAGTGTTTACAGGTGGAGGGGGGCAAGGAGTCAGAAAATTACCAAAATTTAAGTAAATAAATATTTCTTATCGCATATCATTTTGTTTATAAAAATATGAGGTATGAACATAATATGAAATATGCTAATAAAACATTACGTAATGTTAAGTTTCCGCTTGTTTTCGGAAAACTTCTGCAAGGCAGATTCTTTGAATTGCTCTTGGTCTTCATTTGCAATGTTGCGATGAACGCTGCTACCGAACAAATATTCTTGGAGGACATGTATCAAATGTATCAAAATGTACAAGTGTACAAGAACAGCAATACGTGGTATGAACATTAAAAAGGGTATGATCAATTTTTGGACGAATTTACGACCGCTACTGCGCAGGTGATATATAGACAACCTACATTGCATATGTCAAACTTAGGGGTTATGTCACTTACAATTTGAAGAATATAACTGACAAATGTGCTTGTATAAGCAGAAAACTTTCAAGCATTTGCATTATCTACGCAGAAAAAAGCATAAATAAGCAAAAATTGGTCTGGTCCTAGTTATGTTTACGTTAATGTTCTTCAACCATGCAGCGCCGTCCAGCGTATATTAACGTAACGAAGATTTTCGCAGATTTTCATCCCCACTCCACATGCGTATGGACATACGTCTAATAATAATACTACGCAGCAATATATCATAATTTCCAAGATATTTGCGAACAGCGAATTAACGCAAGTACCTACCGCCATAGCGCCATCTATTGATTAAAAGACAAACTATAGGCAAACGTGTTGACATTTGCCAAACGAAACCAAACTCGAAACTCAACAAAATTATACTAATCTAAAGTGATATTTAGCTATATGCACTTAAACTGCAATAATTACGTGATTACAGTATTACGGATACAGTGATAACACTGTAATCAAGTAATCCTATAACTGAAATACTCTTTAGGACCAATAATTCTAATCACCCAATCATACAACGATATAACACTGGTTTCCAAATAATAATTAATACTTACTGAAATAGTTTCTTATAGCCATTGCAAAAAAACACGCGTTCAGTAACTACACATCACACAGACTCCAGCATTATACAAAGTCAATAGGTTGATATGTGGTTTTGGTTGCCAAACCGACAAGTAAGTTGAAGATATAATTTTAATAATAATTTTAATAATTTCAACTTACTTGTCGGTTGATAAACAATTCCTCTATTAATTCCCAATAAGCCCGTACTCAACTTAACAATAAATACCTCACTCTGTATGGAGATCTGGAGATACTGGTATTGGAGTTGCATACTCGACAGTAATTTATTAAATTTACATTTTCTCATAAAATAATCACAACTGCTTTTACAGTGACAAAGACAGATGATGTGTCTTTGTAAACTTATTGTGTACCTAATACAATTTTGTGCATTTTTATTTTGAGCGCCAGGGGGGGGGGGCAGGTTCCCCTCCCCCCTTGTCTACGCCCTTGATTAAGGCCATTCGTCCACCAACACATTGTCGCGAAGCGACCAGTTGTTCTGTTTTCTAGAATATTCTTCTATGTGGTGTAACGAAATAAATATTCGCCTACAAACGGGTCCACTTAGTGATAATTATTGTAAGCAACTATATAACTATTTTGGCCTGGACAATCTAGCCCAGCGTTTCTCAACCTTTTTACGCTTGTGGAACCGTTAAATAGGGTTGGCACCTGGCGGAAAAAAAATAAGCAATGTCCTTTCCAAGGCATTTCGAGTATTTTTTGCGTACAGAAAAACCTGTAACGTATTTCAAGTAACCAGATACAAGTCTGTAAAGAAACGCTGTTCAATGATTGAATATTACTTACTACCGTGAAATTAAAGTAGTTTCCCTGTAAAATTTAAAAACTGCCCTGTCAAATTAAGGTGATACTATGCTAATTTCACAGGAATATGTTTGGAATATGTGAATTCTGTAAAAACAATACAGAAATTTAGCTGGTATCCAATAACCAGCGATGTTACAGTTAATTGTTCTTTTACAGTTTTTCTATTATTACATTCATTTTCTGTAACATTGCAGATATTTCTCTCTAGGTACAAACTTATTTGTTCATTTTAGTTCCTTCAAGTACTACCAAAGGAAGGAAGAAGAAAATACAAATCAAATCAAACAATGCGAAAACGAAGAATACAAAAAGTACCTTTTACAAAAAATTAAATAATTAAATTCAGTATAAATTTAAAAAAAAATCATTGGTGAAAATACAAAAATTAAGAAACATTTATTCTGAGTAAAAAGTTTCATATGGATCTATTGATAACAAGTTAATATTAGAGCCATTTAAAATACTGTTTTATTAATATTTTAGTATTTTTTTAACAGAACAATAATAAAACAAGAACAATAATTACGTCCTGAGAAAGAAAGTGTGGGAATAGACACCCAAGTAGAAAATATTTATACACACTAATTGTATCTATAGCAGATGATCTCTGTATTTTCTCTTAAAGTTTGTTAAATAAGAAAAAGCTTGCTCATACACACACAATGTTGAAAATTAGACTGATACAAAGTAATTTATAACTCGAGGTGGAAATTAAATGCAAAAACATAAAAATATGTGAAGCATATTAAAACATAAATAAAAATATGTGAAGCACTTTTAAATTTGTTTCATTGTCAAAATTAGTACTTAATTCAATTTAATTTAATTATTTTTTGCTTAATTAAATGCAATCACGAAATTTGAAAGAACACTTTAGTTTCCTGTCCGCATAAATTTTCGTCTATAATTGCAGCTCACTCTGTATATTTATTGATTTTCTATGATGATGAGCGACATAATTTTCGTCATAGAAGCTCAGAACTTGTCTGGTGATAGGTTAGTTTTCTTATCTTTAATGTAAGATCCTATTGAAATGGACCACCTACAACTCTGTTCTTCTCCTAAAGTACCTACCATTATGAGCAGCAGATTCAAATTATAGGTTTATTTTATCTCAAATTGGGAAAAGCAAAAATATTGGAAACAAATAATGTTAGAGTTTGACCAATAACTCTGCCAGATTGTTGTTTCCTAGAGGTTATTTTGCTTTTATGTAACAGATAATTGTAAGTAATATTGTCAATTGAAGTTAATGAATAGTCTAGAATGTTGCCCGTTGGATGTAATATCGAAATAACACTGGTTTATTGGGTTAGAAGGGCTCCAAATCAAATTTATTCATGGATTGACCTTGTTTATTAATCCATAATTTCAAATAATATTCCCATGCTAAAATAATACATAAAAATAACACTGAATAATGTGCCCATGAACCGGCGACCGTCACCGCTATTTGTTACTATTTTTCCGCGGAACCCCTGACGACATCACACGGAACCCCAGGGTTCCGCGGAACCCCGGTTGAGAAACGCTGATCTAGCCATTTGATCGAGCGCAATCGCTCTCAAATCCGAAAGAAAAATATGCATAAGGAAAATGACCGTGTAGTTTCACAAGTGTAGTCGTGCTAGGACTATCTTCTCTAGCTTTTGAAAAAGAGTTTTAGATATAACAATGAAATTCTGTTGGATATGGGTGGGTACGGTATATGATTTAAGACCGCAAAAGAGGGGAATGTGGTTTAATTAAAAGATGCGTTGTAATATCGCTAAAGTTAACACAGGCGTAATTTGCGTTGTAAAAAATGATGATGAAAAATATAATTACCGTCCAGTTGGGGTGGCAAACGCGCGATCGCAGGGGGGTTACATAGAGAGACATATGAATGTCGTTAAAACACATTTGATGTACTCGAAATGTGTGCTGCACATGCGGCGGGTCATGCCGCTTTTTTTCAGATATTAATATCATCGGTTTGCGGCGGTCCGAGAGGCGTCGATTTTTTCCCCGGCTATTATAGCCGCCACCGGATTGAATGCGGCTCATATTTTATTCAATAAAGGGGGGGTGGGTCGGTTTTTTGATGCCCGCGGCGGCGATTCTTCTCAAAGGTTGTCCAAAAAAGCGGACGGCTCAAGTAACAACTCCACTGTCTTTTTGTGATTCGGATAAACCGCTAACTGATCTGAAATCCCAGCGGGGCGATGATTTAAATAAAAATCTCAAGATTAATTACTAGATAGCCCTCCGAACTTCGTTCCCCCTTTCACGCTTCGCGCGCCTACGTTTTTATGTAATTTTTGTTGACAGAAATGTTGCTTTCTCAACCGCGAGGTTGATGAAAAATGTCCCTAACAACGTTTTAACAAAGTTTACTCCCACCCCTTGCGCCTCTTTCGCCCTCGATGCTACTCGTCCGACCGTCATCTACCGGAATTAACCGCAGCGGCAATTGTTCCCCGCTACAGGCTCTATTTGAAATGTTAATGTGTCTATAATTAGTAATTGCTTGCTACGAATTATCTTCCTGCCACTGCGAACCTTGCCAATGCATACAAATACTTGATTCTGCACAACTGATCTCATAAACATCCATCGCCATATCGTATACCACGCAAGATACGGACAGTTGTTTACCGACCCCGGATTGGTCGGTTATTGTCCCTTCAATTGATTCCCTATTAGAGCCCGTGTGCACTAGTCGTTGGTCGCCGCGACCAAAAATCTATGCGTTCACTTGGTCGCTTACTGGACGCGGCCAGTAACGCTCCCTGTATATTTGGTTGCGGCGTTAACGCCTAGTGTTAACGCCTAGTTATACATACACCCAGTATATGCATAGGGTTGTCAGGTTTTCGAAAATAAAAAGCGGGACATTGTTGTGGATTGGTTTTAAAAAAATGAACGCTTCCACTAACATTTAACATTAAACTTGATCAGTAATCATAAACCTTTAAAATACAAACTTCCAGACTAAGCATCTGCATGACTAAGCAAAAATCCTATAATCACATGACGTTAACCATAGCGCCATCTATAGTAAAATGGTGTAAACCGAAGCTACGCCATAAACCTATATATGCTCATTGAACAAAACTTGACTGGATCGGCGTAAAAACTGTAAATCAATCTTTGAGGAACAGAAAATCGGGATTTTGGCGTCCCGCCTAAGAGCTAATCGGGACGCGGGACAAAGTAATATAAACTCGGGACGTCCCGCCAGAATCGGGACGCCTGACAGCCCTATATATGCAGGGATGTCTACTTATTTTAAAAGAAAGAGATTGCTATTCCCAATATTTTAGTGGTAGGTAAAAGTTTCAATTGCCTAAAACGATTTCTTCCAAATAATCTTGATGAAAATTAAAAAAAAATCTCTTTAAGAAAAGAAAAAATGTCCCTAAACAACATTTGAATGGGTTTAGAAAAGCGTACTGTGGCATTTCAACCAACCTTCACCTGAACTGTGCAAATATTTTTAAGGTTTGTTATTTTATTCCTTTAATAGTAATTTTATCTGATTGCGTTTGTATATTGCGGTTGAAACTTTGTAAGCTGTAGATATTAGAATTTTTAAAATTTTGAGATTAATAATAACAGAACACGGAAAAAAAGAAGAAATTACAGACAATGAAATTTGTTTATTTATATTATAGCGCACTCAAAATACCGCCACAGGCTCTAAATGCTAGCTTGCAAACTCAAAATACGGGAATTAGTAGTGAAATAGTGAAATAAAACTATTGACTTCGGAAAAAATTCAAACCCAGCTTGGATGTCTGGGTTGCGAGTTATTCACGGTCAAAGATGACCGAATTGGAGTTTCTCAAGGATTTTGTATATATAAACTCCGTTTTTTGTGCAATCTGGAATTGAAAAATTGTGATTTGAAAGTGGATACATTAAATTAAATGGTCAAACAAATGCCAGACCTCTTGCGAAAAACAAGGGGGCCAACAGATTTTTCTTGCTCCAGGGCGCTGAATATGTAACTACGCCACTGAATCGACAAGTGCACTGTTGTTTGTGCTTTACCTGGGAGGTACATAAGTACCCTCTTGCATCCATAAGGATGCAAGAGGGTAATTTATCGGGTAAATTACTAAATAAATTACCGTAATTAATGGTAATTTCCGGATTTTTAATTACTTAATTCAGCGGAGCCAATAATGCGCATTTTAAATCAGAAGCCATTTACTATCAAATTCATGATTTAAAGAAATGGCCTGGTGATCAGGATAAAATGTGATCATTGTTTGTGGAACCGGACGTTTTGTGAGTCGGTAATAAATTGCGGTATTTTTTACTATAATTATGCTGTTAGACTGTCCATTTGATAAATTGCTGGAATAAAAAGTATTTTTATTGTAGTTCCTCCTTTCACTTTAATAATGCATTACTACTATTAAATCACGAAAAGCATCAGCGATTGATCGGTGGTTATCTACAATATAATGACATAGGGCTGTACCCATTTTTTTTAGATAACTTACCGTCATTGGTAAATTATCATTTTGAAATTAAGAAAATATAATTTACCAATTTCAATTTTTAATTACGTGGTAATTTAAATTTGAAAGTAAGAATTTTAATTTCAGCTGTTATTTACTAAAAAAATTAATTACGGAAATTTAACATCCTTAGTCAGATTGCTAGTTATCTATAAAATAATGACTTTTATTTACCAAACATTTTTATTAACTAAGTAGCATTCATAACCTACAGTGATCGGTATTAACGCCTGTTAATTGATTATTTTGAATTTTATTTACCTGGTAATTTAAACCAGTGTAATTTGCCATTTTTAATTTTTAATTACTCGGTAATTTAAGCCAACGTAATTGACCATTTTTAATTTTTTTTACGTAGTAATTTAATTTAAAATTAATAATTTTAATTTCAACGGTAATTTACAAAAAAAATTAATTACCGTAATTTAACATCCCTGAGTATATGTTACATTGGTAGTTTAGGTCTCACATGTAGCAAAATTACAACATTCTTAGGGTTGCCATCCGTCCCGATATATCGGGACTATCACCGTTATTGGCCTAGTTGTCCCGACGTCCCGATAAAGTCGTGTAAAGTCCCGACACGTTTGGTAGTTATTTTATTTGAATACTATATTTTTTCGTAATTTTAATCGACATCTGGGAAAGCTTTTATCATGTCATAGCGGTAAATCCTTATTTTTTGACAAACCAGGTATTATATGGATACTTACTTAATAATTATTATTATTTTCTTCACATCTCACTCTGATGAACGTGTATAACAACACTGTTATTTAAGTTTTTTCCAATATATTTTTATTTTTGTTTAAGAAATTAAACATATACCTAATGGCTACCAATGCCTCTGGAATATTAAAATAAATGAAGAAAAAACGAAAAAGAAATTATACCTAAATTAAATCTTACATACAAAGTTTCACAAAAAAGTCCTTTGAATTTTTACAACACGGAAATGCTACAAAACAATTTACAAACTGTGCGGTTTACATTTTATTATAAGAAATTGCGACAGTACGGTCTAAACCGCGCTAGAGTAGTATTTTTGAATTCCTTTTTTTCTTGGAAATCTCATTGTGTTAATCTGACAAAAAAATATTTGAAGAGTTTTAACAATTCTGAACATCTATGAATATTTAAGCAATAAAAAATCGCTAATATTATTTCTTATTTTTTTCCGATTCATTTTGTTATTGCAGGTTGCTTTGCATTTAAAGAGGGATTTTTGTACTGACCGTTGTGTGTTCCATTTAGAAAAATAATGGAATTGGAAATTGAAAAAATGCACTCTACGTGGGTGCAAACCATGTGTCAACAAACTGTAGATTACGCTGGGCTTTTTTTGGCCCAAACATGTTTTTGACCTTTTTAAAATGTTATATGACCTGAATAACAATTACAGCATGTATTTCATAATTTAAAATAATATTTAGGGGTTACTAGCGGTTGTCAAACTTATTTTTATTTGTTTTTAAATAGAAACTATTTGTATGTATTTTTATGTGTATTCATTTTAATAAGTTTACACACAATATGTATTAATAAAAAAAAATATCGAACAAATTACAACCGGTTCTGGTACTTTTTTTGTCATAGAAACTGGATCAGGTCAGAAAACATAAATTGTGAATTGACTCCAGTTATTGGGAAACCCAAATCCCAAAGAAACCTCTTTTGTACATTTTGGCACTGACTTTCTTATATTCTTATTTTGTCGTTTTTTTTTTATTTTTACAATTTTGTGACCAATGCTTTTATTTACATTAACTAAATAGGTAGTTGCATAAATAGGTATATTCATTTTAAAAACATTATTGTGCATTTAAAAGATAATTATCCCTACCATTATATTATATTAAAGAAATTTTCAAAGAATATTCCAAGCAAGAACAAGAATGTTGTGTTATAAAAAAGTTTTTTCGATGCGATTTTGATCAGGAATTATTGCGTGTATTATTGCTCCATAAATTGTTTTTCTATCTCTTATAATAAAGTTAATGTTAGCTTAGACAAGTAAAATCACACTGTGTATTTTCCCGGTTACTAATGTCCCGACAGTGTTACCATAAAATATGGCAACCCTAAAGATTCTACAATCTTACAAGAAAATATTTTCCCAATTCTAAAGTAGGGTTGTGTTAGTTGGAATCATATCTGAGTTTAACTTACAATAACTTACTTGGCAAAACAGTTTCAGTTAAAATTCCAAGCATTGATAATTGTGTTATGATATCTTATGTTATGTTATGTTACTGCGTGGGTCCCTTGGCTTTCCTGTTTTTCGAATTACGTCAATCAGGTTTGATTGTTTGTAATTTTACCCTATGCAATTAGAGCCCTTCGATGGTTAGCTGTGTATTATGATAAGAGGAGGTGTTATACATAAGAGTAAGAAATGAAGTACTGTGTGGGTTCTTGTGTCAATTAATCCCTCGAAAAAAGATGAGTAAAAGGAAGAGATAAGGGATAAGAAGTGGATTTATGTGGGTTGTTAAATTTGACAAAAGGGTTTTAATAAAACGTAAGAGGGAGAAAAATTGGTGGTACCAGAGAGCGGGTGTTCATCGACTATGAGCGATAAATAAAAGGGGGTACGTCCCGAATAGCGAGTAGCTCGGTATCCTCCCCTTACGAGAAGTAAAACAGCAACAGGAGGCGTGAAGAATAGCCTTTGCTCAAGACTACTCATTGCCGACGACATATTTACTGGTAGTTGCTTTTAAACCTGCCCCATCCGGCCAGACGCAAGACGCAAGACGAATACGAACCCAACACCACTCTAGGAGCAATTTAGGGCGATAAAAAATCGCAATTAAGTGCGGTGATTCAAACTAATTAGGAAATATGTTCAAATTACTCCTACAGTATTCTGTATCGCACACGCCGCGCCGGTACTTGGTTAATAAGATAAATTAATTGTGGCACTTAATTACGCTGATAATAAAAATAAATTCGGCGCACTAATATTCCTACTCCATACATCCCCGGAAGCCCAACTTGGTCGATGCACACCACGCGGGTGCACTCCAGGATTTAGTTTATAATTTACAATGGAAATTCTAATATCCTCGGAGACTCGCTTTGATCTTCGCCTCTCGTTTAAAACTACGTTGTTATTCGGCTTCTTCCTGTTGTACTCGGATTATCTAAATGCCGGCAGCATTATGCATAAAGCATCGTTAATTCGCTTGTTGATACTAAGGGATTACTTTTTCCACGTTTCTTTTTCATTCATAAACAAAATAAAGGACAATGAACATAATATTGAGCCTTTAATGTTCCAAAATGGTAAACATACAAACAACTAACGAGAACGCAAAATAAACAGAACACCAGTGGGAAAATGAAGGAACAAACACAAACTAGTTCCTTAATTAATACTAACCCACGTAACTATTTTATGGCTCATCCTCAGCAGGAGCAATCATATCGAGGGCTTCGGCAATGATAGCGTTTGCAGCTTCTTCAGCACACCTCTCAACATCTTCAACAGGCAATTCCTCAACATCTTCAACAGGCAATTCCCCAACATCTCCAACAGGCAATTCCTCAACATCTTCAACAGGCAATTCCTCAACATCTTCATCAGGCAATTCGTCAACATCTTCATCAGGGAATTCCTCAACATCTTCATCAGGCAATTCCTCAACATCCAAGCTCCTGGAGTCATCAGACTCCGAGTTGGGTCCAATAGAGTCTCCGTCTGGTAGATCACCATCTGCCCCTCCTTGCGCACCTTGGACACTAATTTCGGTTTCAGGAATTGTCATACCTTCCGATTCCTCTTCCTCTTGGAGCGACTCGAAAATCTTCTTCAATTCCCGGAGAATGTCATCCGTAGATCGGTTAGGAGTTCGCAGGAGAAAGTCTGCATCGCCATTGTCGGATGGTTCAGGCTGAGAATCGTCTTGAATCGGTTCGTCCTCGGTTCCAACTTCAACGGCGCGAGCATCAGTAATGTCATCATCGCCAAAATCGTCACCATTAGTTAGACGGGTCCATAAATGCGAAATGACATGCAAGGAGATGATTGTGACAACGTAATAGCTCAGAACGAGGAATGTACGATAGAAGAATCCGTCATGCAGGGTTGCGTCAATGATCAACACTAATAATGCTGTAATTTAATGATTTGATCAGTAACTATCATATGAACTCAACCGGAAAACTTACCGAAAACCCACTTCAACATTGTTGTGCTTTTCTATTCACACTCAATCCACGACACACAAATACGTTATAGATCGTCGGAAGACTAGAAAGTGACTGACTCTCGACTGACTACAGTGACTACTATCTGACGTTAGCAACTATTTGGAGTTGGGGAATTAAATATCTCAAAGCTGTTTGCAGGGTTGCCAAATTGCGCAATATGTGAAATAACCACAGGGAATTCTCTTCTTCTAATTCTCAAAAGCATTTATTAATTTTTGCGTACAATTTATTCGAAACTATACGAAATAATTAAATAACAAAATCATAAATATAGGTTTTATTTTTATTAATTTGTTTATACAACCTAGATATCTTAATTACTAAAAATTTATGCGTCTCGCCGCCTGGGATACACCACGAGGCCGATTATTACGAATGTAGCGATATGAATGATAATCAGGAACAGAAACAGCTCGAATGGTGTATGGAGGTCTAGTGACATCAGAAGAAATGAAAGTACCGCTGAAATCAACAATATTGTAAATACATATCAATTCAAAATACCAAATTACCTAAAACTCTTTTTCTATTCTGGCGGCTAAAGGTAAATCGTTGAAAATCCATATTGTAGATTTTGTAAACTTCTATAAAGCACATTCCTGCAAATAA
The DNA here is from genome assembly GCA_963966075.1 of Aphodius sticticus. Lineage (NCBI taxonomy): Eukaryota > Metazoa > Arthropoda > Insecta > Coleoptera > Scarabaeidae > Aphodius > Aphodius sticticus. Next base: position 9,585,250 of record OZ014515.1, on the reverse strand, counting down.
ATGTTGATTAAAGGCGGTAGCGTCGATGCCTCTTACTCACACTAAACAAGAACATGAACTGCTTGCTAAATAATACGCATTGTTTGGAATATCGAATCTAAATATGCAAAGTATTGTAAACAAGATAGGTTAGAATTTCTTCCACAGACATAGCATCTACTGGGCATGATTGCGCTGTACTCTAAGGAATATCAGTACACCAACATTGACCAAGGCGATAAAGTACACCAAACATGTGATGAAAAGACGCTGGTAGTAATCATCCACACTACCTGTAGACAATACCATGACGAGCGCTAAAAATTAAAATGCGTTACAAAATGAGGTACCTAACAGTTGTTACCACATACCTAACCCAATAATCTGTAATTTACGTAAAGCTCTCGATAAATTGGCGTTATTTTCCATATCTTACTCAGCTTGACGTACTTTTACCAATTACGACAAATGTCAAAAGCATTGGGGATACAACACCTACTAGATAACCAAACAATGCATTTATTTTATCAACATAAAACTACAAGTCATTATTCCATATACATAAAACACAAACATTTAGGTTATGTTCACTAACTGACACTCAATACAGTGTTATATTCAATGACGCTTCGTGATACGATTTCTCTTGCTTGCAGATATTATTTACCAGTATTAATACAACAAACCCTAAAATGAAATTGCATCCTCACAGTGGAAACGCCATAAAGCATAATATAAACAAAGCTCTGCCGGTAACGCTAATTCTGTCAGATATTTAATACACTAACCGTGGTATAACGTCTGCCTACCAATAGATGTCGCTACATGCATGTATTGGAATAATTGCTGTCATATTTTATTTCTTAATATAATTTCCTTTATCTTTAATTCCATGCAGTAAATCTCGTGTTGGAATTGTATAAACTTTATTTAACTGATAATAGAGCTTAATAACACTGACATTTAATAACAAACTTGTATCTTGGAATTTAGATGACCTATCTTCAACTGGCATTTAGAAGTCAATTATGATGTCCTCTTCATCGTCTCCACAATAACCGAACGGTAGGTAATACGTAGATATGCCATGACGTTCCAGGAAATCGTTGAGGACGAAACACATCATCACTAGCAGTGTACACCCACGTATAACATCAGTATTGTAACCGATAAGGATCATCGCCAGGAAGTCTGGAAGAGCTCTAGTTAGTAAAAAATAGCAAACCGCTTGGGAATAATTACTTACAAATTGTAATTTTTATTGCATCGTCCATATTTACTTTGTCGATAGAAGAAAACGCGCTCTATTGTAACTCAAACCGCCCACGAAACCAATGCGTCAACAATGTCGTAGGTATGTCAGACGTTTGTTCATCGTGGACTTCTAGATGATTTTTTAGGGAAAATTGTTATAAATTAGCAGTGCTTATACATGTAGGTTAGAGGGGAGGAAACGATAAAGCAAATATGTTGCGATGAAAACGTGATCAAGAATTCAAGGGAGGCCTTGCAGATTAACTGTTCTCGAACACCAATATCTTAAGAATGGGCATCACCGCGGCTGGCTATAGAGGGCGTGCATGTCTGGAATAATAGTGGAATGTGCGTCGGAATAAGCCATAAAAATGCTATGAGCGCAACAATTCTAAAACCTCCGAGAGAAATTGCAATAATTCCACACATTCTTCAATCCAGGTCTTAATAACGCACTAAAATTGTACCATCCATATCATATTTGATTATTTCAGACAGGTAGACTTCCTTATATTTATTTTAGTATACCTACTTCCTTTACCTACTGGCAAAGCGAGTCTAGCTGTTCAAAATTATTTTAGCGCTATGCTCCAACTTGTTCTTATATTACCATATGACTTGACATGGCCGTGTTAACACAAAACCCCCCCATTCTTTACCAGAACTACTTAAATTGCTGCTTAAAACATTTATGTAAATCTATGTAATAATAAATAGAAGTCCGTATAAAGAATAAATTATATATTGAAATACTTACGTTTATCCTTACGAAATAAATAAATCATCTTTCTATAATGATAACATAAATCATAAACCATAGAAGACCGAAACATAGTAAAACGAACACAAATTAATAAAAAGAACATGTTGATGAGAAGAACAATAATGAATATTTTTATAAACAACCGGAACACCTAAATAATTTTCCAACTGTAAACAATTTCAAAAAATTTTCAAGTAAAAGTTGTTTTGTTTTACACAATCTATCGTTTAAATATATTTTTATTATACATGGTGTTCATTTTATTCTAGATATCTTGTAACCTTCCCTTTTTCAAATAGAACATCCTGTATAACTTTACATTTTTTAATTCTAAGATTAATTCTAAGAATCTTTTGTATGATTTTTTTATAAAATGCCTTATTTTTGAGTTATGATCAATTAATCAAAAATAGACGAAATTACCGAAAACCTAAATAATTCTCCAACTGAGAAAAAAAATTGTGTTTAAACAAAGTATTGTGTATTCTGGAAATTTGATAACATACATTTTTTAATTCTAGGATTAATTCTTTTTTAGAAATCATCTTTTTTAAATGCAATACTGTCATTTTTTTGGTTATAAGCAATTAATCAAAATTCCTGGACTTCAAATTAAGAATATTTTTCCACATACATACACATTTATTTAATTTGCTAGCTTGAATATTTAATTTATTATGCTATTTCATAGTTTAGTTATTTTTTTTTTTAATATTTTTATCCGTTAATGATCGGTTAATCATAACTTAAAGATGATGCATTTTATAAATTAATGATTCTTACAAACTCTTAGAATTAAATTTTTTTAAATATATTCTATTAGAAAAAGAAAAGTTTATCAAATTTTCAGAATAAAATGAACATCCGTATATTGAAAATATATAGTTTGTTTAAAACCAAAAACATTTTGTTTGAATTTTACTTTGAAATTCTTTACGGTTAAAGAATTACTAAGGTGTTCCGGTAATTTTGACTAATCATGTATAATCCGCCATTTTGGATTTATCTGACAAAATCTGAAAATCTGACATGACATTTTTAATTATCAATCTTTAAATATTACTGGAAATAAGTTTCATGCAAATCCTACATCATATATAGGTACCTACATCACAATAAAAATATTATTTAAATGCTTTAAATAAACAAGTAGTGTTAAAAATGTAATCTGTTTTTCCGTCGAGTTCAAAGACAGTACATGTCTATGATGATTGTTTTAATCATAGCTCTGCTTTTAATCAAATATAAATAAAATATGTAGTACATTAAGTACATTAATTCTCTGTGAACTACTTTATATTTTGTCTATTGGCACAAAATAGCTAACTGCTATACTTTTCAAGATATTGCATCAACAAAATTATTTTGTTAATTTTCTCAGAACTCACTTTTTGGACTTGTAGTGTTTTCGAACCGACCGATTCATTTGATAAATCAACAAATAAGTTTTTGTTTGCAAATCTTCATTTAAAAATTCTTTTGGTATCCGGTTTTGTTAAGTTAATAGAATCGTTAGATCTGGTGTCTATTTAGATAATATAATCCTTAATTAAAAAAAAAAACAAAGAATTTTAGTCCAACAACAGTACTAGAAGTATTAGAATTTTCAATTTAATTCGTTGCAGAAATAAAAACAATGTCAAGTTATTTTGATACCCAGTATATTATTCGTCTAAGCAAATTAAACTGAGATTGATTTTTATAAATAAGTCAACGCTTAAAAATTCCTAGAGTATAAAAATGTTATTTCGATTTGAAACATCGTAGGTACATGTGCACTTACAAAACACGTTTCAAATTCTCGAAGCGGACCGGCCGGCTGGATAAAAACGTGTTCTATTATGGCTGTAAAATAACTACACCGAATGTTGCTCCAATATTTGAGGAAAACATACTCATACCGTCACTGCTCCACAGAAAAACACATTTTTCTTGTCGAAAGAAATTATTTTCGAGGCATAGTACGAGATGTCTTTTGATATTTCAATTTTGACAAGGAAATAATATCCTTGTACGAAGTATGCACATGTTTGCTTTTGCTGCATTACTAACGCGCTTCGGAAAATATAATAATATGAAATGAATAAGGAATTTATTGTTGACGCCAAAAACACTATATATACCTATATCACAATAAAAACATTATTTAAATCCTTTAAATAAACAAATATTGTTAAAAATGTACACTGTTTTTCCGTCGAGTTCAAAAACAGTACATGTCCATGATGATTGTTTTGATCATAGCTCTGCTTTTAATGCAAATATAAATAAAATATGTAATACATTTAAGTCTCTGTGAACTACTTTATATTTTGTCTGCTGGCACAAAATAGCTAACTGGTATACTTTTCAAGATATTGCACTGACAAAATAATTTTGTTAATTTTCCCAGCACTCACTTTTTGGACTTGTAGTGTTTTCGAACCGATCGATTCATTTGTTTCTAAGGTTCAGAGTATGTTCTTAATAGTTTCTTCATCATATGAAACAATGTTTGAACCATAGATCAAAATCTTATGAAACTTGACGAAGTTTTCCAAACCTCCATGTAAGTTACTCAATTATGGTGTCAATACCCTCGATATATATTGAACAACATTTTTCTGATTCGTTTAAATCAGTATCAATGGATTCTTAGTCAAATTTTAAGTCTCCTTTTTTGTTTAAATACAGGTTCTACATTTACAAGTTTAGCCAAATCTGCGATTCTTTCATAAAAGTTTGAAAACTTTTCTTTTTTCTACTACCGTATTTCTAAGACACTCAATTAGTCTACAAGCCATAGTAAAGGCCGTAGTAACCGTAGTTACTTCATCTATTTGTCCTAAGATACGGTTCCATATTACTAAACTACAAATAAAGCGAAAATCATTTATTGGAAATAGACATTTTTTTGTTTCCAGATGTTTCCTCGTTTCTTCTTGTCTGTACTAGGTCTTCCAATGCTTAAAAAATATTTCGTAACTGACAATGAACTGCAGATACTGCTTGTTTTTTTGATGACCACCGAGTGTCAGTGTTTCAATGTGTCAAAGAGGAAAAAAAAACAAACAAATTTGGGACAGTTCCAAAAAATTTCATTATTTTTGTAGATATGCTTGCGACGTAAACTCTAACTAATTTTTTACGTTTGAGAGGAACATGGTAGTACTATTTTTCTAAGTTCAGTAATAAATAATACTACCACTTACGTGCAACAAACCAAAAATAGCTACCAATATTTTATTTTATTTTAAATTTATAAATCTCTTGTAATAATTCCTTCATTATGTATTTTTTAAAACACGTTTCTTAAATTTCTTTCATTTTTTCTGGGTACGATTATGGCGCCCCCTGAAATTTGAAAGGGGCGCCCCTTTGCCCCCCTTTAACACGGCCCTGCTGACTTGAATCCAATCAATTTCAAACGACTATTTTAGGTTCATTTACAGGAAAATGACAATTTTGATCATCAAGATCGAGTACTGTGGGACGTTGAAATAAAGATGTATTGTGGGGATTTGATGGTTTCTAATTTTGAACGGGTGCGCCGTAATTTGCAGCATGGAGAGTGGGCCGAGTCCGACTGGTCGCTGAAGTACTATAATATATTATTCCATTCATTCACATTGTTATATCTATTCCGCAATTCGCCATTGTTGTGCTTATTAATTGAAACACTTCATTCCAGTGCGAATCATTAGGAGTGGCGTGCATACGTAGGGCGAGCCACCAATTGGTGATGCATAATTAAAAGTTTGCCACCCGGCCATATCGGATATCAAACAGCGGAATTAAAAATGCATCTACGCCCAGTTCGAGCCGGTTATCACTATAATCTCTAACCCGTGATATATTGCACAGTTACTCCACATTTATCTAGCATAAATTCAACAAAATTTGACGTAAGCACTCGCCAGGGATTCAGTTTATCAGGTGACAAAATTTTCACAACCACGGTCACGGTTCAAACGCTTTTCCAATAGGCAGTCGGTACAAAATGTTCCAGGGGGGAGGGGTCAAGAATAGGTAACCCGCTCGGAAGAAAGGGGATATACAGTGTGTCCACGAAAGTCCGCACCATATGGAAAAAATTTTTATTGTGTATTTCTCAGAAAATTTTATTCTTTATAAAAGTTGGCGGCTCGTATGAAACCAAAACTGCAACCGTCAAATATGTCAATTTCGGTGCCATATACCAACCGATTCAGAATATATGAATTTGTGATAAGAGTAAAGTACCTTTATTTTCATTATTATCGATAAACTTTATTTGGAAATGTTGTTTAGAAGTAAAAATTATATTCAAATATGAAGTCAGAGCCACCTACCTTGAAAAAAATATTTTCAGCTTTTTTCTTAATTATTACTTTTGTGACAAATATTAGTAAATGCCAGTGATACTACAAGGTTCTTTTTAATCTATTTTTTGGAAATTTGAATACATTTTTTATATTTTTTGTTATTTTGGTATGATAACTAATGTTTATTTAGAACTAACGCAAAATTACTTATTTTCTTGGTGCAAAGTTGATATTTCACCCTGTAGATATTAATATATCATACAATAACTAATTCAGGAACGTGACTTACCTTTTATTCAGTTAATATTATTGACTGTGGATAGGTTTATAATAGTACTTATCCATCTACACCGAGCGATTCTCAAGTGGTGGTACACGTGGTACTACCACTTATGAAATTTTATTTTCACCGATAATATCTTAATAAACATAACTGAAACCTCAATCAATTGTGTCTTGAATCAATTATTACGTATAGGTTCTTGTATAGGTAACCCAATGATACAAAAAAGAAAGAATATGAAACAAGCAGTTTATTTTCTTTATGCAACATTGTTTAAATTTTAAAATAAGCATACACCAGTTATCTCAGGTGGATATGAAAAACAAAAGCATTATCCAGACATTATCCATTTAATCGTACTCACTGCAGTTTACGTTAGTTTATGTGAATAGCTTCAAGAAACCCCACAAAAATATGTTGCCAAAATGAGGAAACAAGTTTGTCAGTGTTGCAAGAAGTAATCGAGCATAAAACGACTTCTGTCCGACAAATTGCTTCACACAGCCAATGCAGTAAATCAACAGTACGTAAAATAATAAAATTAAACAAGTATCACCCTTATAAACCAAAATTTATAAGTACACTAAAAGAAAGAGCCTTCGACATCAGGTATGACTATACCACCTGGTTTGAGTTGAAAATGAAAGAGAACATAGTTTTTTAAAAATATTCTTTGTACAGATGCGGCAACATTTACGTCAAATGGGACTGATTCTTCAGAAAATTGCCGGTGGTGGGCACATGAAAACCCGAACTTTACAGTAAAATGCCGAGATCAGTACCATTTGAAGACTATCGTGCTGTGCGGTATTTTGGATAATCAAATATTTGGGCCTTTTTTTCGTCAAAATTTAAATGGGGAATCATATCTTCAGTTCCTGAACAGAGACTTGTCACCTTTTTTTCCGTTAATTCAACGGGAGTTAATTTGGTTCCTGCTTGATGGTGCACCCATATACACAATATAAACTCTGTCTAGAACTTTTAAGTCATAAATTTGGCCATCGCTGGATAGGCAGAAATTCGGAATCAAGATCCTGGCCACCTGGATCCCCCGACTTTACCCCGTTAAATTTGTTTTTGTGGGTTTACGTAAACGTATACAAACACCGACCATTTAGAGATATAAATCATTTAGAGGAATCTATCCAACATTTTAAGTAATAGAAATAAAAGAAGTTCATAGACAATAAATTAGCATTATTAACATATTCATAATAGTTATTAACTTAATAACGGGTAAATCAGTCATAATTAATTCAAGAAACAATAGATGTTTAATGCTTTAGTTATTTTTATTAAAATATTATCAGTGAAAATAAAATTTCGTAAGTGGTAGTACCGCGGGTCTCACCACTTGAGAATCGCTCGCTGTAGATGGATAACTACTATTATAAACCTATCCACAGTCATTAATATTAACTGAATAAAAGCTAAGACACGCTGCTGAATTAGTTATTGTATGATATATTAATATCTACAGGGTGAATTATCAACTTCGCACCAAGAAAATGAGTAATTTTGTGCTAGTTCTAAATAAACATTAGTTATCATACCAAAATAACAAAAAATATAAAAAATATATTCAAATTTCCAAAAAGTAGATTAAAAAGAACCTCTTAGTAGCATTGGCATTTACTAATATTGGTCACAAGAGTAATAATTAAGGAAAAAACTGAAAATATTTTTTTTCAAGGTAGGTGGCTCTGATTTCATATTTGAATATAATTTTTACTTCTAAACAACATTTCTAAATAAAGTTTATCGATAATAATGAAAATAAAGGTACTTTACTCTTATCACAAATTCATATATTCTGAATCATTCGGTATATGGCACGGAAATTTACATATTTGATGGTTGCAGTTTTGGTTTCATATGAGCCGCCAACTTTTATAAAGAATAAAATTTTCTGAGAAATACACAATAAAATATTTTTCTATATGGTGCGGACTTTCGTGGACACACTGTATGTAATAGTAATTAGCCCTGTGTTTGAAGACTCATAAGTCTAAAGCTTCTTATCAAAAGCAGTAAAGTAAATAAACCCGAAGAAGGTATACGATTTTATAAATAGACAATCTAAAGTAGCGTGCGACTGTTGTGAAGCAACCTAAAAAAGCTTCCTTATGGTATTTTGTTTCAAATTTGGATAGCTTGAGAGTTATTAAGAAGTAAGTGGGTATAAGTTTTTTGCCTAATAATTACCCTACATCTTCAAATACACAAAGCCAGGCCAAAACAAGACATAAAATATTGATTTTTTTTGTTCTGTTTTGTACACGCATAGAGGAAGGTGAATACTACTGTCCATATAAAGGGTCATTATAAATGATTGTAGTCAAAGTAGGCCATGATATCAAATGTAAAAATTTCTGGTTGCCGCTCTGTTTGAATGGAATACCACCGTTATACACGCTAAAGTTAAATTGGTTGCATAACCTATTCAAGTTTGACAGTTGTTTGTTTATGGCGGCAAAAATGTTCTAACATGGGCATGGCCTACTTCGACTACAATCATTTATAATGAACCTGTATAACGGGCGCATGGAGTAAGTCAATAATTATACCCCCACATTTAATGTGGTGAGGGTATATCGAGTTTTATTCAACATTTGAAACACCCTTAAGGAGGCGTGGCAGATATAGACTTATATATGTTACGGTTAAAGTGATAAATGTGGTTTGTATTAATAATTACCGGCTATTATTAATAATAACCGCATCATTTGGTCAATGTGATTAGAAACACTTAAATAATCACATGGACCGGCTATTATTAATAATTTCCTAACGGGCACGGTAGAAGTGATAAAAACGTTACTTTTTACAAAAGATCTTTTGTATACAGTCTTCAAAGAAGTTAGCTAAGTTATTTTGATTACAATGTAAGCTATTATATTTATTTACTCGACGCAAATCGTCAGTACGGCTAGCCAAATGACCAAAATTAGGAATAATACAAAACATTGATAATACAGAATGTTTTCTTTTGTCTTCCTTGTACTTTAGAAACTACTGGATATAATTGATAATGATATTTGGTATACACCCAAGGATGGCTCAATGATGAAAACATAAAAAAGAACAAAAAAAGTTAACCATTTTATTATCAATAACACCCATTTTTATAATTAATGCATGTGGGTAGTTTTCTTTTTGTAAATGTACAATTACAGTATAAATTTACAATATAAATGGTGTAATTGTTGTACTACCATAAAAAAATAAAGGTCTAGAAGGACTTAAATATAAAACATTTTTTAAAGTTTTGTATTAAAAAGATAATAAATAATAAGTTATAAATAAAAATAATTTTTCTTGCCACGAATTGCAAAATACAGAACACTATCTATGCACGTATGCACTGGCAGAATAATACAAACCGAGTTTCTAATTTACTACTTACTTAGCTTTTAAGAATTGCGCAAATAAGCATGACCCAAAGAGTTACACACTCGTGCATGCAATTAGTATGGATTGGCGTTTTTTAGTCTCGTTTTGATAATCTTCCTTATTTTAGTCATGAGTAGTAACTAAATAAGTTAGTCAGGACTAACGTCACTAAAGGCCCAACACTGAAAACCCAGTGAATAGATTCGTTGTGTGGCGATTATGTAGATACTAACAGTTTCCAAATCTGAGGCTCTATTATATTGTAGCATCACCTTAATGCTATATGGAATTGAAATATATCACATTGACCACAGCATGCTGGAAATTATTAATAATAGCCGGTTCATGTGATAAATTCTTCACTTTAACCTTTCCACTTGGCTATTATTAATAATAACCGGTAATTATTAATAATAACCTATTTATCGCTATGACCGTAACATATATATGGATTTGATCAGAATTGAAAACTTAATCGATTTAGCTATGTCCGTCTGTCTGTCTGTCTGCCCGTCTGTCTGTCTGTGTACAGGATAACTGCCGTAATTTTGAAGCAATTGATCTGAAATTTGGTATACAAGCTTATCTCTTAAAAAGCACAGACAAGTTCGTGAATGGGCAAAATCGGTTCACTTGTTTTTTTGCTTTTTTTTAATATTTTACGGTGGGGGGTATTTTAACTTCAGCACGGCTGAAGGTAATTTTCTTACTAGTTCTACATTAATTCTAAATTCAAACGTTTTATAATTATTCTGGACCTGAGTGTAGTCCACAGACGAATAGTGGGACAACAACAATTGTAACAACAACAAATGCGAAATTAAGTGCATTAAAGGATTCTCTGTTTTCTTCATAAAAGATACAGTAGTGGACCCATTTGCGATCGAAGTTCCATTAAGGTCAACAATTCTGAAGATTTTATACAGCACTTAATCGATAGTTGACTTTTATCTTGTCTTAGGAGACTTTGCCACTTAGGGCGCTTAGCGATACTCGATACCTATCGCAAACACCGCGAGATTTAGGGTGGGCGCGATAAAGTGACCCGCCATTCTATTTTTAAATTGCATGGACCGCTTTAAATCCTTTCAATTTTCCAGACAGGACCGTGACGTGAGGTCCGGCGCAAACCGAATTACGAAAAGTTACATGGCGAGCAGAACTGTGAAGTTAATTGATTGTCATTTATAAAATTTATCTTAACCGACTCTCCGGTTCGCGTTAGTAATAAAATTACGATCTCCAGTTCGGGACCCTCTCTGATACAAGGGTAGACATGATGATATCAGAGATATGACTTTGCAAAATACACTGCCTAAAAAGGGAACACCTTTTCAGAAAATTGACATTTTTATCAATTAAGTATTGAATTTAAAACCGATTATATTATATATTTTGATAGAGTTAAACTTGATGTGAGCCTTTATCCTTTATCTTAAGCCGGGGCTACATATTCGTATACTTGCCAATTATCAAATATTTCCATTTTTTAATTTCGTTTTGTGTGTAAGATTTTTGATTTTTCTAAAGAGCAAAAACCGCATAAAATTGTAATTTTGTGAAACCGTCAGACAGACAGTTTTCCGGAAACCGTCAGACAGAAATTAAATGAAATATTGTTGTCTTTACCTGTCCACATAAACGCAATGTCATATCATTCCAAGAAAAACGTACACCATATACAGAGTGTATCCTAAGTTGATGCTATTCTATGAATAATATAGATGATACACATTTATGAGCTTTCAAAATATAACCTTTTTGTTAAATAAAAATTTTGTTAAATAATAAACAACATAAAAATTTTATAGACAGCATGTCTATAAAATAATTTATTTGGAAAATTATACTTTATTTGCTTGTATTTATATATTTGTCGGTTTTTATGATGTTTATTATTTGAAGAGAAACGAAAGCAGTTAAAAATATTTTAATAGTAGAGACAATTTTGTGTAACTTTTTTAATCACAAAAAGGTTATATTTATTATTATATTAGGACATATTTATACAACGAACCTAGTAGTAAAATTGGATTTAGTAGAACTTTAAAGATGACGAAGAAACCATATCTAACATTTCTTGGGCAATATCTTCCTAATGTAAATAAAAAAATATATATTTTTTCTCATTAAAATAATAATTTATTTAAACTAGTTCACATCAAATGACCAATTGTATTATTTTACAGTCTGTTAAAATTAGATGCCGCGAATTAATAATACAGAAAGCTGATGAATTAAACAAAAATCATTAAAATGAAACAAACAGTTTCGTCAAGTTTTGTTTTATAAATTTCCACAAGAATGCCCTTGTTAGTACGCAGTGAATTCTGCACTTATATAATTAAAAATATGTCGGCATTATAAAATAAAACCTTGCTTGTTCGTAATCAAATTATCAGTTTGATTTGGAAAAGCTATGTGCAAATAAGGCGAACTAATCAAAAAAAATAGCTAGTGCCCATTCGGTACGCACATGTAGCAAGTCCTCAAAGAAGATTTTCACGTATTAGATGTGGCGATGCATCAATGTCCGATGCATTTACTGTTCCAGTGCAACTCTGACGGTCCCAAATCACAAACGAATATTGTACAATTTGTTGGTAAGTCATAGATTATTTTGAGTTTTATAAAAATCAGCCGGTAATCAAGGATGGATGAAAAATATTCGGTGGACGAACTTAAAAGGAAAAATAAATCACTCACGGCATCGTTTAGACCAATCAATAACAACAATTTTCGATTTGCGTGGCAAATATATTTGCCAAATATTTAACATGTGGCAAATATTTGATATTTGGCAAGTATACGAATATGTAGCCCCGGCTGTAGGCCATGGTCACCTTAGGCCCCTCCTACATAATGCGATGTGTGTGACCAACGTTGGCCACAGCGGCCACTTGGCCAACAAATTGACATTGATACAGGAGCACTCCAATGACCAACGTTGGCGACATACATCTCATAGTGTGGGAGGGACCTTAAGGTGATCTCAAAGTTACCTTCTAGTTCTAGCGTAACTAGAAGCGGTTCGTAACACTAAAAACTAACACTAAACACTACTGCGAAAGCCTGCACAGTAGCATTCTGTAGTATTCTGGCTGCATGTCCATATTTTGTATAGAACAAAGGAAAATACGCATATTTTCTTTTCAATTCAATTGTTAAACACGTAAAATTCCGCCGGTGCACGGTTGTCGGTAATCTTTTGTCAGGAACTTCGTTTATGGCGCAGTGAGTTCGAGCATTCTCGCGTTTGAACTTTTAGGAATCCTCGAAACCAAATTTGTGCGTTTGTTACGCTTCATATCGTCAAAGATTATTTCATTTTATCATGAATAGTTGTTATCTCTGATGATCGTACTGACAGCTCGTCAATGCCGTAAACTTCCTACATGTAGCGCATGTAGGAGAACGTGATGCTGAGAAAACCAAAAAATATATTAATTATTGCACCAGTGTGATGAACTGTAACTAATTTGAAAATATCACAATTAAGGATTTCCAGAAACCGTATGGATGTGAAAACTACCCCTAAGTCTTAATAACAAATAATGATAATAGAATGCGTTAGAGTTGCGTTTAATGCCTGAGAATTGGAGTAAAGTAAGATAAATATTGCGCTGGCGTTGATATTTGTCTGCAATGTATGAGCCAAGTGGTGTGGGTTGGAGTAGAACTCAAGTTTTCTGCGTGACCGTGGAGTTCTTCCATATTCTAGTTTCAAGTGGTGCGCTGCAGGAATGATTATAGCAATTTATCTGAGTTAGAATACATTTATACGCGTTTCGGCAGCGTGAGGCAATCCCAAGATCCTTAGCTGGCCGCATATATCATTCAATATTATTAATGAAGGCGCAACTTTTTTCTCCGATGCAGCTGGACGTGCAAATGAACCATCTCTTGTAGGAGCAGTTGTTATTAATAGATAATTCAATGGGTTATTTATTAAAGCTTGAAGTGACCCGAAGGGATCGATAGGGAAGGGATGGCATATATTTTAGAATCTAAATAGTTTTATAGTGTGAACCGAACCCGGCGTTGGGTCGATCGGGTAATATGTTAACTGAGCACGTGTTCCCCCGCTCCGGATGCCATTTATTCCAGACTACGGATGAAATGTTGAAGATCTCAAACCAACCCCAAGTCCCCCCCATTCGGCCAATAAACAATGCTGCCAGTCAGTCATTATGTGTCGCCTTATCGATTACATATGAGATCGTCGGAAAGAGTCAACCGATTGATTTTAAGCGCATACACACACACACACGACACCCTACGGGCCGTCCGATCCACTTTGTTCTTCTTTTAATTCGCCTCCCCTTCGACTTTAGACAAAATTTATAGCGATTTAATATCGCCAGCGAGGAACCTCAATATCCACTACTTACGAACAATCCCATAAAGATTCCTCGACCCTCGGTCCCGCTAAATCTATTACCGAAAATAAATCGAAAAACTAGGATATTAAACATTTTACACTGCCTTTCATATCGCCACAAACTCTCGATCTTTTCCAACACTAAATCTCCTTAAATTATATCTACACTAATCCCACTTTACAACATACCAAATTTATTGACTTGATTTCAAACTGTAATGATGATGCTTCCTTGTGTTTGTCTAACCCAGCGTTTCTCAACCGGGGTTCCGCGGAACCCTGGGCTTCCGTGTGATGTCGTCAGGGGTTCCGCGGAAAAATAGTAACAAATAGCGGCGACGGTCGCCGGTTCATAGGCACATTATTCAGTGTAATTTTTATGTATTATTTTAGCATGGGATTATTATTTGAAATATTGGATTAATAAACAAGGTCAATCCATGAATAATTTTGATTTGGAGCCCTTCTAACCCGATAAACCACTGTTATTTCGACATTACATCCAACGGGCAACATTCTAGACTATTCATTAACTTCAATTGACAATATTACTTACATTTATCTGTTATATAAAAACAAAACACCCTCTAGGAAACAACAATCTGGCTGAGTTATTGGTCAACCTCTAACATTATCTGTCTTCAATATTTTTGCCTTTCCAAATGTGTGACAAAATAAACCTATAATTTGAATCTGCTGCTCATAATGGTAGGTACTTTAGGAGAAGAACAGGGTTGCATTTAATTAACAAAAAATAATTAAATTAAATAGAAGTGACTACTAATTTTGACAATGAAACAAATTTAAAAGTGCTTCACATATTTTTATTTATAATTTGGTATGTTTTTGCATTTAATTTTCACCTGTAGTTATACCTTGAATCAGTCTAATTTTCAACATTGTGTATGTATGAGCAAGCCTTTTCTTATTTAACAAACTTTAAGAGAAAATACAGAGATCATCTGTTATAGATACAATTAGTGTGTATAAATATCTTCTACTTGGGTGTTTATTCCCACACTTTCTTTCTCAGAACATAATTATTGTTAACGTAATTCTGACTAAAATGTTTCATAAGGACTTATTTATTTTTTCAATACCTTAAAAAATACTAAGATATTAATAAAACGTATTTTAAATGGCTCTAACTTCTTAAGGAATGTTAACTTGTTATCAAAAGGTCCATATGAACCTTTTTACTCAGAATAAATGTTTCTTAATTTTTGTATTTTGACCAATGATTCCTTTTTAAATTTATACTGAATTTATTAATTTAATTATTTGTAAAAGTTACTTTTTGTATTCTTCGTCTTCGCATTGTTTGATTAGTATTTTCTTCTTCCTTCCTTTGGTAATACTGGAAGGAACTAAAAAGAACAAGTAAGTTTGTACCTAGAGAGAAATATCTGCAACATTACAGAAAATGAATGTAATAATCTACCAAAAAACCTGTAAAAGAAGAGTTAACTGTAACATCGCTGGTTATTGGATACCAGCTAAATTTCTGTATTGTTTTTACAGAATTCACGTATGCCACAAACACATTCCTGTCAAATTAGCACAGTATCACCTTAATTTGACAGGGCATTTTTTAAATTTTACAGGAAAAATACTTTAATTTCACAGTAGGAAGTAATATTCAATCATTGAACTGCGTTTCTTTACAGACTTGTATCTGATTACTTGAAATACTTTACACGATTTTCTGTACGCAAAAAATACTCGAAATACCTTGGAAAGGACATTGTATATATTTTTTGTTGGGGTTCCGCAAGAGTAAAAAGGTTGAGAAACGCTGGTCTAACCTGTTTGCATGATTTTACTTACTCTACTAGGATACTCTTAACTACTCAACTACTCTACTACTCAACTACTCTACTACTCAACTACTCTACTACTCAACTAGTCTACTACTCAACTACTCTACTACTCAACTACTCTACTACTCAACTACTCTACTACTCAACTACTCTACTACTCTGCTATGGTTAAGTCACTATAAGTTAAGTCATTGACGAGAGTAGCAGCGCCAAAAAGGTAGGAAGTAGGCTAGCAACGGTTGCAAATGCTGATGATTTTCTGAAAATTAGGACTTGTCCAGAGTTTCCAAAGATGTCAACGTTCGTTACTTTATAATGTGAGGAAGAAAAATTTTTGGTCAATAGTATCCACTTAAGACGTGTCAATTATGTGAGATTTTGTTTAATTTTGTGACCCTAGTAAGATGTCCAACGGACTACGAACCAACTCGTAGTATAGATAAATAATTTTTTAGTAGACTAATTTATGTCCTGCAACCTTTATTTTGACGTATTTAGGCACTTTTTAAGGCTTTACAGTCTTAAATTAAAAATTGAATCTATTTTCCTTCCGCTTTCATTCTTTAATAAAACTGTATCTCCTATTTTATAATATTTGAAGCTACACTTTTTGTCATATTCCAATTTTCTTTGCAATTTTGATTCCAGCAAATTATTTCTCGCGTCATTCCATGCTGTTTGTAATCTAAACTTTAGTTCTTTTATATCCCTACTATATACTAAAAGTCTAACACAGTCCGCGCAAGAAGTTTACGAAAATCGGCGAATCGGGGGAAGGGTCTGCTCCTCGGAGAAGCGAAAATCGGCGCCGCAGGCGCCGATTTTCCGCCTAAGATTGGATTGTACAGCGCTTAGGCCTTCGATTTCGTCCATTTTCGGCCCAGTTTTCGTTATTTTTTACCTCGATTCGGGTAAATTTATGGATTATGCTTTAGGAGTGTACAGGTCAGCGCGTCGCCATGGCAACCGAGCGAGGTTGCTAGGCAACGGCCGCGCGCTTCGCGACGCGGTCACCAGACGGCGGCACATCATCATGTCGCTGTTGGCATTACGCTACGAAGCAATAGATGGCGCCCCGTAACCGCTTCGAACGTACGAGATAATCACGTCGCGCGTGTAGCAGCATCCGGGCTTTTTGTTTCCCTCTTAACGCTTCGGCGATCTACCTAGGTCGACCAGCAGGCCTAGTAGGCCTGCACATTCTCCTAGTTACTCTACTACTCTACTACTGATTCAGACTGACCGACGGTGGTGTGAACTTACAACAAAGATCGAAACATAGGGAACCATTTATGGTTTGGTTCTTAAGAAGAAGGGAATTTTCTATGAAGATGAGAGCTGGCTAGAGTCGAGTGGTGTTAAATATTTGATACAGAGTGTATAGTGGACTAGAGGGTGGTAGGTAGGTAATGGGTGTTAGCGAAGTGTAGTTGGAATAAATGTGAATTTGTTGTGGTGGTAGAGGATCATTCATTGATTGATGGTATGAATAAATATTGGCAGTCGAAGGGCAAGAAGGCGTAGGTTGGTGTGACAGTAAGTGGCGTTTGAAACATTAATACAAGCCTCAAGTTTCAACCTCTCGGGAATATAGAAGAGTAAAGAGAGTATGCATCGATCCGCAACTGATCAGCGCCGATGTTGCGATACGGCTGGGAGATCCGCATCCCCTAGTATTCCAGCGTATCCTGGTGGATGTGGAACAGTCTTCTCGGTCCCAAAGACTCGTCATCCGTCCAGCGCGCCACCCGACTGCACATTACTTCGCAGAATCTTTACTCGGGGGCCCCGCAAAATAAACTTTGCATGAACCTCTTTAAAGATGAAACTCTATCCTAGTGGAATAAATGGGTGATTCTAGATTCCTTTTTTTATCTCCACCATCTTTTGCAAGGGCCCAGACATGGGACATTTCTTAAAACAAATGCGAGGGAACATTTCCAGCGTGAACAGTTATTTTGTTTCATTTCTTCCGTCCGTATACGAGCGTTCAAAGAGCGAGAATATAGTGCAAACTGTATTATGAAACAATTGCAGTTTGACTCCAATCTTTCGAGCAAAACCTCACAAAAACATTAAATTATCTTACTGAAGAGCTTACAATTTATTCTACAAAACATCGCGCCGGATAAACGATTTACAACGAAACGCAACAAATTGTATTGTTGGTAAAATAGATTAAGCGTTTATAGATACGGTCGAAAAAAGGGTTGACGCGGTTCGAGCGGATCGTGTCAAAATATCGAATAAAACGTTTATATTGTTGACAATTGCGACCAAGAGCCTAATTTATGCCCGGCCGTAACTCACGAACGGAATTGTATTTCACCGGTCTTGCTTTTTTGCCGCACGCCCGACAAAATGTATCGCCCTGTTGTCCCGAGCATCTATGTTTGCACCGATTTAATTTATCTATACATCGCTACCGAATCTACACATGTTTCCATAAAGAACCACGCAAACTATTTCACTTATTTTCAACCACCAATGAACTACGCTGATGCAGTAGTTAATGGGCCTTCATTCAATAATCGAATTGTCTATTTTTTACTAGTTGACACGAGTAAATGTTCTCTGGCAGTGTATACATTCATACACAGTAACAACTAGTCCTCAGGTCCAAGCATCAGTTGGTTTATACAAGATCCTTAACCCTTTGGGTTCCGTTGTTACCCTTAGTTTAACCTTCTTCATCAATTTATAAGTGTCCTAGAACACTGTAATGCCCTCATTACTTCTGGGATAGCACGCACCAGAGTTCCTAGTAGAGGCAGCTAAGAAGAACAACATGACCCTCACCTGGATGAAAGAATACACCAATAGCACCATAGAACATGGTGAAGAACAACACCCATCGAAGATTCACTCACAGATAAGACACCGCACCAGTCTGCTCCTTGACCAAGGATACACTTAAGTATCCATCCACCAGGTCAGCTGACGAAACTGAAGAAGCTGACGAAGCCCCGTCCCCCTTCAGCCGACCAGAGGGTAAATGCTCTTGGAGAACCAGAATTTACCTCTATCACGCCTGTTAGACATTTGAGCACCACAGTTCCTCTTAGAGGCAGCTAGGAAGAACACCATCACCGTCACCTGGATGAAAGAGCACACCAATAGCCATCGTACCTAAATGTTTTGTTCTACACTTAAATACCACTATAAAAGACATGGCGAAGAACATTGCCCATAGAAGATTCACTTATAGGTTAAACACCACACCAGTCTGCTCGCTGATCAAGGATACAGTTAAGTATCCATCCACAACGACAGCTGACGAAACTGAAGAAGCTGATGAAGCCCCCCCACCTTCACCAGACCAGAGGGTAAATGCTCTTGGAGAACCAGAATTCTCCTCTATCACGCCTGTTAGACATTTCAGCACCACAGTTCCTCTTAGAGGCAGCTAGGAAGAACACGATCACCCTCACCTAGATGAAAGAGCACACCAATAGCCATCGTACCTGAACCTTTTATTCCACACTTAAATACCACCATAAAAGACATGGTGAAGAACATCACCCATAGAAGATTCACTTATAGGTTAGACACCACACCAGTCTGCTCGCTGATCAAGGATACAGTTAAGTATCCATCCACAACGACAGCTGACGCAACTGAAGAAGCTGATGAAGCCCCCCCCCCCCTTCAGCAGACCAGAGGGTAAATGCTTTTGGAGAACCAGAACTCTCCTCTATCACGCCTGACATTTGAGCACCACAGTTCCTCTTTGAGGAAGCTAGGAAGAACACGATCACCCTCACCTGGATGAAAGAGCACACCAATAGCCATCGTACCTGAATATTTTATTCTACACTTAAATACCACTATAAAAGACATGGTGAAGAACATCACCCATAGAAGATTCACTTATAGGTTAGACACCACACCAGTCTGCTTGCTGACCAAGGATACAGTTAAGTATCCATCCACAATGACAGCTGACGCAACTGAAGAAGCTGATGAAGCCCCCTTCTTCTGCACACCAGAGGGTAAATGTTCCTGGAGAACCAGAATTCTCCTCTATCACGCCTGTTAGACATTTGAGCACCACAGTTCCTCTTAGAGGCAGCTAGGAAGAACACGATCACCCTCACCTAGATGAAAGAGCACACCAATAGCCATCGTACCTGAACCTTTTATTCCACACTTAAATACCACCATAAAAGACATGGTGAAGAACATCACCCATAGAAGATTCACTTATAGGTTAGACACCACACCAGTCTGCTTGCTGACCAAGGATACAGTTAAGTATCCATCCACAACGACAGCTGACGAAACTGAAGAAGCTGATGAAGCCCCCCCACCTTCAGCAGACCAGAGGGTAAATGCTCTTGGAGAACCAGAATTCTCCTCTATCACGCCTGTTAGACATTTCAGCACCACAGTTCCTCTTAGAGGCAGCTAGGAAGAACACGATCACCCTCACCTGGATGAAAGACCACACCAATAGCCATCGTACCTGAATATTTTATTCCACACTGAAATACCACTATAAAAGACAAGGTGAAGAACATCACCCATAGAAGATTCACTTACAGGTTAGACACCACACCAGTCTGCTCGCTGACTAAAGATACAGTTAAGTATCCACTCACAACTACAGCCGACAAAATTGAAGAAGCTGATGTTCCTGGAGAACCAGAATTCTCCTCTATCACGCCTGTTAGACATTTGAGCACCACAGTTCCTCTTAGAGGCAGCTAGGAAGAACACGATCACCCTCACCTGGATGAAAGAGCACACCAATAGCCATCGTACCTAAATGTTTTGTTCTACACTTAAATACCACCATAAAAGACATGGTGAAGAAGATAGAGAGAAGACACTTACAGGTTAGACACCACATCAGTCTGCTCGCTGACCAAGGATACAGTATCCATCCACAACGACAGCTGACGAAGCTGAAGAAGCTGAGCAAGCCCCCTTCAGTAAACCAAAGGGTAAGTGGTCTTGGGAATCAGAATTCTCCTCTATCAGAAAGAGGGAAGGATAGGTTTGAATAAAGAGCTGTGTGTTATGGGATACAGCCAGCCTTCTCATCCTACATAGGTGCATTCTCTCATTAACCCCCAACAGCCGTCTGAATACTCTCTAGTACCCTGTAAATATTATTTGACTCGTCGAGCATCCTCAACTTTCTTCTATACACTTTGAGGTGCTTGAGTAATGATAAAAATAGAAACTTTAAATAAATTATACCAACACTAAGTTGTTTCTTGTCATTGATATGTAGATTGTAGAGTAAAATTGTATTAACAAGAAAAGTATCCGACAACTTCGCGTGTGTATTGGTATATGGTAAAAGTTCTTTGTATGGGCAACAATCAAATTATCGATTTGAGAGGATTTTTTTTCTATTCTCGGGCAAGCGATTTGTGGATATTACAGAAAGCTCTCGCTGTTCAGTAACGTGGATTTCGCGAGCGGAAGTGTTCCTCTGGAAATATAACTCTCGAGATATTTCTTATTGAAAACACAAACTTTATTATTTTAAAATATCTGCGATGCGGTGTATCGGGGTGTTTTATTTATCGTTACTTTTACAGTTCGACATCGCATTCGGTCCTATCCCAACTAAATCAAAGCACGCGCGATTTGTGTTCGTATTGGAAAATATCTGAAATACTTTAATTCGTGCCGTGGGGGAGGGCGGGCGTCGGGCGGGGAGGACATATCCCGTTTGTATTAAATCGTTTGATGTTGGCCGGAAAATTTAATTATGAATTTTATTAGACGAGATATTATTTCCGCTTATTGTAAATCTTGCAAACTCCTCTGACCGGCAAAGTTCATACCAGTTGCACTTTATCCGTTCTGAGTATAGCTGGAGGCGGCTTACGTGATATTGAAAAATTTTTATACCCATAAAGTATCAATAATCTACGATGATGTTGCAAAAACGCGATAAAGTGAACGGAAGAGGCGAGATATTACTATATAGTCACCTTACTTTACGTCGCGGAAAATCGAAGGGAAAATGGTGCAGAGTCGCTGCAAATGATGCAAGAAAAGGTAAACGTAAATAGATTCGCCTACTTTGGAATCATAAACACGCTTTGGGTGAGGGGGATCCGGTGTCTCCCTAAATCGATATATCCAAACACCAATTTTCGCACACCGCGCGATACTTCTCGATATTGTTCCTCAATCACATCTCATTCACCTCCCCATAGCTTCCGTGCCGCCCGAGCACAAGCAGTGCAACCCTCTCAGAACAATATCCATCGGCATGGAAACTGTCAAATCAATCCATCCCGCTAACAATTCCACAATCTGACGTCGCTCCACTGGCTAGGCACACGGCATTCCAATTCCATTCAATTACAGACTAGAATGTCACCCACGACCTACTTAATCAATCTTACCTATCCCCACAATTAAATTTACAAAACAACACACTACCGCGACATATAATGAACATAAGAGTACCACAATGTTTTGGACAATGGAACCTTTTGGAAACACACATCTCTATATTACAAAATTAAATGAAATTATGAACAAAGAATATTCCCGTGTTTAATATCAAATTAAACAAAAAAGCACCTAGCAAATTCAGCAATAACCTTTAGTTGCATAGTGGTGTAATTTGTATTGTTAATTGTATTGTTTGTTGTGGAAATTGGTACTATACAGGGTGGGTTATTAGTATCCCGGCGGTCGATAGTTAATAAATCATTTGAGAAAGAAAGAAATATGTAATTTTTTTTAAATAGAATGTCCTCTACATTTTATTATATTATGAATACTACTAAATTTGTTTATCCAACCGTGTATTGCTAAGTCACAACGTTAATAGTTCGAGAGATATTCAAGTGTTTTTCCAAAATATGCCCGTTGCAGGATCGTTTTAAAAACCTTGTAAAAACGACATTTTTGAAGATTTTGTCATTAAACTATCTGAGACAATAGTCAAAGCCAGTAAGTAGATGATAGTATCTAAAGATATTAGATACACTATACGGTCTTCATTGATGCCATATATGTCATACACCAAATGTTACTATTTTTTGTGATATTTGCAATTTAACGAAAATGTAATGCAATTGTAAATTTTAATATTGCTCTGGATAATGTATTTGGTAGTTTGATGTAAAGTCTCCAAGTGGCGACAGTAGAGATAAATAGTAACGATTTAATCAGCTTGATCCTTATACAAAGTATTACCGTTATCAATATATCCACAATTTTATATGAAATTTTGTAGTATATTTTGCCGTCTACCGTATGGGAACCGAACACGCGATTTAAAAATTTTATATTACTGCTAAAGTAAACTCTAAACCCTGTACTTTTAGGTTAACTATCGTGAAAATTTGTTGAGTTCTGAGTGTTGAAAATCAGATTTTCTTTGATAGCATAAATATGTGCTCACACACAAAAACCAACAAAAACAAAAACAAATTGATAGGCATCTTTAGATTCAGATTTTCATTCACAGCAAAAAAATCTATTAAAAACACTTCCAAATAACCCACTTTCCAAATTTCATTATCAATATTACTCATACTATCATTCATGTTATCTCAATTTTGAATTGTCTCTCCAGAAAAATAACCTATTTTAAGCCAATTAACAATGGTAAGTAGATATTGTTGGTTGTTTTTTTCTACTGAATACAAATCCGTTCTCAAACGTAGCTCAGCAAGACAGCTTTAGCGTTTCTGTTTGTTTTTGTATATGAGCCCACATACTATTACAATGAAACGTCTCCGCACAATTTTCACACAAGTGAACAATTTTCCTCCTAAAATTACACTATTTCTGGTTTACTTTGGACCCCAACTGAAGTTACTAGATCTTCAGGTTCGCTGCTCGCTGTACATTTGTAAAATTTGCAAAACATACTTATACAATTGTGTAATACATTGATAACCGTAATACTTTTTATTTCAATAAATCTTAGTTAAATACGTTCCAACTGACTTCTTCTATAACCCTTTAAATATTTTACATCATGCTACCCGGCACACTGTATACAGAATACAAAATATTAAGGTACTAAATAGCATACTACTCTTTAGTAAAAATAGATATACGATATAGTGAATATAAATTATAAAGAACTTAAGAGACATTTCAATTAGCAAATAATACACAGGGTGTTCCATTTAAAAATCCCAAGAAAAAGCCATTTAAAAACGTTAAAAAACTTGTGCATGCTACGATCACCCTGTATAGCGCATCTAACTTTTCATGACATCAGCATTTAGCTATGGGTTTAGTTATTATGTGACAAAATATTTAAGACAATATCTGCAAAAATGTTGTATTAACGTAGTTTTTAAGAAAGGCCTGCAATTGCCTATTGTTTTACAAACAATTGGATATCTCTGAAACTAGTTACTTTACACAGGTACAACTTACACAGTTGGAAAGACAACTTCCTTAGTATTCATTATATGGTACGATATACAGCGTGTTCCATTTAAAAAAATGTACAGACTTTCCGCCACCCCTAAATGCAACACCTTGTATAAATAAAAATAATTTCACGTTATAGAAACTAGTGAGTCATACAACTATTGTATAAAACATTTTTTTCTTTATCAAACGATTTGATGACTATAGACTGCCGGGATACTAATAACACCCTGTATATACTCAACCAATTTATTAATAAGGCCAGTATTCATCGAATGGTCGTTTCCTTTCTTTCAGGTCTCCCTTACCCTATCCTCTACCATGTTAAATATCTGGCCTGCCCGGAGTTTGACCATGGCTCTTCAATCCTTTTAATCTATCTTCATCTCCATCATGTCTCGATAGCACATCCTTCACAACACTTTACACGTATTACCATTCCTAACAAATAGTCCATCAAATGCGCGCGGGAAACCAATTATATATTTTACGGTCATAGTGATAAATAGGTTATTATTAATAATTACCGGTTATTATTAATAATAGCCAAGTGGCGAGGTTAAAGTGAAGAATTTATCACTTGAACCGGCTATTATTAATAATTTTCCGCATACTGTGGTCAATGTGATATATTTCAATTCGATATTGCATTAAGGTGATGCTACAATATAATAGAGCCTCAGATTTGGAATTCTGTTAGTATCTACATAATCGCCACACAACGAATCTATTCACTGGGTTTTCAGTATTGGGCATTTAGTGACGTTAGTCCTGACTAACTTCTTTAGTTACTACTCCTGACTAAAATAAGGAAGATTATCAAAGCGAGACTAACATATGTCAATCCATACTAATTGCATGCACGAGTGTGTAAACTGTGTAACTCAACACAAAACTAAAGTTTTGTGTAATTCGAAGTGCCACAAAAGCCTAACGTGCAAGAACAAATAGATGAATATTTAGCTATATACCTGAATTAGTTTTATTGTCTTGTTGACTAAACATTTTGTTTATTATTAAGCGGACAAAACATATTAATATAACCGTCCAATGTATAGACAAATTTATTTTATTTTATTTTTATTTTATTATTCACTAAGAATATTATTTATTTTTGATTTGTAAGTTCACAAATGTGAACAGTACCTGTATTTTATTTTTATTTTATTATTTACTATGAATATTGTTTATTTTTGATTTGTAAGTGCACAAATGTGATACAGATTACATTAGAGTTACCTACTGTTAATTTTATTTATTAAGAATAAATTATTATATTTTATTTTTAAACTGATTCCTGGACTTGAGATTTATTTTGTGTTTTTGTTATTGTTATATTTTCTCATATATCTAAATAAATAATGTATTTAAAAGTCTTTTTTTTTTGTTGGTGATAAACACTTTTATAATAACCACCTTATAAAACAGATTATATCCGTCAGATATTAGATATGCTTACAGTAGGTATAGGTAATGGACAACCTAATGTAGGGAAGATTGGGGAAAGTTGTTACAATGTTTAATCTTTTATTTATAAAATAGTACTTTATTGTCAAACACCAAAAGTAAAAATACCGTGTTAGGAACAGAACCATACAAAAATGTTTGCATCATTTGTGCGGTGCAATTTATGTAAAAACATCTATGTATTCTAGTCTCGCCTGTTCTTGCATGTATTTGCATGCAAATACAATATTGAACAAATTATTATTAAATGCGTAAAATTTCAAGATAATTGGGGTTTGAGAATTTACTTAATAAATTGTAATTGTACATTTACAAAAAACTACCCACATGCATTAAATATAAAACTGGGTGTATAAAACTAGTGATAATAAAATGGTTAACTTTTTTGAACACTGTATAAAATGTACTTTTTTATGTTTTCGTCATTGAGCCGTCCTTGGGTGTATACCAAATATCATTACCAATTATATCCAGTTGTTTCTAAAGTACAAGGGAGACAAAAGAAAACATTCTGTATTATCAATGTTTTGCATTATTCGTAATTTTGGTCATTGGGCTAGCCGTACCAATGATTTGCGTCGAGTAAATAAATATAATAGCTTACATAGTAATCAAAATAACTTAGCTAACTTCTTTGAAGACTGTATACAAAAGATCTTTTGTAAAAAGTTAAGTTTTTATCACTTTTACCATGCCCGTTAGGAAATTATTAATAATAGCCGGTACATGTGTTATATAAGTGTTTCTAATCACATTGACCAAATTTTTTTTTTTTTTTTATTAATAAGCATAAGATGCTTAACATATTGAAACTAATCTAAAAGATTAACCATCAATTTAAATCTGAAAAAAAAACATTGACCAAATGATGCGGTTATTATTAATAATAGCCGGTAATTATTAATACAAACCACATTTATCACTTTAACCGTAACATATACAAGCCCCTAGGGCAGCTAGTCGTCGGGCACAACCAATCAAGTCCCTACGGGTTTTATTGTATCCGTTAGGGCATAATTATACGGCGTAAGGGCGCGATATAGTCGTCATTACGTACATAACTCGGATAGCGGCGATATAAGTTCGTTTGCGTCCAAAACACAGTTCATTCAAGAGGAAGTCTGAAGAACTGGAAACGCCCGCAAGCAAGGTGGACTGGGAAGAGTGTTCAAGAAGTTCTTGCCGACTCCTTATGCGACTTCGGAAAAAACGCTTCGAATCCTTAGATGGTAGAAAACAAGAAGAAGGACCACAAACCTATGATTTACAGCAGCAAAGATTCACAAAAGAATGAATTGTTGTTGCATATCACTACAGCCACCGATGTTCCAGGACCAGAGGTTCTTGCCGACTTCTTGTGCGACTTCGGAAGAAAATCTTTGAATCCCTGGAAGGGATGGTGGAAACGAGAAGAAGTATCACAAGCCTATATAATTCACGACACTAAAACAAGAGTGCTTCAAGCAACACATAATCTCGGACCATCCCCACCGAATCATGGGGACCGGGACATCAAAGCAAGAGTATCTTTAAGCAACAAATAGGTGCATCGATTAACCAACTTACCTTGCAAATTCAGCAATAACCTTTAGTTGCATAGTGGTGAAATTGATACATAATTAAAATTGACTGGCTCTAAAAAGGAACGACAAGAAACTGCGGAACACACACCATCATTATACGGCTGACGGCTCTTTTAGCTCAAATCATGGCGAAGATAGCTATACATTCAATGACAACTTCCCTTAAAATTTTACTCCGTCAACACTGTGTTACAAAAAAAAACGAAATATACTTTTCACGAGACATAGCGGAAGTTGTTGAACTGGTAGAGCTGAACATAATGGCATAGCTGAAAATATCCAAATCTCCAAAATATCGATTTTTTTTTAAAAAACCGTTTTTAGGTACTTGCACGTATATAAAAATTCATAACTCCGCCATTTTCTATTCTATTTCAAAAATAAAATGTAAATGAAAGAGGAAGCATAGACCATTATAAAGATATACTCTTCGGTCAGATCCAATAACAAATCGAAAAGTTATGGACGTTCAAGTTCAGAAGTTTCCAATTATTTTCAGATTTTTTCAACTTTAACAACAATTTGATGACCTGTTTAAATCCTAAATATTTTTTTGCTATATTTTGATTGAATGCTCATTTAAATTTTCTAGACGCGTTTATTCATTAGAATCGGTTGAAATTTAACAGAATTATCAAGATTTATTGACCGGCTAGACACATCACACTACGGAGAAAAAATATATAGGCAGAATGTAATAAATCCGTAGTCTTTATACACACTAATTACACATTACAAGCACTTAGATTTACAATGTTATTCTAAAATTATAACACTGTTTTTTTTTCTTTTTGTTGTTACCTGCCAGATTATCACAATATGTTACTAAGTACATTAAAATTTACGTTCATTACATTTCCTGGTATATTTGGTTTTAAAATAAATTGCACCAACAGTAAAATTTTCACTCGTTTATTGAAACAGTACTGAGTTACTATAGTGAGTTATGAAAAATAGAAAAAAAACAAGAAATAGTACAAAATTAAAAATGTTTACTCGATCTCCGTCGCTTATACAAAGCATCATCTGTTTCGCGTTTAAGTGACCAGCAGTCTGCGATCATGTTGATGGTGTTTTTACCTTGAAAACATTTTTCAATAGCTTCCATTTCCTGATGAAATCGTTCACCTTGTTCGTCACTGAGTTGGCCAAGACTGTCCGGAAAGAAATTCAAATGAGAATGCAAAAAGTGAATTTTGATAGACATGTTGCAGCCCATTTCACCGTAGGCACTCAAAAACTCTTGTACAACATTTGCGTAGTCGGCACTGAGTTATCAACATTTTTTGATTTCCATAATTTCAATTTTGACGAACAAACTCCACACGTACTCTGGTTCATACCAGCGACTTGCGGTGTAAACACGGCCAAGAAATTTGTTGTATGCCTCAACCACTGATTTATTTTTACTAATTGTAGCCGATGCTGTTTGTCCACAAACAATCCGCAGACGTAACAAAACTTATGGCGATTGTCACACATTTTACTTCTTTTTATATTTGCACTGAAGCTTGCACTAGAGCTGATTTCTTACTTATGGATCATTTTGATTGTTATTTTATATGAAATTTGGTGATACTAAAGACCTACATCGTCCTAATAGTATACGCAATTGTAATAGGTTAAGATTGTCGATTAATGATTTTACGATATTTGGGTACTTAATAACATATTAGATAGACTAAAATACAATAAAACAAGTTAATAAACAAACAAAATAATGTCTAGTTAATGTGAATCACGAGTACGGTTATTACGGTCGGGCCGTAGGTATATTCCTGCCTAGTGTGAATGTCAAGACGGTGATTAAATCGATAACTCAGTCAAATTTTAACCGATTCTAATAAACAAACTCGTGTTAAACGCACATTTAAATGGGCTTTCAAGAAAAAAATAGAAATAAAATATTATGGATTGAAACAGGTCATCAAACTGTCGTTAAAGTTAAGAAAATCTGAAAATAATGGGAAACTTCTGAATTTGAACGTCAATAACTTATCGACTTTTTGCATTTTTTATTTTGGAAATCGAATGGAAAATGACGGAGTTCAGCATTTTTATACACATGCAAGTACCCAAAAACAGTTTTTTTTAAATCGAGTTTTTGAAGGTGTTTGGAAAATTTTGTATATGCCATTATGTTCAGTTCTACTAGCTCAACAACTTAGACTATATGTCGTGAAAAGTATTGACTGTAACACAGTGATAATCGTCTACTGAAAGCAAAAGACCCCAGCACATGTTTCCACCTGATTTTCCATCCCCCACACTTATTACAGATATCAATTCCAACTGTTCAAAGGCTATTTCAGTTCGATAATAATCTTGATGAGTGCATATCAGTGATGATTGTGTAAAATATGAAACCTTGTGTCAAGACTGGATGAAAGAGCAGTTCTGCACGCAGTTACAATGAGATTTTTTTTATTGACGTGCAGGCGCACCCTCTAATTAAATAATTAATTAACACGAACATGTTGTATTGCTGAGCAATTTGCGGGATGTCATTCTCAGATCCATGACAATGGAAGCTTTTTACCAACCTCGACGTAGATGCATGGTAAATTATAATTGAATCAATTCGTACCGGGCATAGGTAATTCAGCAGTGCTGACGTCGCTAACCGACCGGTACTGCAGGGTGAAGTTCGCTTTTGCGCTTTGCGTTTTATGTAATAAACATTTTGTTTTAGCTTAATTGGATTATTGAAAAGCGCCTATACGCGTCATTTGCTGTACTTGTCTATACTTGTCTATACAGGGGATAAATGAATTTTCGATCATTTCTCCAATTAATAAAGCCGGGCTACATATTCGTATACTTACCAAATATCAAATATGTTAAATATTTGGTAAATATATTTGCCACGCAAATCGAAGATGTTTGTTATTGATTGGTCTAAACGATGCCATGAGTGATTTATTTTTCCTTTCAAGTTCTCTCACCGAATATTTTTCATCCATCCTTGACTACCGGCTGATTTTTATATAACTCAAAAAAATCTATGACACCAACAAATTTGTACAATATTCGTTTGTGATTTCGGACCGTCAGAGTTGCACTGCAACAGTAAATGCATCGGACATTGATGCATCGCCACATAGCATTTTCTAATACATGAAAATCTTCTTTGAGGACTTGCTACATGTGCGTACCGAATGGGCACTACCTATTTTTCTGATTAGTGCGCCTTATTTGCACATTAGCTTTTTCAAATCAAACTGATAATTTAATTCCGAACAAGCAAGGTGTTATTTTATAATGCCGACATATTTTTAATTCCATAAGTGCAGAATTCACTGCGTACTAACAAGGGCACTCTGGTGGAAATTTACAAAACAAATCTTGACGAAACTTTTTGTTTCATTTTAATGATTTTTTGTTTAATTCATCAGCTTTCTGTATTATTAATTCGCAGCATCTAATTTTAACATACTGTAAAACAATACAATTGGTCATTTGGTGTGAACTAGTTTAAATAAATTATTATTTTAATGAGAAAAAATACATATTTTTTTATTTAAATTAGGAAGAAATTGCCCATAAAAGAAATGTTAGATATGGTTTCTTCGTCATCTTTAAAGTTCTACTAAATCCAATTTTACTACTAGGTTCGTTGTATAAATATGTCCTGATATTGTCTGAAAACAGATCAATTAGCTTCTGAAACAAAAATTTAAACTAATGAGCTTTCAAAATAAAAGAGCTACACAAAATTGTCTCTACTATTAAAATATTTATACCGCTTTCGTTTCTCTTCAAATAACATATAAAAGTCGACAAATATATAAACACATAATTTATCAAATAAATTATTTTATAGACATGCTGTCTATAAAATTTTTATGGTGTTTATTACTTGAAGAGAAACGAAAACGATTAAAAATATTTTAATAGTGGAGACAATTTTGTGTAGCGTTTTTATTTAACAAAAAGGTTATATTTTGACAGCTCATAAATGAATATCATCTATATTGTTCATAGAAAAGCATCAACTTAGGATACACTCTGTATATGGTGTACGTTTTTCTTGGAAAGAAATAACATTGCGTCTATGTGGACGGGTAAAAACCACAATATTTTTTTTTTATTTCTGTCTGACGGTTTCCGGAAAACTGGCTGTCTGACGGTTTCACAAAATTACAATTTTATGCGGTTTTCGCCCTTTAGAAAAATCAAAAATCTTACTAATAATTACAAATCTGTTGTCAATCTTCGTATACGACCTACTATACACAAAACGATATTAAAAAATGGAAAAATTAAACAGCGTACTAAAATGTTTATCGAGTACAAATAAATGCACCAATATTTGTCGCCTTTGCATTTGCTATACCCACTTCAACTGGGTATTGCTAATACCAAGTATATGGCGTAAAAAAACTCGCCCGCACAGCCGAACGTCGAATATATAAGTTTATTTTAGAGGTGGACTCGCTACGAATTAAATAGAGCAGGTTTTCTTTTCTTGACAAATATTCATATACTTGGCAAATATTTGATATTTGGCAAGTATACAAATGTGTAGCCCCGGCTTTACGAGATGAGCTGAGAAGAGTTTTCCACAACACACGTTTTTAGGAAGGCAACTAGTAAAACAATAAAATGAACGAAGGAAAATGAAGACGTCAAGAAATATGTATTTTTAATGTTATATTTTTCGCAGTCTCGACGAAATAACGGGTACTGTTTTTCCAGGAAATACCGGAAATGAAAAGGGCACGTTACATCTTACACTGATGCAATTGTGTAAATTGTTTTGTGACGTATGTAGGAAAGCATGTGTATAGGGATAACGTTCGCCTCAAAATGTTTTTAATTGCTTCTGCGACTGCGTACGGTTGTTGTTACGGTATTTCTTTTTGTAATAGAGATAATGACGTGAAGAAAAAAATGAAATGACCATACGTGAATGTGCTGCTGTTTGATTCGCTGCTGTGCGAATTTTAGTTAATTACAGGAAAAACATTTCGTGCCCCCCGGTGTATGTTTTTCAATATCGCTCGTGAGGACACTACTGTTCGAAACTCGTGCGGTAAACACACCCAATGTTTTTAAATTATCTTTGGCACGCAATGCGGAACATTACTCGACAAATTATGTTTTCGATAAACAAACTAAAACAAATTTGAAAAAGGTATTGTGCCAAATGAAAACTTATATTTGATAAATTACTATATAATGCATACATAGTTAGTATGCATTTTCCAGCGCGCTGTTATATGCAAATATGTGTATTCACCTGGATGGGCTGTGCCTTTGGATTAAACAATCTCCGCATGCTTGAAAAATTCCGTTACTTTAATGTTGTTTTATGATTCTTTACAAAATAATTCAAGAGCGTCGTACATTTCCGGCGGCGTAGACGCGAGAGCTTTTCATACGGAACATAGTTTTAAAATGGATTTAAACTTTCTTTCAAGTTATATTGCCGAAGAAGGAAAGTTTCACCGAATCGATTTACTACTTCTGTATCATGTGTAAATTCAAGCAGTATACGTGAATAACAAATAAGGGCAGGTCCTTTGTCGTCCTGCATGGGGTGCGGTGCTTACAAAATCCACAGAAATTAATAATATATTATTTTATCCCTGTAAAAACGTTAATATACTACTGCCTTATAACTTCCGACATACACCTTAGCAAAAAACTGCCGCTCTTGTACGCCATGATAAATTATGGCTGGAAGTAAGTCTAATAAATAACGTTTCAGGAATTAGAGCCACTTGTGCACGGGCACGCCCAAGACAATGTGCCATTAATGATTTCATTCACAACATCTTAAGCGGTTTTCATACACCGAGCAATCAGTCCACATTGACTGCCATCACCACTACGGTCAGTAGTTTTCCCACTAAAGATGCAACCTCAGCATTAACTGAATCCATTAAAGGACCATTCCAATAAATATTTCACTTGGTAACAACAACCCCTAAATCGCGATAATATTCGTTCGTATTGCTAACGCTAATCAGTTTCCACAGAAAAATATTCATAACAAGACAATGTGCCATTAATGATTTCATTCACAACATCTTAAGCGGTTTTCATACACCGAGCAATCAGTCCACATTGACTGCCATCACCACTACGGTCAGTAGTTTTCCCACTAAAGATGCAACCTCAGCATTAACTGAATCCATTAAAGGACCATTCCAATAAATATTTCACTTGGTAACAACAACCCCTAAATCGCGATAATATTCGTTCGTATTGCTAACGCTAATCAGTTTCCACAGAAACATATTCATAACTTTTGCAAAAATGTTTGCATAAATTTCTAACACACCTCAGATTGTAGGTAATTAAGAGACCTAGTAGCCCTATGACACTCGGAGTTTTGCCACATGGACAACAACTCCTAAATCGCGATAATGTTCGTTCGTATAGCTAACCTATTTCAATCAGTTTTGACAGAAAAATTTTTATAACTTCTGCAAAAATGTTTGCATAAATTTCTATCACACCTCAAATTGTAGGTAGTTAAGAGACCTAGTAGCCCTAGGAGACTCGGACTTTTGCCCCATGGACAACAACCCCTAAATCGCGATAATGTTCGATCCTATAGCTAACGTATTTCAATCAGTTCCCACACAAAACTTTTTATAACATCTGCAAAAATGTTTGCATAAATTTCAATCACACCTCAAACTGTAGGTAATTAAGAGACCTAGTAGCCCTATGACAGTCGGAGTATTGCCCCAGGGACAACAACCCCGAAATCGCCATAATGTTTGTTCGCATAGCTAACGTATTTCAATCAGTTTGAACAGAAAAATATTTATAACATCTGCAAAAATGTTTGCATAAATTTCTAGTATACCTCAAATTGTAGGTAATTAAGAGTCCCAGTAACCCTATGACGCTCGGAGTATTGCCCCATGGACAACAACCCCTAAATCGCGATAATGTCCGTTCGTATAGCTAACGTATTTCAATCAGTTTTCACATAAAAATGCTTATAACTTCTGCAAAAATGTTTGCATAAATTTCTATTATACCTCAAATTGTAGGTAATTAAGAGACCTAGTAGCCCTATAACACTCGGTGTTTTGTCCCATGGATAACGGCCCCTAAATTGCGATAGTGTCCGATCGTATAGCTAACGTATTTCAATCAGTTCCCACACAAAACTTTTTATAACATCTGCAAAAATGTTTGCATAAATTTCAATCACACCTCAAATTGTAGGTAATTAAGAGACCTAGTAGCCCTATGACAGTCGGAGTATTGTTCCAGGGCCAACAACCCCGAAATCGCCATAATGTTTGTTCGCATAGCTAACGTATTTCAATCAGTGTTAACAGAAAAATATTTATAACATCTGCAAAAATGTTTGCATAAATTTCAATCACACCTCAAATTGTAGGTAATTAAGAGACCTAGTAGCCCTATGACAGTCGGAGTATTGTTCCAGGGACAACAACCCCGAAATCGCCATAATGTTTCTTCGCATAGCTAACGTATTTCAATCAGTTTTAACAGAAAAATGTTTATAACTTCTGCAAAAATGTTTGCATAAATTTCTAGTATACCTCAACATGTAGGTAATTAAGAGTGCCAGTAACCCTATGACGCTCGGAGTATTGCCCCATGGACAACAACCCCTAAATCGCGATAATGTCCGTTCGTATAGCTAACGTATTTCAATCAGTTTTCACATAAAAATGTTTATAACTTCTGCAAAAATGTTTGCATAAATTTCTATTATACCTCAAATTGTAGGTAATTAAGAGACCTAGTAGCCCTATGACACTCGGTGTTTTGTCCCATGGATAACGGCCCCTAAATTGCGATAGTGTCCGATCGTATAGCTAACGGATTTCAATCAGTTTTCACATAAAAATATTTATAACTTCTGCAAAAATGTTTGCATAAATTTCTATTATACCTCAAATTATACGTAATTAAGAGACCTAGTAGCCCTATGACGCTCAGAGTGTTTCGCCGCGGACAACAACCCCTAAATCCCGATAATGTTCGTTCGCATAGCGAACGTATTTCAATCAGTTTTGACAGAAAAGTGTTTATAACTTCTGCAAAAATGTTTGCATAAATTTCAATCACACCTCAAATTGTAAGTAATTAAGAGACCTAGTAGCCCTATGACAGTCGGAGTATTGCCCCAGGGACAACAACCCCGAAATCGCCATAATGTTTGTTCGCATAGCTAACGTATTTCAATCAGTGTTAACAGAAAAATATTTATAACATCTGCAAAAATGTTTGCATAAATTTCAATCACACCTCAAATTGTAGGTAATTAAGAGACCTAGTAGCCCTGTGACAGTCGGAGTTTTGCCCCAGGGACAACAACCCCGAAATCGCCATAATGTTTCTTCGCATAGCTAACGTATTTCAATCAGTTTTAACAGAAAAATGTTTATAACTTCTGCAAAAATGTTTGCATAAATTTCTAGTATACCTCAAATTGTAGGTAATTAAGAGTCCCAGTAACCCTATGACGCTCGGAGCTTTGCCCCATGGACAACAACCCCTAAATCGCGATAATGTCCGTTCGTATAGCTAACGTATTTCAATCAGTTTTCACATAAAAATGTTTATAACTTCTGCAAAAATGTTTGCATAAATTTCTATTATACCTCAAATTGTAGGTAATTAAGAGACCTAGTAGCCCTATAACACTCGGTGTTTTGCCCCATGAATAACGGCCCCTAAATTGCGATAATGTCCGATCGTATAGCTAACGTATTTCAATCAGTTTTCACATAAAAATGTTTATAACTTCTGCAAAAATGTTTGCATAAATTTCTATTATGCCTCAAATTATAGGTAATTAAGAGACCTAGTAGCCCTATAACGCTCAGAGTGCTTCCCCATGGACAACAACCCCTAAATCCCGATAATGTTCGTTCGCATAGCTAACGTATTTCAATCAGTTTTGACAGAAAGATATTTATAACTTCTGCAAAAATATTGGCATAAATTTCTATTATACCTCAAATTATAGGTAATTAAGAGACCTAGTAGCCCTATAACGCTCAGAGTGTTTCCCCATGGACAACAACTCCTAAATCCCGATAATGTTCGTTCGCATAGCTAACGTATTTCAATCAGTTTTGACAGAAAAATATTTATAACTTCTGCAAAAATATTTGCATAAATTTCTATTATACCTCAAATTATAGGTAATTAAGATACCTGGTAGCCCAATGACGCGCGGAGTTTTGCCCCATTGACAACAACCCCTAAATCGCGATAATGTCCGTTCGTAGAGCAAACGTATTTCAATCAGATTTCACGAATATGAGAGAGACACCATCTGAAAAATTTGGTTCATCCGTTCCATGCAACGTCATCCTAAAAGTCTTTCAGGCTTCTAGGAGATTAGATGTTAGAGGTAAAAGAATCTCAGTGGAGACAGAGGGAGATAGTTTGGATATTCTGGTTCGCTCGGCTAGAGAATAGAAAATATCTCATTCCGTAGTTGTTGGATGGCGGTAGTTTCATCCGTCATCATAACAAAAGTCATCAGTGACGAGCTAATTCCGCGAGGTCTGTGTAAAAGAAGACGGATATGAGAGGCAGCGGTTGGGGTCGCACGGGTCCTCGGGCGGTGACGGGGACCGCCGCGCCGGAGGCGGCGTTTTATTTGTTCTTTCATTTCCGGTATTGCAGTTTAAGGTGATCGTGACTCTTCCCGACGTGAGTTATGGCGGCGTAAAGACATGTGTAAACAGAACGGGGCTCGGTCGTGCCCCAGAGGATATTAGACAGAGGACCAATAAATCATATACGGAAAGTCAGGGGCGTCGACTATCGATGACGTTCGATCCGCCGCCCCGCCGCCCCTTATTTGCCGACTCCACTTTGCAACTCTTTTCGAGCCGCTCCAAGGTCTCGCGCGACGCTCACACTCAACACTGCAAAATCCCGCGTTACGCGTCACAGATTATGTACGTCCACGGGGATTAAGCCGGTAATAAATATTTCAGTTCGGCGACTCGTATTTTTTTATTATTTACCAATTCTCGTTTGTCCCGCGGCTTATTTCAGCTGGCCCGGGTTTCTGTTATTAGAATCTCGCCGGTTTCTGCCCTTTTCATTGTTGCTCGAATAAAAGAAGTATTTTTCTTTATAATTGCCCCGTCTGGTCGCGTACTTTACATCCTTGCATAGAGCGGGGAAGTCCCTGCCCGACGATCGTAAAGCTGAACGCCGCCGTGTCATAAAATAGTTAGGGAAGCGCGCATTACACCCTGTGCGCGACTACGCCGACGCCACCGGTGAGCTGCTATCGCATTGTCAGTTAAATTGACAGCAAGCACAATTACAAGCGATGATGGTACGTGTAAATTGTTATGATTTCCTGCGGCGCGGCGCGGCGCGGCTCCGACGGCATCGCATGTCAAATACGGCTCCGGATTATTCATATCGACGGTGACGCTATTCACCGTCTTACACCTTCGAATGAAACACAATCCACTTAACCGCAAAATATTACCCGCTCCTAAATTCACAGCATTCCCGTCACTCCCAACACCATCTATCCGATCATAACCCCCAGCTATGCTAATTATCATACCAGGGAAATCAAGTATAGCAGCGGAAGACGACATATCTCATCGGATGGTCTCGGGTTCCTCGCAAAAGAAACGTGTCTTTGAGAAGTTGGTAACATACTACCTGATACTACCAACTGCGCAATCGACGGTGACCTTGAAACGATTTTTACCATTTTTAACCGTTCAGTGTACTTGTTTATTATTATCTTTCCCATTCACGTAATGAAACAAAAACGAACAAGGATCACAAGCAGTGATGTAAAAACGTAATTTACCGCGTAAATTACCAAATTAATTATCGTAATTAATGGTAATTTATCGATTTTTAATTACCGTAATTTACGGCTTAAATTACCGATGGTAATTTATCGTCAATTTAAATTACCGTTGGTAATTTATCAGTAATTTACCGAAAATTTTAATTACAGTTGTTAATTTACCGGAATTTATAAATTAATTTCAAAAACCTTCCATCAGTACTTGCGTGAATGTACCCCACCACTCTTAAGCAGTCGACAAGTGCACTGTTGTTTGTGCTTTGCCTGGGATGTACTTAGGGATGTTAATTTATCGGGTAAATTACCGTCATTAATGGTAATTTCCGGATTTTTAATTACTTAATTCAGCGAAGCCAATAATGCACATTTTAAATCAGAAGCCATCGACCTACTACCAAATTCATGATTTAAAGAAATGTTCTGGTGATCCAGATAAAATGTTATCATTGTGAAACCGGGCGTTGTCGTTTTGTTAGTCGGTATTAAATTACAGTATTTTATACTATCATTATTGAAATTCGGATATTTAATTTGATATGGAATGGATCTAATTAGTTATTCTTGAACAATAAATTCCTTATTCATTTCATATTATTATATTTTCCGAGACGCGTTAGTAATGCAGCAAACCAAACATGTGCATAGTTCGTACAAGGATATTTCCTTGTCGAAATTGAAATATAAAAAGACATCTCGTACTATGCCTCGAAAACAATTTCTTTCGACAAATATTCGAGCAACATTCGTTTTAGTCAAATATTCGAGCAACATTCGGCGTAGTTATGTTACGTTTTTGTCCAGCCGGCCGGTCCGCTTCGAGAATTTGAAACGTGTTTTGCACATATGCGATGTTTCGAAGCGAATAACATTTTTATACTCCAGGAATTTTTAAGCATTGACTTATTTATAAAATATCAATCTCAGTTTAATTTGCTTAGACGAATAATATACTGGTTATTAAAACAACTTAACATTTTCTTTTTATTTCTGCAACGAATTAAATTAAAGATTCTAATACTAATAACTTTAACTTCGTTAAGTTCTAATACTGTTGTTGGACTAAAACTCTTTGTTTTTTTTTTTTAAATTAAGGATGACATTATCTAAAGACACAGGATCTAACGATGCTATTAACTTAACAAAACCGGTTCCCCAAAGAATTTTTAAATGAAGATTTGCAAAGAAAAACTTATTTGTTGATTTATCAAATTTATTATGCTGTTAAGCTGTCCATTTTATAAATTGCTGGTATAAAAAGTATTTTATTGTAGTCCCTGCTTTCATTTTAATCATTTCATTTTAATAATGAATTACTTAAATCAAGAAAAGCATCAGCGGTTGGTGGTTATCTACAATATAATGAATTATAAGGCAGTACCCATTTTTTTTACTTAACTTACGGTCATTGGTAAATTATCATCTTGAATTACCCGGTAATTTAAGAAAATATAATTTAACAATTGCAAATTTTCATTCCGTGGTAATTTAAATTTGAAAGTAATAATTTCAATTTTAGCGGTAATTTACTGAAAAAATAATTACGGAAATTTAACATCCTTAGTCACAAATGTGTTTCGGTGATGTTTTATTATTTTTTGTTTTTGGCTAGTTATCTACAAAATAACGACTTTTATTGACCAAACCTTTTTATTAACATAAGTAGCATTCATAACCTACAGTGATCGGTATTAACGCCGGTTTAATTTAACATTTTGAATTCTTAATTACCCGATATTTAATTTATAATATTACCCGATATTAGATTTAATTACTCGGTAATTTAAGCCAACGTAATTTACCATTTTTAATTTTTATTTACTTGGCAATTTAACATTTGAAATTAATAATTTTAATTTCAACGGTAATTTACGAAAAAAATTAATTACCGTAATTTAACATCCCTGATCACAACAGATAGAGCCTATCTAAGCCGTAAATACAAAACCAATCAGCCGCTGATCCTTAAACTTATGGGCGGTGCCACCTTCTTACATAACAAGTTATACTTAGGTGTAGTAAGTGCAATAAAAGAAAGGAGTTATATTCGAGAACTGTAAATTGTTGACGTGACTAAAAACGGTAAAGTTGATTATTTGAATATTCAAGCAGCCACCATAAACTGAGCGTTTCATGTGTATGATGTCGAGATAGAAACAAGAGAGGTGATGTAAAACGGTAAGTGGTGGTGAATATGGCAAACAAGCTCAAATAACAGCCGATAATAAATTTTCAAAGAGGCCAAATGGCGTATCGCAACTTGGCGTGACTCTGAAGTGACTTAGTCAAGTAAAACTCCATCATATAGGTCATTATCGTTGTGATAAATTAGTCCACTCAGTTAAGTGGACAAGTAGTTACTTCCAGTGAACAAAATCTATTTACATTAAATATTCAACAATGCTTTTAAATTTCACCTCTTTCAACATTCACCTTGTACATTCAATTGTAGTATAAAAGTAATTAAACAAATAGCCTTGTAGTTACATATGAAATAACAACTAATAAAATTTATTAGTTTCAAGCGGATGCATTGAGATTTAAATATTTATTCTTGACTTTTTTTGGATTGTACACCGTAAAATGTATCGGCGAGAACGGTGTGTCGCGTTTTCTTCGAATTTCTGCGAGGGAAATGAGGCACAATTTGAGGGAACTTCAAAGAATTTTTCAATAGGTGGCGCAGCATCCTCCGGGCCTCCGCAAAGGTGGCGTCGGAGTGTCGTCAAGTGGCTCCCTCGAGCGATGTTTCAAAGATACCGTACGCCGGTCCTGGGTTTACTTCCTGAGTGACACATTGCTGTCCGGAATACATAATATCCGGACCTAGAGCCGCCCCCGTTACAGACCTCCGCACACCATTTCGACATTCTATTGTCGGCGAATGCATCTGCTAAATAGATTTTTCCATAACTGTCCCACAACGAACGCCAAGCCCACACTCGCTCTACTGAAAACTACATTACTGATAATCACTAAAATGGCAAACATACATTATTATATTCACCTCCATACACATGCCTCAACTTTATACTTCATTTATCTACCAGGGACCAAAGAAGCAGAGATGAAAACATAAACCATACCCAAGGTATGGTATGGTAAGGTATGGTAGACTTGGGTCGTTTGGTATCTCTGCCTTTCCATACACGTTGACCTAAAAGATCTTTTGTATTTCTCTCACACTTTAGAGTCATTCGCTCTCGAGCCTTTTCACGAAATCAGCAATTGTTCGAGGAATAAGTTGTGTCAGCCCCGCTAGTTCAATGATGGCGGCTCCCAAATGGATTTGCTTGTTCGTATTAGAACGTCACATTCGCACATTCGCTGTCTCGGGTGACCCGCCGCAGAATCTCCAGTCTGCGTTGTTTGCCCGTCCAATCTTTGTGAGATGATATCTCAGTGGACAATGTCCTGTGAGGAGACCTGTAATCAGTGGAAGGTCTGTTTTTTTTTGTAACTAGCGATACTGTCTGGCCTTTGCTCCTCTACCATGTCTCGTTGCCTTTGTCCAGGGCCTGGACTGGCTTACGAGACCAGAGTGAGCAGGGAAGGTCTGGACAAAGGGCCTACTGAGGCCTAGGTGCTATGGGTCCTGTGCCCAGCTTCCTTCCCCTTACATACATACATACTGTCTGGCCTTGGAGGCGGAGAAGGTTATGGTAGCCTTCGCTTGTCTCATGCCAGGTGATGTTTCCCAGTAAGCTCCTTTAGCTTTATCTTTCCAGTTTTGTACCATCTTCTTGATGTGGCTTTTTGTGATACCGCAACAGTGTTCAGGTCCGTAAAAGGGTGTCTTAGAGCCCTCTTTGGCTAGGATGTCGGCTTGTTCGTTGTCACTGATGTCCTGGAACCCACATCAGTGAAACCTTGTTCTCGTTTGCTAGTTTCTCCAGGGATAGCTTGCAGTCCCAGGCAGTTTTGGATATGTGAGCTTTAGATTGCAGCACTTTCAATGTCGCCTGACTGTCAGTTGGAGTATGGGCCATGGCTTTGGCTAGAGAGAAATCCGGTCCACTAATGCCGACCCCAACACCCTCCTCGATATTTGTTCCGTATGTGAACCACAGTGATGGGGAGTCTCTGATCTGTCTGAGCCTCCGAGGTGCACTCTCGCGGTCATGAATTACCACCTCTATTGCCCAATCAAAGGCGAAAACAGGTGACATCATGGCCTGTGGCATTTCCACCGCATTGCCACCACATTGACCGTAGGCCTGGTTTGCCTCTAGGTTCTCTGCCTTGTTTATTCTTATGGCGTCGAGTGCAGCCTCTCTTTTAACATCCATGTTCAGAGGTCTGAGGCTTAGCATTGCCTCTATCGCGCCAGTGGGGTATGTTCGCATTGCCCCTGTAATGCCCAAACACATGAGCCATATCTTTGTCAGTTTCGTTCGGGCTTCCTCTGCGTGGTCTTGTTCC
Source organism: Aphodius sticticus (assembly GCA_963966075.1). Taxonomy (NCBI): domain Eukaryota; kingdom Metazoa; phylum Arthropoda; class Insecta; order Coleoptera; family Scarabaeidae; genus Aphodius; species Aphodius sticticus. The sequence continues at coordinate 9,542,448 of OZ014515.1, read as the reverse complement.
ACCAGACAATCCATACCCATTGTTTTACCAAGGGAAATCTACCTGTGCGCTAGTGGAAGTGGTAGCGCGCTGAATCAACGAACGCTCACTTGGTCCGCTATTAGTGGAATATCATCCACCTAACGCTTGTGATGAATATGGCTAAGATAGACCAGGTATGGTAAGGTTGACTAAGACAAATGACGAAGAATCGTTTACGGCACAAGACATAAGAAGGAAGGCTTTGGCATAAGCAAGGAATGAGCACAATGGATTCCGTGAGGTAAATGATGGAAATGATATCCACAAGTAGCAGAACCAATCAGGAGGAACTCCATTCCGGAGAATCCCCTGTTGAATATCCTGGAGAATATCTTGAGTTTGACATTTTATTATTCCAACTAAAACTGATGAAATTTATATTTCCCCATAGACGAAATGCTTTGATATATATTTTAAACGAGTCGGTCGGGATCGCCGATCAAAAATCAAACGAAGCTTTTCAAAGCTTCCGGAGATCCGCTGCTCGATGTAGCGGCCAGCTGAATCGGGCACCGGCATCGGTCGTAGGGGCATATGTTATTGTTTATGGATTAATACCAATGATGATAAATGCGGCGATACTTCGACTTTTATTGCATTTGGATACGTCTCTGATATACATTATTCATTTGCCAGAGCACAGCCCAATTTTGCCCGACGCATTACCATAGCGAAAAACGCTGCTCGCCCATTAATATTCGTTTACTGTTTCTATTCCCCCTTGACTATGAACAACTACTATTATTTCCAAATTTATGTCATTTTATTCCTTTGCAACGAACCAAACATTGTAAGATTTATAGATATTCCACCAGAAAAGTATCGCAACATGATAGTTTAAATCCTAGAGTAGGAGGTAATGGGTAATGCAAGAATTGGGTAGGGGGTAAGGAGGTAAAGGGTAAGGACGTAAAGGAGTAAGGGGGTGAAAGGGTAAAGTGGTAAAGATTTATGGAATTTCTCTTTGGGTGAAATAAGGATAGCAACACGACGCTATAAAGCTGGGCTCTCAAAGTATAATTTATAATTCGAATCTCTCGATTATGGCAAATATTTATTGAAGGATTTTATGTTCAATTAAAATTTGATTTATTTTTGAGCGGCCAGGGGCAAGAAATATAATATCTTGTTAACACGGATCGTTTAATTGTTTATGTCTAGTGTATATGGGCAGTCAGCACGCCAAGGGTGATTTATAATTTCGCACCAATCGGTCGGAAGTGGAATCGGGCGGCGGGACGTTTGAATAATTGAGAGGTCGAACGACGAAATTATTTATTCAGTAATATGCGGCCGGCGTCCCATTCGTGTCCCCTTTTTACCTCGCAAACGGGACGAGTGTCAGCCGTGCGGTGGCCGGTTTCACTTGCCTTTTTTACTCGACCGAAAACATTTCAATAACTTTATCCGATTTAATCCTAGTCGCCAAACTAGCACAAATTTATTCCTCAAGTTTGATTGAATAATTCATTTTCTTGACCACGCATTTTACAAAACGCCAACCGCCTCCCGTGCGCTTTGCTCTGCCATAATGAATTACGGAATTTTTTTCACTCTTCCACAAATTGGAACATTCCAACTCCGCCACCAGCTTTCTCTAATGCGATATGTAATTAAAATTTCATTTTCAAGGCATTCCTCTTCAGTCATTCTCGAACTCCGTCATATCGCAGTACATTGCTTTGGCGATTAACTGTATTTCACGATAGTAAACACCGTTTCTAATCAGTTAAAGCTTAAAGCTCACTTAAAGTATTCCGACTTTGGAAACCAACTTTAGAATCAGCGTCGCGGCATTAGGTCGTGTGAGGTATTTCTTTGTTTTGTCTAAAACTATTTTTGAAGTAAAACTTCTTAAGGTACGGTGTTAAAGCGGATTCTAAAGTCTGGTCTAAACGTCTGGTTGCTAAGGTAAGCAACCGGTTCGTCAACCGCGCGCTTTAATTAAGAAAAAAGATTCCAACCTAGGATTTGAACCAAGGAGTTTTGCAATGGAAAGTAAAAACCATTCGGCTAGTCCGCCAAGGAAATTGTGAAATAATACCATTCGTAGATTTCTAGACAATATTTTAGGTTAGAGGTTACGTTTGTGGTGAATTTGCTTTTTATGAAACATATCTGACGACAATTACTGAATAGGATTAGCTTTGATTGTCAATATAGATAGTCAGCCATGGGTTAGTTGGGGCCTTGACATCCAGAGGGCAGAGTCATAGTCGCTATAATTGATGTCAAGGCCCCAACTAACCCATGGCTGACTATCTATATCCATTGACAATCAACGGTGTTAGTTAGTAGGAGCGAATATTTTGTGTTGGCATGAGTGAGGTTGAATGACATGTACACTTAACCTCACTTTTATGTTTTCGTATCTGCAACTCAGGTGCGTATCTCAAATAGGCACTGTTACGTCTACGCATTTGGTGTAACTCAAATAAATTTAATTAAAACATCGGAGATCTGAATATTCGTTGAATATGGAAGGGAATTAGACAATAATTTACCCTCTCCTGACATTCTAATTACCAATCCTACAAATAGACAGTGCCAGGTATCACGTTATATATGTATATAACCGGGGAACTGTTTCATTTTGGTTTAAATAGATTCGCTGAGATCATTTATCTTGAGCCAGTATTAAGCAAATTTATTTGATTCTACTTCATTCGCGGATTATGCACGTTTAAGGTTTTTATTTCCAGAGCAATTTTTTCCGGGCTCCGGTTTTAGCATAGCCGACGCGTTATTCTTGAAAATTGACAATTAAAATGTAAAGGGGCCGCGAATATCCATGCTGTAAGTGTTTAATTGCTACTGGAAGTGTGCAGTAAACATTAAGATAAAATGCACCCCAACCGTGCAGCGGACTTAATACTTGCAAATTACTCAATGCTATACAGCAAGCGTTCCGATCTACCTGCCTGTATAAGGAATTATCATGCAAAGTACTCTCATCAGACCACCTAGCCGGGAAAATAACTTTCGATATTAGATTTAATAATCCCATGACAGCACCGGTGCTCCACGCCAGCTAAATACCGTTTTTTTCTAAACATTCTGGGAAAACTTTCCGACCAGATAACGACTAACAACAACAGTTCCTATGAACTAAGTATGAAGTTTTTCAAAACTACACCGCAATCGTTAATGTGCAAATTGTGGACAACAAATACTGGAAGGGATCGATAATAAAAGTCTGGATAGTTGGGTGGGAAGTTTTGTAAGAAAAGGGGAGTTGGGAAGTGCCTGGAGAGGAGCTAATGGAGCTCAACTATGAAATTTGATCAATGTGTTAATGTTAGTGACACCAATGGCGTCCGGAATAATCGTCCGAGACAATTGTCTACGCATCCTCGCTGGGCGGAGAACGGCTCCTTGTCGGATGCGTTTTGCCCATCTGACCGGCAGCTTTTTGCCCCTACCGGGGTCAATCTGCTAGCGAACCCTAAACTATATTTTATTACCTCGGGTCTTGCTATAATTCTCGCTTTATGTATTTCCAATATTACAAAGTACGATATTCTCCGCTCCGTGCCCAACAAAAAATAACACCGCCAATCTCCTGATATATCTTTTATTCGCCCCCCACCAAATCTTATTTGTTTTCCATCATTCTGACACCAACAATACGGATTATTGGGCGAACAATCTAGTAAATGACCCACCCAGTCGATATATACGAGACCAACCAGGAAACATAAGAAAGACTATGTTCAATATTCGGCAAACTGACCGGCAAAGAATTTACCAAGCACTCAAGTAATTATATGTATTTATTTGTAAAGACCGTCCACACTACTCGGTATCGAACAAATGGGAGCTGCCGAATAACACATGTGTGGCGTCGGCTTTATTAGACTACTGGTGACAAATGTAACGTTTTATGATTCGTCATTGCAAATTGGAGAAATGTGTTAAAAGATTAACAATTCCTGAACGTAGGGCATCCAGTGTCTTTGAAGTTTTCAATGATTAATGTAAAGTACTGATAAAATAAGGATGAGAGTTCTTCAGAGAGCAAAATTATTTAAGGTAATTGATTCACCCTTCTGGTGCAGTAATAATGAGAGAAACAATGATGGAATTCAGTTGGGGACAATTATTAAATCTGCGTGTAGATCTGTAGTAATTTTAAAATGATACAGGCCCTTTGTTCGAGAGTATACGGCAAAACGATATGGGTGTGGAAGTGTCCGGTGCACCTGTAACATAGGGGAGGATTGGGGGTCAGGGGTGAGGGTCGGCCAAACATCTACGAGGGAATCACGTTCCCTACATGTGCATTTTGTATAAAAGCTCGAATTTGTAGCATAATACACATACGTACGGAAAAAGTTCGTCGCAACTTTCTGAATGAATTGCCACGCTTGTAACGCAGTTTAATATGAAAGTCTAATGCGGCGCGATTTTTTCCTCCAACTTCTGTGCCGTTCACCGCACGTACGGACACTTATTTAAAATTGTCCCCCTCGCTCTCTTTCTCTCTATCTCTCTCTATCCGATTTCCATAATCGGACTATTCTAATTTCATTAAAATATCAAATTGGCACAAGGCGACCCGCTATGCCAGGACGTATAATATAAAATTTACATTATTCACCATTTTCAGAAGCTAGACCAAGCTGTCTTTCTTAAAATATAAGAGTTCTCAATTAAATAATCAACATCCTCAACACCACTCATATAGCCAATAAACTTTTGAGAAATTAATTACCGAAAATGCAGAATTTTACACTTTATGGTTTTAGGATGACTAGTAGTTGACCTACTCCGCGATCAACTGGGCCGTGCAATGTTCCGTTCGTTCCTGGTTGATCGGTTTCTTGCCGGATTTCTTTGTTAATTTATGTTTGTGCAAAGCTGGGCACAAAAGCGTTAATCCGTTAATCGTTAATTAACAAAGTTAAATTTTTCGTTAACGAATTAACTTTTAAGTTAACTTTCAAAACCATTAACGGACTGACTAACTTCCGCTACATTCATCATCCGTTAATTGACGTCCGTTCAATCGGAAATATCATCAACAAATATTGCAAATGTTTGTATAGGCATAATGGGCAAGTTCGAACTTGGTTTTGTTTACATGTGTGACGTACTACTTTGTGAGACGTGGCGTCCGTATATAATTGCGTATATAAAGCATGCGAGCGAGTTGTTTTGTTTTTAGTTGTTTCTTCAACTCCAACCCCCTTAAGCCCACTTTAGTTCATTCTGTACAATTCAAACACGCAATTAAATTCGTCCAAGTTACATGGAATTAGGATCAGTTCGATCAGTTCTAAATATGTAAGTGCGTGCGTTTATAGCAACAATCTAGGAATTTTTATCTAAAACGAAAATTTGGTGACACCACTGTGTATAGACGCGAAACATAACCTATTCCGCATTTCATTATTTGTTATTGCTTGCTGTGAAAAACTAAAAACAACTGTGTGTGGAAGAAAAACATAATAATCCAACGCAACTATTGTAGTCAAAAAATAAAAATCACTGATGTTCAAGCCATGCGATTTATCAAAGTTCCACAGATGTAAATGGTCTACAAATTCTACGCGATTTTTCAAAACTGCATTGTGAGAAAGTGCAGGTTTGAACTGCATAGATATAAAAGTAGCTTTAGTTGATCTTTTAATCTTTGTATCTCGCAATATGTATAGTTCTTTTAGTTACCACTGTACCTAGTTTGAAAATTTTCTAAGACATTTTTTACATATGCAACCGCAAGAAAGGTCCGCAGTTATTTGGGTTGCATACTCACCGGTAGATCGGCACTCAACATAACCTATATTTTTTTTATAAAAAGTTAACGATTAACGGTTAACGTTAACTTCCGTTACATTTGTAACAAATTAACGGACTACCGGTTAACGAAGTTAACTTTTTCGTTAACGGATTACTGATTAACTTTGCCCAGCTTTGTGTTTGTGTGATCAAAATGTATAGTTTCATATGTAGTGAGTGTGTTGACATAATGCTCATTTACGCAGAATGTGTGCAGAATGCTGCGGTCGCTCGAATACTTTAGGATAACATTAAACGCCGCTCTTTAAATGCGCATTCGAGACGGCGCCGTACAAAAGCTTGTTTGGAGGCCAACGGTGCTCACTTTGGGCAATACATTTTCGGTAAGTTGACTGTGAAGCCATTGAATATATCAGGCAGATCATTGGACCCATCTATTATAGCACATTGGTAGTTCCCATGGGTTGACTTGGAATGTTTAGCTGGGTCTCTTTTAAATATTCCACACATTTAAAATTTTGATTAATTAACAGAGAAGAATGATGTTGGCTGGCGGTGAAGTATCGACCGCATATGGGTATATTTAACAATCAACGTAAAACCTATGTGGTGTAGCGAGTAGCGGTAAAGCAAACAGGGAAACACTGAGCGTGCTCTAGTTATAACAACCATCGGAAGGAGGGATTGGCATTTAATATCGACTTCGGGGCCGTCTTATCCTATAATCTGCTATCTAATGGGAGGCAAATTTACAAACAATAATTCCCCTAAAATCCTTAATTCGAAATTAAATTTCCCTCGATTGTGGACAGCAGTAAATTATTTCGAGTCGGAGGGTTTACACAAATTCGGGGTCCGTTACAACGGAACCCTTCTGCAAGTTCGAAACAAAAATTGTTAACATATCCAGCCCAAAAAGTAAGTTACGGTCGTGATACAGAGTCGACTCGCACACCCTGCGTGGGGGTGAATAAACTTCTTTTATGTGAACTCGAAAGAAGGCGTGAGGCACATGTGCCTTCGGCCCTTCTTCTTGGAATTTAAATTAGATTTAATCGTCCAACTCCTAGATAGTGAAAGTACCGAAACCGAGAAAAAACTGCGTTGGGAAGCAGTCCGAGGCGAAGACAAAAGAAATCTATAGAAACGGGCACCAGGAGTCGTTCAAGTCGATGTATTTTCTGTTGCTGAGCCCCTGAGAGATATATCTGCGATTTTTGCGCCGAACGAAGCCCAGCAACGAGGCAATCTCGAGTCGCTTCGCACCAAAACAGGGATATAGAAAATTAAAGTTTATGGCAGCGGTACACGTGTTTTAGCGTCATACCGTCCTTATTGTTACCCGTAATGAGGACATATTGAGTCTACCACCGTGCACGGAAAATGCGCCGAACTACTCATTGCCAACACTACTGTTTCATTTTAAAAATGCCAGACTCACAATAACATCTCTTTCCTCTACCAACAACCTATATTCTTATGTAATAAGCAGAGAACAGATTTTAAAATAATACGTTTTCCTACTTTGCATTCACAATTGACCGATTTTATCACTGTTTTCGGTGTTATTATTAGCAAATTGTGTTTTTGGTAACTTTTAAGTTTGTACAATTGATGGCATTAATATCAAACGTCAAACGTCGTTTCTAAAAGAGGAAAAGTCCGATCCGAAATATGTAAATTAGTATCCGTAATTAATTAATAGCTGATTGGGTGACACGGAATATTTGCAAAAATCGGTATATCCAATATGCTGTATCTAGTGAACCCTTTGTTCAATCTGAAGAATACCTACACCATTCGATTCCCCTCTTCAACTATAGGAATGTCAAAAAGTCCGATCGCGATTATACAGGGTTGAGGTAGCATGCGTGGGCGAAGGTCGGCGTGTTATGCGGCACTTTGCATTTTTAACTTAGATATAGCCGGCTTCACCCCGTCTTATGAGAATTTACGTGCGTAGAAAAACGCTAATTACTCGAGCACCCTTAGAGGCATCGCAATGAAACTAGCACTGTTCGAACGAACATTCTTCGGCCAATCTAAAAGAGGAAAAGTCCGATCCGAAATATGTAAATTAGTATTCGTAATTAATTAAGAACTGATTGGGTGACACGGAATATTTTCAAAAATCGGTATATTCAATATGCTGTATCTGGTTGACCATTTGTTCAATCTGAATAAAACCTATAATATTCGATTCCCCTCTTCTTGAACAATAGGAATCTCAAAGAGTCCAGTCGCGATTATACAGGTTTGAGGTAGCATGCGTGGGCGAAGGTCGGCGTGTTATGCGACACTTTGCGTTCTTAACTTGGATATAGCCGGCTTCAGCCCCTTTTATGAGAATTAACGTGTATAGAAAAACGCTAATTACTCGAGCACCCTTAAAGGTATCGCATTGAAACTTACACTGTTCGAACGAACATTGTTCGGCCAATTTAAAGGGGAAAAGTCCGATCCGAAATATGTAAATTAGTATCCGTAATTAATTAAGAACTGATTGAGTGATATGGAATATTTGCAAAAATCGGTATATTCAATATGCTGTAGCTGGTTGACCCTTTGTTCAATCTGAATAAAACTTACACCATTCGATTCCCCTCTTCTTGAACTATAGGAATCTCAAAAGTCCGATCGCGATTATACAGGTTTGAGGTAGCATGCGTGGGCGAAGGTCGGCGTGTTATACGACACTTTGCGTTCTTAACTTGGATATAGCCGGCTTCAGCCACTCTTATGAGAATTTACGTGTATAGAAAAACGCTAATTACTCGAGCACCCTTAGAGGCATCGCAATGAAACTAACACTGTTCGAACGAACATTCTTCGGCCAATCTAAAAGAGGAAAAGTCCGATTCGAAATATGTAAATTAGTATCCGTAATTAATTAATAACTGATTGGGTGATATGGAATACTTGCAAAAATCGGTATATTCAATATGCTGTAGCTGGTTGACCCTTTGTTCAATCTGAATAAAACTTACACCATTCGATTCCCTCTTCTTGAACTATAGGAACCTCAAAAGTCTGATCGCGATTATACAGGTTTGAGGTAGCATGCGTGGGCGAAGGTCGGCGTGTTATACAACACTTTGCGTTCTTAACTTGGATATAGCCGGCTTCAGTCACTCTTATGAGAATTTACGTGTATAGAAAAACGCTAATTACTCGAGCACCCTTAGAGGCATCGCAATGAAACTAACACTGTTCGAACGAACATTCTTCGGCCAATCTAAAAGAGGAAAAGTCCGATCCGAAATATGTAAATTAGTATTCGTAATTAATTAAGAACTGATTGGGTGACACGGAATATTTTCAAAAATCGGTATATTCAATATGCTGTAGCTGGTTGACCCTTTGTTCAATCTGAATAAAACTTACACCATTCGATTCCCCTCTTCTTGAACTATAGGAATCTCAAAAGTCCGATCGCGATTATACAGGTTTGAGGTAGCATGCGGGGGCGAAGGTCGGCGTGGTATACGACACTTTGCGTTCTTAACTTGGATGTAGCCGGCTTCAGTCACTCTTATGAGAATTTCCGTGTATAGAAAAACGCTAATTACTCGAGCACCCTTAGAGGCATCGCAATGAAACTAACACTGTTCGAGCGAACATTCTTCGGCCAATCTAAAAGAGGAAAAGTCCGATCCGAAATATGTAAATTAGTAGCCTCTTCGCTGTTCGTCACAAGGTCCATTTCGTCGGAGCGGGTCACATATGCTGTCGCTAAAACACATGCACTATCCAGTTGACCAACCACCATCGACCGTGCGGGCTTCAAAAGTGACTATTTTGTCGACTCTCTATTAATCAGTTATATTTGAGAAGAAAATATGAAAATGAAAATATGACGTTTACTTTGTGGTTATTTTGTATGATCGTTGATTTATGAAATGATAAGAAAATGACACTCTGGCTGAGTAGTTTTGTAGAATAGCATGTGTAGGAGATCCACGTATCAAGTAAAAGGCCTGAAGGATGGTTTTGAAGTGTAGTTGTCGGAGTATATTTGCCCGTTGTGTACCGGAGGATGTTCGTGGAATTGAAATGTATTAGAAAGGAGCGCTGGGTAGTCGGAGCCGTAAATATTTAATGGAGACAATAAGGTTGAAAATGTCAAGGATCAGAAAGAATTTCTTTTCGAGCTTCGGATGCTAGGCGTAAAAATTATTCATGCCGACGTGGTGTAGCCCCTGTGCCTCGTGAGCAACCCCATTCTTATGATTATGTTGACGACGTTTCCAGTACTTTGGGTACCGAAGCAACGGGACGAGATAATGAGGGCAGTGCCGTTACGGCTCCCGTGGGCTGCTGACAGAGCCGTGATATCTTGCCAAACTGCACATCCCCCAAACTAAATTTCTAAGCACGAACAGTTTATATAATTATTTCGAATACACCTCACGACACCCTTTCCACCGGCGCGGCGCTGAACCGCTGCGGTCTACCTTTATTCAAAAACTTCCAACGTTTGGCTCTCCACTTTTTTTTTTATTATTTACAGTTGTATTTATTATTAGCTCCTTACGTACTGGGACGATCCGACCTTTTTGTCCTATTCAACATTCAGAACAAAGTTTCGCAGCGAAGTAGTCTTCTGAACATATTGGAATGACTTTCGTCTAGTTCTCAAAGCTATAATAGTTACCCCACCTACACCCAGATGACTTTTGTTTCTTTAACCGTTGCCTCTTTGTAGTTTCCGCTATTTTTGGACAACCAGTTACTATAAATAGCGGATTAACCCTTACTACTCGAACGACCTTCTCAAATTACTTCTTAAAGTTGCTGGGCATTCTAACAGATTCAAATTCCTTTGAGAGTGTTGGATTGGAGGATTTTTTTAAAAGTGAAAACAGGATTGTCGATTCGGGGGTGGCTGTGGATGAAAAAATCTTGCGCAAAAGTGTTGGCATAATAAATCAAAAAGGAGGGTAATAAATACCGCGAAAGCGGTGAAGATGGAGCAGCGATCGGGAGATACGGAAGTAACGGCGGAGCAACAACGGTCGGGGGCAAAACGGCAAGATCTCGTTTTCCCTAAGTCACTCCGCTCCCGGGGGAGCAAGCCCGCAACACATCGCAGTTTACTCATGCATGATAATATATTCTGTACACTACACAATAGGTCTGTGCTAATGTTTCTCTCTGATCACGGTTCGGTAATCGATGAACATCACTTTACCACACCGTCGAATATACACGTTAAAGGTATCTACCAGTATTTATCTTCACCATTTCACATTCTTCTTCACTTACCTTAGCAAACAAATCACACAAGAACCATACAAATATCATCCAACGGAATCGGTAATTTTTCCGCATTTTGTATGGAATTTCAAGGTACAAGAGTAAGAAAGAAACACCGAGTGGTGGGGAGAACTGCAGGTTACGGCGCACGGATCTTAACAAAGTAACGACCCTTAACTTGATTAACCCAACGGCAATTATATTACAAGACAATCGAACCGTCTTGAATCGACCCTAGAGCTGTTGCATCTTTTTCCCAACATCAAACAAAAGAAACACGGCAGAGCTACTCCGAGCTCCTAAAGCGACAAACTGGAGCGGCGAAAAAGAACTCCTTTTGAGGTAATCACGACGTGAACGGAAATGCAATAATGCGAGCAATACAATACTTCTTCTAAATTTACGCCAGGATCATCAGGTAGATTTTATATTAACGACATCTCTCGTTATCGGAGATTATTTTCTCACTGCATCCTTTAGCACTTTAGTTTTGCATCCTTCCCCATGTACCGTTTCTTCTTGGCGTCTCGTGGTCTTCATGGTTTGATCATCTTCGTCTTCTCGTAATGTCTTTACTGGTTTCAACTGGTTCAACGTTGACGACAGCCCGCGAGGTTTCTTCTTCTTCCAAATTATCGGTTTTATCTTCTACGTCTTCTCCTCTACACCGTCTTATCATCGCTTTAGTTTTGCATCTCTCCCCATGTACCGTTTCTTCTTGGTGTCTCGTCGTCTTCATGGTTTGATCATCTTCGTCCTCTCATAATGTCTTTACTGGTGTTAACTGGTTCAACGTTGACGACAGCCCGCGAGGTTTCTTCTTCTTCCAAATTATCGGTTTTATCTTCTACGTCTTCTCCTCTACACCGTCTTCTCATCGCTTTAGTTTTGCATCTCTCCCCATGTACCGTTTCTTCTTGGCGTCTCGTCGTCTTCATGGTTTGATCATCTTCGTCCTCTCATAATGTCTTTACTCGTGTTAACTGGTTCAACGTTGACGACAGCCCGCGAGGTTTCTTCTTCTTGCAAATTATCGGTTTTATCTTCTATGTCTTCTCCTCTACACCGTCTTCTCATCGCTTTAGGTTTGCATCCTTCCCCATGTACCGTTTCTTCTTGGCGTCTCGTGGCCTTCATGGTTTGATCATCTTCGTCTTCTCTTAATGTCTTTACTGGTGTTAACTGGTGCAACGTTGACGACAGCCCGCGAGGTTTCTTCTTCTTCTTCCAAATTATCGGTTTTATCTTCTACGTCTTCTCCTCTACACCGTCTTGTCATCACTTTAGTTTTCCATCCTTCCCCGTGTACCGTTTCTTCTTGGCGTCTCGTGTTCTTCATGGTTTGATCACCTTCGTCTTCTCTTAATATCTTTATTGGTCTTAACTGGTTCAATGTTTACGACAGCCCGCGAGGTTTCTTCTTCTTCCAAATTATTGATTTTATCTTCTACGTCTTCTCCTCTACGCCGTCTTCTCATCACTTTAGTTTTGGATCCTTCCCCATGTACCGTTTCTTCTTGGCGTCTCGTGGTCTTCATGGTTTGATCATCTTCGTCTTCTCTTAATGTCTTTACTGGGCTTAACTGGTACAACCTTGACGACAGCCGGCGAGGTTTCTTCTTCTTGCAAATTATCGGTTTTATCTTCTACGTCTTCTCCTCTACACCGTCTTCTCACCACTTTAGTTTTGCATCCTTCCCCATGTACCGTTTCTTCTTGGCGTCTCGTGGCCTTCATGGTTTGATCATCTTCGTCTTCTCTTAATGTCTTTACTGGTGTTAACTGGTTCAACGTTGACGACAGCCCGCGAGGTTTCTTCTTCTTCTTCCAAATTATCGGTTTTATCTTCTACGTCTTCTCCTCTACACCGTCTTGTCATCACTTTAGTTTTCCATCCTTCCCCGTGTACCGTTTCTTCTTGGCGTCTCGTGTTCTTCATGGTTTGATCACCTTCGTCTTCTCTTAATATCTTTATTGGTCTTAACTGGTTCAATGTTTACGACAGCCCGCGAGGTTTCTTCTTCTTCCAAATTATTGATTTTATCTTCTACGTCTTCTCCTCTACGCCGTCTTCTCATCACTTTAGTTTTGCATCCTTCCCCATGTACCGTTTCTTCTTGGCGTCTCGTGTTCTTCATGGTTTGATCATCTTCGTCTTCTCTTAATATCTCTATTGGTCTTAACTGGTTCAACGTTGACGACAGCCCGCGAGGTTTCTTCTTCTTCCAAATTATCGATTTATCTTCTACGTCTTCTCCTCTACACCATCTTCGTCATCAAAGGACTTCTTCTTTTCCCTCTTGTCTATCTAAGGCAATTTCCTCCACTTCTTACGATACAATGTCATGAAACCAAACTTGAAAAGGCATCGCATTATGAACTGGTTACAATTACTCAATTGAAAGAGAAGTGCTAAATGGCAAATACTGCCCTTGGTAATTTTATAGTGGGCAATTAAAACATGTATATTTATGAGAGGGCCGTTGGTGGGGGTTGTGTTTTTAATGCGGAAGTGGCTCCACACGAGTTGTTGTTCAGGTTTACCAACTAAAGAACGCTAAGATGTCGTTAATCTAGGGGCGCAGCAAAGCTCAAGCTGCCTCTACGGCTCTACAAGTACACTCAGGGGCGTCGAGGGCCCTCGCAATGCTAAACCGTGTTTATTCGCGCGAGAAACTGCAACCGCCTCGCCCGCGCGCCGCTGCTCGGCCTCCTTTTTAGCGGAGATGGTGCCGTTGAATTTGTACACATTTATGCATTTAATATTATGCATTTTATGTACGAACAACCGCTCGCGCCGGCATGGAGGCGCGGTGACGATTTCATTTCTGATGAAATGTTTTAACCAGCTCACCGCTAAGATTAAGTGCCACTACGAGATTAACTAGGATAGAAAATTTGCTGGGAAAACTACGCAGCCGTGAAAATCTTACATCTGTCGTCGTGTCGGCATACGCTTTGCATCAGCATAACATATTCATCGCTATCCGTTTTATTTCCATGCCGAGCTACAATTTTATTTCTCGCAACTTGAATTTTGTTTTCCTTTACAACTTTATAACGTAAATAGAACAGTAATGCCAGTATTCATAAAACATCGTAATACGATATAACTCATACGACCCTTTCAAACGCGGTATTAACTTACATAATTATAATTGACTTGGTCACCGTGAATGACTGCTTCTCTTATGCTAGCTCCACACTCAGCCCGATTAAATCGGCGAAAAGTTCGGCCAGGCTGGGTGAGACAGCGGTCAAAGAAGGCCATCCACATTCTCGGCGTTCGGCTCGTGCATTCAGTGTTCATCTGCTGATCACTTAGAATGGACGTCGCTGAAGTAGCCGCTGTCTCAGAGTATAGTGTGTGTGCATACTTTTCATTGAAATTGTGGTTATTATTAATCAATAACTAATTGAATAACGTAAATAAAACTTCAATATAAAATATATTAAATATTTGAAAAATTTCCTTAATGCTATTGATTTATTATTCTGATCATTTATATTAGATACCATATGTAAAAAAAAAAAAAGAAAAAAACATTTTCTTTTGGTTGAAACTAGCTATCGAAATTTGGTAACATTTCCTTTTTCAAATAGAACAATACTGTATATTTGAAATATTTGCATACTTATTGTATTATTTTATTATTTTGTATAATGTATTGCGGTATAAATCAAATATTATAGTGCATATCTATACAGAGTTAGTTAAAATTACTCGCTATCGAAATTTGGTAACATTTCCCTTTTCAAATAGAACAATTCTGTATATTTTTACATTTTTTAAGATTATTTCTAAAAATTTTTTGTAGGAACTATTTTTTATAAAATGCATTATTTTTAGTTATCAGCAATTAATTAAAGCTCCTGAACTTTGAAACTGAATATTTTCCCACATACATGTACATTTATTTTAATTTGCTGTTTGACCTTGAATTTTATTTTTCTTTTTAATTGTTCTGTTATCTTTTATCCGTTTAGTTAAAATAAAAGTTTATCACTTTTGATTAATTGCTTATAACTAAAAAAATGATGCATTGTATAAAAAATGATTCCTACAGAAAAAT
Source organism: Aphodius sticticus (assembly GCA_963966075.1). Lineage (NCBI taxonomy): Eukaryota > Metazoa > Arthropoda > Insecta > Coleoptera > Scarabaeidae > Aphodius > Aphodius sticticus. The sequence goes on along the minus strand of OZ014515.1, from coordinate 9,527,356 downwards.
TATGGAATTAATCTTAGAATTATAAAATGTAAATATATGTCTTCTATTAGAAAATGGAAAGGTTGCCAGTTTTCATAATAAAATAAGCAATCTGTATATTAAAAATATATTTAAACGATAGCTTGTTTAAAATCAAACAACTTAAGTTTGATTTTTTTAAATGTTGGACGGTTGGACAATTATTTAGATGCTCCGGTTATGTTGACCAACCCTGTATACTGGTATGTAACAACGATATTATCAATCAATAACTTAGTAATTACCCTATGTAGATCGCAGTCGAAATTTGCGATTGTCGAGAAAGATAAACCAAGAATGACTGTTGAATGTCTGTCGACAGTGAATAAATACTTCTTTTTGCCAATGTACGAGAAGCACCTGTGCGACATTACCCCATTAATGAGGGTAAAATATTACCTACTTTCCAGGTAGTTCTCAGCCGGCCCAAGTAATCAAAGAACTGTACCAAAACGATACAAGAGATTCAGACATCATAGAAAAATATGACTGAAATAACTTGGAACTGATAAGATTTAATTGAGATAAATACATTCTTTAGTTTTAATTAATTAATTATTGTTTTAATATTGCTATTAATTATAATTTTCTTACATACGGTAATCTTATAATACGGATGGTTGATTTATTGATATGCATTTGGATTCTTTCAATAATACAGAAATAAATATCATTATCTGGTATATTTTTTTGCGTATGTGATTTTTTTCCTGACAAATTATAGTAATGGGGACGTTACAAATAGGGAAAAAAATACTATTGGATATTAAATTTAATATCAATGTAAACTATTTGTATTTTGCATAGAAATTTATTGTGTTCAATATTTTTTAATCTTTTTATTTCAATACTAGCATTGATGCTCGAAAGTGTTTGATGCACGTGTTTGATGTCATAAATTAGACCCCTGTAGTAAATGATACCTTCGGGTACCGACAAAAAATGCTATGAGTCGCGTCAAAAATCCAGTTTGAATGGATCGAAGCGAGAGCGTACAAAAGAAGCGAGCCACTCGCCGAACGCGTGATTTTTATCCCACTTCTGCATCCGTAGAGACTTCTGACAATTCGAATGTTAGCGGATTTGGGTGAATGTGGCATCCACACTCTCCTGATTCGCGGTCTCTCGCTGTCTCGCGAGAGTCAGGAAGACGTATTAAAATTGTTGTACCTACTCTTTCAACTACAGTTTGAGCGCGAGATTTTTGGCTGGAACATCAACGCAAGCATTAAATGTCGTCTAATAATCAATCCAACATTTTTTTTTTATTTATAGGTCATCGCGGTCCCGACTCGTTACATAGTCATTGTTTGTTTTGTTGGCAATTAATACAATAAAAACAGAAGCTAAAGGTATGCAAGCGGAATACGCCGATATATTTATTTTAACAGTTGAGCGGATTGCAACAAAATGCAAATTATAACAAAATATTCAACTGGTAATTGTAAACGGTGTACAATTTTGTGTAGCGGGGGTAATTTTTATCGGATATTGTCCAATCCTCATGATTTTGTCTTCATTTTGTCTTAAATCCGAGGGGGTTTTATATAGGGTGGGCAATATCGGCCGGCTCAATATTGGAATTTATTAAATGCCGAATAAGGCTAACGACAGAACGAAGGGTGGTTGCCGGCAGCATTTTGTCTTATATTATTTATTGATTCACATATTGGCCCCTGTTTTAATGATTGATGGGATATCTAATTACGTGCATTACGACACTAAAAATTTATTTAGAATATAGCGGCCGACAAAAGCCCTTCCCCGAACTTAAAACGGCAACGTCAATCGATAACCCATCAACAAAACCTCATTGTTCTTCAATTTTTAATTACCAAAACACAAACGCCATTGTCCACGGACGGGACATAACCCGTCGTTACTGAGTCGATCGCCAATTACAGAAAATTTGTACAATTTTCCGCCTATACGCACTACCTTGCCGATAATTCCCTTTTTATAGTTGACCAATAAAAATACAATAAACCCTTTCGATAATGCTTACGATAAAAATTTAATCCCCAGTAAAAATGACACTCTCGAAACTTTATTTTCTTAAAGATTATAGCCAATTAATACTTAAACGTCCAAGAAGAAAAGTTAAACTTTCAATGCAGCGGTGCAGCGATTAAGTTTTTGGTAGATCTGTACAGTGTGTCCCCAGATGGACCTAACTATACCTATAATGGACGTAATTTTTATTTTCTCGAGAAAAAGTA